>NQVE01000129.1:0-1371250 GCA_003260385.1 Cuscuta australis | reverse complement strand
CCATTTTTGATATACTTGTGAATCCATGATTTTGGGTGCTAATTTTTTTTATTGAACGCATCCTGTGGAATGGGCAGGAACAAGCTGATACACTAGCAAACAACAAAGTCGCAATGTCTATGGGTCTTGTCAACAAAACCTTACCTTACCTACAGAGAGTACCATTTGCAATTTGGCATTTACACCACTTCGCAACCATTCATAGGCCGTAAAAGACATACATACATGGAAGGGAAAGTTTGATACTTTTGTAAAGAGTCATGCTTCTATTTCTTCATTGTCATTCCTCTGACAATACACATTACTCGATCCGGAAGGGATGGATCAAACCGAACTCCCACAATGCATCATATTCCTCACCAATTCCGTCTTTGCATTTTTGTTCCATTGGCAAGATTTTAAGACAATGCATATGAGGTGTTCATTCATACTTTGAGGTAACACCATGTGAATTATAATTGGTATTAGAGTACCCCTTTTGATATGCTTTGGAAACTAATACGGAGTAACATTTCTTTTTAGTTTTTAAACAACTCCTATTGCCTTTTGCCTTGGTAAAAACCAAATACATTGTAACTATCAAAAGAACGGTTTGTTGTGTTTCCTATGCAATTACCTTGTATATACCTTGTAAACTATAGAAATGCATATTACCATGTTATTATCAAAAGAAAGGTTTGCACCAGTTTAATTGTATAATTTGCTTTATTTGTGCCATTTCTGTGCTCTCATGTGATGACAATTTTCTTCTTTTTTAGTCTCCCTGACTTTGGAAGCCGCTGCTAATGCGAGTTTGCCTGTTCAACAACGGGTGTGCTGTCAAAGGGACTCTTATTTTAAAAAAACAGGTAATTCCACATTTGTCATAATAAACAAATTTTAGGAGTTGATTCGCATTCATGCAACATAATCTGTTCTTAAGGGCTTACCACCATCCTTTTGCTGCTAGTTTGAACTGTTGAAGGCATTTATTACTGAGTGGCAATGTGGCATTAAAAGGAGAACTCTAAATTCTAAACCTGAACCCCCCCCCCCCCCCACCCACTCCCCTCCAAGTCAACTATTTTAGCAACTTTTCCATTAATTCTTTCATCAATTCAACTCATCTCTCTCTCCCCATTAAATTTCTCTACACATTACATGTTGCACTCTTAAGTGAAACCATGCAAGTCATTTAGGAACACGAGGAGTATTAGCTATATCCAGGAGTGGTATTTTATTTGTTCTACTGCTTTGAGAAGAAGTTTGTTTTTCTACTATATCTGCTCTCTTTATTTTGTTCATTTTGATGTCCAGATTGGGCTAGGAAAAATTCTGGTTCGACCTTCATTGATAAAAGTGGAGAAAGATTCAAGATTTTTCGTTACATCCACTTTTAACTCATTGGAGATAGTTGCAATTAGGTATTCTTCACATCAAGATTACTTCCATGTGTCAACGTACTCTCATGTATTCATATATGTCAGTTATAAAGGATGATTGGAGATAGTTGCAATTAGGTATTCTTCACATCAAGATTACTTCCATGTGCCAACGTACTCTCATGTATGTCAGTTATAAAGGATGAGTAAAATATTTGGGCGAAATGCTACAACTTATGATACACAAATCTTCTTATCATTTTTTTTAGCATTAGACAACTGCAGTTCCCAGAGTATTAAAAGATTTGTTTTTATTTTATAGCTAAAAGTAAACTGATGTCATAAACTCAACATTTGCATATTTGATTGTATGAAGATGCATCTGTTTTAAAATTTACTTCATTGCTTCAGGAAATTCACAAGTTGACTAATTAACGGTTGAAGTACCCTTCTCCAGCCACAAACCAAGGAAGTCTCATTTGTCAAAATATTTGATTGCTTTGTTGAGCTATGGAGGAGTCCCTGAAGGGCATTATATGTCTATAATGAAAAGTGATTTGGAAGAGAGAAAAACCATATACACCAAGAGAAGAGCAGCACTGAAAGGTAACCGCTATGTCTCCGATAGTCTTCACAACGGTTGTGTGCTTTGTAAAGTTTATCTTGGGGCAAAAAAGAAAAGCATAAAGTTCACGGTGGGACGGAGGGAGAATTAAAGTATTATAATTGCTAGAACTCCAGATTTTTAATTGAGGGAAAGAAAATGAATGTCATAAAATGGTTCTCAATCAAGATTAATATAGGAAAAAGGATTGATATTTGTTTTGTTGCCTTCTTTTCAAACAGCCGCTGTGAACTATGGAGAAATGGATGGTGAGTTCGCAACAGCTAAGATTATCTCTCTGGGGTGCCATTGATGAACCTTATGTACATTCTTGTTTATCCAGCCTGGCAAACATGGAAAAACGCCAGATTAGAAGAGGAAAACATCCAAGAGCCAACAGTTATTACCAAATGGGAACAGCTGATCCTACTGGGATGTTAAACAGTGATGAAGTTTTGTATTATCATGTAAGTAACAGAAAATAAATATAGTACGGAGTATATGTTATATGCTTTTCAGTATCTTTAATTCACGGGTTTTGTTAATCGAAATATGTGCAGTGAGAATGGTCATGTTACTGGGAAGGTGTTGGTGTACAAAAGTCCCGGTCTTCACTTTGGGGATACATAATTATGTACAAGAACTGGACCATATTGTTGGTAACGCTAAATATGCAATCTTCTCAACAAAAGGGCTGAGATCAACTGCTAATGAAATGGCAAGTAGTGATTTTGACGGTGACATGTATTGGGTTTCAATGAATCCTCAGGTTGAGTGCAATTTCTCCCTGAAAATTCAGTTTTGTCGCATGTTTAAATAACTATATTTATTCATCCTTTTTGGAATTACAGCTCTTGAATTACCATAAGGTAAGTGAAACGTGGAGTTGTGTCTATGCAATGCCAAAAGCAGTTGGTAGAAGGCCCTCTGAGTTTACACCTAATGAATGAGTTAGAGTATGAACATCTCGGAACAATATTCAAACAAAAGAAATCAGGGTATGTTTAATTGTTTCTCATAACTTGCATTTCCACGTATTTGCAGTGTCGACGTTCATAGAAAATTCAAGTATTTATTATTATTATTTTTAAGTTTTGACATTCTTCGAAAATGAACAATTTAGATTGTGACCTATTTTTCAAATTTCTTCACGCTTCTCTGCTCTTTCAGCAACAATATGGCACTGGCAGCAGATAAATGGCTAGCATGTATGGATCGGTTTTTGACATTGGGCAATAGTTTTACTCAGTTTCCTCCTCAGCTCCGTCCCTGTGGCTGCTGCTGCTGCTTTCTCCTTCAATTTGCTTTCTCCTTGTTGGCATTGAATTTCTCTTCTTCCAGTTTTTGTTTCCTTCTTGCAGTGGCTCTTTCTTCTGTTACGTTATTAGGTGGAAAGGGGTGGGTGTTTGACTAGTATTGATATAAGGAGAGCGCAGTTTAGGCCGGCAATGACTTGGCGCAAGCTGAAGTCAAGAGGCCGGTGCCACTTTGGGGCAGATAATGTTAAGTACTTATTGAAGCAGATGCTGGGCCTGTTTGGGAATAACTTTAGAGATTAGCGTTAGCGTTTTGGATAAAAATTTAACGGTACAGATTACTTTGAAAACGCTAACGCTAAACGCTGCCCGTAGATAGCCTTTTCAAAACGCTAATCGCTAAAGCTATTCCCAAACAGGCCCGCTGTTGAATTTACTGGCATTTCCTGCTCCACATCACGTGAAGAGGTGTTAGAGCAATTCTTGGGAAGTGTGTCTTTGTTTGCAGAGCAGCAGGAGGAGGAGGCATTTTATCAGGTTCATTTGCTAGGGGGCGGGCGGAGCACCGAGGGAGAGTATGTGATGAATGGCAACTTTTTACCTGTATTTGAAAAATGATAGTACCATTAATTATATATTCCTATTCATTTTTTATTCGTATTTGATTCGGCATTAAATTTTAGTAATACTCGATTCCCTCCCGTTTGCTAGTATAAAATACTCTCTATGTCCTCAAAAGAAGTTCCTTGTTCGAATGACTGTATAAAATCCCATGTCTTAAAGTGTGTTTTGGATGTTCTTTTAAAATGAATTCCCAAAATAGTCCTTTCCAATAAAATATGTTTCAAAATTAGTCCTCAATAAACAATAGTTACTAATATGCTCTTTTTAAATTGAAATGTATTCTCTAAATAATCCTTTGTAAAAAATGCATATTAAATGAGAGTTAAATAAAAGACATCTTGATATTTTTCATCATCTAAGCTATGAATAAATTCTTAAATTGATCCTTTCAAATTAAGTGGGTGTTTGCTAAAGTAACGGATCCACCCGAGTAGTCTCATAGACTCTATTTCAAGAAGGGCAAATTCCATGGTACGCCTAAGATTTACCATGGACTTACATACGAGTAGAATAAGTATTTCTTTACTATTTAAATAAACATTTATTTTTTTTAAATTAAAAAATAAAAAAAAGTTATATGACAAGATCCACAAAAATGATATGCACGTAAGGTACACCAAAGAAGCACTCTTCAATAAAACATTTATTTAGAAATTATTAATTTAAAAAAATACTTTATTAAAAGGGAGAATTTTGAGAACATACTTAGCTTTAAGTCTAGCGAATATAAAACACTAAAACACATGCTATTTGACTCACATTTAATAGATATAAAATACTTAGATTTAAGTCTAGCGAATATAAAATACTAAAAAACTAAAATACATTCTATTTGACTCACATTTAATATGATTGGTAAGATTAAGCACTTGCATAGTTGGAAAGCCAAATAACTTCCAACATAAAAAGATTATACGCTTGCAGAGTTCGAAAGCGAAAGAACTTCAGCAACATAAAAGGATTAAAAAGAACTTCAACAACATAAAAGGATTAAAAAGAACTTCAACAACATAAATGTGGCAATAAGTGACATACAAGGACAAAGAAGACCAATCATATTCGGAGTAATGCTATCAGCCACATGCAGTAGTCATATTAGGGGAAACACAATTTGAGCAAAGACACTTAAACATGACGATGTTTAATTTATTCATTCAGGAAATACAAAGATTAACTCGGGATTTGGCCGGGGCGAAGAGCGCAGCAGCCATTTGTTCATTGAGAACGAATGCCCATCATTTGTCTCTGGATAACCTCCATCGTGTCGTCATACAGTCGACCACCCACACCCCACTCATCGTCGTTATCATACGGGTCAAAAGCATCACAATGAAGGCCGGGTATATCATTGTAAGCGAGGGACACGGTGACTTTGCCACCAAATACATCATGAATGCTCTGGGCTTCCTTCTTAAACACTGCATCAAAGACTAGATCTTTTTGCACCACACACCATGTCCACTCATCATCATCGCCATGGCACAAATTCAAAGAGACGGAGATGGTTAACCCAGCCCTTTTGGATGCAACCACAACCGAACGATCGAGACGAAAAATACCATCGGGGCCCACATCGACACAGTTGTCCGAAGATTTGGTAAACATTAAGAATTCACTCCGTACCCCTGCGATTTCCCTCCGGGCTTTGATGCATCCACACACGCGCATGTTTTGAAGCCCACCAACACAAACCTGAGCCCAAACGGCATCCTGCACTGAGGCATAAACAACACTCACAACTCCGCCATCACTTTCCACATCCACTTCGAAATAACCATCTTCCTCAACGTCGATAAGGCCTCTAGCAAAAACTCTCTCTCGGCCATCACCACGGTCCTCAAGGAGGTTGATCACAATGCTGCCCCAATAAATTGCATCAAGAGCAGAAAAATGAGGACCTTTGAGTTTTAAATCATCTCCGCTTTTTTTTGCATCGCTTTCGCATGGTTTGCGGCGAAATAACACCTGCTGGTTATGATCGTCAAAAGCAATCACATTTCCGTAGATTTTAGCACAAGTTCCGTGTTTGATATGCTTCACGGTTATGCGCTCCACAGTCACAATGCTCTCCCAGTCCCATATGTTAAAATCAAGGATGTCTGAAAAATGAGCATCTGGGAAGAGGAGAGGGTGGTGATTCTTGGGACGCTTATCGCGGTGGCGACCTTCTTCGTCCGGAAAAGGTCTGATCAAAGCCAAAACATCATGGGGGGGCATCCAATGACCATTTTCCAAAACAAGTTGAGCAGTAGGGGTGTTCATCGGGTCAAACCCGGACCGGACCGGCCCGGACCGGGACCGGACCGGGACCGAATAAGGGGCATTTGGTGGACCGAGGACCGGACCGATTAAGCTAAGGACCGGCCCGGGACCGGACCGGTAAAACCCGGACCGGACCGGGACCGGACCGAATAAATGTTACTTTTAAATTTTATTTTATTTTTTTAATTTAAAGTATTCAATTGAATAAAAATATTACTACAACTAATTTTTAATTGTAACATGCACTAAACATTATCAAACACAATCCGTATTGCATAAAATCTGTTCATAATTTTTATTTTGCATAGGGAATATACTTCTTCTTAGTACATTTTTGTTTTTTTGTAATATTTTTTTGAGTTTCGAATTATTTTGACCAACAGATACATTTTTTACTATTTTTGTTCATGAGATTGTTTACAATGTTTGTCCTGCGGATTAGAGTTTTATTATTGATAAAATACAAATTTAAGTTATAGTATTGGTATATAAATTTGAAATGCATTAGATCGCTAATTTAAAGATAATTTTTACTTTTTCACACTTTTCATATTAAAAATATTTAAAAATCATTACAATTGGTATCTTATTTTAAATTGAAATGTATTTAAAAAATTATATTAAATAATAAAATCAAAACATTTAAAAAAATTTAGCATTAAAGTTAAACTAATTTTAAGTATAAGAAAAAACATTAAAAAATATTTAAAAAAATAAAATCTAACCGGTCCACCGGTCCGGACCGAAACCCGGTGGACCGGACCGGACCGAATAAGGACCGGTCCGGACCGGTCCGGTCCGGTTTTGGCCGGGTTTCGGGTCGGTCCGGGTCCGGACCGAATAATGCACAGCCCTATTGAGCAGACTCCAGGTCATAAAATTGGATAAAGGCGAAGCGCTTATCATCTTCTCCTCCCACCACCTGGAGCGCAATCACCTAGAAGAAGATGCGGTTCCAAGTACTTCCAACAAATAAATGTATATGTGTGTGTGAACAATTCAATTTACTTGAATGGGCATATTAGTAAAAATCACAGCACGTGTGGATCATTTCAATTTATTTGAATGGGTGAATTAAAAATAGTGAAATTTACAAGGTTTAGAAAGACAGAGCGGCGGGAGCAATTACTAACTACATACATACCCGTTCAGGAACTTTTTCATCCAAGATCTGCATCAGGTACTTTTTGTCTACCGACGATTCAAGCCCACGAAGGCTAAGAATCGGAAAACGTCTACGGGGCTTCCGACGAATAACCAGATCTTCTTGGGCTGTGGAGGGGGTGGCATGTTCCTCTGTAGCCATCGGATCTACGGCGTCTCCTTGTACCTCCATCGATCCATCTCCTCTCAATTGTTACCGCCGCTTTCTTTTCAAATAAGAGGGTCGCCGGCCGACAACAAACCCTGAATCGGTAAAAGATAGGGACCGAGAAAATAATCGGTGGCCAATGTTCTTGAATTGTTACAACCCCTTGCTCTCTAGAATTTTGTCGTGCTCCCCTGTTCAAATATTATCTTAACTTTTTGACTTTTTAATTAAAAAAAATAACAAATTTCCCCCGCAAATTATATCGTACAACCGGCTGTACGAGATAACCGTACAGCCGGCGGAAATTAGCGATCAAGTGGAGCGCGATCGAGTCAAACCCTAGGTGCGTCTGATCGGAAAAAGAAGACAGTACAGAGCAGCGGGGAGCAGATCTGCAAAGGTGATGGTGAAAATGATGGTGGAGATAGTGATGGTGATGTGATAATGGGGAAAGTGATTGTACAGCAGAAGGGTTCATGGGGAAATGGCTGATGTAGAAATTTTTAGTCCGAAATAACTCAGCGTTTGGGTGAGGGAGAAGAAGAAGCGTTGGAGATTGATTTTAAACTAAGTGGAATGAATGAACGGTACTTTCGTTGAGAATGAACACTACTTTATTTGACAATGAGTATCACTTTGTTTCAGAATGAATACTATTTTATTTGTAGATGAATATTATAATTGTATGAAATGACGTTAGTTACTTATACACCAGTTGCTTACACCAGTATACTGCCTGGGTAGGGAGGGGGGCGAGAGGGGGGCTGGGGTGGGGGGCAATGGTGGGGCGGGGGTGGTGGAATTTAGGGGGAGGGTTAAGCGGGGTAGGAACCGTCATTTTTACAAACGGGGCACCGTAGGTACCCCAAACGAACCGGTGTAAGCAAATGACACCAATAGCACTGGTGTCATTTTAGACTTACTATATATATATATATATATATATATATATATATATATATATATATATATATATATATATATATATATATATATATATATATATATATATATATATATATATATATATATATATATATATATATATATATATATATATATATATATATATATATATATATATATATATATATATATATATATATATATATATATATATATATATGGCTCTACCAAACCAATGTTATGCAGAGGAACTCAACAACATGGAGGATCAGAACCACCTCTACTGGGGGAATGGTCAAAACGGCTTTAACTTACCACTGGCAAAAGAGACTCTAAGTGAGAAAAATCTGCCTGATAATTTCCTCAAATTTGTCTGGAACAAATCACAAGTTCCTAAAGTTTCTATCTTTCTCTGGAGACTCTACAAAGATACTCTTCCATTTCCTAAACAACTAACCAAATTCTGTTACTCCCTGCCATCGATTTGTCTTTGCAGGAACAATGAAGACACAAGCAATCACATATTTAAAGAATGCAACTACAGCAAAGCTATTTGGAATCAGTTTGAAACATCTTTCAGAATCACACGAACAACAACTCATGGCATAAGGGCTTACCTAATGTCATGGTGGACACAAACGAAGAACTCTGATCCAAACAGCACAGCCAAGCTAGTGATTCCAGGCATAATTAGCTTCGAAATCTGGAAAGAGAGGAATAGAAGACAACATGATGAGGACCCCAAATCTACTTTCCAAATAATGCATTTAATTTGGAATAACCTTATCGAATGGGCGTCTGTGAAAAGCAAGCATAAACTCTATTTCAACAAAGATGACCTACCAATGCTCAAAACACCATCAATTTAGATTCTTAACTGGAGAGGCGAAGAAAACGGAGTCATCCTCCCCACCGACGTAGCCATCAGAGAAGGGAGACAAGTTGGAGGAGCAATTCTGGGCTCAAGAACGGGGGACTTCATTGCAGCAATTACAGCGGAAGTAAGAGGCAACAATCCACTAGAAGGGGAACTAGCAGCGGCGAACCTTGGTTTGCAATGGGCGGCAGGACTTCAAACGACACCCATCCACCTGAGAGTTGACTCTCAGAATTCAATTAAAGAAGTCAATGACTCTACTCACACAACAGCAACAATTTCCCTGATTCGGACTACACTAGCAAAAAACAAGGGAACAATTAGGCACATTTTCAAAGAAGAAAACTCGGCAGCTCACAATCTGGCAAGACACGCAATTCAGAACAACTTTTATACAGTCTACAATAATTTTAATTCTCTCACCAAGGCTGTTAAGGGAGCAATCATGTAACACCCCAACCCGCGTGACCCGAATACGAGGACCAACGGATCGGGTTGTTACTAGATTGGCATTCAGACACAATAATTTTCAGAACATTTAAAACATTTAATTCAAAAACAATATATATAAATCCATCAGAGTAAATCAAAACGGTGCGGAAGCCTTTAATAGTTAAATCAAAATACATCTTTGGGTTCTTGCCCTTAAAAACATAATTAATTCAAACTTAAATATTAAATAATAAACTCCTCCAGCTAGCATCCATCCACCTCTCCGCCCTCGCTGCCCTCCAGGATAGTTCCTTATTCATCATTCATGTTACCTACGTGTAACAAATAGGAAAAAGAGCTACACGCTCAGCATTGAAGCTGAGTGGAATCTATCTAACGTTCGACTACGCACATAAACGAACCCACTAGCTCATAATTCCATACAATATCATGCACACAAGTTTAACAGTATAATATCACATAACAATCATTAAATAAATTCACCAATCACAAATCATTACCTTATTTCCTCTTTATTCATTGCTCATAACATAATTACCAGACTAAGTCCATACCTCCTTATTTACAACCTTATGTTCGGGTTTAGAGTCACTACCTACGGCCATGACTCAAGTCTACCTTATTTAATACCTTATGACACAACACAACCTGATGACCAACGAAGGAGTTCTCCGTTGGGTGGGTGGTACCCTGGTCCCCTTCGGAACGACAGTTCTTGGATCCCGTACGTATGTTTTAACCCGCAGCCGCCAGATATCAGATCTGCAGGGCTGATCCTATGTATTGACATTTATGCTTATAATCTTACTAAGGCAGTCCTAGAGTTCCCCTAGGTAGCATAATCATTTATTTACAACATCTCTATAATTCAAGCTTATTCCAACAACAATCTCACTTCCTTATTTACTTCCATAACCCAACAGGATTATATTTAATCATAACAATAAATATATCATTAATCAGACAATAAATCATACAACTCAATTAGCGGCCTAGTGTCAGGTGTAACACCTTCTACTTACCGTCATGCAAATCACACAAATTCGAAGTAAGAAAACGTACCTGGTCATCCTTGTTCAATCAACTCCAACAATAACATATAATATAATTAAATCATAATTCAATTGTAACAAATAAACCACGTAATCAATCATACGAAACTACGAACGTGAATTTCAAATCTATATACATAATCTAGCGTTAGATGTGCAAGTTCTGACCTCGATAATTAGACGAATTAAACAAAACAAGAATCAATTGGTCAGGCTGTTTCCGGAGATCCCAATGGCAGCGGCGACACAGGACGACGGTGGCGGTGTCGAGCTCCTTCCCTCCGACTCTGGTCTGCGGCTGCTCTCTCCTTCTCTTTTACCGTCGCACAAAGTATTCTGTAGGTTTGTTTCTCTCTTTTTCCATCTTTTTGTGTTGTGTGCGTGTGTTATATAAGGGGAGGGAATGGTTTTGGTGTACGGGTAGTATTAGGAAATATAATTTAATATTTTATTATAAAAAATTTTATATTTACTTATTGAACTATAATGTCTATTTTAGTCATCACGCTTTACACGCAAGACCGAATTTAACAAACTATATACCGTTGGTCACCATTTTACGAGATTTACCCGAAAACCCAATTTTCATTTAAAACGAATAACTTTACCAATAATTCATATTTTAGAGTAAATAAATATTATGTTTATTTTTATTAAAAATAACGGCTAACTACTAAGCCGGTTTTCGGGTCGTTACAAATCATTTGCGACACTTCTTGTACCAACTTTCGTATTCATTAATCAGTAATAAATACTTTTCTCATATATATATATATATATATATATATATATATATATATATATATATATATATATATATATATATATATATATATATGTATGTATATATATATATATATATATATATATATATATATATATATATATATATATATATATATATATATATAGGGGCCGGTTCCTGTGAGAATGCACCTTGTGGAGAGAAATGAGAATAAAATCTAGCCGTCGGATCTGATGCATCGTGCGGCTCAGATTGCATCCTGCGCTCAGATTTTGAGATAGTGCATTTTCGAAGGTTTATGGTGCATTTCAACGTGATGCATTTTTGCACCATTTTGGTGCATCTAATTTTGATGAAATATTGACCTTTAGATCTCACAATCTAAAGCACCAGATTCATTCTCATTTCTCTCCTAAGATTGCATTCTCACCAGAACCAAAATCTATATATATATATATATATATATATATATATATATATATATATATATATATATATATATATATATATATATATATATATATATATATATATATATATATATGTATGTATGTATGTATGTATGTATGTATGTATGTATATATATAATACTCAGCTCGTGGGTTTCATCAAACAAGGGAAGTATTAAAGAAAACCTGAGATTTCTCCTGCCTGGTTTTATCTACTGGTCCATCTGGAAGCACTACAACTCATTCTTATATGAAAATCACAGAACGTCCAGAAATGCTTTGATGACATCCATAAACAAATTCTCTCAAGCTTGGTTTTGGGCAAACAAACTAGATACTACTTTCCTCTACAAATCTCATCGAGGAATTGAAGATCTGAAGATGTTGTGACATGATTAAAGGGAAAAACTGTTTCATCAAAAACGACATGACGGGAAGTGATGATTTTCTTTGTGGTTAAGTTGAGACATCGAAAATCGCGCTGATTAGATGGGTAGCTAGAGAAAATACAATGGGCCGATCGAGGGGAAAGTTTATGAGGGGCGGTGGCTGAGGTGTTAGGATAGCAAAGGCATCCAAAAACACGTAGATGAGAGTAGGAGGGTGGGGTTTGAAAAAACAATTCGTGGGGGGTACGTTTTTGAAGAGTGGTGGTGGGTAGGAGGTTAAATAGATGGCAGGCCATATGAAGGGCTTCAACCCAATATTCAGGGGGTAACTGGGCCTGGAAGAGGAGCTTCCGAATGGTGTTGTTGATGGTTCTGATAGTTCGCTCAGCACGTCCGTTTTGTTGACTCGTGTGGGGACAGGAGAAACGGAAGAGTATGCCTAGATCATTACAAATATTTTGGAGAGGAGTGTTGCGATATTTTGTTCTGTTGTCACATTGTACAGCCTTAATGGTGGTGTTAAAATGATTTTTCACATAGACTAAAAAAGATTTTAGTTGGGAAAAAGCATCAGATTTGTGACGTAGAGGAAAAACCCATAAATAGTGTGAGAAATCATCTAACAGAAGCATGTAAAATTTAAAGCCACTAATACTAGGAACATGGGATTTCCATAGTAGGGATGTTCATCGGGTCAAACTCGGACCGAATCGGGCCGGACCGGGACCGAATAAGAGACATTTTGTGGACCGAGGACCGGACCGATTAAGGTAAGGACCGGCCCGGGACCAGACTGGTAAAACCCGGATCGGACCGGGACCGGACAGAATAAATGTGATTTTTTATTTTTTTTAAAATTGATTTTATTTATTTAATTTAAAGTATTCAATTGCATAAAAATATTACTACAATTAATTTTTAATGTGTAACATACACTAAATATTGTCAAACAATGTTGTTTTTAATTTTTTTAAAAAACTTTAAATATAATATATATCCTCCATCCGTAATACATAAAATTTGTTTGTAAATTTTATTTTAGATGAGGAATATTCTTCTTCTTACAGCATTGTTTCTATTTTGTAATATATTTTTTGTGTTTTCAGTTTATTTTGGCAAACAGATACATTTTTTACTACTTTTGTTGATGAGATTGTTAACAATATTTATTTTTGTTGATAACGTTTCATTATTGATAAAGTATAAACTTAAGTTATAGTATTGGTACATAAACTTGAAATGCATTAGATCGCTAATATAAAAGTAATGTTTACTTTTTCACACTTTTCATATTAAAAGTATTTAAATATCATTAGAATTGGCATCTTATTTTGAATTAGAATATATTAAAAATTATATTAAATAATAACATCAAAACATTTGAAACTTTTCGTATTAAAGTTAAATTAATTTTAAGTATATGAAAAAACCCTAAAAAACTATATTATAAAACTATTAAAAAACAAATATTAAAAAAATAAATTAATGAATATTATGTTATTCGTAAATGAATATTGAACAAATTTGTGAAAGTAAGAACGACGTTATTTCTGAGTGATTACTGCGTTACTTCAGAATGAGTACCACGTTTTTCAAATGAACCATTATGCTTGTGCGAGAATGAATACAACTTTACTTCAGAATGAGTACTACATGAATGTATCTATCTCTAGGTACATCCGGATGTAACATATACCAACTCACTCAGTCGTAAATTTGACGGTTTCTACCTCAATAACCCCCAGTGGACCCCCCCACCCCATTCGACCCAAAAATACCTCACCACCCCTTCAATTGCACCCACCAAGTTATTTTTGACTTTGTAGTCAAAATTAACTTGGGGGTGCAATTGAAAGAGGTGTTCGGGTCTGGATGGGATGGAGGGTTTACCGATAGGGTTAGAGAGAGTAGGAATCATCAATTGTACAAACGAGACACTGTAGTGCTCCCGGGTCATCCCATGACATTGCAGACAATGTCACATGAATTGTTTAATATCTACATCTAAAATAAATAAACATAAAAAGAAACAAGTGAGACGACCTAAACAATAGCAAGAAAGATATTGAATTGAAATTAAAAATAAGTTGAAAAGATCACAAGTTAAATACTTCTTTCGTCCTTAAAAATGTCAGATATCGAAAGAATAAAAATTGTAGGAAGTATTTAAAGATAGATTGTGTAGAAAAATGTCAATAGTCTCACTTCGTAAATTTTTTTAATTCTTCCCCCGACTCAGTAACATTTTTTACTTTTACGGGGTTTAAAATATACGGAGTAAAATTTTATGGTTAAAATTTGTTTAAAGTGGAGTGAAGGACGGGAATGACTCATTTATTTCTTTAAAACAGAGTTTTTTTTAGACGAACAAAGAAAATTTGAAAAAACAATTATCCTAAAAAAAAAATTGAAGTGAAAACATTAAAGAAAAATACATTGTTTAAATATGTCATTATCTATTAGTCATTATTCAACTAAATGTCCAGCATCACTTGAATATTATTTTTCTCACTAGTCATTATTAAGTCCTTAAAAAAAGTTTAAATGATTGGAAAATGATTTACAGTATGTTGTATGGCCACCAATTATTTTCTCCGTCCATATCTTTTACCGATTCAGGGTTTGTTCTGGGCCGGCGACCCTCTTATTTGAAAAGAAAGCGGCAGTAAGAATTGAGAAGAGATCGATCGATGGAGGTACAAGGAGCCGCCGTAGATCCGATGGCTACAGAGGGACATGCCACCCCTGTTTTAGGTGATTGCGCTCCAGGTGGTGGGAGGAGAAGATGATAAGTGCTTCGCCTTTATCCAATTTTATGACCTGGAGTCTGCTCAACTTGTTTTGGAAAATGGTCATTGGATGCCCCCTCATGATGCTTTTGCTTTGTTCAGACCTTGTCCGGACGAAGAAGGCCGCCACCGTGACAAGCGTCCCAAGAATCACCGCCACCACCACCACCAACTTCTCCTCCTCCCAGATGTTCATATTTCAGACACCCTTCGTTTGAACAGGTGGGAGAGCATTGTGACTGTGGAGAGCATAACCGTGAAGCACATCAAACACGGCGGCACTTGTGCTAAAATCTACGGGAATGTGATTGCTTCTGACGACGATAACCAGCAGGTGTTGTTTCGCCGCAAACCATGCGAAAGCGATGCGAAAACAATCGGAGATGATTTAAAACTCAAAGGCCCTCATTTTTCTGCTCTTGATCCAAGCCCTTGGGGCAGCATTGGGATCAATTACCTCGTTGAGGACCGTGGCGATGGCTAAGAGAGAGTTTTTGCTAGAGGCCTTATCGACGTTGAGGAAGGCGGTTATTCCGAGGTGGACGTGGAAGGTGATGGCGGAGCTGTGAGTGTTGCTTATGCCTCAGTGCAGGATGCCGTTTGGGCTCGGGTGTGTGTTGCTGGGCTTTCAAAACATGCGCGCGTGTGGATGCATCAAAGCCCGGAGGGAAATCGAGGGGGTACAGAGTGAGTTCTTAATGTTTACCATGTCTTCGGACAACTGCGTCGATGTGGGCCCCGATGGTGTTTTTCGTCTGGATCGTTCGGTTGTGGTTGCATCCAAGAGGCCTGGCCGGGTTAACCATCTCCGTCTCTTTGAATTTGTGCCATGGCGATGATGATGAGCGGACATGGTGTGTGGTGCAAAAAGATCTAGCCTTTGATGCAGTGTTTAACAAGGAAGCCCAGAGCATTCACGATGTATTTGGTGGCAAAGTCACCGTGTCCCTCGCTTACAATGATACACCCGACCTTCATTGCACTGATTTTGACCCGTATGATAACGAGGATGAGTGGGGTGTGGGTGGTCGAATGTATCACGACACGATGGAGGTTATCGAGAAACACATGTCTTTGCTCAAATTGTGTTCCCGCTAGAATCTTATAAAAGCTAGTGAAGACATAGGTTTAGAAGACGAATTTAAAGATATAGAGATGTGAATTCTAAGCATTCTATGTAAAAGTCAGTTTTTGACATTCTTTTTGACCATTCATGGTCGTCTTAAAGTATACATACATCTTGGAGTCCTAGCAAATAAGAACCTCGAGTTCTCCCAAATACTACCTCTGGCCCAAAATGATAGTATTTCATATTCGAACTGCGAATTGTAAAATTTATGATATTTAAAATGATTTTATTTATAAATTGATATAAAGATGAAAAATAAAACTTGTATATTTAAAAATTATATCAGAAGTTTTACAACAAAAAAGCTAACAAAAATATTCGAATTTGTCGAAATAAACAATGAAAATATGTAAAGAAACAAACTTATTGAGAAATTACATTGTAATAGCAAAAGTGTAAATTATTTTGGGACAAAAGTAATATATATTTTACATTTTACTCCCTTCGACCTAGTGTATTTGTCCATTAATGTTTTCGAGTTAAATTGAATGAACTTTGATCGTCAATTACTCTTAATTTATGTTATATTTTAATGCAATAAACTCAAATTGGGACGGAAATATGGCCTGTTTGGAAATAGCGTTAGCATTTTGAATACAATTTTAACGCTGCAAATTACTTTGAAAACGCTAACGTTACCCATAGGTAGTCTTTTCAAAACGCTAACGTTACCCATAGGTAGTCTTTTTACTACTTTTGTTCATGAGATTGTTAACAATATTTATTTTTGTTGATAACGTACAGAGTGAGTTCTTAATGTTTACCATGTCTTCGGACAACTGCGTCGATGTGGGCCCCGATGGTGTTTTTCGTCTGGATCGTTCGATTGTGGTTGCATCCAAGAGGGCTGGCCGGGTTAACCATCTCCGTCTCTTTGAATTTGTGCCATGGCGATGATGATGAGCGGACATGGTGTGTGGTGCAAAAAGATCTAGCCTTTGATGCAGTGTTTAACAAGGAAGCCCAGAGCATTCACGATGTATTTGGTGGCAAAGTCACCGTGTCCCTCGCTTACAATGATACACCCAACCTTCATTGCACTGATTTTGACCCGTATGATAACGAGGATGAGTGGGGTGTGGGTGGTCGAAACACATGTCCTTGCTCAAATTGTGTTCCCGCTAGAATCTTATAAAAGCTGGTGAAGACATATGTTTAGAAGACGAATTTAAAGATATAGAGATGTGAATTCTAAGCATTCTATGTAAAAGTGAGTTTTTGACATTCTTCTTGACCATTCATGGTCGTCTTAAAGTATACATACATCTTGGAGTCCTAGCAAATAAGAACCTGGAGTTCTCCCAAATACTACTTCTGGCCCAAAATGATATTTCATATTCGAACTGCGAAGTGTAAAGAAACAAACTTATT
Source organism: Cuscuta australis (assembly GCA_003260385.1). Taxonomy (NCBI): domain Eukaryota; kingdom Viridiplantae; phylum Streptophyta; class Magnoliopsida; order Solanales; family Convolvulaceae; genus Cuscuta; species Cuscuta australis. The sequence goes on along the minus strand of NQVE01000129.1, from coordinate 1,353,671 downwards.
GAGAAATTACATTGTAATAGCAAAAGTGTAAATTATTTTGGGACAAAAGTAATATATATTTTACATTTTACTCCCTTCGACCTAGTGTATTTGTCCATTAATGTTTTCGAGTTAAATTGAATGAACTTTGATCGTCAATTACTCTTAATTTATGTTATATTTTAATGCAATAAACTCAAATTGGGACGGAAATATGGCCTGTTTGGAAATAGCGTTAGCATTTTGAATACAATTTTAACACTGCAAATTACTTTGAAAACGCTAACGTTACCCATAGGTAGTCTTTTCAAAACGCTAACGCTACCCATAGATAGTCCTAGCATATGGAGTACTCAGTATATGAAAACCTATCATATCTATCATACAAAAATATCACATGCATTGAACAGTCAAAACAAAAAACTTATATACGGAGTACAACTTATTTATAGTAAGTCCATACATTATTATAACATTATACACCGTAATTAATAAAATTATATTTTAAAATAGAAATAGAATTTTATAAACATGATTTAAAAAATTAGATTGTACAAAACAGAGTATAAGAGCTCATGCAAAACAAGAAGTTAAAACTGCCGGAGTATTCCATACTAAATACTCCGGTGTAAATACAGACAAACATTGAAGAGGAAAAAGGTAAGATAATCATATTTTCTTATTACTTGAGAATGTTGCATATGAACACCACCAAGCAACTGGTTCGTTCAATCACACCTCAACTCTAATTACAAAAGGCAAAAAGCCAAAGCTAATCCACATACAAGTATGGCTAATCAAACGATGTAAAAACGTAGTCAGTAATCCGGAATAGAAGCAAACCGATAACCTTGAGCGCCCCTCCATGAATAGTACGCAATTCGTGTTTCATAAAAGCCTGCAGGGAGTCAATGGTGTCATAAACTAAAACCAGATCAAAGAAGAAGCATGTACAGAATAGGCAATTCTACTATTTGCAATCCATCAATTTCACCCTTGAACTGAACTAGATGTAATATGAAGCTTCATACTCCTGAAAGATACTATCAATTAGCCTAAGAAAATTCTATTCTATCGCCACGGTTGACACCACAAATGACTGTCTGGGTTTTTTTGTCCTAACAAAGAGTGCCATGAGAAGACAAAACTCGCATTGCCACTGTCGTTGAACACAGACAATATACCATGAGAGGACAATACTCACAAACGGTGTGGGGGCACTGTAGCATTACTCATTAGCCTATATGACCTGCCACTGCACCATATATTCCGGCATGTCTCTCTTCTCCAGCGCCGAAGGCCAACCATAGAAGTTGCTGACTGTCCATGATAGTAGCAAATTCATGGGACACAGCATCTTGTGAAGGTCTTTGGATGTGCAGAGAGTGACACCTACGAAGTTCATTCTCTTCTTAACTCCTCCAAAAGAATGCCAAATTTTATATCCTTTTACATCAGTGACCTACTCAAATCATTGTTAATTTGTTTATAAATTTGATAAATCAGTGTGGATTTGCATGATATACAATCATTGAATGGGTGCAGGGAAGACGACGAGAAGGGTGTGAAGTTAAAGGATGCACATAGTCAAATTTTTCACCCTGATCATCACCAGCTTAAGAATGATTAATGAAAGAGGTTTTGTCGGATTAATGTCTTCAATGAATGGAAGAACAAGCCTAAGAGAGAGAGAGAAAAAAGAATAGGATAAACCGCTCAAGAAGCAACAACATTACCCCAGTGCCTCAATGGCTCCCGCCCATTGCGGGGTAAAGGGGTCGGATGTACGCAGTCTGACCCCTATGTTTAAAACATAGAACGGCTGTTTCCAGATGAGCATCGAAAGTTGCATTGACTAACAGCTACTTTACAAGCGCATACTGTTTAAAGAGCCAATTTGCTTTATTCCATCATACCCCAAAGCAAAAAATAGTGAATCTTACACCAAGCAAACAAAGTAAGAAAAGGAAAAGAAAACAAATTCTTACACCAAGACTACCAAAACTTGAATTTGCTCGTGAATGGCAGTGATGTAGATAATTTTTGAAGGTTTGGATAAAGCAAACTACCCTTTGAAAGCAAGCCACATGCAGGCAATATGGGCTAAATGGGTATTTGATGCCTCTTTACCAGTTATAAGCTTTAGGTGACGCAAATTTCAGTTCAAGGGTGAAATTAATGGATTGCAAACAGTAGGTTGGCTTATTCTTATTATTATCCCTTATTATAATACTCCGTAACTATTATGTTACTCCTCCCTCCTTCCCACTATTTTTGTACCATATTTAGTAAGATATGTGCGGATCACATTCATTCTTACTTTTTAACATTAATATCTCCCACATTTCTAAATTTACGTACCCGTGTGCCATTACCCATTCCCGAAAATAGTGGGACGGATGAAGTACTATTTATGCTTACCTAGCTAACCTACTAAAATAGATATACAGGAATAAATCAAACATGTTTGGAAGCCTAAATTTCAAGAACATAGTCTCCACTAGTGAAGAAAAGAACAAAACGTCCCAACCATAATCAAACTTGGAGGAACCAGACAATCAACGGATATAAACCATATACTCCCCGGTTCTGAAAAACTTGTAAGCTTCTTCTATGTTTTCCCCAAATCAGTTCTCATTTTCCCTCGAGAGAAAGATTTATTGCCTTTTCCAATGATAGCCCATATACTTTATTGCTATGGTGAATCATATCACATTTTTACTCTCGAAAAGTATTTAACAAAGCATAGATCAATACACTATATTATGTCATGTAAGTCTTTAAAGCTTTAAAATTCAATTATTTCAAGGCATCTGTTATATGTTTGAAACAAAAAAGAGACAATTATTTAAAAACAGAGATAGTAGAGTCAATAGATAGTTAAGCAAAGTTTCTTAAGATCACGGTTATAATCTTCAAACTTAAAACTGAGAAGCCATGTTTATAAACAATTGCTATTGAATCCATGCATTCATGCAAAAACACCTTTGAATTAGCAAGTCTCTCGCTTGAGACAGCATAAAGCACAAAAAATATCAATAAATAAAGGTAAACATTAGTTTCTCGTAGGACCTTTACCTGGGAGAAAGGTTAAAAACCCGAGTCCTAAAAGGCCATATGCTTGGGAATGGTCTCCTGCCATATGACCAGTGAGAATGAAGATTGACAGCAGGAGAAGAAGACATCCAAGTAAAAGAAGAAAAACTGCAAGGGCAAGAGACTTCCATGGTACTCGATCTAGAGACTTTGGTGAGTAGTCAAATCGGCGGTCAGGTTGTCTTGAACCACTGCCATAATATTCATCATCTTCATCCGTGGCAAGCCGGCTATAACAAATATTACGCTTAGCAGCCATCGCCTGAACTCCTTGATACAAGCAAATGTCTGCAAGCTCAATGAAAAAATGATCTAGATCTAATAAAATAAAAGACTATGTGGCAGAGAACAAGATAATGAGACTGAGAAGACAACACCATTAAGAATGTATTGTACTGTTCTCTTTAAATATAAAAAACACAATCTTTCAAAAGACTGAAATTTAAAATATAAAAAACACAACCTTTCAAAAGAAAGAAAATTAAACATGTTGTAGTGACACTAAACCATTTATTGTGGTCAATATTTTACAATAACAAAAAACACACCAAAGTGATGGAGCACTATTCTGTTTCGTAGCACATAGTAAATAGTGAAGTTTTCCAACAAAAGTTTTTTTCGCACAAAGCTTCTAGCACAGGCCTCTGTTCTTTAGTAGCTTCACCCACGGAGGGTGAGTTTTATCATCCGTAGGACATCTCCTCACTCCAATTCTCTAATTATGGAGAGCACTGGGCACCTTGATTTCAAAATTTGAAGCAAATGAAATACCAACACAATGATTCCCCCATGATAACTACTCCACCAATGTTTAAGAGGTAAGAACAGCTGGGAGCCGTCAAAATTGAGGTGTAAACACTCCCAAATCCCCATCCGCACTGTCTCTCTCCGACTCTCTCCCCCACCCTTAGTTACTTAGAAAATATGAAGACAGCCACAGCACAGCCCTTGTATGTCTACTCTCATTCTTATCTCTTACATCTGCCAAAATTAATCTAAATAGGCACTAGCATTTTATTTTAAAATATTCTGAAAAAATTAAATACTTTCATATATTTTATAGATCCAAAATTGTTGAATTTCAAAAAATTGCATGAAGTTTAAATGAAATTTGAAACATGATAATATTTGAAAAAACACAATATAAAAGATGGATTAAAAATATGTAACTCAAAATTCACTACTTATTAGCTTATGCACTCCAAAATGGATAAGGACAAAGAATTGGGCAAGTTTATATGACAACCTTTAAATACCTGATCTAAATGGGAGGGAAAAAAATTCTCCTAGGTCACTTCATATTATCAGATGCCATGTATATATGAACTCATAGATATAGAGCTTCAAAGACACTTGAAATGTAATGAATCATGTTTGTTATATCATCAGCAAGTAAATGACTAATCCAAAACAGGTCAGAATGCAAAAGATCGAAAGATTTTAAAGGTCACTTACTACAAAGGCAGGCCACAACAAAACCTAGGGGTGAAATAGCTTCTAGGGCGCAGGAGACCCGACCCGACAAGGGCACTCTAAGTAATGTATCGTTAACAGGATAAAAGGCCTCCGGCTCCGGTAGAGTTAGCTGCCGGAAGGGAGAGGTGCGGAGCAAGGGCGCAGGGTGAGAGGAGGGGCGACGGCAAGAGAAGTCGAATGGACTGAGAGCGGTGCTTGTTTTCAGATCTTAATTTTCTGACAGTATGCACTTCGACCTAGGCTGGTGAATTGTGATCCTTTGTAAATTTATATTGCACAAATTTCTGCGTAGTACTCATTCTCAATTAATGTAGTACTCATTTTCGTATCAACATGAACATTAATTTTGAAAACTATGTTGCTCATTCTGAAAAAATGTAGTAATCATTTTTACACATTTGTGCAATATAAATTTACAAATAACCGAATACACACTCTAAAAATTAGTAGTACTCATTCCCACTTAAACCACTATTCCTTCTTACCCTAACCGCGGATCCCACTCATCACCTCCAAAACTCCATCAACATCACCAATCTTCCTCCTTTTTCATCATCACCGCGGCAGAATCATAGGCAAAACCCCATCATCATCATTGGTCTTCCTTCTTCATCATCTATCATCATCATCGATCATCATCATAGATCCGCGCATAATCCCATATCCGACTTCCGATCGACCATCCTCCTTCATTGCCTGTTTCTTGTGCTTCCTTTCGCCCAACACCGGATGTACCTAGAGATAGGTACAGCCGGATGTATAATATAATTTGCGCTTGTCCACTTGTTTCTTAATCTCTCCCCCACCAATCAAAATTTGACAATCTATAGTAAAAAGAATAAAGCATTATAAAATTTTATTCATATTTAAAAAATTTAAAAGAATGATACCAATATTTTTTTATTTGAATAATTATTACTATTTATATTCGGTTTGATATTAATTTCAAATATTCAGTTTGTATTCCACTTCATATTTCTTTATAAAATACAACTTTTTATTTATTTTATGTTTTATAACTTCAAAATTTAGTAAAAAATCACTTAAATAGAAGTAAAATATAGAGAATGTATCAAAATAGGAATTTCATGTTTTTATCTCCAAAATAATAGTTTGTGACATTGTATATAAACAATTCACAATACTTTTTAGTAATGTACATGGTCATGATTAGCACTTTAAATATATTTCAACTCCTATTTTGATATATTTTTAATATTTTACTCATAATTTAGTCTTTTTTGAAATTAATAGGGTATTAAAAATGACATGTCTATAACAACAAAAACCTAGTTAAATCCCACAAGAGTAGGGTCTCGGAAGGATGTGTGTAGACAAATCTTACCCCTACGAAGTACTCTTTATTATGAAGTAAATATATTGGGTATAAATTTCTATATTTAAATTCAAATATATTCGTTAACATATTGAATCCAATACATATACATTCGTATTCGTATTCGCTTTTTTCGAATTAATAAATATTAATATTTCTATTCAATTCATTTTTTCGAATACGAGCCATTCATTTCGAATCAAAATTATTTGTTTGTTTTACAACCCTAGTCTCAAATCTCTCATTTAACACAAACTCACCTTAGAGGTAAGGTAGAAGAGCATATGTAGGGCACTCGAAACGGGCATAACGCTCTGCCCATCAAATGCGCTTTTGACATCGCAGGGGCGTTAAACACTGCTCCCTTCCAACGTCATTCGGGCGTTAGCGCATTTACATTAAATGTTTGACGCAGTTGTTGGTTGTAGATGACTTGTCCCCCCCCCCCCCCCCGCCCCGCTCCCCAAACTGTCTAATTTTAGGCCGTTGGCCAATTTTATTTTTTTATTTTTTCAACTATAATACACCCTTATTTAAAAAGAATACACACACAACATATTCTCATTCTCACTATAATTCATTCAAAAAACATTCTATTTTTTAAATCTCTCTACAAAACACCCAAAAATAAGATCATTTTTATCCGATGATGAAAGAAGAGCTCTATTTTTTTTGTTTCGCGGCGGGCTGTTACTAATGGTGGCAATAAGCACAACAAGAGGAAGCAGAATCATCACAGTGCTCGACCTAGCATGAGCGATTAAACCGTGATCGGGCGGCTACACACGACGCACTACTCAACGACTACTTCAATACTCTGTGTGTTTACATGTCGCAAGATTTTAGTAATCATTTTCGGGTGAGCTGCTCTTTGTTTTGATGCATCCTCGCTGATATTGAACGCGAGGTGTCTTGGTTCACCCAACAGTTTGATGTGAGAGGTCGACGCGGTTTTAGCAGCGTCTAAAAATGCACCGCCGCGCTTCGTCACATGACATACAAGACCGCTTGTGACATGTTCCATGAATACTTGAAGATGTCGGCTCCAAACATCAGGTCATGTGTTTATAAATTTTCTAAAGCTATTACTCAACTATATCATAAGAGGTATTTACGTAAGTCGACGGCTAATGACATTGAGCAGTTACAGGCGACGCATGCCACTTAACACAGCTTTGTCAACATGCTTGAGAGCATCAATTGCATGCATTGTTTGGGAATGGAAAACTTTTTCCATTGGGTGAAATGCTCAGTTCTCCAAAGTGATCATCCCAAGCCTATTGTTATGCTCTAGGGTATGGCTTCAAATAACTTGTGGTTTTAGCATGTTTTTTTTGGTGTTGCGGGCTCGAACATTGGCATCAATGTTTTTGACCAATCACCCGCATTTGACGATTAGGTTAATGAGATTTCACCCCGATTCATCTTTTGAGCTTAGAGGAACACTTTACAAGCGTGTATATTGTTTTGCAGATAGAATATATCCGATTATTTCACAATTGTCTAGTTCCTCTTGGAGCCAATCGGTCGTAAACGACGGGCCTACAAAAAGCTCATGAGGTAGCGAGAAATGATACCGAATGAGCTTTTCAGGTGTTGAAGGATAAGTGACACATTCTACATCGTCCGTCCAAGTGTTATTTTCAAACAAAAATGAGGAATATCATGTACGTATGTATTATTCTTCACAATATGATTATAGAGGACAACATGTTTGTAATTGGTCATTACAACCCACACGAGGAGATGCCTATGTACAAAGAAATTTATGAAGAAAAAAACGAAAAACCGCCATGAAATATGAAGCCGAGAGATTCACAATGCACTAACGACGGATTTAATCAAACACATTTTTAGTAAAATAATCATTAATTTCTTAGTAATGTAATGTAAATTTAAATTTTTTATTTATGTTACGCATTAAAATCCTTTTTTATTAATGTATTTTTTTATTTAACGAATTATTATCATTTAAATTTAATGAATTAATGAATATATATATATATATATATATATATATATATATATATATATATATATATATATATATATATATATATATATATATATATATAAACACACACACACACACATTCAATTTAATACTCTCTCCGTCCCAAATTATAATGTCTGTTCACTATTACAGGGTCAAACTTCATTCACTTTTTTTCTCAATTTTTGTTAGCAATAAAATAAAGTACTATTGTCACTATTAGTTTGTATAGATCTTTTGATGTAGTCTTTAATATGTAATTTTTATTTTTTTAATTATATACCATTTGTCATATAAAATGATTTGAAAATAATTTCAGTAAAACATCGTAAACCGAAACAAACATTATAAAATAAGACGGAGGGAGTACTTACCATACTATGTTTACAAAATAATACGGGAGTAATTGTCAAAAGAAGAGACCCGAGAAAAAATTAACTCTTTGTCCTAGGTTACCACGATTTTCTTCAACTCGAAATGTGTGAAGAAATTTAATACAAATCCAATCATTTTTGTTCTCTGCGAACAAGTATTTTATTTTTATTCTTGTACTCCCTCCGTCCCCCGTTTTTGTCCACTTTCATTTTTACACACCATCCAATGCACTTCTTTAATCCATTTTATCTTGTAATTTGTATATTAAAAAATTATAGAAATTATATATTAATAATCTATATGTTAAGACAAATCAAACGAGATCACACATGACTATATTTAGGCTTACACATTGAGAGAATTTGATGAGTCAAAGTGCTTAGATGAACAGTTCCAAAAATCAAAAGTGGACAAAAACTGAGGGACGGAGGGAGTATTTTAAATGGTTTGAATATTTTATTTTTATTCTTGGCTACCGTGGAGGAGGGGGTCGGGGGTGCAAGGGGATAATGAAAATGTTTTGTAACTAAACAAAATGTTTCTGAGTAATTACGTACTGATGATGTTTACTAGCAAATGTCTGGTTGATAACACTTTTTAAACAAATGTTTTCACCTTAATTTAAAAACAAGCATGGAGTCAAAATACTAAAGTCCTGATACTGCACTAATTTAACTAAAAACTCGAACGTGAATAACTCGATCTGAAATTTGAAAGAAACAAAGCATGACTATATGAGCAAGAGAATTACGAGGAAACAAATCAAACCCTTCTTTTGGTAATTACAAGGTATATACATTTCTATAGTTTTTACAAAGGCAACAGCAGTTATTCAAAAACTGAAAAGAAATGTTATTAGGGGCAGGCATCACTACAATGCCAACTATAATCCACATGGTGTTACCTCAAAGTATGAATGAACACCTCATATGCATCATCTTAAAATCTTGCCATTCGAACAAAAATGTGAAGACGATTAATTCATAAGGAATATGTTGCATTGTGGGAGTCCGTTTTGATTCATCAAATCCGGATGGAGTAATGTGTATCGTCAAAGGAGTGACGATGAAGCAATAGAAGCGTGACTCTTTTAGGAAAAGATCAAACTTTCCCTTTCATGTACGTCTTTCTATTACCACCCATAGTTAGGGTTGTGAAGCAGTGTAAATGCAAAAATTGCAAATGGTACTCTCTGTAGGCAAGGAGAGCTATCAGGGTAAGGTTTGGTTGACAAGACCCATAGACATTGCGACTTCGTTGTTTGCTAGTGTATCAGCTTGTTCCTGTTCATTTCACACGATGCGTTCAATAAAAAATGAGCATGTTGGTTGAAAATGTTTGTACAAAAAAAATAGTTTTACTAAGAATTCATGCTAGCTAGTGCGGCATTAGCTAGTGCAGCAAATGGGGATAAATGAAAGGTAAAGTACTGACTAAAATCCAAGGGAGATGGTAATGGATAATGCAAGGATATTGAAATACATATATTGCGTATATACCTGGAGGCGATGCAGTAAGTACATCAAGAACAAATGAACAAAGACCTGTTATTCCACACATCAGCAGGCACATTATACTCCAATTTTACCAATCAGTCACAGTAGTATAGGAGTGTAATAGAGCATATTTTGTTCAGACCAGGTAAAAAAGCAGGATAACTCGAGCTGTAGGATATCGCCAGAGAAATCGTGTAGCCCGAACTGCCCCTGAGTCTAAAAGTTTTGCTGCCTTCTGTAACTGCATAGCAACGTCGGAAACACAGACTATTTAACTTCCTTCGAGTGATGGATGAAAATGTTTAAACACCAAATATACCTGTACGCTAGCTGCAGCCATATGTCGATGATGCAATGGGAGAGGCCTGCAATTTGGCTTTGTTAATGAAACATGATGGGTACACCAGGGAGCAAAAATTAAAAGAGAAAGCCCCAATTGACCTTGGACTTGTTGGCTTTCCGGCTTAGCCCCATAAACTGATAAAAATTCTTTGTAATAAATAACGCCCCTGAACTTTCAACAAAAACCACAATTGACCTTACACATGCATGCCATGGACGTCTCAAATACAACCTTGAGTACGTAAGTGGCTGAAGTTGTGAGCTAATTAAAATGTATAGATGGTGTTTTAATATTGTAATCCTGCTTTTAGAAGTATAATGGCTGCTCATTCTAACTAGATTTAGGTTTCCCATTCAATTGGGTTATGGTCCATTTTTTCTTTCTGTTATGTTTTACGGAAGGAGAGTTGGCGAGTGGCACGAGACAACCACCTGCCACGACATTGGTAAAAAGGAGTAAAACAGAAGAAGGAAAGGTAGAAGAAGTTCATTTCTCCATCATCTAATAATCATGTGTGATCAGATGAAGAATAACACAACAATATATAGGAGAGTCTAGACTACACTAACCCTCAATCAAAGAAACAAACTCCCTAAATCAGAAGTCAACACTGTCATCTATAATCAAAGGAATATATTCAACAACAAAAATTCAACACTTTCCCTCAAGATGGATCATATAGTCCGATACTCCTATATGATCCAACGTGAATGACTGTAAAAACATTTTGAAACATTTCAACACTCCCCCTTGAAACTCCAAGAGGGTAGAAAGTGAGACTCTAGAAAACTTGGCCATTAAATTGGTGAAATAGTGCAGCAGAAATCATTCCCATGGCAAAATTCTGGATGGAATATCACATGGCTTCAATGCCACTTCATGAGGCCTCCGGAAAAATCAAATCATTGGAGGAAAAATCACATGGCTCTTCAGCTCCTGGTGAGGTTCGTCCAATCCTAAAATTAAAATATCACTTAGCTCTTAGTGAGGCTCATCCGAAAAAATCAAACATAAAGAGGGATACCACTCAGACACTTTTTGAGGCTCTTCCAGAAAGATATAGATGAATATCAGAAAAGCTGCAAAAACTTTAAGCAAAAGTTTTAATGGAGACCTGTGGGCTCAGATATGCCAAGATGGGAAGCTGATCAGAGACAAAAGTTTGCGAGCACGACGACACTCCGAAGGTAGAACCAGCAGGTTAATGGGGAAAATATAAAAGTTGGGGATTTGTCATTTTAGAGAGTCACTGAGTCAGTAAATAGAACCAGAGTATTGGTACCATCATTAACTTCAGATTTTAGGCTGTTAGGTGGCAGATAAAATTGGACAAGAGCTAATATTGGGTGGAGAAATGAAATAAGAATGAAGGTGCCAAATTACCCTAGACTGTCACAGAAATTGGTTTGAACTCCTAAAACTTTGACAGATAAAACGATTTTGGTAGTGATATAGGTGAGAGGAAATATTATAGTGTTGGAAACAGCTCTGCAATGAAACTTGTTGAGATATGTCTTCAACAACCTAGAAGGAAGGTTTGGCTGTGAAGAACATCAGAAGCATAGATTTTTATAGTTGGATTTGAAGAGCCCAAAACTTAAGTGGAAGCCCAAACAAGTGAGTTGTTAGGCAGCAGCAGAGCACCAACTGTCCCAGATCTGAATGCAATATGTAAGACCCGAAGTTAAAGTAGGCCAACAATACTTCTGAATTTTGGTCCAAAATACTCAGCCATGTCCTCAGATTTCATAGAAGCAACTCAACACTGTAAATTGTGGCATAAAAATGATATTCTTCCTCACCAAAATGAAATGGCTAGCAGCAGCTCAAAACCAACAAAAGCTGCCACATGTCAGCAACACATCAATGCAAAAAATGAAGGTAGATGCTCCAGCCAACAAAAGAAAAAGAGTGTAAAAACAGATCCAAAAACATGGTGCCACCCACTGCTCATTGCTCAAACATTTCAAACAGCCAAAACGTAAGCTAGCATGTAGGGAACACCAAGCACTAGCAACTAACAGCTAACCTGGAAGGTATTTTAAACTGTAGGTAACCTCATAGAAACAGGCTGATGATGACTCCAGAACCACATGGGACCACAAAAATATCCTGATTAGGTTGCTTGAGTATTAGGAAAAGGATGGGAGGGAAAAATGGCTTCAAATTGGTTTAAATGTCTAAACTAGCATTCTTTACGCTTGGAAAGATGTTTTTTTACCCAAAAGAATGGTGTTTGGTCGAAAAATCAGGCCAACTCCGATGGCTCTGATACCATGTTGAGTTCTATGGAAAGAAAGGCTCGATGGGGGGCAAGAGATCACCACCATCCATGACAACGAAAACGAGAAAGGTGTAAAACAGAAGTAGGACATTTCTGTATAATCTAATAATATTGTGTACATAAAAGATGATTAACATAACAATATATAAGAGAGTCTAGCATACACTAACCATCAATCAAGGAGACAAACCCTTAAATTGAGGAAATAAACTCCCAAAATCAGGAGTTGACATCTATAGCTATAATAACATTATTAGATTCAAAACAATATTTCAACACTTAATATAAGCATAGTAATGTGGTATTTAAAAGTTATGCACTTGTGAAATGTGAGTTCTGCATCTTTAAAAGATTTTATAGTCCAACATTGTATCAAGGTCTAATCCCTAAAATATTTCACAAAACCCTAGCCTTGTGGAAACATAAGAAACCCAAGGTCGTACACCTAGCTAGGATAGCAGGAATAGCGAGCACAATGGTGCCGCTTCACTGATATTTCTTTTCTTCTATAAAAAAATGCATTAGGGTTTTCGGAGGATCGTTTTTGAAATTCAGAAGTAAAAAGGTGAACACTTTAAATTCGGAATGGCAAACAACCTTGACCCCTCCTTTATCTTTGCAGCTACACATGTCTGCTCTCTTCAATACCAAGTTATGATTCACATTTCACAAACATCCATCATCTCTTTCTCAGGTGACCCAACTCAGGCAACCACCTCAGTCTACTGGTTCTTAGTCCCCCAACCTCTATCTCCATCAAACATCACTCGTTTTTTCCCATGGGATAGTAATCTTCAAGAGTTATTAAGCTAACAGTAGCTTCATTTGGTGCATTCCATTCCTCTGGGCAGTAATCTTCGAGCACTGTATGTGGTTGTTAATTATCGTAGTGTTAACAAATAGTGGAACAGTTTGAATGTCCCAGAGTTTGGATAATTATTATCGCTTTTGAGGTTTTATACAGTGAGTATACATCATATAATTTGTAAACATTCAGGGCTGACTGTTACGCTCTGGTATCTGAGATTGACAAACACTGAAATATGAGACACGCCTGTTTTCTGAACACCCTTGTAAAAAGTATGGTAAAGTACATTCCATTTTGCATTCAGGTACCAAATTATTCATAAAGGGATGAAACAGAACATACTCAAGTGTTTTAATGTCACTCTCTTCTTCCCAAGAAGTTGATGCTCGGCGAGAAACTCTGCTGCGCTCAGCTTCTAACTGTTTCAGATAAACAAATTCATTTAGAGCCCAAACCAGGCTTTGTAAAGGATGCTAAAAAAGAAAAACCACAAACCTGTGCCTCCTGATGACGCTTTGCTTCCTTCTCTAATTGAAATTCTGCTGCAGCTTTTTCAGTGGCCATTGCTTCAAGCTGAGTTTGTTTGTAGTACTGAAAGATAGTTTGAGCACTAATAAGTGCACTAGAAATAAAATGTCTAATATACAGAATAAAAGTTACAGGATAATGTCTTTGTAAGAAATACCAATAGATCAGTTAGTTCACGATACCGTTTTTCTAGCTCCAAGTGTTCCTGTTCAAGTCATATATGAAATATTCTATCAGTATACCAATCTGAAGAATTAGCTCAAGAAAACATAATTAGCCAAAAAAATGTTAAATTGGGTGTGGGAACAAGTTGAAGAACAAAGAATCAAATGTCAACATATTGACATATTGATATGTGGAAAGAGTAAGCTCACTTGACGTGAGTAATGCTCTGCATCTCTTTTCATGGCAGCCATTTCAACCCTAAGCTTTTGCATTTCAGTCTGCAAGCAAATTGTGTGAGATCCTTTTAGTCGTTATTCCTTATGTGATTGCTTCTCCATGAAAATGGTCATATTGGAATAATATGATGCATTAATAATTTCAAAATTCTAAATTAAACTAAAAGGAAGTTTAATCTTGCCTCCATTACAGCAAGCTTGTTTTCTGCCTCTCTCTGACCTTGGCGAGCACGCTCCACATCTTCTTGCCATGCCTGCATCTTTAAGTAAACAGAAGCATCACACACTATTTTCCAAGGTGTCATTGAGCTAAATAGATACAAATTTACATGTAAGTTTGCTAGAAAAGTAGTATAGGCAAAAAGAGAAATGTTTGAAGTAAATGATGTTAATATTGGGGAAGCATTATATAATAATAGATGGGGAAACATAAATGTCTGAAAAATATGAAATGAATTTCCAAGAGAACACCAACTCTAGAAAATCAGAAGCCAGAAAATAGTATAGGAAACTAGTGATTTCTCTTTCCATGAAAAATGCAAGGGTATTGTTTATTAAGAGAGTTATAGTCAATCATAAACTCTGAATAGGTTTTCAATGCCAAAGTGTGGTTTGCCTTTAAAAATAATAATGGTGTAAGTGATTACAGAATGCACATTCATTTCCGATACTTTAAAAGGCACCAGAAGCCTATGTAAGAAAAAACAAAAAGGAAAAACGAAAGTTACCACTTTGTGATAGATATAGTGTACAGATTGTTGTAGGGTAAGAATAAAAATTGGAGTTAAAAAATAAGGGAGATTTTCTAGGATAACACTTAGGTTTGAGGCAATTCTCACAATGACCCTGTCACATGGACTTTTGATGCAACCATGAGTTCATTTGTAGCAATACCTCAAACCTAATCCCATGAAACTTCCCAATAATTAAGTATATTTTTCGTCCTACATAAAGTTAATTCTGTTCAGCTAGAGACCTGAATTGATAGGTTGGCATCTTCTAGAGGTTTCTTCTGTCCACGACGAATACGGGCTTCCATATCTTGCAGTTCTTGATTTAAGGTGGCACACTCGACCTGATGATGGATGAATATTATACTATCACAAATGTATATGAATTACAAAAGTTAGGAAAACTAAGAAAGCAAGAGTAAACAACATTAATTAAACATAGTACAATCCCCGAGAACCATCATCTGTTGAAGAAATTTCCCTAAATAGAAGTCAAACTTAGCCAAAATACCAAAATATGAGTGACATAGTTTCATTCTCTAAATAGGAGTGTGATGATAGTATGGTGACAGTGTGATAACTGTGCGGATAGAAAAATAAAGAGAGAAAAAAGACCACAAGTAGACTGCCGGCGACAGTGGTCAATGGTGGACAACGATGCCACCAGTGTTCTGGCGACCTCACAGAGACGGACGATTGTAGAAGGTAGTGTGGTGTCGGCATATGGCAGTTTGACGGTGGTCGGCAATGACAGTGTGGACTCCTATTTAAGTCTTAAAAGACCAGCACTCTTATTTTGGTATTTTCACACTTTTTTACTCCTATTTAGGGAGTTTTCCCTAATTAAACATGGTACATACCCTGAGAACCATCATATGTTTTTAATTGAAGTACTGGTAGTAATTGATTAAGCAGTAATAGTAATACAACAACAACAACAACGGACCCAGTAAAATCCCACATGGTGGAGTTTGGAGAGGGTGTATGTACCACACACACATTACCCGTATTCAAAAAGTAGAGAAGCGGTTTCCACAAGACCCACAGCTCAAAACATAGGATCACAACGACAAAGTAGCATGAACAATAGAATAGAAGGTGTTTCTTCTTATCGGGTCATTCTTAAACATTTTAGGAAGGAAGAAAGATATTTTAAACAAAATAAAGAGCTTTGAGTGAATAGATGTTTCAAATAAGGTAAAACAAATTTAATAAACGCGTAAAAGAAAGAATTTTTCACGGATGTTTCTGCCTTCAATAAAAAGACAACCTGTAAGGCATATGTGAGAGTTAGATTGAGAACTACGTTTATCTCTTATGGGAGTGAACATGTGAGCATATTACCATACCTCAAGCAGTGCTACTTTTTGCTCAAGTTCTGCTGCCTTTGCCATCCTTTCATCTGCTGTTCTCTAAAGATAAACAACAAAAGGTATTATATATTTTGACTGATAAAGTTTAACCTTTCAATACAGCTATCAGGGAGTACGATTAGGGGAAACTCAGATGTAAAACTAACAACTACAGACTCAAAAAGCCTATGCATTTGAAAAATTGTTGCTTTTTATTTGGAGAGCTTGGTGGGGTGTGTGGATGGGCAAACTGAGAAAACTTCATGAAAATAAATATTGAACAAAGTCAAACCAGTGATGGGAGCACAAAAGAAAGTATTTGTCAACTTCAAAGGACAGAGTGGATCCAATCCCATTAACACAAAACACAAATACTGGCCACAAACGCCACTAAATGTTCAAACATGCTCCCTCCCTAACCATAGGTAAACTGACAGTCTGGATCATTTTTTCCAAGAACTTTCAGGGGATCCAAAGTTAAAGAAGCAGTGTATGTGGTGTGTGTAAAACATTATGACTAGTGCAGCAAAGACCTCCAATCAAAATCTACTAGAAGATCAAACTTGAGAATTTAATATCAGCATTCAGCGAAGTGTCTGTTTAAACATCTGAAAAGTACCTGGGCCCTGGCCAATGCAGTGGAGGCCTCAAGAGCACGGTGTTCAAGTTCAACTTCCCTTTCCATAGCAGCCTGATACAGAATTAACAAATAACTAATATAAGAAACCATCCATTTCAAATCCAGCACTACCAATGTGATAGGATAGTTGAGGACCATGAAGGGTCTGGAAAATGAAGGTGAATGTTCAGAAAAAACACAATTAGGTGCCGCAGAACCCATTTCAAAGGATTTGTGTTTCTAGTCCGGCAAACTGAGAAAACATAAACTCCAAACACCAGATAAAAATATTTATTAAAAAAATAATAGCAATCACTTTAAGACAGGTCAAAGACTCCGGGTTCTAACCATCTTAGTAGCATTATGTGCTGCATGCTCCTCTTCAGCTCTTCGTTCTGCAACAGCCAACTCCTCCCTTATAGCCTAACAAATTATCATTTTTTTTCACAATTAGAGTAAGTTCTAAAAAACTACTGACCCCAACATAGTTGAGATTAAGGCTTTAAGGTGATAATGATGATGAGAGTTAGAAGTTTGAGAGCTTGGAAGAAGTGAATTGGCACTACAGTATAGAGAGACCAGCTTACTTGCATCATCCTAGTCTCGGTCAATTCCCTATTTCTCCTAAGAGCCTCCATATTTGCCTGGCAAGGTAGAAATCAGCATGTCAAAGAGAGAAAACTGTTAGGACTATACATCTCAGAGCAAAAAAAATAGTATCTAGCCAGTTCTTACAATTACAACAACAACCCAGTAGAATCCCACAAAAGCAGGGTAACTAGTCAGTTGTTCAGTTCATTATTTAACTTATCAAAAATGAGAGGAAATCAACCTGCAAAGATGCAAGATTACCCTCTGATAAAGCAGCTTGCTTCTTTAATGCATCCATAGAACTAGCAAGGGCCTCAATTTCAGCATTCTTAGCAGAAAGTGCCGCCGTCATACTAGACTCCACTTTTGACACCTCATTTTTTGCTGCAGATAAATCTTTCTGAAGCTGCTTCAGGCGAGCCTCATACGATTTACTCAACTCCCTCTGTTATAATAGAATGCTGTCAAACTTAATAGAATAGAACGTATACCGCTCGATGCAAGTCAAATTAATACCAAGGTACTGCCCTCTGCACTCAAGTGATGTTAAAACCTTACCTCGACAAAAAGAAGCTCTTCTAACTGAGCATTTTCAGATTTGTACTCCTGAAGGCGTGATGAAAGCCCAGCACATACCTGATTATAATTAACATGATTAATTTCAGTAAGGGCTAAAATGCACTTTTCTGTGAATGGAACTCATGAATTTCATAACAGATTAATAGGATCACACCCCATGAGAAAGGTGAGAAAGATTCTGCACCATTCATATTGTAATGCATTTCTTTAGTACGTAGTATTAGTTTATAATCATTCACAACAGTTTTTCTTTCTGCTCTGGAATGATAAAGCAAACTTAATTCAGTCATACAATATTGTCATTCTTAGATACTAACTACTAAGCAACAATTTAGTTGCTCTATAATCAACAAGTCAACAACCCATATAGGTCCTAAGAATGGGGTTTGGGAAGGGTAGGTGTACACAGGCCCTACCCTACCTATAAAAGTGGAGAGGTTTATGAAAGACCTTTCGCTCAAGAAAACATAAAAAGGTAGGTTAGAACAAAAAAACAAAGATGAACAGTAAGGTAAAAGATTGTGATATACGTAGTATTCATTTGCATTTTGAATCATCTGAAGTTTCTATTTTCTCCAAAAGATAATATTAACATAACCGTGCAAATGAGTAAATAGTACTCCCTCCATCCTCAAATAAGGTTCCACAACTGAACGGGCACGGTCACTAAGATAGTTGATGTTCTGTGGTTGAGTTATGTATAGAGAAGACAAGTTGTAAGAGTCACACATTTCATTCTTCAAAATGAAAGTCGAACCTTTTTTGGGACAAACAAAAAAAAGAAATGTGGAAAAAAATTATGTAATACTGTTGCATGATGAAATACCCGAGCCAAACGTGCCTCCTTTGACTGACCAGTAGAACTTGTATTTTTAAGCAAGCCTTGAGCCTGAACAAATACAGAAATATTTCTAAAATGTCCACGTGACAGAAAAAAACACCCACAGCTAATATTATTGTATCCTTTACCTCATTGAGTTGGTCTTCCACTTTACTGGAAGTGGTATTACTTTTTTGAACTGGAAGCTTGTTTAGGTCTGACCCTTTTTCAGCCAAGGTACTACTATCCTCCATCCGTTTATCATCTTTAACAAAATAATCTCCACTTACAGATTGATGTCCTCCATGCTCACTGTTCTCAGGTGATTCTGCATCATCAAGGACAGTGGAGTGGCTTGGCTCAGCTGGTCCAACATTGTGTAAGGTATTATCATTGACGACACTAGAAGCATTTTGTGGAAGAGTGCCTTCATGAACTTCTGATATATTTTCACGTGTATGATTATGATTTGATCTCAAGGGTATATTTTTTGCATCACTTCCACCTTCTTCTGCTTCCATGTTATAAACACTACTCGTAGCATTATTGGAGATCGTTTCAAATACAGGAGCATCCAATGAAGCATCAAATGTATCCACATCTTGGTTCTCTTTATTGGTAGCTTTGTCACTAAAACTGTCTGGAAGTGTCTGACTATTTTCAACAAGCAGAATGGCATTATCTCTATCTTTATCCATATCTGACTCTGGCATTTCTTTGTAAGTTTGTATTCTTTCATTATCAAGTGTATCAGATGTTTCATGGGAGGAAACTCGCTTTTGAGGCTGCACACAGAATCTTATTATCAGCCTTATCATGGAGACAAAAATGTTGATATATTGACTGAAAGAGCAGTACAATATAACATAACACTGAAATGACTGATAACTACCTTCTTTTTTGGCCTTGATCTCTTTGGTTGAGATCCTTGTCCATTGGGAGCTACGTAGTTGGACCATAAAAAGAAATGAATAGAAGAATCAATCAAAGACAAAAAAAGAAGTAGCAATGTAGTACACACACCCTAGGCTGCTAATGCGGAGATTTTTTTCTATGAATAAATTATTTATTCTTTACATATGGCAAGATGACAAGATCTAGTCCTTATTGTGTGGGCTGGGATAACATTAATGAACTCATTGATTATCATTATCAACACCTTAATCCCAACTAGTTGGGGTGCATTAAATTTAGTCAATAAACTAATTAACACTATAAAACAGCAACAACAACAACAACAACAAGGTCCCACAAGTGGAATGTGGAGATGATGGAAGCTTGTGTAGTGAGATATAGATTATAGAATGTGAAAAACAATCATTTATTCAACAATAATCTTATATTGACTTATATAATAATACAGATCGTGAACCCAAATGCTTGGCAAATTTTCACTTAGGTCGAAACTATGTCCATTTCTTCGTATGATCAGGAATTCATATAGTTTACTCGTTATTAGCATTTTTTCAACAAAAAAACTTAATCATTTAAAATTTCCAGTCATTTAATTAAAATTATGATTTTCATGATTTAAAATTTATAACATGTAATCCTAGTAGGAAGGTATTTGGACTAAAACCAATTTATTATGTAAATGACTAGTAATTTTTCCAATACATATCATAATTCATGAAGTGCTATAAGATTCACATTGCGAAAGTCCAGATATGCCCGGAAAGACCATTTAGTCATCTCTATATGAGTTTCAAATTTCCAACGTAGAAATGTAAAATTCCTCTTAGAAGCAGCACTAATCAATTTAGAAATCAAAAGGCATGTAACACATAACAAAACCTGATGCCTGAGAACTAGGCTGCTCATCTCCCTTCTCACCAGCAGCAAGCTTTGCCTTCCTGTCCACTACTTCCAACAAATCTGATGTAACAAAAGCACAATATTATTTTCATAGAATTCATGTGAGAAAACATGTGCTTGAATGAGTTAAGATGCATGTATACATAGTATATCACCAAAATATTGGCTTGCAAAATCACCACTTTAAGCCTCGTCTTCAGTCAAATGATAGCCAATTAAGAGAACTATTTCTTGTTTCTAGAACATACGGAGTAATACTCGATCTTCTTTGTGGGCATTAAATCCACCTCCCCCACCCCACCTCCCTCTAGCACACAAGAACACAGGTATAGTAGGGCTGAGCATGGACGTGTGTTTTACTGTCCAGTGCCGAAGATCCTTTCTGAACCATATTGTAAATGAAAGCACCAAAATGTTTTAATACCATTCCAGACCGTAAGTCTGTAATGATGTTTCCTAAAAGTTATGGTACGGACGTACGGTACTCTTTAGTAATAACAATATCAGAATTGTACCAGAACCATTCCGTTCTGTATCATCCCAAAGCATCTCAAAGAATTGAGTATATTAAAATATTAAAAATTAAAATAGTGCATACATACAATCAACAAACATGTTTCTTTGTTCCACGAAGATAGACTTCTACTCCATTTTGGTCTCTCTCACAAGTTAAATTTCATTTCTAGAATTCCAAGATATGAGTATATGACTGATTCCTTATACAAGAAAAAGTGAGAAATGTATATGAGTTAATATTTCCAACTAACTAACAGCTTTTTCTTAACTTAAAAAAAGAACAAATTATAACTAATCTGTCTGCAATTCAAAAAAAAGATGAAATAGATGAATGCAGTCATACACACACAATTACCTCAAGTAATCCAAAAGTTAATTATTCTTAAAACTCTAGAAATAATCAAATAATATAATATACTTTCTGCCCCAAAAAAGAATTCAGAAAGGTGCAACTATCCAAAATCATCAACTCTTTTTTTAAAGTTATTTTTTGGTTTAACTAAGGAGGGTGTATTCAATTAAGATTCTATAGGATTTTTTTAGATTCTAAGAGTCCATAGGTATTCAATTAGGATTTTAAATAATCATTTTAAATCTCTAGGTATTCAATTTGGATTTCATAATATTCATCTAAATCTAATGGTATTGAGAATGTCATGGATTTTCAAATATTTTAGTTGAATATGGATTCTAATAGATTTTGATGAATTTTAAGTCTGTTTATATAAATAAAAAGCTAGTTACAAATCCGTTCAAGAAACTAGAGATTTCGAAGGAGAATCCTACTTTGGGCGGAGAATCCTATTTTGGGTGAGGATTGAGGCAACTCGCAACCTCTGGCCAAGAACTCTGATTTTGGGTGCCCCTAGCCCTAAGATTGACAGAGATTGTAGCGGACGATTACGACCAACGATTGCGAGACCGGCAACTCCGGCTTGAGGGGGTTTTGGACGGCCACTTTGCCTAAAGGTTGAAGACGGAACCGAAAGTAACGAATGCTGCCAGAGTGGAGTAAATAAAATCCGGCCACTTTGGCTTTAAGGTAGAAGATGACCTCTTCAATCATTTTTTAATCAATTATGTTAAAACAATCCACAGATTTTCAAAATCTAGACAAATCTTGAGAATACAATACATAAAAGTCTATCAAAGTTCATATAGAATTCAAATAATCCATAGATTTAACAAAATCAATGGATTATCAAAAATCTCACGTAATCTTTTAAAATCTGAATTGAATACACCCCCTTAAATTTGAAACACTCAACTTAGACTTTTTTATGAAATATAAAAACATTAAATATGATAAAAATAGAATCTTTTCTTCAATTTGTCTCTTTTTTAGTAATTTTTTAGAAACATGACACTTTTCAAGGGATGGGGCCAGGTGGGAGTAAATAAACTATCATTACTAAAAAAATTCTTTGTGGCTTAATAAATCTAAATAAATTAGTCCACCATCCCTGAAAGAACTTCACTTTTACTCTTTTCATGGAGTTTAGAAAGTGAAGTTTTTATGTTAAGCTTTCCATTTTACTCTTCACTTTTATATTAACTTTTACTCTTTTTTAATGGGAGGGTAGGATCTGCTTTTAAACTCATTTCTCAACCAACTATTGAAAGGTGTATTGTGGAACGGCCTAAAACAAGCAAAAAAAATGAAGTTTTTGTAGGAGTTGAGGGAGTGCTTTTAAAAGAGTAACATCGTGAACCATACTGAAAGTTGGTATAGAAACGGCATGTCCCCTTCCATGTTCAGCCTTTGTGTGCAGTCATGAAGTGTTATATTATTACTAACACAAAAACTCATAATGTTTGTCACCAAGTGGACAATAGAGGCAGGAAAACAAAAAACACACACAAAAACAAAAACCAAATATTGGATAACTGATTCCATCTCTTTTTTGGCCAGAACTAATTCAATTTCTATAATTCTATGTCAAGGAAAAACACAGTGTGTGGCACCACATGATCAACCCCCTTAACTAATGGCAAATTGTATCGTACATCCGGATGTGACTACTTTTATGTACATCCAGTGAGTATTGTATAACTTGTAAATGTACATACACTAATGTTATGATGTGCACGCTCCGGAGTACGTATAAAAATGGGAAATATTCTACAATTTCATTTTCAAAATTTCAAATTTGTTTTTTTATTGATTGGAAGTGTTATTAGCAAAAAAATGAAAAATTCTTTTAAGTTTTAACATCAAAATGAGCATTATACAATTATTAAATGTGCATGCATCAATCTAATAATGTGCATGCTCTTAATATACAATAACAACCCAATAAAATCCCCCTAAAGTAGGGTCTAGAGAGGGTATGTGTATGCAAACTTCACCCCTACTCAAAAGTTTGTTTCTAAGAACCCCCCCTATGCGCGCTTAAGAAACATAGAAAGAACACGACAAAGCAAAGAGAAAACGAAGGGTAAAGAAAAACGCAAAGAGACTAAAAGCACATAAACCGCCGTTCACAACTAGAGCTCAAGCATAGAAAGCACACATGACAAGAGCAAAAACATACTACCAAGGCCTAAACGACTACTCAACTACCATAGTCTTAGATCTCCAAACGCTCATATCTAAGGTCATATCCTCGGTAAGGACCAAAAGTAATAGGTCGTGTCTAATCACCTCCTTCCAATTCTTCCTATGTCTACCCCTTCCCCACCCTCACTCACTCCCACAAGCCTCTCGCATCTCCGCATCAGGGTTTACGCTACACTCCTTCACATGTCCAAACCACCTCAACCTAGCATATACTCTAAATATATACAAAAAAATGAGAAATGAGTATTCTTTAACTTGTAAATGAGCATATGGCGGATGTCCAATAAACATCGTACATTCATATATTCCGATGTATAAGTATAACTCTTAACTAACATTAGCCCTAAGCAATATGCAATTACAGTGCTCACAGAAAACGTGAATATATAATGCATGTATACTCACTCCTATCATACTTCTCTGTTAAGAAATGTATAGAAATTCACGTGCATCTCAAGTAGTTGACATTGAAATGCTTGAGGACTGCTCGTTTAAGAGGAGTAACCGAACAATTTCTATTAAAACGCACACATTTCTACGGAATTTTTGATGGGAAATAAGAATATTCACATTGCAAACAGAGAATGGAGAGGAGCGGTTCTGCAAGAATCGTACCTTCTGCTGCTTTGAGCCAAGACGTCATGACTAGAAAAGCTTGAATTAGCAGACCCTACAAATCACTAACCATAAATTGAGGGGCGAACACTTTCTGCAGCGGAAGATAAATATCTCAGAGATCGTTGTTGATCAGGAGAGAAATTGAAACGAGTTTATGATCAGATTTTTCGAAATGATAAAAAATATCGAAGAAAGTTGGAAGATCCATCAGGAAGTTTTGCTGTCTCCATCGTTAGTTAGGCTCTGATCGTCTTTTGAAATGGCGAATCGATGGACGGGGGAAGAGTCACATATTTAAGTGGGCGTTTGGGGTCAAAATTGTTTATGAATTATTTTAATTCATAATAATAATTTGATGATGCATTTTTTTATCTCATAAATTGATTTATAAGTTATTTATAAATTCATAAACAAGCTATTTATAAATCAAAAAATAAGTAATTTTACTTGCGTATCTTTAAGCCAGTTACTTTGTTTGGATCAAATTATATACTCCGTGCAAAATTATTTCTCTTAATTCATGAATATTCCAAAATAATCTTTCCAATGTTTAAGTCATTTTACTTTCACAAAAAAATGTTTAACTTCTAAGAAACTTATAAGTAAAAAGGTGTTTATCATCAATCCTTTATATATATAAATGAGACTTCAAGCTCTAAGGAGATGACATATGTCATTGCTAGGAGCTGACATATGTCATTACTTATGTGGCTTTTTTATGTCACCTAATTTATGAATTGAATAAAAAGAAAAGAAAATTGTTTTTATGTAGCTATTTCTAATACCTAATATGTCACATAATTCTTCATATGGAAAATATACAATTAAAAGTTTGGTAAGAAATATTTGATTAAATATAAATATCCTTTATATATATAAATGAGACTCCAAGCTCTAAGGAGATGATATGTGGCATTGCTAGGAGCTGACATGTGTCATTACTTATGTGGCTTTTTTATGCCACCTAATTTATGAATTGAATAAAAAGAAAAGAAAATTGTTTTTATGTAGCCATTTCTAATACCTAATATGTCACATAATTTTTCATATGGAAAATATAAAATTAAAAGTTTGGTAAGAAATATTTGATTAAATATAAATATGGGAAAAAAATTCCTTTTTATAATAATATTCTTTCTAAATTCTATATTTTTTCTTTTTATTTAAAACAAAATTTTAGAATAAAATATAAAATACTCTTTTCACCTATAAATAAATTTTATAACTATTTATTATACATTTACTTGAAATTAGTTTGTTGATTAAATTTATTCAAATATTGACACTTAATAAATAAATTGATTTCTTCACCAATAAATAACTTTAATATTTATTTCGACAGCTAATAGTCTAATATGCCACTTAATTAAAAATATAAAAATGTGAAATCAATATTTTGGACGTGGCGAGCGGGCGGGCGACGCAACGGCACTCGGGGTAGAGGTCGTGGACGACAAAGCAGCTCGAGGCAACGGACCTATCCCGACGGATCCAACACCTGGAACTCACCTTACCCAAACCAAAACCCGGGCCTATTGGGCCCACGTCCCATGCCTACACCCCTCCCTTATCATACCCAAGCCTACTACACCACCACCCCACCCCCCAACCCATATGCCTACCCCCCACACTACACCCCCTCCCCACCCGTAACACCCACCTACCCCCCCCACCCCTGTCGGCGGGTCTCACACCCCGCCTTACCCATACTCGCAAACCCCACCCCCCATCCCCACTGCCTTAGCCCACCATTTTGACACCATGTCCCTCCGAGAGCCAACCTGGTTTATGGACACCAGCGCCTCACATCACATTGCCTCCGACCCAGGTACTCTTTCTTATGTTTCTTCTTCTCCATCATTATGCTCACCATTATATATCATTGTTGGTAATGGATCTAAGGTTCGCACTACGGCTGTTGGAAGCCACACCATACCCACCACCCCTCCCCTATCCCTCAAACATATCTTAGTCTCCCCTCACATCACTCACAACCTCATCTCTGTTCGTTAACTTACCCGTGATAATAATTGTACTGTTGAATTTGATGCTCATGGTTTTTCTGTGAAGGATCGTCGGACGGGAACCGTGATGCATCGATCCAATGATATGGGACCTCTCTACCATGTAGGACGCACTATCACTGCACAAGCCCATGTCGCCGCTGTCGATCCCCAGATTTGGCATAGGCGCCTTGGTCACCCAAGCCCAGCTGTCCTCCGTGGCGTCCTTTATATTTCTCATTTTAAAAATTATCAACATACTTTATGTCATGCATGTCAGTTGGGAAAGCATGTGCGCCTCCCTTTTTCATCATCTAGTCGTGTTTCTAGTTTTCTTTTTCAACTTTTACATTCAGACTTATGGCAATCTCCTGTATCCAGTATTACTGGCTTTAAATTTTACATGATCTTATTGGATGATTTTTCGCATTACTTATGGGTGTTTCCTTTACGACACAAAAGTGACGCTTTTAATCATTTAACCACTTTCATAGCATATGTCAAAAATCATTTTAACACAACAATCAAAGCTGTACAATGTGATAATGGAACTGAATTTCGCAACTCTCCCCTTAAAACCATTTTTGACTCCTTAGGCATTCTTTTTAGATTTTCTTGTCCCCACACAAGTCAACAAAACGGTCGAGCTGAGCGCACCCTCCGCACCCTTAACAACACCGTTCGATCCCTTCTTTTCCAAGCCCACCTTCCCCCCGAATTTTAGGTGGAGGCCCTTCACATGGCCGCCCACATTTTTAATCTACTTCCCACCACCACTCTAAATAACAACACCCCCCATGCTACACTTTACAACTCACCACCCTCATACTCCCATCTCCGTGTTTTCGGTTGTCTCTGCTACCCTAACATTTCCGCCACTACCCCTAACAAATTAGCGCCACGCTCAGCTCGATGCATTTTTCTCGGTTATCCCTCCAACCAACGTGGTTACCGCTGCTTGGACCTTCAAACTAACAAATTCATAATCTCCCGCCATGTTATTTTTGACGAGTCTAGTTTTCCATACCCCTCACTCCGCACGATTTAAAATTTTTTGACGCCACGGATGACGAACCTACTCCAACCTATCATTCCCTCCCCCCCACCCGTAGCCCACCTGCCCACTGCCACCCCTACCCCTACGGCCCAACCCACAGCCCCTACCCCCTCAGCCCAACCCTCCCCTCCTAGCCCACAGCCTGTCTCTCCCTCTCCCTCCCCCTCTCGGCCCAGCCCCGTCACCCAGCCCACTACCACCCCTACCCCCACCACAGCCCTGCAACCACCCACGGCCCAACCCCCCTCCTCCCCTCGCAATCTCCACCCAATGCAAACCCGATCCAAAGCCGGAATCTTTTGCCCAAAACAAATTCTGAACCTTACTGCCTCATCACTTATCTCCCCCTTACCTCCAACTTACCGTAGTGCACTGAAAGATCCAAACTGGCACGCTGCTATGTGTGATGAATATAATGCATTGATCAAGAATGAAACATAGGAATTAGTACCCCCCCTCCCCCACCCAAAATATAATCTCTGGTAAATAGCTCTTTAGACACAAACTTGGCCCATCAGGTGAGTTATCCAGGTACAAGGCCCGTTGGGTGGTGCGCGGCTTCAACCAGTGCTTTGGCGTCGACTACGACGAGACCTTCAGCCCCGTTGTCAAACCTGCTACAGTCTGCATCATTCTTAGCATTGCTCTGTCCAGAGGATAGCGCATTCACCAGCTAGACGTCAAAAATGCCTTCCTCCATGGTCAGCTACAGGAGATAGTTTACGCCAATCAGCCTCCTGGGTTTCAGGATCCAGCTCGTCCTCACTATGTTTGTCGACTCAAGAAGGCTCTCTATGGACTCAAGCAGGCACCGCGATCGTGGTATCACAGATTTGCCAGTTTCATTCAGACCATTGGGTTTCGAGGGTGCAAGTCGGACACATCACTGTTTGTCTTCTCTCATGCCATGGGTACTGCCTACCTACTCCTGTACGTTGATGATATTGTTCTCACAGCATCTTCCACAGCACTTCTCCAGCATCTCATCCAGCGGCTTAAGGCCGAATTTGCTATGACAGACATGGGGGACCTACATTTCTTCCTTGGCATCAACGTACACACGACGACCAGTGGCCTCTTTCTCCACCAGACATAGTTCACTCATGACATACTTGAGCAGGCCGGGATGGTATCTTGTCGCCCCATCTCCACCCCAGTGGACAAAAAGGCAAAGCTCTCCTCCTCATCAGGCACTCTGCTCCCCGATCCTACTCTTTATCGATCTGTTGTTGGAGCTCTACAGTACCTTACATTCACTCGCCCTGACATCACTTATGTCATCCAGCAGCTTTGCCTACACCCTCATGCCCCCCGTGATGCTCATCTCACAGCCATGAAGCGTGTCCTGCGCTATCTTTGTGGCACCTCCACCCATGGCATCCACCTGGCACGATCATCCACCGACTCCCTGCAGGCATACTCCGACGCTGACTGGGCCGGTTACCCAGACACCCGACGTTCCACCTCTGGATACTGTGTTTTTCTCGGTGACAATCTAGTCTCCTGGTCCTCCAAGCGCCAGGCCACCACTTCTCGTTCCAGCATCGAAGCCGAGTATCGCGCCGTGGCCAACACTGTAGCAGAGACGAGCTGGATCCGGAATCTTTTTCTTGAGCTGCAGCAACCCCTTCGACGTGCCACCCTTGTTTTTTGCGACAATGTCAGTGCTGTGTATCTCTCGACAAATCCTGTGCAGCACCAGCGCACCAAGCACGTGGAAGTTGATATTCACTTTGTCCGTGACAAAGTTGCACTAGGCCATGCACGCGTTCTCCATGTTCCCTCGTCTTCGCAGTATGCTGACATCTTCACTAAGGGACTGCCTTCTTTATTATTTCTGGACTTCAGACAAAGCTTGGAAATCAGACCTCCTCCACATCCGACGTAACCGGGAGCATGTTAAATATATTGTATATATTTAATATATTGTATTATTCCCTTACCTTATTTGTATAGGTTTCCTTACTTGTGTCTCTCCTACCTTGATTAGGATTGAGACTCCCCTTATATATATACATGTAATCACAACTCTTTTGATCAATGAAAATCATAATTCTTCATGTGAAATCGCTCACCCCGGGCGCCCCTCACCCCTGATCCGACGGGAATGTGAGAGGAGGTAAATCACGGTGACTCAAGCACAACACTTAGCTAGATCATATCCTAGTGCGTACCAGAGACTCCCCCCATTTTTCAGAGGTGGTCGCCCCCACACGGTCGCTGCCAGGTTTCGATCATTGGTCATTATATTCTCCAAACTTCACCAAGTGCTTGCCACTTGGGCTACCCGTGCGGGTATTTGAATCACCTTCAAGAGTCCATATGAACATGATGTTTGACTCAAATTTTGCAGATAGAATTGCCCCGTCTAAATAGGGGAAATTGCACCAGTACTCTTCGTGGTTTGATAAATAGGTACCAATACCCTTTGTTTTCAAAACTTATTCCTAAAGTTCTCGTGGTTAAAAAACGTTGCACCCATACCCCCTCGGATAATTTTAAGGTCATTTTTTCGGGAAGA
Source organism: Cuscuta australis (assembly GCA_003260385.1). Taxonomy (NCBI): domain Eukaryota; kingdom Viridiplantae; phylum Streptophyta; class Magnoliopsida; order Solanales; family Convolvulaceae; genus Cuscuta; species Cuscuta australis. The sequence goes on along the minus strand of NQVE01000129.1, from coordinate 1,323,774 downwards.
GGGGGCGTTAGTGCCTATTTTTCAAACCTTATAGGAGACTCATGCTCATTCTTATTTTTTCATTTATTCTTTTCCCCCTTTTTTTTCTTTCATTAACATATACTGCATATGTATATCTCATATTAACAATCTTATTTTTTTCAAAATAAAAAAGTAATTTTTTTAAGACATTCAAAAATGAGGAATAAAATAAGAAGTTAAATAATACAAAAAAATGAATATCCTTTTTGGACATCCCAATTCTAAAGACTTTTTAGGCATGTTGAAAATTCATATTTATATAAGACTTTTTTTTGTATGTTTCAATTTTTTTCATTTCATTTTCTATATTTTTAATTTTTATTATGAATTTTCTTTTTCAACTGACCAAAAAAATTATTCTAGAAAACAAAAGGTGAAAATGTTTAATTTGAGATAACAAGTAAATGTTTTTTTTATTTTGACGGAGATATCGAGCCTAGAACTATGGCCTATATTTTATGGGCTTCGAAGGAGCAGACAAGGCCCATAAGTAAGTGAATGTGAGGCTCCAAGCTTGGCCTCGTCCCTCTCAAGCTCGACCACGTTCCAATCAAGCTCGGCCTCACCACTCTCGGTCCTGCAACTAGGCTCATTAGCATCAAACCTTAAGGAAGATGGATTCAAGCTCGCCCATCATGAGCACACTAAGGGTCGAGCTCGACCATAAGCACAACATGGGTGCGCTCGGCCATCACCACACCAGAGAGAGTTTGGCAAGGTTGGCCAGTGGACGAGCTCAACACCAATCAGCTCTAAGTGGTCAACCGCTCGAGAACAATGATCCAACCTCTCCCATGTGGACAATCCTTGATTATGATGAAAAAGAGACATGTCATAATATAGGTCAAACGTAATTAATGAACTCATGTGTGGTAACCTAGGATAGTTGGACTAACCCATTACTTTTATTGTAAAAATAGACCTCCTCATTCAATATGGAGGGGATCGGATTCTGAATTATTCAAGTCATATTACAAGATTCCATCTTTTCTATAGTTTGAATTACTCTTTCCCCTTAGAATCCATCAAATTTCAAACACAAAGGAAAAGAAATTTGAAAAACTTTTTCAAATTAAGGAAACAAATAGAAAAAAAGTTAGAAAAAAAGAAAAAGATCAGATAAAAAATAAAAAAAGAAATGATCATGAGTGTCTCATATAGATTAGAAAATAGGCATCAATGTTTCATCTTTCCCGGAAAATGAGCAAAGAGGATGTGAGTGTAACGTTTTAAAATCACAAAGACTTTAAAAATAAATTTTAAAAACAGATGAGATATTGATACTAATTTTACCAAACACAGAAGCACTGGAACTATTTGGCCCATCAAAATATTAAGGGGGGTGTATTCAACTTAGATTTTAAAAGATTATGCTAGGTTTTTTATAATCCATGGATTATGTAAGATTTATGGATTATCATAAATCTCTATAGACTTCAATGTATTTCAATTTATTTTATTGTAAAGATTTATCAAGATTCTAATGGATTGTTCTCATCCCAAATTGGTTAAAAAAGAAAAAAAATAAAAAAGGAGACGGAATGCTTTGGAATTTGGATGGAACGTTGCCGTCGCCAAGCCGGCCCCCAAGCCGCCTCCCGCTCTGAACGTCGCCGTCGCCGAGCGGGCCCCCAAGCCGCCTCCCGCTCCGAACGTCACCGTCGCTGAGCCGAGCCCCAAGCCCCCTCCCGCTCCGAACATTAGCATCGCTGAGCCGGCCCCCAAGCCGCCTCCTGCTCCAAACGTCACCGTCGCCGAGCCGGCACCTAAGCCGCCCCCATCTCGCCGCAGATGATGGAGAGGAGCCTCCTCCACAGAAAATTAGCACAGAAAAATCAAAGGAATTAAAATGGAATAGAAGAAAGACCTGGATCTGAGAACCAAAAACTTTTCATAAGGAATGAACAATGCGAAACACCAAATTGACACCAAAAACACAGTGGAAAGGAGGTCTGAGACTAGAAGGTGAAGATGAGAACACAGATAAAGAGAGGGTGGGAGGGTGAGGAAGAGATTGGAAGGTCTGGTCTATGGTGCGTTGGATGAAGCCAGAGAAGATGAACAGAACCCTGTTGCGGAAGAAAGGCTTTGTGCGGAAGAGAGTAGCAAAATCCTAGGGCTTTTGACTGGATTTGGAATTGGATTTGTATTTATACTTAAGGCATGAAAATCCATCAAACTCTACATTATTAAAAATCCTAAAAAATCTAACAATTTTTTAATACCATCATATTTAAAAGAACTATTTAAAATCTGAATTGAATACACCTATATTTGGAATGATTTTTTAAAATCTAAATTGAAAACCTATAGATTTTCAGAATCTAAAAAATTCTATTAGAATCTTGATTGAATACACCCCTAACTAAAACTTTGGTCCGTATTGTAATTTCAAACTCAGCTTAAATCTAGTCCAGAATTTAATTTTGTGCGGGTCTACCAAATCGCCATTTGGAGAATTGGACTAATTGCCTAAAAGCCCTAAACCATGAGTAACGGCTAGGCATCCACTTCCTCCATTTGAAAACTCAAAATTCCCAATTCTTTCCCGACCAGACCCTAACATCTCTATCGCTCTCTCCTTCTCTCGCTCGCTCGCTCTCAATTGTTCCTGGACTTGGTTTCAGTTCTTGATAAACTCTTGGGGGGGCTTTGTGATTGTACTGGGTCGAGTTTTCAGGGGCTTCGAAAATCATGGAGATTCCGCCTGAAACAGACAATTACATTCGAGAATCTATCGAGCACTCCCTAGGTCTCCCTGTTTCTAAAGAAACTCTTCAATCGAAGCTTGAAGCCTCCCAACAATCAGAATTCCTGCTTCGCAATCAGTGCCTTTTCTTGCAGTCCAAACTCAAAGAAAAAGATGGCGTCCTTGAACGGGCTAGGGTTTGCATAATCCCCCCCAAATTATACTCGATTCTCTTCTTTTCTTTGTGACTTTTAGCTTTTTATCATTGAAGATTATTTGGTGTTTTAGGCCGAGGCGAGTATGAATGCAGTAGCGCTGAAGAAGTTTGTGGAGGAGAATCAGAAACTGGCTCTGGAGTGCTCGAATCTGCTGGAGCAGTCCAATAGATGGCAGAGGGAGTGCTCATTGTATGATGAGGACCGGGAAGCATTGATGGATTTCGGAAACGAGGTGGAACAGAGAGCCAAGGAGGCTGAGCTACGTGTGCAGGAGTTAGAGGCCGAGGTCGAGAAGTTGGAGGAGGAATTGCGGTTTTACAAGTTTGAGGCACAACAGGTTAGAAGTGATATTCGTTATTTAGTTCTGATGAAATATTTTACTGTGCATGATGGGATTATGGATTTTGAGAAGACAACTTAAATACATAATCAATGACAATTGACAAAGGGTTCTGAATATTAACAATATCTATGCTACCATTTACTCTGTGTAAAAGATCAAAAACCATAATCAACAGGGCTGTAAGGGGACGTTTGGACATTGGATCATGGAATCTCACATTGACTTTGGTGTGCCCCCTTGAAACATTCTCCTGTGCATATTTTCCAGCAAAGCAGCCAGGTTCTCTTTGGTTGAGACTGGGGCGCCGAATACCAACCTGTTTGATACTTTGGTTGATGGTTATCTTTTTTTAGTGATCAAAATAAGAATTTTACAAGAATCCATACAACCTCAAAATGTGAGATCTTTAAAAAAACATCCAATACAAAATTTGATATGACTTTACATATAGAGAAAAGAAGTATTCAGATCTCAAATGTGTACAGAGCATATAATAGGCAAGTTTGCGATTAGAAAACCATCAAAACTCAGCTAATAGTACCAAAGGTTAGCTAATACGTACTGGACATCATTTCCACCTTAGGCTAGACCTATGAACTGCATTACCACTAGGCACAATCACACTAACATATATGTGTGGAGGTGCATTTGACGTGCACATTATTGCCGTGTTCGGTCTGTTAGTTGGTGATCCTTCTTGAAGATAGTTATTTTTAATGGATGTTTGTAACAAAGCTCTCTGTAGAACCAAATTTGTGCCTCGCTGCATTTCCGGCCATGTTAAAGGCTTTCCCCTTTCAATTTCTCTGTAATGTGAGGTGCAAGTGTTTTGGTGATGGAAAAAAAAGACGAGCCTGAGTATGAAACCAAAGATACTGGTATCTTGGCCGCATTCCAAGTAACAAAGTGACTTGACCAACGGGAGAACGGGAGGTCCCACAATGGCCACTAATAGAATTTAGGATGGGATACGGACAATTGGATTGGGCAATAAGACACTTGGGCTGAACCACATTAAAAGATTGAATCCAATCGATTAGTTAGTTCAACTCAAGAGCTTATATCCCGATTATTTTCCTCATACTTTTCCGATGTGGGATACTCTTAACACTCCCCCCTCAAGTGGACAACCGGACCATTTTGAATCTAACCGGTTGACCACTTGCAAATGAACTCCCATTCCCTTGACTTTTTTTTTGAGCGCCAACACCTAAAGGACCACGAGCCGCTGGGTATGGACATCCAGACGAGCAATCGTGTTAAACGGACCACAGGCCGTTGAGTACATACTTCATACGGACAACTGGGCTAAAGACAAATGGGCCGCTAGGAATGAACGTCTAGACGGACACCTTGACAAACGAGGTGTGCCAAAACCTGCTCCGATACCATGATAGAATTTAGGATGGGATATGGACAATTGGATTGGGCAATAAGACACTTGGGCTGAACCACATTAAAAGATTGAATCCAATCGATTAGTTAGTTCAACTCAAGAGCTTATATCCCGATTATTTTCCTCATACTTTTCCGATGTGGGATACTCTTAACACTGATAGAATTTAGGATGGGATATGGACAATTGGATTGGGCAATAAGACACTTGGGCTGAACCACATTAAAAGATTGAATCCAATCGATTAGTTAGTTTAACTCAAAAGCTTATATACCGGATTATTTTACTCTTGGACTTCCGATGTGGGATGCACTCTAACACTCCCCCTCAAGTGGACAACCGGGCCATTTTGAATCTAACCGGTTGGCCACTTGCAAATGAACTCCCATTCCCTTTTTTTTTGAGCACCAACACCTTAAAGACCACGAGCTGCTGGGTATGGACTTCCAGACGAGCAATCGTGTTAAACGGGCCACAGGCCGTTGGATACATACTCCATACGGACAACTGGGCTAAAGACTAACGTGCCGCTAGAAATGAACGTCTAGACGGACACCTTGACAAACGAGATGGGCCAAAACTTGCTCCGATACCATGATAGAATTTAGGATGGGATATGGACAATTGGATTGGGCAATAAGACACTTGGGCTGAACCACATTAAAAGATTGAATCCAATCGATTAGTTAGTTTAACTCAAGAGCTTATATACCGGATTATTTTACTCTTGGACTTCCGATGTGGGATGCACTCTAACAACCACAAATAAGCAAAGGACCCAGGCTCTAAAAGTATCATTCTATCACCAAATACTTCTTTGTTCTATTCATCTTAAAATTTACAGTATCGGATATCCACAAGAAATTGGAAGGAATATAGTGAGTCATATTCCCAACATGTAACATGACGGCTAGTGTAGATTGTGCAGGGTTCAAATGCGAAATTTATATTGAAGGGAAGCCTCTCATTCCCCTTCTCCTTTATTTTATTTCACAAAGATTTGATTTGTGTTCTTGCAAGTGTAGCAGGGGCACTGTGGCAGGACAGGAATACAAGGTGTATAATGATAAAATGGATCAAAATAGTGAACTCAAGAACTTAACTTTTGAAACCCCCTTGATTATGAGGCTCTTCAGTTCTAGGTTTTCGGCCTAGGTTCTCCAAACTCTAGCTCCCTGTAAAAGAAATTTACTAGCAAACAAAGAGGTTCACCCAAACCAAACAGAGCATAAAATAAATTTCTTGAATCTAGTACAATAAAAATACAAACTAGTTAACTATTGAACAACTATCAGGCATTTCACATTCCTTGGGGAGATATATGTAACAGCAACCTGAAGTATCCAACATAGGATGTAAAATTGCAATTGAAATTTGAGACGTTATAATGTTGAAAAGTAAAAAGTGTATGGTCTAAATTTGTTTATAAGAGAGAAATCTTATGAGCCACATTCTTTTTCTCAGTGAGAAAGTCTAAACTTCACTTTGGGACATCCCAAAAAAGGAAGTGCTAACTTCATTTAGGGACCGAGTGACAATTGAAATAGACCATAGAAAAGGAGAGTAAATAGCTGATAGTACCATAGTATATGAGTATGCATCTTTGACTACAATCTTCCTCAAGCATTTCCAAGAATGTAACAACAGTTGTCTATGTATTGTCTAATTGTCAAGCTTCAAAAAGATGTCGATTGATGAATGAAAAAGAATAAGTTGCGCATGTAATTTCTGTGATGTCCTTTGCTTTGATTTTGTTACCGTTACATTGCACGAGTGGCTGTAAGCTCGATTACTAAAACTAAGAAGACTGCAATGTTGGAAATGTGTGTTACTATTTGGCACTGGTCTCTAAAGAGCATCAGAGTTGATTCTTATAGTAGGAATGCAATTAAGATTGGCATGGACCAACTTTTATTAGTTACTTGACTTTTTTATTGCCATAACTTGGAGTTCTATCGTCATACACTCTGACTTTTTTAAGAACAATAAGACTTTTACATTCTGCAAGGAGAATAGTTTTATCACTTGGTAGTTGATATTTGTACAAATTGTTGTCCTGAAGGTTGACACATCTGGAGAAGAGGCTTGTACAGGAAAGGTTTTACTGGAGTCTTTGCTGGGAAGCATAATGAGCCAAGAAGAAGTTCAATTAAAAGCACGTGCTTTTCTAGAGGCAAACAGCAATATTGATGTTTGTCAAAAGTTGCTAAAAGGGTGGAAAAGGTAATCTCTAATGTTAATCCATACTCCCCTTTCCATATATTAACTCTTGGATGACTTTACACATGTTTTAAGAAGGAAGAACTAATGTGGGAGAAACAATATCAATTACATAAATATAGGGATGACAAAAAAGAAAGAATGAAGATAACATATGGACATAGGGAGTATTAGTCTGCCTCCATCTATGTATTGCTATTCACCTATTCGTAAAGTCCCCGAGTGACATTTTTTCTCGTGCTAGATTGAGTCCATCAGCACACAATGCTCTTGCACTGGCAGCTGAAGTCAAAACATTGCAGACAGATAACGCGCAGTTGCTGATTAACCTTCAGAGGGCCGAAGAGGAGGTTTGTAGCTCTATGCAAATGCTAAACTGTCTCATTCCTAGTATGCCGATAGTAACATTCATACTTTTGGGTGTGCGGCAGGTGAAAGTGTTTTTTGAAGAAAACAATCTGTTGGACGAAGAGAACAAAAGGCTAATGCAACACTTTCAGAGGGAGAAGCATAATTCTTGTTCTGGTGGAAAAAGTTCAGGCTGTGCTTCTGCAAAGGTCAGGTTTACAACTAGACGAAAGAAAATAAAACAATACTTTCAGATTTAAACCTGTTTAGTGTAATGGTTTACAGTACTAAATTATAAAACGGTCCACAGGGGAACAAGAGAAAATCAGGTTCCAAGATCAGTACTTCCTTGGACAGAAAGATTGACTTCAATGGAGTCGATTCTTCAAGGCTGCCATTATCACCCCTAAGGGAGAACTCACCTGAGTGCCGAGCATACAAGAAGTAGCTAGAGCCCGGTGAACATCGTGCCCTACCATTCTCCTAACTGGTATGTGTATCATCACTTAGGGTTTCTGCCAATCAACTGTAAGTAATTGATGTTAGTTCCAAAACTCTTCCTTTTCATCTATAGGAAGCTGCCAGGTTCACTTCATTTTCAATTTTGTTCAATGGTTGAACAGTGTGCCATTTTTTACTCATCCTTGCATTATTTCCTAGTTGTTTTACCCTCAGTGTCTTTTCATATTTGATTGCTCTAACTTGTGCCCTTCTGGCACTAGCTTTCATTTATTAAAAAAGCTATCTAATAGCAATATTTAGCCGCAGTACTTTCAAAGTTAATCTCTACCATTAAAAAACAATCCAAAATGCTAACTCTAGTTGAAAACGGTGTTCCAAAACCTTAGGAATCATGATAAAACTTCTCTGAGTTGAGTTGTAATTGTTGTTGTGGAAGCTCTTCAAATATGTTTATTTTTTTTCTTCTTTTCATGATTCTTGTTTGGGTTTGCCTTTGTTGCCTTCTCTATGCCAGCTTTTGGATTTGGAGACTTGTGCAATGTATGATGGATGGGTTTCGACTGTTCTACTCAATCCACACATTTTAACCCCACACAAGAAAAGTGTATTTGTAAATTGTATTTGCAAATTATTTTAGGCTTCAAATTATCACCTTTTGTTTTGAGACATTTAAAATTTGAGTTCACATTCTTTTACGGTAAAAGGTTATCGGCAATATTTATTTCTCTACCTCTTCTATGTGAATCTCAATTTTCATATCATGGATTCATGGGATTAGGTGTGCATTTAGTCATGTGGAAAAAAGAGGGTCGCAATAAACAAAAACACTAACTAGTGTGATTCTTTTAAGAAAAGAATTACTCCTTTCGTCCTTAAATAATATTCTTATTTTGAATTATGATGTTTGAATATAATTATTTTTAATTTATTTTGAGTTAGTGAGCATACAAGAAGTGGAGTACAAGAGTTATTTTAGCTAGTGAGCATAAAGTAAGGCCATGTTCTCCTCAACTTATTTTTTACTTATTACTTATTCTAATTGAATACATATTAGATCAGAAATAGCTTTAAATATAACTACATTTAGACCAGACCAGATCAAATCACAACTTATTCCAATCAAATCAAAAACAATCAGATCAGGTGAAGAGAACATGGTCTAAGAGTCTTTCCTCCTTCCTAGACTCCTAGTGTATAGAACAAGAGAATAAGACACTTATTTTAGTTAGTGAGCATATAATAAGAGAATAAAACACCTACGAATAATGGTTAACATGCTTTTAGTTATTGTCTTAGTATATAGTAAGTGCTCTCCTGTTCTAGTATATTTATGGAGCATTTTTTGGATTGTTGGTGTATTTGACTTCAAAAGTCCTAGGCTAGACTTCATACTACAAACTTCAATTATCAAATTCCAATATTTAGATTGAAAAAAATTGCTCTCAAATAACAATACTTTCTCAAAAGATAAATATGAGAGGAACAAAATGTGTAGAAAAATAAGAGAATCAACACACAAGAATCCTTTTACATGAAAACCACCCCCTTGAATTACCCCCCCCCCCCCCACCCCACTTTTTGGAAGACTTGGGGCCACACTTACACAAAAGAGTAAGGGAAATCCTTGGTTCACAAACTCAAACTTCACAAACTTACTATTTGTAAATTTTAATAAAGAAAATTAAATAGTCTAAAATAATTTTAAAATGAGAATTTAAACCATAAATAGTAAATTTGTGGAGTTTGTGATCATTTTGTTTGTGAACGTAACATTATGCAAAGAGTAATAGTAATACTGTAATACTCTATTTATAGAATTGCATCTTTCATTATTTTGATTCATTCTCTTTTCAATCACACGCCCATTTCACATCACATATTTTGTTTCTTTTTATTTGTTTATTTTCTTTTCTTTTCTAGTCTAAAAATAAAATAAACTCGAACATAATTAATATTTAGTAGATGGGATTTTACTTATAATTATTATTACATCCAAATTTTATACTCCTTCCGCCCTTGAAAATACTTCATTTTGACCAAATGCCAAAATAAAGAAGTGTAAAATTGTAGCTGACTTCCAATTTTGTCCTTAATGTGATAGGTAAATGTAAAATGTGATAGATAGCTTATAGGAAAAAAGTATAATGTAATATGTAGGGTAAGAAAATGTAAGAGTAAAAGTGGTTTTTAAATAGAAAGTAGAATTGTTTGGTGGAAGAGAAAAAATGAAAAAAGAAATGTTTTAGTGAGCGGTATTTAATTTTCATTTTTTAATTTTTTGGAAGCTTAATTTAAATTTTTAAAATTATTCTCTACCTCCATCATTTCCATTTTTTTAAAGATTAGTCTAACTTTGGATAAAAAATCGATATAAAAAATTGGGAAAATGAGAAAAAAACTAAAATCATACAAAGCTAATGAAAAAAGTAATAATCAATAAAAATTAACCTGAAATTGGTAAGAAATAAAATAAAAATATATGGAGTGGAGGGTTTTAACATCTTACACACTATACAGAGTATTCATGTATTACTTTTTTTTAAGAAAAATTATCTAGAATAATTCTAACTTTACCTGTTTAAAAAAAGTAGTACATTAAAATTTTGTAGAGTGTGTAAAATGTTAGAGCACTCCACTCGTTATATTTTCATTTTGTTTCTTTTCAATTTAAGTTTAATTCTTATTGATTACCTTATTTATTAAATTAATTTTGTATGGTTTTGGTTATTTTTCTCAATTTTGATATTTTTATATTTATTTTTTTTATTTTTACAAGATAAGAATAATATTTAAAAAAGGAAAAGAAATTGATCTAGAAAGTTATTTTAATAATTTTAATAAATAGCGAATTGGTGTAAGAAAAGTGTGTGTACACCATAACTTGTAATAAGAAAAGTATGAAATTAGTGGAATCTGATATAGAGGTAATGTGGAGAAGAGAGAGATGATGCTGTAAAAAAGGTATGAAGGGTATGTTCTCCCTCGTACAATAACATTTTTAAAAACAAATACTAGTGTAAAGCCTCTTTTTATTGGAACAAAGAGCACTTGTATTTTGTACAAAAAAGCACCTCTATGTTGCTATTAGAGGGCAATGATACTATGATATGGCACCTAAAATGGAGTACTCCATTTGTAACCTAAAATTTACAGACATGCATGGTTTTTTAATGTATGTGTGGCATAGACATTGAGAATCTTTGTATTGTGAATGCCTATGTACAAATGATTAAATCATTCCATTTGTACAAGAAGCTAAAAAAAGCTTGAGGGCCCTTCAAAAAAAGATGAGCCACATTTCAGAGGGCCTCCTGAGACCTGTCCAGACAATCACTGAGCGAAAGTAAATTATACTTTGATTGCAAATTAGAGGCAAAAAGTGGAGTCTGAAGCTGGTACCTGCAGAGATCTTATTATACTTTGCTAGGAATCGAACTCAAGTATTACTTTGTTGCTTTATATTATACTTTGTTGCCTCCAAGCACAGGATTAGCTGATTGCTGTAAGTTATACTTTGTTGCCTCCAAGCACAGTTGCTAGGAATCGAACTCAAGTATTACCCTTTTAGCACTTCTTGTCTTGCCAACTGTGCAACACCCACCTATCTGAGAGCCCTACAAAACTGATTGAACAGTCAACGAAGAAAGAGTAAATACTCAAAATAGTGCTTCACAAGAGGTCTAAAAAGAATGAAAGCTCAACACTAAGGTCATGTTTTCTTTAACTTGTTCTTATTAATTATTATAGCTTTGAATCAAATTAGATAAGATAAGAATTTATTTCAATCAAATTAAAATCATTCAAAAACAGGTCAAGAGAATATGACGTAACTAATTCGTCAACAACATATTTCCAATAAAAATGGAAACTTTTGAATTGGGCAACCTCTTTTTTTGTTTAGTAATAATTGGGCAACATCATATTGTCAACAAAATTTGAAACTTTTGTTCGTATGCAATTCGCTTTTTTAACTTTAGCTGGTTGTTTTGCATTTCATTTGTACAGGTGGAAGTCATGAACTTGATAAGAATCAACATTCTTCCATTGAACTCCCTCCGTCCCAATTTATAGCGTCTGTTTCGGTTTACGATGTTTGATTGAAATTATTTTCAAATCATTTTATATGACAAATGGTATATAATTAAAAAATGAAAATTACGTATCAAAATATATACTACATCAAAAGATCTACAAAACTAGTAGTGACAATAGTACTTTATTTTATCAAATTGCTAACGAAAATAATGAAAGAAAGTAAATCAAGTTTGATCATTGAATAGTGAACATGCACTATAAATTGAGACGAAGGGAGTACCAAATTAATACAAAATTTGAAAAAAGTATTAAAAAATAAAAAGGAAGTGATTGAATTTTATTTTAAAGAAAGAAAGATTGTAGATCACATACGGAGTATTTTTTTACTTTATTAGGTAAATATATATATAGAAATAGAACAATTATTTTTGGATAATATAGATTAAAAAGAAAAGTAAGATAATTAAAAGACTACTCTACTGAAATATTCCCTATATTCTCAAAAAGAAATTCTCATTTTTTTCCACGGAGTTTTAAAAAAAATAATTTGTACAGAAAAAGTTTATACAAATGAGGAAAATATTGTGAACAATTTATTTATTTTTCTAAATGGGGCTGAGACACTTGGGAAAAAGTTGGAAATTATTTTAGAGACAAATGAGAGAACAGGTCTCTTTACATGATACTCCGTAGAAATCTTATAAACGTATATTTGATGCTCGTACTATTTTCCAATAATAGGAGCATGCACTCATTGTTGAGAAGGTATACAAGCGGATGTACCTAGAGATAGGTAGATCTGGGTAGTATTCATTCTAAAGTAGATTAGTACTCATTCCAATTCTCACAAAAATATAATTAGCATGGTACTCATTCTAAAATGATACAGTACTCATTTTCGTACATTGGTTCAATATAATTATAATATTCATTAACAAATAATGTAGTGTTCATTCTGAAACAAAACAGTACTCATTCTCAAATAACTTAGTGTTCATTCTCATATAAAATAAAACTCATACCATAAATAATTTCTTGGCTGTACCCAAAATTGGGTACAACCGGATGTATAATATAATTTGCCCTTATTGTTTGACTTTTTTTAAGTGCCATTGTGTTTTAAAAGGGTGGAACGCCCGTCCAGGTCTCTCGGGCACTCCCACACCCCGACCCAACAAGATTGTAAGAGAAAGGGGTATAAATCATGGTATCATCTTAATCTGATCCTTGGAGAGGTCGTTCTGTGCCCGGTACGCACAAAAAACTATTACAAATAATAGAACATTCACGCTGTGGTTGTCAGGATACGACCCTATAATCAACGGGTTTTACATCCTATCCTTGGACCAGTTGAGCTATCTATGCAGGCCTATTATTGTGTTTTAAGAAGACTTGACAAAGGGTTCAATGGTGTCCCGTATGAGTTAAGTGTAATTCGAGTGGAGTGATATTTGGATATGTAAGAAAATTGTATGGAGCAAGAACGCTACGGAGTAGCGTTAGCAAGGAACTTGATAGAGTATAACGAATCACGTAAAACACTTTCAAATCAAAGTTATTTTGGGGTATACGAAATACTTTAATCGTGTAACGCCCCAAAATTAAGCCTATTAGAATTAACTAATTGATAATTAATTAATTACTGAGAAGGACCCAAAAATAAGTGATTTATAAAGTTTGTCAATAAATAATGAAAAGTATATCATTATGTAGAGTTTGACTGTCTGATCCCAACGGTTGAATCGGATTTCAATTTGAAGAAAGTTGGACTAAAAAGTGTACCCCAACTGGGACCAAAAATAGTCCCAATCAGGGATTACACACCAAACGGTGCCCTGTTCAATTACGCCGATTCCAAATTCGTCACTCAATCACGGAAGTTGCAAACCATATTCATGTCTTCTTCCTTCCTCACTTGGCTATTTAAGGAGAGCCAACTCCTTCATTTCCTCACCAAACAATTCATTCTTCCTTCTATCTTGTTCCTTGCTGAGAGTAGAGTGCAGTGGTGCTGTCATCTTTGTGTGTGGTCGCCGAAGCAGTGAGATATAGTCGCCGAAAGTTTCGCCGGAAAATCTTCAAAACCTCCATTACGCTTCGAGGTAAGCCCGTAGATATATCTAATGACTAAAATGTTCATATAGGTCGTTTCTACGTTCATAAATGGTCATTTGGTTGAGTTTTTGTGTTTGACATATTTGAATAACTAAGAATCATAAACCTTGAATTTGATGTTAAAATATGATTTAATGATTATAAAATGATCTATGAACCTTGGAGAACATTTCTTTATCATTTAATTGAAGTTTGGTAACTAAAAATGGTCTTTCCGAAAAATGGACCGAAGGTTGAAGAAGATGAACAGTGAGCTAAAACTTATTGTCTGGATCGATCATATGCTCTGGATCGATCCTCTGGGAGTTTTTCTTCTAGTTTGATCGATCCAGAGGGCTGGATCGATCCCCTAAAATTCTGATCCGAAAATTTATCTGAAAATGCTATTTTTGAGCTCTAAAATCCTATTTTTGATACCAATTGATTATGATCATTATAAAAATGATTTTTCACAATAAAAATGATGTTTTTAACAAATTAAAACATTATGTGATTCATGACAGTAAGTTCGAGTGTTAACACTCGAGACTAGGCCGCTATTTGTTATTAAACGTTATATTGAATGATCATTATGGTGAATAATTATTATGGATAATTATGAATGATAAACTTACTTATTGGAATGATTATTGATGATTAAATCATGATTAAAAATGAATATAATGGTGATCATGAAAATGGTGTATATTGTTAAGGATATCTAGAAGAACTCTAAGATATACCCACTTGTATAATAATGATGATTATTAAGGATATCTAGAAGAACTCTAAGATATTTTCGGGGTTAAAACGTACGTACGAGATCCAGAACGGATATCACCCACCCAACAAATCACTGTTCGGTTGGTACGTAATCCACATAACTCATAGGGTGGATTATCGATTCTTGTGTTTTGCCTTAGACTATGTATAGTTTAAGAGTCCGGTTAGAAATAGTCTTAGACTAGGAATAGCTAAGAGCTTATTATAAAATGATTTGGCCTTAGATTAAGAATAATTTAAGAGCATAGTTGAGATATTGATTATCGAATGACTCGAAATAAAATATTGAAAATATCATGGATTCTTGAATATATTTGTGTGCATGATATCAAATGATTAATTATGAATTAAGATTCAATTTATGTGGATGTTCGACGCTTTATATATGCTTACTCAGCTTCACCGCTGAGCGTGTAAGGTGTTTTATTTGCTACACGCAGGTAGACAGAATGAATGATCGGCATATTCCTGGAAGCGGAAGGGGCGAGATAGTCGTGGTGGATTTATTGACAAAAATGATTATGTTTGTTATGAGACATGTTTAAAAGTCGCTTCCGCATTTTTATTAAACACTCCGTATTTCTCTACTTCTACGTATGAAATATTATTTATAATGAATAAAAATGTTTGAAATGTTTTAAATTATCACGATTACCAAATCAATACTTTAGTCCGAAAGGGGCTGCAGACCTGGACGGATTGGGGTGTTACAAATCGGATAATACATTAATCAAGAACAAGTACTGAAAATCGAATCCCTCAACCCATACCTATGAGACTCTATTTATAGAATTGAAAATCGATGATCAGACATGAACGTTCGCATATGAGGCGAACGTTCGCGCGAGGAGATAGCATCTGAAAATTGTTAAAGTTGGCTTAAGAAGATTGACATTCGCGTGAAACGGTTCTTGTGGTTTTAGGGTTAATTTGGCGTTTATCCACACGTCCAAATCTTTTAACATTTTGGACTCCGTAGGGGGCTGCTGCCCCTTGGACCCCGCTACCGGGTGCTGTCGCTCCCAGATTCCGCTATGAATTTGTAATATCGTTGAACGAGTGGGAACTCTGCGCTTCCTAAATCGTTTGGCAACGTCTATTCAAATTCTTGTCTAATCTAAACAAATCTAATCACACAAAATAGTCAATGACACTAAAATCACCAACACAATACAGATCAATGCGATTCGAGTTTTGTGTTCTATTTAGGTATAGGTAAAAATGTGCAACCATACTAGAGGTACACCAAGGATTATACTCAAATTATACGCTAAAAGTATGCACCAATATTTTAATAGTTTATATTGATACAAAATGTTAATGCGATCGAAAAATTCTGCAGTAAAATTTTGTGTTAGAGTGAACTATCAACTTGTCTCACACTGACACAAAATAAAAATTTGATAGGAAAAACTATGAAAAATTCGTACACACACCGTAACAAAAAGTGCGCATAGGGGGTCACTTTGACCACGGGTCAGGCAGGGTCGGTCCTAATATATTTAGAGACCACTTGTTGAAACAAAAATAGACAGTAAGGGAGTGTTTGTTGGTATTTATTGGCTTATTATTGATAAGTAACTTTTAACTTATGAGTTGCTTATAAGTTAAATATTTTTTCATAAAAGTAAAAAAATTTAAATTATAAATAAGTAATTTATAAATATTCATAAATAGTGAGGATAGTTCTATGCACAATTTGGTTAAAAAGGAAAAAACAAAAAAACTAGCTTAAAAACAAGTAGTTAAGACCTACGTATTGTTTCTGATTTATAAGTAGTGTATATTTAAGCTTTAAGCACGTATAAATATGTTATTAGCTAACTTATAAGTTCATAATTGAGCTTATAAGCACAGAGAAACATTTACTGAATACATATGGAGTACTTTGATAATCCATTCCACAAATGAAATAGTCCATCTTTTTCATAGAGCTCGTCTGAATTTTTTAATTAAAGTGGATAAATTTTTATCATTAATTATACTTTGTTTGTTTTTTGCATATTAATACTATAAAATAAAATTCTTGACAAGAACACACCTAATTTAATTACATGGAAAATCATAATATTAAAATAAAATACTCCATATTAATTTAAAGAAAATACGGAGTTATGCTTTTGTTGATTAAGAACATTTATTGTCCAATAATGATCTAATCTTGATATTACACATATACTCCTCTGTCCCAAAATGTATGTCATATTATGCAAAATGAAGATAAATTTGAAGTTTTTAAACTTATTTTATTTAAAGATTAGTCATGGGTATATTCCACCCAGGACCCGGTCCGGAACCAGGTACACAGAAAGTAACCGGTCAAGTTGCAAACATATCAAGATGGGAGATTTGAACTAAAATAGAGTACCGGTCGAGTTTGGAAAAGTATACCGGTGTAGTCTTTGGACTCGCCGGTCAGAGTACGTGACTTCGAGCTGGTGGTGTTCTGCCCCTTCAGAACGAAGGAGATAAACCTAGTGGGTAGGTTACTATGGTGCAAAAGTGTCGGCACGAATAACTCCAAAATCAGTTGGACAGTAGTGAACGATTTCAACAAAAGATAGAAGAAATATTTCTCTAAACCTCAGTTGGATGCTACGCGCCGAAGGAGAAGTCATCAACACAAGATGACAGAAGGGATGAGACAAAATGCTACGAGACAAAAGGGAATCCACCTCGCTCCACCTGAGAACGAGGGTCGATGTGGACGCGCGGCGCTCTGTCTCCTTCATTTCTATATAAATACCTGTGTAATTCTCAAATGAAGGGATCCGAATTTCATCTCTCTAATATTCGTATTGTAATAACTCCCGACACTTTCTTGCATATTTAATAACAATTAGACTACAGAATTTTCCACCGACAGTCCTACCTGTCACTCTTGCTTTCTACACTTCTTTACTTTCTAAACTCAGTAAATTATTCTAGACCTGGTCTTGTACAATTACCTTGATGGTTAATTTACATTGCACCATCAATTAGTATAGAAATAAAAATAAAATCTACATATTTTAAAATTACATAACGAAAATTCAAAATAAATTGTGACAAGAATATTTTATTTTTTCAAAAAATATTTAAAAACATACAAATAAACAAAAAATCTCATGATTTTGAAAGGTTAATTGTGCCATTATTTTTGGGATGTTTTTGGGATGAAAGAGTATTATCTAGCAATAATGATCCATTCTCAAGGGAATAGGGAGAACTAAACAAATTAATCCGGTGAGGGAAAAGGTTATGGTTGAAACATTTTGGATGAGTTCCCATTTTATTATTTTACTTGTAGAGTTAATTCTTAATATTACTAAAACCAAATCACAATATCTACAAATAAAAGAAAAGCATTTAACATCTTTTTCCATGATAAATGAAAAAAATAAGAATAAGAATAGTTTAACGACTAGAACCGACCAAGAATCAAAGGCCGAGGTCGTCTAAGTACACCACGACCTCTACCATATATCTTGTACTAAACATAAGACATCTGCAAATATAAGCTATAGGCTCCATTCCTTTGTCATTAATATGCAATTAAAATTCAGTTTATCTTCTCTCATTGATCGTCTAACCGGATGTGAGAAGATCCTCGGAAATGAGACTCATCGTGTAAGGTGGGTGAATGTCAGGGACGTGACACAATTGGTTCGACAAGAGGTGTCAAAGAAGATAACACTTGGAATCAATTAGTGTCAACTACACTGGAATGTAGTTATAATAAACATATAGAAGAGTCTTTGTAATATCTAGAGGTAAACAACACTCTTTGCCAGCTAACCAGTGACTAAAACTCAATTTATTTTTCTGCGACTATCTAAATCAGTTTTAAAAGAGACAATCAAAAAATGAAGCTCCTCTTTTTATACTTCCTTTCTCCCAAATTATTTGCAACGTTTGCTTTTTCAGAAGTCGCGGGAACTTTTGCTTATTTCTATGTTTTCATTGGTTATTTGATAAAATAATATTTTCTTGACACCTCTTATTTCGAAGAACTTTTCATGTAGTTTTTTGATATGTAAAGTTTATTTTTTATTTCTATATCAATATGTAAATAAAATGAATTGAAAAAAACTTAATACTTTACCTCGGGAATAAATGTAGCAAATATTTAGGGATAAGGGAATACATTAAAAAAGTGGATAAATATTTTAGGGTAACCTGGGTAAATATTTGGTCCTTGTCACGCCACCTTTTGCGCTGCCTGCACCCCGAAGCACATGGCTTTATGCGACCAAGAAAGCCTCTCCAACAGCTGTAACCCACCCATGTGGCCCCACCCAACCCTATCTTCCCAACTCATCCCGAGCCAACTCCCCCACCCATGTGCTCTTTCTTCACTAGTTTTTTTTTTTTTTTCGTTTTCCGTTTAAGAATTTAAGTTCTCCTTCGAGTGATAGTTTAGTAATTTTATTCTATTTGGTTATTCAGTTTTTACTTTTCTCTATCACTATTTTTGCTTTCAATTTTTGTGGAAATTAGTTTGTTCACAAGCTAATCACTTCCAAGCACCTTATAAATGTCTGTTATAATTTTTAAGTTTTTAAAAAGTAAATTAATGTCAATAGATTTTGGGCCTGTTTGGTAATAGCATTAGCGATTAGCGTTAGCGTTTTGAAAAAACTATCTACGGGCAGCGTTTAGCGTTAGCGTTTTCAAAGTAATCTGCACCGTTAAAATCTTATCCAAAATTGGTTTGTGGAAATTAGTTTGTTCACACGCTAATCAGTCTCAAGCACCCTATAAATGTCTGTTATGATTTTTAAATTTTTAAAAAGTAAATTAATGTCAATAGATTTTATTTCCATACTCATTCATTCTTGAATGTATGATGAAACTTGAAAGTCTAAGAAGATAATTAATACTCCTCTGTCCACCTAAGATTTTCTCATTGCGCGTCACGAGGCTTGACTTTTTATTTTCAATTTAATTTATTTGAATAAAGGAGTAAAATTTTAGTATAAAATCTATGTAGTAATAAACTACGTGAAAAGTTCTACAAAACTAGATGTGAGAACATTATATTATTTTATGAAATAAGTAGTAAAAATAAACAAACAATATAAACAAAATTTGACCCTGTGGATAATGTCTGGGAAGATCTATGGTGGACAGAAGGAGCACATCTTAATTAATTTAATACAGAGTAGGGCATTTTATTTACAATAAGCATTAAATTAATAATTCAAATGTTGTATGTTTAATGAAGAATTGTGTTTCCACAATCCTAATATCCACATGTGATATATAAATTTTTTAGTGAACCAACGTAGAGTATTTTTTTCAAATAATCCAATCATTCATGGTGTTGATTTGCAAAAATTCATAAAATGATTATGAATTTTAAAAGCATAGAAAAATTATACTCTGTATATTTCAACGAAAAAAGCACCCTATCGAATGACGCCAAAATAAATCATAATTCTAAAATTATAGCGACCTTTCATTCCAAGTCATTATTTCGATTACAAATAATACGAGTATTTATTTAAAAATAAATTAATTTTAAAATTATTATAACAGTTAAACACATACTCCATCTGTCCCAATTTAAATCGTCTATTTGCCTTTTTTCTCTATCCCAAAATAAGTTACCTGATAATTATCGTAAACTTTTAAAAATAAAATACATAAACTACCTCTAAAATAAGTCATCCTTTCTCATTTTATCTTCTAATTCATAGTCATCCTTCTAAAGAATAATGACAATTTTAAAAAATCAATTTTATTTTTACTTTTCCTTAAATATGCCTAAAAGTCAAAATAAGCCATGAGAAAAAAATTAAGAAATCATCCTAAAATAGAAGTAAAATATAAAAAAAATACCAAAATAAGATTTCTATATTTTTATTTTCTAAATAAAAGTTAGTATCACGATAATATGATACTGTACATGTACATTTTACGTGTAATAAAATTTAGGTAAGGTACATGGTTATTATTCATAAAATTGAAGTATACTAACTTGTGGTAAGCCTACCAAACCCCCAAAAAATTATAAACACAAAATGGTAACAAAACAATTCATTTTGAACGATGTAAATATTGGTAGTGTTTGATTGAAATCCTTTTTATCAATTTTAATTTAACCTGTAACGAAATTCATACAAGGAACAAAACAGAAAAAAGAAATTGCAGAAAGAGAACAATGCCATCATCATCATCATCATGATAATAAGATTCATAACAATAATAATGATAATTATACAAATAATACGAAGGTAAATATGAAAAACAATGGATCTGCAACTCTGTCCCTCTCAATCGCCACCGATACACCACCGTCGCCGCCGACCAATCACAGCAAGAAAAATGAAAACGATAAACAAAAAACAAACGAAGTATATAGCTAGAGTAAAAGTCCTAAGTCATCAGATCCAGAGAATGTGACAGGAAATCTGTTAGACGGCAGATCGGAGCGTTTAGAACAGCAAGGAGGCGGCGACGACCGCCGCGGCCACAGATCCACCCAGCGAGACTCTGTTAAAGGTGACGGCGCTGTTAGTTCCGGCAGTAGGTCCCGCAGCACCAGGCGCAAAGCTCGGAGATGAGGAGATCGGAGTGGTAGGGGCTGCTGGAGCCGCCCCTGCGGGAGAATCGGCGGCGGGAGGAGACGGAGGAGACATCTGCGGCGATGCGGCAATTGGAGGCGTAGCAGCCTGAGTTGGAGGAGCAACTGGAGCCGCAGATGGGACAAGAGTCGCTGGAGTCTTCGATTGCTTGGGAGAAGGCGCCGCAGACTTGGCCGGTGAGTTCGCCGGCGCCTGACCTAGGGCACAGGCAACAACCACGGCGAACAGCACGACGAAAATAGCTTTCGAGGAATTCATCTTTCCCATCTTCAATTCAAATAAAAACACTGTAATTGAGAGTAAATTGCGGAGAATTTGAATGACAATTGAATGTATGTATCTGATGAAGACGGTAAACCACTCGCCGCAGTCTGATTGAATCTGGTGGCAGTTGATGGAGAATATGGAGTATATATAGGCGGAGAAAGAGAGGAAAATATTAAAATAAAAACTCCGTATAAAATAAGAAATGGGTTTCTTTTCTTTCTTAAAAAGAATGAGTATTCTAATTTTAAAGTAAAAACTTAAAATTGGTACATATACTCCCCCGTCTCTAAATAGATTATAATTTTTTTTCTTTTCTCTGGATAATTTTTGTTTGTTTACTTGATTTCATTAAGTATTTGATAAAATAAAATATTCTTGTCACATCTTGTTTTGTAAAACTTTTGACGTAGTTTTTTAATATGTAATTTTTATATTTTATTGATATACCAATTTGTAAATTAATATTAACGCACCAATACCAATTTGTAATTTTTGTACACTATAAGTATGCACCAACATTTTGATGGTTTATGTTCACACAAAGTGTTGGTGCGTTAATATTAATTTACCCTAACACACAGTATTAGTGCGTTAACAAAAATAAGCATTACATCAAACAAAATATTGGTGCATCATGTGATGTACAAAATTGGGTACAAATACCATTATCCAATTTAATACCATCAAAGAATAATTTAGATACCTAATTTTTAGATTAATGCTAGCGGTACACTTTTGTGCACGATCAGACTCCTTATTTATTCTTGAGTAATTTTCAAAATAGTCCTTTTGTAATAAGACGTGTTTTCAAATCAGTGATTAATTAGTTTTAATTACCTATATGGTCCTCAATAATTAAGATTTATTTCCTACACAGTCCTTTGTAAATATTGGTAATCAAATGATGATTAATTAGGCAGTATCTTCGTATTTTCTATCAGCTAAATTTAGAATAGATTCTTAAAATGATCATTTCGAATTAAGTACTTTTCCAAAATGGTTTTTCTAATTAAAGTTATGCATTTGATTTGAATTTTAAAAGATTTTTTTATAAGTTTTTTTTAGTAATTCATGGAATATGTATAGTTAATGTATTTTTTGATTTTACATTTAATGGTATAGAATTTATCATTTCGAGAATATACTTTAAATTTAGATGATAGAAATACCAAAATACCCTTTAGTCAATCATCATTTGAGTAACATTATTTACGAAGGACTACCTGAGAAATAAATTTCAATTATAAAGAACCATGCAGGTAATTATAACTTATTGAGGACCGAATTGGGAAAATACATTATTACAAAAGACTATTTTAGGATGGGTGTGATGGTTTTGAAATGAATGGCATAAATAAATTATGTTTTGTGATTATGAGTTGTTAAGCTTCCGCAACATTGAAAACTCCGTCATGTTTATGTTATGAAAAAATATTATTGTGATAAATAAAAGTGTTTGAAATGTTTTAAATTTTTATGATTACCAAGATAATACTTTAGTTTGAAAGGGGTTGTAGACTTGGACGGATTAGGGTGTTACACTAGCAGACGACAGAGCTCTTGATGTTACGAGCATGTGTGACATAGTGTTGAATACCCCAGTTGGTTTCTGGACTTCGAAAGATGTCAAAGGGGTTCCAGCCTTGAAGACAAGTTTGATTTCTGTCACGCAGTTGGACGAACAAGAACACGAGGTGAAGTTCGGAGACGGGTAGTGGAAGGCCGTGAAGGGAAATCTTGTCATTGCCCGCGGAAAGAAGAGTGGTTCGCTGCACATTGGCGGATTACCGTTTGAGGGAGTGACCATCCCGGTTCAGAAGATAAAAAATGTCCGGTTCACAAAGTCTCATGGGTAAAAAAAAGGTTGTCTATGCAAGAAAGAAACCCAAAGGCACAGGCCAGGCTCAAGATGAACAAGCGAGGAAATGTTCAAGGAGACCAGCCAGAAGTATTTGTGGCAGTGGGAGCTCATGTGGTGCTTCAGCCAAGGTTCCTAGAAGACAATCGATCAGGAGAACCAATATTCTAGATGTGGGATCGTCTCTAGAAAATGTTTTTCTAAGTATAGAGAGTGTTTGTTCTTAGGATGTTTCAGGATCTGGTAGTGTGCTTTTGCAGTAGTAGCCGGTAGGGACCGAGGACGACTCAGGTACAGATTTAGCCGTGACTGATATGTTGGAGCTTGGGAGAGCTTCAACGATCCTTTCAGTTGTCTGATGAGAGGGCCGCTACAACAGGAGAGCTGAGGAAGATAACTAGATGTACAAGCAATTGTGGCAGATGGTATATGATGATTATCAAGCCTTCAAGTGGGAGGATGTTGGATTTGTGGAGGCTAGATACGTTTGGGCCCGACTTGGTTCGACCCGTCTTATTATTAACCTATCTTTGTTTTTTAGGGAACAAGCTTTGTAGCCTTGGGTTTCATCCTATATATACGCATTTTGTACTTGTAATTCAGAGATATCACAGGTGAACAAAATTTCTCCTGTTGCAGCCTAGATTAGGGGAACCGAACCATATTAAATTCTTGTATTTTGTTCACTCTCGTTTCTCGCAAATATTTTTGTGTATTATGTGTTTAATTCCCAACAGTTTGACAGGGGCTTGACCAATTGTTTTGTTTTGTTTTATAGATAATTTTTTTTGTAAACATATACATTAAAATATTAATTTAAACAAACTTCGAATGGGAAAGAAATACATGAAAAAAAGATATAATGAGAAAAACAACAAAAAAGTACAAGAATAAAAAAATACATTGAAACACAACGGGAAAAATATAATTAGTCTTCCATGTTCCATTTAGCATGGATCTTTTCCTATGCCTTCTCAACGTCTTCTCTAGCCCGCCTGGTCAAATGATCCGTTGGAGTTCACAGCATGTGCATGTCATTGTTGAATTGTTTTTCTTATTGGAGAGAAACAAACGTCTTCATGTACGTTAATATCTCGTCCAACTTGCTATTACTCCTCGAGGACATTGGACGTTTTCCTTAGTTGTTGCGACCAAGTGGGTGACAAGGTTCAAGAGGCATGGAGTACTCCTCGTCATCTTCATCAGAGTCGTTCAAAGATATTTCAACTCTAGATGAGGAATGGCCCAAACCCATGTCGGTTGACAAATTTGTCTTTGACCATTTTGACACTTGAAGTCTCGGGACGGTATGCCACTTCGTGGATTCACACATGACTCTCCATGCCTTGATACTCGTAAATGCGCCACGCTCACGAGCGCATTCTGTCAACGCCTCGGCTAGAACTTGGGAGTCATTTTGGCCACTCTTTCACGACCTATTCACCTCGTTCCAAATACCACAAAATTTGGAAACCTTGCGCTTGCATGTCTCACCATTTACTTGAGATCATGTCATTGATGCGGTATAGGCCGTGACCCATCGTCTCAAAAAATTGATTCCGAACGTGAGTCCAAACTCTGACGATGTTTGATTATGGGCTATAAAAAAGAATAGACTTAAGTTGTTAGGAAAACAAGATAAAAATAGAAATAAAAATCGAAAAAAATAAAAACGAAAAATATTAAAATTTAAGAAAGATTAATCCCATACAAATATGAGGAACGACAGGGTAGGAAATTGGCACGGTTGGAACCAATTCGGGTAATTATATGTAGCATTTGTCGGTGAATTCGGGGATTTTAGATTATTTGGGTCGATTTGGGATTGATAACAATTGAAAAAAATATTTGAATACGAAAAATTTGGGCGATCCAGATCCATGATAAAAAAATTGAATAGAAGATGAATGAAAAAGAGAAGAAGAGATGAAGATGATGTGTGGAGATGGTGGGATTTTTAACGATCGGTGTAGGAAACAAGACGGGCAACACATGTGGTAGCCTTCAAGGCCTCTCTGAAATGATTCTGTCACGCCTCGGGTGTCGCCATGGTCATGGCGTAGGGGGGGACGTTACCAGCCAATCCACGGCGGTGGGAATACCCATAACACATGGTCTTAAGTTACTTGGAATGATGTCTATTAAACACAGCTTAAAATATTTTGCTTTTAAATTACTCTTATAATATAATGAGATGCCCATATGGCTTACATAGCACATCTTAGCATTCATCTTTGAGTCAAATTCTGTATTTTGTTAATATTAGATAACATTTAATACGTAAATGTTAATGACACAAGAAAGGAGACATGTAAGAGAGGCTAGAACAATATGAGCTTGTCATGTTCAAGTTTATAAATTAACCAAACTTTAGTCTCAGTATCTAAATTTTATCTAAATTACTTCTTCATTCTAGTTTCAGACTCTAACTATCAAATTTTAGACTCGAGACTGCAGTATCTAGTTATTAGACTTTAGACTTGAGATACTAATTAAAATTTAAGGGCTAATAGCATGGGTTCCTCCCATGGTTTATAAAAGCAGCGTCAAAACCTTCTCTATTTTTGAAAGTTATTTGTAAAACTCCCATGATTTTTAAATAGTGCATGGACGTCCCCTCTTACTTATTTTTAGAGTTAAAAGAACATTTATGTCCTTTGTTTTCCTCCATATTCAAGTTCCTCTCTTTTATTTTCATTTTTCCTTTATTATACAAATAAATAAAATAAAATCTCTATCTCAAATAAAAAAGTTCCATTTATTTATTTTTCAAAACAAAATAATATTTTTAGAAAGCGTTACAAAAGAAAATTAAAAATTTAAAAAATAAATATACTTTTTTATTATAAGTAAAAGTAAAATAAATAAAATAAAAAATAGATGACGTATACTCATTCTATCCAAATTAAATGTTTTAACTTATTTGATTTTAAAAAGTTTTTTGGGACATTAAAAATGAAGAATAGAGAGATGAAATAAAATACGGAGTAAAAGAAAAAGGTTGTTTTTAATTTTTTCTTTCTTTTCATTACATTTTTTAATTATTTTTTTCTTTTATTTCATTTTCTTTTGTAACATTCTCTAAATAAATTTTTCTTTCAAAAATACATAAATGCAAATTTTTAATTTGAGATGAGTCTATTTTATTTTATTTATTTGTGTAATATAGGAAAATAAAAAGTTGAAATTGAGGATAGAGGAAAAAAGGGGCTGATGGGCCGATATCCAATGGGCGGCCCAAATGAACCATTTCAACAACTTGGGTCAAGCGTTTGGAGGATATCCAGGCTTGGGCCGGCCCATGGAGTTAAGCCCGGCCAATTCCAGTCCAAGAACAATTGGCAGAGTCAACTCAGAGAAGGAAACGGAACGGAATGACGGAGATGTAGCCGGAAAAAGAGGATCGCGCCATTAACGAGATAGACCCCGTTGATTATGCATTACCTTAATTGTCTAGAGTTCATGTATAAATAGAGGAGACCTGAAAGGGGAAAAGAAAAAGCTAATAATACATACCCAATTCTCGAACTCTTGTTCTTAATTCTTCTCTTACGATCTGCTTTCTGAATCGGATCATTTGGTGGATTTATTGTCCGTCAGGGGCATAAGTGTCGTTTTAACTTTAAAAATAGGTAAGAGAGGTGTTTTTACTCCATTTAGAGCATCTCCAACCGAGGTGTCAAAAATGAGAAGCTATATGGTATTTTCTCCCCTCTTTTTCTGGTGATCTTGTTGTGCTTCAAATCATGTCAGGTTAAGATCATCAATAACAGATCTATCCTATCGAAGTCTAGATTTGCTAAGGCCGTCAGCAAGTTTCCGATCAGCTCGTTACGGGAGAGGTAGAAATCCGACGTAGAGGGCCGCCGGCAAATTTCCAGAATTCAAGTGAGTCTTTCCGGTGGTCCAAGTGGATTTTAGCTAACCTACAGTACCGTCTATTTATGGAGGCTCTAAAACTTAAAATAGCTTGTGGTCTAAATTTTGGAAACTCCATTGGAGCACCAAAAAGGGTACACTAGCAGCTATAACTTCTATTCTTTAGACTTTGGCTGATCCGCTGGAGATGGCCTTAGAGAGTATAAGAACTTTACATATAGCTTTTGAAATAGAAGTGGTTTTGATTCCCTTTATATAAATCACGGGGCACTCATGCTATTAGCCTTAAATTTTTAAGCGAAAATGCGTCGAAATGTATAAAGATGCAATTTAGCATCCACCCATTATTCAAGTTTCTAGTCTTGTTTCTTATTTTAATCTCTTGTCTTTTGTCTTTTTTCAAGATGTGTGAGTTTAGTGGATGTTTTTCTATACTTATAAGATGATCAAAACTGCTTACAAATAGTTTTTAACTTATAAATCAGTTGATGACATGTTTCTGCACTTTATGCTTATAAGCTGACTTATAAGCTACTAATAAACTACTTATAAGGCGGAAAAATAAGTAGGTCTTAGCTACTTATTTTTAAGCCAGTTTTTTTAGATCTCCGTTTTGACTAGATTATTTACATAATTGGCCCTCACCATTAATGAATACGGAGTATTTACGAATAATGTATCTATCATTTAAGTTGTTTTACTTTCCGAAAAAATATTTGACTTATAAGTAGCTTATAAATTAAAAATTATTATAAGTAATAAGCCAATAAGCACCAGCACATAGAAACACCCACTTAATGTAGGTGTATGATGTTCCTTTGTTATTTCGTTTATTGTTTAGTTTTGTTCTTCCAATTGTAATATTATTTGTTATTGAAATATGAGTGGATCAGTAATTACAATTTTCAGTTGTTTGTACTATTTATGCCTCTTCATTTATTTTTTTGCAATTAAACTAGATACATTAAGTAATTAAAATTATAATATGTGATAATATACTTAATTAATAACAAAAACAACATAGTCTTATCCCACTAGTAGAGTCAGCTACACAGATCAAACAACGCAATTACGCCTTATCATGTTTCATATAGATCTAGCTATACTGAGGTCATTCACGCGAAGGTCACATTGACCATTTCTTACCAAGTATTCTTAAGTCTACCTCTTTCTCAATCCATATGTCTTTTCACCATTTGATCAACCTTCTCAAGAATGCTTTATTGGTCTTCTTTTCACATTTCCAAGCGGTCTTATACGAGTTTCTACAATCTTCTTGAGTTTTTCTATAACAGCTCTTACTCCAATTTTAGTTCTCATATCTTCATTTCTTATTTTATCCATATACGTATGACAGCTAATCCAACGAATCATGCACCTTCATTTCTGCACACTAACCTTGTGTTCATGTTCACCCTTTGCTGCCCACACTCTGTTCCATACAATATAGCTGGTCCAATCGCTGTATGGTAAATTTTTCTCTTTAGTTTTAAATGTATTTTTTTATCACATATAAAGCCTAAAGCACTCCGTCATTTTTACCAACCGGCTATAGTCATGTGGTTAACACCATCTTATATTTCTCTGTGTTTTGAATGACACGCCCAATATATTTCTTTTCGTATGCTTTTTTCTCTTCGTATGCTTTTTCTCTTCGTATGCTATTTCTCTTCCGCTTTCCAAACTTACACTCCAAATACTCCATTTTAGTGCAACTTATACGCAAGCCATGCAACTCCAAAATATGTCTCCACAAATCATCAGCGGTTCGCCCATAAGGATGATGTCATCACAAAAAAGTATGCACCGTGGTACGAGTTCTTGGATATGCTCGGTAAGAAATATCCAATACCATACTAATGTAAAAAAAAGATATGAGCTTAACGATGACCCTTGGTCTAATCCTACACCGATGTGAAACTCCATATGGTATCCTACTTTGACTTCTCACGCTCGTTTTAGCACTATCGTACATTGCATGTCCTTAATCGTACAAACATACGCAACCTTACTCTTTTTTTTCTCTAAAACCGTTCATGAAAATTTTATTGGCACTCTGTCGTATGCTTTTTCTAAATCAATAAAAGCTATGTGTATATTTTTCTTCTTACTTTGGTACCTCTCTATCATTCTCCTCACCAACTATATAACGTGAGTAGTTGATCCTCCTCACATAAAACTGAATTAGTTCTCAAACCTAAAATCTTTGTCTCAACCCCGTTCAACTGCTCTTTCCTAGAACGTCGATCTCTCTATATTTCCCCAACTCTAAGTATCCCCTTTATTCTTGTAAACATGGACCAAAATAATCTTCCTCCATTCGTTACACATTTTTTTAGATTGTAGAATCTCGTTAAGACACTTATTTAGCCACTAATTAAATGCATTTTCTTACTAATCATTTCAAAACTTCAACCAGGATGTTGTCTAGGTCCACTCATATGATATTATTCATCTATTTTGGGTATCTTTAACTTCAATTTCTTGAATTCTTTGATAATAATTGAATTTCTAGTCTTCCTCACTCGTACGTAGACGATCAGAGCATGATAGATTTGCATCGCCCTCGTAAAACAGATCACTGAAGTACCTCTTCCACAGCTCATTTATGCATTCATCGGAAAGAAAACTTTATCATTCTTATCTTTAATACATTTAATTTGGTTGAAATTCAGCATCCTTCAATATACTTGAGTAATATTTATTTAAAAGTCAAATATAATGAAATCAATCTTTATATGTCCAAAAGAAATTCAGAATTTCATTCCCTATTTTCTTTTAAATACAAAAAACATGTGTCTTATACGGAGTAATATTGTATTTTTAAAAATAAATTCAATTTTATATTCTTTTAATTTATACATTTTTTAATCTCTGTTGAAATTAAATGACGAAAAAAATTATTATTTTTGAAAAATATAAAAATGGAAATAAAACATAGAGAAAGTTCCGGAATATATATGAGTTTGATGTTTTTAATCATAAAACAAGAGTTGCAATGTCAATAGTGTCATTTTACATTATCAAAAAGCATTATGAAATACCAATATACAGTGCCACAATATCTCAGTGCAAATTTTTATTTTGGAAATAAAAACATACTCTTTCAGTCCATATTTTGATTACAAAATAGGAATTACGAGGTAAAATTCCACATTTTTTAAATTATTTTATTTATAAATTGGTACATAATTAAAAATAAAAATTAAATATTAAAAAATTACGTTCAAAATTTTACAAAACAAGAGGTGACAAGAATATTTTATTTTATCAAATAATAAATAAAAATACACAAAGAAACAAAATTATCGAGATAAAAGAAAATAAAATTGTAATCAAAATAGGAACGAAGATGGTATATCTTTTAGGAATAAAAGTTACGGAGTATGTATTATGTCTATTTAAATGATTTTTATTTTTTCGGATAAAATACTTCCTCCGTTCCACAATATTCACAACATTTGCTTTTTCACCAGTTGCGGAAACTTTTATTTATTTCTACATTTTCATTGGTTATTTGATAAAATAAAATATTCTTGACACCTCTTATTTCGAAGAACTTTTCATGTAGTTTTTTGATGTGTAAATTTTATTTTTTATGTCTATACGAATATGTAAATAAAATAAATTGAAAAAATTTGATATTTTACCTTGGGTATACAAATGTGGCAAATATTTAGGGACGGAGGGAGTAAATAAAATTGAATTTTTCAAAAGAGTAGTATTTTTTTCTTCATCGGTTGGCGAAGTTCAAACGAGAATTTCAAATAATTAACTCTAATCTAATCATTTGTTGACAACGCAACACCACTGGATGTGCCGTTTAGACCAAGCTGTCAAGCCCTACTTTCATGTCGGGGAATATCTAGCGTCCACGTGTTCTGCTCAATAATCCAACGGTTACGCGATCCCTTACAACGTTGATCTTCATACCCTCTTTCTTTACTTATCCAACGACTTTTTCTCTTTTATTATTTTTCTAGTTCCTCCTAAAATTTTCTTCTTGTTGCGCAAAATAAAGAAAAATCTCAAGTTTTTTCAATTTATTTTATTTAAATATTGGTATAGAAATAAAAAATAAAACACATATTTAAAAACTACATCAAAAGTTCAACAAAACAAGTGGTGACAAGAATATTTTATTTTATCATATAAGCCATGAAAAAACACAAATAAATATAAATTCTCGTAAAGTTGGAATAGTTCTCTGGGAAGAAAGTTTTAGGACGGAGGGAGTATTTGTTACTTACTTCCTATTTTTGTTGGAAAAATAACTTTAAATATAATTACATTCAAATCATATCTTATTTCAATCAACTCAGAACATTTATATTAGGTGAAGAAAAATGTCATAAATAGAAAATTTACCCTATACTAGAGGTACACTGATGAGTATATATAACAAGTATATGATGACATTTTGATAATTTATACTCACACAAAATATTAATGTTATCAAAAATTTGTACTAATATTATGTGCATGTGTGAACCATTATGTTGGCAATTTGACACAAAATGAAGGTGAGAATATACTATACAATTTAATGTACTCCCTCTGTTTTCAAAAACACTTCTTCTTTCATTTTTTCCACTTCCAACAAACACTTCCCTTTTCTATTAAAAAACCACTTTTACCCTTACTTTTTCATACCCTACCTATTACATCATACTTTTTCTCTAATAATCTATCCATCACATCTTACTTTTACCCATCGCATCAGGGGCAAAATTGGAAATCAACTATAATTTAACACTCCCTTATTTTTGCCCCAAATCAAAATGAGAATGGTTTTCCGAGAAAATTACTCGTGGGTGACGCGAGTTTTGTCGAAATAACTTTCAGGTCCCTCTATTTTCAAAAAGACAACCGAGGTCCTTATATTTTGTTGTAATGACTAGGAGGGGACATTTCATCCAATACATCATCCATAAGTGTTAATAAATGTATTTCTTTTCCTATTTTTCCAATGCCGTTTTTTCCTATTTTTCCATTACCTTGTTTTTTCTTTTTTCAATTTTTTTTATTTCATTTGTTTTAATATAATACAAACAATTTTGAATTTTTATACGATTTTATAGAAGAAATTCTAAAGTAACACTTTAAAAATAGTAACAAAATGAAAGAAAAAGAAAGAAATAAAAAAATGAGCGACCTAAGATTTATTACCTTAAAACATTTAGAAAAGAATAGGAAAAAAATACATTTATTAACGTTTATAGATGAAATATTAGATGAAATGTCCTCTTCCCGTCATTACAACAAAATGTAAGGACCTCTGCTGTCTTCTTGAAAATAGAGGGATCTGAGAGTTATTTCAACAAAACTCGCGTCACCCATAAGTAATTTTCAAGGTTTTTCCAAACGGAGGGAGTATAACTTTTGGTGTACAAGCTTAATTCACACAAAACAACATTCTTGCTTAAATTTACCGTTATGATTGGCACGTTTGATGTGTAAGTGTAAATTGATTAAGCTCTTTTTACTACAAAGAATAATAAAGAAATTTACGTGGATAGAAGTAAAAAATATAAAAATAAAAAAATAATAGTCTCAGGTCTTTTAGGATCAAAATAAAAATATAACTACAGTGTAGTTTAAGAGTACGCATTGACAGTTGATAGAATATTGATAATAATATGATATATCAGTGATCAGTCAATAGTCGACGATCCGCGAAAGCACTCTAGTGGCCGGCGACGGATGATAGTATGACGGTAATAGTGTTGCAGTTACAATGTGACAATTCAGTGTGGTGAGTGTGAACGTGTAACAATGACAGTGTGAACTTTTATTTTGGTAATAAAAGACTTATGACTCTTATTTTGATATTTTTATAGTTTTTTAATTTATTCCTATTGAAGATTTCTCCCAAAATAGAAAACAAAATATACAATGTGTCTTCAATCTTTATAGTTTATACTAGGGTGATTTCTCAATCAGTGCAGATTTGGGAAATGCATTCCCAAATGGTGAAGGGGGTCTAACATTGCACAGAGGGTCAGATTTAAGCCTTAACGGGATTGCTAGTACTGTAATATTTTTTTAGATTAACAGTAGAGTCAGTACTGTTAATCTATGAGTTAATTGCTTTTGAGTCAATTGCAAAATAACATTTTTAAAACTGTGAGAACTATTTGGATAACTATTGTTTTACTCGAATAAGTCAGAATTCTCAATTCTGTCTTATTCGGATAATTAACAGTTTATTCGAATAAGTCCTGAATCTCATTTCTTCAAACATACAGTGATTTAGTCGAATAAATCTTTATTTAGTCGAATAAGTCTGCATTTTTCGCTCTGTCCTATTCGGATAAATATTATTTTATTCGAATAAGTCGTCAGTTTGAACTGCAGAATTGTCAGCTTTTAAGGGAGTTATCCATCCCTATCTTTCATAACTCACTTACAACGGCTCTTTTGCTTGAAGAACATTATTTATATCCATTCAAACATATTCTTCTAACAATCCAAGCATTTCAATTCATACTTTTGATCCTTCAACAATACTTCCAAGCAATTCTTCAAGAAATCAATATTTGCTTGAGTTTTGGAGAGTACTAGTGTGCCATACTCTATAAGTTCTTGTATTCTACAGCAATCCACTCTTAATTTGAAGAGTATTTCCGCTGTGCACTTTGTTTTTGGAACGGTGTGTGAATTGTAAAAACTTGAAGTTGTTATAATTCAAGTTTTGGAGAGAAATCCTAAGTCTTGTGAAATCAAGACTTCGGTGGAAAGGTTAGAGGCTTGCGAATTCAAGTTCTCGAGTTGTAATCGGATTGTCAAACTCCGTTAAGTTTGACGAAATTAGTGGAATCTCGGGCACGTTTGCTTCGGGGACTGGATGTAGGCATTAGGCCGAACCAGGATACATCGTGTGTTGCTTCTTCTCTTCATCTTTGTGTTCTTGTGGTTGATATACTCCTGCGAATTTTTGTTCTTCCAAAAGTTTTGATTTTTGAAGAACACCTCTATTCACCCTCCTCTAAAGGTGCGTAAGTTGTTCAACAGGTACAAGCAGTATCGTTAAGGTCTTTTTACTCAAGCCGAAATTCATTTCTTTTAATTTAACGGTACAAGTTGTGCCATTTGTCTCTTTTTCTATCTGACAGCAGTGAACGGGAATTCTTTTTTCCTTTCTTCACTGAACGGGAATTAGTTCTTTATACTACCCAGCTCCATTCCGGATTAGAGTGTTGGTCGAATTTGGTGTTTTATGAAATAAATGATAAATTTTGACCATAAATTAAATAAAATTATCATTAAATATAGGTATAAAAATAAATTATTACATTTATCTAGCAAAATATTTTTTAAAATTTGTTTTATCAATTTAATGTGCCATATAATATTTATTTAAACATATGTTAATCCTAGCTTACTGTGAAAAGTCAAAATTGAACAAATACTCCGAGACACATCAAAGATTTAACTAACAAAATTTGTTTCTAAAAACACAAACTTATAGTGTTACACCACCTTTATTTTTACGTGATCTAAAGGAAATTTGTATGTAGACAAATCAGACTATTTTTATAATGCGCGCAAATTCTTGCAGTGACTTCAATTCCACGCCATATTATGAAGGATGGGGTTCCAGTGCCACTGGAATCCGGTGCCACGGGCATTTTGGGGCACCTCCGGTGCTCCGTTCGCAAAATTGACTATTCCTATCCCCCCTAACCCACCCCTAAATCCCCCATCCTACCCCGCGCCTGCACCCCCACCCCAACCCCGCCGTAAGCCCCCACAAAATGTGTGGCTATTATGCGTTGCATAATAGCCACACATTTTGTGGGGGGCTTACGGCGGGGTTGGGGTGGGGGTGCAGGCGCGGGGTAGGATGGGGGATTTAGGGGTGGGTTAGGGGGGTAGGAATAGTCAATTTTGCGAACGGAGCACCGGAGGTGCCCCAAAATGCCCGTGGCACCGGAGTGGCACCGGATTCCAGTGGCACTGGAACCGGGCCGTATATTGACGAATTTGTAGGATAAAAAAAGTATTCCATACGTTCTTGAAAATACTTTTCATTTTGACCAAGTGTTTTGTCCTTAATGTGATAGGTAAAAATAAGATGTGATGAATAGATTATTAAAGAAAAGATATAATGTGATAAGTAAGGTAAAAAAAGTAGGGGTAAAACAGGTTTTTTTAATAGAAAATAGAAATGTTTTGGTGGAGGAGAAAAAAATGAAAGAGAAAGTATTTTCTCAAACGGAGGGAGTAGGTCTTTTGTAAAAAAAGAAAAAATACCCACATACATGAAGCCCATAAAAGATGTGAAAAGGTTTACATTTTAAATGAGAATCTTGAAACTATCTAAACATCACTCTTTTAAGTGACATAAACGAATTTTATCTCTTCCATCCGTTTGAGTGTATTTGTGCAGTTTTATTTTTTCTAATTCAATTGGATGAACTTTGAATTTTAGATATAAATAAATTAATTGAACTCTTAAAAAATAATGCCCCTTCAGTTTTGGAGCATGTAGTGATGTAGGGAACAAAATGTCTAACTTGCGAAAAAGATTCTCAAACGAACTGTTGATAACTCAAAACCTCAACATCGGTCCAAAAGGTGGAATCGCCCACCCTAGGCGTCCCCACTCAAAACCTGAACATGATATATTGATATTGGCCTAATATAAGCCACTTACTAGTGAGAGAGACGATACTAGGGAATTTTAGAAATGGGTAAGAATGTATGATTTTTTTTAGAAAAGTGTAGAAGTTTCTAGAATATTTTAGAGTTTTCAGGAAAAAGTATGAAAGTTTTTAAGAGTGTTTGAAAAAATATAGAGTCCTCTAGAATATTGTAAAACTGTGTGGGGCACTCTAGATTTTCTCCAAATTATGTTATACAGAATATTCTTGCAGCATGAATGAATGTGACAAGAAAATTGATTATGAATTTAAGATTTCTGTGACAGATTTTGATAAAGAAGGTTGATTATTGTTGCAGTAACGTATTAGTCTTATTTTTATTTGTATTCTATTAAGATGTTTTTCATTCATGGTATTTTTACTATTTTTTTTCAAGTATAGAAAAATAAAACACGTCAACTTTTATCACAGATATATCCGACCCAATACCAAGACCTAATGGGTCTAAATCTAGGATTAAACTTCAAGATCGATCGGGCGAGAGGGTACATGTCAAGATCAAATTTCTTTTACAGGGTACACACATAGAACACTATGTTTTCCATCATCTCTGATTGAGCCAAAATTTCACTATTTTTTGGCTTTGGGGTGTGATGGAATAAATCAAAATGGATCTCTAAACTGTCTATACTTCTTTAATTAATGAAGTAGCAGTTAGTCAAGCAATGTAACTTTCGACGTTGAGCCGGGGGTCTCTTTGGAAACAGCCTCTCTACTTTCGAGTAGAGGTAAGGTCTGCGTACACACACCCTCCCTACACCCTACTCTTGTGGGATTTAACCGTGTTGTTGTTGTACACATAGCACACTATGAACCGGACGGAACCCGACCTGTTGATAGGCTTAACCATGTGCATTCCATTTTCGCCTCACCATTCTTGATGCTCTTAGGGCATTTACAACGGTGTCGGGTTTGTGTCTGGCGCTCCAAATTCGAGGTGGCGCGGTGGGGCACACCCATTGCAGACAGGGAGCCGCGAAACTTGCTGCGGCGCACACCCCACTTTCGGCGTAGGATCGGGCTTCGTTTCCGGTGCCAAAATGCTGCGACCGTCCATTGCGACGGTACGCCGCGCCTCTTCCCTCCCTTTTTTTAATTTTTAACTTCGTAGATTCAACACATATCCAACTTTAATTAATGGGAGAAAGATCAAAGTAAGATTAAAATATTGAAATTATACCAAAATAGGACTTCCATGTTTTTATTCCCGAAATAGGACTTACATTACCAAACATGGTCCTATACATTACCAAAAAAATATAGTAACGTGCACATATATTGCCACATTACCACAGTGCAAAGTCACATTACCACAGTGCAAATTCCTATTTTGGGAAAAAACATGAAAGTCAAATTTTGGTACTTTTCTCTATGTTTGAGTCCTATTTAGGGCGATTTCTATTAATTCATCACTCTCAATTCCTTCCCATCCCTCTCAATCCATAACTTTCTTGGTCCTAGATCGTTCAACACCTGCGCCACAAACCCATTTTTTACCTAATGGTCCTAATATCGTAGGCGACCGAACAACCTCCCCCTAAATACTAGACCAACTTGCTATAATAATTCCATAAACACCTAGTGAAGATATATGGCAAAAAATATAGTAGCCATATGTTCGGATCTG
This sequence comes from Cuscuta australis, assembly GCA_003260385.1. Classification (NCBI taxonomy): domain Eukaryota; kingdom Viridiplantae; phylum Streptophyta; class Magnoliopsida; order Solanales; family Convolvulaceae; genus Cuscuta; species Cuscuta australis. The sequence continues at coordinate 1,286,299 of NQVE01000129.1, read as the reverse complement.
ACAATAGCATACCATAATCAAAAGGTACAACGGCTCGAGCGACCAGACTTTACATAAATGTAGCCACTGAGCCATTCTTAAAATGGAGGAATTAACACTACTTGGTGAAATATGTTCTTTTAGAATCAATTTCAAACCATCTGCTATAGGTTGTAACAATCCAAATGATCCCACCACATCAGGACCCTTTCGACATTGTACAAAAACCATTCATTTACGTTCCGCTAGCACTAAAAGAAGTGGTAGAATTATTCCAAATGTTTCAGCTGGAACAACTATGTACATTTTTTATTTTCTATTCGCTCATGATCTGGTCTAGTCGACCCAATCATGATATTTAAGGAGGGGCCCTTTTCTCGAAAAAAATTCTTGCAACTACGAAAACCATGACACGAGCACCCCTTTTCCATTCATAGAGAGATCCAATTGTCAAAATCAATAAAAAGAACAAACGATGCAATAGCTTCGGATCACATTTGACACCTAAGGTCCTTTCGAAGGTACGAAGTCACTAGGAGAACAATTCAGTTCTGAACCATTATATAGAAGGAGCATGCTAAAAAGTAAAAACTCAATGCCCACGGGGGCACGAACTACAATATATTTATGGGAGATACTAAGGGTACACCATTGGTGTACCCCAAATGTACACCACATACATCTTTACCATTCATTTTTATTTAATTTTTATTTGTATATTTTGAATTTAACATGCAAATTTTTATGGTTGTGGAGGGGGTGAGGATATTTGAGGTACATCAAAGGTGTACCATGGTGTACCCCTACATTTATATATACACGATAATCAGTTGAGGCATGCTAGGGATAAACTAAAATGAAGTACTCCATTTGTACAGAGGAGTATGAGACAAACACATGCCTTTAGTATCTTTAGATCACAAATACTAGGTATTTATGTTTGTGTCTATACCCATTTTGGTATACCCTTTATTCTAATCAATTTTGGTGTTGGGCATGGTCAAAAGGTGAATTTCATACTTTCAAATTGGGTAACGGGCAACGGGTGCCCCACATCCTTTGATCACGCGGTTCCCTGTGAAAGTGAAACTGTCTCCTCCCCTCATTTCGAAACCGAAAGAGCCTCCAAACATTCTTCTCAATTTCTTTCAGTTTTCACATTCATATTAGCCGATCTCCGCATTCATACACCCCGAAAGAGGGCTACGGAGAGATCTGCAATCATCCGAGATGGCGGCAGCACCGACGGCGCGTGAGGAGAACGTCTACTTGGCGAAGCTGGCAGAGCAGGCGGAGAGGTACGACGAGATGGTGGAGTTCATGGAGAAGGTCTCCGCCTCGCTCGGCGATTCTGAGGAGTTGACGGTGGAGGAGCGCAACCTCCTCTCCGTCGCCTACAAGAACGTTATCGGGGCTCGCCGGGCGTCTTGGCGGATCATATCCTCGATCGAGCAGAAGGAGGAATCCAGGGGAAACGAGGACCACGTCAGCGCGATCCGCGATTACAGATCGAAGATCGAGAAGGAGCTCTCCGGCATCTGCGATGGCATTCTCAAGCTCCTGGATTCTGGGCTTATCCCGTCCGCTTCGGCTGCCGAGTCCAAGGTGTTCTACCTCAAGATGAATGGAGATTACCACCGTTACCTGGCTGAGTTCAAGACCGGCTCCGAGCGTAAGGAGGCTGCTGAGCGAACCCTCTCTGCGTATAAAGCTGCTCAGGTATATTCCTATACTTTGATTTTCGTCTTTAGTTTGTTTGATCTATGTGCTGGCTGCAACATTTCATACGCCTTATTAATGTCTTTGTTTTCTTTACTTCATTTGTATCACTCACGAATGTGTAATTCTTATTTGATCGGAATTCTGAGATGAAAATGCCAGCATTTGCCAGGAATTTTCAATTTTGACAGCATTTCGACCTTGAAAACACATGTTCTTTGAATGCCACATGTGGCAAATGTCCATGGTCAAAGATGGAACAGATGTATACAAAAGGGGGGTAAATAGTATATCAAAACTATTTTTACATGAACCTTATTTATTTTTTCCCATCAAATAAGTGGTTCTGCAGCATTATATGGCTATGATTTTTGACACCAAACCAATGAACAATGCACCCGAATGTTAATTTCGATTCCCATGATATGTGAGATAGCATCAACCATTATCATTCTGTGTTTCAGATGTTGGTTCTATGGTTTGACACTGAAAACCTCACACAAGCACACTAGGCTGTTTGTCATCCTTAGGCTCACATTTTTTCACATGCATGTGTTGTACTTTCCAGCTATATTAATGTAATATAGATATATTCAGTGAGAGAACCCGCATTGCATTTGAATTGCTAAATGCATCATTATAACTTTGAGAAAAGCAGTTTTTATCTCTAAGTTATTTGTTAAGTGTAATTGTAGCCTCCTAGTTATTCCTAGTGGATACGTATAGTCCCCTTGCTTCAAAATTGGTTACAAATTTCGTCATTAGTCTCAATGCTACCATTAAATGAAAGCAGAAGATGTAGATACCAAAGAACAGTAAAGAAAATTAACTAAAACGAAGATACAATTTGAGCCATAAATTGTTATCTAAACTGAAAATGGTAACTAATGAACACCCTAGGTGTGTGGGTAAGACATATTCCATATATGATAAGCTATTTTTATCAATTTGCACATCTTAATTTGTTTCACTGAACATTCACAATAAATAAAGGAAACTTGTTACTAGTATATTTTTTAAAACTAAGATTTATGAAATATTTTGGATTAAAGATCCAACCAATTTGTTAATGTTAATGTTACGCGATACCATACTATTCAGTGAAAATCCTGTATGGCATAGTTTTGTGATCAGACCAGGCCTCCATGGCAAATTGTTTCATTTGGAAGGAATGTAAGTCCTGGAAGTGGTATACCGTTAATAAGAAAAATAAATTTCCTATAATTTATATTTTTCCCTCAAGAGAAAATCATTTGACCTTTCCTTTTGTCCCCCTTTGTGAATGATGGGATGAGAGCCTAAACCATTCTTGAAACTATAAAACTATATGTGCAAATGTGGTAAAACATTTGGCTTGTTTGGTTGCAGGACATTGGAAATGCTGAACTTGCACCAACACACCCCATCCGCCTTGGGCTTGCTCTCAACTTCTCTGTGTTTTATTATGAGATTTTGAATTCTCCTGACCGTGCATGTAATCTCGCCAAACAGGTGAGAATTTATAGGTTCTTTACACGGTTTTGAACTTTATGGACAGTTTTGATTAAGAATTAGTATTATTACTCCTTGGCAAGAGCAGAAAGGAAGGATAAATGGAGTTCTATAAATTAGTGTTTCGTTCGATGGAGGGATGATGAAGTAGTATTCTAGAAAAACAATAAAAAATATCTTATTCGGTGCAAAAAGAACTTCCAAAATCCATGCATGCATTTGGGGATGAGGAGTTTGGAGGAGTGCACAAGCCCTTCCACTTTCCTCCCAACTCCCATTAAACACACATCACTCTGCATTCCTTTTCTCCCATCTAAAGCAATCCAGCCATGCAAAGGCTTAGAGTAGGAGGATCAGTTGATTTGAACTTTATCTTGCTTCTCCTTTGCACAAAAAAATGTTAGATTTGAGCTGATAGAGTCGGCTAACATATACTCCGTATTGAACATATTCTTCTTACACTTGAATTCATTTATTTAATGACCAACTGTCTTCCATTTGTTTATTTTGCTTCACTTTGCTAGGCCTTTGATGAAGCAATTGCCGAGTTAGACACATTGGGGGAGGAGTCATACAAGGATAGCAACTTGATCATGCAACTTCTTCGTGATAATCTCACTCTCTGGACATCAGACATGCAGGTAATAGACATGAACCATTGGCTATTCTTATTTAACATAGGGCCGCCTTTGTAGGGTACTTTTATACTTCTGTGAAGTTTTTATGTCTGTTCGAGCCAATAGTTTTTTTGAAAGAATTTAGCTTGGGGTACCCCAATTTGGACACTATTTTTGATACCATTGTCTACGAATGTCTTTAAGGTGATGTCAAAATTGGGGTATCCCGCTATCCCCTAACATTATTCTTTTTTTTAAACTCCATCTCCATCTCTTTAGGTAGGGATTTCCCTAGATGTTTTGCGCGTTCTTGTACTTAAATGTTAAAAGATGTGGCATCGACAAGCGTACCATTAAATTTTTTTCTTTTCGTTTTTGTGTGTAGGATGATGGAGCTGATGAAATCAAGGAAGCTCCCAAAAAAGATGATGACCAAAATTGATTGTGTGTGTGGTTTTCATTGTATTGGCATTTTATTATTTGTCTCCATCATTGTCTGGAGAAGCTTACTCTTTATTTCCCAGCATAGGGTTTTCAATATTAGGGGTTATATTCTGTCTCAAACGATCAGATTTCTAATGCTAATGCTTTTTATAATTTAGTATGGCTCTATAAGTTTGTTAATGCGAAGTCTTTTCCAAAAGGAAAAAATCTAAGACTAAGTTTGTATCTCAATTTGTACACTAGGGGTGTTTGTTTTTTGGCCAGAAGAGCTTCTGGCCACTTTTGTCTGCGCCGCGCAGACGCGCGCAGATGCTGAGCTCTGCAGATTGGTTTTTGGAAGACATTTCACTCAAAAAGGTCTTTCCTGGCATCTTCTTGGAGAAGACATTAACCTATGTTTTCTAAAATCTTCTCCATTTTTTTCTTCTACTTCTCTTCACCACTACCACCGTCCACCACCATCACCACCGTCCACCATCACCGCCACCGTCGTCCACCACCACCGCCACCGTCCACCACCGTCCATCACCATCGTCGTCCACCACCACTGCCACCATCCACTGCCACCACCACCACCGCCGTCAACGTTCACCACCACCCTTCACCACCACCACAATCGTCCATACACCACCACCGTACACTACCACCATTAATTTATATAGCAGTCTACAGACATTAAAAAATAAACAGTCTTCTTCTTGCAGACCGCAGACCTTCGGTCCACCACTTCTCCTGCAGATGTATACAGTAGTGGTCTGCAGACTGCAGATCTTTTCTTGCAGAAAAAACAAACACCTCCTAAATGTATCATGAGACTGACACTTCGTACATATACTAGTTTGGTTACAAACTTGGGGTACGCCTGTCACACCTCTTCCCAAAATTATTTTCACCCAGCATTTTCTATTGCTCGACATTTGGTAACAAGTAAAAAAAATCCCAAAAAATCATGTTCCATTATTTGTTAAGAAAAATAGTGTTTCTTCCCTTCCAAATTAATCTTTATTATTATCTGGGTCTCTTGATATATACTCCTTGCGTCTCATAATAGACACTTTGAAAATGTGTAAAATTTTATCACATTTAATATTACTATAATTACAAAGTGGTATAGAAATGAAAGTATAAATTATAACGTTTAAAAGTACATAAATTTTTTTATAAACATGAGATGACAAGAATATTTTATTTTATTTAATTATCAATGAAAATATACGCACAAGGAAAAAGTATTATGTTTATATGTATGTTACTATGTTTTCATTGATGATTTGATAGATTAAAATATTTGTTATTTTTTGTTTTGTTTAATTCTTTGATATATTATTGCATGATACAAAGTAGTTTTTGATGTAGTATTGAATGATATTGATTTTTGATGTAGAGCATTTTTTTATTCATGGTAAATTGTAAATAAAATTATTTCAAATGAGATGAAATCTTGTTCGTCCTTTCAAATGAGAATATTATTTCAAATGAGTAATAAGTTAGGACCGAGTAGTATTACACCATTCTTTGAGTTGATGCCTTGCCGGTTGCTTACTAATCATACCAATTGATTTTTGTCAGACTTTTTCATCCGGAAAAAAAGAAAAAGATGAGCTGATCCTGAGGTTAGTTTCAGACCCGATCGTACGGTCACTGAAAAAAGGTAAATTAAGCTATTGGTGGCAAAAAGTAAAACCTACAATATTTTTCATTTGGTGCATTAAACGGTGTATCATTCTGTCAAACGAGGATAATTACTCCATCCTTTCGTTCCTAAATGTTTATCATATTCCAAAAAACGAAAGAAATTATCATGATTTTTTAATTTATTTTATTTAAATATTAGTATAAATTAAAAAATAAAACTTACAAATAAGAAGTGTTAATAATATTTTATTTTATCAAATAATGAATGAAAAACGTACAAATAAACAAAATTCTCGTGACTATTAGAAAAGTAAATGTGACAATTATTTTGGAAGGGATATTATTTTTGATGTCAAACGTAACATAGTGCAACAAAATGTATATAATGTCACGATTCAGTAATAATGGTGCCACATGAGCAAGTTGTATTCTCCTAATTTTCATAATTATTTTAGAACTAATTATGTGCGTACTTCTCTAGTTCACTCTAAGAATGCTTATTGGCTTATTATTAATAAATACGGAGTACTTTTTAAATTACAAGTTTTTTATAAGTCAAAAATAGTCTTGTGTAAATTAAAATGACTAAAATAATATAAAAATCATTTGGGATATTCCTAATAGGTGACAATAGTTTTGTAAATAATTTGGTCCAAACAGAGAAACAAAAAAACTACTCCCTTCGTCCCACTGTGTTTGTCCACTTACCTTTTGACACACTATCCAATGCACTTCTTTAATCCATTTTATCTTATAATTTGTGTATTAAAAAATTATACAAATTATATGTTACTACCTCCGTCCCATTTTATAACGCCTGTTTCGGTTTACGATGTTTGACTGAAATTATTTTCAAACCATTTTATATGACAAATGGTATAGAATTAAAAAATAAAAATTATATATTACTACGTAAAAAACTACATCAAAAGATCTACAAAAGTAGTAGTGACAAGAATATTTTATTTTATCAAATTGTTAACGAAAATAGAGAAAGAAAGTGAATGAAGTTTGACCCTGTGAATAGTAAACATGCATTATAATTTGGGACGAAGGGAGTAATAATCTATATGTTAAGACGAATCAAACAAGATCACACATGACTATTTTTAGGTTTACACATTAAGAGAATTTGATGAGTCAAAGTGCTTAGATGAACAGTTTCAAAAGTCAAATGTGGACAAAGACAATGGGACGGAGGTAGTAGTTCAAAAATAAGTAGATAAAGTCTATTTATTTTTTCTAGCTTAAAAATAGTTTATGAATCAGCTTATAAGCACATAAAAAGTTGTCATCACCTGATTTATAAATTAAAACACCTTAGACATAGTTTTGACCAACTTATAAAATGAGAAATACCACTAGTAAGTTGGCCCTGGATGACTCGTTTTTTATTTTTGTCTACGTGCCTTGGGATTTGTGAACTTTTTTGTTGGTTCAGATATGTCCGTTTTATTTTTGTATTCTTTACACTTGGATTTCAATAATATTTACATGTCACACAAAAAACCCTAAAAAAATTAATAAACCCACATGTAACATTGGCTTTCTTTGGATGTTGGCTGTCGGTTATTGGTTGTTGGATGTTTGTGTCAAGTGTTCTGAATGGTTATTTAGTTTTGCTAGTCTGACCGACTGGATGTGTTGGATGATTATTAAAAATATTTAGTAAAATTAGTTGTTTGAAAATAGTTGTTTTCAAGATTATTTTATATATATATATATATATATATATATATATATATATATATATATATATATATATATATTAAATTTGATACGGTATCAGAATTCTTTTTGGTGTTTGGTGAGGCCAAAAGAAATATCGAATTTGATACCTCCGGATATCACAATTCTTTGAAATGAAAGAATTTGATATCTCATGATTTTGGAAGATATCAATATGAGGGCTTGATATCATCAGCCGTTGACCATTCCCGCCACCGACTTCTATTGTCACCGTCAACCATTCCTGTTTGCCGGCCACCCTCACCTATCACAACGAAATCATGATTTTAAATCTCTTCAAACAATTTCATTTTAGATTTCTGAACTCATATCATATTTCCAAAATACACCACACGGGCCCTAAATGATAAAAAGACAACAAAATAACAAATGAGACCTCCTCCGGGGAATGCAGCCATCCTCAAAGACAAAGCGGAGTAAATTTAGTGTTCTAGTAGTGTGTGACTATCACCACCCTTTCAATAACTTTCGAAATGTCATAAATTTATTGCATTGAAGGGAGTAAGCTAAAAACAACAACAAAAAATTTTGAAAACATAAGTTGAATGCGTTAAAATAAGATCTATCCTAAAACAAAACCAAAGCCAATACCCAGCTAATCCCAACATTAGCAAACTTAGCATACCAATAAAAATGTATGCTCATTCAATAAAAAAACTTAAAAACTATTTTAAATTCACTGCTTAGAGCTAGTGAATGAATAATAAACCATAGATAAAACACAAAAATGTTTTGGCAGAAATGAGATTCAAAGAAGTTAAAAATGTCACATAGAAGTTCCTGCTGAATATATTAATTATATTTAATTATAGTATTACCATACTTGTATAGGTTTCCTAATGTGGCTCTCCTACTATGATTAGGATTGAAGCCTCTAGTATATATTGTTGTATTCTCTACACAATTATTCAACGAAAATATTCTTTCTACATGGTATCGGAGCCACAAAACCCTAAACCCTAATCTCACCATCTCTCTCTCTCGATTCGGCCAGCCCCGCCTCCCCCGCGACGGCCTCTTTCCCGGCGACGACTCCTCTCTCCCGTCGGCTCTCCCTCCTTCTCTCTCACCATGGCTGAAAATAGTGAGGTTATCTCTCAAAATACATCCTCCAAACCCCCACATCTTGCTCTCACAACTATCTCTAATGTGAAGTTGCATGTTCCCGTTCAACTAAGCCTCTCCCAACCGAACTACAAAAAATGGAGTCGTCTATTTCTCCTTCTCGTTCGACGATTTAATCTCCAGGGATACCTCGATGGATCTGTCGTCCCCCTCTCCGAAGACGACGACGAATGGTGCCAACTCGATGCCCTTCTCCAGGGTTGGATTCTCTCCACCATCACCGATGGAGTCTGTGATCTGGTCATCTCTTCTCTCACCACTGCTTCAGCTCTCTAGAAGGTCATCCACGACCTTTTTCATGACAATAAACACGCCCGGGCCATGCAGTTAGAACATGAATTCCGCACCACCGTCAAGGGCTCTACCCCCATGGCGGCCTATTGCCAGCAACTCCAAAACCTTGCAGACTGGTTGGATGACGTCGATGCACCAGTCTCTCAACACCAACTGGTCCTCCAGATGCTCCGAGGGCTTCCCGCAGATCTTCAGGCTCAAACCTCGTTCATGCAGTTTCAGGATCCGATGCCGAATTTTCTTCAAGTTCGATCAGCTCTCATGCTCTTGGATCGCCAGCGGTCAAATCTCGTTGACACCGGCAGCACGGCCCTGCTCACTACCCGAGCCGGCGGTCAACCCCACAGCGGGACACACGGCGGCAGCGCCTATGGTGGACAGCACGGCGGCAGCAGCTACGGTGATGGCAACCCGGGACATCGCGGAGGCTTTGGACGAGGGCAAGGACGTGGCGGCGGAAATCGGGGTCGTGGACGTGGACGTCAAAACGGCTCTAGGCAACGACAAACCCATGACGGCAATACCACCTGGAACTCACCTCACCCAAACCCTAACCCCGGCCTCTTAGGCCCTCGCCCTACACCCTACCCGTACCCCCCCTCCCCACGCCTATTACACCACCACCACTCACCACCCCTACCCCTCACCCTCCCCAAACCTGCAACCCTACCCACCCCCCCACTGCCGTATTCCCACCCCAGTGCCGCAGGGCAGTACCCCCCCAACCCCACCCTACCCGCAAGCCCAAACCCTCACCCCTACTGCCCTAGCCCACCACTTTGACACCCTATCTCTTCGTGAGCCCACTTGGTACTTGGACACCGGTGCTTCTCATCACATTGCCTCCGACCCAGGTACTCTTTCTCGTGTCTCTTCTCAATCTTTATATTCACCATTATATATCACTGTTGGTAATGGATCTAAAGTTAGCACTACGGCTGTTGGTAATCACACTCTCCCTACTACCCCTACCCTATCCCTTAACAACATCCTCGTTTCCCCTCACATCACTCACAACCTTATTTCTGTTCGCCAACTTACCCGTGACAATAACTGTACTGTTGAATTCGATGCTCATGGTTTTTCTGTGAAGGATCGTCAGACGGGAACCGTGATGCATCGATCCAATGATATGGGACCCCTCTACCCCCTTGGCCGAACTGCACCTGCCCAAGCCCATGTCGCCGCTGTCGATCTTCAGACTTGGCATCAGCGTCTAGGCCACCCCAGCCAGGCCGTTCTCCGTGGCGTCTCCTCCCTTCCGTTTTTTAAAAGCTATCAACATACTTTATGTCATGCGTGTCAATTGGGAAAGCATGTGCGCCTCCCTTTTTATTCTTCCAGTCGTATTTCAATGTATCCGTTTCAACTTTTACATACTGATTTATGGCAATCTCCTGTTCCAAGTATTACTGGTTTTAAATTTTACATGCTATTGTTGGATGATTTCTCTCATTATTTATGGGGTTTTCCTTTAAAACACAAAAGTGATGCATTTAATCATTTAACTTCTTTTGTCGCTTATGTAAAAAATCATTTTAACACAACAATCAAAGCTGTGCAATGTGACAATGGAACAGAATACCAAAATTCTCCTTTGAAAAATATTTTTGACTCTCTAGGCATCCTCTTTCGTTTCTCTTGTCCTCACACGAATCAACAAAATGGACGGGCTGAGCGAACTATACGAACCATAAACAACACCGTCCGTTCCCTTCTTTTCCAAGCCCAACTACCACCTAACTTCTGGGTTGAGGCCCTTTACATGACAGCTCGCATTTTTAATATTCTCCCCACCACCACACTGAACAATCGCACCCCTCACGCCACTCTCTATAACTCTCCCCCCCTCTTACTCTCACTTGCGTGTTTTCGGTTGTCTCTGCTACCCCAACATCTCCGCCACCGCCCCGCATAAACTTGCCCCACGCTCGGCTCGTTGCATTTTCTTAGGCTATCCCTCTAACCAACGCGGTTTCCGTTGTCTTGATCTCACCACCCACAAGGTAATCGTCTCCCGTCATGTCGTGTTTGATGAGTCTTGTTTTCCATATGGTCACCCCACCTCCCCCCAAGATTTTAATTTCCTCGACGCCACGGACAACGACCCCCCCGCACCCTATCCCTACCCTCGGCCAGCCACACCCACCCACACCCCACCCGTCTCTTTTCAAAATCCCACTGCCAGACCCACTGGCAGCGTCACACCCCAACCCAACCCCCCTGTCCAGCCCGCCTCCCCCACCCGCATATCCCCTACCCCGCCCAGCCCACCCCCCTCTGCCCAGCCCACTTCCCCACCCAGCCCCCCATCCCATTCCCGCCCACACCCCACACCCGAAACCCACACCCAGCCCACGGCAGAACCACCCCCCTCCCTGCCCAACATCCACCCAATGCAAACCCGATCCAAAGTTGGTACCTTCTGCCCCAAACAAATCCTAAATCTCAACACCTCTGCACCCATTTCCCCCTTACCCCCAACTTACCGTAGTGCTCTCAAGGATCCAAACTGGCATGCTGTTATGTGTGATGAATATAATGCTTTGATCAAGAATGACACTTGGGAATTAGTACCCCCCTCCCCCACACAAAATATCATCACCGGTAAATGGCTCTTCAGACACAATCTTGGCCCTTCAGGTGAGTTAACCAGGTATAAGGCCCGATGGGTTGTTCGTGGCTTTAATCAGCGTTTTGGCGTCGACTACGGTGAAACGTTCAGCCCCGCTTATCAAGCCTGCCACTGTCCGCATCGTCCTTAGTCTTGCTCTGTCTCGCGGTTGGCCCATTCATCAGCTAGATGTCAAAAATGCATTCCTCCATGGCCAGCTTCAGGAAACCGTGTATGCCAGTCAGCCGTCTGGGTTCTAGGATGCCAAACGCCCTCATCATGTCTGTAAGCTCAAAAAGGCCTTGTACGGCCTCAAGCAGGCACCTCGCTCATGGTATCACAGGTTTGCAGGTTTCATTCAGACTATTGGGTTCCAAGGGTGCAAGTCTGACACGTCCCTCTTCACTTTCTCTCATGCCGCGGGCACGGCCTATCTCTTACTCTATGTCGACGACATCGTTCTCACTGCCTCTTCACCTGCACTCCTTCAGAGCATCATTCGAAAACTCAAGGCTGAGTTTGCTATGACAGACATGGGCGACTTACATTTCTTCCTCGGCATCAATGTCCATCGCACCTCCACTGGGATGTTCCTCCATCAGACTCAGTTTACCCATGACATCCTCGAGCGGGCTGGGATGGTCTCCTGTCGTCCCATCTCTACACCAGTGGACACAAAGGCAAAACTATCCTCCTCAGCTGGGACGGCCCTTCCTGATCCGACGTTGTACAGGTCTATTGTTGGAGCTCTGCAGTATCTCACTTTTACTCGACCTGACATCACTTATGCCGTCCAGCAGCTTTTCCTTCACCTCCATGCACCTAGGGACGTGCATCTCACGGCCATGAAGCGGATCCTCCGCTACCTGCAGGGCACGGCCACCCATGGCATTCATCTAACGTCATCCACTACAGACTCTTTGCAGGCCTACTCTGATGCAGACTGGGCTGGATGTCCTGACACTAGACGCTCCACCTCTGGTTATTGTGTCTTTCTAGGCGATAACTTGGTCTCCTGGTCATCCAAGCGCCAGGCCACTACCTCCCGATCCAGTGCCGAGGCCGAGTACCGGGCTGTGGCGAATGCCGTAGCTGAGACTTCGTGGATCCGCAACCTTCTCCTTGAGCTACGACAGCCACTCAGACGTGCCACCCTTGTTTTCTGTGACAATATCAGTGCTGTCTACCTATCATCAAATCTGGTACAGCACCAGCGGACCAAACATGTGGAGGTCGACATACATTTTGTTCGGGACAAAGTAGCACTTGGGCAGGTTCGTGTTCTTCATGTGCCCTCTTCTTCCCAGTATGCTGACATCTTCACCAAAGGCCTACCGTCCCTGCTCTTCCTCGAGTTCAAATCCAGCCTAGGCGTCCGACCTCCTCCACATCCGACGTAGCCGGGAGCATGCTAAATATATTAATTATATTTAATTATAGTATTACCATACTTGTATAGGTTTCCTAATGTGGCTCTCCTACTATGATTAGGATTGAAGCCTCTAGTATATATTGTTGTATTCTCTACACAATTATTCAACGAAAATATTCTTTCTACAGTTCCATGCCCAAGGAGGATTTATAACCCACAAGAGTAATGATACATGCACAACATGAAGCAAAATAAGACTAGTGCTTGCAACATGATACAACACCTGAATTTCGCAGATTTATTATTGTTCATTTTCGGTAGTCGTCGAGAAAATCATACCGATCAGACTGATACACATACACAAACTCCACTCGTAGATGTGGATACTTTCTCATCATTTCAACCGCCGATGAGGTTCGCTCAGCTAAATCCTCGCAGTGATACTTCCTCAACATTTTATTCCTTGATGAGTTGGTAGTGGCATTATAGTCCATGGGACCCCATAAATGTTTGTATTTTTCAATAATCATACGGATGATCAACTTCCTAACATTTGGGCAACGTCTCAAAACCTTCTCTGCCCATTCCCAGAAGCCGTCAAGAGCTTCACATCCAATCTCCAAGACCCCCACATTCTCCAAAGAAGAGAAGCCTTCAGTATCATACCCAAAGTCACAAAGTGCATAGTCACAGTTTAAAGCAAGATGGGTGAGTTGTGGCGAGCAAACAGCCATTCGTTCTAAACCCACAACTAGCCTTGACCCGTCAAAAACAGTTTCACACCTTTTTCAAATGACATTGATGGGTTGCTGTCAAGATCCCAAACCCGAAAAGACTTCAACTTTGGTGCTTGTATCTTCATTGGGAACAAATTTGACTGAGAAACACGACTGTCAATGATTTCTAAAATGTCTAGATTGTCCCCCTCTTCGATTTCAAGAAGTCGGGCCACTGAAAATGAGAATCTGAAGCGTCTCAAACTTATACTGTCACTGACCCTAAAAGAATCAAAATCACATTCTATCACATGCAGATACCCAATGTCACACTTCTCCAAACGAAACTCAAATCCTTTGATATCCTCAATTAATAGAGTCTTTAATGTAAGAAAGCATAATTTCACTGTCAATTCATGCAAACCAACCTCACCCGGATCTTGTAGGAAGAGTGTATTGAGCTCTAAACGCTCGAGTTTGGGAACACACAAAAGAAGTTTGTTTAGATCCTCGATCAAAATAGTGACACAAAATAGACAAAGTGATGTGAGAGAGGGGAATCTTTGGAAACTTGGTTCAACCCCTCTTATCGTGTAATACCCTAAAGTCAAGGTTTCCAATTTCTGGCGCCCACATATATCAAGAACATTCACACTGGGAGAAGTTCTGACCCTATAAAACAACTCAGACAAATTATCTCTGGCTGACATTAACCAACCCACAACTGAACCAGCCGAAAACTCGTGCTTGTCATCTATTTGAATGCATAATTTTCGCAAAGCGGGTGTTTGAAAAATGGTCGTCGTGATCAACACTTCCAAGTCACAAGTAGGAAGCTCGTGGTAGACACGATCATCAAAATCATTGAATGAAAGAGTATGAAGGTGTTTGACATAGGCCTCTCGCCACCTACGACAAGTTACAGAAGCTCTGATCATATCTCGTGCAATTCGTACACGAGACAGTATATCCCCAATAACCTCAAGAGGAAGTTTCTCCGCAGGGCCTTCCATACTCCTTTTACCGTCCCTCTCCATCTTCATTCCATTATTTGAATAGATAAACAAAACAGCCAGTAAGTATATCATTAAACGAGAAGCTAAATTGCAGGTATGGATGTAGATCACACAATTAAGATTCCAATTACTTAAATTAGGGTTTCAAAGCTTCAAATTACCGAGAAATCACAATTTAGCAAAGGAAAAAACAATGATTGAATTCCCAGGTAAGGATAAAGATCAAACAAACACAATTTCGATTACAAGTACTAGCATTAAACTAGGGTTTTAAAGGTTCGAATTCCCATCAAAGGGGAAGCAAATAAACGAGTGGAAATACACCAGTATGAAACACTTACCTTTCATCTTCCAACTAACACACACTAATTTGGAACTTTGAATTTAAATATTCTGGCCCGGGTACTCCCTCAAGTTTCTCCATCATTCTCTATTCATTCTACTACTTGTTTAATTACTTTTTTCCACACATCATCTATCTATTTGTCGTGATTATTGATTAATAATCGTCTTGCATTTCAGGGCTTGTTCTTTTCACATATGAACCATTCTGATAAATCCTATGGGATATGAATGTAGTTATATACGGAGTATAAATTTAGTTCTGATCTGGTCGGAACTGAACCAATTTATTTTTAAGTTATCTTTAGCATAAGATTATTAGAAAATGAAATAAAATATAACATTGGCATCAAAGATCTAAAAATGATATAACATATTATATTTTTTAATAAGAATTCTACTATATAAATTTAGAAATGAATATGTCAAAAACTAATTTAAATCTAAATTTTGAAAGAAAAAACATTCAGGGTTTAAAAAATTTTAGTTGAATTTGCAAGGGCTACTAGTGTCATCTCAAACTAATATGTTTAATCATGTAAATGCTTTCACTCATGAAAAAATGTAAAGTTAATTGCGAATGAAAATTGACTTGGTAAAATATAATCCAACAAAGGACAATAGTACCAAATTCATTCTTTGATAATGTTTTTTGGATACGATTCTATTGACACTGGCCAACGGTGCCACTAGCGGTGCCACTGCATCTTTGGAACACTTCTGATGCTTTGTTTGCAAAATTGATGGTTTCTAAGAGAGCTTGTTATAAGGTCCGAGGTTAGCGTTAGCATTTTGAAAATGTTGCATGACGGTAGTCTTTTGCATTAGCATTTTTAGAATTTATCTACATCACTAAATTTTTATCTAAAATGATAACACTAATAAAAAATATTTTTTCCCGAACATTAGTTTCACTTTTTTTTTATTCATTTACAATACTTCACTTTCTTTTGAACTAAAAGAGCTTGTTATAATTAGAAAATCTATTTTCATTCTCATAACTGTTAACTACACATTTTTTATTTTTTTAAATTGGGTAGAAATAATGAAGGGATAAAGGTCTTGTTTGGAAATTAATATTTTCGACTAGTATTATTGCTTTAGATAAAAATTTAGTGGTGTAGATTAATCTAAAAACGCTAATTCAAAAGGCTAACGTCAGATAACATTTTCATTTCAAAATAATAACGCTAACCTCAGACACTGATGTCAAACGGAGCTAATATAGGGTATTACGAATATTTTTTAGGGAGGATAATATGGAGTATGATTCAAAATGAGAGCCTAAGTTACAAAAAGGAATGAGGAAAATTAGAAATCATGAAAAACAAAAAATCACAATTCAACCACATAAAACAAAATTTGACGGTTATTTCTTACAAACAAATCTCATGTGAAGCTCGTAGGATGGATGCAATGAGTTCCAAACACTCGAGTTTGGGAAATGCCAGAACTAGTCTATTTAGATCCTCCGCTGAAACACATACACGATTCAGAGAAAGTGATGTCAAACAAGGGAATCTTTGGAATTTCGGCTCACCTTCTCTTATTGGGCATTTACATAAACCCAAAGTTTTTAGCTTTGGCCATCCACATATATCAAAACACCTTTTACTGCCTATTCGAGCACGAATGAAATTTTGCTACCACAAGACCAATTTCTTTATATCCTCTCCATCTGCATTCCATAAATTCAAAACATGTTGGGAATCACTGGCATGGGATATATGTATGGATCAGGCAAACACAATTTGGATTTGGAGTATTAAACTAGGGTTTTAAAGCTTCGAATTTCCAACAAATCAAAAGCAAAGGGAGAAAGAACAAAGTAGGACTAAAACTTTGAAAATATACTAAAATATGACTTCCATGTTTTTATTCCCGAAATAGGACTTACATTACGAATCATGGTCATATACATTACTGTAGAAATTGATAAGAGAGAAAATATTTTGTATATTGAATTGGCTTGTGCTTACAAAGGTCTAACCCCCTTTATATAGGAAGAG
Source organism: Cuscuta australis (assembly GCA_003260385.1). Taxonomy (NCBI): domain Eukaryota; kingdom Viridiplantae; phylum Streptophyta; class Magnoliopsida; order Solanales; family Convolvulaceae; genus Cuscuta; species Cuscuta australis. Next base: position 1,269,177 of record NQVE01000129.1, on the reverse strand, counting down.
AGTAAAGCATTTAAGTAACTTTTATTCCTACCATATTTCTATTCCTACTATAACAAGAACTAAGCAAACTAGGAAAGATATTAAACCGAATCCCAAAGGGATTCAGTTTCCCTCTTTGATCTGGCTTCCTTTTTCTGTCGCCAACACCCCCCCCCCCCTCAAGCTGGAGCATGGGAGTTCAACATGCCTAGCTTGGACATCAAAAGATTGAACAAAGCAACAAAGCTTGAGGAAGCCGCTGCCATCGTTGTCCAAGTGTCATCTAGACACTTCAGTTTTTTTCTTCAACGGAGACGCCAAGCTTTTCGAATCCGCCGAATAATTAGTCGAGTAAAGGAACGCCATTCTTTTCGAACCTTCACCGTATTCGAACAAACAGGGGGAACGCCATTCTTTTCGAACACCCTGAACGCCGACTTTTTTTATTGCCTGCTAAGGAAAGAGTTGTCTGTCTCTGTAAAACAACCTTTCTCAGACAACTTCTTCAAGATTGATGGTTGGGCGGGATTCCTCGACAGCAATGTTTTTCGTTGAAGGAGTTCATGATATTCTTTAGTGAGGGAGAACAATCAAAGAAAATCAAAAATTACAATATCCCGCCGGTAGGCATTGAATTTTGTATGCCCACCGGCAGGGGAAGAAGCGTGTTTGAGGTCTCAAGAATTCAAAACTTGCTCTGATACCATGTAGAAATTGATAAGAGAGAAAATATTCTGTATATTGAACTGGCTTGTGCTTACAAAGGTCTAACCCCCTTTATATAGGAAGAGAGTAAAGCATTTAAGTAACTTTTATTCCTAGCATATTTCTATTCCTACTATAACAAGAACTAAGCAAACTAGGAAAGATACTAAACCGAATCACAAAGGAATTCAGTTTCCTTCTTTAATCTGGCTTCCTTCTTCTGTCGCCAACAATTACCAAAAAGCATAGAAATTTGCACATGTACACTACCACATTACCACAATGCAAGGTTACATTACCACAGTGCAAAGTCCTATTCCGAAAAAAAAGAACTTCGATCCAAAGCAAACAAGTTTTGAATTCAAATTTCTTGTGTTTCTTTCTCGGTGTTTTATTTCTCTCTTGAAGGTAGAGTGTGTGACTCTGTTGATGGCCAAAAAAAATACGGAGTAATTCATAAGGTAACAAATTTTCCAAACTTTAATTAAAGAAAAAGTAGAATTTGTGCTAAAAAAAATACTCCTTTCGATCCTAATTTTTTTCTTATGATTCTTTTATCAAATACTGACATACTTTAATCACAAATTATGAAAAAAAATACTCCCTCCGTCCCCCAGTATTTGTCCACTTTCATTTTTACACAACATCTAATGTACTTCTTTAATCCATTTTATCTTGTAATTTGTACATTAAAAAATTATAGAAATTATATGTTAATAATCTATATGTTAAGACAAATCAAACAAGATCACACATGACTATATTTAGGCTTACACATTGAGACAATTTGATGAGTCAAAGTGCTTAGATGAACAGTTCCAAAAGTCAAAAGTGGACAAAAACTGGGGACGGAGGGAGTATTTAATTATAATATAAATTTAATATAATTGAGCACGTTTTAAGATATAGTTTTGATATATCAAATTTTTATACTATCATTTTTTTAATCATGTTAATTTGTAATAAAAAAGTTTTATTGTCTGACAAAAAAATCAAAATATGAAAGATTTTTAGTACACGAGAAGTAAAAAATGCAAAGAGCATGCTTTTTCGTGTAGGTTTTCCAAACATTTGGCATGACAGTCCGTTTCGTATGACTTACTAGTATTTTAACACGTATCATACACGGATGAAACGAATATTTTTTTATTCTGTAAAAGTTTTTTCTTCATAGTTGATGGTAAAAGAATTGAGCAAAATACATTATCAAACAATAGATATAACATAAGCATTTGCTAACCAAAATTTATCAGTATATAAATCGAAAAGAACATACAATATAATCTAAATTTAAATCTTTTAAAGGATTGTCGTTGTATCTAAAACTAATATTTTTAGTCATACAATATAGTCTGAACACCAAAACCCGAACTTATCGTATGTGAGTCTTTAAATAGATCGAATATTCAAAATAAATGAAAATTAGACAAATTCCAATATGATGAATATCCATTTTCACACCTCATTTCTACAAATTCTCAATCTCAATTCGACCCAGGCACGCAGCCATGCGTAACCCTATACGTCCGCCATTGCCATCGCCATAGCCAATTCTTCTATAGTTCTATACTTCTATGACTTCTGTCCCTCTCCCAAATCCATTTCTTCAATCCGTCTGCGGTTATCCATAGCCAATTGGCCCATAACGGCTAACCCTATCTGTCGGCCATCGCCAATTCGCCATCTTGATTTGCGCATCGCTCCTTGGCGTGAGCCAGGTTATCTTCTATTCTTCTCTGTTTATCTTCCATTCTTCAATGAATCCTCCGATTCCTTTATCTTCCATTCTTGCATTAGATCAAGCTTTTGTTTATCAATCTTGAATTCTTTAATCAGTACAGAGTACCAGAGTAATGTGATTTTTCGGGTAAAAGTGGAAAATGAAACCTTTTTGAGATTAACGAAAAAGAACATGTTGAACACTTTTATGGAACGGATAGATTACTATTCAGTTTTATTAAATGATCAATAAAAATACAATATGAAAAAAATGATCCATGAAAATATATATGGAAAAAATGTAATTTAATCATATACGTAGTAAATAGTAATGCAAATTATTTTGTGAGTAAAGAATAAATTTCAAATTTATACTTTTTATTTATAAATTATAAACTACTATATGTCAAGTAAATGCAATTTTAAGTGTTACAAAGTGCACCTTTTGTCCCTAAAACATTGGTCTGGTTACTATTACAGGGTTCCGATGTCTTTTGCTTGCGTATGTGTTTTTAGTGATCATTTTATAAAATAAAATAGACATGTGAGCACTTGTTTTGTGGCATTTTTTGTGTAATTTTTAAATATGTAAGTTGTACTTTTGATTTCTTTATCAATGTATGAATAAAGTAATTTTGAAAGATATTTAACACATTATTCCTAGGGAGTATTCCTTGGTCCCTACTCAGTAGTTAATTTTCACATTCGTAGGTTGCTCACAGACACACAGTGTACCTTCAAGAGAGAAGTAAAATACGGAGAAAAACAATAGAAATTTAAATTCAGAAAATTGTTTTTGTTGGTCCAAAGGTGATAGGTAATCGAACATCTCTGGTGTATTTCCATTTGTGACTTGTTTATTTACTTCTGTTTTGTTGGGGATTCGAAGACTTGAAACCCTAGTTTTATACTCTTAATCGAACTTATATTTGTTTGATCTATATGCTTACCTGTGATTTCCCACATGTTTTGAATTTTATTGAATACAGATGTGGTCGAATAAAAGAAATTGGTCGTGTACGAGTAGGGGTTGCGGAGGAGGGCCTTTGGAGAAGCTTCCTCTTGAGCTTATTGGAGAGATATTGTCTCGTGTAAGAGTTGCAGGATTTGTCATTAGAGCTTCTCTAACTTGTAAGAAGTGGCGAGAGGCTTATCTCAAACACCTTCATACACTTTCCTTTGCTTCTCTCGATGATTATCGTGTCTATACGCAGCTTCCCACTAGTGAACTGGAAATGTTGATCACAAAGACCATACTTCAGTCACCCGGTTTGCGAACATTATGGATTAAAATGAATATGGAGCACGAGTTTTCGGCTGTTTCAGTTTTGGGTTGGTTGATGTTTGCCAGAGAAAATTTGTCCGAATTGTTCTATATGGTTAGAACTTCTCCCAGCATCAATGTTCTTAATGTATGTGGGAGGCGGAAATTGGAAACATTGAGTTTATGCCATTACACGATAAGAGGGGTTGAACTGAATTTCCAAAGGCTCCCCTCTTTGACATCACTTTCTCTACGTTGTGTCCGTTCTTCGGTAGAGGATCTAAACAGACTTCTTTTGTCTCTTCCCAAACTCGAGTCTTTAGTACTATGTTCACCCATCCTAGGAGATTCAGATGAGGTTGATTTGCCAGAAATTACAGTCAAATTGTGTGGTCTCACATTAAAGACCCTAATAATTGAGCTTCTTGATGGACGTGAGTTCCTTTTGGAGAAGTGTGATATTGGGTTTCTGCGTGTGTACGAATGTAATTTTGGTTCATTTCAGGTCACTGGCAGTAAAAGTTTGAGACACTTCAAATTTTCCTCTACTCACAGTCAACTTCTTGAAATTGAAGAGGGAGACAATCTAGAGATTTTAGAAATCATTGACAGTTGCATATCTCAGTCAAATCTGTTCCCAATGAAGATACAAGCACCAAAGTTGAAAACATTTCGAATTTTGGAGTTCGACAACAAACCGTCCATGTCTTTTGGAATAGCTGTTGGCGGGTCAAGGCTAGTTGTGGATTTAAAACAAGTTGCTGTTTGTTCGCCTCAACTTAGCCATCTTGCCCTATTTTGTCCTTACGCGCTTTGTGACATTGAGTACAATTTTGATGGTTCGTCTTCTTTGGGGAATGTGGGAGTCTTGGAGATGGCATGTTATGTTCTTGACGGCTTTTGGGAGTGGGCAGAGAAGGTGTTGACACATTGTCCAAATGTTAGGAAGTTGATTATCCGTATGATTATCGAAAAATACAAAAAATTATTGCCTCCTCCGCACTTTGCCACTGCCACCACAGCAAGGAATGAAAGGTTGAGGAAGTATCACTGTGTGGATTTAGCTAAGCGAACCTCATTGGTGGCTGAAATGATGAGAAAGTATCAACATCTACAAGTGGAGTTTTCCTATGTGTATCGGTGTGATTTTCAGGCATGAAGACTCTTGTGGGTTATATAACCAACCCTTCAAAGCTTAGACGTACCGTTGCAAACAACAATCTCAGTTTCCTTCATCTTGTTCAGGTATGAAGACTCGTGTGGGTTATAACAAATCCTTCTTGGGCATGGAGCTTCTATGCGACATTCTGAACAACTTTGAATCTCATTTCTGCAAAAAAAAAAAAAAACTCTTGGTCTTTTATTGATGGGTGATTCACCAGTTCTAAGCTCTGTTTTCTACATCATATCGTTGAATAATTTTTAAGAGCATACTTTTTTTGTTGTTGTGCTTCCACATTTTATCCTAATTGCATTCAAATTTTATTACGAGTGCAATTTAATAAACAATACATGGGCGTGAGATGAGAGGTTACAAGTTCGAATCCGAGCAGGGGCGTTGAACCAGTTTTCCAAGGATTCACCTTTTCGACATCACTTGTCCTAAATTGTGTCCGTATTTCAGTAGAGGATCTTAAGTCATTATTTTTTGCTCTTCCCCCAAACTCGAGTGTTTGGAAATCCGTAAACCAAAAATATGCGATGTGGATGAGGTTAGTACGAAAGAAATAACACTCTAATTGCCTTTCCCTACATTAAACACTCCATCTTTATTTTTTCCACTTTCAACAAAATACTTCTACTTTTTATTTAAAAACTACTTTTATCTTTATATTTTCATAGTCTACCTTTTTTTACTAATATTTTATTCATCACATCTTAGTTTTACACTTTTACCCAACACATCAAGGGTAAAATTAGAAGTCAATTATAATTTAGTATTTTTTTTATTTTTACACTTGGTCAAATTAGGAACTCTTTTTTTAGAACGGAGGAAGCACATATTATTGATCTCATTGTATTGGAATTTATTCTCTAGACTTTTGAACATCTGCTCCTAAAACTCATTTCTTGTAAACCTTGTGCTCATTTGTTTTACCATATTTAGACTCGTGCGAGTATTGGTTAGACTTGGATCAAGTCTGAATTCGAGTCTAGGCGGCTGAAAATTTCATTTAACTTTAGATCCAAAACTCATATTATTCTCTTTTTGAGTATTTGTCTAGTTTTGATTTTTAACAACCAATCAAAATCAATGTTTGACCAGTAATTAAAAAAAATTATGGAGTACATGGTATACTCCATCCATCCCAAAAAAAGGCTCTTTGTTTTACTTGACAAAAAAATTTAAGAAACGTGAAAATGTGTATTTCAAAGTGATGCAAAGGAGAAAAAAAGATTGTGAGCCACTTAAAATTTTTCCGAAAATGAGAGATAAAGATTTTTTTGAGACGCCTCGAAGAGGAAAAACGAGCCTTTTTTTGGGACGGAGAGAGCATTAATTAGAAAAAGATAAAATAGTATTTAGAAAATTTTTTACTAAATAAGTGTAATAAAATTATTCTTATAAGGATATTTAATATAAATTTAATTTGATTTAATTAATGGAAATGATTGATTGAATTTGACTATAAAAAGTCAAACTAGATAAATAATCTAAAACGAAGATGATATTGAGATTACATTTGCACATGACATAAATAATTATATTCTGCTTTTCTTATATCATCAAAGTTCTTAAATACTCCATCCGTGATCCGTCATAAAAAAATGCTACATTATGTAAAACGAAGTACAATCTCAAGCTTTTCAAATGATTTTATCTGAAGTTTAGTAGAAAAATAAAATTTAAAACACACATATTTAAAAAATACGTCAAAAGTTTTTACAAAATAAGAATTGACAAGAATACATTAATTTATCAAATAATCAATGAAAATATACAAATAAAAAAGGTGTTGGACTAAATTGCACCAGTACTCCCGTAGTTTGGAAAATAGGCATTAATACTCTGTTTTTATAACTTATTTCTAAAGTCTTCGTTGTTTCAAAACATTGTACCTATACTACTTGTGATCATTTTTTGGCCATTTTTCTGGCAAAGAAGGGGGCATTAGTGCATATTTTCCAAGCTATAGGGTACTGGTGCTCATTTGTTTTATTTTTGGTTTATTTTTTATTTTTTCCCATTTTTGTTTCTTTTCTTAATCAAAGTTTTTAATTTTTTTAATTTTTTTAAATAATGTTCTTAAAGTTTAAAACTATTTTTGTTTGAAATGTTTTAACATATACTGCATCTCTACGTTTTCTAACAATTTTTATTTTTTGTTTTCTAAAATAGAAAATTTAAAATTTGTTTTGAGAACTTTAAAAATGAGGAGTAAAATAAGAAATAAAATAAAACAAAAAATAAAAATGAATATCCTTATCGAACATTCAGATTCTAAGGACTTTTTTAGGCGTTTTGAAAATTCCTTTTGTATAAGATTCTTATTTTAGATGTTTCATTTTTTTCATTTCTTTTTTCCATACTTTTATTTTTTATTTTTGATTTTCTTTTTAAACTTACCAAAAACATTATTATAGAAAACAAAAAATTAAAACATTTAATTTCACATAGATTTTTGTTTTTATTTCAAACACAAAGAATTTTAAATTTTAAAAAACATTATAAAAAATTTAAAATGAATTTAAAAAACTTTTCTAGGAAAGGAAACAAAGAGAAAAAAATTTAAAGAAAGAAAAAAAGTAATGAGTGAAAAATAAGAAAGAAGTGTGTGTGCCGTCATGGTTTACAAAATAAGCTGGAAAATGACCGGAAAATGATCAGATGGTGTGTGGATACAAGTTTTTGAAACCACGAGGACATTCGAAATAAGTTTCGGAAATAGATGGAGCACTGATACCAATTTTCCAAATCACAGTGGATACCGGAACTATTTGGCCAATGGCGTTGCCATATCTACTTTTATTTTGACTAAATTCACTTCATTTATGTTAAATTGACAAGTTAACCCTTAAAAAGAAAGATAAAAAAGTTAGATACAAGTCAACATTTGAGGGCAGCATTGTCTATCTCGGTAAAAGAAGTAGATTTAGGTCATTTAGCCAAAATAAGAGTACATTTGCAGGAAGACTTAAAAACATTTCATAATTTTTAGAGGTGTAGAAGTACACTAAAATGGAATATCCCATTTGTATACCAGGAAAACACAGAAAATAAGTTTTCACTAAGTATTGTTAAAAATAAAGATAATAGAAATATTGTTATGAATAAAATGATAGAGATATACCTTGATAAGAATACAAATGAAAGATCAAAGTGCAATGGAGAATGAAAAGAGAAAGAATGCAATGAGAGACTAAAGAGATGCATCTTCCATTTCAACATATGGAGCCTCTATATATAGGCTTACAAAGGGGAAAAACAAAGGACATGGAGAACATCAAAAGACATTTGTACATAACACTCTCCCTTGGATTTTGGATGTTCACCATTTAGGTAGACTTGAGCTTAAGATACTGCCTCGTTAAAACTTTGTCAAGAAAAACCCAATGGGACAAAAACTTGGACGAAGGAAAACGAGGTACAGTGCTTATAATGCTCCCCTGGACATGGCAAAAGTAGGGGTGGGTTCGGTTTTTTCGGTTCGGTTTTCACCCAAAACCAAAGACAAAATGGAAGGTAAATTGGCGGTTCGGTTCGGTTCGGTTCGGTTTTGCATAAAAAATATGTAAACCGTTGGTTATTCGGTTCGGTTTTATACGGTTTTTATTTCGGTTTATTTCGGTTTTTCAGTTTATAAAAGTAAAAATTTATAAGCATTAAAAATTGTAAAAACACTAACTCGATTAAACAATAACAATATGTAGTGTTAGCTTTGGTTTTTTGTTTGATTTTTACACAAAAAAAACCAAACGGAAGGTTATTGTTCCTTTTGGTTTAATTTTACATAAAAAATATGTTTTGAGTTCCCCAACAAACATTTAGAAGATTCCAAATACTTCCAAAGAAATCGTATGTAAAATCAATTACGAAGAATTTAGCTTTTTTGGTATAATACTTTCGTTTTCATTATAACATCAAAGTATTTGTTATGTAAATATGTAAATTACTTGTGTCAATTTTTAATGTTAATATAATTCTATATTAGGATTAGCTATTGGTGTTTATATTCTTAGGTTTTTTCAAAGTTTATAATAATATGGCTAGAATGTTTAATTAATAGTTTAGAAAATAATTTTAATCGACTAGTAATTTATTTGCGTTTATATTTCTATAATTTTTTTACATAACACATGTATTCATATAAATAAAACGAAGTATCTAAGAAAGTTCGGTTTATTCAGTTCGGTTTTTAAAAGTGAAAACCAAAACGGAACCAAACACTAACGGTTCGGTTCGGTTTTTTTACATTCGGTTTCGGTTTTTTTTCTAACTCGTTTCGATCGATTTCGGTTCGGTTTGCAGTTTTCGGTTTTCCCAGCCCAGCCCTAAATCTAGGTATCAAAGTTGCAACCATCTCCGTTCTTGAAATCGTCTCATCATTGATCATCTTCCTAAATGTCGTGGTTGGCAATGCCTTTGTGAACAAATCCGTTAGGTTATTGCATGATTGTATCTGACGAACCTCAATGTCTCCACTTTTCTGAAGCTTGTGAGGATAGAAGAATTTTGGTGATATGTGCTTTGTCTTGTCGCTTTTGATGTAGCCACTTTTAATTTGTGTAATACAAGCAGTATTATCTTCATAGAGTAATGATTAGAGGTGACAATCGGATCGGTTTCGAGTTGGATTTTTTCTGTTCGGATATCTTTCGATTATATGTTATAACCGGTTCGGATCGGTTAAATTTCGGTTCGGATTTGATTTCAGTTCTATACATTTTTCGGTTCGGTTCGGTTTCGAGTCGGTTCAGATACGGTTCGGTTATAAATTGGTTCGGATAGATTTCGGTTCGAATACAATTTGAGTCGGATATATTTCAGTTTCGGGTCTAGTTCGGTTCGGATATATTTCAGTTTCGGATCAAATATATTTTGGATATATATTATTTTCTAATTAAAATTTAACTATCCGTGTTTCTTTTTATGTTTTATCACATTTATCAATCTATCATCAATTCAATACCTCATTTTATTTGTTTGTGCGTTATCATTTATATGTATAACTTATCTTTAATTTCTACATATAATAATATTAATGCATAAAATTTTGTACTTTTTTTCAAGAAGATAATCCATTTTATGTGGAAATGAGCAAATAATGTAATTAGTTCAAATGGTAAAATAAAAGTAAAAATTTAAAAATATAATATGCTTATTGAAAGGCAAACATAGTTCTGAATTTATCGATTTTAGTTCTAATCGGGTTCGGATATTATCGGGTTCAGATATTATCGGTTTCAGATCTAATCGGTTTCGGATTTTATCGGTTTCGGATTTTATCGGGTTCGGATCTAATCGGTTTCGGGTTTAATCGGTTCGGATATTATCAGTTTCGTATCTAATCGGTTTCGGATTTAAATTGGATATGAATTATTTAGTTCGGTTTCGGTTCGATTCAGATCATTTCGGGTTTTCGGTTATAGATCAGATCTTCATTTTTAGGTCATTCCGGTTTCGGTTTCGGATATTTTGGTTCGGGTAATCGGTTCCGGTTCTGTTTTGCCAGGTCTAGTAATGATGGAGCCTTATTCAAAGATAATCCACAAGTTTCTCGAATGTGATGAACCATTGACCTTAATCATATGCATTCTCGACTTGCTTCATATAGCGCCATTATCTTTGAGTGGTTTGACGAGGTTGCAACTAGTGTTTGCTTTACTGATCTCCATGATATTGCAGCACCACCATAAGTAAAAACATATCCACCTTGTGATTTACCCTTATATGGGTCAGAAAGATAGCCAGCATCAGCGTAACCAACAACTTGTGATTCTGAACCTTTTGAATAAAATATGCCCATATCGGTTGTTCCACGAAGATAACGTAATATATGTTTAACACCATTTCAATGTCGTCGTGTTGGTGCTGAGCTATATCTTGCTAACAAATTAACCGAAAAGGCTATATCAGGTCTTGTACAATTAGCAAGATACATTAGCGCCCCTATAGCACTTAAATAAGGTACCTCCGGACCTAAAAGTTCTTCATTATCTTCTCGAGGACGAAAAGGGTCGTTCTTTACATCCAATGACCGAACAACCATGAGTGTGCCTTATCCATGTAAAATCATTTTAGGACCTTTTTTGTATATGTTTATTGATGGATAAAAATCTCATTCGATATATGCTCGATCTGCAGGCCAAGACAAAACTTGGTTTTCCCTAGATCTTTCATTTCAAACTCTTTCATTAAATAGTTTGCAGTCTTTATTAACTCTTCTGGTGTTCCAACAAGGTTTAGGTCATCTACATATACTGCTATGATGGCAAATCCAACTTCAGATTTCTTGATGAAAACACATGGATAGATTGGATCATTTATGTAACCTTCTTTAACAAGGTATTCACTAAGACGGTTATACCACATTCTACCTGTAACACCCTAATTCGTCCAGGTCTGCAGCCCCTTTCAGATTAAAGTATTAACTTGGTAATCGTAAAAATTTAAAACAGTTCAAACACTTTTATTTATCACAATAATATTTTTCATAATATAAAAAGTACGGAGTTTTCAATATTGCGGAAGCTTAACAAATCATAATACAAACATAATTTATTTATGTTCTTTAATTCAAAACCATCACATCCATTCCGACAATCTCGCCTCCATCTGCCTCCAGGACCACGTCACTTCATTCTTTCTAATAACCTGCGTGTAGCAAATAAAACATACTACACGCTCAGCATTGAAGCTGATTAAGCATATCAAATGCATCGAACATCCATATAAACTGAATCTAAATTCATAATCAAATCATTTGATATTGTTCAATTCAGATAATCAATAATTATTAAAAATTATTCATCATTCATTATTCAACATTTATATTCACATTCAATGTTCATCAGTCATTCATAATAATTGCAATATTCAATTCAATATTCATCATTCAATATTTATTCATATTCAATATTCAACATTCAACATTCAACAATATCCTTAAACTATTCTTAGTCTAAGGCCAATTACATTAATATGTGTCAACCCTTACACGAATTCTAGTTTAAATAATTAAACTATATTCTAGTATAAAGTATTCCTAAATAATTCTTAAGCTAGGGCTAGTTTAAAATAAAAGGGTTTTGAAAATCTTAAACTTACCTTCACTTAAGGACAACCAAAAACCGACAGCGTAGTGTTCACTGTTGGGTGGGTGGTACCCCCAAACGAGTAGGTACTCAAGTTTGGTTCTTGGATCCCGTATGTACGTTTTAACCCTAGCCACCGGAGTTCATACCCGCAAGGCCTAACTTAAATAGGTATATCTTAGAGGTCTTTTAGATATCTTTCAAATCAACATTAATATGGGTATATCTTAGAGATCTTCTAGATACCTTTAACAATACATATTATTTTCACAATCATCAATATATTCATTATGATTTATTCATTCAAATTATCATTTTTAATCAGAATATTCATCAAGATTTATTCATCATAATCATCAATCAATAATCATTACCATAATCATCAATAAACATAATATCCAATAACAATTAGCGGCCTAGGTTCGGGTGTTAAAACCCTAACTTACCGTCATGCATCACATGACATTTTTATTTGTTAAAAACATCATTTCTATTATGGTAAGTCATTTTTACAATGATCATAATCAATTAGTGTATTTTAGAGCATATATTTTCAGAATATTTTTGGAACATGATTTGAACTTGAGAAAAATCGATTTTTATTTTTTTAAAATAATCAATTAAATCGTAAAAATCGATTTTTATATTTAAAATAATCCATTAATAGCTAAAAATCGATTTTTATATTTTAAATAATCAATTAAATGCTAAAAATCGATTTTTATATTTTAAATAATCAATTAATTGCTGAAAATCGATTTTTATATTTTAAATAATCAATTAATTACTAAAAATTGATTTTTATATTTAAAATAATCAATTAATACTTAAAATCGATTTTTATAATTAACATAATCGATTAATAACTTTAAATCGATTTTTATGATTAAAATAATCGATTAATATTTTTTTAAATATACTGACTTCGAATTCCTTTTCTAAACACAGTTCTAATCGATTGGTAGGAAGGAAATAATCGATTTTCGGCTACTCTTCATCATCTTCTTCCTCTGGTCAGTTTTGAGTATTTTCATTTTTAATCGCCAAATTTTAATTTAATTATATAGAAATGTTTTCTAAGGTTCATAGATCATTTTGAAATAATTAATTCATATTTTTAACATTAATTCCATGGTTTATGATTCTTGGTTTCTCAAACATGTCAAACACAAAATTCAACCAAATGACCGTTTATGAACGTAGAAACGATCTATACGAACATTCTAGTCACTAGATATATCTACGGGCTTACCTCGAAGCTTAATGGAGGTTTTGAGAATTTTCCGGCGAAACCTCTGGCGACAATAACTCCCAACTCCAGCGACCTCTCGCCAATATGATAGCACCACTGCGTTCTCCTCACTCCCAACAACAGAATAGATATAAGAATTGTAAGAAATGGTGGAGAATTGAGGGGATGAAGGAGGTATTATATAGGGAAGGAGTGGAGAAAGAGGCCAATGGTGATGTACGCAGTTCCTGTTTTGGCGTCTGAGTGGGAAGGGCTGTGATGTTCACCATTCCAAACGCAAGTCCCTGATTGGGACTAATTGGTCCCAGTGGGGAACCCCTTTTGGTCTAATTTTCTCCGAATTGAAATCCGTTTACAGCGTTGTGATTGTACAATTAAACTCTATCTAACGATATAATTTTTATATTTATTCGTTGTACTTTTTCCGACATCATATTTTTAGTGGTTGACTTTGACAGAGTCAAAATTGATTTTGTTGACCTTTACTAAGAAAGGTTTTTACATTTCATTCATATTATTTATTCTCATGATTTATTTCAATAAATCATTTCAAAGTTTTTATCACAAACAAATTCTTCATTTATTCTTGATTTGGATCTGTACTCAGGTTCTTAATCAAGGTCACACAGTAAGTCAACATATTAGATTTATCTCTATGAAATTTATCCGGATTATGATATTGGATATCAGAACATATTTTATTTTGGCCCAAGGCCCAACAACAATTTATTTTTAATCAAAACAATTTATTTAATTGAATATTTAATTCAATAAATATTAGGGTATGTTTTGGGGCGTTACACTACCAGATTGTTTCAATATGTTTTGGGGCGTTACACTACCAGATTGTTTCAATCCGTATAATGATCTCTATAACTTGATTGAGAATAACTCACGAGCTTTCTGATTGCATGCATCAGGAATTTTGAATCCTTCAGGGATTTTCATGTAAATCTCATTATCTAAAGATCCGTACAAATATGCCGTAACAACATCCATAAGACGCATGTCAAGTCTTTCTGTGGCGACTAAACTAATCAAATAACGCAATGTAATTGCATCTACCACAGGTGAATATGTCTCATCATAATCGACTCCTGGCCGTTGTGAAAAACCTTGGGCAACAAGTCTGACCTTATATCTGAAAATTTCATTTTTCTCATTGCGTTTCCGCACGAAAACCCATTTGAACCCAACGGGCTTTACACCTTCAGGTGTTTGAACTATAGGTCCAAAAACTTTACGAATTTCTAGAGCCTCTAACTCATCTTGCATTGCTTCTTTCCATTTTGGCCAATAAGTTCTATGTTGACATTCTTCTACAGATTTTGGTTCAGGATCCTCATTTGTAATATTTAATGCAACACTATAAGCAAAAATGTCATCGATGATCAACATTTTTCTATCCCAACTCTATTTTGTACTCAATAGTTTAGAGATATCGCTTCAGATCTAAAACCTTCTAGACATTCCTCTTCAGGTAAATTATTCGATCACAAATTCATACTCGGCTTATTCGATAATAAATTATTCATTAATAGTATCTCACATTGTTCACTTCTGAAATTCTTATTATTTGATTTGGACTCCCTGAACTTCCAATTTAATTTTTAATTCGTGGATTTTTGTTTGTTTTATTGATCGAGATAGGTAGAGTTAGTTCTACCTGTGATTTCCTAGTTACTTTTTTTATTCTTAAATTCATTCATTTATGAAATGTAGATGGAGAGGAATGTTAGAATGAAAAGTCAGGTAGAGTTTGGGGAGCAGCTTCCTGTGGGGTCATTGGTGAGATATTGTCTCGTGTAGGAATTGCACCATATGTGGTCAGAGCTTCTCTAACTTGTCGGAAGTGGCGTGAAGCTTTCCGCAAGCACCTTCATACACTTTCGTTTAATGTTGCTGATGATAAGCGTGTCTACAGTGACCTTCCTACTGCTAACTTGGAAGTGTTGATCGCAAAGACCTTATTTCAAACAACTGGTTTGCGAAAACTAACTATTTTGATGAACAAAAAGCACAAGTTTTCTTCTAGTTCAGTTGTGGGTTGGTTATTTTTCGTGCGGGAAACTTTGTTGGAGTTGTTTTATAAGGTTAGCATTTCTCCTAGTATTAATGTTCTTGATATATGCGGAAGGCAGAGACTTGAGACCTTGAGTTTGTGTGAATACACAGTTAATGAGGTTGAACCGAATTTCCAAAGATTCCCTTGCTTGACATCACTTTCTCTAAGACGTGTATGCATTTCTGTGGAGGATCTAAACTCACTTCTTTTGGCTCTTCCCAAGCTAGAGCGCTTGGAACTTAGTAAACTCATCCTACGGGGTATAGCAGATGTGGTTGATCCAGAAGATATAACAATCAAATTGTGTTGTCCAACATTCAAGAGTTTATTTTGGAGGAGGGTTGTATTGAGTATGTGGATGTGAATGAGTGCTATTTTGGTTTATTTAAGGCCAGTGGCAGTAACAGTTTGAGGCACTTCAAATTTTCTAAGTTGGAGGCTTACCATCTTGATATTGAAGAGGGTGCCAATCTGGAGGTTTTAGAATTCATTGCATGTCATGTTTCTCACTCAAATTTATTTCCAATGAAGATGCACGCACCAAAGTTGAGAACGTTTCGAATATGGGGTTTTATTGAGGAAGGAACTGTTGTTTTTTGTATAGATATGGAAATGACTTTGTGCGGATTTTTATGTGTGGATTTTGATCAAATTGCTGCTTGTTCGCCACAGCTTAGACATCTGGCAATATTTTTTGATGGGGATGAAACGATTGAGTACACGTTTGGGGGATTGTCTTCCTTGGAGAATGTGGTGCTTTTGGAGATCAGATGGGATATCTTTGATGGCTTCTGGGAATGGACTAAGAAGGTGTTGAAGTATTGCCCAAATTAGGGCTGGACACGGTACCAGTACGGTACCATTACCGGCAACGGTACCGCCGGTACCATCTACTGTCACCGTCGCACGGTACGTCACACCGGTTCCGGGAACCGGTACCGGAACCGCCCCAACCGGTACCGGTACCGGTACCCAAATTTTCGTCCCGGTACCGGTACCGTTACTTTGTTTTTTTTCCTGCACCTGCAATAAATCCGGCCATCGGGTTGTTGGTTCTTCATTCAGGGAACAAATCCAACAATAACTGGAGATCGGGTTGGTTCTTCATTCAATAACTCATGGAATAATAACAAATCCACCTAAAACAATGGCAACAAATCCAACAATAACTCAGGGAACTCGTTTGCCATCGGGTTGGTTCTTCATTCAGAGGAAGGAGTGGCCTCAAATCAGAGACGACGAGAACCGGTTGGTGAAAATACTCTGTATTTTTAAAATTTTTTTTAAAATTTTAAAAAAAGCAAAAAAAAAGGGGGAGAGGCGAAACCAGCCGGTCTGGTACCGGAACCGCCGGTCCGGGAACCGGAATCGGTACCGGCCGGTCCGGTCACGGTGCTGGTGCCATGGGGTGGCGGTGCCGGAACCGGCGATTCCTGAACCGGAACCGGAACCGTACCGTGTCCACCCCTAGTCGAAATGTTAGGAAGTTGGTTGTCCATGGGATGATGCCACAATGCCAAAATGATGAGTTTTTGGAGCTCTTTGCTCAACACACCACATCAATGGTTGAAATGATGAGGAAGTATCAACACATTGAAATGCAGGTTCTGTACTTCCCTCGGTCCAAGTTTCGATCCTACTCGGATTTCTATCCTTAGCAATCCATTAAAGTTCGGAACGATGAGGAAGTATTAGCATCTTTTTTTAGCTACTCTTTTGCTCAGGTTCTGTTTTCTCTTACTGCGATGACGTTATTCTTAAATCCTACTACCACTTGGGCGTTTGACATTGTGAACATCTCATTTGTGTAAAGCCTTGTTGTTTTCTTCTATTTGATCTGATCTAATCTCATGTCTGTTGGTTGGTCTAATGTAGGACAGGAACTCTTCTTCATGATATTCCTATCTCAGAATCTAAAATCTTTTGAGATTATGTTCTGCTTTATTGTTTTTTTTTTCACTGCATAGATTTTGCTATTACACTGTTTAGAAACCATTTGCATAATTTTGCAATCCGATAGAACCATGTCCACTCAATCTTGATTGGTGTTGATCCCCTCCCTTACGTCGAGACGCCAGGAAGATCGCTAGATGTTCTATTTTTATATATGGATTGTAGTTGAAGATTATCAAGCCTCCAAGTGGGAGATAGTAGGTTTTGTGAAGGCTCGATTTCTTATCCAATGCCCTTCTTTTTATTCACATCAAGAAGTAGGTTGTCTGCGAATAGGATACACCAAAGGTGTACCCTTAACATCCTAGGAAATTTCTGATGGATACCTTGATTTTCTATTTGGAAGTCCATGATCCCAAATCTTTTTTTTTAAATAACTTTAGAGACACTAAAATTTATTTAATGTACACTAAAGTTCTATCTATCATCAATTCCAAAGTTCTTATTATTGCCCTCAGCCCATCATAATAATTACTCTATGGCACTTCAAGTTTATTTTAAAAACTTGCAGGTCCCTATTATGGCTTTCTTGTGAACCTTCTTCAATGGTGAGGATGAGTGGTGTACAAATAGGGTACCCCAAGCATGACTCTTGTATGGTTGAAAATGATGCATATGAGAGAAGAAAAAGGTCAATCACAAAAAAGTTTTCCAAAAAAGAAAAGTAGAAGATTAATTTGGGACATTCCAAAAAAAGGATGATTAATTTGGGACAAATGAAGTATTTAAAAATATCTAGTTCAAATAATACTAAAGTAATCTTTATTATTCAATAAGACTAATATATAATCATCAAATTGTATTTAAAAGAATTCAACACAAACATTAAAATAATGTAAACACAAAACAGGAGAAACTAAGCTCGATATAAAAAGAGAGAATTCAGAAAAATATATAACGAAAAAAGGTCGAAAAATGTAAAAGAAAAAAAAGCCTAATCTGCTTGAATCTGTTCTGAATTTTTGAAGTTCTGATCTTATTTGATCTGATATAATTTGATCTGATATGATCTCATTCGGTATGATTTAATCTGATTGTATCCATTATTAATTTCAAGCCCAAAAGCATTAGATCCGGTCCATATAGTTTTAGATTCATGAATTTCAATTTTCCAATATGTAGTTTTTAGAAATTTTATTTTAGATTATTATTTTTACGGTAGTTTATAAATTTGAATAAGTTATAAAATGAGTTTTGATGAATTTGTTGCTACTACTTATAAGTACTATTTTTATTAAATACTTTGAACAAAAACAATTTACTATTTCAATTTTTTTCTAAATTTATTTAATAATTTAATTCATTTATAAGATTGCAAAAAAATATATAAAAAAAGTTCCGGTCTAAAGTAGGGTAAAACCGGACCAGACCGGAAAAAACAGGTCCGGACCGGAAATAAACAGGTCCGGTCTTCGGTCCTAAAGAAATTGCAATTCCGGTTCCGGTCCGGTCCGGTTTTGGACCGGTGCACACCCCTAGGTGTGTGTATCTTCATTGGAAATAAATTTGAGTGATTAACATGAGAGGCTACAAATTCTAAAACCTCCAGATTTTCTCCCTTTTCAATATCAAGAAGGTGAGCTTCCGACTTGAAAAATTGGAAGTGCCTCAAACTGTTACTGCCACTGACCTTAAATGAACCAAAATAGCAGTGATTCACATCCACACACTCAATACAACCATTCTCCAAAATAAACTTTGATTGATCAACATCCTTAAGAATAAGAGACTTGAATGTAAGACAACACAATTTGATCGTTATATTTACTGAATGAACCGCATCATCGATAGCCCGCATGATGGGATTACTAAGCTCCAAGCGCTCCAGTTTGGGAAAAGCCAAAAGAAGTGAGTTTAGATCCTCCGCAGAAATGCATACACGTCTTAGAGAAAGTGATGTCAAGCAAGGGAATCTTTAGAAGTTCGGTTCAACCCCATTAATTGTGTATTTACATAAACTCAAGGTCTCAAGTCTCTGCCTTCCGCATATATCAAGAACATTAATACTAGGAGAAGTGCTAACCTTATAAAACAACTCCAATAAAGTTTCCCGGACGAAAAATAACCAACCCACAACTGAACCACCTAAAAACTTGTGCTTGTTGTTCATCAAAATATATAGTTTTCGCAAACCAATTGTTTGAAATAAGGTTTTTGTGATCAACACTTCCAATTCAGCAGTAGGAACTGTAGAAAGGTTCATCGTCAAAAACATCAAAGGAAAGTGTGTGAAGGTGCTTGCGAAAAGCTTCTCTCCACTTACGACAAGTTAGAGAAGCTCTGACTCGTGCAACTCCTACACATAATTATAATAAAATAATAGTTAAAATAATAATGGTAATGATAATTGTAATAATAATAACCATAATAATAAGAATAACAATAAAATAATAATAGAAAAAATAATAATAGTAATATCAACACTTCCAATTCAGCAGTAGGAACTGTAGAAAGGTTCATCGTCAAAAACATCAAAGGAAAGTGTGTGAAGGTGCTTGCGAAAAGCTTCTCTCCACTTACGACAAGTTAGAGAAGCTCTGACTCGTGCAACTCCTACACATAATTATAATAAAATAATAGTTAAAATAATAATGGTAATGATAATTGTAATAATAATAACCATAATAATAAGAATAACAATAAAATAATAATAGAAAAAATAATAATAGTAATAGTAGTAGTAGTAGTAGTAGTAGTAGTAGTAATAATAGTAATAATAGTAATAGAAATAGTAATAATAACTATAGTAGTAGTAGTACTAATAATAATAATAATAATAATAATAATAATAATAATAATAATAATAATAGTAACAATAATAGTAATAATAATAGTAATAGGAATAATAATAACATTAACAATATTATTATTATTTAGATCTGATTTGATTGGACTTAGTTAGATCTCAATTGATTAAATTTGATTTAGTTTGATTTAATTACACCTTGTACCGGTTCCTACTTATTGAATCTACGGTTTTCTGAAATTCATATCCGCAGATTTTGCTCTTCACCGGTTCCTACTTATTGAATCTAGGGTTTTTTGTTTCTCATGCAGATTTTCCTTTCTATTCGTCGAACGCAGGTAATAATCCGGTAATAGATTCAGCATTAGTAGCATCACAAATTGCTCACTTCTGAAGTTCTTATTATTTGATTGGGACTTCCAATTTAATTAATGGATTTTTTGCAACTTCTCCCCCTTACTTGAGTAATAGGAAGCCCACTCTCTCCTCAGAATTCAGAAGTTCATCCAGGTTCGACCCATAGCGGAGAGATAAGCTTTGGCTCGCGTCATTAGGTTAAGAATAATATGCACAGATACTATATTATAATAGAGTCATTAAAAAAATAAATTTTTTGTTTCCCTGATAACATTATCAGGGAAACAAAAAGTAGATGGAGAAGAATAATAAAAAGATTCATTAAAAAAATAAATTTTTTGTTTGTTTGATCTAGATAGGTAGAGTTAGTTCTACCTGTGATTTCCCGATTGTTAGTATTTTTTTAATTCATTAATTTATGAAATGTAGATGGAGAAGAATAATAAAAAGATAAGCCAGAGAGGATTTGTGGAGCAGCTTCCTATGGAGGTCATTGGTAAAATCTTGTCTCGTGTAGGAGTTGAACGAGATGTGCTCATAGCTTCTCTAACTTGTCGTAAGTGGCGAGAAGCTTATCGCAAACACCTTCATACACTTTCATTCAATGTTGCTCACGATAGTCGTGTCTATTGTGATCTTCCTACTGCTGACTTGGAAGCGTTGATAGCAAAGACCTTATTTCAAACATCTGGTGTGAAAAGACTATCTATTTTGATGAACAGCAAGCACAAGTTTTCTTCTGGATCAATTGTGGGTTGGTTATTTTTCGTCCGAGAAACTTTATTGGAGTTGTTTTATAAGGTTAGCACTTCTCCTAGTATTAATGTTCTTGATATATGCGGAGGGCAGAGACTTGAGACCTTGAGTTTATGTGAATGCACAATTAAGGGGGTTGAACCGAACTTCCAAAGATTCCCTTGCTTGACATCACTTTCTCTAAGGCGTGTATCCATTTCTGCGGAGGATCTAAACTCACTTCTTTTGGCTTTTCCCAAACTGGAGCGCTTGGAGCTTAGTAATCCCATCATACGGGCTATCAATGATGCGGTTGATTCAGTAAATATAACGATCAAATTGCGTTGTCCTACAATCAAGTCTCTTATTCTTAAGGATGTTGATCAATCAAAGTTTATTTTGGAGAATGGTTGTATTGAGTGTGTGGATGTGAATCACTGCTATTTTGGTTCATTTAAGGTCAGTGGCAGTAACAGTTCGAGGCACTTCAAATTTTTCAAGTCGAAAGCTCACCTTCTTGATATTGAAGAGGGAGACAATCTGGAGGTTTTAGAATTTGTAGCCTCTCATGTTAATCACTCAAATTTATTTCCGATGAAGATACACACACCAAGGTTGAGAACATTTCGAATATGGGGTTTTAGTGAGGCACCAGATTGTGGTTTTGCAAAACATAAAGAAAGATCATATGTAGCTGTGGATTTTGATCAAATTTCTGCGTGTTCCCCACCGCTTAGACATCTGGCAATATTTCTGCGTGTTCCCCACAGCTTACATGGAGAATTTGGTGCTTTTGGAGATCGGATGGGATTCCTTTGACGGCTTCTGGGATTTGGTAGAGAAGGTGCTGAAGTATTGTCCAAATGTTAGGAAGTTGATTGTCCATGGGACGATTCCAAAAAGGCAAGATGATGAGTTTTTTGAGCTCTTTGGTCAACACACGACATCAATGGTTGAAACGATGAGGAAGTATCATCATATTGAAGTGCAGATTCTGTACTCCTCAGATTTCTATTCCAGCAATCCTCTTACAGACAGATGGCTTCTGTGAATGGGCAGAGAGGGTGTTTAAGTGTTGTCGAAATGTCGCAAAGTTGATTCTCCTACCAAAAAGGCTCTTGTTCTTTGCCCTTTCGGAGCATTTGAAGGACATCGGCGATCACGAGTCATCCGGTTGCTCAAGTTTTGTTTACTCGTAGAGGGTCATTCTGGTCATCTCAGTTTGTGGAAACCTCTGTGTTCTTTTTTGTCTTTGATTTTCTAGCATTGAAATCTAATCTCCGTTGCTCCAATGTAGGAACTATTCTTGATTTATAGGTTACTATCTCAGAATCTAAATTCCTTTGACATTATAGGATTCTGTTCTTTTATTCTGTTTGACTAGTGGGAGTGTGACACTTCGTCCGGTCCGGATAACCATATAGGGAGTATATCATTACACGGGAGGCGTAAATTGACGTGACCCATTTTTTATCCGGGATTCGACTCTAAAATACTGAGTTTTGAGTAAAAGTTTTGATGACTAAACTTGAAGAACACTGAACCCGAAGTAAACCTGACTCAATCTGAATGTGATCGACCCAGTAATGCAAGGTTTTTTCAAATTATCAACTTTTTTTTGAGAGGTTGAACAAGTATTAGTGTATTACTCCAATCGTCCTAAATTAAATTGCCTTTTTTACAACTCACAGAGTCAAACTTTATTCAATTTCTTTTATTTATTTTCGTTAGTAATTTGATAAAATAATATAGCCATATCACCACTAGTTTTGTAAATCTTTTTATGTAATTTTTATTTTTTGAATTTTATATGATTTTCATATAAAATGATTTGAAATAATTTCGGTCAAACATCGTTAACCGAAATAGACAATTTAAATTGGGATAGATGCAGTAATATTTAAATATAATTTTTCCTTATTAATTTGCAATTTCGGGTCATTAAACTATTAGATATATGGGTCACATAACTTGGGGGCGTGGAAAATATAATTATATTAGGCTTAATAGAATAAGACAACAAGCATATATGTCAAAATGTAAACATGAAAATATATAAATTTGTAGTTTGGTCTAAAATGAGTAATTTGCTTGATGGCAACTTAGAGTATCACTAATGGTTCTCCCTTATTCCCTTTTACATCATCACTTTTTAATGCCAGAGCAAAGTTTGGGCAAAATTTTGAGATACAAAATGAGATACAAATATGGGATTATGGGTTACAAGTAGAATTCTCTTTATTGTTTTTTTGTTTACCCACCGGACAATCTTGTTTGAAATGGTTAGGTTTGCAACATTTCCTACATCCCATTTTTGGTTTCTTGTTGGAAGATATCTCGGCATGCGTGGGCTTGGGCTTCTTCTTTCCCTTACAATGATTATTTCCTTTGGTGCT
Organism: Cuscuta australis; assembly: GCA_003260385.1. Lineage (NCBI taxonomy): Eukaryota > Viridiplantae > Streptophyta > Magnoliopsida > Solanales > Convolvulaceae > Cuscuta > Cuscuta australis. The sequence goes on along the minus strand of NQVE01000129.1, from coordinate 1,245,750 downwards.
TTTACCTTTTTTTAAGAAATCATTCTAAATAAGAGTAAAATATAAAGAAAATATTGAAATAAGAATGTTTTACTCCTATATTTTGGTAATTTTAATATATATTTTAGTAATGTACATGGCGGTGATTGGTAATGTAAATACATTTTTTCTTTTATTTCAGGAAGAAAAAACATGAAACTCCTATTTTGATATATTTTCAATGTTTTACTCGTACTTTAGTCTTTTTTTCTTATCTTCTTCAATCTCGAGGTGATTTCTAAGTTGCAAGAGAGTCATCTCCTCCTTGTTGTGTTCCAAAGTGCAATTACACTCTTTGTAAGAAGACAATAACTAATCACCTTAAAAGGAATATAGAATTATATAAAAATAAGACCTCACGTGTTCTTATCTTCTAAATATGAATGTAAGCACCGTAAAACACCATAATTTGATACTCTGTATGATGTATTGACATTTCACATTTTTTGGAATTGTATTTTAAAATTATTCGATGTTATAAATCTTATTTTTATTCGAATTCAAATTTTGATACTCCGTATATAAATATGTTTTAATTCAAGTTAAGTATTTTTCTCAATATTCAATATGGTGTATTAGACTCTGTTCTTTTTTCGGTTGGAAAAATTAATTTCTAACTTTTTCCAACTCATTTCAGTTTCTTCCAGTTTTTTCTAATTCTTTCATGTTTTATCCTACAACAACTAAAAATTTGATTTACATATTATGACTATAAATTATCATTATATATCCAAATTTATAACACAACACCTCAAGCACAAAAAAATTGAATTCTTTTTTATATCTAAAATTAGTTTTCTTACATATTTATTTGACTGATTATTTAATTGAGTGTTTTACATTATATTTTTCAATATTTCTAACTTCTTTGAGTTTTTTTCAAGCCTTCTAGTTTCTTCTAACATCTAATTTTAGAATTCCAACCGGAAAAAACAAAGTCTTATTTTGTGTTTATTGTCAGAATATAAAGATCAAATATACAATCATAAGTTTGAGCTTTTGATTAAGTTCATTACTTGACATGGTATCAGAATGTTAATGACCAAGAATTAAGAAATTCTAAACTGACTTTTTAATACTGCACCTATACTGATAAACTTAAGCTTGTGATTGAGTGGGTTTGTTAGACATTTATGAGCGTCCAAAATGATTGCTGTCAATATATTGCATATCGGATGTAGTTGTTCAAATGGCCCAAAAACATTCTCGGTCACAAGAAACGGATGATGCCTCTGGAGGGGTATAGTCGTATCGAACGAAGAAATACTAATCGCCGACGAACCAGACAAAGCCGCTTTCCCCCACTGAAACTCAGTTCAAGTAGAATGTAGAAATTATCACATCAATAGATTCTGGGAGGCGAGCACGGAGATTGTTGCGGCCGCTATAGATCTCTCGTGCGTGTATATTGTCGCCTCTAACGAAGAGAGTAAGAAACAAGAGTTAATTCCAAACCCAGCTCAACCGGAGATGGTCTAGAAGGGATCGGAAATGGTGCAGAGGACTTGATTCATATCCACATATCTTCACTCTTCACCAGTCGGTTAGTCATTGAATCTAGGGTTTTCATTTCTCTGGCAGATTCAAACGCAGGTAATTATTCGATCATAGATTTAGACTAGTTGACAATTAGTAGTATCTCAAGATCGAGAAAAAAAACACTCACATTCTTCCCATCTGAAATTCTTCTTGTTTGATTTTGAATTTCTGAACTGCCATTTTCGTTAATGGATTTTTTGTTTGTTTGATTGATCTTGATATGGGTAGAGTTAGTTCTGCCTGTGATTTCCCAATTATGAATCTATTTGTTTTCATTCGTTTATTTACTGAATGTAGATGGAGAGCAGTGTTATAAAGAGGAGTCATAGAGGGCCTGTGGAGAAACTTCCTCTTGCGGTTATTGGGGATATACTGTCTCGGGTAGGAGTTGCACGAGATGTGCTCAGAGCTTCTCTAACTTGTCGTAAGTGGCGAGAAGCTTTTCGCAAGCACCTTCACACACTTTCCTTTGATGTTTTTGACGATGAACCTTTCTACAGTGAACTTCCTACTGCTGAATTGGAAGTGTTGATCACAAAAACCTTATTTCAAACAACTAATGTGCGAAAACTATCTCTTTTGATGATCGACAAACACAAGTTTTCGGCTGGTTCAGTTGTAGCTTGGTTACTATTTGTCCGGGAAACTTTGTTGGAGTTGCTTTATAGGGTTAGAACATCTCGTGGCATTACATCCTTTAATGTTCTTGATATATGTGGTAGGCAGAAGCTTGAGACTTTGACTTTATTTGACTACAGAATTAATGAGGCTGAACCGAATTTCCAAAGGTTTCCTTGCTTGACATCACTTTCTCTATGTCGCGTACAAATTTCTGTAGACGAACTAAACCCACTTCTTTCGGCTTTTCCCAAACTGGAGCGATTGGAGCTTAGTAAACCCATCCTACGGACTAGAGATGATAAGGTTCGTTCACATGATATGACGCTCAAGTTGCATTGTCCTACATTCAAGTCTCTTATTCTTAATGAACTCAAACAATTGGAATTTATTTTGGAGGACAGTTTTATTGAGTGTGTGGATGTGTATCACAGTTTTTTTGGTTTATTTAAGGTTAGTGGCGGTAAAAAGTTGAGGCACTTTAAGTTTTTCAAGTCAGAGGCTCATTTTCTTGATTTTGAAGAGGGAGGCAATCTGGAGGTTTTGGAATGTATTGCCTGCCATGTTCTTCACTCAAATTTGTTTCCAATGAAGATACACGCACCAAAGTTGAAAACACTTCGAGTTTGGGGTTTTAGTGAGCAACCAGATTTTGGTTTTGATATAGAGGAACTTATTCATGATAGGCCATTTGCAACTGTGGATTTTGATCAAATTGCTGCTCGTTTGCCAGAGCTTAAACATCTGGCAGTATTTTGTTTTGATGATGTAGATTTTTGTTACACGCTTGGGGGATTGTGTTCCTTGGAGAATGTGGTGCTTTTGGAGCTCGGATGGAAATACTTCAACAATTGGGAATACTTTGACAGCTTCTAGGAATGGGCAGAGGAAGTGTTGAAGTATTGTCCAAATGTTAGGAAGTTGATTGTATATGGCCGGAATGCTGCCAAAATGCCAAGACGAGGTGTTTTTGGAGCCCTTTGCTAAGTACACCACATCAATGGTTGAAATGGTGAGGAAGTATCAACATGTTGAAGTGCAGATTTCGTACTTGGATTCCGATTGGTAGCAATCCTCTTGCTGAAAGATGGTCAGGGTTTCGGATATTGGATGGGATTGTTTTCATGGCTTGTGTGAATGGGCAGAGAAAAAGGTGTTGAAGTGTTGTCCAAAGCTAATTAAAAAACAAGGTACAATTAAATAGATAGAACAATTAAATCTTTTTTATGTCTGAAGGATCCACGGAAGATCACTTAAATCTATTTCTTTAGCTATTAAAGGTACAGATGCTCCAGAATCACGTGTTGAGGGGGGACTCCCGTTTAAAAAACTTCTCCATTATCTAAAAATATAAAATGAAAAAAACTTTTTTACTAAATCTATGTCCAAAAATTAGAGAAAATTATTTAAATATATCAATTGAGAACTAATATATTTTTAGAGACTAGAGTCATCAATTCATATGTTTTGGGACAATTATAAATTATAATTAATAATAATACACATAATAAACAATTTCATTTCATAGAAAATTGAAATATAAAAACAAATTACCCAAAGGTTTCACACATTACACATAAATCTAAATTTTAGATTTATCTAATTATTGAGTTCATAATTTAAAAAGGAAAGAAATTATTTGGAAATACCTGAAATTTGAAGGTTTGAACTATTGACGCTGTGGGCCTGTGGCGGACTGGGGGCGACGCGGCGGACGGGCGACGGCGGTGCTCGTGATCGGCGCTTCACGGCTTCTGGCTTCAGTTGCTCGGCTCTGCTTCTCGGTCTCTGCTCCTAAACGGCGCTTCACGACTTTTAAGGGATTATATTTAATTTTTAGAAATTTAGACAATTGGGCCACTTTTGGATAATAGGATTGGGTCTTTATACTATTTAATTGGTTTGCGCCAATTGGACTGGGAGCAGTTTTTTTATTGGGGGCAATTATATTTAAGCATTAAAAATATACATATATATATATATATATATATATATATATATATATATATATATATATATATATATATATATATATATATATATATATATATATATATATATATATATATATATTAAAAAAAATTGTTTGTGATTCGACAATGTAGAATATTAAAATGACTTTGTTTTTTATGAGACATGTCATTTAGACATCAAATATAAATGATCTAGGTTTATTGAATTTATATAAATCTATAATTTTTATTCCCGTATAAATTAAAAAAATACAAAAAACAGTAGTGATTCTATGAATCTTTTTCCCAGCATAAATTTTAAAAAGCTTGAATTAGCGAACTTATGATTTTACAATTAAAAAACAAAACTTTTCTCCCCCACATTAATTGAGATTAGTGAAAAATGATTCCCCCACCCCCGCAATGAATACAAAAATTGATTTATATCTACTGCATTATTTAAAAATATAATATTGGATTAGCGATTCTATGACTCTACTATTAAAAATATTCATTTAAAAAAAATTAAAATACAACAATTCTTCTCCCCCGCATCAATTTTGAAAAAAAAATATTAATAAAAAAGTAGTACTACAATGATTCTGAAGGGAAAAAGAGAAATATTAAAATAGAAATAAAATATAAGAAAATAACCAAAATAGAATCTTTATGTTTTATCTGCAAAATAAGAACTATAATATCAATATGACCAACATATAATATAAAATGACAATGAAATGTCAATATACAATGTCACATTATATTATATTGCAATAGTACCATTTTTGAGACGCTGCAATAATAAAAAGGTAAATTATTTTGAGACAGAGCGAGTTAAATTTTATTATTATTTTTAAAATATTTTAATTTTTAAATTTTACATCAATACTTAAATAATAAAATCAAAACTAACTTCATTTAAACATCTCATAAAAAAATATGAAATTTATTAAGAGGTGAAGAGAGTATCTAATTTATTATTTTGAAATTTTGTTATAAATGAAGAGAAAAAAATATAAATTATGAAAGAATATTATCATATAAATGAAGATATTTTTTCCATAATAAATTTACTCATTGATTTCAAACCAAACTATTACTTTATTTATTTCCACATCACAAATTGTTTGGCATATTAAGTTTCAAAAAATGCTACATAAACAATATATACAACATGTCGACTTTCTAGAGATTTAAATCTTATTTTTATATATAAAGGATATCTAAGTCATACAATCTGAATTTAGCTCTAAATGTTTATGTGAAAAAATTGTAATTATAATTCATCTTTTACATTTTTAAAATAAAATCATTTGACAATTCTAGTAAAGTTCAGTTGTAAAATAAATGTGATTTTTTTAATTTTTAAGAAAATAAGTTTTTTTTGTAAAACATATCAAATGTGAATATAGATTTTTTATTTTTGGAAAATAAATTTATTTTATTTTTTAACTAATTGAATCTATTTTATCCACGTGTTTTTAAACTCTTTTGTTTGAAGTCATGATATTTTTTTGTGTTTTATAATTTTAATTATTTCAGTCTATTTATAATCGATTATTGATGTTAGAATAATCCATGAACTTGAATAATCTAAACAAATATTGATATAGAACAATAAAATGTATCTGAATCTATACAACTACATTTAGAGTTAAAATCACTCATTGATAAGAAAAGACCATTTTGGAAAATATTAAATTAGAAAAGACTGCGTATGTAATTATTGCTTATTGAGAATTGATTTGGAAAATTACCTTAGTAGAAAGAACTATTTTGAAAATTTACTAAATTTCTTTTTTAACTTATTTTTAGTTATATTAGATTAGTCATTTTTGCTAAACAAATTCTCATAAAAAAGAATAAATTAATACTTTTAAAAACACTTCATATTTTACTTAAAAACTTTTATATTAGTGTTAGTGTCTTTTGTAATGAATAATTCACTTAATTTTTATTGAAAAATTATATTTTTATTTTCATTCATTTACTTGATTTTCCTTGAATTCAAAAGTCCATAACAATTTTGTAATATAAAATATACTAATTTATACTAATCAAATATTTAAATATCAACTTCTAAAGATTATAATAAACAATTTGCTAAAAATGATCAATAAATATTTAAAACATGTCATAGACTCCGTATTTGTTTCTTTTGTCATGTTATTTAATCTTAAAAAATAAAAAAAAATTAGAATGGATATGGGTCACACAAATAATTTTGAATATGATATGTGACAATAATACTGAACATATTAAACAAGTAAAAAGAGATTAAAATCGTCAAATAAATGAGATATAGGTTAAACAAATTTAAAAAAAGTAATTTTTTTGTAATATCAAATATATTAGTGCAAACTTATCAAATATATAAATATCAAGTTTTTAAAGTTACCATAAATTATCTGTTTAAAATGGTCAATGATTTTTCAAAAGTTACTATATATGAAGACTTTTTTATAAATGATTTTAGATTCAATTAATGCATACATTCATTATTGACGTGTCATAAAAACTCCACGCATGCATTTCACATGTCAAGCTCTGGTGATCTGAGTCTGAAATACTATATTAAACGATTTCCGCTGGTTTACTCGAATATTACGTGGCGCGCTGTTTAAATTTTGCCACATAGACATGCCAAATGTCAAATTTCTGTGCATCCGAGTCTTCTTTATTATATTAAAGGATTTAACTATTGATGTCGTGTCTCAATTAATATGGACTGTATTTCCTAAAACCAAAAATGTAAAGATATGAAATTACCTTATTAATAATTATTAATAATTAATAATTAAAGTTTCACATGTTACCTTTTTTATTACACGGTATTATAAATTTTAAGGCATGGAACTACCTTATTAATAAATAATTATTAATAATTAAAGTTTCACATGTTACCTTTTTTATTACACATGGTACCAATAATAATTATTCTGTTGTTATTATTATTATTATTATTATTATTATTATTATTATTATTATACGGTACCATATTATTATCATACTCCCTCCGTCTCAAAAAGTTTGTTACGTTTAGAAAAAACTGCGTCCCGTAAAGTCCGTTACATTTCTATTAAAAAACCACTTTTACCCCTTACCTTTTCATGCCCTACCTATCACATCATACTTTTTTTTTTAATAATCTACCCATCACATCTTACTTTTACCCATCACATCAAGGGTATTTTTGGAAAGTCACATCAGAGTACATAGTTTAATGGTCATTAGGCTTAGTGCTTTTTCCCAAATGAGGTACATGTTTTCTTAAAGGTGAGTGCTTGTTTTAAAATGGCAGATATGGCAGCAAGAATGATAAGTCATATAAAATACAACAAAACAGAGTGGACTTGCAAGGTAAAAGTTATTGAGAAACGTAAAATTATAGATTTCAAGTTTATCGTTGTGAACGAGTACGGAACTTTTGTGTTGCAGGATGAAGAAGTAAGTTTACGAATTAACCTTGTTGAGAAACCAATCTTATGATATATTTGTGCCTTTCATTTTTTATATTTCACGCAATCTTTAATGCACAGGGAACCAAGGTTCTTGCTATGACAAATTGTGGTGATATTGAAGAGGTCGATATGATACTTGGTATCAAGAAAACACACTACATCACAAATGTTGCTCTCATAAAGTATAATGCCGTACAACCCCTATCTGCAAACTATAATTTCATATGGATGTTGAGTAGGAGAAGGTACATTGCGCAAGCCCCAAATTCTAAGGAGATGATAAGTCATATAAAAGACAACAACACTGAATGGACATGCAAGGTCAAAGTTATCGAGAAACGTAACACTAGAGATTTAGAGTTTATCCCGAACGAGTGCAGACCTTTGGTGTTGCAAGATGAAGAAGTGATTGAGAGAATGCCTAGAGAGTATTTCTCCAATGCTGGAAAGGCAAAGACCGCTCATGACTACATGATTGTTAATGAGGAGTACGTATTACTATACATACGAATTTCCTTTGTTTAAGGTATACCCATATTTTACATCTGGACTTTTTTTCGTGAACAGAATGAAACCAATGCTTGGGAGCCTATGGGAAGACTTTGCGATGAATAAAGGGAACGAAATAGCATCTTTGTTTGATAGTGAAGGGCACCAAAGGAAAAAGAAAAGAGAACAAGTAGTGAAGTAATAAGTCTAAGAAGATTGAGCTTTGATGAGGCAGATCTGCAGCATCCATTGAGAAAAAACATCACCCAAGAGCTCACAGGAAAAATAAAAAATTGTGTTTCCTAGGTTCCTTATTCAACTTTTACATTTTGCATGTTTTTCTTTGTATTTAAAAAAAAGAGTTAGATGTTAGAAGAAACTGGAAGGAACTGGAAAATGTAAATGTTACTGAGTGGGAACTCAAAAAATAGAGCCTTAAATCCATTTCATAACTTTTTGAAGACTAAAAGCAATGTCAATTTGTTTTCTTTTGTTTTTCCTGTCGAATTTTCCTTTGTTCATCCTGAGAATAACCTTCTTAATTCAACTGCAGAACAACGATTTTCATTCAATCTAATGGGGCTTTCCCTGGAAATTATTCAACCATGTCCAGGAAATTGAAGAGGAATGATAGGGGTACACCATTTAGTGTACCCCATTTGTACACCAACAATCATAGCCATAGATTTCCCTTAATATTTTTAATTTTTTTTCTTTTCTTGCTTTTGTGTAATGGAGATGGAGGGGGGTACAAATGGGGTACAAGAATTGCGTAAAACGAAGAAAAATTTTAAGTTTTTTCAATCTATTTTATTTAAATATTGGTATATAAATGAAAAGTAAAACTCATATATTTAAAACTACATTAAAAGTTCAACAAAACAAGTGGTAACAATTCTGACAAGAATATTTTTATTTTATCATACAGATTATGAAAAACATAAATAAATAAAAGTTCTCATGAAGTTGGAATAGTGTTATGTAAAGAAAGGTATGAGACGGAGGGAATATTATTTAAAAAGTTTTATAAATTTATTAATTAAAAAAAATTGTTTATAAACATCTATTGCATTTAATTATTCATTTTTAAAAATTTCGTCTTTATTTATATGTATTTTTTATTTCTCAAAAATAAAGGCTTTTTGGAATAGTGCTATGTAAAGAAAGGTATGAGACGGAGGGAATATTATTTAAAAAGTTTTATAAATTTATTAATTTAACAAAAATTTTACTCTTAAAATCAATTAAATTGAATTGAAAATAAAGTCGGTCAAGACTCGTAACACGTAATGGGAAGAAAATTAAAGATTCTTACCCTAATACCCTGTAAACCCCTCACCTTCAACCCAAACACAAACAGAACATACCCGCATCCCGTCAATTGCATGAAATTGATGGGGGGTAGATAGATGAAGTGATAATGTGCATTCAATATTCCGTACTTTATTTGTGTAGATAGATGCTAGGCGGGCGGGAAGAAGGGCTCCGGCAGAGGACTTATTAATATACACTGATTTTCGCTCTTCACCAGCCGATCCTCATTGGATTTAGGGTTTGATTTCTTTGGCAGTTTTTCCTCTCCATTCGTCAAACGCAGGTTGTTATTTGATCACAGATTTAGATTAGTTTTGCATTGGTAGTATCTCAAGATCGATTAAAAATATTCACATTGTTCACTTCTGTCTGTAGCTCTTATTGTTTGATTCTCAATCTCTAAACTTCCTGTTCAATTAATGGATTTTTCTTGTTTCTTTGATCTGTACATGGGTAAAGTTCTACCTGTGATTTCCCAGTAGTTAATAATTTATTTGTTTTTATTCATTAATTTATGTAATGTAGATGGAGAGGAATGTAAGAAGGAGAGGTTCTAGTGATACTGGGGCTATGGAGCAGCTTCCTTTGGAGGTCATTGGTGAGATATTGTCTCGCGTTGAAGTTGCACGGCATGTGGTCAGAGCTTCTCTAACTTGTCACAAGTGGCGAGAAGCTTATTGCAAGCACCTTCATACACTTTCCTTTGATGTTGCTGATGATGAGCGTGTCTATTGCCGTCTTCCTACTAGCAGCTTGGAAATATTGATCACAAAGACCATATTTCAAACATCTGGTTTACGAAAACTCTCTATTCGGATGCACGACAATCACAAGTTTTCGGCTGGTGCAGCTTTTGGCTGGTTAATGTTCACTAGAGAAACTTTGTTGGGGTTGTTTTTTATGGTTTGCACCTCTCCTGGCATTGATGTTCTCGATGTATGCGGAAGGAAGAAACTCAAAACCTTGTGTTTAGGTAAATGCACAATTAGGAACGTTGAACCGGTTTTGCAAAGATTCCCCTGTTTGACATCACTATCTCTAAATCGTGTCACTATTTCAGTAGAGGATCTGAATCGACTTCTTTTGGCGCTTCCAAAACTTGAGTGTTTGGAACTAAGAAAATCTGAGCTACACGCTGAAGATGAGGTTCATATTGAAAGATTTCTCAAATTGCATTTTCCTACACTGAAGACTCTTCTTATTATTGATCTCAGTGAACTTGGACTTATTTTGGAAAAGTGTGATATTGGGTATTTGCTTGTGAAGAATTGTACTTTTGGATTGTTTAAGGTCACAGGCAGTAAAAATTTGACGCACTTCGAAATTTACGGGTCAGAGTTTCGACTTCTTGAAATTGAAGAGGCAGATGATCTAGAGAGTCTTGAAATCATCCATTGTCGTGTTTCTCAGTCAAATTTGTTCCCAATGAATGTTCAAGCACCAAAGCTGAAAAGGTTTCAAATTTGGGGATTTATGGAGCAAATGGAGTGTTTTAAAAGAGAGAATGAAATAATCCTCCATGAGTCCGGTTTAGTTGTGGATTTAGAACGAATAGCTGTCTGTTCTCCACAATTGAGCCATCTTTCATTGTTCTTTGAAAAAGGAGTTGTCGATGTCGAATATAAATTTAGTGGATTGTCTTCCTTGGAGAATGTGGTCATCTTGCATATTGGATGTGATTATTATACACGGGATTATTTTCATGGCTTCACAGAATGGGCAGAGAATTTGCTGAAGTGTTGTCCAAATGTTAGGAAGTTGATTGTCCACGGAATGGTTCCAGAAGAGAAAGATCACGGGTTTTTGGAGGACCTCTCAGAACAAACCTCGATGATGTTTGAAATGATGAGAAAGTACCCACATATAGAGGTGAAGTTTACGTACATGTATCGAACTTTGTTCCGAATCTATTGATGATTGGTCAAGAAGAGAAGGTGCTGCATTGGTGTTTCTACATTTTCAACCCCATCCCCATATCAGTGGAGATTTCTGCTACCTAACCAAACCAACAGTCCCGATTTGCATCGTATGCAGGTACATTGGATCTTCTCTTTTATTTCAGACTCTTGTAGGTTATAATCCATCTTGACCATGAAACTTCTATGTATCATGTTGAACATCTACTCCTAAAAATCTCAGTCCTCATTTCTTGACAAATGACAACCTAGTGCTCTTTTATCAGTTCTCTAGCTGTGAAATCAAAACTATCTGTTTTGTGCATCAAACCATCATAAATTGTTGATCTTATGAAAATGTGACGAGTCTTTGGTTTCTGTTTCGTTTGTTATCTCATTTTTGAATGGCATTGTGCATGTATTAGTTAGGAGGGCTGAATAATCCTGTTCTGCGGTGTGTGATTCCTTTCCTCCCGACTTTGTTGTTCCATTTCAGTGAATATATGATTTACTATTTTTCCTTCTAAGAAACTATGTGTAGACAAACCAGCCCGGCCTAGCCCATCCCAGAAAAGCGGATATAGACAACAATCATAGTGCTTTGAAAATTTTCTATCGGACCAACTAAATAGACCTTCCTCGTTTGATGAAGGAGAGCTCGAACTCTGTATCCAAATGTTTTTTTTTTGTAGCTGACTGCAGTTTTTTAATTTGCAAAGTATTAAAAGTAGTGAAAAGAAGAATTTAGTTAGAAAATATTCATTTGAGCTTGAGTTTGATGTTATAGATTGGAGTTGAATTATTGTATTCTGTGTTTGTACTTTATTTTCTCTTTGAATAAGGTGCATTGGTTTGGAGATGGCCCAGCTATGTACTCCATATGAATACTCTCTATATTATGTCTTTTCTAAAGCTGATTTTATATTTTTCTAAGTTTTCCCTTCCAAATTCCAATTTTGGGGAAAAAAGTTTAAAGAAAAGTTTACACCCTAATTTTGAAGTGCTCTATCTTTTTGTACCCAACTCTTTGCACCTGGAGTTATGATTGTAAACAAACCAAATGGAACTGAATCCAATATTCATAAAACTTATTCATATTTGCTACTTTTGGATGATATTCAAATTTGGATTTGGTTTGAATATTTTTGAAGATTCGTATGTGATTCATTTAAAACTATTAGGTTTGTTTGAATATAAAAATATCTTCTAAGTATTTGATTTATTTCTTAAAAAATATGTTTTAAGTATTTAAATTATTTCTTAAAAATATTTATAACTATACATTAAAGGGGGTGGGGGTGTGTTCGGGTCGGGGCCGGGTGGGGGGATTTACCGGGGGGTTAGGGGGGTAGGAACCGTCAATTTTACGAACGGGGCACCGGAGTGCCCCCGGGTCATCCCATGACATCAAGGTTCAATGTCACTTGAACCTTGGTGTTAATTCTTATGTAAATTTTCTATTAATTTTTAAATATTTATAAATTTGACCTATGTTTTCAAATATATTCATTTAGGGAACGGATTGAATAGATTTGGGTATATTTCTACGGCTAGGTTCAACTGACATAAGGAAAAAAATGTCATGCTTTGACAACTCTTTTATCAGCAGCTGGATCAAAAGATGATTTATATGAATGGTTGAGATGCATTTTTTTTATTTTAGCCAGGTTCTGGCGCCTGGGAGAGCAAACGGAAACATTCCCGGGAGGAAGGGCATCCCTCTGTTTTGTTGACACATGGCCATGACCTGGCCAAAACCTTGGATAGCTTGCTAGTTGGCCAAGTCATTCATGAATTGGGTCATGCTTGAGAAACATGACCCTCTTGGCTTGGCAGACGGAATGTGGATTGTGAACGGAGTGGAGATAGTTGGTGCCGAGATGGGGCTTAAACACATCGGCACCACGGCGACAGAGTGAGCTGGTTGGGAAGTAACCATCGGTATGGTCACTCTTTCAGCGGTGGCTTACACCAGGGCAGAAGGTTGTTCAAGAGAGTGGTGTTTTCATGAGTTGGTTTTTTGGATGAAGAAAGAAACCTTATCGGTCCCAAGGGTGGCACCAAAAATGATGGTGTAAATTACCAACCACGTTCCTAGGTGGCGCGAATGATTGCCTCTGTGTTTTAGTGGCTTGTTTCATCCCTTTATTCCCTTGTTATCTTGCTAGGAAGGTGACTCCCTTGTCGCGTAGCATGTTGGACTGATTGCGTGAATGAATTCGGCCGCTACAGTCCAACCTCCCTTGGATTCTTTCATGCCGACACTTCCCAGCACTAGAAACCATACCGATTACGTCGTTTGATCGGTAAAGTAATCGAAGTGTACCGGTCAAATTTTTGTCACCGACCAATATAAACTTTTCTCGTTTAAGCTTCCTATTCCAAAAAATCATTGTTTGACTGGTCAAACGTTTGTGGACTTTCCTTGGACCGGTACTTGGTGGAATACGCCCATCAAACAACATATTATTCACAAGTATGGAGTAAGAAAATGTTTAGGAAGAAAGATATGTATTTCACAACTAGTTTTGTTTCCTTAGTCCTTGGCGATTCTGCTTGCTTGTAATTTGTTGGGAATGTTTGGTGATCAATATATTTGTGGATTTTGTGCATTCGGTCCAAAAAAAATTAAAGAGGAATCGAGGTAGTAGGTGCTTATACTCAATATTTACTGATTTTACTTAATACATCAGAAAGCTCATGCAACCATCAAACATGTCTGAACCTACTTTACTAACAACATGGTTACATAAAAACCACAAATTAGAAGAAACGAAATCCACTCACCGTTGCGACGCAAGCCTCTCTCTATCTCGACGAAGACGACGGCTCACTGTCAGAGTCTCTTCACCTTCAATTGAAGGTCGGTCCGTTCTAAAAACTGGTAAATTCTAATTTCTCCCCCAAATTCCTCAGTCTCTTCTTCCTCAAATACTAGTAGATTTCAGTTTCCCCCCTTCAAATTCATGTTTTTTGGTGATTGTTTTAGATATTACTTTTTTGTTTTTTTGTTTAGATCTTAATTCTAGAAAACCCAAGTGCTTACAATGATCTTAATTCTAGAAAACCCGGAATGCGAACCACAGTAAAGCAATTAAACAACTTTATAATGTGGCGACACAACAAATCGTTACACTCAAAGAGACCGCACGAGCAACCGACATTATGAACTAAGCCATGCTCAACAGATATTACACTTATGTTCACGGTGTAATACACCTTTGGATCAGTCACATGTCGCACAATGTACTCCTCATCAAGACCAACAAAATCACTTAGTTTGATGCACCTGTACCTCTCCGCTTTGGATAATTCTAAATAAAATTCAAGGTACATAGTACGAGTGTATACCTCGGCTGCGTGATCTTCTAGATAAGAGTTTCGATCACAATTCCTTGTCTTGTGCCTGCTTTTAAAATCTTTGCGCCGCATCGCTTCATAACGATCTTCCATAACAATCTCATATTGGCGAATAAATTCTTGTAGCGATGTTCTAGCATTCACTTTTGCACTGAATAAGGAGTCCATGCTCTCTGCTCGTTGACTTGCTTGCATGCCTGTTTAAAAGATATGAAAAAAACAATATTTGTAAATAAAAGATAGGTAGATAGGTAAAAAAATAGTATTCGAATAAATCTTAAGTTATGTGTAAAAAAAGTATTGTACCTGCAAAAAAAGTATCAACTGTGAACACAGGCACCCATTTCTCTTTAATATCAAATAGGTCGTTTAGCCAAGAATTCTCTACCAAATCATATCTTTGAATAATTTCAGACCATTGCTCAATGAAGTGAGATTCTGACAAAGATTTTTGAATGATTGCTTGCATTTCCTTTTTAAATTCTTTACCTTTATTGCAAGCAGGAGGAAGTTTCTCTGGGAACTTCTTCAAAATATGTCAAATACAAAATCTATGTCGAACATTGGGAAAGACGACATGGATTGCATTAGAAATGGCCTTATCTTGATCTGTAATAATGGAAATTGGCTCTTTTCCCTCCATGGCCTCAAGCCATGTACGAAATAACCACTCAAAGGTGTCTTGCTGCTCATCCATGACCAATGCACACCCAAATAAAATATTTTTCTTGTGATTATCAACACCAGTGAAGGGTGCTAAAGGCATCTCATATCTATTGGTCTTATAGGTTGTATCAAACACTATGGCATCTCCAAAAATTTTATAAGCCATCCTAGAACGGGCATCCACCCAAAAAAAATTAGACATCCTCCCTTCATCATCGATTTGCATTCGGTAAAAGAATCTAGGATCTAACTCGGCTTGGCTTTCACAGTACTCTAAAACCCCTTGGGCATCACCAACTTCCAAAATCTTTGAGCGTACATCTCGCATGTGATTGTAACAATTACGCTTGCTAAAACGCCCCTTGCCAAATAATGTCGCTACTTTTCCAATTGGTATGCCATGATCTTTAAATAGCTCTATCACGTGTTGTCCACTTTCCTCGGTTGCTTGTCCTTTCGGTACAAAAAGAGATTTGTTTGGAGTCACGGCTGCGTGATTATGTTGGGGCTCGAAAGATAAAATGATCCACTTTTTGAGTTTAGGGTCAAACTTCAAACTAATTGCGTGTTTGCACTCAACTCTTATGGAGGATGTTTTCCTTTTCTTCTTTCCACTCACATCTGCTACTTTTTGGCAACATCTTTAAATCCCGCTGCTCGACATACCCACCTACGATATCCATCGCCTATACTGCTCCGCCTTCTTGTATAAAAACCATTAGATGAACTATAAGCCTTGTAGAAATCTTCAAATTCCTCAATAGTTGCAAAACTCATTCCAACCTTGGGAATATTTTCATGATGGTCTTCATTTATTACTTTTCTTGGTGTTGAAAAGGACTCACAAAAACCAACAAGTGGATCCGAGGTGCTCATCTCAGATGTTAGTAACGGTGTTGGTTCCTCCACACACATTAAATCCATTATATGGATGTAATCAGTGGCCTACAAATTTGAAAGCAGCATAAAACATGGTTTCAAAATACACCAAAATGACTCCTTCTGTCAAAATTTAACCAAGTGAAGAACAAATGTGTGTTTTTATCAAGTGAAGAACAAAACTGACTGACTTTTTACCAACATTTTCTGTCAATATAAACCATCACACTAGCACAAAATGTTGATGCATGCATTTGGAGTACAAGTTTTGGTGTATAAATAGCTTAATCTTATTATCATTGGTCTTACTGATCTTAGACTTTTGTTGGAAGAGTGTGATATTGGGTATTTGCATGAAAATTTAATCTGAAAAACTGGCAGATTATGCGGCGGTTGATTAAGAAAATTTAAAAAAAAAACACATGCACGTCATAGAAAAAACTATGTGACAATTGGGCAAGGAAGGTGGCGGAAGAATAATATACTCCGTAATAAAAAGAGTATATCAGTTGTTGGAATGGTAATGTCATTTATTAAATTTGGCAATGCATCTGAATTCTTATTTCAATGGTATATTCATTCATGAGCATCGAGCAAGTGAATACTCATTATCGAATAACTGAATAATCATTTTTCTTAAATTTAGCTATTCTCGTAAATGAATATTCAATTACTCAAAAATGAATATTTTATTATTTAAAAATGAGTTTTCAATTTTTTGAAAATGAGTTTTTAAGCGGAGGTATGTATGCAAAACATCATACATCCAGATCTATGATATAGGTACTCTTGGGAGTACTGGCGTAAAATACAGTTCTTTTTTAAATAATGGTGTAAATAAAATATGTTTTTCATGTCAGCCTCAAAATTGATTACAATTTTTTGGAGCTTACATCCTTATAACTTTTTTTTTTGTATATTATTATTTTTTATTTTTATAAAATAAAATATATTTTTCACCTCTAATTTTATAGAATTTTTACATAGTTTTTAATATGCAAATTTTTTTCATTATAGTTATACTAAAATTTAAATAAGTGAAATTTGAAAATACTCCCTCCGTCTCAAATTATTTGCAACGTTTGCTTTTTCAGCAGTCGCGAAAACTTTTGTTTATTTCTACGTTTTCATTGGTTATTTGATAAAATAAAATATTCTTGACATCTCTTATTTCGAAGAATTTTTCATGTAGTTTTTTTATATGTAAATTTTATTTTTTTTTATTTATATACCAATATGTAAATAAAATGAATTGAAAAAATTTAATATTTTGTCTCGGAAATACAAGTGTGGCAAATATTTAGGGACGGAGGGAGTATGTAAGAATTTGCTTCGTGAATAGAAAATTGTATTCAAATTTGGAAAATGCTAGGGTGCCACCACATGGGTGCTACCCCATGGGTGAACACAGACAATAATTGTCTGTGCGACACAGACAATTATCGTCTGTGTTTGTCTGTGTAAAGCATGGGTGCACCCATAGTAGCACCCATGTGTTGGGTGCTTCAAATTTGTAGAGTATGACAGTAAGACTATGTCGGATGAGCGTGACCGGCCATCACGCCCCCTCCACCATGCCGCACTCACTGCTGCTCCGCTACCACTTTTCTGCTCCATACTGTTGAAAAGCAACTATAATGCCGTTGAAATTTTTTCTGGACTATAATGGTGTTCCTCAACTGTGTTCGAGCAGCAATAAAACTAAATTGAGTACAATTAAAAAGTACTATTTCAGTAATAAAACTAAATTGAGAATGAAAAAAAGTGGCAGGAATCCTAAAGGACGGGTTCACCTCTGGAGTCCGGATTTCACATTGGAAGCACAATAACCGGAGGGAGTAAAACTTTGGGAAGTCACCAGCGAGCGAGCGCCTTGGGAAATGGCAATAACACTTCCAAGGAAAACCTCTCGTCACCAACGAAGCAGCTTTTATAGATCTCCTGCATATAAATATGGCTATGGTCGAGCCCCAAGAAGTTAACAATTCGCCACTCATTTGAAATTAGGGTTTGCATTTCTCGCAGACTTCTCTCCTCTATCTGTCAACCTCAGGCAATTTATTTCAACAACTTTAATCTTAGAAACCCTAACTTTATCATTTGGAGTCTTGTTTGTTTCATTGGTATGGGTAGAGTTCTACCCTTCTACTCCTGACTTCACAATTGTTAACTTATCTCTCTTTTTTCTGTTTTGATTTGTGAAATGTAGATGGAGAGAAATGTTAGAAAGAAGGATTGGGGAGGGAATTCCTGTTGTGGTGATTGGGGAAAGTTTGTCGCGCGTGCGAGCTGCACGAGATGTGATTAGAGCTTCTCTAACTTGCCGTAAGTGGCGAGAAGCTTTTCGCAAGCACCTTCATACACTTTCCTTTGATGTTAATGATATGATTATTGTTTTTATCGTAACCGTCCGACTCTTGAATTAGAAATGTTGATCACAAAAACCATATTTCAAACATCCGGTTTGCGAAAACTTAGGATTGTGATGCACCGTAGGCACGAGTTTTCAGCTGGTTCAGTTGTGAGCTGGTTAATGTATACCAGAGAAACTTTGTTGGACTTGTGTTATGGCGTTAGCACTTCTCCCAGTATTAATGCTCTTGAAATAGGCGGGATGCAGAAGCTTGAAAGGTTGGGTGTATGTCAATGTCAATACGCAATAAAAGACTTTGCTTCGAATTTCCAAGGATTCCCCCATGTGACATTACTATTTTTAAGTGATATCTGTATTTCGGGAGAGAACCTAAATCGATACCTTTTGGCTTTCCCTAAACTCGAGTGTTTGGAGCTTGTGAGCCTCAAGTGGGAAGAAAAAACAGTCACATTGTGTTTTCCTGCGTTAAAGGCCCTACTTCTTCGGCATATCTTAAACGATGAGCTTATTTTGGAGAAGTGTGACATTGACTACTTGGATGTGAAAGCATGTTTTTTTCGTTCATTTAAGATTGCCGGGAGTATGGGTTTGAGGCACTTCACATTTTCTCGCTCGGGGGCTTATCTTCTTGAGATTAAAGAGGCAAACAACTTAGAGTGTTGAATTCATCGCTTGTCAAGTTGCTGACTCAAATTTGTTCCCAATTGCAATCCATGCACCAAAGTTGAAAACATATCGAATTTGGGGGTGTAACAGGAAAGTCATAAGTTTATACATAGGGGATTATATAATACTTGATCCACCCTGCCGACTCGTGGATTTTGATGAAATGGCTGTTTGTTTGCCACAGCTTAGCCATCTGTCAATATTTTACAATCTAGGAGAACATCACGATTACAAATTTGGAGAAATGTCTCTCTTGGAGAATGTGGTCTACTTGGAAAATGGATGGGATTCTTTTACTGGCTTCTGGGAATGGGCAGAGAATGTGTTGCAGTACTGCCCAAATGTTAGGGATTTGATTTTTCATGGTATGATTCCAGAAAAAACTGATCCGAAGTTTTTGAAGGACTTTGCTGAGCACAACTCATCAATGGTTGAAATGATGAAAGACCCAGAGTTTCAGCATATCGATGTGCAGTGTGTGTACACGAATCGGTCCAAGTTCCGAGAGCACTGGAAAATATGGTATTAGAAACTAACTTAACGACTGAGGTTTCAGAATTGTAGTCATTCTGTTGAAGTTTTGGTTGCAAATTTTCGTCCAGAAAACAAACGTCTGCAGAATCTGAAGGAGCTTGAAGAGTTTGACGAATCATCAATGGCGGAAATGCTGAGGAAGTTTCAATTTGGGGCAGGTTGATAACATCCTTTTCTCTTTTTTCAGTGTGGGTTATAAATCTATCTTAGTCGTGTGTTTTCTGTGCGTGACATTGTGAACATCTTATTTCTGGAAAACCATATGTTATTTTATCTATGGTTGTCTTGCATGAAATCAAATTCTTTGTTGGTCTATTGTATTATTTATTCATGTTTTGATCCATCCAGGTGTTACAATTGTTACATCATGTCATCATGTGGATGAGACAAATACTGGGATGAACTAAAGCAACAAAAATGGGCAAACATAGTATGAGTAGGATCGTTGGACCTTTTTTTTTGTGCCTAAAATTCATTGAGTTGGAGCTTTTCGTTATGTGACGGATGGACTATTTTTAGGACGCGTTTGGTGAGCGTAGGAGATAAGGACGTATTTAGTTTGATTTTTTATTGTGTTTAAAAAAAATATTCCGTATACAAAAACGAAGTTTAAAATTTCTTTTAAACTAGTGAAAAGTATTGGTTTGTTTTTTCCCGAAACATGGCATGCTTGTAGTCGAGCTCACTTGCTAATACGGAGTAATAATTAAACCAACGAAGAACAAATTGCTTGGACCGACTAGTACAAAAAATGAGAAATAGCTAATCCATAATTGCTCTTGGGCATTGTTTGGCACGAGACGTATGCAACGATAAACAAATCGCTTGGCAAGACTTTTAATAAACTCTTATACCTTGAATAAAACGTTAACCCATTTTAGGATTCTCTCAGGCTCGACTCAAATAATCATACGAGAAGAGATTGATAAGTATTTGTTATCTGAGCAATAGGAAATGTGATTTGTACCTGATCGTGACAAAAGGATCTTATGCAAACCATAAACAATTAAACATCCAGTCTTTGCTCGGAATCGAACCAGGCCATAACACACCCTTTTGCAACCCCTTATTGAACATTTGAGTTATGCAATCCGGCTACAATCCTTTTTGCACTTTTTATTGATCACTTGAACTGCGCCAAGAGTCAAACACAACCGTTAGGGGCCTCTCCTTTTAATTGGGACATCCTATTTTTTTTCCCTTCCCAATTGCGAGCTCGTGTCCCTCCTATTGGGAAATGCTTTTACATCGAATCTAATTCTATAAAATCCCAATTGTAAAAAATATACAAGTCCTTGAAATTGAAAAGGGTAGGGAAGAGTCGGTTGGAATAAGAGTGAGTGGAAGTGATTGAAAAACTAGGGTAGGATATGTTAAAAAAGAAGTGTGACTTTAGTTTTGGGATGCCCAATTTGGAAAGTGTGACTTTAGTTTTGGGTTAGAGTTTAAAAAGGAGAAAAATGCTACTTCCCCCATGACACCAATGTTGACACCATTCTAGATAAAAAAAATTGAGGAAGACACCATTCTAGATAATTACATTGGATTGTCTGTGTGACAATTACATTGGATTGTCTGTGTGACGAATTGACGATAATAACCACTGTCATTAAGACAATAGATGGTGTCTCACTCGATGTCATCGATAACATGAGTACATGACAACATGACCCTAAAAAAGAATAGTCTCAAAAGATTTCAGGTTCTGAGATAGTAATACCAGCAAGGATAATTCTTAGATTAGAGCAACAGAGATTAGATTACGATGCTATAAATTATAAATAAGAGAATACAAGGCTTTCCACAATGTCATACACTGAAGCTTCGTGCCTAAGAAGGATACCCACGAGAGTTGGAAAATGACAACATACCAAGTAAAATTCTATAAAAGTAGAAACTGGGGAGGGTGTGTGTGCGTCGGATCTTACCTACTTGGAAACGATCTGAAAATGACCGAATACATAACGATTCAAGAGTGTTTGTGTGCGTACCTGCCCCAAGGCACAGAAATTACGCGTAGAGTTGATACTTGAAAACAAACTGCACTTGTATATGCTGATACTTCCTCATCATTTCGAACATTGATGATGTGTGCTCGCCAAAGTCCTCCAAATACTTCGAAGGACAAGGAATACTAGCCTCTTTTGGAACTACCCCATGGACAATCAATTTCCTAACATTTGGGCAGCACCTCAACACCTTCTCTGTCCACTCACAAAAGCCATCAATGTAATCCCATTCCCATCCGATCTCCAAGACCCCTACCTTCTCCAAGGAAAGCGAGAATCCAAAACTAATGTTACAAAATGATCCATTATCACAAAATATTGCAAGATGGCTAAGTTGTGGTGAACCAACAGCTAGTGGTTCCAAATCCACCACGAGTCCTTTCCCTTTTTCAACAATTTTAGAATCCCAAATTCGAAACGTTTTCAACTTTGGTGCGCGTATCTTCATAGGGAATAAATTTGACTGCGCAACATCACTCCTTGTGATTTCTAAACTCTCGAGGTTGTCTCCGTCTTCAATTTCAAGAAGAAGAGCCCTAGCGCAGGACATGTTGAAGTGCCTCAAAGTTTTACTACCACCGATCTTAAATAAACAAAAACCACATCTTGTCACACGCACGTACTCAATACGACTACCATTCTCCAAAATAAAGTCCATGGGTTGAAGATGAGTAAGCGAAAGAAACTTCAATGAAGGACAATGCAACTTGACTGTTTCTTTTGCCGAATAAACATCATCGTTTAAACCCCATAGAAACATATCGGTAAGTTCCACA
Source organism: Cuscuta australis (assembly GCA_003260385.1). NCBI lineage: Eukaryota > Viridiplantae > Streptophyta > Magnoliopsida > Solanales > Convolvulaceae > Cuscuta > Cuscuta australis. The sequence continues at coordinate 1,223,200 of NQVE01000129.1, read as the reverse complement.
TGCTCTAGTTTGGGAATAGCCAAAAGAAGTCGTTGCAGTCCCTCTACTGGAATACTGACGTCACATAGAGAAAGTGAAGTCAAACATGGGAATCTTTTGAAATTCGGCACAACCCCTGTCACTGTGTAATCACATAAACTCAAGGTTTCAAGTCGTTGCCTTCCAAATACATCAAGAACATCAATAGGCTGAGAAGTTCTAGCCTTATAAAACAACTCGGACAATGTTTCTCTGGAGAACATTAACCAACCCACCACTGAAGTGGCTGTAAATATGTGCTTCTCATCCATCAGAATTGACAATCTTCGCAAACCGGGTGATTGGAAAAGGGTCTTTGTGATCAAAATTTCTAAGTCACAAGTAGGGAGTTCCCGATAGACATGCTCATCATCATCGACATTAAAGGAAAGTGTATGAAGGTGTTTGAGATAAGCTTCTCGCCACTTGGAACAAGTTAGGGAAGCTCGAATCACGTCTCGTGCAACTCCTACACGAGACAATATATCTCCAATAACCTCAAGAGGAACTTCCTCCACAATCCCTCCGCAACCATCACCGGTATTAGCCCGACTGCCAGATCTGTTTCTTTTGTTGTTCCTTGCCATCTACATTCAGTGAAATAAACTTTAAAATTTGAATAAATAAATAATCATCAAAGCAATCATGAAGAGGGAAATGCAGGTACGCATAAGGAACAAAATTCGGATCACCAAAATTAGGGTTTTAAAGTTTCAAATTCACAAGTAGAATCAAGCAAATAAATGATGATGAACTTGCGATCAACAAATATAAATACGCGATGTTAAAATATAGGGAGAAAAAAATTACCTATGGAGGCAGCAACCGATATGAGTGTGCGGCAACGTCGATTGGGATGATCTTATGCAACCGCTTGAAGGATCAGACGCGTTGGTTTTTTAGTTTCTACTCCCTCCTGCGAAAATGGTTGAGTTTTTATAAATGGTTAATAGGGAAGGATTTGTTTAATTAACTGTTTAGGTTCAGAGTCAGGCTTAATAAATCAGATTTATTCATATTAATTTCTATAAAATCTATAAATATTTTCAAAATGGTTTAAATTAATTATTATTGTCTATATTTTATAAGGTTTATTGTGTAATTGTTTTGTGTGTTTGTACTTCCTGAGTTTTACTTCTGAGTTCGAGTTGATGTTGTGATTTTATATCTTATCTATTATTAGAGCTGGCAAAACGGTCGGTCAGGTCGGGTTTGAGTTCGGTCACTTCAAGTTCAGATTATTTCGGGTTTGGGTCAATTCGGGTTGAGAACAGTATGTTCATGACGCAGTGTCATCGGGTTTGGGTCGACCCAACAGTTTATGACTTTGATTTTTTAAATTTTAAAATTCACATTAACACTTACCTTTTCTATTAAATAAATTTAAAATATCAAAAAATATGTATTAAATCTACTAGATTATTATAATATAAATCCAGAAAATATTTTAAGATATAAAAATCAAAATAAGAAATTTAAAAAATGCTTAAGTTTAGAAAAAAAAGTAAGAAAATTAAGCAATATCATTGAAATTTTGTATGAAAATATAAATTGATACATTAAAAACGAGTAGTAAAGTGTATAATTGTGAAAAACTCTTTAGCCGGTCAGTCAGGTCGAGTTCGGGTTCGGTCGGGTTTGACCTATTTTTAGCGGGTCTTTTCTGGTTCGGTCAACTTCGGGTTCAGTCATCAAAAGCTTTGTTCAAAACCTAGTATTTTCAAGTCGGGTTTCGAGTCAAAAACAGGTCAGGTCATTTTTTGCCAGGTCTATCTGTTATCCTATATATCTTTATTTTATTTGCTTGTGTTTATTCTTTTAAATTTATTTATCAAACTCCCATATCTCTTAGTTTTAGTCATTAGATTTTAATTAGTTTTTATTCAATAAAAGCGACAAAGTAACTAATTTTCATAACAATAATAAATATCTTTCTTCGTGTGATCGACCTTTACTTGCCCTATCTATATATTTTAATCAATGTTAATTCATGAAAATAAATTTAAGTTAAGGAAAATAATAAATTAATTTGTAGCTGTTACGCCACGTCCATCACTATTTGAAGTAAACAAATAGATTATGAAGAAGATAATAAAACACTCTTGCCTCTAATGGAAGAAAAATTTAAAATGTTTGAAGTATACATTTTGATATTTTAGGTGTTAATCGATGAAATCCAAAAAAACACTATGTTTGGCTCAAGGATTTTGAAAGAAAAAGAAAAGAAAATGGTTTTCTCTCATTTTCCTCACCAAAATGGAAGGAATTTGATTTTCCCTCCACTTGGTACATTTTGTCTCCTCATTTTCTTTTTCTTCCACTTTTCCTTTCTTTTCCCCTCTAATCAAACAAGAAAAATAGTTTTCCACTTCACTTTCTTTTCTTTTCCCTTTCAAATTCCTTGAACCAAACATAGTGTAAAAGAAATTTTTTATAGGAAATAACATATACTTGAACGGTCCCAAAAAACTTTTCTATTTTTACTTAACTCCAAAAAACCCTCAACTTTGAATCAAAATCTTCCTTTTGTTTCTACTAATTATAGACTTAGAAAAATGACTAAACACGCCCAGGAACAGTTATTTATATTCTAACACGCCCCCTCACGTGCAGGCGTAGTCTTTTTTTGAGCCTTGCAAGTGAAATCTTAATTTTTTTTAAACTGGGTGGCGCTGAGTTTCGAACCCGTGACCTCTTAGTCAACGAGGCTCTGATACCATGTCAAGGAACCAACTCAACCAAAAGCTCAAGCTTGTGGTTGTGGCCCAGGAACAGTTATTTATATTCTAACACGCCCCCTCACGTGCAGGCGTAGTCTTGTTTTGAGCTACCCGGTAAATAACTGAGTGAAACATAAAAAGATCGATTAACCAAAATTGGAGTTATCTGTTTTTATTTTCAAAATAAGAGTTAAAAATCATACACTATGTCAATCATGTCAATACATTACCAAAAATGTTAAGCGGCAATATACAATGACACATTACCATATGCAAACTCCTATTTTAAGAATAAAAAATAAAAGTTTTATTTTGAATTTTCTCTATGTTTTACTTTTATTTAGGATGATTTCTAAGCAAACTTATATGTGTACTTGTTGAATTGTATTTATCTACATATCATATCATATCCAATAAAAAAACTAAGCGTAAAATTTCAAGTAATACTAAAATTTTATGTTTGTAAAATCTCATTTTGTTTCTAAAGTAAATTCAAAACGAAAGTTCATAAAAAATCTTCAATTTTCATTTGTTGCGGAAATTGTTGCGGAAAATGGGCTTTAGTTAAAAGCTTAATTGCGATCCAAAACTCGCAAATTTTAGAATAGTTGAGATTATTAAGCATTACATGAAAAATTAGAATTATTTTTAAAAAAGAAGTAAAATTGGGATTATTCTAAACAAATTTTTGAAATTAAATGTAAAATGTAATCTACACACAATAAGAAATTAATAATACCCCCTTAGTTTGGGTCATAAAAATTCAAACATGGCCAAGGCTACGTTCCGTTCAACTTATTTTTTCTACTTAGTACTTATTCTTATTAAAATTAGATCAAATCAGATCTCACCTGATCTAATCAGATCAGATCAAATTAAATATGATCACGTCTAGTCAGATGAGATCTAAACAAAAATAATATTACTATTACTATTATTATTAATACAATTACTCTTATTATTACTATGGTTGTTATTCCTAATATTACTATTATGATTATAATTATTGTTACCATTGTTATTATTATCAATATTATTATTGCTGTTATTATTATCACTATTATTATTGTTATTACCAATAGTATTATTATTATTATTATTACTATTATTATTAGTAAAATAACTATTATCATCATCATCATTATTATTATTATTATATTTCTATTATTATTATTATTATTAATATTTCTATTATTATTACTATTATTTATATTTTTGTTATTATTATTGCTCATATTATAAATATAATAATTTTAATTTTAATTTTAATTTAAATAAAATTTATATCAAATGAAATTTTATTAGATTAAATCATATCAAATTAGACCAAATCAAAGCAGATCAAACCAGAACTTCAAAAAAATCAAACGGCCTATTCCCAAATCCCAACTAAAAATATACTCCGTACGTAATTATTATTATCCAATTGGCGGTCCAAGAAAGAGAGAACAAAATAAATTATGTTTCCTGGCTAAATCACTCACTACCCATACGGATCGGAGCAGGACTAGGAATTAGGATACCTTCAATCCTAGGACAATTAGGACTTAATTAACCCATAAATAAAACAAATCGGCAAGTCTAGGTAGGAGCCCTTCAATAATTCACTTTCATTCTCCCACTGTAAGTCCCAATTCCATGGCTGCATCTTTTTCATCTCTTCTGTGATCATATTCATGTTTTCTTTTTCTCTTTTTTTTTTCTGAGTGGGAGGTGATTAATTAAATTCTCTTTGAATATGTTTTCTTAATGTCTTATATCTACTTGATTTTTTTTTTGTTGCACAGGTAAAAAAAACAACAGAGGTCTGATCTTCACCTCCTAACTGATGATGGTGATCCAGTGGGTTTCACATTTTTCGTGCTTCCGTCCCGGGCGAAAAAACCGACACGGTCCGTTCCCGGATAATGTCTTAATCGACATTCTGAGCAGGCTTCCGGCCGACGCTATTCTGCAGTGTCGCAAGGTGTGCAGGCACTGGAGGGCTCTGACTTCGTCGCGTGCTTTCGTCAAGGTGCAAAACCAAAGAGCCCCCTCCATTGTTGTGGTGCAAGGTCAACGGCTCGGGTTGCTCGCCAGAAGAGATTATTTCGTTTACGATGCGCTCGCCAAGAAGCTGAGGAAGATTCCCTTCAAGTCTAAGCTCGGCTTCGTGGGCCGTGGCAAAACGTTCAAGAACAAGACGATTTCTCTGCACGGTGCCTGTGGCCCCTTGCTACATATTAAGGCTTCGGGGTACTACTACTTGTCCACGGGGTTAAACGACTTCGCTTTCAACCTCATCACTCGACAACTAGTAGGTGTGAATACGAGGAACGACGACTACGTGTGCGGGTTATTCTTTAATGAGGCGAGAAATGAATACAATTATCTATGCTTGCGTTGGCTTCCTGAGAAGTCGGCTCGGTTTTACGTGTACGGTTTAGATTCCCGCAAAGATGTGGAGATTGCAAGTAGCCCTTTCTCGTTTGGGTCGTGCTCAGACAGAAGCCCAGTCGTCGTGAACCAAGTCGTGTATTTGGTGGTGGACCGTATGGAGCAGGACGTAAACCACTGCATGCATGCGATACTCGTGTTTGACATGGATTCTGGAGAGTTCTGCAACATACCTCATCCAGAATTTGAATGCCCCGGTACAAGACTTCATCATTTTGGCATGTATTTGTTTGCTCGTAATGGCCATTTGTGTCTGTGCCGTAGTGACACGGCACGGGGGCTACTCGACATATGGACTTTGGAGGACTACGCAAACTGGTCGTGGGTCCCACTGGGTTCTACGATTAGTCTCCGTATCCCGAAAGGCCCTGAGGAGGCGGCTTGTTTCGCAATCCTTAGCGTACGAAAGGATGAGTTGTTAGTGTATTGGGATTCGTCTCTATTTCTCGTCAACTCGAAGGACGAAAGCGTTGAAGAAATAGAAATGTCGTATAAAGGGCGTTTCCGTCTTTCTTTTTTCGCTTACCGGAGCACGCTCGCGGCTCCGCATCTAGTTAGGGACGGAGGGAAATCTCCTCTTTTCCGTCTCTAATAAGTGTGCCATAAACTCACACCCTCATGCTTTTAATTTCTCTGGATACACCAAATTGGGAAAAAGGATTATTTATTAGTTATAGTTAATTATATTATGAGTAGTATAGTAATTTATTTGTTTTTTCATATGAGCATTGGTTTTGTTGCTCAGATATAAGCTTTGAAATATTGTTCACTCATAGTTTTCTAGTGAATTGTTCACTTTGTTGTTGTGACTTGTGCGCACTTTTTTCTTTAGTTTTAGTAGTAGCTTTCTCTACGGCAAAGCATGGGGAACATCCAAAATAACCTCTACTTTCAAAAGTTATTTGTAAAATTCTGTAATTTTTAAATAGTGCACACACACTCCCTCTTGCCAATTTTTAGACATAAAATGACATGTCTACCCTATAATTTTCTTTATCTTCAAGTTTCACTCTTTTATTTGCATTTTTTGTTAGACAATTAAATAAAATAAAATATACGCCCTCTTTCTCAAATTAAAACTTTTCATTTACCTTTATTTTTCAAAAAAAAATTAGAAACTTTTATAAAAGAAAATGAAAATTAAAAAATGAAATAAAATACACTTTTTCGTTATAAGTAAAAGTAAAATAAATTAAATAAATTAGATAACATATACACACTCTATCTCTAATTAAAAATTCTAACTTATTTCTCTTTTAAAAGTAAAATAATTTCTTAACGACTTTAAAAAATGAAGAACAAAAAGATGAAACAAAATACAAAGTTAAAGAAAAAGACTGCTTTTTATATTGTTCTTTCTTTTCATTACCTTTTTTCAATTATTATTTTTACTTTGTACATAATAGTTTATTTTCATTTTCTTTTGTAACATTCTCCAAAAAAAATCTTTTTTACTATTTTCAAAAATACATTATGGAAAATTTTAATTTGAAATGGGAAGCGTATATGTTATTTTATTTATTTGAATAATATAGCAAAATAACATTGGTAAAATTCAAGATTGAGGAAAAAAGGACATAAATGTCATTTTTGCTTTAAAAATAAGTAGGGGGAATGTGTGCTCTATTTAAAAACCATAACAACTTTACTTATAACGTTTGAAAATAGATGAGGTTTTGACACCCTTTTTGTAAAACACGGGAGAGACTCATGCTATTAGCCCAGTAAATGAACATTCTAAATCTCATTAATAAACTCAAGTGATTTATTTGAAAAAATTCACCAACCGTTCAGTATTTAAATTGGTTAGGTTTATACTTAAAAGTAAATCCAACAATTGAATCGCAAGTATTTGCATCGGTTCCAACTGATTTAAAAGATGAAAATGACCAATTTAAAAGGCATCTTTTACGTTCCCAAAATACCTCTTCACCTCCCCCCACATCCCCCCATACCGGCAAATTATATGATACATCCAGCTGTACCTTCATTTAGGTACAGCCTAGTATTTTTGTAAATTTTACAAACTTTTTATCTAATGACCAAAACATATATGAGAACTATTATATATGACAATGAGAAGCAACAGATTTGAGAAGGAGTACGAGGAGAATTATCATATTCTTATTCAATACCTAAAACTTAGCACAAATTACTGCTGCCCAACCCCAATCATTCTAGGATCGGGCAAAGAAAAGTTACGACTACCCCAATCGAGCGAAACTACGGTTAGAGAGAAATTCCAGAATGGTCGCAGGCATCCTTTCGCCAAGGTGGAAGAATCAAACATTTGAAGAAGAAGAAGATGAAGAAGACTTGAAGAAGAAGAAGATCCTTCGTCGACGCCACAAATCTAAATCAGATTTCTCAGATTTGGCGGAGATATGAACGTGAGCCTCATGATTCTTTTGAACAAAAAAGATTTCTTTTCAAGCAATTGGTCGATCCACTAATCTGTTTTGCTAGAACTCGCAAGTGGCAGAGTTGTCAATTTAAATTGTTGATTTCTAGGTGTTTTTTCTTTTTGTTTCTTCTTCAATTGTAAGAGCATGAACAATGGCAAGTCATATACTGGAAGGCCACACGCTGACATGGCACTGTTTAACCAATCAAAATGAATCTAGTCACACAGTGGCATGACATTAGAGTGGTATGTCCTGCAGTGGCAAGTCATTATTTTTTACTCACTTTAGATTTTTGGCATCTTTTAATCATTTTATTTTACTTTTTCTCAACTCAATATATTTTATTTTTGTTTTTTTATAAATGTTTATATTTTGTTGTGAAGATTTAAATTGTACGGAGTATACTTTAATTATTCATAATTATTTAGTAAAGTATTTAATTTGAATATGGAAAATTAAAAATAGAATATAAATTATGACGACACATTTTAAAAATTCGATATGAAGTTATATAAATAAAAGTTGGGCTTAGGGTTGGGCTTCTCGAGTTGCCTAAGTGTAATGAGCCTTCAACATCAAATTGCACAGGAGGGGAGTTTTGGGAAGAGTTTTCGGGACCAACTACTAAGGAATGCCAACATGGAACATCCCTTAGTTCACGCCACCAGTATTCTAAATTAAACTTCTTACCGTACGATGAAACATAATCCCTATGAGCCATCATAAGAATGTCTGATTCATTGGCGCCACTCGTATTCAATCGAGTAATCTTCTCAACGCATGCAAAAAATTTACTTACTTCTGGTTTTGCACGTAACCATCTAGAGTTGATGACTTTTTGTGTTCTAGGTTTAATATGAGAGGGAAGATCTAGGTTGTAGTTCTCCTCAACTCGTCTCCAAAACCCCCCTGCTTTTTGATCTGTGCCAATGATCGGATCCATGCTTACATTTATCCAAGAATGGATCAATCGAATATCTTCGTCCTGCGACCAATTTGTTTGTTCGAGAGGAAGAACTTGCCTCTTAGGAACACGCGTAGTTTGTGCCATGGGTTGAGAATTGCATTGTGATTCATTGTTTGTAATCTCTCCCTGGAGCAATAATTCAGTGAAGCTTCTACCATCATTCTCAATTTAAACCTACATATTTGTCCAAGTGCGGGAGTGGAGAAAGTGGATTTAAACAGACTGTAAATTTAGATGCCACTCTTTTTAGTTCCTTTTCTTTTATAGCTTAAAAAAAGATGCAAAAAAATGACTTTTTTGTATTAAAAAATTACTCCCTCCGTCCCAGAGTATTTGTCCACTTTCATTTTTACACACCATCCAATGCACTTCTTTAATCCATTTTATCTTGTAATTTGTACATTAAAAAATTATAAAAATTATATATTAATAATCTATATGTTAAGATAAATCAAACAAGATCACACATGACTATATTTAGGCTTACACATTGAGAGAATTTGATGAGTCAAAGTGCTTAGATGAACAGTTCCAAAAGTCAAAAGTGGACGAATATAGCGGGACGGAGGTAGTATTTTTTTACACAGTATGTACAGTACAAACATGACTTTGGTGAGACACATGATATGGCAAACTGTTTTTTTTACAAATATGGTGAACACATGATACTTTGTTCAATTATCACAACAAAGGCAAATAAAACATGATACTTTATTCAATTGTCATAACAAAGGCAAATAAACACTGATGGTAAATAAACATGTGAGTGGTGAGCCATACACTCTGCACACAAATATTTTTGCACAAGGGAAAGGTGGGAGGGAACGGCAGTTCAAATTCTGGTTTGACCCAACCAACAACTTCCACACTTACTCTATCATTTGGAAGCCCCAACATATCATGTAAGTTCATTTTTACACCAAAATTTGATTTTGGGTTTCTCAGGTTATGCTACACTTACACTAGAAATTATACCACATTTGTACACCGCAGTTATACCCAAACATTCTGATGGTTTACACCCCGACACTATTGTTTGTGCGTTAACAAAAATGTACAAAATGGGGTACAAAAGTTTGGGGTACAAATAGCTTTATCCTTTGATTTTTCCTACATCAATTCTTACACCATTCCAAAAAAGGAAAAGAATTTTTTTTTAATGGAAATATGTATTTGGAAGTTGTCTGGTTTAGTTTGTCAGCCAGCATGTGTTTCAGTGTTCTTCAATTCTCTTTTAAGTCAACTTTCATTTATACAATTTGAAATGTAAACAAAACTTAACTAGACAGCACTAATTGTAAATTCTATTTGATCATTTTATGCACAAGAGAAAAAGTCCAACATTTAACTAATTGAAAAAATGCAAATAGGATTCTGTCCTTTCTGATTAATTTGAACTCACTTATGCAACTAAACTTTCAGCCTACCTCCAAATGCTGAAACAGTTTGCCTACATGTAATATCCCCAAATGCTTCAATAAAGAATATCAAATTGTGGGTGTTTCACATTACAATCACTTTGAACAAGAGTGTAAATTGTAATGATTGTATTTCTCCAACAATAGTATTTTTTTTGTCCAAAAACTCAATAACCTACATTTGGACATTTATTCAAACACCTAGTGTGCAGTACCATGAATTCATATATTTGATTCTTTTGATGAATTAAAAACAATCCATTCGAACTAAAAGAGATCAAGCAGAGAGATGGAATGCAGAGCAATCAAAGTTAGAGATGAGTGGAGTTACCTGTGGGTTGTAGGTGAAGGATTATGGCCGGAGAAGACTATCGCGCAAAAGAGTAATTGTATTCTGCTGCTTCAATTTTGCCTCCCATCCGCCACGCAAAGCGAAGTGACTCGCGGAATGCCTCGCGACCCTTTTTTTTCCTCGCCCACTGCCGGGCTTCCCTCTACACGAATGGCAGGGCGTGGCAAGGTTTCTCCTTGCCGCTGCCAGTGCTCTAATAGTTCATGTACCAAACAAAATGGTCTTATTCAAAGTTTATAGATTATACTTATTCCCTTCTTAAAAAATGTCTTAGTTACTATTTTGGTTTTTGACAATGTTTTTTTTATATATTTTGGTTGATCATTTGATTATCGGTTTTTCAAACACTTATGTTGCCCTTTCTTAATTAAGGGTTACCTCTAATTTTACAAAATTAAGATAAAATGGAAAAATTAATTTTCCGGAATATAATTCATTTACTAAAATTAAGATAAATTTTTTCTATGTGACTAGAGTGATCAAAGTCAACAAAAATGAAACATGCAATGTGATGAAGCAGAAGCACGCATAAAGCTCAACTCAACTCCAATTTTGCCCTCCAAGGGTCCAAACATCAATAAATGGGTGTGTTTGGTACTTGGGTCAATGGCATTTTAAATGAAACAAAAAGGTACTTCCTCTGTTCACCAAAATACTGCTTTTCTTTTTTTTATCTTCTACCTAGAGATACTTTTTTTAAAATTATTTGTATTTCTATTTTTTCTTATTTTACCTATTGCATCATATAATTTTTTCGAATAATTCATCCATTTTACTATACCCATCACATCAATGTAAAATTGTAAAGTCAATTACAGTTCAACCATTCTTTATTTTGACCTTTGGTCATTACTATTTGATGGTTGGCTTTCGGTTTTTGTTCGTTATACGTTAATTTTCCGATCAATATGACCTTGGAATGATGTTTGCTGATGACCATCGAGGAAATCTTGGCTTTTGATGTGTGTTTTTTGTTTATAGCTACGACGAATATGACTTTCTGACAAATATGTCTATGCATTGAAACCCAATTCAACTAGACTCGAGACAAAATTATAAATTAGATTATTCATCAAGACATGATTATAGGTATTTGACAAGAGAAAAAAGATTTGAAGTGATTATATAGTATTCAAGAGACTGGATAAATTTTGAGTTTCATTTAAACAAAATGGTAATGTGTATTAGTATAAACATATACTTTCACCACATGTTTAATGAACATTTAAGTTCATGATATATTTGCAACATTTACATTCATGATATTTGCAACATAATTGAGAAACACTAATTTTAGCAAAAATGTTAATTTTTTGTATCTCAATAAGTTGAAAATTATATATTACTTCATCTGTCCCAATTTATAGTGCCTGTTTCGGTTTACGATGTTTGACTATAATTATTTTTAAATCATTTTATATGACAAATGATATAAAATTAAAAAATAAAAATTAGATATTAAAATACTACATCAAAAGATCTACAAAACTAGTAGTGACAACAATACTTTATTTAATTAAAATGCTAACGAAAATAGAGAAAGAAAATGAATGAAATTTGACCCTATGAATAGTGAACGAAGACTATAAATTGGGACAAAGGGAGTAACAGATATTACTTCCTCCGTCCTAAAACTTTCTTTCCAGAGCACTATTCCAACTTCACGAAAATTTATATTTATTTGTGTTTTTTCATGGCCTATATGATAAAATAAAATATTCTTGTCACCACTTGTTTTGTTGAACTTTTGATGTAATTTTTAAATATGTATATTTTATTTTTTATTTCTATACCAATATTTAAATAAAATAGATTGAAAAAAAACTTGGGATTTTTCTTCGTTTTGCGAACCTGGAAGAAAGATATAGGACGGATGGATACATTATAATAAAATCAATGGTATAAAAAGAGACCCCACTTTGAGAAACAGTAGAATGACTTCTTAACTAGGAGTACAAGAGGAGGCAACATTTAATTAACTAAGCAAAGGGAAAATATTACTCCACTTTAAGAAACACTAGGATGACTTCTTAGCAAACACTAGGGAGACCAGGTACCATGAATGTGTGTTACGATATCACTATATATAGCATTTTTTGTATATACATTCTTTATAAAAATAGAAAACCACCTTTCGTTTAATTTGATCAATATCGGTACTCATCGGCTTTGGATCTAATCGGATTCCGTTTTAATCGGGTTCAACAATAATCTGAAAAGGAGCACATAACAACGTAAATGCGTTTGTGTACCTGCCCCAAACGCACGTAAATTACACATAAGTTAGGAAATCACTTACCGTGATACGTGTAAATTACAGGAATTTTCTCCACAAGCCCTTCGTCCCAAGTGCTACTACTTCTTTAGTGTCTAGGTGGTAAAGACGTACGTAAATAGCATGTAGATCATAATTTTGGCTGGACTATATATTGAACAGGGGATTAGTAGGACACAAACACAAATTGGATTCTACATGGTGAAATATGCATGTAGATCATACCATAGTGAGTTTCAAAAGGTTTGAATTTGATAAATTTAGAATTGGAGATCCAAACTTAAGGCGTCTGTGCAGAAAGAAAAAAGAAAATTAGGGTTGGGGTATAAAAGTACTCCCTCAGTCCCGGAGTATTCGTCCAGTTTTGACTTTTGGAACTGTTCATCTAAGCACTTTAACTCATCAAATTCTCTCAATATGTAAGCCTAAATATAGTCATGTGTGATCTTGTTTGATTTGTAACATATACTCCCTCCGTCCCAAAAAGATTTACACGTTTCAAAAAAATTGCGTCCCACAATCTCCTACACATTTCTATTAAAAAACCACTTTTACCCCTTACTTTTTCAAACCTTACCTATCACATCATACTTTTTTCCTAATAATCTACACATCACATCCTACTTTTACCCATCACATCAAGGGTATTTTTTGGAAAGTCAACACAAAGTTATCTCTCTCTTAATTTCAACTTTAGTCAAAACGTGTAAATCTTTTTGGGACGGAGGAAGTAGATTATTAATATATAATTTCTATAATTTTTTAATATACAAATTACAAGATAAAATGGATTAAAGAAGTGTATTAGATGGTGTGTAAAAATGAAAGTGGACAAATACTCTGGGACGGAGGTAGTACTCCGTTAGTAAATTGAGTACTTCATATATCGAGGTATTTATATACATACACTGGGAAGAGGCAAAGTCTAGCTAAACACAGTAACAAGAAATTTTAAATATAAGAGTAATATATCTCCGGTATTTAACAGATTTGACTATCCAAAAAAATATCTTACTTTGTAAACTTGGAAAACAATCCAATTTGGATCAAATTAAAAAATCAATCCCCAATCCGACAATTTGATGGGAATATGGCTTTAAGGGTTCAATGGTTGGAATTGCTTTGCGGAGGTTTTTTTTTATTTTATGATTCGACCTAATTACATTACTTGCTCATAAAATGGATATTTATCTTTTAAAAATTTAAAAAAATTTCATGCCTTAAATTTATTATATTTAGAAATTGAACAGAAGTTATACATATAAAATATTGGACGAATAAAGTAACCCAACTATTTTGTTATTAACAAAAATAAAGGAAATAAAATATACGAAAAATATGGTGAAGCATTAGTTGAAAAAAATTATATCTAAGAGTTGAAGGAAAGTGAGAATTGAAAAATTAGTTGAATGGTGGCGTAAGAAAAGTGATAAAATTAAGGAAAGAAAGTGAAAAGAAATGGAGAAACTTTGAGCATTAGACAGAAGATTAGACATGAAAAATTAAGCCTGTAATTAGATACGAGTATTATATTAAAAATACAATACTAATTTTAATTTTGAGTTACAAAATCTAATTAAAATAATCTTATTTTAAAAAAAAACATCCATCTCATAAAGAATGTTACATAACGCAAAACAAAGCAAGATTTTTAGTCTTTTAAATTTCTTTGCATGTAAATGAATTGGTGGTATTCCTCTTTATTTTCTGATGTTGGAACTCCAACACAACTTTCACCATTTAATTAATCTCTCCCACTCTATTATTCTTTTTAGTTTTAATAATATTTTTAATTTTTATTTTCATATTTTGTAATTCATTCAAAGTTATGTTCAATCCATACTTCATTCGTCCCTAAATATATCTCATATTTGTTTTTTCAGCAGTCGCAGAAACTTTTATTTATTTCTAGGTTTTCTAGGTTTTCATGGGTTATTTGATAAAATAAAATATTCTTGACACCTCTTATTTCGAAGAACTTTGCATGTAATTTTTTATATATAAATTTTATTTTTTATTTCCATACCAATATGCAAATAAAATGAATTGAAAAAATTGATATTTTATCTCGATAATAGAAATATGAGATATATTTAGGGAGAGAGGAAGTATTTTTTACATAGTGAACTTTTTCTAGATTTTATAAATATTGAGTAAATTATTTACTTAAAGATGATGGGAAGTGGGAACGGTGATGAGTATAAATACATGGAAACATGTGTAAGAATGTAATTTTACTACAATAACCGTTTATAAACGGCTAAGTTTAGAAAACGAACTTTCCATAACAGCTTATTTAATCCGCCGTTCAACTTGATATTCCTCAAGTATTTTAAAATATTTTGTATCTTTGTTGCTTTTTCAATAGACATGTTATAATTGTGTGTTCAATTCTCATTCATGCATTAAACCTATAGAAATCACTCTAAATAGGACTAAAACATAGAGAAAAGTACCAAAATAAGACTTTTATGTTTACTTTCATGTTTTTTCCCGAAATAGGACTTCGCACTGTGGTAATGTGACTTTGCCCTGTTGTAATATGGCAGTGTACATGTGCAAATTACTATATTTTTTTGATAATATATATAACCATGTATGGTAATGTAAGATCTATTTCGAGAATAAAACATGGAAGTCCTATTTTGAGATATTCTCAATGTTTTAGTCCTACTTTGGTCTTTTTCCCTTAAACCTATTATTTTATTACTTAAATAAGTTACCGAGAAATAATTACTAGGTCTGTCTCAATGTATTTGTCTAGTTTAATATTTTTAAACAAAATTAGACAAACTTAAATTTCAATTACTTTCAATTTGTATTTCGTATCATTACAATTAAATAAAATTTTGAAAGTCCTCAACAAAATAAATCTAATAAAATCATTTGTTTTTGAATATACATTTCAATTTTTGTTTAAATTAAGTCAAAATTTATTCTCAGTCTCCGAAAAGTCAAACTAGAAAAGTTAAATGGGATAGATGGAGTATGTTATAAGAAAGACAAATTCTTTTGTGGTCCTTAGATTCACACTCATTTTATGAATCATAGTATATAAATACTAATGTGGTGGCATTCTAACATTATTCTTTTCTTTTTTGTGCATTGTCCACATTTCAATGGGTTATTGAATATCAAATATACTCTCTTCCTATATATTTATGACCTTTTGAACTTTACCCAACACACATGTAACAAACAAAAAAAGTAATCCAGCAAATCATTTTAGAAAATGTAGTAAAATGGTGACCTCTAAATTGGGACATCCTTTTTTTCCTTCATAGGAAGAACATTCCCATTATACTCCAACCATCCAAACAGGCTCTAAACAGAACATAAAACAGAACATAACCTCAAAACAATTTACAGAAGAGATTCTAAGATAGTAATATCATTAAAATAGTTCCCTAGAATAGAGACGTTCAGACCAGACAGACATTAGATTACTACGAAAGAAAATCATAGAAAAAAGAACACACGTCTTTCCACAAATGCTCACAATGTCACACGCACGAAGTTTTGTGCCTAATAAGGACACCCACAAGAATTACAAGTAGGCTGAGAACTCACCTTGATACTTGTATACAAACTGCACTTGTATATGTTGATACTTCCTCATCGTTTCCAACATTGATGACGTGTACGCGCCAAAGTCCTCCAAATACTTTGATGGACAGGGAACAAGAGCCTCTTTGGGAACTATCCCATGGACAATCAACTTCCCAACATTCGGACAACACTTCAACACCTTCTCTGTCCACTCAAAAAAGCCATCAATATAATCCCATTCCCATCCAACCTCCAACACCCCGACCTTCTCCAAGGATCCAAACGTAAAATCATAAGATGGCTCTTCATAATAAAATATTGCAAGATGGCTAAGTTGTGGCGAACAAACAGATAATTGTTGTAAATCCACCACTAGTCCCTTCCCTCTCACGAAAATATTAGTGCCCCAAATTCGAAACGTCTTCAATTGCGGTGGGTTTATCTTCATTGGGAACAAATTGGACTCTGTAACATCACTGCTGATGATTTCTAAACTCTCGAGGTTGTCTCCATCTTCAATCTTAAGGACTTGAACCTTCGTGTAGGACATGTTGAAGTGCCTCAAATTTTTACTACCATTGACCTTAAATGAACCAAAACAACATCTTTGCACATGCAAATACTCAATGCCACCATTCTCCAGAATAAGGTCCATTGGTTGAAGATAACTAAGCGAAAGAGTCTTTAATGTAGGACAACTCAACTTGACTGTTATTTCTGGCGAATGATCATCATCGCTTAAAGCCCATAGAAAGATATCACTAAGTTCAGCACGCTCGAGTTTGGGAAAAGCCAAAAGAAGCCGGTTTAGACCTTCTACCGAAATACGGACACGAGTTAGAGAGAGTGATGTCAAACAGGGGAATGGTTTGAACTTTGGCTCAGCCCCATCTATTATGTAATCGCTTAAACTAAAGGTTTCAAGCCGTTGCCTTCCAAATGTAGCAAGAACATTTATAGGGTTAGAGGTTCTAACCTTATAAAACAATTCGGTCAAATTCTTTCTAGCAAACATTAACCAGCCCACAACAGTAGCAGCCATAAAGTCGTGCTTGTCGTCCATCAAAATTGACAATCTTCGCAAACCGGGTGATTGGTATAAAGTCTCTGTGATCAACATTTCCAAGTCACTAATGGGAAGCTCCCGATAGACACGATCATCATCAGCAACATTGAAGGAAAGGGTGCGAAGGTGTTTGAGATAAGCTTCTCGCCACTTGCGACAAGTTAGAGAAGCTCTAATCACATCTCGTGCAACTCCTACGCAAGACAATATCTCTCCGATAACCTCAACTGGAAGTTTCTCCACAAGCCCTCCCTCGCAACTCGTACTGCCATTAATGTCATGAATACTAATCCGATGGCCGGATTTATTTATTTCATTCCTTTTCATCTACATTCCACAAAACACATTTCATAACATAAATAGATGAATGAAATAAATCAGAAGAGGAATCATGAAGAGGGAAATACAGGTACGCATAAGGAAGAAAAATTCGGATTCTCAAATTTAGGGTTTTAGAGCTTCAAATTCACAAGAAATCAGAACTAAACCAAACAAATAAACGATAATTGACCTTACGATCCACAAATACAAACTCGCGAGTGATGATAAAATTACCTTCGGAGTGTTATCTTGCAGTGACGAATCTGTTTGGGCGTTGGCGTCGATTGTGAATATCTCTTATCATCATCTTATGTAATAACTCCTCTTTTGTGGATACAAAACTGCAGATCTGTTCATCGCCGTCGTTAATAGGAAAACACGGGTCCTGGTTCAGGGTGATTCCAAAGCCCACACCACTATTCCAACTTCACCGGAATTTATATTTATTTGTGTTTTTTCATGGCCTATATGATAAAATAAAATATTCTTGTCACCACTTGTTTTGTTGAACTTTTGATGTAGTTTTTAAATATGTATGTTTTATTTTTTTATTTCTATACCAATATTTAAATAAAATAGATTGAAAAAACTTGAGATTTTTCTTCGTTTTGCGCAACAGGAAAAAAATTTTAGGACAGAGGGAGTATTTCATTTTTTAATTAAGCTATATCTACACATTTTGTGCCCCAAAAGATATTTTGTGTCAGTGTAATATCAGTTTAATGATTTACATTGACAAAAAATGTCAGTGTAATTTTTTTAATTGAACTACATTCTCTAGCCGTGTGAACCATTTAATAAAATTTTCCGTACATTTCTTTGAGATACACTTTTGGTGTACCTCTAGCATGGTTGTTCCATCTTTTACAAAGAAACAAAGATGGTTCTTATTCTTGGATTAGGTACTTGGGGTCTCAAAATGTGAAATTTTTTGTTGATTGTGAGCGAGTGGGGGAAGCGGTTGTTGATTGTAATTTTTCTCTCTTGTTTTATTTTGATGATTTGGTTTTTTGAGTGTAAAGCAATTGTTATCTATTTTTTCTTTTGGATCAATCTCTTTTTTTGTAGAGATGTGAATGTTGTTGCGCATACTCTTGCTAAGCGAGCGGGATGTATTTGGGTTTCTACTCTGCCTGAATTTGTAATCTTACTTTTAGTGCAGTAATGATATGGTTTTTATTTCAAAAAAAAAGATGGTTCTTAAAATTTTGAATGTATTGGACTTGGACCTGCCCTGGTCCAATACTTCATTTTTTAAATTATGTAATTTAAGTATGGAGTGTATTTTTAAAATAGTGTCAACATTAGTATTCAATTGAGATTTTAAAATATTTTGATATATTTTTTAGAATACATTATTTATATGACATTCATAAGTTGTTTTAATTCTATGCAAAGTTGGATAGATTTTATGTATGTGAAATTTTCATTAAATAGGACTAAAACATAATGACTTTCTTAATGTAGGACTTAAACTTTTTTATTTTCTAAATAGGACTTAATAATGACCTAGTGGGAGGAATAATGTCGAGTAATGTTAGACATTTACTTGAATAATAACTACTTGATAATGACCAAAAGTCCTACATTGGGAAATAAAAACATTTGGAAAGTCATTATGTTTTAGTCCTATTTAGGTAAATTTCTCTTTATGTATTTTATGAGAAAGATTTTGTATGAAATTATGCCTCATGTGTTTTAATTCTACAACTCCCTATTCCGGTGCATCGCATGGTTTACTTGTGATTACCCAGATTCACTTTTTTAAGGAAGAGAAAACATGAGGCATGTGGGCAAATCACATGCTAGGTAGGTACTCCCTTCCCATATAATGTTATTTCTAATTACTATTTATACGATTAAATTTTAATTATTTTTTACTTATTTTTCGCTAGTTATTTGATAAAATAATATAGGCTTATAACCTCTATTAGGTAGAAATTTTGATATAGTTTTTAAAAAAATTATTTTTAAATTTTGGTATTGTTTTTAAATTTCTAATCCAACGCGTCATATTCAAAGTCATCTTACCATACACGTCATCTTCCAAATCTTTCCAATTCTGTCAATTCATTTCAATTTTTCAATTCTATATACTCCGTAGTTTTTAACAACAATGACTTCAAAATTTATTTAAGCGTATGCTTTAAATCATTTTTTTATTTAAATATTTTTTATAATTATTACTATTTGATTATTATTAAAGTTATTATGATTAGTACTCCTATTATTCTTATTGTCATTATCATAATCACCATTGTATTTTTTGGGGCGCTCATTGTACTGTAATTAAAATAAAAAACTGAAGCAATATCACAATTTTTATAAAAAAATTTATTTTATTGCCAAAAAATTTTTGTTAGCATTATAGGGTCAATATAAGACATTTAATTGTTAAATGAGTTAATTAATCATATATTCCCATTTCTAATTTTTAAATATTCAATAATTATATTTATTTGTTGATCAAGATAACGTTCGACTATTTATGGGCCTGTTTGAAAATAGCGTTAGAGATTAGCGTTAGCGTTTTGAAAAGACTATCTACGGTCAGCGTTTAGCGTTAGTATTTTCAAAGTAATCAGAACTGTTAAAATTTTATCCAAAACGCTAACACTATTCCCAAACAGGCTCTATGTCAATATCTCGTTTACTTAAGATTATGAGTCAACAATGAGTCAACAATTCTTACTATATTTGTGGGTTGAAATGAAACTATTTAATATATAAAAATAAAAAAGATATAATTAAAATAAATGAAGTTTAAATTGTGTTTTGTCCTTGAAAAGAAGACAATTTTTGTTTTTTCTTTGTAATATTTTAATTAAATCATTTATACAAAAAATTTTATTTTGCAAAATGATCCTTAAACGTGAGTAACACTTCTATTTTTTTAAAATAACACATTTATTTTATATTCAACATTGTAGTCTTGCATTTCTACTAGTTTTGACACAATTTTCATGTCCTAAATTACGTTCTTATTAATATTATATCTCTAATTTCAATATTTTTGGAGATATAGTATCATAAAGTTAGGTCACTTCCTTTTTTTTGAAATATATCAGAATTACATAAACAAAACAAAATGGTACAACAAAGTCCGTGGTCTAAAATCCGGCCTACACCCTTATACAAGAATCAACATGTTTGGCAATGATTATATTTTTACTTTTGTTAAATATTTACCTATTTCTATTTTAATAAAACTCTATGTTTTATAAAATAATAATATAAAATAATTAAAAAAAAATTATTATGTTTTTGGGTTTATTATTTTTTATTTTGTCATTAATAGTTTTTTCATTTTAGATTATTTTTTTGGTTTTTTATATTCACAACTAAGTGCACCTATAAATTAAAACAATTAATTTAAAAACACATACATTACATGAATTTTAAAAAAGTACACACATGCATTACTTAAAATAAGAACAAAACAGGAAGAAAAAATATGACAGAGAAAAAGTACATGAAATATAACAAAATAAACATGGCTTAACAAAAAATCTAGGCTTGGGACTTATATTGCCTTCTTATGTTTTCCTTCGTCTCAACTAATGCAGAGTCCCGTTCGGACATATTTTCCATACTCGTGCCAAGAATGCCATGTGGACCACTATTTGACGATTTTTTATTTCAATGGAAGCCCTGTTTATCTCCAAAAAATCTTTCATTCGAATGGATAAGATGTAACGCCCCAAAACCTAGCTTATCAAGATTAATTAATTAAAAATAATTAATTAATTACTGAGACAGACCAATGTAAATTTGAAATATTTTTTGTTTGATTAAAAGGATAATACCATTGTGTGGGTTCGACGAAACAAATCCAACGATGCAAACGGATTTGGATTTGGAGCTCGTGGGTCCGGAAAGTGAGTTTTGCCCAAGTATGTATTTAACTACGGAGCCCAAAACCCCAAACACACACACACAGGTGTGTGTGTGTGTGTATATATATATATACATACATATATATATATATATATATATATATATATATATATATATATATATATATATATATATATATATATATATATATATATATATATATATATATATAAAGAACAATTCTATTTCAAATTATTATAAACACACATATATACTTCGATGGAGAAGAAATGAATTATAAGTATATTTAATAAAATAAATACATCATAATTACTCTGTATTATTTACAACGTGTCACACATTGATAATGGTAATTCCGATAAATAATACTTTATACTCTGTACGTAATAACAATGTCAAACAAAATACATTTTATGTATAAGTTATTCTTTCTTTACTTATTATAATTATTATATCAAACATCTAATATAAATTGACCCATTACTTTATTTAAAAAATTATATTTCATTTATTTAGAAATTTTTATCGTGCTACTAGGTCCGGCCCGAAGCCTGCAAGTATCCATGTGAGCCGGGATCGGGCTTCAATTGTTAGGCCTGTTATACGAGCCGAGCCAGGCTAGAGCCTAGAAAATTTTCATAATATAAAGTCTCGATCTGAAACTCAATCCCACCCGTATTTTGATCAGGTCTAGGTGTACGTGGGGCACATGGCTCAGTCCAAAATAGACGTGATTACAAGCTTGGTTATCCTGTCCACTTGCAAAAGCCCGCCCGCAAAATAGCGGGCTTGGGCTTGATGTTTTAGGGTACGGGCCGGGCTTGGGCCTTATAAATGGGTGGCCTTAATATTTTAGGACGGGGCTAAGATTTTATGCTCAAGCCCACAGGTTGACCCACCCTGAATAAATTAAAATATTTATTATTAGAATAATTATTGTAAAATGTCAATAAAAAAATTAATAATCATTATAATAATAAAAGAAGAATACTATTTCAAGTTATTATAAACACATATACATACATGGAGAAAAAAGTGCATTATAATTAAGTATATTAAATAAAAAAATAAATCTTTATTACTCCGTATTGTTTAGTAGGTTTCGCTCATTGATAATGATGTTCCAATAAATAATACTTCATACTCCGTACATAGTAGCAATGTCAAACAAAATGCATTTTATATATATTAGTTCTCTTTCATTTACTCATTATAGTTATTATACTCCCTCCGTCCTAAAACTTTCTTCGCAGAGCACTATTCCAACTTTACGAGAATTCATATTTATTTGTGTTTTTTCATGGCCTATATGATAAAATAAAATATTCTTGTCACCACTTGTTTTGTTGAACTTTTGATGTAGTTTTTAAATATGTATGTTTTATTTTTTATTTCTATACCAATATTTAAATAAAATAGATTGAAAAACTTGAGATTTTTCTTCGTTTTGCGCAACGGGAAGAAAGATATAGGACGGAAGGAGTATTAAACATGTACGGAGTAATATATTAAACCTATTAGTTTATTTTTTTAAAAAAATATTATTTTTATTATTTAGAAGTTTTTGTCGTTCAAACCAGGCCGACCTAAAGCCCGTGGGTATCCATGCAAGCCGGCTTGGGCTTCAATGGTTAGGCCAGATATAAGGGCCGGGCCGGACTCGGGTCTAGAAAATGCTGGTAATGTAACATCTCGGCTCGGCCCAAAATGGGTTTGGAGCCAAGGAAGTAATTACGTAGTATAACAGAAAAACACCGTGAGGGTAACAAAAACAAAGGCGAAAGGCAAACCACAAGTCCTCTCGTGTCTAGATGACCGGTCATCTGAAACGCGGCCTCTCTCTCATCCAAAAATATTACCCCGAGTATTAAATGTGAATGTTTCATCCCTCTAAATTCGTGTATTTTTTGTGTGTTTCTCAATTCAATTATTGTGTATTCGTTTGCTAGATTCTGATCTCTTGAGGAATTTGAAACCCTAATTTGAAGTGTTCCTTTTGCAAAATTCATATTATGTAGTTCATATCCCCTAACCGCCAGATAAACTGAAGTCAACTAAACTTGCACCCGCAATTGACGTGAGTAGGGGATGAATTGGGGTCAGGATTGGATGGAGAGTTTACTATGGGGTATGGGTAGGAACTATCAATCTTGCGAACCGAGCACCGTAGGGGTCCAGTGGCCACTCAAACATTAATGGCCATATAATAGGACCCATTTGAAGTAATTGGAGTCTTAATTGTGTGATCTACATGCGTACCTGTAATTTCTCGTTTAATTATACACTGATTGCTTTATCTATCTATTTAATCCATGGAATGCAGATGGAGAGTGACAGTAAAAGGAGTGGGGAAGGGCCTGCGGAGAAACTTCCTCTTGAGGTTATTGAAGATATATTGTCTCGAGTAAGAATTGCACCGGATGTGATTAGAGCTTCTGTAACATGTAAGATGTGGCGAGAGGCTTATTGCAAACACCTTCATACACTTTCCTTTGGTGTTTCTAGTTTTAAGTTTCCCAAGGGCCAAGATTCTGTTCCTGACATAGAAATGTTGGTCACAAAAGCTATTCTTCAAACAAGGGGTTTGCGAAAATTATCCATTCAGATGGGAAACTCCTACCATTTTTCGGCTAGTTCAGTTTGTTCTTGGTTAATGTGTGTTAGAGAAACTTTGTCGGAGCTGTGTTGTGAGGTTAGAACTTCTACCAGAGTTAATGTTCTTGACATATTTGAAGGGCGAAAATTGGAAATCTTGAGTTTGTCGGATTGCAAAATGGGAAGGGTTAAACAGAATATCCAAAGATTTCAATGTTTGACATCACTATCTCTACGTAATGTCAGTATTTCAGTTGAACATCTTAATCGATTTCTTAATGCTCTTCCGAAACTCGAGTCTTTGAAACTTGAGGCATCCTTCCTAGAACCTTCATGGGTTTCTTTCTATGATGAGTTTGTTGAAACAGAAAAAGTAGTCAAAGTGCATTGTCCTACACTGAAGACCCTTTTTCTTGAGAATATGAAACTATCTCAGTTTATATTGGAGAGTAGCATTATTGAGTATTTGCAAGTGGAGTGCTGCTCTTTCAAATTGTTTGAAGTCTATGGTAGTAAAACTCTGAGGGACCTCAAAATCTCCCACTCTCGGGCTCGGCTTCTAGAAATAGATGGGACCAACAATCTAGAGAGTTTTGAATTCGTCAAGAGTGCTACCAATTCAAATTTGTTTCAAATGATGATGCAATCAGCAAAGATGAAAAAGATCCGCCTTTGGGGTTTGGAGAAATACAAAAGAAATCATGATGGCGAGTCAGAACAACGAGTGTTGGATTTAGAACGAATGGCCATTTGTTCACCACAACTTAGCCATCTTGCAATATTGTGTGATGAAGGAGTTGATGGTCTTGTGTACAGATTCGGGGGTTCGGCTTCCTTTGAGAAGGTCATGGTTCTGGAGATTGGGTGGCATGGTTTTGATGGCTTTGGTGCATGGGCAGAGAGATTACTGAAATGTTGTCCAAATGTGAAGAAGGTGACTGTTCATTGGGCTATAGAAGAGAAAAATTCAAACAAATTGAAAAGTCTTTCTGTGCAGTCCTCATTGATGATTGAAATGATGAGAAAGTATCAGCACATAGAGATGCATTTTGCCTTCTTATATGATCATGAATCTGAAGAATATTTTTAAAGTAATGATAATATGATTTTGATTTTGATTAATAGCCCCTATTTATTTAGTAGGGATAAGGCCTGCATCTACTCACACTTCTCTTTACTTTACTTTGATAGGTTTTGTTGGATTTTAGTGAGTTTCTTGTTGTTGTTCTTGAAGCAGTTTATAACATGTCTACTAGTGGTTATTACAAGTAATTAATTTAAGAATATTTATTTTTTTAGTACTCCTGTTTTTTCAAAAACACTTTCTCTTTCTCTAAAACACTCACTCTCTATTAAAAAAATTACTTTTATTCCTACTTTTTCTTACACTACCTATTAATAATGATCTATCTATTACAACTTACTTTTATCCATCATATCAAGGGTAAAATTGAAAAGTTAACTCCAAATAACCCTATTTATTTTTACCCAAAGTCAATATATGAATTGTTCAAGAATATCGCAATATATTATTTAGTATCGATGCAGCACCAAAATTTTCATATGTCTATACATATTCTAAATAAAACACTCGTACTAAAGAACTGTGAAGAATAATTTACCAACACAAACTTGACTGGAAGCTGAAACTGTTTCTGAAGGGTTGGGGGTAAGGGTGACTAGTACTAAAAAATGTCAGAGTATTATCCTGGGAACAAATATTTAATTATAAAATACTACACTAGTAATTACTGATATTTGAGGATTGATTTGGAAAAAAACAATTCATTAGAAAGGATTATTTTAAAAAAATTATTGCTTATTGAGTTATTGATGATAAAACACTCATGTGAATTTAATAACATTGAAAATTTTTAGTAGAACTTTTATTTCAAAGATAGAATAAATAAAAGTTATAATTAAATAATTAAAATAACTTATAAATAAAAAATTAGTGATTATATTAACCAACTATTTATTTGGGGGGTTTGGCTAACATTAGCCCCCGTGTCATAAGATGACATGGACCTCGATTGGAACACTTACGATGTTCCGTTTGAAATATTGACGATTCTTACCCTCCAGTAAACTCCCCCACCCCGGTCTGATCCGAACTTACCCCCCTCACACATCCATCCAATTGCACCTCATAAAATTTAATTACCTATATCCTCCGAATCATCCCGTGACATTGAAATTTACTTCAATATGGGTGTAATTTAAATAGTGTGGAAACACAAACAAATCCCATCCAAGTATCAAGCTCATGTAGGCTACTCCTATTTAACTTACTCCCTCCGTCCTATAATGATCTTCCCGGTTCGCAAAACGAAGAAAAATCCCAAGTTTTTTCAATCTATTTTATTTAAATATTAGTATAGAAATAAAAAATAAAACATACATATTTAAAAACTACACCAAAAGTTCAACAAAACAAGTGGTGACAAGAATATTTTATTTTATCATATAGGCCATGAAAAAATACAAATAAATATAAATTCTCGTGAAGTTGGAATAGTGCTCTGAGAAACATTATAGGTGAACGTCTATCACTCTTCAATTCGTGTATTTGCTTTTCTGTTTCTGTGTATTTGCTTGCTGGATTCTTAATTGTATTGCAAGATTCCAGGTTTTGATTAGAATTGCAACCTTTGAAACCCTAATTTAAGAAATTGGAATCTTGATTGTGTGATCTACACGCGTACCTGTAATCTCTTTGTTTAATGATGTACTCTGAATGTTCTTTTTATCTATTTAATTCATGGAATGCAGATGAGGAAGAACAGTAAGAGGATTAAACTGAGTCTGTGTGGCCATGTGGAGGAATTTCCTCTTGAGGTTATTGGAGACATATTGTCTCGGGTAAGAGTTGCACGAGATGTGATTAAAGCCTCTCTAACTTGTAAGAAATGGCGAGAGGCTTATCGCAAACACCTTCATGCACTTTCGCTTGAAGCCAGTCACATAAAGGCTTTCTATGGCAGATATTTCAGGCGTGCTCCTGATGTGGAACTGTCAATATCAAAGATGATATTTGAATCACCCGGTTTGCAAAAACTATCAATTCGCATGTGCGCCGACTACAAGTTTCCGGTCAGTTTAGTCGTGGCTTGGTTGATGTTCGTCAGAGAAAATTTGTTGGAGCTGTTCTATGAGGACACAACTTCTTTCGATGTCAATGTGCTATACATATTCAAAATGCAGAGATTGGAGACCTTGAGTTTGTGTGATTACAAAATAAAAAGGGTCAAACCAAATTCCCTAAGATTTCCCTATTTGACATCACTGACTCTATGTCGTGTTGGTATTCCAGTACATGATCTAAATCGATTTCTTCATTCTTTTCCCAAACTCGAGCGTTTGAAACTTGATGCTCCCTTCCCGCACTATCCAGATGATATGTCTTTTTCTCAAGATAAAGTTCTCAATGTGCTTTGTCCTACACTGAAGATGCTTTTTCTTGATAATTTGAAACTGTTCAAGTTTATATTGGAGAAGAGTAGTGTTGAGCATTTGCAAGTGAAGCGTTGCTATTTTGTTTCGCTTAAAGTTTTTGGTGATAATACTTTGAGGGGCTTCAAAATGTCCTGCTCTAAGGTTCGGCTTCTTGCAGTTAAAGAGACAGACAATGTAGAGAGTTTTGAGATCATCAACAGTCACTTTACCGAATCAAATTGGTTCCCAATGGCGATACGGTCACCAAATTTGAAGAATTTGAAGACGTTTCGCTTTTGGGGTTTTAAGCAACCATCCACGTGTCCCGCAGCAGTTGAAGGCATATTTCCCAACGGGTCGAGAATAGTGTTGGATTTCAAACAAATGGCCATTTGTTTACCACAACTTAGCCATCTTGCAATGTTGTGTGAAGGAGTTGATGGTCTTGTATACAGATTCGGGGGTTCGACTTCCTTGGAGAAGGTTGTGGTTTTGGAGATGGGATGCGATGGTTCTAAACGCTTCGGCAAATGGGCAGAGAAATTGCTGAAATGTTGTCCAAATGCGAAGAAGGTAATTGTTCATTGGGTTTTTCCAGAAGGCAGAAATTCAGACCATTTGAAGGATCTTTCTAAGCAGAGCACATCAATGGTTGAAATGATGATGAAGTATAGGCACATACAATGGAAGATTGCCTACATGTATGATTCTGATTATTAGTTGGTAACAAGGATAAGGCTTGTGTCTACTCACCCTTAGGTATTTTACTGAGTTTATTGTTGGTTTTTGATTAATAGGATCTCTATTTTTGAAGTAGACATAAGGCTGATGTCTATTCATCCCCTCTAGACTTCACTTTTATTGGTTGTGTTGGCTTTTATTGAATTCATTGTTGTTCTTGATGCCAAATTATATATCATTTCTACTAGTGATTATTACAAATAATTAATTTACGAAGGTTAAATATGTTTTTAGTCTCTGTAAAATAAGCAATTTGTTTTTTATCCTTGTAAATTTTTTTGTTTAAGTCATCCGTATAAATTTTTTTATTTTGAAAATGATCTTTAACCGTAATTAAGATTTCTAATTTGTTGAGATAACACATTTATTTTATATTCAACATTTTAATCTAGTGTTTCTAATTATCTCAAACAAAATTTTAATGTTCTAAATAGTGTTCTTCATCAAATGTGATCTATTTTATCGGAGATTAAGGAAAAAGTGGTGGCAACATCATTATTTCATAGACAATTTTAAAGTGTTCTTCATCAAATGTGGTAATGATAGTGTTCTTCATCAAATGTGATCTATTTCATAGACAATTTTAATGTCAGTCAAAGGTACTCTTTCTAACAATCTTTTCACGGTTTCGGTATGATTAGTAAGAAAATTTAAAATTTTGAACAAAAGGGTACGAAGATAATTGGAGAAAGAAATATTGTAAATCAAATTAAAATTTTCTAGAGCTAAGAATGATATAGTGTATTTAATTATATAGGGACTAAAAACATAGAGATATGTTTGTACAAAATGAAAAAAAAATCTTTATTTTTGAATAGCAAAAAATGGCTACAGAGCACTCCAACCATAGTGTTTGACCTACCTTATTTTTTTAACTTCTCCAACCATATCATGAAGGTGTTTGACGACATGATAGATTGTTGAAAAAAACAGAAACTTTATATAAAAGTACAAAGCAAATATTTCTAACTTTGCTTAAAAACACTTCCAGATCTTATTATATATTGTAAACTTGAGAAGTCATAATATATAAATAGAAGCAAATTGGCAACCACAACAAACAAAATTTTAATGATGCAAAAGCTTAGAAGCAGATTTTAAACACAACACAAACACCCTTTGTGTATATTATAGTTATACCTATTAAAAACTATATTTTATCATTTTCTAATTTTTGTTATAAATTTACGAGAAGGAAGAACGCTGCGAAGCAGTGTTGAAGAGTTTATGAATGAAGCGCAAGAAGATAGACTTGATAGTTTAAGGAATTAATTACGTAGAACGCTTTCAGATCAGATTTACCAAAATAGTTTAATCGGATAAGAGGTTAATCAAATACAAGAACTTTGAAATCCAATGTCTCAACCATACATGCAAATTTCTATTTATAGAGTAGAAAATCAATGAGTAAACATGAACAATTGCATAAGGATGCGATCATTCGCGCGAAGAGTTAGAATCAATTCATTTTATTTACAAATTGGGATGAAGGGAGTAAAAAAGGATAAATTAGTCTTTTTAGAATAATTTATTTACCAAATAAGGAAACGGAAAGTATCAAGTGGGACGACCAAATTAGGAAAAATATATTTTAATACAAATATATAAAATAATTAACATATATACATTACATATTAAAAATAAAAAAAAATCTACCAATGATAGGATGTTCGGATACGTCAATCCAAGTGGAAGCCAACAACGATTCTTCCTCTGTAGTCTACCTTTGAATGGACCGTGCCGCCTCGATCATCGGCTTGTTGCTCTTCGATTTGTGACTCTTCCGGCATGTACTTTTTTTAGTGCACTTGGTTCCGGTTGAGTCTCTGGAACTGAATCCGGGTCCTGAAGATTCACCGAGCTTTGTGTATCATACATCAACGAATTACCATCATATGATTAGAAAATCCTCATCACTTCCTCATTTGGCTCGAGACCGGACAAAGAAACGTTAAAACTGAAGCGATTCATATTAAAAATAAAAACAAATACTTGAATATTTTTTTAAAAAAGAGGAGGGAGAGATTTGATTTTTGTGGTGCGTATTGAATTTTTTTTAAAAAGATTGAATATATAGAGGAGAGATTTTTTTTAGTCTAACGACTTTATAGCCGTGTTGGGGGGGCTCCAATGGCCAAATTTTTGCCTACAATTTATGTCAAAAGTTTGACGCTACAAAATTAATGGTGACGCTGCAAAATTAATAGTGCGATAACTGGAGAGGATGCGGTTTTTAACGCCCTCATGTGTCAAAACCGACTTAAGAGCACTGAAAATACCTGTGAAGCCCCGGAGTTTCAAACCGGGGCTTCAAAATTTTTCTCTATGTCACGTCAGCTTTAACTTACCTCACAGATTCAATTGAAATGGGTTTGAAGCCCCGGGCTTTAAACTAGGGCTTCAAACCTTCATTTTTTACATTTTTAAATATACATCTTCTAAAACTAAATTAATAAAATTTAATTTTTTTATTTAATTATATGGAAACAAGAATAATTAAAAAATACATTCATTAAATTAAAAAAGAAGAAAGAAACAATAATAAAAAAATACATTAATAAAAAAACTAATGTAAATTATATTTGGCCTTAATCTCTTTTTGTCTTCCATTAATAAAAAAAACTAAGGTAAAAAAATACATCACTAATAAAAGTAAGGTAAAAAAATTATATTTTCTTTTTTTTTGCTTCCAACGACTAAATTAGCCGTTATAGAAGAGAGAGGTTGCGTCAAAGACGCTGATGCAATGAGTCCAATGACACTGGAATGAAGCCCAGGAGGAAACGGTGTTTAAAGCCCCCTCGTCTTCAAAAGGGGCATAAAGCCGCGCGGGGTGATATGTAATTATGTATCACCACTGCCCTAGCCCTGGCGGGCGTCAGTGGTATTTCCACCGCTCTTCAAAAATAAAAAAAAGGCCAATTCTCTTTCTCTCTCATCCAGGAAAAAAGAAAGAAAGAAAGAACAAAGAAATTTACTGGTGTTGGCTGCACGATTATAGGTTAATGTTCCGTCACTCTTAAATTCGTGTATTTTGTCTTATCTCTTGATTTAATTATTGTTTATTCCTTTGCTTGATTATGATTTGTTGATAATTCGAAGCTTTGAAACCCTAATTTAAGAAATTGGTATCTTGTTTGTGCGATCTACATGCGTACCTGCAATTTCTTTGTTTAATTATGTACTGAGTGCTCTGTTTATCTATTCAAATCACGGGATGCAGATGGGGAGGAGGCAAAGGAAAAGGATTAAAAGGAGTTGGGAAGGGCCTGTGGAGAAACTTCCTCTTGAGATTCTTGGAGATATATTGTCTCGGGTAAGAGTTGCACGAGATGTGATTAAAGCTTCTCTAACTTGTAAGAAGTGGCGAGAGGCTTATTGCAAACACCTTCGTGCACTTTCGTTTGATATTGCCGATTTTAAGGTTGTCAACGACCAAGATCCTGTTCCACGCATAGAATTGTTTATCACAAAGGCAATTTTTCAAACAACCGCTTTGCGAAAGTTATCGATTCTGATGGGCGCCAGGTACACGTTTTCAGCTGGTACAGTTGGGACTTGGTTATTGTTTGTTAGAGAAACTTTGTCGGAGCTGGTTTATAAGGATGGAAAGTCTACCACAGTTAATGTTCTTGATATGTTTGGAAGGAGAAAATTGGAAAGTTTGAGTCTGTCTAATTACAGAATTGGAAGGGGTGAACTGAATTTCGAAAGATTTGCATGTTTGACATCACTATCTCTATGTCGTGTCATTATTTTAGTTGAAGATCTTAATCGATTTCTCAATGCTCCTCTCAAGCTTGAGTCTTTGAAACTTGATTCTATCTTCCTAGAACCTTCATATAATGACTCATGTGTCGAATTCCATTGTCCTACACTCAAGACCCTTTTTCTTGATGACATGAAACTATATCAGTTTATGTTGGAGAGTAGTAGTATTGAGTGTTTGCAAGTGAAAGAGTGCTATTTCAGTTCGTTTGAAGTGCGCAGTAGTAAAACTTTGAGGGACATCAAACTCTCGAACTCTGAGGCTGGGTTTTTCAAAATTGAACAGACAGACAATCTAGAGAGTTTTGAACTCACCAGGACTTGTGTTACCAAGTCAAATTTGTTTCCAATGATGATACAAGCACCAAAGTTGAAAAGGTTTCGCTTTTGGGGTTTTGAGGAAGAGTACAAGTATATTGTAAGAGGGGATGAGGGGTCGGGAATGGTGTTGGATTTAGAACGAATGGCTATTTGTTCACCACAACTTAGCCATCTTGCAATATTTTGCGACAAAAGACTTGATGGTCTAGTATACAAATTCGGGGATTCGACCTCCTTGGAGAAGGTCAGGGTTCTGGAGATTGGATGGGATGGTTTTGATGGGTTTGCTGAATGGACAGAGAAATTTCTGAAATGTTGTCCAAATGTGGAGAAGGTAATTGTTCATTGGGATTTATATGTGGGTAAAATACACCAATTGAATGATCTTTCTGTTCAGTCCTCATTATTGGTTAAAATGATGAGCAAGTATCAGCACATAAAGATGCAGTTTGCCTTCTTATATGCTTAGTGAAAAAGACTATACTAGAAGTAAAACATAGCAGAAGTAACAAAATAAAAGTTTTAATTTTTTATTCTCAAAATAAGAATTATAATGACAACAATGTCTATGAAATGCCAATGTACCCTGTCATATTGTTATAGTGCAAACTTTTATTTTGACATAATAACATGGAGCTCCTATCTTAGCTCTTTTTCTATGTTTTACTCCTATTTTGAATGATTTCTTTATATGATTATAATTTGGATGAATAGCCTCTATATTTTTTAACTGAGAATAATATGATTTTGATTTTGATTAATAGCCTCCATTTTTTCGACTAGGCATTAGGCCTGCATCTACTCACCCTTCTCATACTTCAGTTTGATATGTTTTGTTGGATTTTAGTGAGTTTATTATTGTTCTTGTAGCCAAGTTTATAACATGTCTACATGTGGTTGGTAGTAGTGTTGTCCTAAAAAAGTGAGACGGATGTAGTAATTAGTAGTACTACTAAAGTTTATCACTTAAGGCGTGCAACATCAAAAGCATCATACAAAATTAAAAAATTAATTAAGTGTAATTTACATGTTATTCTTATTATAATTGTTGTTATTGTTGTTGTTATAATATTCATAATAGGTGGAAAAAATTCTACCACGTGAATGGTATATAAGTCATTTAATTATGAATAGAGAGAGTAGTACGATTATTATTTTTTAAATTAAAATATTGATGTTTTTTTTAAAAAAATATCTATAACTTTTTTAACATAGTTTAGTGGCATCTAAAAAAACAATTTTCCCATTACAATTGTAATCCATACTATTTATATTAAAAATGGAAGAAAAAATAATAATGAGTGCTAATCACAAAATAGTGTCAGGGAAAAAATAAAAAAATGAAAATTTGAAATAATAATAATAAGACATGAAAAATATATTATTTTTAGAGTCATTATCTAGGAGTAAAAAAAGATTTAAGAAAATGGAATAGTTAGGGAAATTGGAAAAAAACTGGAAAAGTTGGAAGAAACTCGCAAAATTGGAAGAAACTGAAAAAATTGAAAGATACTGTAAGTTAAGTGTTTAAGCTATAAAGAACATTCTCTAAATATTAATACTCCCCTTGTTTTAAAATTATCTTCTCAATTCGGTTTACGAAGTTTGACTGAAATTATTTTTAATTTCATTTTTTGATTATAGGTGTAAAATTAAAAAATAAAAATTGTATATTTTAAAATTACATCTAAAGTTTTACTAGTAAGAAACAAGAGATGACATGACTATATTATTTTATTAAATAACTAACAAAAATAGGTAACAAATTGATTAAAATTTAATCATGTAGATAGTGACTGTACTGGTAAGATCATTTTAGAGCAAAGGAAGTGGTAATTGGCTGTGTTTGGAAAACGGCTTTTCAAAATGCTTTTGACATCTTTGATTAACTTAGATGTTTTTGACTAATCAAACAATCAAAATCATTGTTTAGCTAATGACTTTTTCACATTACTGTTTCGAAAAGTCAAAATCTGAAAAGCCACAGGAAGTAGCCTTTAGACTTGATTGTTAGGAAAATTAATTTTTTAAATTATTTTTCTTGAAAGATATTCAATAATTCATGTAAAAAAATAAAAGTTAAAAAAATCTAAAATTAAAACATTTTAAAAATTTAAAATTAATATAAATTTGACAAGAAAATCAAAATAAAAAAATTAAGAAAAAAATTATATAGTATTAATTTTTTATGAATTATATGAAAGTGAAATTTAGTACACTATATATCAAAGATTTAACTTTTACATGTACAAAAATGAAAAAATATTGTGTGTGTGTGTGTGTGTATAAACCTTTGACTTATAGTTAAATAAAATATATATTGTACATTAATTAGAAAATATAATATTTTAAAAATGTTTGATATAATAAATCTAATAATACTATTTTTGTATTAATGGCCTTGTTTGGATACTAGCAGTTGGCAATTGGCTGTTTATGTTAGCTGATTTGAATGGCTGATTGAGTTAGCTGTTTTGACCGGCTGTTTCTGTTAGCAGTTAAATTTTAAGTGTTTGGCAACTTTAGTTGTTTATAGTTAGCTGTTTCTAAATAAAATTACATCCCTCCATTTATGGTATATTTTTTTTACATTTTTTTTTAAAAAATTTATATATATATATATATATATATATATATATATATATATATATATATATATATATATATATATATATATATATATATATATATATATATTATATATATATATATATATATATATATATATATATATATATATATATATATATATATATATATATATATATATATATATATATATATATATATATATATCTGTGTGTGTGTGTGTAGATTTTGGATCAGGTGAGAATGCAATCTTATGAAAGAAATAATAATGAATCTGGTGCTCTAGATTGTGAGATCTAAGGGTCGGGATTGTATCAAAATTAGGTGCACCAAAATGATTTGAAAATGCATCATGTCGAAATGCACCAAAATCCTCTAAAAATGCACTATCTCAAAATCTGAGTGCAGGATGCAATCTGAGCCGCACGATGCATCAGATCCAAAGGCTAGATTTTATTCTTATTTCTTTCACCAAGGTGCATTCTCACCTGAACCGCCCCCTATGTATGTATGTATGTATGTGTGTGTGTGTGTGTGTGTGTCTTGACATGATATTTATTTTTTATTTTTTTACATGTAAAAATTAAATCTTTACTATATGGAATATTAAATTTTAATTTCATTTAATTCATAATAAATTATAAATATAAATTTTTTAATGAATTATAAATATAATTTTTTTTTAATTTCGTTTTATTTTTTCGTATTTAATTTTTTTTAACTTTTATTTTTATTTTTTACATATATTATAAAATATCTTTCAACAAAAATGATTTTTAAAAAAATATTTTTCCTAACCGCCAAGTCCAAATGCTACTCATCTTGGCATTTCAAGTGCCAAATCCTCTAGACTCTAGACGAACTTCCTAATCGCGGCCTCTCTCTCATCCAAAAATATTACAGGTGACTGTTTTCATCACTCTTCAATTCGCGTGTTTTTTTGTGTGTTTCTTACTTTAATTATTGTTTACCCGTTTGCTTAATTCTGATTTCTCGATAATTTGAAGCTTTCAAACCCTAATTTGAAGTAATTGGAATCTTAACTGTTTGATCTGTATGCGCACCTGTAATTTGAATGCTTCGTTTATATATACTCCCTCCGTCCGGGAATGATGTTCCCAGTCTACGTTTTTTTCCGTCCGGGAATGATGTTCTCAGTCTACTTTTAAATAACAAATCTCCCTAAAATACCCCTCTCATTTAATATCCTAACATCTACCATAACCAATCCTATCTACCCACCCCCTCCCAACACTTCGCATTCACTCTCGCTTTTTGATTCTGGTCGCATCTATTTCTCGTTCCATCTTCTATCTTCCCAACCCTAGATTACCATCTTCCTCCCCAAATTCTGTAGATCTGCGCCCCATTTCATGGAATCGCATGACTATCTCTACGATTCCATTGTTTATGAGACAGATCTTGAAGAAGGTGGATGTGAGGATTCCTCTGTGATTTACGGAACATCAATCTCTGACGACAAGGAGGAGGACGAGGTAATCGTCATCCATAGCGACGACGATGCCGATGTTGCCCCGGTCAGAGAGAAGAAGGTGGTAATCGACCTTGTTGATGAGGAGGATTCTGTAATTTTTTTTGCCAGCGATGAATCTGGCAGTGAAATTCTTGAGAAACCGACTTTTCCATTGATGAAATCAAGCATGCACCTCCACTTAGACATCCTGAATATATTAATGCCCAGTCCAGATCCAAACTTTTGGGCCTCAACATACAAGTAGGGAAGTTAATTTCCTTTCCTTACAAATCTTTCAGGTTTATTTATGCCTTGAATTTTGAGCCTTTGATTATGTTAAGAAGACTATGTGCATGTTATACATTGTTGCCTCCATGATCTTAATTGCCCAGATTCAATGATGATTAAGTCTAAACTGTGATGAGCATGTTTTTTTTAAATATGCTAAGTGTGTACTTTGAATAACTGTGATGCCTTCCTGAAACTTTGAATGTTAAGCTTGTGTGTCTGGATGTATCCTGTGATGACTGGTATTTGCATCTGTCTGAGAATAATAGAGTACTATGATGAGCATTTTGAATTCTTAAAATGCCTTTGAGTACCACCATTGCATACCCTTAAATGCCTTTCAGTTTCAAACTGTGTGTCTTTGAATTCCCTAGATTCAAAGATGAGTAAGTGAATACTCTGTTGAGTATGTTTTTTAAAATATGCTAAGCTACTGTCATGTCTATATTGCCTGCCAAACTTCTATGATGACTGGTATTTGCACCTGTCTGAGAAGATAGAGTACCATGATGAGCTTTTTGAAATCATAAAATGCCTCTGAGTACCACCATTGCATACACTTAACTGGTTTAGGTGTATCATGCCTCTGTCTCTGGTCACATTCTGTGAGGACTGCTGCTTGCATTGTCTGAGAAACACTAGTACTGTGATGAGCATTTTTTAAGTATGTGAATGACTCTGAGTACCAAATCAGCAATGATGATGTGGGAAAGGGCTGATGAGAATCATTTGTTGCATTTAAGTTACATATAGAGCAGATTGTGTGTAGTTACCTTGATGTGAGTGCAAGAATGTATAATGATGGTGTGGGAAAGGGCATATGAAAACCATATGTTGCATTTAACTTACATATACAGCAGATTGTGTCTAGTTACAAAAAGCAAAAACTAATCTGCTAATGTGGCTACCATTTACAAAAAGTAACAGCCCAAAAAAAATGGTAACCACCCATAGAATCAGTTCAACTCTGAAGACAAATATTCTTCTTCCTCTTCAGTGTTGAACTCACCCATGTCTGCATTGCTAGTCCCATTCTGTCCAAGAACTGTAACTGTC
This sequence comes from Cuscuta australis, assembly GCA_003260385.1. NCBI lineage: Eukaryota > Viridiplantae > Streptophyta > Magnoliopsida > Solanales > Convolvulaceae > Cuscuta > Cuscuta australis. Next base: position 1,185,548 of record NQVE01000129.1, on the reverse strand, counting down.
TTCTGAATTAGGCTTGGGTCTATGGTCAATGACTTAGGAAGGTTCCCTGCCTTGGCTAGACTGTCTTTCCCCATATGTGGCAGCCTGTAGTTGTTACCTCTTTCATCTTCCATGACTTTAGTTAATACTTGCTGATAACTCAACCACACCTTGTTTAGGGTTTCAGGCCTTAGAGAACTGTATGCTCCTTCCACTGCCTCTAACAATTCAGTTACTGTGTTTGGAGCACATTGCTCTTTTAAAGACTGAATTGCTCTGAAAAATCCAAGGTCCAACACATTTAGGTCAGGGGAGTTGGGGGGTTGATTACCTAAAGTGATGTGAAACCCATTGGTGTTACCTGCTGCCACAAAGTCTGAGTCTATTCCTTGGATGTGTGGCCTTGCATTATCTTGTTGAATGTGTATTTCTTTGGATAACTGTGATGGCCATTTCTCTTGGATAGCTGGAATGACTTTATTGATTAGCATATCTTTTGTGATTTGTTTGGTAACACTGGTGATTGCTTTCACCTCCACCTCCCCCTTTGCCCTGTTCTTGCTGTTCCTTTTAGCTTTGACTCTTTCTGTGAAATGAAAGATCCCCACTTTCCCATCCCACAACACCTCTTCATTCTCCCCAAAAAGTGGTCTCCCAACCACACATAAGAACATGACTTTGGCTATGAATCTTTTTGATTTACATGCTCTGTAAGGGTCTGCTTCATCTGGAAAGAGGTAAAACCTCTGGGAAGTTTTAGACATAAAGAACCACTTCTCATCGATGTGTAAAACGTTGTTAAATGTTTTAAACTTAGGCACACTACCCATGCTGTAAGGGTCAACCTGATCTAAACAGAACCTCAGCCTTGTGATCTTATTTGCATCAGTTAAATATGGTTTGATAGCATTAGAATGGCTCCTAAGCATACCTCTTTTAACCCACTCATGAACTGTCGACTTAGGCTGCCCAATTGCTGCTGCTAATGCTCTCAGATTAGTCCTCTTCCTCAGGGGAGTGTCTGCAACAACTGTTAAATCCAGAACATCCCTCTTTCTTCCACTATTTCCTGCAATCTTGCTACTCACATCAATGGCAGCCCCCCGCTCTAATTGTTTCTTTGCAATTGCCCAGATTTTACTGACAATTTTCCTAGAAACTTTGAAGTTTGAAGCAAGTTTGGTAATCTGCCCATACTGAGATGAGAATGAACCGTCTGGATTCTGTTTTGAATGTGATAGTAGTGCATCACTAATGAGTTGCCTCGTGTTGTTGTCCAAGTTCTTCGTGTTAATCTCACGGTTCATTATGCATTATATATGCAGGGAAAAACTGCCTAGCACGACAGGGAATGAAAGAGGAAAAAAGAAGAAGGAAGGAAATCAAGAAGGGAATGAAGAAGAAAGGGAGGGGAAGAGCATGATGAAGAAAAGAAGGTGCTGCTGAAAAAGGAAATTGCCTGGGGGTTTAAATGCTTGTAATGAACCCTTTGAATGGGTTTTAGACCTTTTTTTGGGCGGGTGTTAAAAAATTTAGGAGGGAATGTGAATTAATTTTGGATATTTTTGTGATGTAAGTTGTGATTTGATGTAACTTTACCCATACTTTAAATAATGATTATAAGTAGTCATTCCACTTCCTCATTTTCGGCCAGGAAACTGCCCCCCTTCCCCCATTATTTAAACAAGGGTATTTTAGTCTTTCTATAGCCATTTTCAAGCCTTCTTAAAAATAAGGAAAAGTCAAACCGGGAACACCATTCCCGGACGGAGGGAGTATATAATTCGTGGAATGCAGATGGGGAGGCGCGGTAAAAGGAGTCGGGAGAAAATTCCTCTTGAGGTTATTGGGGATATACTGTCTCGTGTACGAATTGCCAGATATGTGATCAGAGCTCTAGCTTGTCGCAGGTGGCGAAAAGCTTACTGCAAACACCTTCATGGCACTTTGGTTTTGATGCTGCTGATTTTAAGTTTCCCCAGGGCCTAGCTTCTGTTCCTGACATTGAGTTGTTGATCACTAAGGCGATATTTCAGACAACCGGTTTGCGAAAATTGACGATTCTGATGGGGGGCAACTACAAGTTTTCGGCTAGTTCAGTTCATGCTTGGTTGATGTTTGTTAGAGAATCTTTGTCGGAGCTATGTTATAAGGTTTCAACTTCTACCCGTGTAGATGTTCTTGACATGTTCGAAAGGCAAAAATTGGAAAGCTTGAGTTTGTCTGATTACAGAATTGGAAGGGATGAACTGAGTTTCGAAAGATTTGCATGTTTGACATCACTATCTCTATGTCGTGTCGGCATTTCAGTTGAAGATCTAAATCGATTCCTCAATGCTCCTCCCAAACTCGAGTCTTTGAAACTTGATGATCCCTTCCTTCAAGCTTCACAGGGTTTGCCGGATCATGAGTTTTTGGAACCAGAAAAAGTAGTCAAAGTGTACTGTCCTACACTGAAGGCCCTATTTCTTGATAATATGCAACTGTTTCAGTTTATATTGGAGAAGAATGGTACTAGTATTGAGTATATGCAAATGAAACATTGCTATTTCAGATTGTTTAAAGTCTCTGGCACAAAACTCTGAGGGACGTCAGAATCTCCCACTCCGAGGCTTGGCGTCTTGAAATTGAGCAGACAGACAATCTAGAGAGTTTTGAAATCGTCGACATTCATATTACCAGGTCAAATTTGCTCCCAATGATGATACAATCACCAAAGTTGAAAAGGTTTCGCTTTTGGGGCTTTAAGAAATGCACGTATGACGAAATAATTCTTGATGACGGGCCAGAACTAGTGTTGGATTTAGAACGAATGGCCATTTGTTCACCACAACTTACCCATCTTGCAATATTGTGTGATGAAGGAGTGGATGGTCTTGTATACAGATTCGGGGGTTCGGCTTCCTTGGAGAAGGTCATGGTTTTGGAGATTGGGTGGCATGGTTTTGATGGCTTTTGTGAATGGGCAGAGAAATTACTGAAATGTTGTCCAAATGTGAAGAAGGTTATTGTTCATTGGGTTATAGAAATGTATAAATCAGACAAATTGAAAAGTCTTTCTGTGCAGTCCTCATTAATGGTTGAAATGATGAGAAAGTATCAGCACATAGAGATTCAATTTGCCTTCTTATATACGCAGTAATTATGTTTTAAGGAATACCCTCATCTACTCTTTTGATAGGTTTTGTTGGATTTTAGTGAGTGTATTGTTCTTGAATCCAGTTTATAACATGTCTACCAGTGTTATTATAAATAACTTATTTAAGAAAATCTTATCAGTACGGAGTATAATTTTTTCGTAGTTTTGGTACCACTTTTATTTTAAATAATTTATTTAAGAATCGTATCTTATCAGTACGAAGTATAATTTTTCCTTGTTTTGGTAATGTAGGGTTGGTAACGCAAATTATATCATAGAAAATACTAGGGTTGCCACGAGTGCTATCATGGGTGCACTCATGCTTCGCACAGACAAACACAGACAATTATCGTCTGTATTTGTCTGTGCGAAGCATGGGTGCACCGATGGTAGCACCCATGTGGTGGTACCTGATGGAATTAAAAAACTGCGCACGATTAGAAATGAGGAGCATGACAAACCCTAGCTTTGACCTTCGTCGATGGAGAACAACCGCAATGCTCAATCAAGGAGACGAGATGCCGGTGTTGGGGAAGGGCTTCTCGAAGGCAGAAGACGGGGATCTCACCCTAGACGACGACGGGAAATTGGAGATGGTGCGCAGATTCTGGAGAGGTGTAGTAGGCGTTGGAAGAATAAGGCGTGTAATAAACACTGGTGCGCTTTTGGAATGAATACTAAGACCATATTCTTTAGGGCTGAAACTAGAAAGAAACTAGAAAAAACTGGAAGAAATTAAAAACATTAGAATAAACTGAAAAAAATTAGAAAAAACTCAAAAATTTATTTATATATATTTTACATAGTATTCTTATTATAATTATTATAGTAGTAGTTGTTGTTATAATTATTACTATTGATATTTAATTATTATTCTTAACTAATATTCTTATTAATTATTCTTATTATTATATTAACAGGTAACAAAGTGAATAAGTTTTGACCGTGTGAATAATATAAATCTCACTAAATTAGGGACAGAGAGTGTAGTATAATTATTATTTTTTAATTAAAATATTGATATTTTTCCAAGGTCAATTTAAATTTAATAAAATATCCATATTTTTTAGAACATGGTTTAATGTCATACTGTCATGTAAAATATAAAAGAACAATTTTCCCATGGGTGTTTGACTTTGACAAAGTCAAAATTGATTTAATTGACCTTTATTCAAAAAGGTTCTCACATTTAATTCATATAATTTGTTTTCATGATTTATTTTACTAAATCATTTCATCACATATCAATTTCTTAATTATTCTTGATTTGGGTCTGTACTTTAGTTTCCAAACCAGACCACACATGAAGTCAGCACATTGGATTTATCTTTATGAGATTTATCCAAATTGTGATATTGGATATCAAAACACTTTTTATTTTGGACCAAAGCCCAACAATAATTTATTTCAATCAAAACAAATTTGATTAATTGAATAATTATTCATTAAAAATTTTAGGGTATGTTTTGGGACGTTACATTCCCTCTGTCCATTAATTTTTTTCTCATTTTCCTTTTGGACTAACCACAAATTTCTTTATCGTTTTCTATTTTGGAAGATATTTTTAATAAATGTGTCATTATGCCCCCACTTTTTATCTACATTATTTATTTTCTTTTATCACATCAAAGGTAAACATGAAAAGTCTTTAAATTTTTGAACGTTATCTTCGTGCCAAGTCAAAACGAGAAAGAAATTGTTGGATGGAGAGAGTATTACGGAGTATTGAGAACATAAAGAACATATTCATAAATTTATCCTTTGATTATTCTAAGAGTTCAAGTCAAATGTATCATCCTCCTGCTCAATTTATGTTATACATTTTAGTATAATTGGAATATCTATTTGACCAATGTTATGATCATAATCATAAAAAAAGTTTGGTGGTGCGGAGTTCATGCTTTGATGAGTTTGTTATGATAAAAGTCTCATTTTAATAGTGTTTCAGGGGTAGCATTGTCGAGCGCGCGGTTCAAGGGGCAGCAGTCCTGTAGGGTCCAAGGGACGAGCCCCTAGCTAGCAGGTCAGCTCGAAATCATTTTATTTTGGACAAAGTGATGTGTTAAAAATTCACTTGAATTTTTATTTTTCGAAATTGGGTATAAAGAAGTTCTAAAAGAATGCTTATTCTAATTTTCGCGCAATTGGCCTAATAGCTCTAAACCCCCCTGTGGTTTGAAAAATAGGCATCAAAACCCCCCTTCTTTTCAATACTTACTCCTAAAATCCCTATAGATTTCTAAAAGCAGCGTCTATACCCCCTCCACCGGATTTTTTGTGGCACGTGAATCATACGCTCCGTTGATGGGCTGGAAATTTGATAAAGGGGGGCATTGGTGCTCCATTTTCAAATCATAGGGGGTTACCATGCGATTAGTTTATTTTATTATGAAAAAAATATCCTTCATCCAATGAACTTTATTTTTTTTCAATGTTCCTTACAACGCAAACAATTTTTTTAGAACATTAAAAGTGTCATTTTTTTTATTTTTAAGACGGTGACATTTTCTCTTGTCTATAATACTTTTTATCTTATTCAGTTTTCCATTTCTTTTTGTATTAATTTTTTCTTTTATTGTATTTCATTTCCTATTCTTTATTTACATGTCCCAATTTTTTACTCCGTATTTTATTTTGAAAAAGCATAAGAAATAAATTTGAGACCGATATAGTTTATGTTACTTTTTTATATCATTTATTTATGAAAACATTATTAAAAATTTAGTCGCTTATTTGTCAAAATAATATATTAAGGTCACATCTGTTTTTTGTAAAAATTTTGATTCAACTTTAAAGTAAAAAAGTAATTTTGGGAGGGACGAATAAAAAGTAGTCCGTAATTATCATCTACTCCGTATAACCCAAAAATAATGTTCACATCCTCACAGAAACACAAAAACAAAAGGCCTATAAAAAAGAACGGCCCGTCATCCTCAAGGGTAAGTCCTATTGCTCTAGACGACGACTTTTTACGAAGGCGGAAATCAATCTGTTTTGCACTCTTGCCGAAACGCAGCCCCTCTCTCTCTCTCTCTCATCCAGATATATTACAGGTGAATCTTTCATCACTCTTAAATTCATGCTTTTTTTGTTTGTTTCTTAATTCAATTATTGTTTATTCGTTTGCTTAATTCTGATTTCCTGAGAACTTGAAGCTTTGAAACCCTAATTCATAAAATTGGAATCTTAGTTGTTTGATCTGCATGCGTACCTGTGATTAAGCTTCTCCTTTAATGATAAGCTGACTGTTTTGTTTAATTATTCAAATCGTGGAATGAAGATGGAGAGGGACAGTAAAAGGAGTATGGAAGGGCCTGTGGAGAAAATTCCTCTTGAGGTTATTGGGGATATACTGTCTCGTGTGCGAATTGCACGAGATGTGATCAGAGCTTCTCTAACTTGCAAGAAGTGGCGAGAGGCGTATTGCAAACACCTTCATGCACTTTCCTTTGGTCTTTCTAGTTTTAAGTTTCCCAAAGGCCAAGATTCTATTCCTGACATAGAATTGTTGATCACCAACATGATGTACGAGACACCCGGTTTGCAGAAATTATCGATTCTGATGGACTTCAGGTACAAGTTTTCGGCTGGTTTAGTTGTGGCGTGGTTAAGGCACGTTAGAGAAACCTTGTCGGAGCTGGTTTTCAATGTTAGAACTTCTACCCCTGTTGATGTTCTTAAGATATTTGAAAGGCGAAAATTGGAAAGCTTGAGCTTGTGGGACTACAACATAGGAAGGGTTGAACAGAATTTCCAAAGATTTCCAAGTTTGACATCACTATCTCTATCTCGTGTCGGTATCTCAGCAGAAAATCTGAATCAATTTCTCTATGCTCTTCCCAATCTCGAGTCTTTGAAACTTGATGATCCCTTCCTAGAAGCTTCATACAGTGAGGATTCTTCAGATAGTGACGATTCGTCAGATATTGACGATTCCTCACCAATAAAGGTAGTCAAATTGAGTTGCCCTACACTGAAAACCTTTTTTCTTGATGATATGAAAGTATGTCAGTTTACAATGGAGAGTAGTAGTCTTGAGTATTTGCAAATGACAGATTGCTATTTCGGTTCGTTTAAAGTGTGTGGCAGTAAAACTTTGAGGGACATCAAAGTCTCCCGCTCCGAGTCTCGGCTTCTTGAAATTGAACGGACAGACAATCTAGAGAGTTTTGAATTCATTAGTAGTCGTGTAACCGAGTCAAATTTGTTGCCAATGATGGTACCATCACCAAAGTTGAACAGGTTTCGGTTTTGGGGTTTTACGAAGAAGTACAAGAGTCGCGCAGTAGGGAATGAAATAATTCTTGACAACGGATCAGGAATAGTGTTGGATTCAGAACGAATGGCCATTTGTTCACCACAACTTCGCCATCTTTCGATATTTTGCAACGAAGGACTTGAGGGGCTACTCTACAAATTCGGGGGTCCGACTCCCTTGGAGAAGGTTGTGGTTTTGGAGATTGGATGGGATGGTTTTAAAGGCTTCGGAAAATGGGCTGAGGAATTACTGAAATGTTGTCCAAATGTGAAGAAGGTAATTGTTCATTGGGTTATTCCAAAGAAGTGCAATCCAATGTTTTTGAAGAATCTTACTAAGCAGACCTCATCAATAAATGAAATGGCGCAAAACAGACAAATGCAAGTGTCCTTCTTATATGATTCTGGTTTTGATTAAGTATCAGCACATAGAAATGCCTTTAATCACCATTCTCTGGCTTCACTTGTTAGGGTTTGTTGGATTTTATTGAATTAGTCTTTGTTCTTGATACTATAATTCTATAACATCTTAGTATAATGTTTCATAGATGTGGTAATTTGGTTGGTGGTGGTGTGTTCCTAATAGGCTAATACTCTACACATCTCACTCCTCTCTTCCTTTTACTACCAGGAAGAAGAGGCTCCAAGCTTTTTAAAAAATAATTGCAAGTGTAATCTCCACTACACTTTCACACTATGTTTGGTTCAAGGAATTTCAAAGTAAAAGAAAAAAACAACTTTCTCTCATTTTCATCGCTAAAATGGGAAGAATCTAGGTTTTCATCCATTTAGTACATTTTGCTTTTTAATTTTGTTTTCCTTCTGTTTTTCCTTTACCACTCGAACCAAACAACAAAAAGTGTTTTCCACTTTATTTTTTTTGTTTCCCTTTCGAATTTCTTGAACCAAAAATACTGCTAATACATTTCTTTAATAATTGGTTTTAGTGGAGAGTTGATGATTTTTAATGTCATAAGATTCATCACTCACGTCCGAATTCTCAAAATTGCAAGCATGAAGGATTCTCTTACATGTAATAAACCGTGGTATTAGTGGCGTAATAATGATTATTAGAATTTACTATCATGTCTGTTATACTTATTAAAAATTTGTTCTGAAAAATAATAATAGAAGATTTGTTCAATAAAATTGTTAAAATTGCAATTTCTATCACATATTTTTATTAACTGGTTATCTTTGAGAATCAATTTTTCATTCACATTTTATTATTTATATATCCCTTTACTTATTTACATTATTAAAAAATACACATGACAACAATTTACTAAAGGGTCGCTTCGCTCTCGGGCATCGAGATCAAACCTAGATTGTGCGAGATCTTTCAACAAGCGGCTGGAGGAATCAAGAACGGATTGTCACAAGTGTGCTTGGAATCTAAGGGAAAGGGGATGGCTGATGGCTATTGTCCGGTAATGAGCCGAACACTGCTAATCAGAAGAAAAAAGACGCCCTCCGTAGCCGTAGTCTGGTTGGGCTTCCTGACCTCTCGATTTGGAATAGCTCTTTTGGGAACCCAGCGGAACTGGCACTCTGTATGTGCTGCTATGATAGTAAGCTCTTCCTGGCCGCGCATCCGTTTTCTTGTAGAATGCGCCCTTACATTTGCTCTGCAGTACGAGCCTCATACAAAGCCGCGCTCCTTGAATATGATGAGAACCCGCCCTCTTTTCTGTACCAATCCTTACTTACTACTACATCTTTTTTTGGGTGTATAGCTCAGTTGGTAGCCATGCCTCACATTAACCAAGCAACGTCTTTAGTTTCGATGCCAGATTACTTTGTCCTTCAACTTTTACCATCGTTCTCTTATCATTCTCTTAATTTTTTAATTATTTTTTCCACATATTATCTTTTCATTTGTACAAAAAAATAATTGACCAATCACTTTTTTATTTCTTTTTTCTTATAAGGCCTATCGGTGTGACACACGGAAAAGGAAAAGGGGAAGCCACTTGGCACGGGAAGGGAAGGGGAACACAGCCCCCTCCCCCCCTACAGGAAGAGCGGGAACCCCTTCCTGTCTTTTTTAGTGAAATAGAAAAAAATTACTATTTAAACACAACGCTCGATTCATATTTTTCACACGCTTCGTATCATTTCTTTGAATTCTTCATTCTTCATACTCATTTTAAACACCTCTCGCCAAAATATCGTCTCCTTCATCAAATACGATGTCGAATTGTTTTTGTTGTCGTTTCTTCGAATGGAGACGACAAAATTTTATCCGAGCATGTGGAAATTGGAAGTACTTCGGTGCAAAAAAATCCAATACCCGGCTCGTGCATAGTCACAAAACAATTAAGACATGTTATGCATGCTTGTCTTATACGGAGTATTACATAACATAATCCTCAAAGATGAGGGGCAAACGATATGCGAATACGATCTGAATGGCGTTCTTTAGAACGTCGAACTAGTGGATGCTGGAGAACAAGACTTGAACTTGTTTGCATGATGCAACCAGAATACACACCTCCACCGACCTACGGGACGGTTTCGTAGAGTAAATGTAAAATTTCGATCTATGAATTGTATCTAATGATTAGGTTTCCAAGTTTTTATGTGAAATATGAATTCTATAATACTCCGTAATATTTTTATTGTGTTAATTATTTAATGTACCAATTTCAGTAATAATTTTAATTTTTTAAATGTATAACTTTAAATGTTTGAAGTAAATTTTTATTAATTTTATGTTTTTATTAATTTAATTTGTGGAGGTTTTGAGGAGGAGTGTGGGCCGATTGAGAGGAGGGAGGTTGGGCCGAGTGAGGGGTGAGAGAGAGGGTGGGGTTTTGGGCCGTGTGTGTGTTAGGCTGTGGGGAAGGGGTGAGGTGGGATAGGAAATTTGGTGAAGATGATAAGGGATGGTGTCCTCCGTAGAGTGGAGGAATTGAAGATCTGAAGGTGTGGTGACATGATTGCATGCAAAGTGTTTGTTAAAATGTCACTGTTTGTTAAAATGTCATAGTGTTTATGTACTCATGTATTGCATGCAAAGTGTTTGTTAAAATGTCATAGTGAGTTCTTGAAGTATGATTTCTATGAAATCTTAAAATGACAATACATAGAATGTTCATCTAGATAGATTGTGTGTGTGCCTCTTTTTATCTATGTTAAAAAATTTCAATACTGTATTTCTTTAAAAATAAAAAAATAAAGATACATATAAGTTGTTTTATATTAATATAGATGATAAGAAATTCAAATTGACAAAAAAACTTGAAATAAAAAATATAGTATAATTTAAATAAAAGATACACATGTATTAAAATTTAAAAAACGAATTTATTTATAAAAAGTTATACAATGAAAACAATGGTGAATTGTATATTAAGAAAAATATTTTACAATAAAGAAATAGATATTGATAGAGTAGTTAGATAGTTAAAGGTTTATACAGAACATAATAAAAATAATAATAATAATTCAACTAATAGTATATCTATTTTAATTCTTAGAAGATTAAAGAAATTGTAAAATGAGCCAACTAGTATATACATCCGCGATAGATACACATGTGGCATGCCATATATCATCACCACAATGAAAGTACTCTAATATACTTTATCCTACCTCATGTCAACGTATTCATCCAATTTGACTTTTTCGAGTCAAATTAGACGATGAACTTGAACTCAATTGAATAAAAATTATAATAATATACATTAGTGTGAAAATGATTTAATTAGACTTATCATTTTGGTAATTTTCAAAACTTTATTCCATTTTATTAATGGGTAATACTAATTGAGAATAATTGAAAATTAAAGCTCGTTATGTTTGTCTAAAAAAAGTCAAATTAGACAAATATACTAGTGTTGGATTATCGAATTCATAGCTAGGGAAGAGGAAGAAAGTGTGTAAAGAAGATGATGAATAGTATATCCTCCTCTCTCCACTTTCCTCTTCCAAGAAAAGGGTATAAATAATGGGGGCTAGGATTAGGGTTTGAGCCCATATACAAATCAATGGGTAGGCCGAACATACTGGGCCACCTCTAAATAAGCAATTAATATACAACTAACGGGCTGTTCCAACAGAATGAACCGTCTCAACCAATATTATACAAAGACCAGATACCATATGTCTAGGGTATCCATCAACTAGGACGGAGGAAGAATAAATGTCATATTCCGTATCATGATATTTAGTCTTATAGTGTTTTCTGGGATATGAAATGGTTCTTACCCGTCAACCCCTCTCACTGTAATTACAATTAAGGGTCCATTTGGTGCACAAAATTGATGGAATTGAAATTGAATTGAGAGATGAAATTTTATGGAATTAATTTGGATGGAATTGAGTTCTTCAATTCCAAATCATTTTTGGAAATATTAATTCCAAATCCACATATTTTTGTACTACCAAATATCAAAATTAAATTTATTGTCTTCAATTCCAATTTCTTTATTGGATTCTGTGTATCAAATGGAACCTAAGAGTTTAACAAGTGCCTATAATATAATGAAAGACTAAGGCTCCGTTTGATATACAGAATTCAAACTGTAGAATTAGAATTGGAACAATAATTTCAATTCTGTTATTTAATACCACAAAAATATGTAAATTTGTAATTCGTAGTGTCAAAAGTAAATTATGAATTAAAATGGGAGAATTCAATTTCATCCAAATCAATTTCATAAAATTTGAACTTTCAGTTCAATTTCAATTTCAATTCCAAATAGATCCTAAGGCTATGTTTTCTTTAAATTATTTTAATGGCTAATTTGATTAAAAAAATGTTTCTGATTCGAAAAAGTCGAGAACAAAAAATCCGATCAACAAGAAAGAAAGAAAAACTTGCATTTTGTGTTGGGGCTGCGAGATTTAGGTGAATGTTCATCACTCTCAAATTCGCGTTTCATTTTTATTAAATTCATGTATTTGTTTTTGTCTTTCTTAAATTTAAGTATTGTTTATTCGTTTGCTTGATTCTGATTTCTCTAGAATCCTAAGCTCTGAAACCCTACTTCAAATAATTGTAATTTTAGCTGTCTGATCTACATGCGTACCTGTAATTTCTGGTTGAATACTACTCTGACTGTTTTATTTATATATTTAATTCATGGAGTGTAGATGGAAAGTGACAGTAGGAGTTTGGAAGAGCACGCGGAGAAACTTCCTCTTGAGGTTATTGGAGATATATTGTCTCGGGTAAGAGTTGCACGAGATGTGATTAAAGCCTCTCTAACTTGTAAGAAATGGCGAGAGGCTTATCGCAAACACCTTCATGCACTTTCCTTTGATGTTGCTGATTTTGAGTTTCCCAAGTACCAAGGTTCTGTTCCTGACATAGAAATGTTGATCACAAAGACAATATTGCAACTTCCTGGTTTGCGAAAATTATCGATTCTGATGGACGTCCGGTACGCGTTTTCAGCTGGTTTAGTTTTGGCGTTGTTAACATTAGTTAGAGAAACCTTGTCGGAGCTGTGTTATAAGGTTAGAACTTCCACCAGTGTTAATGTTCTTGATATATTTGAAAGGCAGAAATTGGAAAGCTTTGAGTTTGTCCTATTACAAAATAGGAAGGGTTGAAGAGAATTACCAAAGATTTCCATGTCTGACATCACTATCTCTATTTCGTGTTGGTATTTCATTTGATGATCTAAATCGATTTCTCTATGCTCTTCCCAATCTCGAGTCTTTGAAACTTGATGATCCCTTCCTAGAAGATTCAGATAATGAGTATTCTTCAGATAGTGATTCTTCAGATAGTGGGGATTCTTCAGACGATGAGTTTTTTTCACCAGAAAATGTAGTCAAATTGCATTGTCCTGCACTGAAGACCCTTTTTCTTGAAGATATGAAACTATTTCAGCTTATATTGGAGAGTAGTAGTATTGAGCATTTGCAAGTGGAAGATTGCTATTTCAGTTCGTTTAAAGTGTATGGCAGTACAACTTTGAGGGACTTCAAAATCTCCCACTCCGAGGCTTGGCTTCTTGAAATTGAACAGACAGGCAATCTAGAGAGTTTTGAATTCCTCAGGAGTCGTGTTACCCATTCAAATTTGTTTCCAATGATACAATCGCCAAAGTTGAAAAGGTTTCGGTTTTGGGGTTTTAGGAAGAAGTACATGCGTCATGTAAGGGGGGATGAAATAGTTCTTGACAATGGATCAGGAATAGTGTTGGATTCAGAAAGAATGGCCATTTGTTCACCACAACTTCACCATCTTTCAATATTTTGCAACGAAGGACTTGAGGGGCTACTCTACAAATTCGGGGGTCCGACTTCCTTGGAGAAGGTTGTGGTTTTGGAGATTGGATGGGATGGTTTTAAAGGCTTCGGAAAATGGGCAGAGGAATTACTGAAATGTTGTCCAAACGTGAAGAAGGTAATTAATTGTTCATTGGGTTATTATTCCAGAGAAATGCAATGCAATGTTTTTGAAGAATCTTACTGAGCAGACCTCATCAATAAATGAAATGGTGGGCAAGTATCAGAACAGAGAAATACAAGTGTCCTTCTTGTATGATTCTGGTTTTGATTAAGTGTATGTTTGGTTCAAGGAATTTGAAATGAAAAAGAAAAGAAAATGGGATGGAAAATAGTTTTTCTTGTTTGGATAGAGAGGAAAAGAAAAGAAAAGTGGAATGAAAATGAAATGAGAACACAAAATATATTAAGAGGAGAGAAAATCAAATTCCTTCCATTTTGGTGAGGAAAATAAGAGAAAATCATTTTCTTTTCTTTTCCTTTCAAAATCTTTGAACCAAACATAGTGTAAGTATCAGCACATAGAAATGCCTTTAATCACCATTCTCTGGCTTCACTTGTTAGGGTTTGTTGGATTTTATTGAATTAGTCTTTGTTCTTGATACTATAATTCTATAACATCTTAGTATAATGTTTCATAGATGTGGTAATTTGGTTGGTGGTGGTGTGTTCCTAACACTCTATATATACATCTCACTCCTCTCTTCCTTTTACTACAAGGAAAAAGAGGCTCCAAGCTTTTTAAATAAGAATTGCAAGTGTAATCTCCACTACACTTTTACACTATGTTTAATTCAAGGAATTTGGATGCAAAAGAAAAAAAATGACTCTCATTTTCCTCACCAAAATGGGAGGAATATGGGTTTTCATCTTCTCATTTTCTTTTCCTTCCATTTTTCCTTTTTTTCCCACTCGAACCAAAGAAGAAAAAGTGTTTTCCACTTCATTTTCTTTTTTTTTCTTTCAATTTTCCTGAACCAAACATAGTGCTAATGCTTTAATAATTGGTTTTAGTGGAGAGTTGATGATTTTTAATCTCATAACCATTCATGTTACTCACGTATGAATTCTCAAAATTGCAAGCATGAAGGATTCTCTTACATGTAATAAACCATGGTATTAGTGGCGTAATAATGATTATTACGGAGTAGAATTTACTAACATGTCTGTTATACTTATTAAAAATTTGTTTCGAATAATTAGAGACTAAGGTTCATTTATCTCTGTAAAAATAGAATTATTTTAATCATCTATTGAAGAGTAATAATAGATGATTTGTTCAATAAAATTGTTAAAAGAGCAGGAACCCCTCCCTGCCTTTTCTAGTGAAATAGAAAAAAATGTATTATTTGAACACAAAACTTGATTCATATTTTTCACACGCTTCCTATTCATTTTAAACACCTCTCGCCAAATATCATCTCCTTCATCAAATACGATGTCAAATTCTTCTTATTTTCATTTCTTCGGATGAAACCGAAAGTTTTTCATAAACGTGATCATGGAGGCGGAAATTTTTTATCCGAGCATGTAGAAATTGGAAGTACTTTGGCGCAAAAAATCTGATACCAGGCTCGTGCATAGTCACCAAAAAATTAAAACATGTTATGTATGCTTGTCTTATATTACATAACATAATCCTCAAAGATGAGGGGTAGACGATATGCGAATACGATTTGAATGACGTTCTTGAGAACGTCGAACTAGTGAATGCTGGACAACAAGACTTGAACTTGTGTGTGTGATGCAATTAACCAGAATACGCACCTCCACCTATGGGCTGGTTTGGTAGAGTATTTGTGAAATTTTGATCCACCAATTGTATCTGATGATTAGGTTTCCAAGTTTTTAAATATAAATTATGTTTAGGTTTTTATCTGAAATATGAATTGTATAATAATATTTTTATTGTGTATTAATTATTTAATGTATCAATATTAGTATTAGTTTTAATTTTATTTAAATGTATAACTTTAAATGTTTGAAGTAAATTTTTTTAATTATATGTTTTTAGTTTAATTATTTTAATTAAAATAAGTAATAAAAAATTATATAAAAAAGTGAAAGAGAAAAGGAGAAGGTCTTACTCTAAGAGTCCGTTTGGAAAAGAAGAAAATGATTTCAAAAAAATGAATTATTTTCTGGTGTTTGGTAAAAGTGTGAAAATTGCATAATTTTATTTGGGACATTTAGGAAAATGAGAATTGGAAAATAGAAAAAACAAGCTCAATCTTCAAGCCTAGTCCATAGATTCCCCGGCATCATCCTAGATCACAAATCGCAACACCCCAAAGCTACCCCCAACATGGTGCATAGCAAATCAATGGAGACAGAGGTGTAGGAGATATGAGGCGGCGATTATGTGGAGGAAAGAGGCAGGGGCGGGGGCAACGATTTGGACGAAGGAGGCAGGGGGCGACGGCGACAATGTAGACGAAGGAGGCAGGGGCGGCGGCGACAATGTGGACGAAGGAGGCAGGGGCGGGGGCGTGGATTTTGTAAACATGTGATATTGGCAATGGTGAAGATAAGCAAGAGCGGCAGATATTGTTTTTTCATCTGACTTTCATTTTCCACTCTCTCTGAACAACGGAAAAAATGAGGAAAATGACTTTTGGGGCACGAACGACGTGAAAAGCATCCAAATGTGCGTCTTGCAGATTATGTTATGCATGTTGTCGATACGTTTGTTGAAGAGAATTGAAAGTATCCACTCTCGTTATACATTGCTTACGAGAGGTTTTCTGACAAACACAAGTGCTTTCTTACAACACTTGATGCAAAAGTTGAGCCTAAGACATTCAGAAGGCGTTCAAAAATGAGCAATTGAGGAAGGCCATGTAAGAAGAGATTGATGCATTAGAAGCCAACTATGTTACAAGGATACACAAATGTGAATTGGATATCTGACGCAAAGGACTTAAAATCCACAGATGGATACATCTTTATGCTAGTAGAAGCAGCTATATCCTAGAAGTCATCAAGACAGGCGCTAATCTCAAGATCCACTATGGAATATGAGTTTATAGCTCTGGATAAATGTGAAGAGGAAGCTGAATGGTTGCAAAACTTCCTAGAGGATGTTCTAAAATGGGATAAACCAGTTCCACCAATTTGCGTTTATTGTGATTGTTAGTCCGTATTAAGACGTGCAAAGAACAACACATATAATGGTAATTCCTGACACATTCGTCAAAGACATAAAACTTTTAAACAACTTCTGTCAACTGAAGTTATCACGATTGACTATTTGACTATGTAAAGTCAAAAGATAATTTTCCATAGTCATATTAAAGTTTAAATAAACTGATAGAGTATGAAATTGCATTCGGCTGAATCCATTTAGGCTCTCTTCACCTGATTAGGATAGAATAAGTTCTAACTAGATCTGGTTTGGTTTGGCCTAGTATGAATGTAGATACATTTAAAATTATTTGTAATCTGATTGCGGTAAAAATACATACTCTGTAATAACTAAGGAAAATAAGTTTGATTTGGGTCCGAATCCAACTTGGAGTCCAGCTCCAAAACAAATTACTCCGTACTTCGTATGCCTCAAATCCAGGATCCAAATACCCGTTCACAAAACCCTACGGGTCTACGTTCAATTTTCTCGACTGACGAACCGACCAAAGGCGCCCCCTTTTAACAACAATCCTCGCTATCGTTCCGGCGTCTGAGCATATCGATTTCCTCCAGGTCCGTTCGTTAATTCCAGATTATATATCAAAGTGATTATTTGATCGAGTGTTTTTGGGTGAATTGTGATTCGATTCATCGTCATTTTTTTTCTCTGAGGTTCTGTGATTTTTATTAGATGTAGTAGTATTTAGTAATCTTATCAGATATTCTCAAACGAAATTCATGTGCTTTTTCGTATTATGGAGACTTGATCCACAATTAGTACATGTTTTAGATCCGTGTTGTGTTCGAAATTGCAAACATGAAACACTACACTGCAGATCTTCAATTACTCTCCTATTGGTTTTTATAATGATCTATTTGAAACGCCACTCTACAGATCTTGTTTTTCACCGGTGCGTGCTTTGCTTATTTTTTTGGGGTTAAATTTGCGATTTTACATGCTTTGTGTTTGTTTTAAATTTGTGCCTTTCAAAACCAAAGCGTTTGTGCTTTAGTAATATCTGGAGTCTGACATATGTAAATCTTCATGTATTCCCGGTGGGAGAAAAGTGAACATTTTTCGTTCAATTTGAGGAGCTATGTTCCTGCGTTTATTGTTTAGGTTTGATTGGATTTAAAACATATTTTTTTATTTTGTTACTGCAAAGCACACAAATGGATATACTTATTTTTTTTTAGTTTATTTCTATTAGATCTCTGCACACCTCTACATGAGTGCATGATTTGTTTGACTCTTACTTAGGGCTCTCTGTGTATACTCAATCTTTTTTCTAGGATAAAGTTTGTTTATATAGTTTAATTATGACCTCGTTTGGGAATAACATTTTCTATTACAGTTAGAGTTTTGGATTATTTATTAATGGTGCAAGATTAACTTTGGAATTGCTAGATTTGTTGCCAAACAGACCCTATATATCCCTTTTTACTGGAATTGTTCTGATGGTCTTTTCTCTGTTTTGGTTTCAGCTCATTTATTAACTTTTCAAAAACTTTTGCAAGATGGCTTCACGATTTTGGACTCAGGTTTGTGGTTTTTGTAGATATATTATGACATTGTTACTTGATTATCCCACACATTGAAAGCTTTGTTGGCATTTTTTTTATTTTAAATATTTCAACTCTAAGATTTTAAACAATTAGGTATTTCAACTTTAAGATATTTCAACCATTTTAACATCAAGATATCAACTTAAATATTCAATTTTGCCACACTTTGAGACTTTCAATAGTTTCAACTTATATATATGTGATCCCCTGTAATGGATTTATTATAGGGAGACAGTGATACCGAAGAGGACCTGAGTGATAATGACGTTCCAGATGAACCAGTTGAATCAACTGAACCTGCAAAAGAGAACAGATATCTCAGATCAGACTCTGAGTCTGACAGTGATGACGGACACGACCGCCGTCGTGTTGTCAAAAAGTTTGACAAACATTACGAGGAGATGTTGGGCACTATTGATCAGATAAATAATGCAATGAAGATCAATGACTGGGTCAGCCTGCAGGAGAGCTTTGACAAGATCAACAAGCAGCTCGAGAAGGTAATGCGTACAACAAATTCAGAGAAGGTATTGACTCTATATGTAAAGGGTCTAGTTATGTTAGAGGACTTTCTCGCAGAAGCCTTTGCAAATAAAGAAGCAAAGAAGAAGATGAGTAGTAGTAATGCCAAAGCAATGAATTCTATGAAACAAAAGTTGAAGAAAAACAACAAGCAATACGAGGAGCTGATTGAAGCATACAGAAAGAATCCACCAAAGAGTGAGGATGAAGGCAGTGCTGATGAATCCGAGGAAGAATCTGACGATGAAGACATTGACGAGGATGACATTGAGGAGTACCAAAAAGAAGAGTCAGATGATGATGATGTCCAGTCAACCGAGACTGGTGTGGGGTGGGAGAAAATGCTTAGCAAGAAAGACAAGCTTATGGATAAGCAGTTCAGGGATCCCAGCCAAATCACATGGGATATTGTCAACAAGAAATTCAGGGAAGTGGTTGCTGCAAGGGGTAGGAAGGGTACAGGGAGGCTTGAATTGGTTGAACAACTCACCTTCTTGACCAAAGTGGCTAAGACCCCTGCCCAAAAGCTTGAGATCCTTTTCAGTGTTGTCTCTGCCCAGTTTGATGTTAACCCAAGTCTAAGTGGGCACATGCCTATTAATGTGTGGAAAGCATCTGTGAGCAACATGCTTACCATTCTTGACATTCTTACCCAGTACCCAAACATTGTTGTTGATGACAAAATGGAGCTTGATGAGAATGAGACACAGAAAGGAGCAGATTACAACGAGACTATTAGGATCTGGGGGAACCTGGTAGCCTTTGTAGAAAAGATTGATGTGGAGTTCTTTAAAAGTCTGCAGGTTATTGATCCTCATACACGTGAGTATGTTGAGAGGCTTAAGGATGAACCTTTGTTTGTTGTTCTTGCACAAAATGTGCAGGAGTACTTGGTAAGGGCTGGGGATTACAAAGCTGCAGCAAAAGTGAGCCTGAAACGGGTTGAGCTCATATATTATAAACCACAAGCAGTGTATGATGCCATGAGGAATTGGGCTGAGCAAACAAAGAATGCCGAGGAAAAAACAGAGTCTGGAGAGGAAAACAAGGGGGGTCCACCTGCTATCGTTCCAACTCCCGAGCTTGTTCCAAGAAAACCCACCTTTGAAGAGAACAGTAGGACCTTGATGGATATCCTTGTTTCTCTTATTTATAAGTACGGGGATGAGAGAACAAAAGCACGTGCTATGCTCTGTGATATTTACCACCATGCCATCTCAGACGAGTTTTCAGTTGCACGAGACCTACTGCTGATGAGTCACTTGCAAGAGAATGTACAGCATATGGACATTTCAACACAGATACTCTATAACAGGGCTATGGCACAACTTGGTCTGTGTGCTTTCAGGGCTGGACTTATTGTTGAGAGTCACAGTTGTCTCTCCGAGCTGTATTCTGCTGGCAGGGTAAAAGAATTGCTTGCACAAGGTGTCTCACAGAACCGTTATCATGAAAAGACCCCAGAACAGGCATGCCTTCCTTCCTCTTCTTCCCTTATCACTGATAAAACTCATATATTTGTACATTGGACATTGGTGTAGTTGAACCACACGAGATTCTATAGATTCTTTCACCACATAAACTATTTAGTGTTTTTTTTTCTTTCAAAAATTTATCTTGTCCCTCTAATATAATACTAGACGCACATTTTCATATTATCAGGAGAGGATGGAGAGGAGGAGGCAAATGCCATATCACATGCACATAAATCTTGAACTCCTTGAAGCTGTTCATCTCACATGTGCAATGCTCTTGGAGGTTCCGAACATGGCAGCCAATAGCCACGATGCAAAGAGCAGAGTCATAAGCAGAACATTCAGGAGATTACTAGAGGCGAGTGAGAGGCAAACATTCACAGGCCCTCCTGAGAACGTCAGGGACCATGTAATGGCAGCCACTAGGGCCTTAAAACAGGGAGATTTCAACAAGGCCTTTGAAGTCATACACTCTCTCAATATATGGGGTCTTCTTCAGAACAAAAACAGTGTTCTTGAAATGCTCAGGGAAAAAATGAAGGAAGAGGCTTTGAGGACATATCTCTTCACTTATTCTTCCTCTTACAATTCTCTCAATCTGGGTCAACTCGCAAAGATGTTTGAGCTCTCTGATTCTAAGATCCATTCCATAGTGAGCAAGCTGATGATCACAGATGAGCTCCATGCAAGCCTGGACCAACCGACACGGTCTGTGGTGTTCCATGATGTTGAGTATACAAGGCTGCAGGCTTTGGCCTTCCAGCTGACGGAGAAGCTGGCAGTTCTTGCGGAAAGCAACGAGAGGGCAACAGAGGCAAAGATTGGCGGTGGGTTGGATGGTCTTTCCTTCAACAGACGAAGGGAAGGGCAAGATTATGCCGCGGCGGCTGGTGGTGGTGGTGGTGGTAAGTGGCAAGATTTCTCACAAGGCAGGCAAGGTGGTGGTGGTGGAAGAACAGGTGGGTATAACAGAGGTTTGGGTGGAGCATCCGGTGGTGGTGGTCTGTTCTCCAGGGACGCTAGATCCCACCAGGCACGAGGTTCTAGTGGCTATTCTGTTGGGAATCAAGGGTCACGATACTCGGGTGGTGGGCCCACATCCAGGAGAAACCAGGGCGATGCGTCGGCTCGGATGGTTAGCCTTAACAGGGGGATACGAGCATAGATTCGTACCCCTTCCAGTCATGTGGGCGTTGTGTGCCTTATTTTAGTTTTGGTTTTCTTTACTCGTACTGTATTTTATTTCTTGATGCTAACCCACGAACCTTTTGGCGATGGATTGGGATTGGTTTTTTTCTTTTTGAATGAATAATCTGTGGTTGCATTTTGTTATTTTATGGTCAAAATGGAAGTGGATTCACTTCAATTTCAATCTTTATAGACATTGTTACCCTGTCTTAAATTAAGAATTTTACATTATTCTCGTTGATTAGTAAGCGGTAGTGTAAAGTCAGTATTTTGCCATATTTTTTTATTTTTTATTTTTTCAGTCAAATATCATAAAACAAAACGTAAGGAAATGAAACGGAATGACTATGAGTCAAACGTCATAAAAGAAAACAAGATTTGACTATGAGTCAATGACAAATGTTACTCCCTCCGTCCTAAAACTTTCTTCTCAGTTTGACTTTTTTCCATTTTTAATTTTTGGCTTTGACTTCAAATTTTACCCTCCTTAAAAAAGATTTTTTGAAATTTTTTTTTACAATCATTCAAAATATAGAGTTAGAAGATTATTGTGTAAATACATGAGGTATTAATGTCATTTGTTATCTTTTTTTTTCTAAGGGAAAAGTAGTTTTATGACGGAGAAAAAGGGGAAGTTGAAAAAAAGTTTTAGGACGAAGGGAGTATTTGTGATTAGGCACATCTTGTTGATGAGGTATAAAAATTAAATTTGATGTACTTAGTACATCTTCGCGTAAATTTTGGTGTACCCAAATTACTTATAAACACAATTTTGTTTTTTAATAGTACTCCGTAGACCTGACAAAAAATGACCCGACCTGTTTTTGACCCGAAACTCGACCTGAAAACACTGGGTTTTGAACAAAGGTTTTGATGACCGAAGTCCGAACCCGAATTTGACCGAGCCCGAAATGACCCGCTAAAAATGGGTCAATCCCGAATGAACCCAAACCTGACTTGACCGACCCGCTAAAGTAAGAATTTTTCAAAAGTATACACTTTACTACTCGTTTGAGTGTATACATTTATATTTTCAGACAAAATTTTAATGATATTGTATAATTATCTTACTTTTTTTTCAAAACTTAAGCATTTTTATATTTCTTATATTGATTTATATATCTAAAAATTACTTCAGAGTTTAAAATAAAATAATTTTATAGATTTAATACATTTTTTTGATATTTTATCTTACTTTTTTTTCAAAACTTAAGCATTTTTAAATTTCTTATATTGATTTATATATCTAAAAATTACTTCAGAGTTTAAAATAAAATAATTTTATAGATTTAATACATTTTTTTGATATTTTAAATTTATTTAATAAAAAATGTAAGTGTTAATGTGAATTTAAAAAATTTTAAAAACCAAAGTCATAACCCGTTGGGTCGACCCGAACCAGATGAAACTGCGTCATGAACATATAGTTCTCAACCCAAAGTCGAATTGACCCGAACCCAAATAACCTGAACTTGAAGTGACTGAACCCGAACTCGACCTGACCGCCCGCTTTTCCAGCTCTAGTACTCCGTAATAACTTTATTCCGATGTAGTATTTAGAAAAATTTCGTTTATTAACGAAGGTTGCTAAAAAAAATTTTTGCTGAAATTTGGAACTATATAATGATGCAGAAATTGGTAGCCTTCTATTTTTGCCGTCCCCAAAAATTTTCTTAAAAAAATAAAAAGTAAAAAAAGTTATGTGAGAAGGTCTATTGTATATTATGTTGACTAAAATTATTTTTAACTCACTTTATATGAAAATTGGTATGGACGGATAGATTGTAGTTTTAGATAAATAAATATTATACTCGTAAAAGTTTGATATCACAAAACTATGGAGTACATAATATAATGAACTCAATTTAATGAAATTTTCATTACAACTAAATATATTCTTTTTCAAATTTGTGATTTTTGTAAAATTTAACTAAAAAAGTAAAACTATAAAAAAATTTATGGGACTACGGAAGTACTCTGTATAATTTTACCAAACTTCTTGAACACTAATGCAGTTTTTTAAAAATAAGAAAACCCCCCAAATAGGAGTAAAACATACTATGTATGTTATATTATCAAAGTAAGAGTTCAAACTTAAACTTCTCTGAATAAGAATAATTAACAAAAATATGCCTTTCCTATTCCCAGCGACCAGCGCACTACTCATTAAAAGGAAAAAAACATGCCTTTCCTTCATGCGTTTTCATCTCCAAGCCTCCATCACAATTGATTTCACTGGTAATGTAATTTTCTTGAATTGCAGCAGCGCATGAGCAGACTCCTCTAATTTTATTTAATTTCTCAATTTCAATAATATTTCTATATTTTTAATTTTAGACTTGATTTTTAACTGTCCCTTCCGTTGATTCCTCTTCTGCCGCAACCCCTTTCAACAAGCTCCGCGCGTTGCTCGCCTAGACTTGCCGGCGGGACCAAAGCATCATATTCGGCGCCGGCCAGTGCCGAGTTCGGAATTTCCACTCTGATTTTGGTCTCCACCGCCGCTGATTCCCCTTCTGTCGTTATCAATGACGATTGGTCATCTAGCTGCCATAACGGTAGCCGTGAGATGGATGATGATCACCGGTAGTATTATTGCAGGTCAGTGGCTGAGTTTGACATTATTCATTTGTTTGACATTTTGAATTTGCAACAGTGGCATTATATATGATAATATGTGGCATTGTGCATTACCATATGTGACATTATACGTTAATCCGCGACATTATGTATTACCATATGTGAGATTATATGTGGTCGTGTTTGGAATTATACCTTCATTGTTGTTAATGTGGCACTGCGACGAAGACTATGCAAAGTGTGTGTAACACCCTAATCTGTCCAGGTCTGCAGCCCCTTTCAGATTAAAGTATTAACTTGGTAATCGTAAAAATTTAAAACATTTCAAATACTTTTATTTATCACAATAATATTTTTCATAATATAAACAGTACGGAGTTTTCAATATTGCGGAAGCTTAACAATCATAATCACAAACATAATTTATTTATGTTCTTTAATTCAAAACCATCACATGCATTCCGACAATCTCGCCTCCGTCTGCCTCCAGGATCACGTCACTTCATTAACCTGCGTGTAGCAAATAAAACATACTACACGCTCAGCGTTGAAGCTGAGTAAGCATATCTAATGCATCGAACATTCATATAAACTGAATTTAAATTCATAATCAAATCATTTGATACCATGCACATAATGTTCAGTTCAGATAATCAATAATTATTAAAAATTATTCATCATGCATTATTCAACATTTATATTCACATTCAATGTTCATCAGTCATTCATAATAATTGCAATATTCAATTCAATATTCATCATTCAATATTTACTCATATTCAATATTCAATATTCAATATTCAATATTCAACATTCAACAATATCCTTAAACTATTCTTAGTCTAAGGACAATCACTTTAATATTTGTCAACCTTTAAACGAATTCTAGTTTAAATAATTAAACTATATTCCAGTATAAAATATTCCTAAATAATCCTTAAGCTAGGCCTAGTTTAAGATAAAAGGGTTTTGAAAATCTTAAACTTACCTTCACTTAAGGCCAACCAAAAACCGACAGCGTAGTGTTCACTGTTGGGTGGGTGGTACCCCAAACGAGTAGGTACTCAAGTTTGGTTCTTGGATCCCGTACGTACGTTTTAACCCTAGCCACCGGGTTCATACCCGCAAGGCCTAACTTAAATAGGTATATCTTAGAGGTCTTCTAGATACCTTTCAAATCAACATTAATATGGGTATATCTTAGAGGTCTTCTAGATACCTTTCAAATCAACATTAATATGGGTATATCTTAGAGGTCTTCTAGATACCCTTAACAATACATTTTATTTTCACAATCATCAATATATTCATTATGATTTAATCATTCACAATTATCATTTTTAATCAGAATATTCATCAAGATTCAATCATCATAATAATCAATCAATAATCATTACCATAATCATCAATCAACATAATATTCAATAATAATTAGCGGCCTAGCTTCGAGTGTTAACACCCTAACTTACCGTCATGCATCACATAACATTTTTATTTGTTAAAAACATCATTTTTATTTTGGTAAATCATTTTTCCAATGATCATAATCAATTGGTGGATTTTAGAGCATATATTTTTCGAATATTTTCGGAACAGGATCTCGACTTAAGAAAAATTGATTTTTATTTTTAAAAATAATCAATTAATACCTAAAAATCGATTTTTATATTTAAAATAATCCATTAATAGCTAAAAATCGATTTTTATATTTTAAATAATCAATTAATTGCTAAAAATCGATTTTTATATTTTAAATAATCAATTAATTGCTAAAAATCTATTTTTATATTTTAAATAATCAATTAATTGCTAAAAATCGATTTTTATATTTTAAATAATCCATTAATTACTAAAAATCGATTTTTTCAATTTAAATAATCAATTAATTAATTTTAATCGATTTTTACAATATAAATAATCGATTAATTCATAAAAAATCGATTTTTACAATTTAAATAATCCATTAATTCATAATAATCGATTTTTACAATTGAAATAATCAATTAATTCATAATAATCGATTTTTATAATTAAAATAATCGATTAATAACGTTAAATCGATTTTTATGATTAAATTAATCGATTATTATTATTTTTAAATATATTTACTATCTGAACAAATTTTTAATCGATTATTAAGAAGGAAATAATCGATTTTCGGCCACTGTTCATCATCTTCTTCCTCTGTTCAATTTTTAACATTATCATTTTTAATTACCAAACTTCAATTAAATTATATAAGAATGTTCCCCAATGTTCACAGATCATTTTAGAGTCATTAATTTGTAGCTTTAACAACAATTTCTTGGTTTATGATTCTTGGTTCTTCAAACATGTCAAACATAAAACTCAACCAAACGACCGTTTATGAACGTAAAAACGATCTATACGAACATTCTAATCACTAGATATATCTACGGGCTTACCTCGAAGGTAAATGAAGGTTTTGAATATTTTTTCCGGTGAAACTTCCGGCGAACACCACGTCTTGTTCCGGCGACCTCTCACCAAATTGACAGCACCACTGCGTTCTCCACACTCAAGGCTATCTCTCAGAATGAATTTGATGAAGAATGGTGAAGAAATGGTGAAGTTGGGTTTCTTATATAGTAAAAGAATGGAGGAAGAGGCCAAGGTGATGATGTATCCGTTCCTGTTTCTGCGTCTCAGTGGAGGGGGCTGCGATATTTCTTCGATTCCAAACGCAAGTCCCTGATTGGGACTAATTTGGTCCCAGTCGGGGAACACTTTTTGGTCCAACTTTCTCCGAATTGAAATCCGATTGCACCGTTGCGATCAGACAGTTAAACTCTATCTAACGATATAATTTTTTATATTTATTCGTTATACTTTTTCCGACATCATATTTTTGGGTGGTTGACTTTGACAGAGTCAAAATTGGTTTAATTGACCTTTATTCAAAAAGGTTCTCACATTTAATTCATATTATTTATTTCCATGATTTATTTCAATAAATCATTTCAAGGTTCACATTATAAACAATTTCTTCATTTATTCTTAATTTGGGTCTGTACTCAGGTTCCCAATCAAGATCACACAATAAATCAACATGTTGGATTTATCTCTATGAGATTTATCCCAATTATGTTTATCAATATATATTTTATTTCAGCCCAAAGCCCAACAACAATTTATTTTAATAAAAACAAATTTTGTTTAATTGAATATTTAATTCAATAAATTTTAGGGTATATTTTGGGGCGTTATAGTGTGATGGTGGTGTCGGTAAATGGTGGTAGAGTGTGATGGTGATAGATTTTGTCGATCTCTGGCCTCACTTTGGATGTGTAGATCGGGCAGCTTGTTAGAGCGGTGGCCACCATTCCCCGCCTCGGCATCCTAAGTTTCGAGTGGATTTCCGAAGCTCTCTGCACGCGGTTGCAAACGCTAGAAAGGGGATTTTCTTCAACGGCAAAATCACTGCCGCCACAAGCTTCCCTCATGTCATTCTCTAATATGGTCATCCTTATCCTGAAAAAGTAGATTTGCTAAAGGTCGCATATCTACGGCAATTGAGAAGGTACGGGTGCAGTTCACCCAAGCAAATCCTGTCATTGCGCTTGCTGCTATTAACTACCACCGGCCACGAAAAAATGCACAAAAAACAAGGTTGGCTATAAAGATTGCTAGGTCCTAGCATTTAGAAGGAAGTAACAAAGTTGATGGTGATGAATTGTTGGGGTTACCGCCAATAAGGATATTTCTGAAATTGCTTATGGAGCTTGTGATCTAGATGATGGGATATCTGCGTTCTAGCCCATGGTTAATGACTAAGGGTGATTAACTCCTATTTTGGGGGTTTTATCTTTCAACTCCTATTTTGAGATTTTATCAATGTTTTACTCCTATTTTGTTCCTTAACCCTTTAAAAATATTTATTTATATTATGTACATAAAAAAGTACAAAAAGGGTGAGATGAGGGTATTTTAGACGAGGAAAAGTATCCATTGTTCAATACATTTGTTCAGTTTGATATTTTTTCTAATTAAACTAAATGAAAATAAAAAATGGATTGTGTATGAATATTTCAATAATGGAATAATTTTTTAAAAGTATTTTGTTTGATAAATCTAATGAAATTAATTTCGTACTGACATGGAATACAATCTTTATTTACTCTGTATGTAATTGTCAGAATTCATCTTATTTGACCAAATGGGTCGAATACCTTCGAATAGAGAGTGTAACATAACAAGAATTCTCTAAGCTCAAACAAGGTATGATTTTAAAATACTCCCTCGTCCTAATTTTGATTACAATTTTTGTTTATTTGTACATTTTTATTAATTATTTGATAAAATAAAATATTCTTGTCATTTCTTGTTTTGTAAAAGTTTTGACGTAATTTTTTAAGATGTAATGTGTATTTTTTATCGATATATCAATTTGTAAATAAAATAATTTTAAAAGATGAGAGATTTTCTCTCGTTAATCCTAATTTATAATCAAATTTTGGAACCGAGAGTATATATGATCACAATGGATATTAGGAGTCAAGAAACAATTGACCAACTTATGAGTATAGAGAAATATTGAGTTAATTTAGGAACAGAAGAGATACTCTTTTTGTTATACCTGTCTTTGATATTGTTTTGCTGCTATTGGTTATCTATTCGGTATACTGCATTTTCTTATTTTATTTTTATAGCAATTTCTACTTTGATTAGTTTTATAGACAAACAATTAACCCAAAAACAAAACGAAATTCAACCCAAAACCAAACACAAGTTTTAAACAAAAATCGTTTGACTTGGAAATATAAACTTAAACATGTACCAGGCCTGATACCTCTAAAACTGAACCAAAACAAAAAAAAAATACGTATTTTTACACCGTATCTTTTTTTTTTATAAAGAAAATCACAAACCGATTTACCGCGCCAAGTAGAAACTCCCAACGACTCGTCACATTTCATTAAAATAAAGAATTTTTGATGCACAAGAGAGACATTTTGGTTTTCACTGCTAGACAATCATATAGATAGATAGATAAAAGGGCACAGGAATTTCAAGAAATGAGAGTTTTAGGAGCATATGTTCAAAATGTTACATATAAGTTTCATGGCCAAGAAGGACTATAACCAACAAGAGTCCTAAATAGAAGATCCAATTTACCCGCTTAAGATGCAAACTTCTATACGCAGATACTTCCCCACGTTTCACCCCACAGGGAATTTTTCGCAGTAACAAAAAGGCATGGACAATGCACCAGTAGCACAATGGCTCAGTCGCAGGGAACATACAGCCATTTGTTCAAAACCACAGTTATTGCTAAACTCGCGGTGATTGCTAAACTCCCTAGATCATCTCCCTCTTCAATTTCAAGAAGCCGAAACTCCGAGTTGGGAAGTTTGAACTGCCTCAAACTTCTGCTGCCAACGACCCAAAATGAACAAAAAATACAGTCCTCCACATGCAAATACTCAATGCCACCATTCTCCGAAATAACCACAAATTCTTGAAGATCTTTAAGAAAAAGAGACTTCAAAGTACTTTTATGCAGCATGGCCGTTACATCTTCTTGACAGTCATCATCAACTACAACTCCTAAGACAATCTTTGTGAGTTCCAAATGCTCGATTCTAGGTAAAGCCAAAAGAAGTCCGTTTAGGTCCTCTGCTGAAATACAGACGCGTTTTAGAGAAAGTGATGTGAAACAAGGAAATCTATGAAACCCCGTTGTTCAACCCCTCTAATTTTGTAGAAACATAAACTGAAGGTTTCCAAATTCCACCCTCCACATATATCAAGAACACTGATACTGGAAGAGGTGCTAACCTTATGAAACAATTCCGACGATGTTTCTCTTGTGAGCAGTAACCAGCCCACACAGATGCAACAGCGGAGAACTCGTGCTTGTCATCCAATAGAACTGTTAACCTACGGAAACAGAGTGGTGGAAGTAAGGTCTTTGCGATCAACATTTCCAAGTTGGGGATAGATCATCAGAAACATCAAAGGAAAGTGTATGAAGGAGTTTGCGATACGCTTCAAGCCACTTGCTGCAGATTACAGAAGCTCTAATCATTTCTCTTGCATCTTCTGCACGAGACAAAATCTCTTTAATATCCTCAAGGGGAAGTTTCTCTACAAGACCTTCCGGGCACGTACTACCATTACCAGAACAAATATTTGACTTTTTTCTTACATTCCTCTCCATCTGCATTCCAGAAATTCGAATAGATAAATCAGTAATTTAAGGGTCTGGACATCGCAAGATATGGACTAGTGCCATGTTCCATCGCTGATGTTAGGGATCAGATTCTCGGAATCAAATCCTTGCTAAACATTAGTACATCGGCTAGCGCCATCTTCGTTCTAGCAGCAACGCGACGCCAAGGAAGGCAGCAAAGCAACGACAAGGTGGCTCCATCACGAGAAATAGCTTGATGGAATAGCGATAAACATGATGGTGAGTCCGAGGTCAGAAGCTGATTTGAGAATGCCGGGGCAAATTTGTAATTGGGAGGGGCTTGGGTTCATAAATTTTGAAGATAGGAGGGTGCAGAGTTGAAGATGAAGACATAGTAGTTTGAGATTTGGAGGGCTTTGAGACATTTCAATCAACTCAACACCCTCCTTGGATTTGTGTCAAAATGAAAGTGGACGAAAACACCGAAACAGAGGGCGTACAACATTAAATGAACCACAACTGAAACTGTTTATTACGATTCATATAATAGGATATGAACCAGAACATAAAATAAAAATCAATTTGAATTCCATCTTTTGGCTCAAGCCATATAATAGGAGTATATGATTCACACGGTTATGGTCAAATTGAAATCATATTTTTTGAAAAGTAAAAGATATAAATTTTGTTTCGAGTAAAAAATATAACTATTTACTGTACCAAAATATAATTTTGAGTGTAACAATCTATTTTACTCATACCAAAGAAGTCACCACACTCCCAAACACTCTAAAGTTGGAAAAACATATGTAAGATTTTAGATTATTGTAGATTGATTGTCCAAAATATTGTGACAAGATGTTGTGACAAGTCCTTTCAATTTTTGTGTATGTAAAATTCATACTTTTTTCAAATCGTACGATATCATTTAATACCAATGTCATATGATATTACTCCGTATTATATAGTATTCTTTGGTATTAAATGACATCATTCATTTAAAAAAAATGGTACCGAATGGTTTTACTCGAAAAATCATATTGTATCAAACGATTTGAATACAAACCATTTGAAAATATATATTTTTCTTAATTTATTGTTAGCAATTTATAGGTTCATTACTTTTATAAATAAATGAATAAAATAAAAAATAACCCCAAGGATAAACGAAATTCAACCCAAATCATATTGTATTGTTTCGTGCACCAGTACTCTTAAAAGGAAATAAATACTTTAGTTTGCACTTTTAGAAAAAGTAGGAAGATAGGCAGATACCTAAATAGACCGATTGCTAGGACTCATCACATTTTTTAAAATTAACAATTTTTGATGCACAACACAAACGTTTTGATTTCACTGATGACTGATACACAATAAAAAAGCACAAGGTTTTCAAGAAATGAGATATCAAATTTTCAGGATCAGATGTTCAAAATGTTACATAAAAGCTTCACGGAAAAAAAGGATTATAACCTAGAAGAGTCTTAAATCAAAGAAGAGTCTTAAATAGAAGATTCAATATACCTGCTTTACTATGCAAATTGGGACTGTTGGTTTGGTTGGCAGCAGCAATCTCCCAGCTTTGATGTAGAAGTCGAAATGCGGATACTTCCTAACATTTGGGACAAGGATGAAGCAGCACCTTCTCTGCCTGCCCAATCACCAGTCCTCTCCGAAGCCATACTGAAGAGGTGTGTTCTGAAAGGTCTCAACATTGTATGTAAACTTCACTTCTATATGCGGATACTTGCTCAACATTTCAGACATCGATGAGGTGTGCTCTGCAAGATTCATCAAATACTCGGGATCTTCCGATTTTAGAACCTTCCCGTGGACAATCAACTTCCTAAGATTTGGACAGCACTTCAGCACCTTCTCTGTCCATTCCGTGAAGTCAACAATACAATCCCAATTAAAATATTCCCATCCAACATCCAAGATGACCACATTCTCCAATGGAGACAATCCTCTAAAGTTATAGTTGACAGGCTCATCTACATCATAGAGTATTGAAAGATGGTTGAGCTGGGGCGAACAAACAGCAATTTGGTCTAAATCCACAACTAGTTCGGACCCATCAACAATTATTGTAGGATCTCCGTAAAATCTCATGCGTTCCCCAATAAAACGCCAAATTCGAAACATTTTCAACTTTGGTGCTTGAACCTTCATCGGGAACAAATTTGACTGAACGACATGACAGGTGACGAATTCTCAAATCTCTAGATTGTCACCCTCTTCAATTTCAAGAAGTGAAAAATGTGATTTAGAAATCTTGAGGTGCCTCAAGTTTTTACTGCCATGAACCTTAAATATGCCAAAACAAGAGTCGTTCACATGCAAATATCCAATATCACAGGTCTCCAAAATAAGTTCAAATACAACGACACCACTGAAAAGAAGAGTCTTTAATGTAGGTAAACACAATTTGACAGTTATTTCTTCATTAAAATACTCATCCACTAGTCCAAATTCGTGACTACGTAGTTCCAAACACTCAAGTTTGGGAAGAGCCAGGAGTCGGTTTAAATCCTCTTCTGAAATACAACAATAATTTAGACAAAGTGATGTCAGACAGGGGAATCGATGGAAGACTGGTTCAACCCCGACAAGTTTTACTTCATATAAACTCAATGTTTTGAGTTTCCGCCTTACGCATATATCAAGAACACTAATAGTGGGCGAAGTGATAACCCTATAAAGCAACTCCGACAAGGTTTCTCTTGTGAACATTAACCAGCCCAAGGCTGCAACAGCTGAAACCTTGTGCCTGTGAGTTGCAATGGATAGTTTTCGCACACCATTCGTTTGAAATAACGTTTTTGTGATCAACACTTCCAAGTCAGGCGTAGGAAGTTCATGGTAGACAGGATCACCATCAGAAACATCAAACAAGAGTGTGTGAAGGTGCTTGCGAAAAGCTTCTCGCCACTTGCGACGAGTAAGAGAAGCTCTGATGACATCTCGTACAGCTCCTACCCGAGACAATATCTCTCCAATAATCTCAACAGGAAGTTTCTCCACGAGGCCTTCCTCGCTTGTACTACCATTAGGAGAATGAACACGAGATTTCTTAATTACATTCCTCTCCATCTACATGCCATTTATGAATCCAAACAAGAAAATCAGTAACTGAGGCATGAAGTGGGAAAATCACAGGTATGCATAAAGACCGAACAAACAAATTCCGATCTTCTAAATTACATTTTAAAGCTTTGAATTTACGAGAAAGCGAATTGAAACAATGAAATAAACAATAATAATTTAAAGAGTGATAAGCACTTACGAATTATCTTGCGACCAATACAAACAAATTTCCAAAGGAGCCTTTCCCTTTCTAGGGTTTGTGAAGGACTTCGAAGATGGAATCTGGATGTCTGCGTGTTTAAAGGGCAATACGCCCTAAACGACACGAGCAAAAGGATTGAGCATCGGTATTCCGAAGACGATAGATGTGAAGATGCCTCATTAGTCATTACCCACGACATTCATATGCGTCAAACACCCTTTTACACCTCAATCTTTAAAAATCCATAAATCATTCAATCATAACCTAACAATCCTTCAAATTTTAAAAATACATGATTAGTTCTTCAAATATTCAACCTTCAAATGCAATTCTTTTTAGGCAAATTATATGGTACACCCAGCTGTATCTTCCTTTAGGTACATCTTCGTATTTTTATAAATTTTGCAAATTTTTTATCCAATGCCCAGAACATATATATGAGAACTATTATACTCCGTATATGACAATGAGCACCAGCAGAATTGAGAAGTAGTACCAGCACTTATGAGAATTATCATATTCTTATTCAATACAAACATGAATAAATGTGGATTTTAAATTCTCCATGCTCAGAGAGTATAAATTCTCCATGCCCAGAACATATGTATGAGAACTATTATACTCCGTATATGACAATGAGCACCAGCAGATTTGAGAAGGAGTACCAGCATTTATGAGAATTATCATATTCTTATTCAATACAAACATGAATAAACCTGGGTTTTAAATTCTCCATGCTCAGAGAGTATAAATGAGTAGGAACGAATCGAATAGAGGAAGAAGTTAATGATGGTACTGATCTTTTTAATTGTGAAAAAATTAAACAATACTTTATTTCAGAATGAACATTTCCTTATTTGAGAATGAGTATTTTTTTTTTTAAGAATGAACACTACTCTATTTATTATAATTATGTTAAACAAATGTGTAAAAATGAGTACTTCTTTACTTTAAAATGAGTACTACTTTTTCCAGAATGAGTACTACGTATTTCAAAATAAATGTTTATATTTGTACGAGAATGAG
Organism: Cuscuta australis; assembly: GCA_003260385.1. NCBI lineage: Eukaryota > Viridiplantae > Streptophyta > Magnoliopsida > Solanales > Convolvulaceae > Cuscuta > Cuscuta australis. The sequence continues at coordinate 1,151,001 of NQVE01000129.1, read as the reverse complement.
TACTACTTTATTTCAGAATGAGTACTACCGGGATGTACCTATTTCTAGGTACATCCGGATGTACCATATACCAACTCATTCTTTTTACGATAGACGTCAAAAGATAAACAGATTACTACTTTCGTATATATACTATGAAGTACTTGTACCTATACATATGTGATTATTTTTACATATATGAAATTAATGGGTTTCTACAAATTCAATCAAAATTTTGTATTCTTTACTATACAAATTGAACCCTTTTAAAAGTAAAATTATCCCCAGCCTTTACAATGGGAGAAAAAGACTCGCTACACTGCGTTGCTCGGAGGACGTGGCTAGCACCGTGCACTCATTGCAGGTCAGAAGTTGCATCTGGCATCGAGACAGAAGTTATATATGGAGCTAGTTGCATCAAGTACCTATTTTAGGTCGGAAGTTATATATATGGAACTAGTACTCCGTTTAGCTTTTAACGTGTACTGTAAAAAGGAATGCATTTGGAGGGTTGCTGAATACTTGAAGGACTATTTATGGACTTTTGAAACTTGAAGGGCTGAATTTGGAGTGAGGTTGTTGAATACTAGAAGGAATATTTATGAAATTTCGAAACGTGTACCGTCGTCATATTCCGTTGTTCTTTTGGCATTTTCTTGTAGTGATTGCTATTAAGTGTATAGAAGAGTACTAGGATGTATTACACAATATGCTCTAGAGAGATAAAGTTCCGATTCCTCCATTTGAGGGTTACAAAGGTATTTATAGGGAAATGGAGGGGACAGAGCGTTTTGCATCCACATCAGCCCACGTTCACAGACGACGCGAGGTGACTTCCTCTTGTCCCGTAGCATTTTGTCATATTCCCTTGTCATCTTGTACTGATGATACCTCTTTTGGTGCGTAGCACCCAACTGAAAAATGTTGGAATATTCTCGCAATCTTTCGTTGAAATTGGCCACTATCGTCCAACCGACTTTGGAGCTATTCGTGCCGACACTTTTCACACTATAGTAACCTACCCGGTAAGTTTTCCGGCCATTCATTCTGAAGGGGCAGAAGGCCACCTGCGTGAAGTCGCGTACTCTGACCGATAAGTTTATATATCGTACCGGTTGGCTTTTCGATAGTGACCGATCGTCAACATTTTAGTTAAAATATTCCATTCTGACATATATGAATCTGAGTATTTCATTGAGTATTTTATAAAGTAAAATATTCTTATCATCTCTATTTTATACTCCCTCCGTCCCAAAAAGAATGTTACATTTCATTTTCTTGCGCATCCCTTAAAACACTTTTATATCGTCTCAAATGCCAAAAAAACTTTCAAAACAATTTCATCTTATAATAAAGAGTAAATATGGTAAATTTTAGAATTTTTAGATGTGAGTAGCAATACTTTTTGTGATGCGCAAAAAATGAAATGTAACATTCTTTTTGGGACGGAGGGAGTAAAACATTAGATGTGGTTTTTAAATATGTAAGTTTTATTTTTTTTACTTACGTCTCAATCTTTAAATAAAATGAATTGAAAAAACTCAGGATTTTTCTTTGTTAGATTTTTCGAAATTTGTAATAAAAATAGGAACTGAGAGAGTATAAGTTAGGTTAAAATCCACAATTGGTCTTTCAACTTTATGAGTTGTGCATGATTCGTCCTTCAAGTTTCAAAAGTCCTTGAATAATCCTTCAACTTTATGAGTTGTGCACGATTGGTTCTTCAAGTTTCAATAATCCATAAGTAGTCTTTCAAGTACACGTCAGCCCTCTAGATGAGGTCCTTTTGACAGTAAACTCTAAAAACTAAATGAAATACTAGTTCCATATAATACGAGTAAATTCTAAGTACTATGTACGACTACTCCGTATTATATGGAGCTAGTACACCACTTAGCTTTTAACGTTTACCGTCAAAAGGACCTCATCTGGAGGGCTGACATTTACTTGAAGGACTAGTTATGAACTTTTGAAACTTGAAGGACCAATCGTACATAACACATAACGTTGAAGAACTATTTATGGACTTTTAAAGACAAATCGTGCACAACTCATAAAATTGAAGGATCAATAGTGGAGTTTAGCTTATAAGTTAATAAGTAACAAATTTATATGGTACACATAAGAGGAAAATGAAACAATTATGTGATGATGAAATATGAATATAATTTCGTATTCATATAAAAGTATTGTAAGAGGGTGTTTGGCATTGTGTTGCTTTTAATAATTTAGCTTCTGTTTTGAGTAGAAGTGGTTTTACTCTGTTTGACATGTCAGCTTTTGCTTTTCACAACCACGACATAGAACACCGTTTGGGAGAAGCAGGTATGGGGTTGCTTTTGCTTTCAGCTTTTGTAGAAACCACTTTATCCATAAGTTAATCTCTCCCAAACACCTTCTAAGTGCGTGTGTGTGTGTGTGTGTGAGTGAGGTAGAGAATCTCTAAAAATATGAGTAGATCTTAATATGTCTCTCCTCCTTTATTTTAACATAAACTTGGTAAGAGTATAAATAGTGCACGCACTAATACAAATAAAGGGAAATAACAGATCGATATTAAAAGAGAAACTGACTCATGCAGGAAAGGTGTTTAGATCGATGGGATCCCATGCATAATCCCACAAATTATTTCAACCGACTGACTCAAACAACTTTGAGTGACTCCATTGCGAATAAAAAAAGAGTACGTTTAAACTGACTCGATTAATGCATGCATATGAGGGGAGGGAGGGAGGGAGGACAAGTATATAGAATGAGGCCGCATGAATTCCCGGCCGGCGGCGGCCTCTTAGTCATCCTGGTCGTCCGGGGGGAGGCGGGGGAGGCAGTGGAGGGGAGCCGGGGGGGAGTGTGTGGGCCGTCGTCGTCGTCGCCACCTTCATATTCATTATTGTCGGTCACATTTCTGGTGCGGAACTGATGAGTTTCTTCGTCACATTCCCTTGCTTGTGTCTGCACACCCACCATTATCGATCTTTTTTCTTCTTTTTCTTCTACAGTATTTTTTTCTTAAAGGACAATAAGAAAGAATGAGGGAGAATTGAATAATTAGTGGGACGGGTGATATATTATGTCTTGTCGGAGTACTATTTATAGCTACTATTAGATAGACGTTGCAAAATTTGACCCGACCCGTTACTAATTCGAAACCCGACCCGAAATTAACGGGTTTTGAACATTGATTTTGACCCGATGGGTTATGCACTTAATTGTTTATTTTTATTAGTTATTTAGTTTTATATATTCATTTAAAATATGATATACCCATTGGCTACTCAAAACTCAAAAGACGTATATATATATATATATATATATATATATATATATATATATATATATATATATAATATATATATATATATATATATATATATATATATATAATATATATATATATATATATATATATATATATATATATATATATATATATATATATATATATATATATATATATATATATATATATATATATATATATATATATATACATATATATATATATATATATATATACGGGCTGGTTCAAGTGAGAATGCACCTTGGTGAAAGAAATAAGAATAAAATCTGGTCTTTGGATCTAATGCATCGTGCGGCTCAGATTGCATTCTGCACTCAAAATTTGAGATAGTGCATTTTCAAAGGATTATGGTGCATTTCGACATGATGCATTTTCAAACCATCTTGGTGCACCTAATTTTGATGCAATCCTAACCCTTAGATCTCTCAATCTATTGCACCAGATTCATTCTTATTTCTTTCATTAGATTGCATTCTCACCTGAACCAAAATACACACACACACACACACATATATCGGATGGGTTCAGTGGCCACTGGATTTTAGTGGCCACGGAAGCCACAGTCCTCCTACGATGTTACGTTCGTAAAATTGATGATTCCTACCCTTCCTAACCCCCCCGGTAAATCCCCCTACCCAGTCCCGACTCCAACTCATCCCCCCACCTACGTCAATTGCACCCCGCAAGTATAATTGACTTTAAAGTCTAAAGTTTTGACCTCAAAGTCAACTAAAATTGTGGGGTGCAATTGACGTAGGTGGGGGGAATGTGTTGCGGTCGGGACTGGGCAGGGGGATTTACCAGGGGGTTAGGAGGGGTAGGAATCATCAATTTTACGAACGGAGCATTGTAGGTGTCTGAATCCGGACAATGGCTTCCGTGGCCACTAAAACCCAGTGGCCACGAAACCGGGCCGTATATATATATATATATATAGTTCTCCCACTTTTCCACCATTCGTTGATATTAGATGCCAACTCAATCAAAATGGTGAGAAGACACCAGAACAATAGTGGAATTTTTAATCCTATTTCATCCTCTTCAGTTGCTCCTACGTGTAACTCAAGTTTTAATTCTTTTCTTTTGTTTTGGTATGATGCAAGAATTTCAATTTTTTTTATAACGTATATATATTTTTGGGTATGTTGAAAGAATCTTCAATTTTTTCATCTAGTGCAGTTTTTTTGGTATGCTGCAAAAATGTGATTTTTTTGGGTATATTGCAATTCTCTTTTGGTATGTTGCAAATAGAACTGCAAACTTTTATGATTTCATTCTTTGTTTTGAATAATGCTCGGATCACATGATCTCTAAATAGCAAAATTTTTAATTTTTAAATACGCCTCTTAACCCGTTGGTTCAACCCGAACCCGATAACTCTGAATCATGAACAAGCACTCTTAGACCCGAACCCGAAGTGAATCGAACTCAAACCCGACCTGACCGATCGTTTTGCCAGGTCTACTAGTAGATACCTCGGTACACATCATTTTACCACCGCATTTTTCGGACTGAATGGGTGGCTTTTACCAAATTTTAACTTTTCTTTTCCACCCACAAATCTTAATAACTTTCTTTTGTATCTCATCGTTAAATTAAACACTAAAATCTAACCTACGTTCTTCGTAAACTAAGTTTAATTTAAAGTAAAAATTGTTCTAATTACGGATGATTTTTTCATATTCAGTCTTCAACTTTAAAGAAATCTCCCTCGAAAGGAGTAAATATATATATATATACAAATCAGCCTAAATAGAACTAAAACACGGAGAATAGTACCAAAATAAGACTTCCATGTTTTTTTTCCAAAATAGGATTTTGCACTGTGTTAATGTGACTTTGCCCTGTCATAATGTGCCAGTATACATTTGCCCTGTCAGATGGTAGTGTAGCGGCCGATGATAGTGTGGCAGTTATTATGTGACAATGTGGTGAGTATGACCGTGTAGCAATGACACTGTGAACTCTTATTTTGGCCTTAGAAGTCTTATAACTCCTATTTTTGATATTTTCATAGTTTTTTCCTCCAATTTAATAAGTTTTTTCTTTTAGTCTTATATGGAACAATTTTTACTATTGCGGTGACTTCTAGTTTTTTGACATATGACTTTGGCTTATTAAACTAAGAAGATGATTGTAGTTCATATAAAATTAGAGAGTTTTTGTTTTTGGTCAGATGCAAATGTTAATGCATTGACAATGCAAGCAATGGCATGATCTTTTTAACTTTTTAATACAAAATGAAAAAGAACATGTGAAATTAATATGGAGTATCTTCTATTCAAAGTTAAAATGTGAAATAAACTTGTTTTAGCAATAGGAAATTCTATGGTGGATCTAAGCATTTTTTAAATAAAAAATAAAAAAATATTTTTTATGTGAGAAGGTCAGAAAAAATTAATATTCACCCAAAGTGCACTAAAGAAGCATTTTTTTCAAATAACATACGTTGGATTTTATTATTTAATTTAACAATCACATGCCAAACAAACTTAAAGTGTGACATTCCTTCCGTGTCATTAAACTTTTTAAACTTCTTTTTTGAACATCCAAAAAATCTTTAGACTTATTTAATTCCGTAATTTTATTATCTAGAATGTGAATGCTTTGACAAATGTTGCTCCCTTCATGTTATAATTTACGTTTCTATTTTAGAAATACCCTATGTAGCACTTTAAGACACCCAATATTATACATATAGCACTCCATATTGTTTTTCACACATTTAGCTATTTATGGCGGCGTGGATCTATTCCAATCATACCCTTTTATTATAATATAATATTTTAATTATTTCATTTACCATATTTATTGAGATCTATAATTTTAGGAGGTTATTCTCATTCCTTGTACGTAACACTTAGAACCGTCGTGCCACTCCTCATTGCTTAAACACATTTAACAAACGAAATTCGAAGTGCATGTATACCAACTTTTTTGGCAGTGTGGAATGATCATGTTATGCATACACTTTCTGGAAGTGTTGTATAGCCATGTTTTTGGCGTGTTATGCTTCACAATACCTTTTTGGCAATGTGGAATGATTATGTTATGCATATGTGTTATTCTCATGTTCTTGAAATGTATATCAACTTAAACACACTTTTTGGCAGTATAAAATGATCATGCTTTGATAGTGTGTGATGTCCATGTTTTTACCAAAATTTCCCACCGCAATTTTTGGACGGAATGAGTGGCTTTTACCAAATTTTAACTTTTCTTTTCCACCCACAAGTCTTAACTTTGTTTTGTATCTCATTCTTAAATTAAGCACTAAAATCTAACCTACGTTCTTCGTAAATTAAGTTTAATTTAAAGTAAAAATCATTCTAATTACCGATGATTTTTTCATATTCAGTCTTCAATTTTAAAGAAATTTTCCTAGATAAAAGTAAAATAGTAAGAATATACCAAAATAGAAGTTCTAAGTCTTTTAGAATTTGCGTTGAGATTGAAAGTAAGGAGTAAAGTAAGGAGTAGGATGAAAATCAAACCTTTTAGAATTTTTGGTCGCCATTATAGATGTCGATGACAATGCCGAGTAATGCATTGACAATGCCACCAAATACATAATCTTTTTATTTTTACTTTTGTTTTACAGAAAAAGAAAAGGTAAAATTAATATCTCCTAATCAAAGTCAAATATGAAATTCATTAACACTATGCTTGGTTGAAGGAATTTAAGAGGAAAAAAAAGAAAATGAAGTAGAAAATATTTTTTCTTGTTTGGTTAGAGAGGAAAGAAAAGAAAGTGAAAGAAAAAGAAAATGAGAATGCAAAATATACTAAGTGGAGGAAAAACCAAATTCCTCCCATTTTGGTGAGAAAAATGAGAGAAAATCGTTTTTTTTTTCAAATTCCTTGAATCAAACATTATATTGTGTATAGGGAAAAAGACTAAATAAAATAGTAGTAAAACATTAAAAATATACCAAAATAGGAGCTTTATATTTTTATTCCCGTAATAGGAGTTAAAATACATTTACTGTAAAATAACAAATAATGACATTATATATAAGGTAATATTATATAATAATAATAACTCTAACTATAATAGATAATAACCATAATTGTAATATATATATTACTGAATATATTAAAATAATTGATATATTTAACATGCTCCCAACGTCCTGAACGGTGAATATTGAACGCCAACTTTATTTGAATTGTGACCAGAATTGTAATCAGAAAGCTAGAGTCATATCTTCGGCTAGAGTAGACTGAATGTATCCAGCCTAGAAGAAAAGAAGAAAGATTACCAGGAAAGAGATGTGAAGGCGCTGATGAGGAGAGGAGAAAAGCCGCTCCGAACAGACTCATGCTGCTGACGTCGAAAGAGGGAGAAGGTTGACGCGCGCTGGAGTCGTACTCGACTGGGTTAGAGAAGAAACACAAAGAATGAGGTACTGCCGGAGATGCATGTTGACCGAAGATCTACTCACAAAGCAGGTTGAGGTGATGATATGAGTTGTGAGAGATCGAAAAAAATAGGGATTGCAGGGTAATTGGAGAAGAAGGATTTCTAATCAATGAGCCAAATCAGAGACTCTAGAGGGATAAGGCATCTTGATAGTCCCTAGAACACCGATGACACCAAGGACACCCCTTTCAAAGGCAAAGTGAACCTGTGCCTCATGTTACTCTCGAGTGAACAGGTGCGATCTTAACGCTAGGAGAGGCCGGTAGGTTGGTGGAATAGGGGTCGCCGGTCATAGCTGCGGCGATTAAGGGAAGAGGATGACGTTAGAGACGCCGGTGACTATAACAGAGATTTGTTTTGTATAATGGAAGAATTTGGGTTAGAGGAAAACAGTGATCCGGCGGGCAGCGGTTAATGGCGGTTCCGCCCCTACCAACTATTGCATTGTCCAATTAACGCTAGCGTTTTAGATAAAATTTTAGTGGTATTGATTAATTCTAAAAACACTGACGCTAAAGGCTACCATCGAATAACTTTTTCAAAACGTTAACGCTAATCACTAACGTTGATGCCACACAAGGCATTGTGACTCCAATGTTATTGGAAGGTGTGCTATTACCAAGATTGTAACCCATTTTATATACCAAGTGTCTAAGAGACACACATAGACAAGGATTAGATGTGTACATATAGACGCTTTACACACTTAGGATATGTTTGTTAATCAAACAAGTTAAGAGTTTTGATATCTCCATATATCAGAAAATTTTTTTACATGTTTGGTGAAGTAAAAAAGATATCAAATTCGAAATCTCCAGATATCAAAAATCCTTCAAATGGAGGTTTTTGAATATGATAAAATATATTACCTCCGTCCGAGTGTCTTTGTCCACTTTTGACTTTTGGAACTGTTCATCTAAGCACTTTGACTCATCAAATTCTCTCAATGTGTAAGCCTAAATATAGTCATGTGTTATCTTGTTTGATTTGTCTTAACATATAGATTATTAATATATAATTTCTATAATTTTTTAATATACAAATTACAAGATAAAATGGATTAAAGAAGTGCATTGGATGATGTGCCAAAAGGTAAGTGGACGAAGACGGTGGGACGGAGGGAGTAATGAGTAAGTATGTATAATATTAAAAAAATCACCTTTTATTTGAACAAATATGGAACAAATACCTTAAATTGTTAATAAAAATAATATTTCGTAATAATATTATTATTTATAGGATTAGTATAAGTATTTCTCCCTCCGTCCCTAAAAGATTGTCACAGTTTGTCTTTTTAGTCAAACTATGGCACCATTTGACCATGAATTATGCAAAACGTATATTTAATTATAATGTAAATTAACTAAAAGTGGGGTTATTTTAAAATATAGTTTTGAAATATCAAAATTTTTATAATATTTAATTCTTTTTAGCTATATTTAATTCTTGGTAAAAAGATGCCACAGTTGCACCTAAGGCTTCGTTGGGAAAACCGAAAACTAAAAATTGAACCGAAAACGATCGAAAGCTAGAAAAAATCAAACCGAACCGTTATTGTTTGGTTCCGTTTTGCTTTTCACTTCGAAAAACCGAACCGAATCGAATAAACAAATTTCTTAAGTATTTTACTTTATTTATATGAGTATATGTGATATGAGAAAAATCATAAAAATATAAATGCGAATAATTGATTAATCGATTAAATTTATTTTTCTTAACTATTAAAATTTTAAACCATATTATAAACTTTAAAAAAACTTAGAAATATAAACATCAATAACTCATCCTAATACATAATTATATTAAGATTAACAATCGATACGAGTAATTTATATATTTATATAAAAAACTTTGATGCTATAATAGAAATGAAAGTATTATACCAAAAACACAAATTTTCCGTAATTGATATTTACATACGAAAGCTTTGAGAGTATTTGGAAGCTCTTTAAGTCCCAAACAATAATGCTCTCGTTGTCCAAATTTAAATCGCATGTTGTTATTTACGAGATCTGACTAAAATTAGTTTTAATTTAATTAATTTGAATATTGGTATGGTATAAAAAATAAAATTTATATATTTTAAAACTAAATCAAAGGTTTTACAAAAATAAGAGGTGACAAGATTGACTATTCTTTTCTCATATGGGTAATAAAATTGGATAAAAGAACATGATTAAAGGTTGACACTGTAAATAACAGATATGTAACTTAAATTGAAACGGAAAGAATATATAATCCGAAGTAATATAATACTCCCTCCGTTCCTTAAAACAGTTCTTCTTTCATTTTTTTTGTTTTCTCAAAAACACTTCCATTTTTGTAAAAAAATGGCCAATATATCTAAATTAAGTTTTTACAATATACTTCATCTCTAAAATGGTAAATTTTCCAAATATACTATTCCCTCCATCTCTAAAAATTGTCACAGTTCAACTTTTTTAGTGAAACTAGGGGTGAGTTCGGTTTTCACCTAAAACCAAAAACAAAACGGAAGTTAAGTTCACAGTTTGGTTTGGTTTGGTTTTGCATAAAAAATATATAGAGCGTTGGTTATTCGGTTCGGTTTTATGCGGTTTTTATTTCAATTTTTTTATTTTTTATAAATAGATTTATAAGCATTAAAAAATTGTAAAAGCACTAATTCGACAAAGCAATGACAATATGTAGGGTTGGGTTCGGTTTTCCGGTTTGATTTTTACATAAAACCAAAGACCAAACGGAAGGTTAGATTTCGGTTCAATATTACATAAAAAATATGTGTCGAGTGCCCAACAAACATCTAGGAGGCGTTTGGTTTGGGGGTAAGGGAATCGGGAAACAGAGTGGAATTCCCTAATTCCTTTTGTTGTTTGTTTTAAAAAAAATCATTCCCTTTCTTCATTTTCAGTTTTGGATTACCGGGCTTGGCTTTTTCCATTCCCGCTAGATTCCGTATTTCCCATTCCCATTCTTTATTCTAACCCTTTTACCCCCTTTCCCAACCCTTCAATTTTCCTCGTCGCCGCTCCGTTTCTTCCTCGCCGCCACACACCTCGTCGCTGCAACACCATCCGCCGTAGCACAGGTATGTTCTCCCCCTTTCACCTCGGTTTCCTCTCCCCCTCCAGCTCCGATCCCCCCCCCCCCGCGATCCCCCCCTGCGATTCCCCCCTCACACTTCGTTTCCCCCCTGCGATTCCCCCCTCACACTTCGTTTCCTCCCCTCCCCCTCCACCCAAGTGAGGTCAATTGAAACCCCTCAAATTTTTTTACAAATTGAAGTTGTTTTATGTGTTTTACAATTCAAAATTTTTTACAGATTGAAGTTGCTTTATGTGTATTTTTTATAAAATTTTTACAATTTTTTCAAAATTTTTATAGATTTTTTACAAACTTTTTAGAATTCAATTGAAACCCCTCAAGTTTTTGTTCAAATTCCAACCCTAGCTCTCTTAATCCTTGAATTTTTCGGAAGCAATGAAAAATAAATTTATCTTTTTGATAATATGGGCATACATAAGCTTAGGAGTCAATTTCATTGTTGATGGGGTTGAGGTTCGATATGATGATGATGATCCTCCTCAAATTTGCTGCAAAAAAAAAAAAACTGCTGCAAAAAAAAAGAGTCCCCCAGCCCCACTTTTACCCAAAACAGCCCCAATATTATATTTAAATTGCATAATTAAACAGTTCCTTTTATCTAATCAGCCCCTATTTGCCTCATATTTTGTTTAATGTTGTACTCTTTGCTAATTTCAGGTTAAAGACTTTGTGTTGTTTGAAAAATACACCGCCTTCGTTCATCTTACTCTTCATTTTATCAAGCAAGTTTATTCTTAGTTCTATTTGATCTGAAAGTTTTTTAAAAAACAATTTGAACATGAATGGGTCAATCTGGTCTCTCTTTGAGAAAGAGGAGTAAGAGAAAATTGAAGTTTGATAGCTTCTTGTTCTTGATTAACTGTGTGGTTTTATGTTGTATGATGCAGTATTTAATTACTGAGCAAAACTTTGCGTCGATCTCGAGCAATTCAAGAAGATAAAAGCTCTAGAAGAGAAATGAGAATGCGTAACTTGAATAGAATCATTAGAGATGATGATGTGGTGTGCAGAAACTTTCTTCGGATGACCTGACAAATATTTGTCGTTTTATGTGAGATGGTAAGAGATACAAGTGGGTTGACTCAGTCAAGGAATATGTGTGTGGAAGAGATTTTAACAAGTTTTTTATACACATTGGCGCACCATAAGAAGAATAGAGCGATTGGGGGATATTTTTATAGAAGTGGTGAAACTATAAGTAGACAATTTCATGCATGTCTAAAGGCAGTTTTAAAGTTGCATTTTGTGCTACTTAAGAAGCCTTCTCCAATAACAGAAGACTGCAACGATGAAAGGTGGAAACTCTTTAAGGTACTTACGTTCAGGTGTTGTTATTTAGAAAGAATGAAGTTGTTTTAGAGTCTAATTGTGACATATGTGTTTTGTAGATTTGCTTAGGTGCACTTGATGGTACAATGATTAGTGTAAATGCCAAGGAGTCACTGCGATGAATGTTTTAGGAGTTTGCTCACCAAATATGGAATTTATTTATGTGTTGCCTGGTTGGGAAGGATAAGCCCACGATGGTCGAGTTCTCCGTGATTCTTTATCTAGACCTAATGGTTTTAAAGTCCCAAGAGGTAACCTCACTAGTACACATGTCATTTGTTCTAGGGATCCTTAATTAATGTATCTAGACCTAATGTTTTTTTATGTTAAGGTTATTACTATCTATGTGATGCTGGCTACGCTAATGGAGAAGGGTTCATTACGCCATATAGAGGACATATTTACCATATTAGAGAGTGGAACAATGCTACCCATCATCCACAAAGCGCGGAAGAGTACTTTAACATAAAGCACGCATCGGCTAGAAATGTGATAGAACGATGTTTTGGGTTACTAAAAGGGCGTTGGGGTATTCTTAGAAGCCCTACTTGGTTTAACCTACAAACACATAGTCGCATTGTCTTGGCTTGTGCATTATTACATAACTTGATTACAAGATACATGCCTTCTCGACCTGGTGATGATGAAGAGATATTTGAACATGATGATGAAGATAGTGATGATGGAGAATGTGAGGATGAAGAGGGGTACATAATTTCCAAAATGCATTGGCTCAGAACATGTTCAACACTTGGAAAACTAGATCTCGTAGAGTCTAAAAATTTGTGATTTTTTTGTTAAACTTGTTCAACATACTCTTTAACACTTTCATTAAACTTGATTACTTGTGTTATGAAACTTTGTGTTTATATAATGTGTTTTGTATGTTATGAAACTTTGTGTTTATTGGACCATGATGTATGAATTTTGTTTAATTGTATGTTTGATAAAATAAGTATTATTTTTAATAATTTAATCATAGTTGTGTAAAAAAAAATTGATTCCCCTATTTTGAACCAAACGCGAATAAAGGGAATTCTATTCCCTTTACTGTACCGGACCAAACAAACATAGTAATTCAGGGGTAATCATTTCATTTCCCCCTGATTCCCTTTCCCTTTCCTCAGCATAGCATGAACCAAAAGCCTCCTTAATGATATCAGTCACTTTCAAAAAGTACGAATAAATAAAAATCTTATTGTATCAATTAAATATGGATTTTTATAATTAGAAATAAGCTGGAGAACAACAAGTTCACCCAGAGCACGACCAACACAATCGAAAATTGTTGAGTTCTAGTTGTTTCTTTTCTTTTTAACTGTGTTTTTTGATTAGGCCCTTTTTTCGTTTAAACCCTTTTTCTTTGTGTTTTGATTTTATGTTTTGGTTCATATCCTATTATAAATTCCATGTTAAACCTTCCGTCAATTAGCCAGTTGCACATAAAGTCGGGATCCACTTTCTAAACTAATAGGTAGGAGCTTTACCTTTCTATGCAGATAGTGGTATTTCATTACTTTCTCCGACATGGGAACTCCAACACTATCCCTCAACTCGTAACTAGTCTGACCTAATTAATCTTAATCTCTAGATAGCCCAGACAACGGACATTGGCATTTCAATCTCTTATAGTTAACTCCCAAACTACAGACGGGTGACTCGTATCGCTAAACCCACGTCCAAAGAATAAGCAAGAATCAAACACAGACCGAACCAGACCTACTCTGATACCATGATAGAATTTTTGGATGGGGTAAGAATTACTCCGTACTAGATTAGATCATAAGACATTTGGGCTAAAGCACATTAAAAGATTAAATTCGATCGATATCTTAGTTCAACTCAAGAACTCATATATCATTATATCGATTACTTATCTCTTCCACTTCGATGTGGGATAAAATCTAACAATTCATAATAAATATTTCCAGTGGTGCTTCATTTAAAATTGTATTTTTTTGCTCTAAGAAGATGATATCTACTCATCCTGACCCCTTCTTTGGGTAGATTATCCTTTCCACTTCTCTACTTGTAAATACATAACACATGTTAAGATCAAGAACTAAAACTCAACACAGAAATCTGAAACCCTCAATGTAACAGGTCTGGAGAGCTCAACATTGAAACCCTAAACCCTTTCTCAATTGTGGCCTTCCCCATGAGCAATAACAAAGTCTCTATGCGAAAAACTATGGAGAAACATAACCTCTCTTCGATTAGGAGTACGTTTTCTCTTTTTTTTAACGATGTAATGTTTATCAAGTTCCTTATATATTCATACTTTTTATTCATTTTCTAGAACTTCCACCGCTTCGTTCTACAAGTTTTGAAGCACGTAGGTCCCGTGGCTCAAGGCATAGAGCAGCTCCAGAAGAGACCTACGTGGTACAAAACTTGGAGAACGAAGCAGTGGAAGTTTTACAAGATGAAAAAAATGAATATAAGGAACTTGATAAACATTATTGAAGACCCGCGTTAAAAAAAAGAGAAAACGTACTCCTGATTGAAGAGATGTTATGTTTCTCCCTAGATTTTTTTATGCATAGAGACTCTAGCCATGATTGAGAAAGGATTTAGGGTTTCAGTAAAGAGTTCTCTATACCTGTTACATTGAGGGTTTCAGATTTCTGTGTTGAGTTTCAGTTCTTGCTCCTGAAATGTTACATATTTATTAGTAGACAAGTTGAAAGGATAATCCACGCTAAGACAGGTCATGATTAATAGATATTGTCTTCTCAAAGGAAAAAAAAAATCTCTGTCTCGGGTGTTTTGTCCGGTATTGCTTTTAGGGCCGTCCCAGTGTATTTGTCCACTTTCTATTTTTGGAATAACTAAAGTTTTCAAAAAGTCTATTTTGCCCTCCTCTTAAATTTATACACTATGTTCAATTCTGTCCTCTATCTTCAATCTATCTCGGGATCGTGCCACTTCCACAAGATCCGGAGACTAGTGCCCTTGTCTTTATCCCTAATCCATCAGCGGAGCAACGACAGAGACGATGACAGATGTTAAGGATCCATCTCTGGTTTTTTAAGGGTCTGGACATCACAAGATATGGACTAGTGCCATGTTCCATCGCTGATGTTAGGGATAATCAAATCATTGCTAAACATTTGTACATCGGCTAGCGCCATCTTTGTTCTAGCAGCAAAGCGACGCCAAGGAAGGCAGCGAAGCAACGACAAGCTGGCTCCATCACAAGAAATAGCTTGATGGAATAGCGATAAACATGACGGTGAGTCCGAGGTCAGAAGCTGATTTGTGATTGGCCGGGGCAAATTTGTAAATTTGTAACTGGGAAGGGCTTGGGTTCATAAATTTTGAAGATAAGAGGATGCAGAGTTGAAGATGAAGACAGGTTTTTTTTTAGATTTGGAGGGCTTTGGGACATTTCAATCAACTCAACCCCTCCTTGGATTTGTGTCAAAACAAAAGTGGACAAAAACACCGAAACAGAGGAAGTACAATATTAAATGAACCACAACCGAAACTTTTTATTACGATTCATATAATAGCATATGAACAAAAACTTAAAATAAAAATCAATTTGAATTTCATCTTTTGGCTCAAGTCATAATATATGATTCACACGGTTATGGTCAAATTGAAATCATATTTTTTGAAAAGTAAAAGATATAAATTCTGTTTCGAGTAAAAAATATAACTTTTTACTTTACCAAAATTTAGTTTTGAGTGTCTAACAATCTATTTTACTCATACCCAAGAAGTCACCACACTCCCAAACACTCCAAAGTTGGAGAAACATACGTGAAATTTTAGATTATTGTAGATTGATCGTCCAGATATTGTGACAAGACTGTTCTATTTTTGTATATAAATAAAAATTCATATTGTACATATTCAAACGATTCGAAAGAGTACGATTTTACGGTTAAAACCATTCAGCACCATACTTTTTTATAAAAAGTATGATATCACTTAGTACCAATGTCATATGATATTACTCCGTATTATACAGTATTGTTTGGTATTAAATGACATCATTCAGTTTCAAAAAAATGTGGTACCAAATAGTTTTAGTCGAAAAAGCATATTGTATCAAACGATTTGAATACATATATTTTTCTTAATTTATTTTTATCGCAATTTATAGGTTCATTACTTTTATAAATAAATGAATAAATAAAAAATAACCCCAAGGATAAACGAAATTCAACCCAAATCATATTGTATTGTTTGGTGCACCAGTACTCTTAAAAGGAAATAAAAACTTTGAGTTTGGACTTTTAGAAAAAAGTTGGAAGATATGCAGCTAACAAAACAGACCGATTGCTAGGACTCATCACATTTCTTTAAAACCAACAATTTTGGATGCACAACACAAATGTTTTGATTTCACTAATACACAATAAAAGAGCACAAGGTTTTCAAGAAATGAGATATCAAATTTTCAGAATCAGATGTTCAAAATGCTACATAAAAGCTTCATGGCCAAAAAGGATTATAACCTAGAAGAGTCTTAAATCAAAGAAAAGTCTTAAATAGAAGATTCAACATACCTGCTTTAATATGCAAATTGGACCTGATGGGTTTGGTTGGCAGCAGCAATCTCCCAGTTTTGAGGTAGAAGTCGAAATACGGATACTTCCTAACATTTGGGACAAGGATGAAGCAGCACCTTCTCTGCCTGCCCAATCACCAGTCCTCTCCAAAGCCATACTGAAGAGGTGTGTTCTGAAAGGTCTCAACATTGTATGTAAACTTCACTTCTATATGCGGATACTTACTCAACATTTCAGACATCGATGAGGTGTGCTCTGCAAGATTCATCAAATACTCGGGATCTTCCGGTTCTATAACCTTCCCATGGACAATCAACTTCCCAAGATTTGGACAGCACTTCAGCACCTTCTCTGTCCATTCCGTGAAGTCAAGGACACAATCCCATTTGAAACGATCCCATCCAACATCCAAGATGACCACATTCTCCAAGGGAGACACTCCTCTAAAGTTGTAGTTGACAGGCTCATTTACATCATAGAATATTGAAAGATGGTTGAGCTGGGGCGAACAAACAGCAATTTGGTCTAAATCCACAACTAGTTCGGACCCATCAACAATTATTGTAGGATCTCCATAAAATCTCATGCGTTCCCCAATAAAACGCCAAATTCGAAACATTTTCAACTTTGGTGCTAGAACCTTCATCGGGAACAAATTTGACTGAACGACATGACTGGTGACGAATTCTAAAATCTCTAGATTGTCACCCTCTTCAATTTCAAGAAGTGAAAGATGTGATTTAGAAATCTTGAGGTGCCTCAAGTTTTTACTGCCATGGACCTTAAATATGCCAAAACAAGAGTCGTTCACATGCAAATATCCAATATCACAGGTCTCCAAAATAAGTTGGAGAGCAATGACACGAATGAAAAGAAGAGTCTTTAATGTAGGTAAACGCAATTTGACAGTTACTTCTTCATCAAAATACTCATCCACTTGTCCAAATTCGGGGTTACGTAGTTCCAAACACTCAAGTTTGGGAAGAGCCAGGAGGACTCGGTTTAAATCCTCTCCTGAAATACAACAACAATTTAGACAAAGTGATGTCAGACAGGGGAATTGATGGAAGACTGGTTCAACCCCAACAACTTTTATGGCATATAAACTCAAGGTTTTGAGTTTTGGCATTCCGCATAGATCAAGAACATTAATAGTGGGAGAAATGATAACCCTATAAAACAACTCTGACAACGTTTCTCTGGTGAACATTAACCAGCCCAATACTGCAACAGCTGAAACCTTGTGACTGTGAGTTGCAATGGAAAGCTTTCGCACACCATTCGTTTGAAATAAGGTCTTTGTGATTGACACTTCCAAGTCAGCAGTAGGAAGTTCGTGGTAGACATGATCACCATCAGAAACATCAAAGGAAAGTGTGTGAAGGTGCTTGCGAAAAGCTTCTCGCCACTTGCGACGAGTTAGAGAAGCTCTGATCACATCTCTTGCAACTCCTACACAAGACAATATCTCTCCAATAATCTCAACAGGAAGTTTCTCAATGAGGCCTTCCTCGCTCGTACTACCATTAGGAGAATGAACACGAGATTTCTTGATTACATTCCTCTCCATCTACAAACCATATATGCAGATTTCTTAATTACATTTCTCTCCATCTACAAACCATACATAAATTCAAACAGAAAAATCTGTAATTCAACAATGAAGTGGGAAAATCACAGGTATGCATTAAGACCGAACAAACAAATTCCGATCTTCTAAATTACATTATAAACCTTTAAATTTACAAGAAAACGAATCGAAACAATGAAATAAACAATAATAATTTAAAGAGTGATAAGCACTTACGAATTATCTTGCGACCAATACAAACAAATTTCCAAAGGAGCCTTTCCCTTTCTAGGGTTTGTGAAGGACTTCGAAGATGAAATCTGCGTGTTTAAAGGGAACTACGACCTAAACGACATGAGCAAAAGGAATGAGCATCGGTATTAGACGTGGAGATGCTCCATTTTAACCACCCACGAGGCCACGAGCCCACGACATTCATATTTTATTCCATTATTTTCTATAAAAAAAAAGAATTTCAAGCAAAAATAGCAAGTAAAATAGTGAACACGAATATATGTATGACTATTTAAGAATTATATTAACATTTCATATATGTTTTAAAAGTTCAACTAATATATAAATATTATATGAATTAAAATTTAATTCTATTAATTTAATTTTTTAACAATAGTATTTTATTGTAGCTACCTATTTTATAAGTGTGTGAAGGTATTTATAAGTTTTTTTAGAAATTTTTATTGTAGCTACCTATAATTAGATACGATATTTTTTTGAAAAAAATTATATTTTAACAATAATTCTTATGCTCTAAAATTTATATATAATAGTTTATAGTAGCTAGACTATTAGATACTGTACTTTATATAATTATTTTTTTGAAAGGTTATAAAAAGAAAATATGATGATATAATAAATATGCGCATATACATATATATACTCCGTAATTTTTAACTAATAAATATAATATTTCTAATAGTAGATACACAATAATGATGCAAATGTATTATATTTCATATAAATTTATATTTTTAAAATGGAATAAAATAAGAAAATGGTTTAAAAATTCATACAAAGTGTTTTCTTTTAAAAATTTGAAAAAGTTTATATAACCTTTGAAAAAAGTAATTAAATAATAAGACATTAAAATATATCTTAAAATGATGAAAGACATATTAGTATAAAATTAGAAGATAAAAAGTTTTTTACATACAAATTTGTTGTAATTAAATACAATAATCATGAATAGTTTTTTAAATAAAAAATATTCTAATAAATGCCATGTAGACCAATAAAATAATGGCATTAGGCCACGTGGATAAACAATTTGCCATGTCATATTCCACATGTCTTTACCACAACCTAAGAACACTCTTTTACATACATACATACATACATACATACATACATACATACATACATACATACATACATACATACATACATATATATATATATATACACACACACACACATATACACACTAGTATTTTAACCCGTGCCATGCACGGCATCGAACACATTTTTTGTCAATTCTAAATCTTTTTCAATGTAATATATTTTCCAAATTTAAGTAATTATATTTCTAACATGATTTTTAATTAATGGATAACAACGACAACCTAGAATAAATTATATTTTAGGAATTGAAAGTGTACTCGAATGTTTTTTAATTCCAATTTTTTTGAAAGACTTCAGGGTATACAGCATTTTTGGTATGGTTGTAAGGGTTTTATTGTCATCTAGAACCAATATATTTAATATGTCTTTGCCTTTACTCGTGAATGAGTAACATAAAGCTGGCCATAAGTAAATACCGAATTGGTGAAAAATAATACAGCAAAAGACAATGTTTGATCTTAAATTTTGTTATTAGTCATAACAAAACATAATACTATTGAGAATGTTTTCCTATTGAATTTCAGGGTACTCCTGAATCGGATGGTACCAAATTCTTTCGGGGTATGTAAACTTTTTTCCCGTTTTAATTTCTTGAAACCTCAGTTGCACTAATAATGTTCTTTCATAGTTATTCAATGATTAATATTCCCTCATTACAGAATCCAGATATTTGGTCAATGTTCCTCAATTTACCCTTTTTAAAAAACTACAGTATTTTGTGTTTTGGGATCCTCAAACATTTGATTTCATTAAAAAATTCAAGTGTTATAAATATAGAATTGACTAAATCGTGGTCTTTCACCATCTGGTGACATTAGATGGTATGTGGTGATGATTATACCTACTAAGTGTCAATTGCTACTCGACTGTTGTGGTAAGATGCAGCAATATTTTCATCTATGTACGACAAGGGAAAATATATTGTTGTATTTTCTTAAAATTTTCATGTTAATGAGAACTCTTCACATCAAGTTCATAAAATAAATTAAAGAGCAAACCCGAGGGCTTCTTTAGAAGAGACTGTTAAACTTTTTTTATGTAACAAACTAAAAACTCTATATGTTTTGAATCTTTAATTGTTTGGTTCTTTCTTCATAATGTAACAAAGTCTTCCAAAATTCACAAATAAATGTGGGATCCCCAAAATAGATGCTCTCCAAAGAAAAATAAAATATAATATAGCTAATCTTATATATACATATATATATATATATATATATATATATATATATATATATATATATATATAATATATATATATATATATATATATATATATATATATTATATATATATATATATATATATATATATATATATATATATATATATATATATATATATATATATATATATATATATATATATAATATATATATATATATATATATATCATTCCACACAACTTAGATGCTGCATATATTTACTCTAAATATACTTTTAATTTTTTTTCTCATAATGCAGAATTATCTAAGCATGATTTCACTGATGCATCTAAAATAGATGAACCTTCTATCTCGACATCTAAATTTAAAGAGTGTTTCTTTGGTGTACCTTGGGTGCAAATCATATTTGTGGACCTTCTCACATAAAAAGTTCTTTTTTATAATTTTAATTGAAAAAAGATATTTATTTAAGTAATAAGGAAATAATTAGTTTTCTCATATGTACTTAGATCCACCACATGATTTGCCAAATTTAAAATATATCGAGTGTGTTCACCATATTAATTTATGTGGTATTTGCTTATATTGTTTATTAAATCTTATACATATAATTAGTTAATACACAAAGATAATTGTTGTATTGTCATTTTCAAAAATATTAAAAGCATGTGTTATAAAAGATAGATCAATTCTCTTTTGTCTCTTTTGCACTCGAAAGCGTGATGAAAGTGTATATATAAATATTTTTTGATTAAAATAATGTATAGATAATTATTAGGGGAAAAATACTGAAAAATTAAATATTTAATTCAGAAGAATAAAAATACCATTTGTAACATCACAGAGTACACTCTTTCTCGAACGTGTTCGATCATGCGAGGCTATAGCCAATGACGATCCCTCTCTTTCTGTATCTGTAATAACCATCATAAAATAGATACTGTAAATACTTTTATCTAAAAACTTTAAACATGAAAAATGTCTATTATTCAGTAATATTTGGCACCTTGTGGTTGATTGTCGGATGAATAAATAAGCAAGAATATTACTTATTTATATTATTTTGACAAAGATGTAGATATAAACATATTTTCTATTTTCAAGAATTTTATTAAATAGTAATTACACTTATAATAATTAATATCATACCATAAATATTTTGATTAAGAACACAAATTAATAATTAATTTCATACACATAAATACTCTCGTACCAAGTCTTCATCTTTGTACAAAGTTGTTAATGAAAAATAGTAAATTTTGTGACATGAATTTATAACTTTTTACAAAGTTAGTAATGGAAAATAATAATTTGAAAATAGAAATTTAAGATAGAACATATTTGTTATTTGACTTAGAGTTCTTTTAATATATAAGGAGCAAAATAAATGCTCTTTTAAATAAACATCCCAATAAAAATCCCTTTCCTTTTATATATTTATTTCTCTTTTTCTCAAAAAAGGGAAAATCTCTCCAATGGTATTAATTCAAAGTAATAACAAATATTCACATGTAATTTTCTTTAGTCCTACCAATCTATCCGTTCTTAGAATAAATTTATATGTTTTGATTATTTTTTTGAATATGACTTACTTTTTTCAATTTCAAAAAATATTATCTAACTTAAATATTTTCCAACAATGAATTAAGATATAAAAGTTTTTAAACGTAGTTATGCAAAGGAATTTGTGTGTAACCATACAAAACTTAATTTCTAAAGAATATATTTTTTATTAACTAATTCCTTAAATATTACTTAATGAAATGACATGCTGACATGTCAACAAATTGCCTAATAAGTGTGTCACATGTCACAATTGTCATGTTATCAAAGTCATCAAAGGTAGCAGTCTAGCAGATGATTTGTAAAAAAAATTGTCAAGTAGACCTGCCATGTGTCGCAATTTCAAAAGCTTAACTCTCAAATTTAATATAATATATAAAGATATAAAGATATAGGATCTTTAAAAATCAATAAATAGTTCTTCAAGCAATACTAATCTTGCAGTCCTTTAAATTTCAAAAGTCCACGAATAGTTATTCAAATACTCATCAACCCTTCAAATGCAATTTTTTTTACGATTGACGTTAAAAAATAAACGAATTACTACTTTCATATATATAATATGAAGCACTTGTACCTATACGTATGTGATTTTTTTTACTTATATGGAATTAATGGGTTTCTAGAATTTCAATCAAAGTTTTGTGTTCTTTAGTATACAAATCGAACCTTTTTAAAAGTAAAATTATCCCCAGCTTTTACAATGGGAGGAAAAGACTCACTGCACTGCGAAGAAGACGTGGCTAGCATCGGGAACTCATTGCAGATCGAAAGTCGCATCTGGCATTGAGGCGGAAGTTATATACGGAGCTAGTTGCATGCAGGTCGAAAGTTATATATATGGAGCTAGTACTCTGTCTAGCTTTTAACAGGCACCGTAAAAATGACTCCATTTGGAGGGTTGATGAATACTTGAAGGACTATTTATGGATTTTTGAAACTTGAAGGCTTATTGTAGAGAATGTTGAATACTTGAATGACTATTTATAAAATTTTGAAATTTGAAAGACTAATCGCGCATAGCTAAAGTTAGACCAATGATGGATTTTAGCCTTTATTCTAACTTATTTCTATACTTATTATTCTTATCAGAAACATAACCGATCAGATCCATTATAATTCATTTAGATAAAAATAGTATTTTAAAAATGAATAACTTTAAAATAATAATAATAACAAACAATAATAAATATTATAACCATTATACATGAACATTAATAAAATTAGTAGTAATAATTTACTATCATCATGTTTAATAATAAAAGTAATAACTATTAATAATACAGACTAATAATATTTAAAATAATAACGTTACAAATTATTTTTAACGACTAATGATGATAATAACAATTCATAATAATATTCATTACAATCATCATACTTAATAATAAAAGTTATGCATAGTAATTAATATTAATATTATTATTATTATTATTATTAACAATAGTTAAAATAATAATTACAAATAAGAATTTTCATTAATAATAATAGTTAAAATAATAGAAATGATAATAATGATAATAATTATTTCTAACTAATAATAATTAATAATAATTATAATAAAGACTCATAATAATATTTAGTTGTAAATATAATAATAATAATAATAATAATTTTTAACTAATAATAATATAACTTAACGATAAATGTTTTTAGTTATAATTATAAATAATAATGATAGTCTTCCTCATTAGTCATAAAACTAAAAATATATAATAATTATTATTATTATTATTATTTATAATAATAGTACCTATTGTCATTAAAATAATAATTATAATAATAAAAATATTAATAACTACAATCATAATTATTATTAATAAAAATTTTATAAAAACAATAATTTTAAAAAAGAAATTAAAAAACAAAATTTCCAAAGAGGGGTGTTTGTGCCAATTTCCAAAACTATAAGGGACAATAGAGTTATTCAATAATATCTGAACGGTGTTTTAGTTTAGATGGGCATTGTCGTAGCAATATCAGAACCATGAGGAGGGTGACAGCGTAAGTTTTGAAATTGTAGGGGATAACAAAGCACATTCATCAAAGTACAGACGATCATGGTGCAATAAACTCGAAATTTTGAGAGGCTATATTGATTGTACATAAAAATGTAATGAAATTGTGCATTACACGATGCCTTTGCATGTACTACCTTTATATCATTCTTAGATGTTGATTACTTAAAAATTCACAAGTATTCCAATTGCTTTCACAGCTGGATGATGAACAACAAAAATGAATTATTCTACTAACAAAGTGTGGAACTCTGAAATGTATGCCCAAAAAGATTTCCACCCATCAGCTGAAAAATTGAATGACTATTCTACCGCCCCCCTTCTACCGTGAGCCATGCAGAGCAATTGATGCTTTGTTTTTTCCTTGGAAGAAATGCCAAAGCATGACTAAAACATTAAATATATACCAAAATAGGACTTTCATGTTTTTATTCTCGAAATATGACTTACATTACCAAACATAATCATGTATATTACCAAACAATATACTCCCTCCGTCCCTAAATAAAGTTCCATTTTTGATTTTTTGGGGATTTAAGGGAGGGATATTTTTGTGTTGACTTTCCAAAAATACCCTTGATGTGATGTGCAAAAGTAAGATGTGATAGGTAGATTATTAGTAAAAAGGTATGATGTGATAGGTAGGGTATGAAAAAGTAAGGGGTAAAAGTAATTTTTTAAGGGAAAAGAGAAATTTATTTGGGGACAAAAAAAACGAAAGAGGAAGTTTATTTAGGGACGGAGGGAATAGTAATGTGTACATGTACAATGTCACATTACCACAGTGCAAAGTCTTATTTCGGAACAAAACATGAAAGATCTAGTTGGTACTTTTCTCTATGTTTTAATCCTATTTAGAGTAATTTTTATTTTTCTTTTCGCTGAGTTGCTTTCTTCTTTGTTTATTTCTTTTGTTTTTTTTCGGTTTTTTTGTTTAGTTGCTTTCTCGTTTTTTGTTTGGTTTTTTTCGTTCAATTGCTTTCTTCTACGTTAATTTTCCTTTATTATATTTTTTTAGTTTTTTATTCTTTGTATTTAGTTTTATTTGATTTTTTAGCAAAATTATGGAAAAGAATGTTTTTTAGCTTTAATATTTATTAGTTTTTAGTAATTTTTTATTTAAGAGATTAAAAAAATTATTTGACTTCTTCAAATAAAAAAGAGATAGAATTTAATTTGATTCGAAATATGTAAGTATTAAATAAAAACTAAAATGAAATCATTGTAGTGGAAGTGGGGCACTATGGGTGTGAAGTGACTGTGATGGTGAGTGTTCTCAAATGATTCAACCGTTGGAAGACGACACGATCTCTCAATTAACGCACGATATGGCAAATGCTACGATCTCAACACGGATAAAGCTCACACCTTTGATTATGCACTGTATACATGATTTAATAACCTTCGAGTTGAAATGCATGTTTTAGGTGCAGATATGTATGTTGGGAATTTTAGGTGCGAATATATGCACCATTTTTTGAAATTTGTTTATTTGTTGGAGTTCTGAGTCGTGAAATTGTGCATTACAGGTTTTGGCATAGTGGTTATGTTTTGAGCTTCGGGAAATGATACGTGTACATCAGAACATGTATATTGTGAATTGAGTGACTGAACTGATAGTATATAAAAATGTAATGAAATTGTGCATTACACGATGCCTTTTGAATTGATTGACGATCTTGCGATTATATTTAACATACACCAAATCGTTCAATCTTTGATGTTCCATCCAATTTTTTTGTGTATCTAATTAATATTGCATGTACTACCTTTATATCAATCATTCTTAGATGTTGATCACTTACAAATTCAAAAGTACCCCAATTGCTTTCACAACTCAGATGATGGACAACAAAAACGAATTATTCTACTAACAAATTCGAGAACTCATGAAGTGTATCCACAAAAAGAATCCCACCAATCAGCTCAAAATATTGAATTATAAAACATAACAATAAAAATACTTATGTTGGCACATTGTTGTTCGTTGTTTAATCGAACAAACAATGAAGATTCACTAGTTTCTTTTTTTTTTTACTTTGGGGTATGATGTAATAAAGCAAAATGGCTCTTTAAAATGCATGTGTTTCTTTCAATAGTGAAATACTACAGTTAGTCAACGAACTTTCGACACACATCATGGGTGATCAGAAAACCACTCAATGTTTTAGACATAGGGTCAGGCTGCGTACATCCGGGAGTCAAGCTACGTACATCCAACCACTATGTACATCGGAACATTTGTACATTCAACCCCTATTTATAATTATATAAATCAAAATAAACCCAAAGATAAACAAAATTCAAACCATAACCAAACACTATTAAAAAAATTGTATATTGGCGGTCAAACATAGAGTGACACGGTATGTGACCATTCGATGTTATTTATGTAAAATTTAAATTGTACCATTATTATTGAATGGTTTGATACAGTACGACTTTACGACTAAAATCATTCAAGATCATGCTTTTATGAAAGCAGATATCATTTCATGCCAATATCAAATCATATTGTATTGGATGGTGCACTAGAAAAAGTAGGAAGATAACTAATCACATTCATTTAAAATTTAACAACTTTTGATAATTTGATGCATAGCACAGATGTTTTCATTGCAGTGATAAACAATCATAGATAAAAGAGCACAAGGTTTTCAAGAAATGAGATATGAGTTCTTCAGGAGCAGATGTTCAAAATGTTACATAAAAGCTTCATGGCCAAGAAGGATTATAGCCTACAAGAGTATTAAATAGAAGAAGAGTCTTAAATAGAAGATTCAATATACCTGCTTAGTATTCAAATTGGACATGATGGTTTGGTTGGCTGCAGCAATCTCCCAGCTTTGAGATATATGTCGTAATGCGAATGCTTCGGACAATCACCAGTCAGCTCCGAAACCATACTGAAGAGGCGTGTTCTGCCAGGTCTCAACATCGTATGTAAACTTCACTTCTATATGCGGATACTTACTCAACATTTCAGACATCGATGAGGTGTGCTCTGCAAGATTCATCAAATACTTGGGATCTTCCGATTCTATAACCTTCCCATGGACAATCAACTTCCTAAGATTTGGACAGCACTTCAGCACCTTCTCTGTCCATTCCGTGAAGTCAAGGACACAACCCCATTTGAAACGATCCCATCCAACATCCAAGATGACCAAACTCTCCAAGGGAGACAATCCTCTAAAGTTATAGTTGACAGGCTCATCTACATCATAGAATATTGAAAGATGGCTCAGTTGTGGCGAACAAACAGCGATTCGATCTAAATCCAAAACGAATTCGGACTCATCACCTGGGTAAAAAAGATGACTTCTGTCAACAAAACGCCAAATTCGAAACGTTTTTAACTTTGGTGCTTGAAGCTTCATCGGGAACAAATTTGACATAAAGACATGACTAGTAATGATTTCTAAATTCTCTAGATTGTCTCCCTCTTCAATTTCAAGAAGTTGAAACTCCGATTTGGAAATTTTGAGCTGCCTCACATTTTTACTGCCATTGACCTTAAATAAATCAAAAGCACAGCCTTTCATATGCAAATATCCAACATCACATGTCTCCAAAATAAGTTCAAATACAACTAGATCAATAAAAAGGAGTCTTCAATGTAGGTAAATGCAATTTCACTGTTACTCTTTCTGAAAAATTATGCTCATCCACGACTCCAAATTGGGGGTCACGTAGCTCCAAACAGTCAAGTTTGGGAAGTGCCAAAAGGAGTCGATTTAGATCCTCTTCTGAAGTACGGCAACGAATCAGACAAAGTGATGTCAAACAGGGGAATCGATGGAAGCCATGTTCAACCCCGATAATTGTTTCTGCTTGTAAACTCAAGGTTTTGAGTTTCCGCCTCCCGCATATATCAAGAACACTAATAGTGGGAGAAGTGATAACCCTATAAAACAACTCCGACAATGTTTCTCTAGTGAACATTAACCAGCCCAAAGCTGCAACAGCTGAAACCTTGTGCCTGTAAGTCACAATGGATAGTTTTTGCAGACCAGTTGTTTGAAATATGGTCTTTGTGATCAACACTTCCAAGTCAGCAGTAGGAAGTTCACTGTAGACAGGGTCATCATCATCAGAAACATCAAACGAGAGTGTGTGAAGGTGCTTGCAAAAAGCTTCTCGCCACTTGCGACGAGTTAGAGAAGCTCTGATGACATCTCGTACAACTCCTACGCGGGACAATATCTCTCCAATAATCTCAACAGGAAGTTTCTCCACGAGGCCTTCCTCGCTTGTAATACCATTAGGAGAATGAACACGAGATTTCTTGATAACATTCATCTCCATCTTCAAACCATACATAAAGATTTATTAATTACATTCCTCTCCATCTACAAACCATATATAAATTCAAACAGGAACATCAGTAATTGAACAATGAAGTGGGAAAATCACAGGTATGCATAAAGACCGAACAAACAAATTCCAATCATCTAAATTACATTTAAAGCTTCAAATTGACAAGAAAGAGAATTGAAACAATGAAATAAACAATAATAATTTTAAGAGGGATAAGCACTTACGAATTATCTTGCGCCCAATACAAACAAATTTCGAATGGAGCCTTTCCCCTTTTCTAGGGTTTGTGAAGTGTTGGGAAATTGATTACTCCCTAATAATCAAACGAAAAGAAATAAAATAAGGAAAAGGACAAAGAAGTTTTTTAGGTCAATGGTCAATTAATTAGATAAATGATAACTCAGGTCACATAATAAAATCTTGTCCTACATTCTCCACTTGGCCGAGTACTCAGTTATGATGAGTATTAGATAAGTCTGATCAGATTTTAATACTCATTTTAGTTCTAAACAAAAATTGTAGCAGAGAAATACAGTCATTCAATCGATATTCAATTCAAGATCCCCATTAAACATACTACGATACCAAATTTAAAACTTAAATAAACTAAGGATCAAATTGACAATTAAGCCCATAACATTATTTTGTATATAAATGTTGTCTACATGTCTTTAGGCATGCATAGACACATTCAGAGACAAACATAACAAAACAATGAGGAAATTTTATTATTAAATGTAAGCAAGTACAATATGCAACTAAATAAGGTCTTTAGAAAACCCCATCTTCGAAACATGTTCTTTGAAAATCTTAGGAGGGAGACCTTTACTCATTGGATCCCCAAGCATATTTTTAGTACTTATATGCTCAATACAAAGTTTATTTTCCTCAATTCATTCACGTACGAACAAGTATTTTGTATCAAGATATAAAGTAGCGCTAGTCGAACTGTTACCGTTCGAGAAACTAACAGCGACTGAGTTATCACAATAAAGCTTCAATGGTCGAGAGATGGAATTAACTACTTTGAGTCCAGTGATGAGTTTTCTAAGCAACATCCCATGACAGGTTGTGTTGTACACCGCAATGTATTCTGCCATCATAGTAGAAGTTACAGTCAACTCCTGCTTATGACTCTTCCACGAGATAGGTCCGCCAGCTAACATAAAGATATACCCTGAAGTGGATTTCTTGTCATCTTTGCACTTAGCAAAATCAGAATCAGAATAACCAACCACTTCTAAATTATCACTCCTTTTATAAGTCAATTTATAGCTATTCGTCCCTTGTAGATATTGAAGAACTTTCTAAGCTGCTTTCCAGTGATCAAGACAAGGATTGGTCTCATAACAACCTAACATTCCAGCAATGTAAGCGATATCTGAACGAGTACAGACTTGTGCATACATAAGGCTTCCTACTACTGACGCATAAGGTATCATTCTCAACTGTTCTTTTTCAAACTCTCTGTTTTCGGACATTGAAACAAACCAAAAACATCTCCCTTAGCTACTGGAGCCACAGAAGGAGAGCATTGTTGCATGTTATAACATGTAAGGACACGCTCAATGTAGGCCTTTTGAGATAATCCCAAAATCCCATTGACTCTATCTTGGGTATTTCGATGCCAATAACATAAGAAGCCTCTTCGAGATCTTTCATGTCAAAATTACGCGAGAGTAAGCGCTTGGACTCATGCAACATGTCTAAACTATTACTTGTCAATAGAATGTCATCTACTTAAAGGACAAGTATAGTAAAGTTGCTCCCACTCATCTTAAGGTAGGTGCATTGATCCACTTGGTTCTTTATGAAACCTTCTGACTTCAATACTTGATGCAACTTTAGGTACCATTGACGTGATGCCTGCTTCAACCCGTACATGGATTTCTTTAGCTTACAGACTAGATGTTCTCGACCTTCAGATTTGAATCCTTTGGGTTGTTTCATGAACACTTCTTCATCCAAATCGCCATTAAGGAAAGCGTTTTTGAAATCCATCTAATGTAGCTCTAAATCAAAGTGAGCTACAAGGGCCATAACGATCCTTAAGGAATCCTTTCGAGAGACAGGAGAAAAGGTCTCTTGATAGTCAAATCTCTCTTTCTAAGTGTAGCCCTTTGCAACCAATCTCGCTTTGTAGCGTTCAATGTTTCCATTCAGCTCCAGTTTTGTTTTGAAGACCCATTTACATCCTACTGGTTTTACACCGTTGGGTAATTCAACCAAATCCCAAACATCATTTTTCTTTATGGAGTCAAGCTCTTCAATCGTGGCTTTATTCTATTTAGAAGACTGATCACTGTTAATGGCTTCATTATAAGAGGTAGGATCGGTAAACTTTCTAGCACACATTTCTGCTTCAGTCAGGTAGGTAACATAATCATCAATGTTAGTAGGCCTTTTAGACCTAGATGACCTCCTGAACAAATTTTCGGATTGAGCATTGGCGGCATTATCTTGATGGTGATCATTTGAGGTGTCTTCATTTCTAGGTACATTTGGAGTAGGAGGTGGTGCAGTGTCTACAGATTGGCACTGAGTACAAAAGGAATAATTGGAGGTAAAGTAATCGACAAGTCCCCCCCCCCCCCCCCCCCCGCGTCTTGTACTTCTAGCAATTCATCATAAGGGTTTTCAGTTCTCCCACTGACCTTAAAATCTTCAAGGAAATGAGCATCTTTGGTTTTTACAATGCGAGTGACGTGGGAAGGACAATAAAATTTGTAACCCTTTGAGTGAGAAGGATAACCAATGAAGTAGCAAGTTACAGTTTTCATGTCGAGTTTCTTTAAGAAGGGATTATAAAGTTTAGCTTCGGCGAGACAACCTCATACTTCCATATATCTTAGACTCGGTTTCCTTCTTGTCCATAATTCATAAGGAGTTTTAGGGACAGCTTTAGAAGGAACCCTATTCAGTATATGAACGGCTGCTTTTAAGGTCTCGGTCTATAGAAATAGAGGTAAACCTGAGTTGGCTAACATATTGCGTACTATGTCCATTAGGGTCCTATTTCTTCTCTGAGCAACACCGTTTTGCCGAGGAGTACCAGGCATAGTATATTGGTTCACGATCCCCTAGGCCTTACAAAACTCATAAAATAGACCAGGAGCTTGACCCACACCAGTATGTCTACCATAATATTTACCTCCTCTATCTGATCTTAAAACTTTTATCTAACGATCAAGTTATTTTTCAACTTTAGTTTTATAATCTTTAAAAGTTGTAAGTGATTTAGATTTTTCCTTAATAAGGTACAAGTACATATAACGAGAATAATCATCAATATAAGTGATAAATGAGTTATGTCCAGTTATGCTAGTGATAGAGTAAGGACCAATAATGTCAGTGTGAATGAGTTCTAGTAAATTAGAACTTCTAGTGGCACCTTTCTTATTCACTGATGTCATTTTACCTTTAACGCATTTGACACATGTTCTAAATCATTGAAATCGAGAGATGGTAATACTTCATCCTTCACAAGTCTAGACAAACGTTCTCGTGAAATGTGGCCTAAGCGTTGATCCCAAAACATGCATGAAGTTTCTAAGTCTCGTTTTCATTTTCTCTTTGTTAATGTCTGATTGATATTATATGACAACAAAGATTTGGAAAAATCGCCATCTAGTTCTAATTTTTAGAGACCACCATCTAGAAAACCATGACCAAACACTTGAAAATTGAAACTAATAGTAAGTCTGCCACGACCATTAGAAACATCAAAACCGTCTATGTCTAACTTTGGTCCTGATACCAGATCCCGAGTAATCCCGGGAATATATAAGGTATCATAAAGTTTAATACATAAACTAGTTTTCATTATTAATTCTAAGGTTCCCACGGCTTCGATAGCTAGTTCTGTTCCATTCCCCAAATTAAGTGTTCTTCGATTTCTTTCCAGCTTCTGGATTGTAAGGAATCCATGGAGTGAGTTGGTTACATGAACCATAGAACCAGATTCAAACCACCATGTATTAGTTGGAACATTTAAATTAAAGGACTCAAGTATCATGTAAAGATGATTACCTTTCTTCGTCACCCACTCCTTAAAGTCTTGGCAGTCTTTCTGTCTATGTCCTTTCTTGCGGCAGAACTTACAGTAAGACGTCCCTTTGGAGTTCTTAGAGCTGGAAGAAGCACTTGAATCACGTTTCTGGACTTTAGAAACTTCTTTTTATCGACATTGCCCTTCCTCTTCTTTGGATTAGCGGTCATGAGGTAAGTCACATCCAGTTTGTCCAGCTTGAGACGATCTTCTTCTTATACACACATAGCAATCAACTCATTCATCGACCACTTGACTTTCTGGGTGTTGTAGTTGACCTTGAAAGCTTCAAAAAATGCAGGAAGAGAAGTCATGATGAATTGCACCAGAAAACCCTCACTGATTTTCATGTATAATCCCTACGGGCCATGTTGTTCATCATCATGATGTGCTCACGAATGCCGATATTCCCATCGTATTTCGTAGTCACCATCTTCAAAATAAGATTACTAGCAAGTGCCTTAGAAGTTGCTTTGAATTGTTCCTTCACGGAAGCCAGATATGTTCTAGCATTAGATGAATCTGGAATAGCCCCCCTGATGATTATGCTGATGGAATTTTTAATGAGCATAAGAGTCATTCTATTGCACCTCTCCCATCTCTCATGTACTATTTTATCTTCAGCAGTACTTTTATCAGTGAGGGCAGGAGGGGCAGGCTCTCTCAGTGCATAATCAAAATCCAACATGCTAAGAGTTAGCATCAGTGAATCTTTCCATGAAGAAAAATTCACACCGTTTAAAGTTTCAATTTTGTTTCATTTTCCTAAAGTGTAATTATAAATAGAAATATGCTTTTACCCTAATTAAAAAAAATTGTTATGCGAAACATGTTCTTTAGATTTATCATGTTTTTCGATCTTACAATAAACCAGTCTCAGAAATTGGTTTTCATTAAAAAAAATTGAAGCTTTGATACCACATGTTGATTAATTCTTAAACATAAAATATAAATCAGGGATTTAATCATGTGTACCTGATAATCCTGTAAACGTAGTTAGGGATGGGGTCATGATTCTCACGCAGATGGAGTTCTCGTTTAGGGTGTATCGTTATGATGGCTAAGGTGAGGATGCGACTCAGGAGAATAGAGAGGCAGAGAGGAGGCGTAAGATTGGCGTGTTCTAATCTCTGCATAATGACCTCTATATATATACACCCAAGGAGAAACCCTAATTATGTTGTTAAGGTAATTACGTCCATCGAATAATTACCAATTAAATACGTAGGGTATTTATTAGGTCAATGATCAATTAATTAGATAAATGATAACTCAGGCCACATAATAAAATCGTATCCTACAAATTGTAGAAAATGAAGTACAATAATAAAACTACAAAAACAGAGTACTTAAAATTGCACAATTGTAGAAAAAACAGAAAAAAATAACCAAAAACTGCACAGAACAATAGAGTGAAACAAAAACTGAAAAATGGGAAACAAAAAAACGAAAACTAAAAAAAGTGAACGAAAAATGAAAAAACAAAAAGTGAAAAAAAAACGAAAACCAAAAAAAAAAACTGCACAAAACCAAAACCGCTGAAGATCGAATGAAAAAAGGGAAACAAAAAATGAACTATGAGATGAAAAATGAAAAAAAAAATCAAAGTGATGATCAAAAAAGTAAGCAGAACTCAAAAAAAGTAAAAACTGAAAATTAGAGCAGAACGGCAAATTAGATCGGCAACAAGTAAGAAGAACCAAAAATTGGAGATGGTGATCGGAATGAAGATGGCGATGAGATCGGGTGAAGATGGCGATTGGTTTTCCGAATGGTGCTCTACGAACGACGGAAAGACCTACCTCAAGTTTTGTTACCAAACAAGGTAGAATATTAAATCTACCTTCCCCTACCTCCAAACAAACACAGTGTAAGAGTGGAGTTAAATTTTAGAGTTCAGATGTAGGGATGACAACGGGTCGGGTTCGGTTCGGATATACCCTTACCCGAAACCGACCCGAAATTTTGATCGGATATTTTTTTTTGCCTGAACCCGAACCGTCGGGTATAAATTTCTACCCAAACCCGAACCCGACTGCCTAAACCGAAACCCGAAACCGCAACCGAACCCGAAAATTTGACAAAAACCTAAGCCTAACCCGACCTGAAAACCGACCGACCCGACTGACCCGACCGACTGACCATACCAATATCCTAATAAATCATTTTTTGTAATGATTTTTATTAAAATAATGATAAAATAATAAATGCTTGTAATGATATAATTAGAATTCCAATACATAAAAACATTTGAACGTCCAAAGACATCGTAAAATTAAGATATTAAAAAAGATGTGTCCCAAATAACAACCAAAACATGGAAATATAATAAGTTTTCACAAATATTTCACAAGAGAAACAACACACATAAATATAATAAGTTTTCACAAATATTTTTCAAGTCCGTAACTGGTAACTCCCGTAAGTCAAAGACTTTTAATTGAAAAAAGTTTTTTAATATTTTAAAAAAGCCTTTTATTTTGGGTTAATTATCGGGTCGGTCGGGTACGGGTCGGGTCGGTCAAATTTAATTACCGAAAACCGACCCGACAAAAGTCGGGTTCATTTTTAAAATCTTCGGGTCGGTTTCAGATATTTATTTTTTCGGTCGGTTTCGGATATTTATTTTTTTGGTCAGATTCAGATATTATATACATCGGTCAAGTCGGAAAAAGTCGGATTCGGATAAAATTGCCATCCCTATTCAGATGTTGTGTTTAAAATAGCATTTTCCATGCTCTAAGGGTTATGTTTGATTGACTCTAGCAATCGAACTCTAAAGTTTTAACTCCAAAATTAAAATTTCATATTGTATAATCAACCAACCTTTGTTACAGTGTCGAGTTTTGAGTTGTTAGACTTTGCCTAAATAACGGCCTAATAGTTTTGAATAGTAAATGTTTATTTTGTGCAACTAAACAAAATATGATATTATTTCAAGTAATTTCTTTTTGGACATATTTTATAAAATTTCAAAATTAAAAATTAGAATGCTACATTCTTCTAAGAGACTTGTAGTGAATGTCACACAAAATAAACTTTCTACGTCCCGAAATATTTATCACACTTTCTTTTTCATTCGTCTGAAAATATTCTAACAATTTCCTTTTTCAACTTACTTTCTACAAGTAAATATCAATAAACTCTTCAACTTTAATACTCCGTATCACTCATTCAAATTAATTCACCCCTAAATTAAAATATAGAAATTTTTAGAAACTTGACATTCTCTTCTACTTCATAAGAAGCATACGAAGTCAACGCAATGGGTATAGTATCATTTTGGATTCAATTTAGATTTTAAAAGATTTTGAATGATTATGTAAAATCTATGAATTATTTTAATTCTACACGGAGTTAGATAGATTGTAATATATATTTTATCGACATAATTTTAAATGACAAGGGGAGGTGCATGAATTTTAAATTAAGCTTTATCATGAATGAGAAGAATTTGACTCAAATCCAAATTCAAAATTTTTAAGTTTCCCAAACATGGAATTTGAGCCAAATCCAGATTTGAAATCCAAATCCATGTTCCCAAACATACCATAATGTTTTGAATGTAAAGAATTTGATTCAAATCCAAATTCAAAATGTTTAAGTTTCCCAAACATGAAATTTAAATCAAATCCGGATTTGAAATCCAAATCCATGTTCCCAAACATACCATAAAAGAATTCATCAACACAATAGAAAGAATTTTGTTAACAAAAGAGGAAACAATAGAAGCCATACAAACTACTGAATTGACGAAAATGACTACATACAAATTCTGGTAACAAGTGAATGTGCGATAAACCAAATTCATAAATTTTGGAAAAATCAATCCATTCAGAAGTTGAAATCCCTTGAATAAAACACACTTGCTTCAAGATTGCCGAAAATCTATGTCCGTCAGGCAAGATAAATATGGCCCTGAATCGTCTCCAAGCCACTTTCATCGTTCCTGCGTCTTCTCGTTGAGGAACATGAATATGTCCGTTGGGGCAAGAAATTTGGCTAAGTGTGAGATGCAACGGACAAAAAATTGATTTTTGCAAAAGTGGGAAAATCGATTAGATGCTGCTGAGTACAATATCTTCTGTGTGACTAGGTGCCAATCGATTAATCCAAAGGGTGATTAATTGATTTTTTGATGAAATTGATTTTGCCAAAGGTGATGAAATTGATTTAAAAACTGGGCAAAAAAAACCATCTACGCAAGAACAAGAATTCAATTTTTACAATAAAAATTAATTGATTTTTATTGCGAGTAATGCACTGACAGCAAGAATCAATCAGTGGCGAGATGATGAAGGACATTTGTCCCTATCTTGTTGTTTCCAACGGGATTCTTGTGGCAAAGGTTCCTCAATCATGGTTACTTTAATTCAAAAAATAATTTTGAATTAAAATGGGGAGAGATTTGAAGTATGGAGTAGAAAAGTGAGTCCAAAAATATTTTCTATGTCAAAAGATGTCGGAAAAATATTTGGGTAAGAATATTTTTTCTTCCCAAAAATATTTTCTAGTATCAAAATGATTATTTAAAAATTGTTTGACACATCTTTTGTAACTGACTCAATAAATTTATTTTTGAACCGTTAAAAAAAATTTCTATTGACTGCAAAAATGAATATAATTTTTAATGTATATCCCTCAAGAAAATAATAATTTTTTAAGTATAAAGATATGTTGTCATCCTTACAAATTTTCTAAACTCAAAAAAAATAAAAGTCTTCGGAACGCTTTTCTCTTCACCTCAAATAACTTGCGTAGGGATGTCGAAATGTTGTCGTTGTAAATTTCTTGATGTATCTCTTTTGCTTTCTTGAATCGAAAATAAATTTTTGTTTTGCGTTGCGTTTGTCATTTATCAAAACCTGAAAAAATATCTAATAATTAGTAATAATAATAATAACTATAATAATAATACTAATAATAATAGTAATAGTAATAATAATAGAAATATTAATAATAACAACAACACTATTAATAATAGTACTAGTAATAATGATTATAATAGTAATAGTAATAATAACAATATTAGTAGTAGTAGTAGTAGTAATAATAATAATAATAACAATAATAATTATAATAAAAATAGTAATAATAAATAGAGCAATGTTACGTTCACAAACAGAATGTTCACAAACTCAACAAACTTACTCTGTACTATTCATGGTTTAAATTCTCATTTTAAAATTATTTTAGACTATTTAATTTTTTTATTAAAATTCACAAATAGTAAATTTGTGAAATTTTTGATAACTATGTTTGTGAACCAAGCATTTCCCTAATAATTATAGTCATACAGAGCCCACATGTAGTGTTGTTTATGTGACATTTTCTGACACCTAATTCTTTACAAGGAAAGTAGGAAATCAATACTCTCTAATGTGCTATGAAATTAATGAGTAAATTTAATTATGGAGGGAGTATCATAAAAATAGTTATATACTACTCCCTTCGTTCTCAAAAACACTTTCTCTTTCATTTTTTCCATTTCCAATAAAACACTTCCACTTTTTATTAAAAAACCACTTTTACCCTTACTTTTTCATACCCTACCTATCACATCATACTTTTTCACTAATAATCTATCCATCACATCTTACTTTTACCTATCACATCAAGGGCAAAATTGGAAATCAACTAAAATTTAACACCTCCTTATTTTTACACTTTGTCAAAGTAGGAACTCTTTTTTAGAACAGAGAGAGTATCAGTTACTCCCTCCGTCCCACTATATTTGTCCACTTTCATTTTTGTACACCATCCAATACATTTCTTTAATCCATTTTATCTTATAATTTGTATATTAAAAAATTATAGAAATTATATATTAATAATCTATATGTTAAGACAAATCAAACAAGATCACACATGACTATATTTAGGCTTACACATTGAGAGAATTTGATGAGTCAAAGTGCTTAGATGAACAGTTCCAAAAGTCAAAAGTGGACGAATATAGCGAGACGGAGGTAGTATTTCTTTTTGTATTTCGATGTATTTCTTCTTCCTTGGTAGCTTTTTTATTTTTATCATATGTATTTTGTTTTTTTTATAAAAACTTTGAATTAAAAAATGTTGAACAATATATATAAATTTCAGAGTTTACATTGCTAGCATTTCACATTGCTTAAGACTGACACGTTTCTCGTCCTCACGGATCTAAAATTAAAAGCATCTCTTTCATCTGGAGAAACAATCGCAAATCTTCCACCTAATGAAACTAGGGCTGGACACGGTACCGGTTCGGTATCGTCACCGGAAACGGTACTGCCAGTACCGAGCACCGTAACGCACACCGGCATGGCGAAACGGTTCCGAGAACCGGTGGTACCGCCACAACCGGTCTCGGTTCCGGTGCCCGAAATTCGTTACCGGCACCGGTTAATTTTTTTTTTTCGTTTTTCGCTCCTTTCTGCTCTCCATCATCCGGTACAGGCTGCATCCGCTGCAATTTAATTCTCTTCAGCCGAAATTCTTCTGCTCTGCTCTCCATCTCCGGCCAGGTGCCTTTTTCATCTCCTTCTCCATCTCCTTTTTCAGCCTTCTCCATCTCCTTTTTGCTCCTTTTTTCACAAAATTCAATAAAAAAGCAAAAAAAAAAAAAAATTGGGGGTGGCCGGTCCGGTACCGGAACCGCCGGTCCGGTTACCGGAACCGGTACCGGCCGGTCCGGTCACGGTACCGGAACCGGAACCGTCCCGGAACCGTACCTTGTCCACCCCTAAATGAAACCATCAGAAATCTCAGAAGGAAACAATTGAAAATTAGTCTCTTCTTCTTCACCGAAGGAGACTATCAATTATTATCGGAATCTTTCCAAAACTGCACAATTCTTCATTTTTTTTCTGCCTGGTCCTTATTTTATGAATACTTTTTCACAAATAGTCCGTTCTTTACCTCCTGTCATGTTTGTGTTAATTTGGCATCAATCTTATGCCCATTGACGTATTCTGGTATCGATCAGACCGATAACTTAGCAATAATGACTATGACTGTGGACTAGGATTTCGACGAAAAACCACATCTGTAAACTATAGGTGCAGTAGAAAGCGACTGCAATTCTCAAACGACA
Organism: Cuscuta australis; assembly: GCA_003260385.1. Lineage (NCBI taxonomy): Eukaryota > Viridiplantae > Streptophyta > Magnoliopsida > Solanales > Convolvulaceae > Cuscuta > Cuscuta australis. The sequence goes on along the minus strand of NQVE01000129.1, from coordinate 1,111,246 downwards.
CATCAATAGCGGCCTCTGGAATTGTGTATAACAAAAAAGATACATGATCATTATGAAATTAGTCTATCAAATTTGTTAAATTTCCAGAGATTGGCCGTCTAAAGTTCGAGCCACAAATTGAAAAGATAGATCACCCACCATATATCATTGAAAAATCTCACTCAAATAAACTAATGATCCCACAAACATCTCTATATATTTAACTGAATCACTAAAAACAAGGAATGCTTACTTAACCAAAGATTGACAGACACATCACACCATTTTTTTTTTGTGTGTAATAGATTCAGTCAACAAAAACCCTCTTAAAGAAAAAGCAAAACAAAACTGCTAAGCAAAAGAGCCAATTACAGCACCAAAGAACAAAGCACCTTAGCCCCCTTTGTCTCTCTCATAATAATACATATAATGATTGAAGTTCTACTTTACTTATGTACTGCACCTATATTTGAGCATAAAGATAAAAAGATTAATCAATCATTTTTTTCCCAATGCAATGAGACCCTTTTCTTTGTTGTCTTTCACTTAAAAAAAGGTGGAACCCCCCGCCCCCTCCGGAGGGTCCCCCCACAACCCTACCCGAGGGTTTGTAGAGAAGATAAATCGCGGGATGTGCCTCTCAAAAACAGAAATATCTTTGCTACGACTAATCTCGCCTATAAGGTCCGAATCCAAAGACTCGCAAACGGCCTTTGCCAATCGAGTCGGGGGGTGTTGGCTTCCACTTCAAGACCACAAAAAGCAGCTTAACAAGAATTTCAAAAGGCAGAAATAACAAATTAAGAGTATTTATGTTACCTATGTTCTAGCCTATGAGTGCCTAATAATATCACTATAAAGAGGGATGGAGTTTAGTACTCAAATAAAATAGACTCTACCTAAATTATGTTTTCACTTTCTCTTTTTGGGTTGTCGGTAAAAGACAATAATACCCTGAAAAAGTTATCACTTGCCCACAAATTAACTTGTCATTTCACCAATTACCTTACCCAAACGGGATAAAGGGGGGCCATTTTTCTTACAACTAACTAATTTTATAAAAAGAAAACAGACTTGGTTGAAATTTGTTTGGAAGAGAGTTGCTAACAGGCACATATTCCATTCTTGGAAAGCGAAGTGGAGAAGTACAAATTTTATTTTGAGAAGAAAAAGGAAATTATGAATTTAATTTGGGGGGGGGGGGGGGAGGGAGTGGTTTAATAAATATGAAGTGTAAAAGCAACAAATATGGTGATTAATACTTTGAAGTTTGAACATATATAACTAAAACTGTCAGTCCCAGAAGTATTCATGGATGCATAGCAGAAAACATTTTCACCTTAACAATTTCCACACTTCTATAGTCTCTTTTTTTACCTCTCCAGAAAAATAAAGGTTAAAACAATGTTACCACATGAGAATTTATATCCAAACCAGGCAGACTCTTCAAAAGTTGTTTCCAGAAAATCATTTCAACAGAGGAAAGCAAGCAAGAGACATTTGAATATACTCATCTGGAAATAATGCCACAGAGGAAATAAAGGCATCAACATTGGGTTTCCCAAAAGTGAAAATTTATCTTAGAACTCAAACTCCTCGGAAAGAACAGCTCGGTCCTGACGGTGTTGGGCTCGCTTTCATTAAGTTTAAATCGTCAAACACATGCCTGAACTTACTTAACACTAAATTCATGCAAACGAAAACTAAACTATGCAAACAACAAAAAAATTCCAGTAAAGTGACCTTCAAGCAAAAACATGTAAACATTAAGCAGCAAACCCTATAAGAGTAATGGAAAAGTTGAATCCAATGGTAATGCAAGGTGCAATATCATGGAAAGAAGGAAAAGCACATGATACAGTTCAGAACAATTGAGTATATCAACCAATCATACATAAGGGGAAGAAGTTCAAAAAATAAATATCAAGCCCTCAAAGGAAGCTGAGTTTTACCCAAGGCATAAACGTCAAGCTTAAAGTTCCCAATTGTGCATAAACATTGTCAAGAGCTGGGATTACATTGTGAACAACATAACTTATTAACTTAATCTAAACACTTGTTTGGGTTGGTTTCAAGTTTTGAGCTGTTTCAAGTTTTAATATAACTTACACATAATCATTAGTTCGGGTAAGTATGCTATAGACGTATATCAAGAAATTTCTAAAATGAGCAGTTCTGGTTTACTACAAAATGTATATCATGAAACATTTTAATTCATAACACGAAAAACAATTTAAAAATCCCCCCCAACAGGTCCAAGTAAGGGTTGAGCTATATAAATTAGCTATTCAGATCAATTTTATCCGAATATGGTAATGATACAAACTGGATAACAGTGGTAAGGAATGTCCAAGGGATAAGTAAACACATTTTTCTATATCTGGAATCCACAGGATGAACTTCTGAGAGGGATAAGAAAAATCCCAGAAATATATATGTGTTTGGTAGAGAAGAACAAATGTAGCGTTTCTCTTCGTTATAATTAAGCATACATTTACAGAAAATGGAAATTTCTATATAGCCAAAATTCAACATTTTCACCTTGCAAATGTACATATTCCAGACTACTGCTATTAGTATGTTTCAACAAAGATAACATCATTTAAGTTACTAAAAAGTTTACCTTTTTTGCTGTGTTGGGAGTTGGGACTGTAATTCTTCAAATACCCTTCCATGTTGGGCTAGAAAGAGGAACTGTGGGTGACAGAGGGAGCTGTGGGAACCCTAATTGACCCACTGGGGAATGCAGCAGATTTGGGGATAGCAAGGCACAGGGCGATCTAGGGGAAGGAAGGCAGCTGAAGGGCAGTGGAGAAGATGGCATCGCCGGATATGGTTGTAAGGCTGCTGGAGATGATGATGCTGGCGGCGGAATGTTCTGCTGCTGTGGAGGAAAAAGTGGGTGATGCTGTGGCGGAGGAGCCAGGCCGTTCCACCTAGGGGAAGCAAGAGGGGCATGTGGGGGAGGGCCGGATGAGAACCGCTTGGAGTCAAGACCTGTTCCGTTAAAAGAATTCTGGAGGAATCTCATGTAGGCAGAGATCGGCGACTCTGCCGCCGCGTGCACAGCCGGGAACGGTGGTAGAGGGGAGAGAGGCTGTGCCTGAGCCGGGCGCTGTCCGCAGACAAACCCTACTCCGGCCTGCCTCGGATTGGGCGGAATCAGAGAAGCCGGACGGTTGCCAATTTGGGCAAGCGGCGGAGGGCGAATGCGCTGTAGCCGCGAACTCTGCTGCTTGGGGTGCTGGATCGGAGGCGGAGTCGATATCCGCTCGTGCGCCGGAGATCCGGTGAGTTTCTGAACCACATCGCGAAAGTCACTCTTGTTAATGTTATACACCGGCGGCTGTTGCTGAGGCGGCGCCGGATGGTGCTGCTGCTGCTGTAGAAGACTGTGCGCCACCTCCACCGCCGCCGAAGCCGGCTGCGATTGCAGATCCCGGATTTCAAACTGAGAAGTTTGTAAACTGCGATTCTCGTAAACAGGAGGCTTCCGGACAGATTTAGAGATCTTATGCGATATCTTATTGAGATGCTTCAAATACTCAGCAGAAGAGGATGATGAATCGCCACCGTCGCCGGAGGAATCGCCTCCTTTACTCGTATTCATATTTCCCCTCTCTCTCTGACCTCCGGCACCGATCTTCAACCGGCGATTATAACTACAGTCGGACAGGGTAAAACCAAGAAGAGTACGGAGTGCGTGTATATATAGTAATTGTATGTATATGATGGGGGCCAAGGCGGTGACCAGTGACTGACTCTATGTACAGTACAACAATGCGGAAATAATGGGGTTTTGTATTGATATCTTTATGTCACGCATTAATTCCGCTAATTATTGTGGTTGGATGAATGACATTCTCTTTTTTTTTTTTTTTTTTTTTTTTTGAATATTAATAACTCTATTAGTGACTATCAATTTCGACCCAAAACCGTATTAATCAAAAAACTTTATGACTCAAAATAATTGATTGAATTGAATCGATTTTGGGCTAAAACCAAATAAACTGAAACATATAATAATCGAACCGAAATCGTCAATAACCGAATAAACCTTGAATTTTAATCTAATTATGAAATAATAAAAAATAAAAGTAAACAATAATTACAAAAATGTAAAAATTCATATTTAAGACATTTAATGTTAAATATGTACAAATTTAATTCGTAAAAAATTAAGATTAACTAAATGCGAATTTTATTAGTAAAAAATTTATTTAACACTTCAATTTGTAAATTAATTAATAAAGCAGAAAGATTAAATAAAAAATAAAGAGATAAATATGGACAGATAGGTGTCTTGGAAATAAAAGGAATAAATGATTGAAGGACATAGTTGGGCTCAATCCACTTATTTGGACTTAAAAATGGGTAATATTAATTTAATAAACATTAAGGGTGAACATGGATTTCGGTTATTCGGTTAATCAAATTAAAGAACCGCAAACCGACCAAATTAACCGAAAAGTGATAATTTGAGAATGGGTAATCGAAATCGAAACTAAAAAATCGATTATTTCAATTTTCGGTTTTCGGTTTCACGGTCGGTCTAGTTATTTTGCTCACCCCTAACTATAACATATTCTTCATAAACAATAATAACTTTATAATAATATAATATTTGTTCATATGTTTTCTCAGTCCAACAAGCATGTAGAGTTATTACACCAACTGGGAATCAAATTTCTGACCTCTCATATGAGAGAGTCACTTTCATGACGTTGATCCACAAGATTTTTGGCACATTCTCTCAATGTTTGTGCAGGTATTAGTGACAGGTCTCACTTTCAATCAGTATCAATTTATTTATCTTCCCTCAATTCACTACCTGAAGTGATACTAGAGGATATTAGGAATTGAGATTCAACCTATTTTTGCTAATTTACTAAGCATCACTTATTCAAACACTAATTAATTATTGATCTTTTTTATGGGGGAAATGGTGGTTGTATTAGTAGGATAAGAACGAACTATGTGACCCTCGTCTTCGAACACCTGGCAAAGTGATCCGAACAAGTTAGATTGGGTCCTTTCTCGATTTTGAACAAATTGAAAGCCAACTCGACTGTGGCTCATCAATCGTCAAGTTCTAAATCTCATAAGGACCCTCCTAAAAAGAGGGACAAAGATTTGAAGGGAAAAAGGCTTCTTTGTCCTAATATCAACCGTGAAATCCATAACAAAAGAGAGAATCTAACTTGTGTACCGCAATTTTATAGTCTAGGCATGACATGTCTGTTAGACTCTAAGCAAAGATCTAGGCGTGACAATGGTTCTGTCTTCATTATCTTTTCATCTAGGGTTTCAACATGCCCTTTATTGACTATCAGTTCTTTAGCCCACTTTTTTGAACTAGTTGTTGAGTATCTAGCAGTGTTTCTACCCACAATGTAATTACATCTGCGGTGTTTCCTCTCCATCTCAAGGCAACGTAATCATCGTCACTATCCCATACCCAATTAACGCTTGTCATCCTGTTATGTGCAAGCCAATTGGTCCTTATTTCTCTTTCTAACCCGAGAGAGCCTAAAGGACTCTAGGGATTTTTCGTCTTTATCATTCAAGAAACTCGTCAAACAACCTCACCAGATCAACTTTTCCATCTCGTTCTTCAAAGGGAAGCAATCAATTGTGTTATGGTCGTTCTTGTGATGAAATGGACACAATTGCATTGTAATGATAACTTTGCAAACATTGTCTAAGAATGTGGGGTAGATGATCAACCTTTTCTGATCTACATATGCAGTATATTTCCCACAGGAATTAAAAAAGATGTCAACTTTTTAGATTTAGGACGCTTCCCCATTTTGTGCTCCTTTAGGCCCCACAGGGAAGCCCTTCTTGCCTTTAAAATTCTTTGAGCTAGGGATATTTATGAGCTAGAACCAAGATGCTTTACCTTGTGATCTTCCTTTTCGTCCACATCAACATACCTTTTTCCCTGGAGCATTGCATCTTCGTCTGACTTCGGGGTGTAGTGGAAAGGTTGGTATGCAATGGACCTTTTAACAATGTCGTCGTGAACATGAAAAGTTGGGACTTATCATCCACAGCTTCAACTTATGACACTTTCTTCCTCCATTACGCTAAAAATACCTTTATCGTCTTGCCACTTCTTAACTTGATTGTTATGAGGTGAAAGTAATGTTTCTTAGGCCCGCAATTTTTAGAAAAATATGCTAAAAATGTAATCGAGTTGGTCCCATTTGTCAATGGAACCCCGCAGTATGGTTAAAATCCAATTTGCCACCTTGCTATAAACGGTTTGAAGGAAATAATGACACACCAGTTCATCGGCGGCTCCTACAGAGATCATGTTTTAGACATAACTCGCAAGGTGTTCTTGGGGATCATACTCTCCAATGTAATCCTCATGGGCGGGACCGTGAATCCTGCTAGATACGGGCACGCCATCACCTTTGTTGTGAAAGGGGATTCAACATAATTGTTGAAAATATTCCCTTTCAGAGTGTTTAGTTTCAACTCCATCCTTTGCAAGCATTGACGCAGATCTTGGATCTACGAATCTTCCGACTGTGAGACCACGACTTTGCATATATGCTCTCTGATATAAATTCTCTCTCTTAGCTGGATTTCGAGAACCCCCGAATGGTCCCAATTTCAACTTTGTACTTCTATCTCGTCGTCCCTCAAAATGTTTAATGAAACCATGGAACCTTTTTGTTGTATTTAGGTGCCCTAGCGGCAATTAAATACATATGTAACTGTACACTTTATCATGAATGAAAGGCCTTGAAATATGTTTTATATCTCGTGTAACATAACATAGCTTCAGTCCATAGACGATAGCACTTCAGTAACATAGATGAGGACTACGATGTTCTGATTATGAGACTGTTACTTCTTGACGAAGGCTATGTCTAGAATATTCCTAGTCGCACTTTATGATAATACGGACGTCATAAAGTATCAAGACTAGTACTGTAACACCCCAACCCGCGTGACCCGAATACGAGGACCAGCGGATCGGGTTGCTACTAGATTGGCATTCAGACACAATAATTTTCAAAACAATTTAAAAACATTTAGTTTAAAACGATATTTAAATATTCATCGGAGTTCACAAAACGGTGCGGAAGCCTTTAAGTATTTAATCAAAATACAACTTTGGGTTCTTGCCCTTAAAAACATAATTAATTTAAATGGAATAACTAAACTAGATAGCTCCTCCAGTCAGCATCCATCCACCTCTCTGCCCTTGCTGCCCTCCAGGATATTTCCTTATTCATCATTCATATTACCTACGTGTAGCAAATAGGAAAAAGGGCTACACGCTCCGCATTGAAGCTGAGTGGAATCTATCTAACGTTCCGACTACGTGTACAGACGAACCCACTAGCTCATAACCTCATACAATATCATGCACACAAGTATACAACATAATATCACATAACAGTCATTAAATAAATTCACGAGTAACAATTCATTACCCTATCTGTCTTCATTCATAGCTCATAACATAATTACAAGGCTAAGACCATACTTCCTTATTTACAACCTTATGTTCGGACTTGGAGCCACTACCTACGGCCATGACTCAAGTCTACCTTATTTAGCACCTTATGACACAACACAACCTGATGACCAACGAAGGAGTTCTCCGCTGGGTGGGTGGTACCCCTGTCCCCTTCGGAACGACAGTTCTTGGATCCCGTACGTACGTTTTAACCCGCAGCCGTCGGATATCAGATCCGCAGGGCTGATCCTATCTATTGACATTTATACTTACAATTGTACTAAAGCAGTCCTAGAGTTCCTCTAGGTAACTTAGCCATTTACTTACAACATCTCTACCATTCAGACTTATTCCAACATAAATCTCTATTTCTTATTTACTTCCAAATTACAACATGATTACATTTAATTAACACAAGAGGGGTAACAATGATCAGATAACCAATCATATAACTCAACTAGTGGCGGGTGTAACCACCTTCCACTTACCGTCATGCAAATCACACAATTTAGAGTAAGAATACATATCTGGTCATCCTCGTTCAATCAATTCCAATATTATCATAAGATATAAATAAATCACAATTCAATTATAAACAAATAAACAACGTAATCAATCATACAAAACTACGAACGTGAATTTCAAATTTATATACATAATCTAGCGTTAGATGTGCAAGTTCTGACCTCGGTTATTTGACGAACTAATCAAAACAAGTCAGCGAATCAAACAGTGGAGGAGTCGTGGTCCGCAGTGCAAACAGCGGCTTTAGACCGGCGGCAACCAGCGGCGTGTTCCGGCTCTGTTCTGCTTTCCCTTCCTCTCTTTTCCGCCGCACAGAGGTACTCTGTAATTGTTTCTTTTCTTTTCTTCCCTTCCATCGTGTGCGTGCGTGTATTATTTATAGAAGGGGGGAAGGGTTTTGGTGTTTGCGCGTTTGGGTAGTTTAGGTCGTAGGTTAGGAGTTTTAGATTTAGGAAATTCTTTTATTTTATTATTAAAATCTTTATATTTATTTATTGAACTGTAATGTTTATTTTATTCACCACGCTTTATACGTATGTCCAAATTTAACAAATTATATACCGTTAGTCACCATTTTACGAGATCTATCCGAAAACCCAATTTTCATTTAAAATGGATAAATTTACAAATAATTCATATTTTAGAGTAAATAAATATTATACTTATTTTTATTAAAATCGCGGCTAACTACTAAGCCGGTTTTTGGGTCGTTACAAGTACGTATGAGATGAGATAGTTGCGTCTCATAGAATATAGGTATTGTGATATCTTAATCTGTACGTAGGTGCATATTATATCGAGAATATGTGACTGGATTGACCCATCTTGAGAATACTGCATGGATCTACAGTAATGTGTTTATCAGTATTCTCAATTCGACATTGCTATAACTATCCTCAGACTTGAAGTTAGTACATTCTCTTATATGTGGGGCCGTATGCTTTGATTCATAACTAATGCTATCTGAAATACTCGTAGACGTATAGTTATGAGTTGGTATGCCGCTAAGCATATTTGGAGATGTGAATAACAGATACAGAATCTGTCCCTTCTACTGTATAGAAGTATAATGTCAATGGGCCACTGATTAGTAGGATTTGGGAAAGTGCATGGCCATGCCCAGATATGTCATTAACCAGAGACTGATAAATATCTGATCCCTACCAGTCTACTTGAGATTCAGTAACAGGTGATTTAACTATACAAGGATACACATCTCATGCCTTGTGTTAAATCATGACATTTAGGACAGAAGGATAATATTTATAAAACGTCTTCTGACGTAGAAGGTATTGATGAGATGAACGTCTTTTTCATAATCTGGGGGTAATAATGTATTGCTAGATACTGCTTATTATATATGATATTAATTTATATTAATATCATTGCCAGTATTATGGATACCTAAAGGGTCACACACTTAGGACTTGTAAGGGAATAGTATACTACACTAGTGGGAGTAATATTAAACATATAGTTGGGATAATTATATATATATATATATATATATATATATATATATATATATATATATATATATATATATCTGTATGTGTATGTATATATATGTATGTATGTATTTTGAAAATACATATGTATTTTAAAATTATATTTTGTTTGTGTCATTTTAATTATATGATAATTATATTTTGACAAAACAATTTTTATTTTATATATATGTAATGCCGAACTTATATATATTATTTTATTTTCATCATTTTAATTATATGATATTTATTGATGTTAAAATAAAATATGATGTACATTATTTTTGTGCATAAAAATCCAAGACCATTTTGATTTTATACATAAAGTATTCTTAATGTCAAATTGATATATTTGATTATTATTTGATGTAGGGATTCTATTTTTTTGGTAGCTAATATATTAAACATTTACACATGATGTTAAAACATATACATGGATTTATGTTTAACATTAATTTCCTATCAATTTCCTAAATATACTTTATTATAAAATGAGGTATTGAGTTTTAATGAAAACACACAAAATATTTTCGGCCATCTCATTTTAGAGATAAGATTATTTTATTTTGTGTTCAAAGTTAATTTTTTTAAAGTATTAGAAATATATACAAAATATTATAAAGAAATATTTATAAGATAAATATTTTACTATATATTTATTACTCCCAAAGTAATATTATTATAGTTTTACTATCCTATATTAAACTTGCTAGCACAAGTTTAATTTAGGACTCTGGAGCAAGTTCGTGTTGATACATTGGACGCTTCATACATTTGGTGTTACGTTCATCTCCTCAAAATCATCCCCGACCGTTTTTCCGTTCTTTGTTTTTCACCGTTAAGGTAAATTTCTTACTATAGCTAGTAACTTACGTAAGTTGTTCTTGGGTGGAATCGAGTTTTGTACTTCTACCTCGTCGTCCCTCAAAATGTTTAATGAAACCATGGGACCTTTTCCCCTCGACATCTGTACCACCTTGCACCATGAGTTTGCCTTTCTCCAAACTGACCTTGCAGCCGCTCTTGTCTTCAAGTGCGTTCCCAATCTTTTGGATATCGGGGCCCTAATGGCAGATATCCTTCTAAATACCCCACCCCCTCGGGCCACAACTTCCACATCATGTGGGAGTTTTTGATCCCAAGATAGGGGTATCAATGAATGACTCACTAGGTACCCATCTTATGTTGGTTTCCTTGGCAGCGCCAGGATTCACTTGAACCTAATCTGCTCATTATACTCTTTGATCTGTTCACTTTCAAGTTCCAACTTGAGCCAGGTTCAGGGATAATTCGTTCGTTGAGGTTATGGTTCCAAATGGGCATAGGCGTTTGTGACAGGGGCGTGTCCTTAGAACCTGGCGGATGACGTTTGAGTCTTCCAAAATCAGCGGATAGGAGGAACCAGGTAAAGAATCTAGTTTGTCCATTATATGAGACAACATTACCCCAATGTTATTCATCATCGCCTCTTACGTCAGAGGTTGAGTGATGAGTGCCCGTTTTCTCGTAAGAAATATTTGCACTAAATAGCACTAAAACTTAAGTCATTTCCCTAAATAGCACTTAAACTGTTTTATTCTCTAAATAACACTTATAATGTCCATAATGTCCAGTGATGGCGAAATTTTGCTTGAATAATGACTAATGCATAATGATTAAAAGTGCTACATTGAGAAGAAAAACATATGTAGTGCTATTTAAGGAAAGTCATTATGTTTTAGTGCTATTTAGGTAAATTTCTCTTCTCGTAAATGGTTGGGGGATTAGCCGAACACTGGGTGGTCATCCGAGCAGCACGCCTAGCGTTATTTTGAGTTTTTCTTCTTGCCATAGTTCTCTAAACAATTTCACACAGCTCCTGACAAGAGCACCATTTGGTGGAGTTCAAAATCCAATCACAAAAATATTAATCTCACAATATGTTGTGTAGTCAATGAAGTTTGGAGCCCTATGTTGCGTCCCAATTCTCTCATTTTCTATCACAACACAATTGTCATAAATCTATGAGATTCTCGTAGGCTTTAACCTTTCTACCACCTAGCTCACTCGCATTCCCCTGACAGGCGTCACTTATCCCTACGATCCGTCGATATGGCATACTCACATTCTTATCTCGTGAAATCGATCTCTATCGATAACATTATTGTTTAAACTATTGGAATACACCATTCTAAACCTAGGTGATTCTTATTCATAACCTCTTATAAACCCCACACCTCCTAAGACCGTCTGTAATGCCTCACTAAGCACTTTCGTGAGTTGAGTTGGCATTGCCACCTTGGCAATTCTTCCCATTGAACACTGTGCCCCTTGTGTCCGTGAGTCATGCATCGTGACTATCATCACGGAGAGAAGAAGTGGAGTGTTCGATTTTTTCTTCTTCTTTGTTTACTCCATATTTCTTTTGTTTTTTCCTTCTTTGTTTGTTTCTTTTATTTTTAGTTTTTTGTTTAGTTTTTTTAGTTGCTTTCTCTTTTTTGTTTAGTTTTGTTTAGTTTCTTTCTCTTTTTTTTAGTTTTTTTCGCAGGGTAAATTTCCTTTTATTATTATTATTTCATTTTTTATTGTTTGTATTTAGCTTTTTAGTAGTAGTTTATTTAAGAGATGTTTAAAACGTTATCTAATTCTTTTATATATAAATAGATAGAATTTAATTTGAATAAAAATATTTTAAATTGAAAATAAATATTATTTAAGAGATTATCTTTTTTGGTGTAGTAATTTTTAATAATATAAAAAGGAAAAAAATTAACAAAAATAATAATGAAAAAATAATAATAATGAAAATATAATAATAATAATAATGAAATAAATTTGTATTAATTTGTAGTATTAATTTATAAATGATATAACTTAATTTGAATATAAAAAGGAAATTATTTATAATAAAAAATAAAAGAATAATCATTGGAGTGATGGTGAGATATTACAGGTGTAGGTGAGTGAAATGATGAATATAGATGTGGTGTTGATTGATGATGATGTCCTCGATGGGGAGTCTCTTCTAAGGGATGTATCGGTGGCAAAACTTTCCAATCACCAACATTCAAATTTTCTAAAAAAAAGTGATCGAACGGTTCAATCCTACAACTGTAACAACTTAAATATCTCTGAACAAAGTATTTTTCTAGAACAAGATCATCTGCAAGTTGTTAAAAAGAATGATACATGCCATGAACATGCACACAAGGGATTGCATCTGTAATCCATTGTCCACACGTGAAAATCTTATTAGCCAAATCCACCACATAATTGTACGTAGTACCTGGATAAGAACGAGAAGTGTGGCTAACAATATATTGATAGTTACCATAATTGGTAGCCACCCACTTGTGTTTTGTCTTCTCATGGTGACGAAGAATTATTGTAATTCTAGGAGTTGTGCGGATGTTCTTGTGCACCCATTGAACAGCAACCTTGTGCCTTTTTTCAAATGATTCAACCATTTTGTTGTAGGACATCTTCAGCATTGCCGCAACTGGCAACATTCGACAACCTTTGAGCATATTATTTAACTTTTCTAAACTACTGATTGTAACAATCCCACATCTATTTCCACCATCATAGCAAAGAGTCCACGCCTCATGCGGAATATCGTTCAAGTACTTATATGCAGCTTCATTTGCGTCCCTTATTCTGCCATGTACTCATTAAACTATTTGATGTTGGGTGTGCTCCCAGCGGCCCAAACTTTACGTTTAAGGTCACTGTCATGAAATTTATTCATGAAGTTGTTGCGGACATGCCTTAGACAATAACGTTTGGTTATCAACGCAGTTTTTAGCTCAGGTAGATCACAATATGCATTGATAATACATGCATGCCTATCGGAAATTACACAGGCCCAATGCGAACAAATAATAATGCAAGTACAGATGAACCCCAACTAAAATTTACAACCGTGTCAAAATCTCCCAGATATGATACAAAATCTATAGGTGCAAAGCGCCCAGATGAGTCTCGAAACAAAATACCACCCAAATATTCATAGATGACATGAGCTGTGTATTGCTCCATCTCTCGATTTGTACATCTTACATTTGGTTGAACTTGTTATTCAAGTTTTTAGGAGAATAATACTTTGATCTTAAATTGGTCAGGACGACCTAGATGTGCATCAAGAAGTGTCCAGTTCAGAGCATGCGAAAAATCATGGTTTCTTTCCTCTATAGTCCGTCTCAAACCAAGAAATGCACACCCGTTAATGGGGAGACCCAACAGACACTCTACATCCTGTAAAGTGATACCCATTTTTCCCAAAATGAATTGAAAAACATGCACCTCTGGTCTCCATCGCTCAATGAGAACGGTGATTAAACCATGGTAAAATCTAATAGGGTGCACACGATGTACCCCTTAAAATCCAGCCATCTGTAAATTTTGGAGAACCTTGTGGTCATGAAAAACAGTAGGGATACGACTATGATATCACACTAAAATTACTTTATTGTCGCAAAACTCCTTATGTTTCCATACTCGACGAGAACGATGAGTATTCTGCAAATGTAACATGTCATCTATTCTAGGACCAGCTATCTCTCTCCATCTCTCTTTCTCTTTCTAGATCATCCATTTTTGCACTACAAAAATAAAATAATATAAAATTAAAATTTTTTATTCTTATTTTTTATTGAATATAAAATTCATTAATAAAATCTTCATAATTTTGAAAAAACATATTCATAATTCTTTAAAACATTTTCAAAAAATTGAAAAAAATCATGGAGCACATAGTTGAGAATATATAAAGACAATATTAATAAATCAAATAAAAATGGAAACAAATAAAAACATAACATCAATAATCAATATTATTAATATCTAAAAGCTAAGTGAAATATAAGTAATAAAAAATAACTGGTAAATGTTAAATATTATGAAGTAGTGTGAAAATAAGATAAATTTGAAGAGTAAGGGTCTGTTCTTTAGAGCTTGAACTCTTAACTTACAATTTCCTCCAGTTCCTTCCAGTTTCTTCTAGTTTTTTCCAGTTTCTTCTAATTCCTTCCAACTATGTTTTTTTCTTCAAATTCTTTCTATTTTCTTACAAATCACTCTAAAAAATATATTATTTTTATTATTACAACTTTTTTTAATTACAATTTTTATGTTCATAACTATAGTTTATAAATTATTTCATTTTTTCATCTCACTATTTTTATGATTCACATTCATTATTATTTTTCTTCAACTTTTTAATATGAATAATACTGTTTTTTTATATATTAATCTACATGAAAAATTAGGAAACTATTTTAAAAATTATGGATAAATAGTTATATAGAATATTTTTAATCTAAATTTATATAAGGCAAACATCAATATTTTAATCTGAAATATAAAGTATGGAATGTGGCGGGGAGTACAACATTATGAAAACCAAGAGAAAACTACATTTTGAAAAAGAAAAAATGAACCAAAAAGTGTAATATTTATGCTAATTTTATATTCTAATTATTTTTTTAAACTAGCTTTTTATATATGAAAATTAATACTCGTAATATTTTTTTATCTTAAAGACAATCATTAAGATAACGTGATAACACCACCACTACCACCACCACCACCACCACCAACAAAATAATAATAATAATAATAATAGTAATAATAATAATAATAATAATAATAATACTCCCTCCGTCCTAAAATGTTCTTCCCACTCACTTTTTACCCGGTCAAACTTTAGTCACTTTCTTTACCTATTTTCATTAGGTATTTGATAAAATAATATAGTCTTGTCACCACTTGTTTTGTACTCCCTCCGTTCCAAAAAGATTTACACGTTTCAAAAAAATTGCGTCCCACAATCCCTTACCCATTTCCATTAAAAAACCACTTTTACCCCTTACTTTTTCAAACCCTATCTATCACATCATACCTTTTTCCTAATAATCTATACATCACATCCTACTTTTACCCATCACATCAAGGGTATTTTTGGAAAGTCAACACAAAATTATCACTCCCTTAATTTCAACTTTAGTCAAAATGGGTAACACTTTATGGGACGGAGGGAGTAGAACTTTTGATTTAGGTTTTAAATATATAAATTTTATTTTTTAATTTTACACCTACAATCAAATAAATTGAATTGAAAATAAAGTCGGTCAAACCTCGTAAAATGAACCGGGAAGAATATTATAGGACAGATGGAGTAATAATTTATAACAACAAGAATCAGAATGAGAATAATATAAAACCACACATAAAAATTTTATTAAAACTTTTTTTAAATTTTTCAATTTTTTCTAGTTTTTTTATTTTCTTTTATTTTTTTCAGTTTTTCCAATTTCTTTCAGTTTCGTCCAGTTCCTTCCAGTTTCTTGCAGTTTCTTACAACATCCAACTCTTTTTCTCCCGTCCTAAAGAACAGACCCTAAGTGGAGTTAAAGTGATTGGGGAAGGATGGTGGTTAAAATAAGATATATTAGTGATTATTAAAAAGATGAAAGAGTGGGTGAAGTTGGATGGTCGGGGGAAGGATGGTGATTGTAATATGTGGGTGGGAGGAAAGTGGATTTCTTGGAAAGTGGAAAAGATGAGTTAAAGTAGACCATTATTTTCGCATGTAGTATATGCAAAAGAATTAAAAAAATAAATTTGTATGTATTACACGAGATTTTTCTACAAACTTTAGACATTTTTGTAAAAAATTTATTTATAACATTCGTATGTACTAGGTGCGATTTTCCTTCTAGGAAAATTCAAGTTCCAGTTTAAGAATTAAAAAGTTTTATTTTCCAACTTAGGGAAACGACCCACTTGAGGAGTGGGGGTCTGCTTGCCCTGATTCCACCAAGAATGGCTCATCAATATTGCAAATAATTAATTGAGTAAATTTCATAAAAGATCTCCAGTTATAGGTCGTTTTACATATTTAGTTCATACATAACAAATATTATTAATTTAGTCTCCAATTATTATATTCATTTTCACGAATGGTCCTTTGTTAACATTTATGTTTAGAACATGGATAAAATTGTAAATTAACACTCCTTTCTCTCATCAATTAAGCTTCCTCTCTTCCCTCGCACTCCTTTCCCAATACAGTCGCTAAGTTTGAAGCTTTGAACCCAAAACCAAAATCATCACTCTTCTCTCAATTGTTTGTCTACTGGTAGAACCCAAATTATAAACCAGTAAAATTCATAGATGAGTTTTAATGTTTATTTTCTTTGCAATTTCTTGAGACTAACCGATAAAACTCATGCATAAAGCTTATTGGTTTTGATTTTAGGTTCCACCAAGAAGACTAATAATTGAGAGAAGAATGATCATTTTAGTTTTGGGTTTAGAGCTTCAAACTCAGCGACGAGTTTGGGAAAGAGTACGAGAGGAGGAAGAAAGCTTAATTGATGAGAGAGAAAAATATGAAATATGAATATACAATTTTATCCACGTTCTTAACGGAAATGTTAACAAAAGACCATTCGTAAAATTAAATATAATAATTAAGAACTAAATTAATAATATTTGATATGTAAGGAGTAAATATGTAAAAAGATGGAACTTGAATTTAGTGTGATTAATAATAATTGGTTCGTAGTAGGGGTGAACAAGTAACGAACCGATACCGAAATTTCCCAAAAACCCCGAGAATACCGAACCGAAAAGTATCGAGAAAGAACCGAACCGTACCGAACCGAATGATCGGTACGGTATTCGGGAACGGTACGAGGTGACGTCCCATACCGAAAATCCCGTACCGAACATATATACTAAAATATTATAAAAATAATACCCCGGAGTAATATTTTTATATATTCCTTCACTAAATTATAATTTTTTAAAAAAAAATTGGTTCAAGTTTTATTATGTGTAAATTATACTTTTATTTGAATTTTAATTATTGTGTATGAGCATAAAAGTATTCACAAAGATTCAAAATACTCCTCTGTTGTCATTCATTTTTTAGTTTGTGAAATATAAACTAAGTTTTTGATACGCATCTCTTATATTTAAATATTCATTTTTTTTAAATTTTTCATTTTTTTTTATTTAAATTCACTTTTAATTTTCAAAAATAAAAGGGTATTGTTAAATTTTAACTTGTAAAGTATGTATGTATCTTCATCCCGATTTGTACCGAAACCGACACCGAACCATCCCAAACTGATATTTCGGGATCAGGATCGGTCCGAAGTAAAATCCTCTACAGAACCTAAGTATTTGGTACCCTGTCGGCACCAGCTAAATACATGCTCATCCCCCTAGTTCGTAGGTTAGAATATAGCACTCCAACCGCAGACTTTAGCTCTGTGAGTCTGTGACTGAGAGGCAGGAGGCGGAGCGGGGGGAGGACTGGAGGACAACGGATTAATGATGGCGAGGAGGATAATGGAGTCGGCGGCGAGTGGAAACCACCTGGGCGGCGTGCCAAGAAAGGTAGTTATCGCGGCGGTGGGCTGCTTTGCCAAGGCCGTGGCCAATCTGATCAACACCACCACCGTCCACAACGCCGACACCCTCCTCCGCCTCGTCACCTCTCGCCCTCCGGGGATCCCTCTCATCACCGTCAGCAATCACATGTCCACGTTAGTCAGCTAGTCTTCAATTTGCCTCTATTAGTATGTTCTTCGTTCATTTTTTAACGATTTTAGGGTTATAGGGTCTCTTTGGGCTGCTATTTTCCAGCGATAGAGCATTTTTTTATTTCTTCTTTGGCATTTTTTTCAGCTTGGATGATCCTGTGATGTGGGGATTCAAAGGGTTTCCAACTTGTGATGCAAAATTGGCAAGATGGGTATTGGCTGCTGAGGATATCTGCTTTAAAAACACGGTGTTCTCATACTTTTTCCGCCTTGGTGTGTAGCTTTTTGTTGCCATATCCATTTACCTTCTGTTATCCTCACATTTTTTCCAAAGTTGAAAATGCACTTGTGTTCACCATTCATCAAATTAGATGGATATCTCCATTAGAATTATAGTAGTAATAGAGACTAATAGGTTAATAAGCTGGAAAAATGTTGAGAAAACAATGGCAGATTTCATTCCTTTACTAAGCTCTTTTCTGGATGCTGACATCGATTACTTTGAACTGCGTGAACATCTAGTGGACTATGCATTAGCGCATTACGTTTTTCTCTTTGCAAAGGAGCATATAGGTGTAAGCAGTTATAAAACCAAAATGATACCATAACCACACATTTTAGATCATTTGATGGTATGGGTTGAGATCCAGAATCAAACTTGTTAAAGTAGGAGAGAATTTAATCATATTAAGATAGAACTAATTCTTCAGTTACAAACTTTGTTCATAGCTAATTATTATGATGTCATTATGAGCAAAGCTATGATGCCATCATGAGCTAAACAATGATCTCCTTTTATCTAGAAAGTTGAAACTATAGCTATTCTTCATACAGTCATACACACTCTCAAGCTGGAGCCTATAAATCAAAACATCGAGGTTGTTCCAACTATATTTTGTTTTAGGACGTTTGGGAGATTTTTTCAAGATGTTACACTGACATATCTTGTGACATCTTTTTCGGACTGAGTGACAGTCAACTTGAATAAGCTCAGTTCTTTCGCGGTATATCGATTTGGTACGATTGATATTGTCACTTAGTTATCAAACATCAATTTAATTAGTTCTTTGCTTGCATACTTCTTGTTGGGAAATATTTGATTAAGTATTCAAAAAGAAAGAAAAGAAAAAGAAAGAAAGAAAGAAAGAAGAAAAAGAATAAGTGATGGAGGTGGAGAAATGACATGTAGTTTGTAAATGCATTGCATGTACTTCTAACATATCTTTACGTGGTGAAACTCATGGAAGAGCCTCTTTGTTTGATTCCATTTCATTTTTTGGCTATTTATTAACCATTGAGAAAGGCAATCGAGTGTGTGTGTTACACACCAAGGTAGAGAGAGCACATGGGGTTCTGGACAAGAATCCACCGGGAAAATCCAAGGGGTTTTGGTGTGTGTGGTGAGTGTAGGAAGTAACTGGTATTTAGTTACCCGGGAAAATACATCCGGGCATAGGATGTGGAAAAGTCTGTTTATGAGTGACTGGTATTTAGCCTTTGTAAACAAGAGGAGAGTTTTTTGTATATTATCCTAAATAGTGGAAATATAATTTTTCTCATATATTTTTCTTGTGTTTGTTCTCTTATTTTTTTGGCGTTCTCAATAGTTTCGGTGTCTTATACGCCTAAATCCCTACAATTGGTATCGGAGCTTGGTTGCGCTAGGCAGGAGGGGCTTGTATGTGGTAAGTTGAGAAAATTTGAGAATGCAGGGGATGACCGGTTTAGTCCAGTAGGTGACCGTGGGGCAAGAGCATGCATGTCACGGTGTGCACGAATGTAGTTCAGGAATAGAGTGGACGGTATAGGGACCGGGTATGAAGCTACATGTTGACTTTGTGAAGTATAGTGCAAAATCAAAACCGGAGGAGACCTGCACTCTAGTGGGGGGGAGGGGAGATCTGCTGTTGATGCCTTGTGTCAAAATTCTTCCTGCAAGGTTGTTGGTCGGTGCAAGGCGGGGCAGATAAAAAATGAATAATTACTAGAGGGGTGGTCTCTGAGTTATATGGTCCATGCGTGAAAAAAAGGTGAGTTGTCATTTTTTATGCTCGGGGTGGAGCGTTAAATAATCTTGACGGGTTGGTCGGGTTGGAGCCACGGGTACATCGACGATTAAAAGTTGCAGGGACCTTGTGCTATTGAATAAGGTGGAACATTGGAACCATAGAGGCAATAAAGGGTGGGATAGATTTTGCGATATTAAGCAAGATAGAGTCACGGAAAAATTTTTAAGGTGGCAATAATCTTGGTGGATTGACCGAGGTGGAGCCACAAGGATTTTTTTTCTTTTTTGAGGTTGGCGGTGATCTTGGTTAAGCAAATTAAATTGAGGTGGAGCCAAGGGGATTTTTTTCTTTCAGGGTAGCAGTGATCTCACTAAGCCAAGTGAGGTGGAGCCACAATTTTTTTTATTAAATAATCAAGGTGAAGTTTGTTGGAAATATTTGATTAAGTATTAAAAAAGAAAAAAAAGAAAAAAAGAAAGAAAGAAAGAAGAAAAAGAATAAGTGACACAACTTGAGAAATGACATGTAGTTTGTATATGCATTGCATGTACTCCTAACAAATTTTTACGTGGTGAAACTCGTGGAAAGGCCCCTTTGTTTGATTCCATTTCATTTTGGCTATTTATTAGCCATGGAGAAAGACAGTAGAGTGTGTGTGTTACACAATACACACCAAGGAAGAGAAAGCACATGGGGGTTCTACACATGAATACCACCCGTAAAATCCAAGGGGTCTTGGTGTGTGGGTGAGTGTAGGGAGTAACTGGTATTTAGTTACTCGGAAAATACATCCAGGCATACGATGTGGAAAACTCTGTTTATGAGTGGTATTTAGCCTTGTAAACAGGTGGAAAGTTTTTATTGTATATTGTCTTGAAATGGTGGAAATATAATTTTTTTCTCATATATTCTTGTGTTTGTTCTCTTACTTTTTGGCGTTCTCAATATTTTTGGTGTCTTACGCGCTTAAAATCCCTACACCTTAACATCTTGCATGGAGCAAAAGTCTTTGAATGTTATTCTACTTCAACACTTGAATTGAAAACCACATTTTGTTTCTTACTTTTCTAAGAGATAACTTTCCACCAAGCATGATACAATACCCAGAAATGGATCGTCTATCCATTAGAGAGCCAACCCAGTTAGCATTACAATATCCCACAATTCTGTTATGGCCTCTGTCCTCAAAAAGTAATCATTTTCCTTGGATTGTATTGATATATCTAAGTTTCTCAGGACCAGACAGCAATATCACAATGACCATTCATGAGCTTATCAAGATATTGGTTGAGCATACTTATTGCAAATGAAATGGTCGGCCTTGTGGTTGTGAGTTAATTTAGTTTTCCAAATAGCTCTCTGTATTGCCCCCTTTCAGGGAATGACTCCTCATTTCTTGGAAGGAGTTTAACATCTGCTTCCATGGGACTTTATGGGAGTATACGCTTGTCTACATCTCAATGCACTTATTTCCACTAGAATGTCCTAGGAAAATATTATTCGGTGAGAGAACATTGCCATTGCCAGACTATGCAATCTCAATACTGAGAATGTACCACAAATTCCCCAACTCCTCAGTGTGGAATTCACTAAATAGATGTTGTTTGAGTTGAGAATTGCCTTCTAGATCACTACCTGCAATGACAATGTTATCAACATATATTAACAAATAATGCACCGGTTACGTGTGGAGGGTCGAACTGTGGATAGAGTACAAATTACAAAATGATCAACTTCACTTCTAATCATGCCAAATCGATGAATGGCTTTACCAGAAAAAATACTCATTGAAAAGTGATACTCATGCTGAAAAAGTTACAATTCACGCCAGAAATATAATTGGCTTTGATATAGTATATTATCAAGTAGGAGATGAATTTGTTTGTGTTGAGTTCTTCTCCGCACACTTGGTAAGAGGGGATACTGTGTACAATGCTTTGTTCAGTCCTATTTATAGCTAAATACAATGATGTCATGATGAACCAAGGAAATATATAGCTCAATACCCACCATCGCCTGCAAAGCAGTCAATTTTTATTGATGCTCATGCTGCTGGGGTTATACTAATTAGTACCAGTAATAAGTACTGCTGTTATTCTACTTCCTTTGTACTTTCTGGTGGACATGAAAGATATATCTGTTTTAGCAATGTTTTGTCTGCAGGAAAATGCATACCTATTACAAGAGGAGGTGGAATCTATCAAGAACATATGAATGAAGCAGTTGAGCGCTTGAGTAATGGAGCCTGGGTAGTTACTTTGCTCTTTCGTAATATGATGTTTTGCTCACTGTCTTTAGTGTGTTTCCTAATATTTTGGAGTCCTCACACATCTCTCATGCACAGTGATGAAATAATCTCAGAATGTTTATTTGGTACCCACTATCTTCTGGAAGAGAGATGGATGTAGGGAGCTTTTCCAGCCTTTAATATTTGACAGATATTTCTTACTTTTGTCATAATTATTGCGTCTGTATACCCTTCTATGAATTTTTGCTCTTATCGTGGTTTTGTAAGTCTTTATTCGCATGAATGAAATCGTCCTTGTTGGTGGTGGAAGTGAATTCGAAATAACTGCATATATAATTTAAGACATTTTCAATCATATGTGGCTATATTTTGATGGTTGATTTGGATGAAATGATGCATTGAATAAGACTTTAATATTTGTTTTAACAAACAGTTGCATACGTTCCCAGAAGGAAAAGTGCGTCAAGAAGATGCCTCCATAAGGCGACTAAAGTGGGGTACAGCCAGTCTTATTGCCCGTGCCCCTGTGACTCCGATAGTTCTGCCAATCATTCATCACGGCTTTGAAAAGGTGGTGTCTCACTTTCATTATATTTTTCACTTGGGTTACTACAATGTTGCGTGTGTTATTCATATCTCATGTCCCTAAATATCTTTTCCACAAATTGTTCACAAAAGACTGGTTATGTTAGTTCTCAAAGATAGAGGACCACAAATCTAAAATTTTGAATTGATGACTATGTGCGACCCCCCGATATGAAGGACTATTAATAGATTTTACTCAAAAAATAATTGCCTGAACACTGAGAAGCTATTCGTAGAGTAACCTTTTACTTTGACCACTATTAGTGTTATTCATGAATCTAGTGTCAAACCGTGCATAATTGCTTATGAAAGTTAACTATTTTACCAAATACTTATTTTCAGGTCATGCCTGAAGATTATGTGTTTGGCAGAAGACCTCCTTTTCCTTTGTGCAACAGGAAGATAAGTATTGCTGTCGGCGAGCCAATGGAATTTGACCTTCCCGCGTTGAGACAGATGGCACTATCGTCGTCCGAACGCCCATCATCACATACGGGCAGTCAGTGGCCCAAAACTGTGCAAGGTGGACTGGACGAGGCAGCCCAAAGATATCTCTACACAACCATTTCGGATCAAATCCGAACAGCCATGGAGAAGTTGAGAAGTTTCTGCAAAGCTGAAATGAAGTCAGGTGAGTGTAGCTCCATTTCTTCTCAGAAATAAAATTTGTTTTTGAGAAACATCTTCTGGTGTTATACTCTAGTCTATTGCATTCTAGAACATCTTCTAGTGTTCTGAAACACATTTTTAGAACACTGGGAGATGTCTAGCGCGTTTTAGAACATGACCGGTAGGTTCTGAATTCAATGTTTGTGTATTTAGAAAGCATGAATCTTGTTGAAGTTTTAACCATACTCATACATGTTGGAAGGAGAATGACCTCTGTAGCTCTGAGGCAACATTTGATTTCTGGAAAATAATTAATAGCTGTAGATGATATTTTGTGGACAAATGTGTTCTCTATGATTTTCTTGAGAAAATAAATATTTTGTGATTAGATGATATTTTGTGGACAAGTGCGTTCTCTGTGATTTTCTTGAGAAAATAAATATTTTGTGAACAAATGCTTTCTATTGCTTTCCTGGGAAAAAATAATCTTCAGAATTTCAACTTGTGGCATTGATCTCTTGGCGAAGACTTTAAGGAACGCAAATTTTTCGAAACGGAACTGACTTTATGGGACGGGGAGAGTATGAAAAAAAGTATATTATGATTTGAGTTTGAGATTGGTATAATAGATTGGAGATAAATTAATTACTGCATTTTGAGTTTGTGCTACATTTTAAGTTTGAGTTTGATGTAATATATTGGAGATGGTCTTATACCTCTATTTTTTATCTAAATTATTCACTTTATTTTATAATATCAAGAACATACATGGAAAGCCTTTATACTTTTTATTTTTTCTTAATTTCCGTGCAAAGTCAATGATAAAGAAATTTTTGGACAGAGAAAGTATTTTCTACTCCCTCCGTTTGCAAAAAGACTTCCCATTTTGATTTGGGGCAAAAATAAGGAAGTGTTAAATTATAGTTGATTTCCAATGTTGCCCCTGATGTGATGGGTAAAAGTAAGATGTGATGGATAGATTATTAGAGAAAAAATATGATGTGATAGATATGGTATGAAAAAGTAAGGGTAAAAGTGATTTTTTAATAGAAAGGGGAAGTGTTTTGTTGGAAGTGGAAAAAAATAAAAGAAGAAGTGTTTTTGAGAACGAAAGGAGTATTTATTATGGTTCATATATTCTGGTATATTTCTGGTCTCACACGAGAAATACAAGACGTGGGATGGGCCTATATTACTTCTCATATGAATAATTTTGAAGTAACACTCATATTTGTGAATTGCATAACAAGAATTGTCTGGGATATTTGTGTCTTAGTAGTTTAATTTTAGAATAGAAAAAGTGTATAAATGTTTTTTACTTAAAAAGATTGATTTCCAACCCCTATGAACAAATACTCCCTTGAATTTTGGCATTATTGTTCTCCATATATTTTTTGATATTATATATTGACATTATTGACTTTGTACTCTTATATATTTTGTGGATAAAACATATGGAGCTCCTATTTTAATATCTCACTCCATATTTTACTCATAGTTAGTGAAACCGTACTAATCCCAAGAACTATTGGTTCCGATTCATTCGCTTCATTTTAAGAATCAGAACTCGATTATATCCCAAAACCGGAATCGGACCATCTGCATTCTGGGGCGGATCTAGGTACAAGTTAATGGGGACAATTGCCCCAATGAATTTCAAAATTATCCACAGTAGTACCCTAATTAAAAAAATAGTTGTGCCCCATTGAAAAAAATAAAATGCCCATTATAAAAATAAATTTTAAGTAGAAAATAAAATATCTACCATTAAAAATAAAATACTTAAAATTTCATTGAGTCAAGATTAAATTTTTTTTAGAGAAAATAAAATCACAGGAAATATTTTTTACAGTTTTCATTAATTATTTGAATGCGTTATTGAGTCAAAATAATGTTTTTTTGTAATTTCACATTGCTATTTTGAAGAAAAAACCGCAACGCTACTCCCGAACCTTCGTAGTAGTCTCGCCCCCAGTCTTTGTGATTCTTGAATCCGACATTGTCTGCATCCATAAGTACATGTCATGAGAACCGTCACCATGCATGTACATCATTATACTCACTCCGTCCCAAAAAGTCTTAACTGTTTTATTTTTTGCCCATCACATCAAAAACTTATATCCATCCTGTCTTGAATGCCAAAAAAACTTTCAAAATAACTTCTACCCACAATAAAGAAGAAATGTTGTAAATTTTAGGCATTTTAAATATCGGTAGAAGTGTCTTATGGGATGCGCAAAAAATGAAACAGTAAAGACTTTTTGGGACGGAGGGATTACTTTTCAAAGACAACCGTCAAAAACGACATGCCAATTGTTTCTCATAAAGGACGTGTTATTGAATAATATTGAAATCGAATCCATATATGAATGAAGCTTACATGAACCATCAAAGAAACTCCCATGCACCACCATATATCTATCCTTAACTCTACTCCCATCCCTCCTTCTTGGCTGTATCATATATATATATGTACATATAAATATACCAAAAGAAACTATACTTGCCCCAAACCAAACCAAATGGAAGCCGCCAGACGACGATCGAGAACATCGTCGTCCGGCCAAACCGTCTGCCGGAAGCACCCAAAGCACCGGCAGTCGCCAGGGGTTTGCTCGGCTTGCGTGGCGGAAAAGCTCTCGAAGCTCCTAAACGGTGCCGTTTCGCGCACTGATAACATGCATTCCAGATCCGGAAACGGCTTTTATTCCTCTTCTTCTTCTTCTTCGCTAAGTTCTCTGTCGTCGTCGTGCGGTTCGTCAGAAACGTCCTCGCACGCGTCTCCAGTCCACCGCCATTTTCGGGGCGGGATTGGGCTCGTGAAGAGCAAGTCCACGGCGGCTTTCGTGGCCCGAAGACGGGGCGGCGGCGGTGGAGGGTTCCTGTCCATATTTCGTAGCAGATCGAAGAGAATGATTAATGGCTGTGAATTGCATTTAAAGTGATGTGTGTTGTAATTTAAGATTAATATTATTTTATTCATCTTGATATTTAATTTTAAAGTTCACTCAATTTATTAATATATGTTTTTGTGTTATTAACTGTATTTCAATGTATATTTCAAAATGTTTGTCTAACTTTGAATCAAGATATAGAGTAGTTAAATAGAAAGTAAGATACTAAATGAGGTATATAACACAAATACAATTTTTAAAAAAAAGTATAAATACAATGTCAATTGAAGCTACCATCTTAAAGCTAGATAACAATGTTGACATTTAGTTGTAGGGAAATACTCCTCCGTTTCTTAAAACACTTCCTCTTTCATTTTTTTTGTTTTTCTTAAAACACTTCCCTTTCCTATTAAAAAATCACTTTTACTTCTACTTTTTCATACCCTACCTATCACATCATACTTTTTCACCAACAACTAAATTATCACATCTTACTTTTACCCATCACATCAAGGGCAAAATTGGAAAGTCAATTACAATTTAACACTTTCTTATTTCCTCCCAAAGTCAAAAGAGGAACTCTTTTGAGAAACGAAGGGAGTATGTGTTTAGATATATTTGTTATCCCCCACATATTTTATTGAAATATTGTTGACATTGAATGAAAAATAAAGATATTTTAAGATAGTTTTTAAATATTCTAGGGGCATAGTTTGTTTTTTAAAACATGGTCAATTTCAAATCTTTTTTATATTGTCCCATTCTCTAGGGGGCAAGCGGGGAAGGGGGTGGTCGGGAGGGGGAGGGGGAAGTGGATTGGGATAAGAGAAAGTATAATAATTTCCTACTACTTATGTAAACTAACATGAAAAAATTTAAACTAACATGGAAAAATTAGAGTTGGAATTTTGTAAAAAAAAACTTCTTTTAACCAAACAGTTCCTAAGAGTTAGAATCAAAAACAATAGTCTTAAAAAATTGAAGAAAATTTTAACAATAGACACAAATTTCATTTTTTATGCAAAACTTCTTATCTCATGAGAAGGCCTAAATAATTTATTTTTGGTTGAGATTGAAAATTTGCTAAATTTAAATGGAGAGACTTTTAAAAAAATTCGGTGGCATGCTATGAGTAACAGTCCATTAATAGATTTCAAAATAATTTGTTGGTCGAGAAGTTGAACAATGACAAAGAAAAGTTGTCATATATCTTAGGGGATATACACCATATAATTTATCTACAATGAATGAAGATCAAGGGAAGATATACAGTGAGTGAAATAATGGAAGTCATGACACCTGAAAGATGAGCTTTTTGTGTACGGTTACAGAGGAATGTGAAATACAATCCTCTCAAAATCAAAGTCTGCCTCTTTAAAATCAAATGGTAAGGTTGTTTGAATGTTGTATCAAGGAGTATTACAGCATTGTTTTTGCCTAATAGAAGGTAATCACACTCAAAATTTGTAGTCACTTTGGTGTTAACCGAGTGCTCCATGTGTGCCATTAAAGAAAGAAGTCCGAAAGTAAAACTAATTGAAATAAACAGATCTAATCATTTCGAATGAAGCATGTATGATGAATAGATTTACTTTTGAGGCATTGGATCATATCACAATGAAAGAAGTAACGAGTTCTTTAGTAATAGCTTCATAAATGAACCATTTAGATGGAAAGCAATGGTACTTAGAGGTTATTTTTGTCCAATTCTTCCACTTTTACCGAGAGCTTGAGAGAAGAAATTATAAGTGCTACCGTAAATTCTTTACAATATTGATCGTATTGTAATTGATGTCTATAATATAAAAAATCATGGTCAAAATATATTCTCTTTAATCAAGAAAAATATTACTACTTCTGTCCTATAGTATTTGTTTAGTTTTAATTTTTTTCAGTAAACTATTTTCAACTTTTGACCTATAAATAAAAAAAATATATATTGTATATTAATTAGATAAAATAATATCTTGAAAATATCTTATAAAATAAATCTAATAAAACTACTTTTTTATCAATATCTAATGTCATTTTTATTTAATTTGAGGTCAAAATTTACCAATTTTGACCGAAAAAGTCACAAGTCAACAAATACTCTGATACGGAGGAAGTACATTGAAAAATAATTTTTGAATTAACAAAAAATTCGTTCAGACCCGTGCGTGGCACGGTCAATATACTAGTTTCAAAATGTTTGTCTAACTTTGAATCAAGATATAAAGTAGTTAAATACAAAGCTAAGTAAGATATTAAGGGCCTGTTTAGGAACAGCTTTAGCTATTAGCTTTAGCGTTTTGAAAAAGCTATCTACGGGCAGCGTTTAGCGTTAACGTTTTCAAAGCGATCTGCACCGTTAAAATTTTATCCAAAACGCTAACGCTAATCTGTAAAGCTATTCCCAAACAGGCCCTAAATGAGGTATATAACACAAATACAATTTAAAAAAAGGTATAAATACAATGTCAATTGAAGGTACAATGTTAAAGATAACAATGTATAGTGATAAACATGTCATGTATAATGACAAATATGTCAATATATAATGTCAACAACAAAAATTTCATAGAAATGAAAAAAAATCTAAACTCAAATAATATGCAAATTTCGTTAGTGGCGGCGGTCGTGCGATGTGACCAAAGATACGACTTAGCACGCACAGATCTGGCGACTAACACCTTCTTCTTCGTCGGGCAAGCACAGAGATAGCCACCTAGCCCCGCCGACGGGCAGAGCCACAGAGGCTCATCACATCATATCTAAGGAAAAATGTCTCTACTTTTCTTCGTCCGTCTTACAAATCATTTTTACTTTCACTTCTTACTTATCCCCAAAAAAAAATCTATTTGGCCAAAATGAATATATATGCTTCTACTTCTCTTAAATCTAACTTAGGCTGCATTCTGTTTGCCTGATATAGTCTGATTTGATTTTTTGAAAATATGATTTGATCTGGTCTGATATTATCTTATTGCAATGATAATTAAATCTGTTTCTGATCTGATATTATTATGATAATAATGAATAATAAGCAGAAAAATAAATTAAACGGAGCGCTGCCTCAATCTAACCTGATTATCTTATATGACAATATGCCCTATTTATTTGAAAATTTCCCAAATTCTACTTGTTTAAATTGTTTTCGTTGTAGCTTGGTCAAATTTCTACAAATTCTCTTCCTAAAATCAAAACATTTTGCAGG
This sequence comes from Cuscuta australis, assembly GCA_003260385.1. NCBI lineage: Eukaryota > Viridiplantae > Streptophyta > Magnoliopsida > Solanales > Convolvulaceae > Cuscuta > Cuscuta australis. The sequence goes on along the minus strand of NQVE01000129.1, from coordinate 1,081,703 downwards.
GTGAAGGAAGATTATTTATGTGGTCAAGAACTACTTTTTTCTTTATATTCCGTATACTTTTACCTATAACTTACATTGATAAAATAATATATTTGTATCAACTCTTATTTTGTAGTGAGTATATATTTTGATAAAATTAAATTCTTTATTTACACCAATTATTAATAAAATAAAAAATAATATCAATCAAATATTATAAACCATACTATAAAAACAAATTAAATGAGAAAAGAGTATGCTCTTATGCTTCCTTCCTTATAAGGTAAAGTTTACACCTTCAATTATTAGATGTCTTAAAATGAAATTTATATTTTCTCAACCTTTTTTCTTAAAAATGAATTTTTCATTTTTCTATTTCATTTTTTTGAAAAAGTTTCAGCCATAGTTTGCATTTTGAATTTGGTACTTAAAGTTTTTTGAAATTACGGAATAAAAGTGTAAAATTTATACCCTATTTTGAAGGGGAAAAGAAGACATGAGAACAAATGATACGGAAGTACTCCGTATATGTGTGTGATTCTGATGATGATGACTAGACGTTTTTAGACTTACTCCCTGTTTTTTGAACAGATCGAGTCAAACCAATTTGATATCAAAATTGATTCTCCGGCGTTCGCCCGTTGACCTCCGTAAATATTACCAAGTATTTCCTCTTCAAGCATGTTGGGTAACCAAAAAGTATATCTCAATTATAACTTAAAGAAATGCATTGACATTTTAACGGTTCACACTGACACAAAATATTAGTTTACTTAAAAAATTTGTATTGACATTTTTTATCAATGTCTAACATCACACTAACATAAAATATCAGTGCATGTCTTTGGGGTACAAAATGACTAAATGAGGTACATGTTTTGATGTACAAATAGCTTAATTCTTTCCTCAGTGGTATAATAATTTCGAATATAAAATCGAATTTGGATATCAAGTAAATTTTAAATGTTTTTTGTATTTGATTGATTGTTCAAAAAGTTAAAAATCATAAACTAATTTTCAATTAATAGTAGTCTTAATTAATTAAAAATTTGTATTTCATTGATTAATATTAGTTTTAATGTTAATATTCAATTACTATTAGTAAACATATACTACATTGTAATATAGTAAAAAACACTAAAAAAATATTGGTCTGAATCAAAATGACAAACAAAAATCTATTTTGAAGGATGACATGATTAATTTATTTTATCAAAAGAATGATGGGAATGTATAAAAAAAGCTAAGTTAGTTTGATCATGTAAATAGTTAACAAGAACCTTATTTTTGAATGTATAAAGAAAGTTAAGTTATTTTTTTTATAAAATAACTATACATACTAAAAAAATATTTTTAAAGTTTGTTCTTTTTAATCTTTTCTTATTACTTACTCCATGTTACTTAATCTTATTAAAATCACTTTACACTAGATCAGAAACAATTTTAAATATAATTGTATATTCTGATGAGAACGTATTTTAATGAGATTAGGTAAAAATAAAAGCTCTTACAATGGTGAAATGCAAATTTGTAGAATAGTTGAAAAATGAAAGGCTTTATACAAAATATAATACTACCTCCGTCCTCAAATAGATTTCAATTTTTTTCTCTCTCATCTCGATAACTTTTGTTTGTTTACACGATTTCATTAAGTATTTGATAAAATAAAATATTATTATCACCTCTTATTTTGTGGAACTTTTGACGTAGTTTTTTAGTATGTAATTTTTATATCTTATTGATATACCAATTTGTAAATAAAATAATTTCAAAAAGTAGAAAATTTTACTCCGTAACCCGCAATTTGTAATCAAATTTGGGACGGAGGGAGTAAAAGTCATCATAACTTAATGTAAATATTGGTGTGACATGACATGACACATGACGTGATATCATCATACGCCCTCCGTCCCTAAATAGATTATAATTTTTTTTCTCTCCTCTCGATAACTTTTGTTTGTTTATGCGATTTTATTAAGTATTTGATAAAATAAAATATTATTGTCACCTCTTGTTTTGTAGAACTTTTGACGCAGTTTTTTAATATGTAATTTTTATATCTTATTGATATACCAATTTGTAAATAAAATATTTCAAAAAGTAAAAAATCTTATTCCGTAACTCACAATTTGTAATCAAATTTGGGACGGAGGGAGTAATAAACTTTGCACGTGGTGTACTTTATTCGTCATATGTACCCCATCCCCTCCTTGTCCACTAAAAAAGGCAAAAAAATTTAAAAAAAAATAAGTAAATAAAAATCAAATAAAAATGTGTGGTGGAGAATAAGGTGGTGTACATTTGGGGTACACCTTTTGGTGTACCCCTAGCATTGCTCTACTCGTCACTCAAATTGAATAAAAAACAAAAATTGTATTCAAAATGCTTAAATTTGAATCATACTCGTACAATTTAGAGTCATGCTAGAAACTATGAAGTAATTTAGAGGGTGTTTGGCAGTGCGCTGCTTTTAGTAATTTAGCTTTTGCTTTGAGTGAAAGTGATTTTATTCTGTTTGGCATGTCAGCTTCTGCTTTTCACCACCACTATTTTATACACAGAACACCGTTTTGGAGAAGCAAGTATGAGGTGCTTTTGCTTTCAGCTTTTGTGAAGATCATTTTATCCAGAAGTTAATCACTCCTAAACAAACTCTTAGAGTCATGTAACTTACTAAATATTTTTAGCAATCAACAACGGAGTAATAAACAACTAATTAGAATAGCTAAATATATCAATCATTCACAAATTACTAGCACAAACGGTCAAAGCCCAAATATTGGCCACCAAATTTAGAATCATGTTAAAAACTTATAAAATTTGTCATGAAATATATTTTCTCCATCCTTTTTTTACAAAATGGAATTACAAGGTGAAATCCCATTATTTTTGAAATTATTTTATTTACAAATTAGTACATCAATAAGAAATAAAAAGTATATATATTAAAAGATTACATAAAAAGGTTTACAAAATAAGAGGTGACAGAAATATTTTATTTTATCAAATAATTAATGAAAACACACAAACAAACAAAATTTATCGAAAAGAGAGATAAAATAAAATTATAATAAAAATGGGGACGAAAAGAGTATTAGAGTTACATTCAAATAGCAATTGTCTTTGACACCTAAAAAGTCTTTATAAAAAGGATGAGCCCCACCTTGAGGGCCCCTTCAGACTCGATTGGACGATCACTGAAAAGAAATAAATTGAACTTTGATAGTAGATTGGTGATAAAGAGTGGAGCATTGCATCTAGTAGTTACAGTGACCCTAAGTGTCTGGTATGGAACACTTGATGAACAGAGTAATTTTTAGTGTCGAAACTCAAATTTTTCTTTTCTTAAAAAAGAATGAGCCCTATCCTCGAGGAATTTCTCAGACTCGGTTGGACGATTATTGAGATGATGTAAATTCGAGTTTAATCGTATATTGGCAGTAGAGAGTGGAGCTTGCAGTGCGTACTTGCAACAGCGTTATATTTAACATAGTTGCCTTATAACACAATTACCAAGAATCGAAATTGGCTATATTTATTACTCCATCCGTCCTATAATGTTCTTCCCGATTCTGTTTACGAAGTTTGACTGACTTTATTTTTTATTCAATTTATTTGATTGTAGGTGTAAAATTAAAAAATAAAATTTATATATATTTAAAAAGTACATCAAAAGTTCTACAAAACAAGTGGTGACAAGGTTATATTATTTTATCAAATACCTAATGAAAATAAGTAAAAAAAGTGATTAAAGTTTGATCGTGTGAATAGTAAGTGAGAAGAATATTTCAGGACTTGGAGGGAGTAACACTTAGGCCCCGTTTGGTACAAAAAATTCAAACTATGAAATTGGAATTAAAGACTTCAATTCCAATTCTCGTGTTTGGTAGCACAGAAATTATGTGGATTTGGAATTAGTAGTGCAGAAAATGAATTGGAATTGATGAATTTAATTTTATGGAATTGATTCTCATGTAATTTTAATTCCAATGCAATTCTAGTTCCATCAATTCCGTGTACCAAACGAATCCTTGTTTTAGCCAAGGTGCAATCCCTTCTAATTTTTCATTTCTTTATATCTCCGAACTCCGAAGGGGCTAAAAAAGAAAGAGGACAAAAGGCCGTACACCCGGGCCATACAATCCAAATCAAATTTAGCTAGCATACAGATCTTGCTTGATCCGACAAGGTTTTTCTGACTCTTTTACAATCGAAGAAGATTCAAGCTTAAAGGGCAGCAGATGATCCTCATCTGAAACGTCTCTACTCGCCTTCGGAGGAGTTCCGGTGAGCTCTTAATTGAATGTGGCCTTTCTGTTCAGTCAAATCCCAACCGTAGAGAAATGGACTCAACCCCCCCCCCCCCCCCCCAATTATGTTAATGTAGAGTTTTGTAGGAACGAATTCATCTCATTGTATGCTAGATGCTTAGCAATGATCTTCTTGAATTGATCCAGTGGGTTTTTTTGCTTAGATCGCTTGAGGGGAGTATGTGATTGTGTAGTGTAGATATCTGAGAGATTTGCTAGGGTTAGCAAAATGTTGCATGTTCCGGCAAGTATAGAAGAACAGCTTATGCTGAAAGCGATCAGGGAAGAATGCCCTTGGGAAAGCCTGCCGAAGAGGCTCCAAGCTGCTTTTAATTCGGTTGATGAATGGCACAAAAGGTTTGCGTTACTATCACCAATGTTGACTAGTGTAGATATGTTTTTGGTGAAATTTCTAACTGGCCTTGTTTGAAATTAATGGAGGACTGAACTGGTGTAAACAGATTCTTCTGTGTGCTCCTAACGTTTCAATTACGGGCACTATAAAGTATAATGGCAAGAGTTAATCAGGACACTCTTGGGATTTCTCACTTAACTTGTTGCAGGATAAGCGACCACTGCATAAGGAGGAGACTCCAGTGGAATGGTTGTTTTGCTCGGAAAGTATGCAAAGAAGGGGAATACTATGAAGAGATGATGCGGTATCTGCGAAGGAATTTATCAGTATGTGTGATACTTTCTTCTTCTTTTCTAATATGAAACTCTAGGTACTATAACATTATAATACATCCACCAAAACTACTACTGAATTCCTACCTGAGTTGAGATATTATCTACTATGCAGTTATGCTTATGAATGCCACCTTAATTAGGACTTTATAGAATTATAGATTTCCACATATGTTCAAAAAACCTGATTTTGCACTACTTAGAAATAATTGTTTGAAATGATTGTTTTGTTTCCTTGAGTGGTTTTAGTGATTATTAGTGGTATGGATATACTCTGGAATATCTAGAATCCAGAATGAAACTATAACTACATAGTGATTATGACCATATTTTGTGATAGAGGTTATATTTTATATGAACCCGTTAAGCTTTCATTGCTCGCATTGGGAACAAAGATATTAGACTTACAATAGGAAACTACTCATATGGGTCAACAAGCTATACTTTGTAAATATCTATGGAAGAAACAATTACAGTTAATATCAAAATGTGCAATAATATATTTTATATTCTATCTCACCTAGCTGAAGCAGGAGGAGGGTGGACACTAAGATTGCATCAGAACTCTTCAAAGAGAAGAGATGTAGGAGACTAGGAGCCCATAAGTGAAATTTCAGCACATTGATGGCGAGAGGGAACATGAAAAACTATATTACGTTAGAGAGCAACTTTTTTCTGAGTTAAAGTGGATATCTATCTCAATCATTTTGTGTGTTGATGTTGAATACATTACCGAACAAGTAAAAGACACGTATAATATCACAATAAACAAATGTGGCTTTGCCAAAGGGCTGTGCGGTTCATGAGCCCATTCAGGTTTGGGCAGAAACATTAGCCACTCCTGGGTATCCCATCTCTAGACTCGAGTGGGGTATAGTTGACTAATGTTTGGAGGACTGAGGACCAGGAAAGATTCAAAGAAGGTTGTCACCAAGGAACAAACAGTAGCAAATGGTGGAGTTTTGGGTATCCAGGCACCTTCCCCCGTCTTTATCAGGCAACGAAGAAGCTGAGAGAAGAGAGAAAGAGATGTATATAGAGAGCTAGGTTTCTGCGTGTGCATTGTAAAATGCGGTTCAAAGCCTGCATTGAACTATTTGCACATCACTCGCGGGATGAATGAAGAACATAAGAGATATCCAGACAAGTGAAGGTGAGGTGCTAAATACTAAAGGAACAATTCAGAGTGGATCAACATGCCAGAGGTGGCATTGAGCTTTGCTGTCTTATCCACATGCATGGCCTAAGGGTTGTAAGAAGTCATGTTGACCTAGACAATAATCTCCTCAGGATATTTCTGATAAGAGAGCTCGGCTGTGAGATGATATCTTGACACAAACAATCAGATGAATTAGTAAGAAGGATATTGTCAGCATGGAGAATGAGGTATGCCGTATGCCATGCTTCAGCCCCTGATGGTTAACAGACGTAGAGTGGTTTGTTATGCTATTAACATAATCAGTTCTGGCATAAAATGTAGCAAATCAGTGATACCATCCCCAATGAAGGCAATGAGTTTGATGAGGATGAGATAACTTTATGGATGGTTGTTGGTTTGACCACTGGTCCACTGATAGTTAGGGATGACAGAGGTAGTAGGGACGAGTTTGAGACACAATTAGTTATTTTTAATATTACTTTTGGATTAAATCTACTCACCTTGGTACCAGTGGTCATGGCCCTTGGAGAGGGGCGATGTTGGTTGAGACATATTGGGTTGGTTATTAAGGTAACAGAATGGTATTAGGGGGGGGTCGTGGATTACTGAGGCATTAGTGGACTTGGTCTTGCTTTGCTTGGGTCTGGTTTCAGGCTGACCGATACCTACTCCACGCTGGAATAGAATCACAACCAGAAATGTTTTGCAGCAGTTTGGTGTGACCCCATTTGTTCCGGATCAGATTTTTTATTTTTAAAAATTAATTTACTTGAAATGTGAGAAACAATGACAAAAAATGTATAAACTGATAGTTCTTAATGATGAATAGAACCATAAAGAAGTTTGCTATCACAAATGATCTTCTGCCTAAACCAGAAAATTTGGAATTGTTTTTTGGTGTCAATCTCAATTGATCCATGTTCTTATGTGTTGCTTGGCTGCTTGCAGTTGTTCCCATATCATCTTGCAGAGTACATTTGCCGCGTGATGCGAGTGTCTCCTTTCAGATACTATTGCGATATGATATTTGAAGTCATGAAAAATGGTATAGCCTCTTAGATTTTTATTTTAAAACCTTTTCTCATTTACACATACTCTTTAGATCCTAAAGTAATATCTCAATATTTTCATAGTATGCCATATGCATATGCATGCAAGATCTTACAGTATAACAGTAAAACAAACTGCCTTACATTTTGAAAATACACCAAGAGGTTTCATTCAGGTCCATGACCTTGCTTTCTAAAAATAATCAATTCTCCGGTAGTTAGGTCTCATAAACACAGATGCTGTCTCCTAGTTTGAGGTTTCTCAAGAAAAAGAATGCTTTTTAATTCACATTCCATTAATTTTAATGTTTATCAATGCCCTTGTTTAGGTATAGGAGTTTTACTAAGGGTAGTAGTTATGTAAAAAGATACTAAAAATCCATTAGCTGCACCTAGGGTTATGCTATTTCTATCTATTCTACTTAGCTTTCACATACTACATATCATATCAAGATTACACAAATGTACTTTTTCAATAAGGTGTTCTAACCTCTAGGTCATGCTTTCCTGAGTAGAATTCCTTATTCTTTTTTCAATTTGTTCTAACTCAGGATATCTACACAAAATCCTTGTTTCCTATTAGTTCTGTATACATCTTACTATTTTTCTGTGTTTAATTTTTTCATTGGGGAACATTTGTTTTCAAAGAGGCTTAGTTGTTTGAATGTTTTTATGCTATATTATCTAGAACTAAGTTATTCTTCTCACATCCTATTCATATTACATTGCATGCAGAGCAACCCTATGACAGCATCCCAAATTTTAGTGCTGCAGATGCACTACGCCTCACTGGGATTGGAAGAAATGAATTCATCGACATTATGAACAAGTGCAGGTCTAAGGTAGTGTTTTAAAATATCTTTTATGTTATGGCCTCATTTGGTGAGGCGTATGAGACGTGCAGATATTATCATTTTTAGTATGAGTGTTTGTACTGCTTGATACTATGGTTAGTACAATAGTACCGGATAAATCTGTCTGTGATGGGCTTATGCCAGACTGGACAAAAAAATCAATACTATCCTGACTCAGGTTTTTCTCTACTCCTTCAAGCCAACATGGCACATTATCCCTTTTCCTCTCAATTTTTCCAACAATTTCAAGATAGTTATTTTGTTTTCCTGAATCCGTAGTATCACCAAACACGAATAAAGAATTACAGAACAATTAACTCCAGCTCACCATAATCTGGCTAGAATAATTTAATCTGGTCTGGATTGCTAATAGTCTTTTTTATTGCATTGACTGGGAAAAATAGAAATGAGTGATACTGCCTTAAGCTCTTAATATGAAACCAATTCACAAGGATATTATACTTTTTCGTACCGTACATTTATGATGCATGTGAGACTTCATAGTTGCAACACCTACACACTTCGTAGTTTGACAAAACTTGATATGCGTACAAGGGGCTCTTGATTTTTTAAAAAGGAAATTTCAAGCTACTAACATTTTAATTTGTTGGAGTTGAAATGAATATATCATTTTATAGGCTGTTTAATGTTTACTCATTGCATTTCTAGTTTCATTGTTTCCAACATTCCACGTCCGAGTTTGAGAGATATTTTCCTGATTGCTTTCGAAAGATCTTATCACTGCATGATTTGCCCTATTCGTCAAACAACCACAGAACATTAGCTTTTCATCCCATTGAAGACGTTGGCCCTATTAAATAGCCCATCCCTTTGTGTCGTGTGATGGATGTGTATAGTTGGATGTTTCCTTTTCGCCTGTTCATGTATTATTGTGCCAAGGTATTGATTCCTTTTTCTTATGTCTAACTTAGTACAAATGGTTTGGAGCTTGACAGAAAATTATGTGGAAGCTGAACAAATCAATTGCCAAGGAACAATTGCCTACACAACCAGCAGACTTTCTAATTGAGCCGTGGTGGGGTGTTTGTCTTGTCAACTTTACTTTGGAAGAATTCAAGGTTAGATCTTGGATGATTTTATTCTCTTACAAATCTATGTAACTATTCATAACATTGACGTGTAATTAGCTCCATAACTCTTCACTTTCTTTCTGATTGTGACGGGAGCTGTGTCTTCTTAATTGCTCCACTTTCTGCAGAAACTGACTGAAGAAGAAATGGCCACAATTGATAAAATTTGCAGGGAGGAAGTGAATTCATTTTTTCTTTTTGACCCTGAAGTGGTAAAAGGACTTTACCGGCGAGGATTGGTATATTTTGATGTTCCTGTCTATCCTGATGATCGTTTTAAGGGTAATTTATCTGTCATCAGATTGGTCACCACAGTCTAGTTGTTAATGTATCTTATGTTGCCTGATTGACAATGTGCTCTTCAATAAAACTAACTATGTTTATGATAGACACTTGATTTTGGCTTTTAGCAATCATCTGTTGTCTGGCTGAAGATATTAATGTTTTCTTGGAATTTTGGGTTTTAACCAATATCCATCAATTTCAATAATTACTCCCCTTGTCTCTAAAAAAGTGTCAAGTGTTAACTTTTTTGTTTTCCAGTACGTGTCAAATTCACTTTGGAATCACTCATCATTCCTATTTATTGCATCCTTGAAATTGTGAGTTGCATGTTCCCACAAATAATAGCAAATGAATTTTCTATGATGATTACCAATAGTAAATGTCCAAGTTCCATTGTGAACAAAATAGTGTCTCCTAATTTTTGTATTCTATCAATATTTGACAGTTTTTAGGGACGAAGGGAGTATGAAGTATGACAAGCCTCCATATTATTCTGTTATGTTGCATTTTCAGTCACATGACAAAAAGATCATATATGATGCAGAATTCAGTGCTTAATGTATTGATGACATTTATACACTTAGTGTTTGACACTTAACTTGCTGCTGTTTCCCACTATAAAAATCTTCATTTGATTATGCTCCTTGAATCTTTTGTATGCCGATTATGGATATCTAGTATCTCACCCAGAGCTTAATTGATTGACGCGTTGTTTGATGTGTTTTTATAAGAAAATTGCTTTTGTGGCATTACACAAGATTTATTGGAATATCAATGACTACTGAGATAAACCACAGGACGGAGCTCAGTCTGTCTTCATTGTCTTGTTTTTTTCTTAAATATTTACGATATTTTTTTTGGTTTTTTTGCTGAAATTGCTTTCACAGTCAACAATTAAGAGCTTAATAGTTGAATATTGATACACACTATCTTTCAGTTTCCAGACTTGAAGGGTTTGTTTCAAACCGGGAGCAGTCCTATGAAGATCCAATTGAGGAGTAAGGCACCCTAGTCAACTGAAGAATTTTTCATTAAATATTGTATCCGACATTCCATATAAAACTAAATGTTATGTTTTCTGCTTCTGAGTTCAGGTTGCTTTATGCTGTTTTTGTGGTGTTGAGTGAGAATTCAACTGTTGCTGAATTAGCCACAACTTTACAGGCAGACCTCTCTCAGCTTCAAGCAGCAGCTTCTTTTGCTTGCCGATTGGGGTGGGCTATAAAACTACTAGATCCAGCATCTATTCTACAGGATTCAACTGTACCTGGCTCACCCAAAAGCATCACTAATGACGAGGATGATGGTTCTCGTGCTCCTCTGGGCTCTGCAAATGTTCTCAGTGATGGTAGTGGCTTCGTGCAAGGAGACATTCCTTGGACAGAAAATCAATGTGTGGCTTCTGGTTATACTCGTGTTGCTTTTCTTGTGGATGCTAATATCACTTCATATCTTATGATGGGATCTGTTTCACCAGGTTTCTCCACTCTCATTTTCTCCTATTATAAATAATATTGTCATTTCATTGTATCCACAAAGAAGAAAAGTATTGAGAGTACACTCATTTTTCTCTATTTGTTGGGCATTATCTGTTTGCCTGTGTGCAGGGTTGTATTTTTTTGTTCACATTGCCTCACAGAATTTTTCAAATGTGAATAGGGAACTGTTCTCAACTCTTCTCACCTCCTGGGCGAGACAAGCTACCTTTAGCTAGGAGCCTATTTTCCTTATGCCCAGCTCCCCGAAAACAACATTCGACTTGCATGTGTTCAGCATATATCTAGTATTCTTTCTGAGCCAGGATCAAACTTATCTTTTGAGTATGATTGGGCACCAAGTATAATACTACTAACTAATACTCCGTATAACAAATGCAAACATATGTGCATTGAAATGTTCTGAGGAAAGTTTTGATACTATTACCGTATCAATTTCTTGACTGTGTGTTTGCATCTGGAAACATTGTAGTGCTCTTAAATCTTCACCTCCAATATCTGCTAAATCATAGTAGTATATCGTCTTTGGGAAGTCAAAGTTTGTGCTGATTTATGTTAATGACCTGTTTCAGTTAATCAGTATAATTAGCTAGTGCTTACAACACATATGTTGATGACTGATTTCTCTTGCAGGTCTAAAATCTCATGCTGTGACACTATATGAAGCAGGGAAACTTGGTCATGATAGCATTGCAGATCTTTGTAATGATTTGAGTACACTAGAGGGAACCAAATTTGAAGGAGAACTGCAGGAGTTTGCGAATCATGCTTTTAGTCTCCGGTGTGTCTTGGAGTGCTTAACATCAGGTGGGGTTCAAACTGATAGAGTTAAGGATGAAGTTCTGTCTTGTACTAACCATAAGGCAACCACCTCGATGGTGGGAACTCCATCAACCACTGAATCAGGAGATTTAACTACATCTGTATCTGAACTAAATGCTGATGATTGTGATTATAATGAACCTCCCAAAGGTACTACGGATGCTTCTGAGCGAGTCAGTAGTCTTGATGGTGATAATCCATTGGAGACTACAGCTGAAAATGGTGACAATTTGGCCGGGGATCCTCAATCAGATCTTAGTTCTCAACTCGAGGAAAAATTGGTAACTACTGAAAGTGTAGAAGTTGGGAAGGGAATGATGACACAAAGAAATTACCGTGTTGATGTTCTCCGCTGTGAAAGCCTGGCTGCTCTCTCAGCAGGAACTTTGGATCGTCTGTTTCTCCGTGACTATGACATTGTTGTATCCATGGTTCCACTTCCTCCCTCTGCAGTTTTGCCTGGGCCGAAAGGTCCTCTTCACTTTGGGCCTCCTTCCTATTCCTCTATGACTCCCTGGATGAAATTGAGCCTATATTCAGCTATGCGGTGTGGACCTCTATCAGTTGTTTTAATGAAAGGACAATGCTTAAGGATGCTTCCAGCACCATTGGCCGGCTGTGAAAAGGCCCTTATATGGTCTTGGGATGGGTCTTCTGTTGGTGGGTTAGGAGGAAAATCCGAAGGAAATTTAGTTAAAGGCGGTGTACTTTTGCACTGTTTGAATTCCCTTCTCAAATATGCTGCTGTGCTTGTCCAGCCTCTTAGCAGATATGACCTTGATGAGGGTGGAAAAATTGTTACTTTGGAGATTCCCTTACCATTGATGAACTCTGATGGCTCAACAGCAAACATAAAGGAGGAAATGGGATTGCAGTCTGAACAAATTTTCAATTTGAACTCTCTTTTAAGTGATCTTGCAAATAAATTGAATCTCTGTAGCATTGGTTATATTCGCTTAGTAAGGCTTTTCAAAGAAAGAGTTTCAGAAAGTTTTGCAGATGACACCAAGTATGAATGGGTTCCCATGAGCGTAGAATTCGGTATTCCACTATTTAGTCCTACATTATGCAGTAACATATGTAAAAGGGTTGTTTCATCGCAATTGCTCCAAATGGACTTATTTACTAGGCATCATGATGCCATGCAAGAGTTAAGAAAAACGTTGCGGAGTGTGTGCGATGAATACCGAGCAACAGGCCCGGCAGCACGACTACTTTACCAAAAAGAGCAAACCAAGGAATCATCACGGCAGCTAATGACTTATGCAAGTGGAAGGTGGAACCCTCTTGTGGATCCTTCATCTCCTATTTCTGGAAGCATGAGTGAACACCATAGGTTAAAGCTTGCTAACAGACAACGGTGCCGAACAGAAGTTCTGAGCTTTGATGGCAATATTTTGAGGTAAGTCTTTTTTTGTTTATATCCACATTTTTTTCTGTTTTATATGATGGACAAGGCATATTATCCCCTATATAAATATGGCAGGAAACACTCTTTTGTTTGTGTTTATAACTTAATGAGTTCATTTTGATCAATGCATGAAACTCTATGTGCTCTATATTTTTCATCTTTTGAAACAAAAGGCTTATTGTAGAATTACTTGATTTATGCCATGCCCTGAATATATCTTCCACCTTCAACTGGAGTGCAGCTTTAGTTAGTAAGCTTCACTCTTATGTGTGTGACCACAATATGGGCTTGTAATTCAGAAATAGCCTTCTTCATTTCAGATCAGGTCCCATAATAAGAGCCCTATTTCTTAAGTGTACAACTTTTAAATTTTGGTGAGGTACAACTAATGGAAATCATCAGATTAAGACTTCTTTTTTCCAAATTTATTTGTTAGTGAAGTAAAAGTGAACTAAATCCAACATACTTACCTGGTCTGGCATATGTTTTTATTTAAGAATATTTAATATGAAGAAAAATTAACATCATTTCTTGAAACTCGACTCTTTTTATGGGACAAAAGTATGTTGAGAAAGAGGACTCTTTTTATGGGACATAGGTAGTATGTGTTTGAACAAAAAATGTACATCTTCCCCTTCAGTTCATGGCCAGAAAAAGATTCTACTTAATAAAATGAGCTAAGAGGATTGATAATTGGCCATTGCAGATCTTATGCTCTAACTCCTGTATACGAGGCTGCTACCAGAGTTGTTGATGAATCTACCTCAACAAGTAGTCTTAAGGTCGAGTCAGATGATGCTGAGAGTAAAGAAGTGATTCATCCCGGTGTCAATCTTATATTCGATGGATTTGAGTTGCGCCCGTTCGATATAGGTGCTTGTCTACAGGCTCGTCAACCCGCTCTTTTGATTGCCGAGGCCACTGCCGCCTCAGCAAACTCTACTGTTAAATAGAGGACTTTCTGGAGTCTCACATGGTAATCTTAGATTCTTTTTCCTCTCTATCGACCCTGGGAAGTATGCGGCGTTAGTGTCTTGAGAGGAAATGCTAAGGTAAGTACAGTCTTCTCTTTGGTGCCTAGTAGTAAGGGAAAAAGACTAAAATATGAATAAAACATAGAAAATATACCAAAAAAGAGTGCTGTGTTTTTTTATTCACAAATAGGAGCTAAAATGCATATACAATGCCAATCATGCCAATATATAATACCAAAATGTATTGTGAAATGTCAATATACAGTGCCCGCATTATCACACTGCAAAGTCCTATTTTGGGAATTGTTAGAGTGCATCCCACATCGGAAGTCCAAGAGTAAAATAATCCGGTATATAAGCTCTTGAGTTAAACTAACTAATAGATTGGATTCAATCTTTTAATGTGGTTCGACCCAAATGTCTTATTACCCAGTCCAGTTGTCCATACCCATCCTAAATTCTATCATGGTAACAGAGCAGGTTTTGGCCCACCTCGTTTGTCAAGGTGTCCGTCTAGACGTTCATTCCTAGCGGCCCGTTAGTCTTTAGCCCAGTTGTTCGTATGGAGTATGTATCCAACGGCCTGTGGCCCGTTTAACACGATTGCTCGTCTGGAAGTCCATACCCAGCGGCTCGTGGTCCTTTAGGTGTTGGCGCTCAAAAAAATATTAAGAGAATGGGAGTTCATTTGCAAGTGGTCAACCGGTTAGATTCAAAATGACCCAGTTGTCCACTTGAGAGGGAGTGTTAGAGTGCATCCCACATCGGAAGTCCAAGAGTAAAATAATCCGATATATAAGCTCTTGAGTTAAACTAACTAATAGATTGGATTCAATCTTTTAATGTGATTCGACCCAAGTGTCTTATTACCCAGTCCAGTTGTCCATACCCATCCTAAATTCTATCAGGAATAAAAAGATGGAGCTCCTATTTTGATATTTTCTCTATGTTTTACTCATATTTAGGGTGATATCTTAAGGACTACTAGTAAGCTCTACTCCCTCCGTCCCTATATAAGGTTCCACAGTTGACCTGACATGGTTAACGAGAAAGGTGAAACACGATAAATGCACATGAGAGAGAAATACTGTAACCATGCAATTCTTTCCTTAAAACAAAACTGAAACCTATTTCGGGACAAATGAAAAAAAACAAATGTGGAACTTTTTCGGGATAGAGCGAGTATTTGCAATTGTACGTCCCCCGTCTTATGATTGCATGGAGACCCATTTCTTATCTAATTTTTCTGTTTGTAGGGGTGTTTTGGAGCTGTAAAGTTGTGTTTACTGGAAGGAAAAAATACTCTCTTTTATTGGGACTTCATACGATCAGCCTGGTTTGGGTTTCTATACGTGGCCTTGATGATTTTGTAATTCTATTGAAAGTGGAGTAGATAAAGTAAATTTAGAGCATTGATTGATTCTCTCCGATGTTGTTAGAGTATATGTTGGAGAAATAAGGCCAACTTTAAGACCTTTTCACTCTTCTAGCGTGGCTTTACTTTCCACTCCAAGTTCAGCAATAATGGGTGAAAGGGGATCCAAACTTTATAAATTTATGCTTATTCGTCTGATCTGAATTTTTGAAGTTCTAATCTGATTTGATTGAGTCTGATTTGATCTGATTAAGTCTGATCTGATTGGATCTGATATGATGGAATCAGATCTAATCTGATTGAATCTGATTTTATTTAATTAGATCTTGTGTAAATGAATTTAAATTTGATTTAAATTAAACTTAAAATTATTACAAATTTAATAGTTTTAAAGTATTACAATTCATACATACATAAAAAAAGTAAAATAACAAAATCAGCTAATTGTTGACATATTTAAACTTTTTTTGAAATATTAAATATCTTTTCAATATCACTAATTTTTGAATTTTTGTGAAAGCTAAATAATCGTCATTAAAATAACCAAATATTAGAAACATATATGTTTTTTTTTAAAAAAAAATGCATTCTATTTGCATATTACATAATAATATATTTTCATGTTACAAATTAAATATCATATAAAATCTTAAACACCAATATTTTTTTTACCTCTATCAAATTTGTCATAAACTTATCTTTGTATATATTATACCATCTTAAAGTTTAAAAGTAAGCTTTTTTAAGCATAACATATTTATGGTTTTGAAAACTAAGTTTTGTATAATTATTTTATAAAAAAGTATTTTAAAACAACTCTTTTTAAGTATGAAAAATACGACTTTTTAAACTTTAACATTACTTCCATGCATCATTCCTACAAGCTGAGCAATTATTAAAAATAATGGTTTGTGGTTGAAATATAATAATAATAATAATAACAACAACAACAACAACAACAATAATAATATAACAATAATAATAATAGTTAAAATGATAATATTAATTAAGATTTATGCATGTGTATCTTTGAATAAAGTAATGTAATTTAATCAAATAATAGTAATTATTATTTAATCCTTGAAAAATAGAAATATTTTTTATATTTTTTTCTGATTTGATATTCTTGGATTTGATGTGATTTGATCTGATCTGATTGGACCGAGTCTAATCTGACTAGATCTGATTGGATCTGATCTGATTGGACCTGATATGATCTGATTAGGTCTAATCTGATCTGATCTGATTTTAATAAGAATAACTAATAAGTAGAAAAAATAAGTCCTACGGAACGGATTTTAAGTTTTGTTCACAACGAAAGTAAGGCAAGTGTATGTTTACATAGTAAGTAATAAAAGAGTATTAATTTCCGTTACAATAATAGTTTATTACATAAGTGTTCAATCCAATTTTTTATTTCACACGAATAAAAGTCTATTAATACCGTAAATGTTGAAAAATAAAAATAGAATGGAAAGAAAAAATTCTGTTTGAAAAAATAAAAAATAAAATTTTCGTTTAAAAATTTTAAATTTTCGTTTCAAGAGATGTTATGCCATTACATATGGTAATTGTGATGTTTACATATTAAGTAATAAAAGGCTATTAATACACGCCAATAAAGGCTATTAATACTGTAAACTTGGAAAAAAAATTCTGTTTCAAAAATAAAAAAAATCCGTTTAAAAATTTTAAATTTTCGTTTCAAGAGATGTTAGGCCATTACATATGGTAATTGTGATGTTTAGTTGGTAAGTAATAAAAGGCTAATAATTTCCGTTCCAATAATATTTTATTACGTAAATGTTCAACCCGATTTTTTATTTCACGCCAATAAAAGGCTATTAATATCGTAAATGTTGAAAAATAAAAATAGATTGGAAATTTGTTTGGAAAGAAAAAAATTCGGTTTCAAAAATAAAAAAATTAGAATTTTCGTTTAAAAATTTTAAATTTCTGTTTCAAGAGATGTTATGTTATTATATATAGTAATCGTGATGTTTACATGGTAAGTAATAAAAGCCTATTAATACACGCCAATAAAGGCTATTAATACCATAAATGTTCAAAAATAAAAATAGAATAGAAATCTATTTCAAAAATAAAGGCAAAAAGGTAAGAATTAAATATTCTTACCGTTTAAATACTCTTACCTTTTCGAAAATATCTTGAAAACAAAAAATTTTCCGTTTCAAAAATAAAAAAACAATTCGTTTAAAAAATAAACCCTTCGTAGTAAGATAATTCAACGTGTGTTTTTATTCAGTGCTTCAACATCACCGACGTCTATGAGCATGGAGATCTTAGCTGATATAAAAAATGTTGATGAGAGGGCAGCGCTATTGATGATGAAACTAAGAGTGATAAGAGTTTATCACGTTCCTGCCCATTCTCGGGGGCCGGAATCATTGGATGTTATTTTTCATGACTCAAAGGTTAGTTTTTCATTACTCCTATTTTATATTTTACATATAAATCTTTTAAAAAAACTTTGAATTTCATTATATGTAAACGTTTTCCATTTGTTGTTAGGGAGATCGAATCCATGCTCAGATAAGAGATTTTAATATACGCAGATTCAAAGAAAATTTGCAAGAAAATGTTGTTTATTTAGTGATGAGAGTCAAGATATTACGCAATTTCTAAAGCACAAAAACTACCAATCACCCTTGCATGCTATAGTTTTTTGGCAGGACCAAGCTTCAAAAACTCTCGGAAAATGGATTTCATAATTTCTGATACAACTTTAAGAGTTTTGAATAGATTCAGAAAAGAAGGATTACTGACACTTTTCTTTTAGTTGGTAAAAGTCATTTACATAACTCAAATACTTACACATATTAAGTACATTTAATAAATTATATTTATTAAATTTATAGAAAATCTATATTTCCAGATTTTCATATTTAATCGGGAAGGTCGTTAGCTGAACCCCGCCCGAAACCCGTATGGTAAATCATGCTCCTATAGCAAATCATGGAAGTTACATTGGAGGACCACATGTATGTGACTATTATTTCATACATTTTATAAAAAAAATTATTTCCGATTTATATTTATAATCTTAATTCGATAACAATTATGGTCAAATTAAGATTATAAATATAAATCGGGAATGATTTTTTTATATAAAATATATAAAATACTCCCTCCATCCCAAATTATTTGCCACATTTGCCTTTTCAACAATCACGGAAACTTTTGTTTATTTCTACGTTTTCATTGGTTATTTGATAAAATAAAATATTCTTGACACCTCTTATTTCGAAGAACTTTTCATGTAGTTTTTTGATATGTAATTTTTGTTTTTTATTTCTTTACCAATATGTAAATAAAATAAATTGAAAAAATTTGATATTTTGCCTCGGTAATAGAAATGTGACAAATAATTTGGGACGGAGGTAGTAAAAGTCACATACATGTAGTCCTCTAATGTAACTTCCATCATTTGCTCTGGAGCATGATTTACCATACGGGTTTTGAGCGGGATTCGGCTAACGACCTTCCCGATTAAATCTAAAAATCCAGAAATATAGATTTTCTATAAATTTAATAAATATAATTTATTAAATGTATTTAATATGTGTAAGTATTTGAGTTATGTAAATGACTTTTACCAACTAAAAGGACACTGTAAGCAATCCTTGTTTTGTGAATCTCTTCAAAACTTTTAAAGTTGTATCGGAAATTAGGAAATCCATTTTCCGAGAGTTTTTGAAGCTTGGTCCTGCCAAAAAACTACAGCATGCAAGGGTGATTGGTAGTTTTTGTGCTTTAGAAATTGCGCAATATCTTGACTCTCATCAGTAAATAAACAACATTTTCTTGCAAAATTTCTTTGAATGTGCGTATATTAGAATCTCTTATCTGAGCATGGATTCGATCGCCCTAACAACAAATGGAAAACATTTACATATAATTAAATTCAAAGTTTTTTTAAGATTTATATGTAAAATATAAAATAATGAAGACTAACCTCTAAGCCGTGAAAAATAACATCCAATGATTCCAGCCCCCGAGAATGGGCAGGAACGTGATAAACTCTTATCGCTCTTAGTTTCATCATCAATAGTGCTGACCTCTCATCAACATTTTTTAAAGAGGTTAAGATCTCCATGCTCGTAGACGTCGGTGATGTTGAATCACTTAATAAAAACACACATTGAGTTATCTTACTACGAAGGGTCTGGAAAGGACCGTATTTATAGTATATAATACTAAAAAGCTAAATATAGTACAAAGGATTTATTTTTTAAACGAATTGTTTTTTTATTTTTGAAACGGAAAGTTTTTTGTTTTCAAGATATTTTTGAAATGGTAAGAATATTTAAACGGTAAGAATATTTAATTCTTACCTTTTTGCCTTTATTATTGAAATAGATTTCCATTCTATTTTTATTTTTGAACATTTACGGTATTAATAGCCTTTATTGGCATGTATTAATAGGCTTTTATTACTTACTGAAGAATTATGATTTTCATTAATTGAAAGAGTTGTGATTACATGTATATATATAAGGGGAGTCTCAATCCTAATCAAAGTAGGAGAGACACAAGTAAGGAAACCTATACAAATAAGGTAATGGAATAATACAATATATTAAATATATACAATATATTTAACATGCTCCCGGCTACGTCGGATGTGGAGGAGGTCTGATTCCCAAGCTTTGTCTGAAGTCCAGAAATAATAAAGAAGGCAGTCCCTTAATGAAGATATCAGCATACTGCGAAGACGAGGGAACGTGGAGAACGCGTACATGGCCTAGTGCTACTTTGTCACGGACAAAGTGAATATCAACTTCCACGTGCTTGGTGCGCTGGTGCTGCACAGGATTTGTTGAGAGATACACAGCACTGACGTTGTCGCAAAAAACAAGGGTGGCACGTCGAAGGGGTTGCTGCAGCTCAAGAAGAAGATTCCGGATCCAACTCGTCTCTGCTACGGCGTTGGCCACGGTGCGATACTCGGCTTCGGCGCTAGAACGAGAAGTGGTAGCCTGGCGCTTGGAGGACCAGGAGACTAGATTGTCACCGAGAAAAACACAGTATCCAGAGGTGGAACGTCGGGTGTCTGGGCAACCGGCCCAGTCAGCATCGGAGTATGCCTGCAGGGAGTCGGTGGAGGATCGTGCCAGGTGGATGCCATGGGTGGAGGTGCCACAAAGATAGCGCAGGACACGCTTCATGGCGGTGAGATGAGCATCACGAGGGGCATGAAGGTGTAGGCAAAGCTGTTGGACGGCATAAGTGATGTCAGGGCGAGTGAACGTAAGGTATTGTAGAGCTCCAACAACAGATCGATAAAGAGTAGGATCGGGGAGCAGAGTGCCTGATGAAGAGGAGAGCTTTGCCTTTGTGTCCACTGGGGTGGAGATGGGGCGACAAGATACCATCCCGGCCCGCTCAAGTATGTCATGAGTGAACTGTGTCTGGTGGAGAAAGAGGCCACTGGTCGTCCTGTGTACGTTGATGCCAAGGAAGAAATGTAGGTCCCCCATGTCTGTCATAGCAAATTCGGCCTTAAGCTGCTGGATGAGATGCTGGAGAAGTGCTGTGGAAGATGCTGTGAGAACAATATCATCAACGTACAAGAGTAGGTAGGCAGTGCCCATGACATGAGAGAAGACAAAGAGTGACGTGTCCGACTTGCACCCTCGAAACCCAATGGTCTGAATGAAGCTGGCAAACCTGTGATACCACGATCGCGGTGCCTGCTTGAGTCCATAGAGAGCCTTCTTGAGTCGACAAACATAGTGAGGACGAGCTGGATCCTGGAACCCAGAAGGCTGACTGGCGTAAACTGTCTCCTGTAGCTGACCATGGAGGAAGGCATTTTTTACGTCTAGCTGGTGAATGGGCCATCCTCTGGACAGAGCAATGCTAAGAATGATGCGGACTGTAGCAGGTTTGACAACGGAGCTGAAGGTCTCGTCGTAGTCGACGCCAAAGCGCTGGTTGAAGCCGCGGACCACCCAACGGGCCTTGTACCTGGATAACTCACCTGATGGGCCAAGTTTGTGTCTAAAGAGCCATTTACCAGAGATTATATTTTGGGTGGGGGAGGGGGGTACTAATTCCCATGTTTCATTCTTGATCAATGCATTATATTCATCACACATAGCAGCGTGCCAGTTTGGATCTTTCAGTGCACTACGGTAAGTTGGAGGTAAGGGGGAGATAGGTGATGAGGCAGTGAGGTTCAGAATTTGTTTTGGGCAAAAGATTCCGGCTTTAGATCGGGTTTGCATTGGGTGGAGATTGGGAGGGGAGGAGGGGGGTTGGGCCGTGGGTGGTTGCAGGGCCGTGGTGGGGGTAGGGGTGGCAGTGGGCTGGGTGACGGGGCTGGGCCGAGAGGGGGAGGGAGAGGGAGAGACTGGTTGTGGGCTAGGAGGGGAGGGTGGGGCCGAGGGGGTAGGGGCTGTGGGTTGGGCCGTAGAGGTAGGGGCGGCAGTGGGCAGGTGGGCTACGGTTGGGGGGAGGGAATGGTAGGTTGGGGTAGGTTCGTCATCCGTGGCGTCAAGAAATTGTAAATCGTGCGGAGTGAGGGGGTGACCGTATGGAAAACTAGACTCGTCAAAAATAACATGGCGGGAGATTATTAGTTTGTTAGTTTGAAGGTCCAAGCAGCGGTAGCCACGTTGGTTGGAGGGATAACCGAGAAAAATACAGCGAGCTGAGCGTGGCGCTAATTTGTTAGGGGTAGTGGCGGAAATGTTAGGGTAGCAGAGACAACCGAAAACACGGAGATGAGAATATGAGGGTGGTGAGTTGTAAAGTGTAGCATGGGGGGTGTTTTTATTTAGAGTGGTGGTGGGAAGTAGATTAAAAATGTGGGCGGCCATGTGAAGGGCCTCCACCCAAAATTCGGGGGAAGGTGGGCTTGGAAAAGAAGGGATCGAACGGTGTTGTTAAGGGTGCGGAGGGTACGCTCAGCTCGACCGTTTTGTTGACTTGTGTGGGGACAAGAAAATCTAAAAAGAATGCCTAAGGAGTCAAAAATGGTTTTAAGGGGAGAGTTGCGAAATTCAGTTCCATTATCACATTGTACAGCTTTGATTGTTGTGTTAAAATGATTTTTGACATATGCTATAAAAGTGGTTAAATGATTAAAAGCGTCACTTTTGTGTCGTAAAGGAAACACCCATAAGTAATGCGAAAAATCATCCAATAAGATCATGTAAAATTTAAAGCCAGTAATACTGGGTACAGGAGATTGCCATAAGTCTGAATGTAAAACTTGAAAAGAAAAACTAGAAACACGACTAGATGATGAAAAAGGGAGGCGCACATGCTTTCCCAACTGACATGCATGACATAAAGTATGTTGATAATTTTTAAAATGAGAAAGATAAGGGACGCCACGGAGGACAGCTGGGCTTGGGTGACCAAGGCGCCTATGCCAAATCTGGGGATCGACAGCGGCGACATAGGCTTGGGCAGGGATAGTGCATCCTACAGGGTAGAGAGGTCCCATATCATTGGATCGATGCATCACGGTTCCCGTCCGACGATCCTTCACAGAAAAACCATGAGCATCAAATTCAACAGTACAGTTATTATCACGGGTAAGTTGACGAACAGAGATGAGGTTGTGAGTGATGTGAGGAGAGACTAAGATATGTTTGAGGGATAGGGGAGGGGTGGTGGGTATGGTGTGGCTTCCAACAGCCGTAGTGCGAACCTTAGATCCATTACCAACAGTGATATATAATGGTGAGCATAATGATGGAGAAGAAGAAACATAAGAAAGAGTACCTGGGTCGGAGGCAATGTGATGGGAGGCGCCGGTGTCCATAAACCAGGTTGGCTCTCGGAGGGACAGGGTGTCAAAATGGTGGGCCAAGGCAGTGGGGGTGGGGGGTGGGGTTTGCGGGTAAGGGTAAGGCGGGGTGTGAGGCCCACCGACACGGGTGGTGGGGTAGGTGGGTGTTACGGGTGGGGAGGGGGTGTAGTGTGGGGGGTAGGCATATGGGTTGGGGGGTGGGGTGGTGGTGTAGTAGGCTTGGGCATGATAAGGGAGGGGTGTAGGCATGGGACGTGGGCCCAATAGGCCCGGGTTTTGGTTTGGGTAAGGTGAGTTCCAGTTGTTGGATCCGTCGGGATAGGTCCGTTGCCTCGAGCTGCTTTGTCATCCACGACCTCTACCTCGAGCACCGTTGCTTCGCCCGCCGCCGCGTCCATAGCCGTTGCGCTGTCCGGAGGAGCCGCCCTCACCGTAGCTGCCGCTGTGCTGAAGCCCGCCGCCATGGTAGCCGCCGCTGCCGCTGCTGCCGTGCTGAGGACCCCCGCTGCCGCCGCTGGAAGACTGCCGGCCGCCGCTGTTGACACCGGGCCTGTGGGCGAGTAGGGCCGTGCTGCTCGAGTCGCCCATGGGAGAGCGTTGCCGGTCCAAAAGCATAAGAGCGGAGCGGGCTTGGAGAAAAGTGGGCAGCGGATCCTGAAATTGAAGAAAAGACGTCTGGGCTTGCAAATCTGCGGGGAGACCACGAAGCATCTGAAGAACCAATTGATGTTGGGACACCAGGGCATCAACATCGTCCAGCCAATCTGCGAGATTTTGCAGATGTTGACAGTAGGCCGCCATGGTGGTGTTGCCTTTGACAGTGGTACGGAACTCGTGCTCCAGTTGCATGGCACGAGCATTCTTGTTGTCGTGAAACAGATCATGAATAACTTTCCAAAGAGCAGAAGCGGTGGAGACAGAAGAGATAACCAGATCTGAGACTTCGTCGGAGATGGTGGATAAGATCCATCCCTGGAGGAGAGCGTCGAGTTGGAGCCACTCATCATCGTCTTCAGAGAGAGGGACGATGGAGCCATTGATGCAGCCTTGGAGATTGAATCGGCGCACCAAGAGGAGGAAAAGGCGACTCCACTTTTTGTAGTTCGGTTGAGAGAGGTTGAGAAGAACCGGAACATGGAGTTTGACATTAGAGATCGTCGTGAAGGCAAGATGAGGGGTTTTTGCCGGACTGGAGTTGGAGGTAACCTCGCTTTCGGCCATTAGAGAGAAGAGAGCCGAAGGGAGAAGGGGGGGAGTGCCGCCGCTGGGGAACTGCCGACGTCAGAGGAGGGACGGCGGGGCGGCGCTGTGACTGCCGCGAGGGAGAGAGAGAGCCGAGAAGTAGGGTTAGGGTTTTTTTTTGTTTAATTAGGCTCCGATACCATGAAGAATTATGATTTTCATTAATTGAAAGAGTTGTGATTACATGTATATATATAAGGGGAGTCTCAATCCTAATCAAAGTAGGAGAGACACAAGTAAGGAAACCTATACAAATAAGGTAAGGGAATAATACAATATATTAAATATATACAATATATTTAACACTTACCATGTAAACATCACGATTACCATATGTAATGACATAAAATCTCTTGAAACAGAAATTTAAAATTTTTAAGCGAAAATTTTAATTTTTTATTTTTGAAACAAAATTTTTCTTTCCAAACAAATTTCCATTCTATTTTTATTTTTCAATATTTACGGTATTAATACCCTTTTATTTGCGTGAAATAAAAAATTGGGTTCAACATTAATTAATAAAATATTATTGGAATGGAAATTAATAGCCTTTTATTACTTACCAACTAAACATCACAATTATCATATGTAATGGACTAACATCTCTTGAAACGGAAATTTAAATTTTTTAAATGGATTCTTTTTTATATTTTTGAAAAAGAATTTTTTTTCTTTCCAAATTTTCGGTATTAATAAACTTTATTGGTGTGTATTAATAGCTTTTTATTACTTACCATGTAAACATCACAATTACCATACGTACTCGCATAACATATTTTGAAACGGAAAATTTAAAATTTTTTAAACGAAAATTTTAATTTTTTTATTTTTGAAACAGATTTTTTTTCTTTCCAAACAAACTTCCATTCTATTTTTATTTTTCATTATTTACGGTATTAATAATCTTTTATTGGCATGAAATAAAAAATTAGGTTGAATATTTACGTAATAAAATATTATTGGAACGAAAATCAATAGCCTTTTATTTCTTACCAACTAAACATCACAATTACCATATGTAATGGCCTAACATCTCTTCAAATAGAATTTTAAAATTTTTAAACGGGGTTTTTTTATTTTTGAAACAAAATTTTTTCCTTTCCAAATTTACAGTATTAATGGCCTTTATTGGCATGTATTAATAGTCTTTTATTACTTACTATGTAAACATCATAATTATCATGCACGGGGTCGAACAAAGTTTTTATTGATTTTTTGAATTATCTTTAATGTAATATTTTTTGAATGAGTACGGAAATATATGAAATGCATGCGTTTTTTAACTCTGTAGACATTAAAATCAAACTAAAATAAATAATTTAGCATTTAATAATTGGTTATAAAAATGCTTATATATAAATTCAAAAGTAAACATCTCAAAGTCTTTTTAAATAACATATTTTGTTTGAAAGCCTTTGGGGAATATGACATTTTGGTGTGGTTGCAATAATTTTCATTATTATTTAGAACTAATATTTTTAACCCTATAGTTTTCACTCGTGAAACAATGACATAAAGTTAACTAAGAGCAAACCTCAACCTAGTTAAAAATAATTAAACAAATGATAATATTTGACATTGCCTTTTATTCATAGTCATACCAAAAACGTAAAACGTTCCTCGTCGTATATCTTCCTATGGTTTTCATTCATTGTTGATATATATTACTCCCACTGTCCTAAAACTATCTTCCCACCTCTTTATTTTTAATGTCCTAAAACCACCTTCCCACATCCCAAAAAAGTGTAAAATGACAATCCTACCCTTACAACATCTACTCCCCAACCTTCCCACTCTATCGACATTCTTTCTCCCTCTTACCTTCGTCTCTCTTTCAATTCCCCTCTTCAAAACCTAGATCTAATCTAGGGATCAAAGTTGCAACCATCGCCGTTCTTGAGATCGTCTCATCATCATCATCAGCCCCCCTCTACACTCAGAATCTCGGCATCATCATCGCTCGTATGTGACTCGAAGTCTTAGTAGCTTCACGGGATTGGAGATGATGATAAGCTTCATTAGCCGCTACCTTCAATCGAAAATTAGCCTAGGTATGTTTTTTCTATAGCCGTCTAAAGTTTCTTTATCCATTATTTTTTAATCAGTCCTTTTTCGATTGGTTATTCAATCTGTTACTCATCAATTATTTTCTTATTTCGCCACATTTACATGTCGCTTCATTAGCAACTGTGCTTTTCGATTTCTTTGTCATTTATCGCCGGCGAGCAGCCCGCCCAACGACCATCTACACTGCCCAATTACTAGAAAAGACAGAAAACTTTTATGTTTTTGGGTTTAGATGGTGGGGCATTTTTGGAAGTCAAATTCATATTATTCAATCCCTTAAATGGGTTTTAGTCAATCTTGTAAGTTGGATTTAGGACGGGTGGAGTATTTAAGATCATATGACAACTTTTATTTGTCATAGTTCAACCCCTCTATCAAAATATTATTTAATAATCTATTAATTGGATTTTCATCTCGGAATGACATATCACTAAATCTTATAAGGATCATCTATTTGAATTAAGTAACTTTTCAATCTCAATCAAATATAAAGTTTTTAGATATTCTTGAAAAATAATAAGTTCTACAAGAATGGTTGAAATGGGACTAAATCATTTGATTTTAACCCATATCTCAAGTCTAAAGTTTTGTATATATATCATACGCAGTACATTTCATATTGATCGTGATATAAATAAAAAAAGTACCTTTTATAGAAAGACCTTGTTTTTGCAATTTCATTAATCAAATAAAGTCTCATATCAACCAAGAGCTCCCATGCTTTTTCTCAAACAACTTAAGAATGACTCATGGTATTTGTCACTAAGAATGTGACTAACAACTTTCTTAGCTGACTCTGAGATCCTAGCTCAGTAATTTGTTTTATATCTTCAATAAATTGTTTATCATTGGTTAATAACTCCAATGTTTCACATGAATTGTCGAATTAGTTTTGTTCGTATAACATTATTGGTAACTGTTTTCAAGCTCTGATATCTTGTACATCCCCGTTAGACCGCTAATAGTATTTTCAAGTAGTACAATTTTTCTATTCCTATTGGCACAGATTGCAGGCGGCCTATCAATGGTCTTTGTTGCCTCAAAAATAAAGAAGAAATTATAGCCACCAATGTTTTGTTTAATTTAGTTATTTTCAAAATTTTTAGATATGTGTGCATTAATTAGGATACTATATACAAAAGAATCATGCTTAAAAATCTAAAGCAACGGTTTTAGAGTTTAATTACATATGATTCCTAGGAAACTTCCAAAAGATATTTTTGATTGTGATAGATGTATGTTGAATTGTTAAAATAAAACAATAATCGTAAAAATATGCACCTTTTTTATGTGCTCTCTGTTGAAGTGTTTCATTTCTTCTTTCTCTTGCATTTCTAATTGATCTCGTCTATCTCTCGTTAAGTTAATTTTCCATGTTTTCAATTGTTATAAAAAAAATTGGATGCTCCTACCAAATTTACTTAAAAAAAGGAAAATAAAGTTTGAATACTTATTATAATTTTTAATCAGAATATTAATCCTCTCTGAACACATGTGTATTTAAGCTTGAGTGATGGTGATAGATGAAATTACACATTTCTTGAATTATATATGAACATTTTGTAATTGAATTTTAAGGGTATCAATTATTTTTATTAATATGACTCAAAAATTGAGTGTAACTAACAAATATCAAAAGAGAGCTAGTTATATTGTAAAGTACTATATTTAATGTTTTATTAAATTTATAATATTTAAATTTGAAAAAAACAAGTAATATTGCAAATTGCTATATTTAATGTTTTATTAAAATTATAAGATTTTGCTTTTATAAAAAATCATATTCCCAATATGTTTGAATATTCTGTGAAAAAGATCTCTAATTTTTACTCTTTAACCAAAACTATATGGTTATATTTTTTGTTTCTTCTTTTTTTTGTTTTCACTTTTTATTTCAATATTCAAATTAAATTCAAGGGTAATGTTATTTTAGTTTCAAATTTTATGAATAATATTTACATTAGTTTGTATATTTTAAAATTATTTTACATTATTATTTTAAGTTAATTATTTATGGAAAAAACCTATACAAAGTAGTGTATTATTAAGTAATTGAAAATTTTATTAGAAATGAAGAAAAAATACTGAATCATGAAAAAGTATTATTATAAAAATGAATATAAATATTTCATAATTAAATTTATTCAAAGATTTCATACCAAAATAGTTTTTCATATTTTATGTCTTAAATTATGTGTCAAAATAGGTGTAAAAAGCTACATAAGTAATGCATATATAAACTTTCTAAACATAAAATTTTAATCACTTTATATAAAGGATTTATTGAATATTTTTATTCTTGATAATTTAATATAAAGAATTTATCTAAAAAATTTATTTTTAATAATTTTATTTTTGATCAAAAATAAAAGTTTAATCACATGTCAAATAATATTTAATAGAGTCTAGCTCATAAATCAAATGCCACATAATATGTCTCACATTTTGCCACATATATACTCCATATTGTGCCATATGTAAAACTCTTATACATCAAACTCTTAAATTTATATATAAAGGATTTGCGGTATTAATAGCCTTTATTGGCGTGCATTAATAGCCTTTTATTACTTACCATGTAAACATTACAATTACCATATGTACTGGCATAACATCTCTTGAAACGAAAATTTAAAATTTTTTAAATGAAAATTTTAATTTTTTATTTATGAAATTGATTTTTTTCTTTCCAAACAAATTTCCATTCTATTTTTATTTTTCAACATTTACGGTATTAATAGTCTTTTATTGGCGTGAAATAAAAAAATTGGGTTGAACATTTACATAATAAAATATTATTGGAACGGAAATTAATAGCCTTTTATTACTTATCATGTACACATCACAATTACCATATGTAATGGCTTAACATCTCTTGAAACAGAAATTTAAAATTTTTAAACGGAATCTTTTTTAATTTTTGAAACATGATTTTTTTCTTTCCAAATTTACGGTATTAATAGCCTTTATTGGCGTGTATTAATACCCTTTTATTACTTACTATTTAAACATTACAATTACCATATGTACTGGCATAACATCTCTTGAAACGAAAATTTAAAAATTTTAAACAAAAATTTTAATTTTTTATTTTTTGAAACCTAATTTTTTTTCTTTCCAAACAAATTTCCATTCTATTTTTATTTTTCTACATTTACGGTATTAATAGCCTTTTATTGGCGTGAAATAAAAAATTGGGTTGAACATTTACGTAATAAAATATTATTGGAACGGAAATTAATAGTCTTTTATTACTTACCATGTACACATCACAATTACCATATGTAATGGCCTAAAATTTGGGCGGGAAAACCATTACCTTACTTTCCCTTTTTTTAAATAAAGTATGAATATGGATATGGATGGGGAGATTAAGACAAAATGTTTCCATTAGAATTTGCTCATTGATTGAAGAAAAGTTCATTTCTCAATTTTTTTTAATTCCTACTTTATGATCAATTTTTTTACTCAAAAATTGGTCAATTTTCTCCATGTAATTTTTTGTTATTTATTGTCAATTTTTCTACGCAAAATTTGGTTGATGCAATTCGAGAGAGTGCGGAGCGCATAAAGGACAGACTGGGTAAGAGGGGTTTACCAGGAGGAGTATGAATAATCAATTTTATGATCGGAGCATTGTAGGTACTCCAATTAAATTGATGTAAAATTTTATACAAATTCAATGGTGTAAGATTCCCCCTCCCCTCTTTTTGAAACAAGTTTATGTTGGAGGATACTACGACGCATTATTTATTGATTTTACAATCACAAGTTTAAACTTTTGATTGAGTTAGTTTCTTGACGTGATATTAGAGACACTAATTTAATGGGCAGACAACTCCCACTACTACCTAACCTACCACTCGGAGTCCTAGACCACTAAATGCTCATGAAACCGCAAATCATATCTAATCACTTCACTTTAACTCCTTTTAGGTCTACTCATTCTCGTCGACTATCTCAAGCCTCTCGCGCCTCTGCGGCATGGCAGATGCAATCTTTTAGCATGGGGGGCAATGACCCCCAATAACTTTTTCCTTAAGCTAGCATTAAAACATCGATAAACTAAAAGAAGGGCAAGGTTCCACATTGGGATGACCCGGGGGCGTTCTGGTGCCCCGTTCGTAAAATTGACGGTTCCTACCCCCTAACCCCGCCCCGACCCGAACACACCCCCCACTCTCTTCAATTGCACCCCACAAGTTGATTTTGACTTTGGAGTCAACTCCAAAGTCAAAATCAACTTGTGACGTGAAATTGAAGGGGGTGGGGGGTGTGTTCGGGTCGGGACAGGGTTGGGGGTTTACCCGGGGGGATTAGGGGGATAGTAACCGTCAATTTTACAAACGGGGCATCGGAGCGCCCCCGGGTCATCCATGACATTGTTCTCAATATCATGGGAACCTTGTTGCTAAAAGAATGACCCCAGTTCAAAAAAGTTGTCCCCCCAATAAGAAAATCATGAGAGACAAATTGAGAAATGTAATCTCCTTCCGTCATGTATTAATGTTTTATAATCGACCACGTGCGAAGATTTTAAAAAGTAAAATAGTGAAATGACCTTTTCTTTTCAAATAGAATTCTAAAATTGGACGTTGGAATGTTTGAGATGAAATTTATTACACCATTAATCCAATTGTATCAACATGGCAGGCGTCTTGAAGGAAATGCTGAACTTGTGGTGATTAAGATTTAAGAACACTGGTCATGCCTTCTTTTCCATGAGAAATATAAGACATTTATGAAGTACTTCCTCCGTCCGGAAATGTTCTTCTCATTTCATTTTTCACGATTTCCAATATTGTACTTTAACCATTAATATCTATATTTATACATAGCTATATTTTATAAAAATTTGATATTCTTACAATTACATTTCATTAAGAATATATTGGTATTAAATTTATATCATAGTACAATGAATTTTTTTCAACAAATTGGAGTCAAAATTTACAAACTTTGACCAAGAAAAGTCAAATGTAAAGAATATTTGCACAAGGAGGGAGTACTTGAAATCTTTTCTATTGGAGAACACCAACCAACTTGGGATGAAGGATACTTGGACATTTTTAATGAAAATGGAGCTCAAGGTGTTCATATTGATTAGTTATTATTTGTGTTACATTCATTAATGTTCTATTGTGGGATTGCATTTAATGGTTTGAAAGTATGTATTTCACATACAAGACACAAACAATTAATATCTGAATCGCATAAAAAATTATCATTATCTGTACATGTTTGTAAAATACACAGTATCAAACTTGGGTATTAAAAGAGAATTACCCTTAAAACTACTCCCTCCAATATATAATTAGAATTTGTTTAGATGAGAAAAATCATGTGAGCCAGTATTTCCAGGAATGCCTATAAAGAAAAAGGCGGGTAAGGTTTTGGAGACGGATGGAGTATGAACGGACGCTTAAATGTGTGCGTGTGTGTTGAAATCAAAAGTAACGCAGTCGTCATTCATCTAACACAGCTTTGTTTAATGAGATGATGATCAAGAGGACAATGAGTTTCACACGCAGAGTTCAACAAATATCTAGATTCAAAAATTTAGCTTATTCGCTAAATGTTACTGTATATACAAACAGGTTAGCACTGTCTTTTGACAATGAGGCGAAAATGACGATGACACTTGTATCTACAACAATACAACGACAAGAGTCATGCGTGTTGTTTCATTTTTCAACATCCAAATATTTTGAATGCGTAAAAAGGAAGAGAAAAAGAAAAAGAAAAAATGGGTTTTCGGCTCGTAACGAAATCAACCCCAATGGAGGCAAGCAGAATGTTTTCTAATCATATAGAAATTTTAAGTGTCGAATTAATCAAACTTACCTAGGCGCAACACGACTCGTGCTTGCTTCACCAAATGAGACGGAAGCCAGAGACTTTGAGGCCCATGCCCTGGCATTCATAGCTCCTTCCTGCAAATTACTTCGCTTGCATTGTTCCTTTAACGAATCAAATACTTGCAACCCACGGCGCATGTAGAGGAGAGGGTGCTCCCACAAGGAACTTATTCTCATGTTGTAGCTCGTGTAAGCGAATCGGGCAAACCTGCGGATGTGGGGGAAAAGGGCATAGGCCAATCTCAAGAGAACAAATGCCGTTGCCAGCATCAAGTATGTCTCCTGCCGAAGTAAGTTTTCGGGAGACCTTGCCCATGAGAATGGGCAACTTTCTGGTTCACTGCCACTTTTATACCCATGCTGGTTTGAGGAACATCCGACCTTCTCTAAGGATGATATTACATCTTCTGTTGCTGTCTTGACACCTTTCCAGAAAACAAAATAATGATAGGAATAAATCAATATTTACGACAGAAATATCATACTTGCTAATGAAATCTTGTAAAACTAAATAGATTGAGGAATACAAATAGAGCTTGAAAAAAGTATTGATGGATGTTTGGAAAAGAGTAATTTGGGAAGCTTTTGTGTGGAAAAAAAGGTAGTGCCTCTGTCCCATGAAAATGTTTCACATTTCCTTTATTTCACCTTTATTAATAACTGTAACCAATTAATTGTGAAGCCTTATTTCGGGATGAGAGTATTTGGGTAAAAGCACAGCTATTGGAAGCATTTGGCCCCAAGCCCCCAAGGATCCATTTAGTTGGCAAAAAAACTTATCTTTTAAGCATAGCAACCAGCTGGTTGCCGAAGAGGGTCAAACAACAACAACATTACCCCTGTGCCCAAAGGCCGAGCGGGGTAAGGGAGGTCGGATGTACGCAGCCTGACCCCTATGCTAGAACATAGAGCTGCTGTTTCTAGATGACCCATGATGAGTGTCGAAAGTTGCACCGACTCACTGTTACTCAACTATTAAAAGAAGCACAGATAGTTTAAGAGCCATTTTGCTTTATTCCATCTTACTCCAAAGCCAAACAGTAGTTAATATTTGGCTCCATTGGAGAAAATGGAATGCGAAGAGGGTCAAACACAATTAAAAAATACATTTAACACATAAATGAAGGTATTAATATGCTTCTACTACAAAATACTGTAGTTTTAAAAGAAAAAATCTTACCAGTTACACCATTATAGAAAGTAATTAAAGAATCAAGGGTCCGGGGGCCGTGATATTGAGCACACATTGTAGAATTCAGAATCAACAACGTGGGAAGGCCATGAACTCCATATTTTGAGAGAGTACTGAAAATTTCAGTGTTAGATTCTTACTAACAAGATGTAATATGAACATACATTAAATGAATTACAACAAGTTTTCTGACCTTGGCTTAATAGCTGACTCTTCAATTGCGAAGTGGGGAATTGAAGGGAACAAAGAAGACAGAACAGAAAAGATTGGTCCAAAAGTTTCAGAGAACGGGCACCATGATGCATAGAAGAGGAAAACAACATATTTATGTGATCTCTGGTGAATCATATGCAATGCCCTTTGCAATATCATCTCATTTCCCTTCACAACAAAAAATGTGGAATCCAGTTAGATTTTCTATTGAAAATGCAAATAGATTAGGTCTACAGTACATAAATAAAAGATTCCACAGCCTTGTCGGAATTCGGAATCAGCAACAGCACACTTTACTGTGTGTCCATTGTAAATAGTTCGCACAATATTTAATACACTCAGGCCTCAACAAAGGGAAAGTGTGATGCTTAGATGCAGAATTGCTGACGATGAAGCATTGTTTTTTGGATGCTTCAACTTTTAACTCTTTAAAACTGTAAGATCCACATAAAATTAAAATTTTAACTCTTCCTTTGAAATTTTAAACTGGATTAGAGGAAAATCTAGAGTTTTCTTGCAAGTGTTAAACCATTTTGAATCCCAATCCTACCATCATTTGATGTGAAGTAAAACAAACTCACTTTCTCTCTTTGGTTAGATTCAAAATAGTCTGGTTATCTACTAGGTGTTAGAGTCCAACACAGGATTAATTACGAGAGAATAACAAGCCTATAAGATGTTGGATTGAACTAGCTAATCGGATGCATTCGATCTTTTAGTGTGAGTTGGCCCAAGCACTTATGACTAAGCTGAGTGAGCCTAACCCGGTCCTAAATTCAACGAAAATGCACTTAGGTTTGCCAAAATGTTTATGTGTGCCTAGGTTGGGTATTACCCAAGATTATTTCTTCTTTCCAATGGTGATGTAGATGTGTATTGGGAGTTAAGAAGTTGGCTTATATTAACATTGTCCAAGCCAATCCGAATGAGATGTTTGCGTTTTTTTAATTGGATGGAAAATGATACAAGCACACAACTCAATAAAATCCAACATAGTGAATCTGGAGAGGGTGAGTGTACATAGCCCTTACCAGTTACCTCTACCTAGAGAGTAGAGAGAGCAGAGAGATTGTTTCCAAGAGAACCCAACTCAAACACAAATAAACCAGAAAAGGAAAAAAACAAGGAAAATAAGGATAAAATCATAAAACAAACATCACAAATTTAATGACTTCATAAGGAATAAGTATTAAAAAAAGAAATGGTAGTTATTTCAAGCAAATATGTAATGTGCTCCCCATTTCCTTGTTAGTTGGGGAACACCATCAAACGTATAGTACTCCCCATTTCCTTGTTAGTTGGGGACTACCAGGTAATGGATCATGGTACTATTGAAAAGGGATCGACCTAACAAACAAAAACAAACAGTTTAATACTACACTTCTTATGTCTCTAAAAGAAGGCTACGCTTAATTTTTTGGGTTGTCCCAAAATAAACTTCAAACTTTTTACTTTCCTGTGAATGAAAAAATATATCATACACAACTTTTATCTTACTTTTAAACAATTTTAACATGTTTTTTACTTTAATCACTTTTCAATACTTTCCTTAAACTCTGTGAAGTCAACAAGAACTTATTATGATAACTCAGGCTCGGGTGTCAGGCTTAGCCCAATAATCCTTGAACCTATGAACCACCCTCTCAGACTCAACAATAGGTAACTTTAGGTTTAATCCCAGACAACTTACAAGGTGCCTGCCCCAAAGTATGAGTGTCAATTCAGAACTTGCATCTCTTCAGAAAAGGCTACTTGTCCTAGGATTTGAACTAACGGCCTTTCTTACAATTTTCTTCCCTTACCACCAGTGGACTATCACGTAAGGCGCCAAAGTGGTATTAAAAACATTATTGTAAAAAGGCATTATTTTGATCAAAATGAAGATCATTCAAAGATTTTAAAAAATGATTAAATTGTAAAAAGGGCTATTTGAACTAAACATTTATTACACCTTTCATAGGGTTTTGGGAAGTTGATGGCTGTTTAATGGTTAGATCTTACTGGGTTGTTCATGGGCATATAATTGAGAGATAGAAGGAGAACTCAGAATGGCCGAAGCTGTTTGCAGATATGAATATATGATGCTTTTGTAGGAAACTGTTACAATAAATTAAACAAAAACATCAAGGGGCCCACAATCTAGAGGGTTGCACTATACTGAGCTAGATGTCAGATTCTGCCCTCAACAATCTGGTTTGAGAAATGGAGATTTCTCCAACTTGGAAATTTTAGTTTTACATTTGTTCTATTCAGTGTGATTCTAAAAAAATCACATTATGTGTTGAGTTTGTTTCCTTTTCAGTGTCTTGAACCCTAATTACATATTGAGAGGTTAAGTGAAACAAAAAAGGCATTTGGTTGAGGAAATCAAGTTAGGAGTATAGATTCCTTCTGTTAAATCTTCCAGTTGTTTTTGTTCAACAACCTTCAACCTGTATCAGGCTGCCTCCCTATTCCTCTCTGATTCTATCATACTCACTACATCATAAATCTTCAGTCTTCACCGCAGGCAAAATAAGTGAGCCTCCCCAAGCAATCAACTCCTGATAATGTGCCTTGGCTTGGGAGCAATTGAGCAAAGCAAGATGACTGTATTCTGTCTAAGATAATTAAGCTAATATTTACTTAATGCTATACTGTGATGGCCCTGACGAGCCATTAACAAATTAAAGATGAAGCAAGTTTTATATTACAGAGGATACATGAATGTGCCCAATGCAAAGCTATCTGGTTAGATGAGAACGGAAGATATACAAACAGTTGTGTCTTTAGTTATTAAAAACATGTACTTCCTTCGTATATCTTTGGAATCAGTGGAACGTAATATGCAAATTGCAATGGATTTCATAATTAACCCAATATATCATCTATAGTTTCCCTACACGCAACCAATAATGACATATTAGTGCATTAAAACACTGATTCTATTCTTCAATGCAGAGTTTTAAGTATTAAACATTTCAAAGCCAAACCCGTATTCATAAAAAATTTATGAATTGCTTCAACTTCTAAGCAGCACAAGTATCTGTCCTCTATGTATATGGATGTCATGTACAGATCACGCAATAATAGACCATTGCAGAGGGTGAAATACACCAGCTTAAAAATCCAAATCAAGGAATCTAACCGGTTTGCCTAATTCGCTCTACCAAAAAAAACTGTACGAGCATGTAAAAGAACACCACCAGATTCTTCAAGAACGTGCGCCAACGAATGAAATCTAGATTTTGAAAAATCGAAAAAAAAACGAGCAAATACCAGAGAACATGATTGGAATTATGTACCTCAACTACATCGGATGCATAGGAAGAATCGATCTCATCAACCGGACACGTGAAATCTCGGAACCCTAAGATCGAGTCTCTAACCGGATTCCGCAAGGGGCACGTTGAGGAAATCGAAGCCGCGAGGGCTTCCGCGCACGTGAGGCTCCCGATAATCGTCAACAGAGCCAAACCAGCCCCCAGATTCCTCAGAATCGCCATTCCGGGATCGAAACGAATGCGAATCGGAAGCTAAGGCTCGCAGAAAGGAAACGGGCGAAGAAATCTGAGACCTAAATCAGAGCAGAAGAGAGGGGGGGAGGAAGTAGACGTGGCTGGGACGGTGTTTGAGTGGAGGTGAGAGCAAGAGCCCAGCGCATCTCGATCGGGATTTTTTTCCTTTCTTTTCCTTTTTTTTATTTTTTTGAGGCTCAGAATTTGCTGGCAGAGATATGTTTTCAGTTCTCTCTCTAAATACACTGTTAATTCTGACACAATTGTACTCTTTGAGAAAAAAGGATACTCCGTATTCAACTTCAATCATTCAACTTTGAATTTCAAAAAGGTACAATACAATATTTAGATAGTTTACGCTGACACAATATACTACATAGTAGTATATTATAGGATGATCCTGGGATACTACAGTGTCTCGTTCATAAAATTGATGGTTCCTATCCCCACCCTGCCCCGACTCGAACACACACGCCACCCCTCTTTAATTGAACCCCACAAGTTGATTTTGACTTTGGAGTCAAATTTTGACTCCAAAGTCAAAATCAACTTGTGGGGTACAATTGAAGGGGATGAGGGGTGTGTTCGGGTCGGGGCGGGGTGAGGGGGTTTACCGGGGATTAGTGGGGTAGGAACCGTCAATTTTACGAACGGGGCACCGGAGCGTCCCCGGGTCATCCCATGATATTGCCGGGCAATGTCACGGGAACCTTGCCCGATTAAAAATGGGTTAGAATCAAACTAGTAGTAAAACATATCTCATATCCTGAAAATAAGAATTAAAATTTAGAGCATTAGCAGCGGCGTGGAGATGCATTCCCAAGCCCTACCACCTCAGCCTCTTTGGTTATTTGTCATGCATGGAGATAGAAATTCTCCTCCCTTACAGTGTCATCCGCGAGCCTTCTTGTTCCAATTTTTTTCATTTTTTTCATTTTTTGGTAAGAGAAACTTTTTAAATGATTTTTTTTAAGGAAGTACTCTATATAACTTTTTTTATGATAAAATAAATAAAAATAATAATTTCAATTAATCAAAATATTTAAAGAAAAGTAAAAAGTGAGAAAAACTTATCGTAATTTTATTTGTTTGCATCAAAAAAGAACTTTTTTTAAAAAAAAAGTAGAAATATTTTTATGAAAAATAATAAATCAAATAATTTTGAGTTAATAGAAATATTTTTGTGATAAAATAAACAGGTTAAATAACTTCAAATAATTCAAATATGGAAAAAAATAAAAAAAGAATAATAAAAACAATGACTTGCCACTGCAGAGTATACCACTCTACTTTCTTGCCACTTGTTGACTGGACTATTTTTTATTAGTTGAAATGTTCCATGTCAGCGTGTGACATTCCATTTTGTCTCACTATTGCTCATGCTCTTAAACTACCCTAAATAAGAGTAATTAACTTCATTAATCAAAGAGTTAAGGAGCAAAATAGAAGTAAAGCATGAACAACATACCAAGTTAGGAGTAGAAACAAATATCCAAAATAGAAATTATATTATACAAAGTAACATTTACAAATTTAAAAATGACTATTGTTGCTCAAATGCGGCATACAACTGCCGGTGATGGTAGCACCCCACCCGGCACCGACGATGTCGGCGATGCATTGTCGTAGTCGTCGTCGACATCGGCTCTCCAACCGCCACTTATGATGTCACCGACAACACCGCCCACGCGACCATCAATTGAACTTCCATTGCCGCAGCGATCTACCACTTCAATCACATTTGTTTTTTACGCCATTGTTTTCGTGCTTTGTCACCACCGCCGACACTACCACAGTCTACAACTTTCACCATCTCATGGCCATGGTGCCACAATAACTATTAAAGATAAAATTATATATACAATATCAAAAATGGTAATGCATAATGACAAATATGTCACTCGATAATGATAAATATGTCATTGTATAATGCTAAATATGACAATATATAATGTAAAATGCAAAGTAAAATGCTAAGAACAATGTAGGTTACCAACATACAGTGACATCATAGTACCAACACCGAGAAATGCTAATATAATGCTAATATTTTTTACCTTTCCGTAGAAGCAAACTAGAATCACCTAATTAATCACCAAAACTCACAAATCACACCAATCACCCCTTGAATTGATTGTGGGGTTCATCTAAGAAATAATTTCAATTATGATTGTGGAACAAAGCGGGGGATTTGGAAGAGAGCGAACGAGAAGCTCAATTAATGGAAACTATTTTCAGTTTCCTCAAGAAGTAGGGAGGCCGACAGCATGCGACTGGGTATGGCGGTAGTAGCCTGCGATTTGACGGCGATCCCAATTGAAATTGATCGAGTGAGGAGAGAGGAGTGAGAGATTGATCGGAATTGATCTAGGATGATCGATCGAAAATATATACGAGTACTTTGATAGATTTGTTTAAATGAAAACAAAATTTAATTAATTACTCCTATTTTGAGGAGTTTAAGTTTGAACTCCTATTTTGAGGATATAACATATGTTTTACTCTTATTTAGAGGGTTTTCTTCAAAAAAAATTGCACTATCATTTTATGTCTGTGTGAATCATTACACTGATACAATAGAAAGATGTATACATGTTGCTGGTGTAAATTAACCACCGGGTAAACTGTACTAGACCAGGTCTAGAATACTTTTCTAAGCTCTAGAAAGTAAAGAGGTGTAGAAAGCAAGAGTGGCCAGTAGAACAATAGGTGAAAGCACTTGTAGTCCAATTGTTATTAAGTATGCAAGAAAGTGCCACGAGTTATTACAATACGAATTCTAGATAGATGAAATTCGGATCCCCTTCATTTGAAGGTTACACAAGTATTTATAGGAAGCTAGAGGGGACAATGCGCCGCACATCCACGTCAGGCCATGTTCTTGGATGTCACAAGGTGACTGCCTTTGTCCCTTAGTGGCTTGTCTTATCCCTTTATTCTCTTGTCATCTTGTAAGGAAGGTGGATTCCTTGTTGCGTAGCGTGTTGGACAGATTGTGCAAAATATCTTCAGTGATCTTTTGTTGAATTCAGTTGCTACCGTCCAACCTCCCCTAGATCGTTTCGTGCTGACACTTCCAGCCATAAAAACCCTACCAGTTAGGTTTACACATGATGGATTTATGGAGATTGGAAATGATCATAACAAGCTTTGTAGTTTGACCGGTAAAGTAGTCAAAGTGTACCGATCAGTTTTCCAGACACCGATGGGTATGAACTTTTGTCACTATTCTTCTACTCTGATAATTTATCGTTTGACCGGTTAGACATTGTGGACTCAACTATGGACCGGGTCCTGGGTGAAATACACTCATCAATAAGTCATCCACTTCTCGGCCTTGTAAATTATCAAGGGTGAGAAGTGAAAATTTGAAAGATGGATCACTTGAAATTCGAATTTTGGATCTTTCCCGCCTGAAATATTTAAAATTCAAAATTGAACTTTGTTTTTTGACGCGCGTCGCTCGCAGATCCCTGTCATCACTACGCTGTCACCCCATCTTTTCGTCTTCTCCATGCGTCATGATGGCGCCGCTTGACGCAGCGCATTCGTTGCTTGCCATGTCGCCTCTTTTCCCCTTTGCTCGCCTATATAAAGGCCTCTCGCCCCTTCATTATTTCACCTTTTGTGCACATCAGCCCTCGAGTCTATACCAGTCAAGCTCCCAGCTTTAGCCTTCCAGTCCTCCGAGTCAAGTAAGCCTTTCTCTTCTCTCTTAATTTTCTTTTCCCGGTCATGTCTTCAGGGGAAAATAGTCAAAACCCCTCTTTCTCAGATGGCTATGCATCTGAGAAATCTGTCGTGTCTTCTTCCTTTACCGGTTATTATTATTCTGATTTTGTGTCCAGACCGGCTAAGCAAACTTCTGTTCTCAATCCTGAACCAGCCAATCAAGTACCAGGTCAGGTTTCTAAGGAACAAGAGGAGCTGGCCAATCAAGAACCAGGTCCCTATGATCCAGACCACGAGACCTGGGTGGAGTGGGAGGAAAGACCTAGGAGAATAGGATAGGTTTCC
This sequence comes from Cuscuta australis, assembly GCA_003260385.1. Lineage (NCBI taxonomy): Eukaryota > Viridiplantae > Streptophyta > Magnoliopsida > Solanales > Convolvulaceae > Cuscuta > Cuscuta australis. The sequence continues at coordinate 1,040,339 of NQVE01000129.1, read as the reverse complement.
TAATCACTAGGAGAATAGGAAAGCCCGTGGGAATCTCCCGGAGGACTATGTCCTTCGATATGACGAAAACTAGCCCAACATAGTCGATCCCCACTAGGAGAATAGGATAGGTTTCCACATCACCTCCTTGGAGGACGACATAATCTTTCCTCTCCGCCCCCTCCTAGTGGAAGTCTGTCATGCCTTTCAAATCCTTCCCAGACGGATTACTCATAATGCCCATCGTCTCTTGAATTCCTTTGTAAATATTTGTTCACATATTCGCATCGATCCCTCTCTTCGTCTATTCCTATTTTTATTCAAAGCCCTTCCCGGGTGACCCGGCTGTGATAAATTCATGTACTTAAAGGGTCGCCCTGGCTGGAAGTTCATTTCTAATCTTCCCCCAGAGCAAGCAGAGGTGGAAAGAAAAGTTTGTTTTCATCGATTTCCCCCCATTTGACTCTCCCCTAGCCGGTCTGAGGAAGAACAATCACCTCCTCAATCACAGGTTAACCAAACCGGCCGCCACTCCTGACTTGGAGGAGAGTCTAGAGAAGCTGCTCCGTGGTGATCCCTACACCGGGATGAAAATATCATTACGGGAGCTGGGTCTGGAGGATCAACCAGGGTGGAGAGGGTGCCTCGCAGGACAATGAAGTAGGGGGCGCGTGGTATCCTCTTCAATCAACACTACGGAGGCTGAGGGCCATTGCCACTAAGGTTTGCCTTGTACTTTTCATTCTTTTCTTACTGGTACATGTATTTATATTTTGCTGATTTTCTTCTTTATCTTTTTGTGACATGAAGTTTGAAGAGTTCGAGATCCCCACCGGTGGGAGTGCTGGTACGGCCAGTGGCTCTCAGGCCGCCACTTCCTCCAAGACATTCTCGGTCCAACAGGAGACCATGGAAATTATCAATGAGGAGGAGTCCCACATACCCGAGCAAAAGGAAAAAGCTCCTCCCCCAAGGCAAAGGATAAGTCCCGACAGCGGGTGAAGAAGGCAGCTACAATCCACCCATCCGCCACTACCAAGAGGCAAAGGGTGGATTCTGAGGCGGGTAACGAGACCATCGAAGAGGCCTTCATCAATCTCGGCTTAAGGCTGAGGGAGGTAAGTCACATTCCTTTCCTGGGTTGTTATGTTTTTCCTTTCCTAACGACTTGACTAGGAGTTTAAATTTGCAGGTTGGAGAGATCGGGCCCATTATTGCTGACCGACTCGAGATGGATTCTCCTACCGAGGTTGCCCGGTTGAAGAAGAAAAATGAGGAGCTGGCCGCAGTGATGAAAAGCCAGACGGACAAGCTGGCAAAGCTATCCAAAAATGGTTGGGGGGGTCGGTGTTAAGAACACCCAGCTAAAGAAGGAGAACACCATCAGTTTATCGTTCTTGCCCAGCTAAGAACGATATACCGGTCAAGATAATTTACACCATCAGCAGATATATACATATATACGGGACAACTGGATGAAAGGGGAAAATATTTATGTGTCCCACCAGGACAAATTTTATCGTCCCTAACAAAACAGAACATTATAGGAATGAAATCAAGATATTTTGGATCGGGACAATGATTTCGAGATTCTTACCCACCACTAGTTCACATCATCCGGCATCATTTTTTCAAGTGTGAAAACTTTTTTTTGCACTCCATCAATGAGGAAATTTAATTTCCTCTCACCTCTCACACTTGCAGGCCCTTTTTTCTATCATCTTGCTAAAAAAGAAGCATGTGGAAAAGTAGGAAAAATCTATATTAAAAAAAGACACATGTGTGCAATGTGATGTGTAAAGTGGGATTGTACTAACATTCTTTTTTTGATATATTGCTTTAGTTCGAGATTTTATTTTTCCAGTTTTTTACGGTCGAATTTGGCTAACTTAGATCATAAATTGAATAAAATTAATATTAGATATTGATATAAAAATAATTTTATTAGGTTTATATTGTAAAATATTTTTAAAAATTTGGTTAAATTAATTAATATGGAGTATAACATACTCCCTTTGTCCCTATTTTGATTGCAAATTGCAGAAAATAAAGAAAAATCTTAAATTTTTTCAATTCATTTTATTTAAATATTAAGACATAAATAAAAAATAAAACTTACATATTTAAAAACCATATCAAAAATTTTACAAAAATAACATACTCCATTCGTCCCTATTTTGATTGCAAATTGCAGAAAATAAAGAAATTTTTTTAATTTTTTTAATTCATTTTATTTAAAGATTGAGACATAAGTGAAAAGATAAAACTTACATACTCGTATTTAAAAGCACATCAAAAATTTTACAAAATAAGAGATGACAAAAATATTTATTATATCAAATAATAAATGAAAATATATACAAATAAATAAAATTTATCGTGATTTTGGATTAGTAAAGAAACTAAACATTATAATCAATTGTGAGAGGAATGGAATATAATTTTTATTTAATTATTAATCAAAAAAATGATTTTGATTCAATAAAAATTCGAAATCGAACAAACCTTTTGCCGGGCTACGGCCACGTGTCTTTGGCCGAGCTTCTAAGAAAAAGAAAAATCTGCTGGTAGCGGATGGGTAGCCGCACTCCGTAGATAAATAGGCCATAACTTGGCGCCAAATTCATTTCGAGCACCAACGCTCAACCGAATCATCTCAGAGCTCTTCAGAGATCGATCCGAGACTCGCAATTTCGTCCTTGTTTCTTGCCAATTTCTCATCGCCGATCTTCGAGAAAACTGATATTTCATGAAGTTCTTCTTCTCCTTAGCTCCGAGTTGACGTTTTCCGATTTCCGATTTCCGATTTCTACTGGTTGCATTTCGTTCAGGAAAATCTCAGAACTCCATTGCGAATCTAGGGTTTTGACGAAGTGTTCGCTCTTATTTCGAGATGAGTAAACTCATGGGACTGTCAGGCTTGAATAGCATGGATCGGTTCAAGTCTTTAGCCGCGTCCCGTCCAGGAGCTGCGAAGAGTCTGTCAGTTTCTGCGCGCTCTTCCTCAGATTCAGTTTCTACTGGAAGTTTCGTGAATTTGAAGCTAACCGCAGGTATTTTGATCAGTTTTCTGGTCTTATTTCTTCGAATTTGTGTTGATAGTGTTTTTGGTTTTTGACACATTACTGTTGCAATTTCTACCAGAGAAATTGGTGAAGGAACAAGCTTCTGCCAAAACGGATCTTCATTTAGCTGTAAAAAATCTCTCTTTCTGTAATAGTTTATAGATACTTTCATCTACTCCTTAGTATATACTCCGTTTATAGTTTTGGTGGAATGACAACTAGTAGAGTGGATGCCTTGAAATTATTTTCCTCAATGGACATGAATTTTCTGACAATGAATTACAGAACTCCAAACTGAAGAAATTGACAGAAGACATTGGTGTTTTGGAAGAAAAACTACAAAATGCTTATAATGAAAATGCCAAATTGAAAGTTAAGCAAAAAGAAGATGAGAAGCTTTGGAGAGGCCTGGAGTCTAAGTTCTCTTCTACGAAGACCTGGTGCGATCAACTCACTGAGACTTTGCAACATTTAGCTGGTCTTGTCCAGGAAGGTAGGTAACTTGATGTGATGAGATTGCTTTGAAGTTTGAGGTAGTACTACTTTGATGTTTGATACTAACTTTGCAACTTGTTTTGTAGCTGAGGAAATTAAAGCATACTTTGAAGATAAACTATCTGCATCTTCAGTTTCTCTTGATAATTTGCATGACCAGATGAAGGCCCTGTCATTGAGACTGGAATCTTCAGAAGAGACTATCAGACACCGTATGTCTTATGCTAATATTCATCATCTATAAATCCCTAAACAGGCAACTAACGAGATCATTTAGTTACAAATGTGTTGTATATCTGTATAATTTCATGGCTTGTTACATGATTGTTATTAGGTGAAAGGGAGCTGAAGGAACTTAGCATTGAGAAGCAGAAAATGCAGGAAATATTCAGGGATGAACACACTAAAGCATCCAGTCTAATAGCTGAAAAAGGTATGTGTTTGTTTCATAGAAAATTTGAAAGTTAACTTATAGAATGCAGTGTATATGCTGGGAGTTTTTAGATCATTCAAGGATTCTGTGCATGAAGAAGAATAGTGACATGTAGCTTCTTTGAGCTCTAAGGAATACAGGGCTGGCCTTAAAGAAATAAAGGCTATATGCAAAATCATATCTTCGAGCCCATTTTTATGATATAGTTTTGTTTGTCTGTTGTTGTTTAGAGATGACTTTTCGAGCTTCAAATGATAGATTATAATTATGTGCTTTCAATTACTCCGTATTAGATGCCACACTCATGAAGCTTGAAGAAACGGTCAAATCTGATGGATTGGCTATTGAGACTTTGAAGTCTAAACTGGAAGCGTTGAATCTTGAATCAAGACACAAAGGAGATGAATTGATAAATTTGAGCAATATCTCAAAGAGTTTAGAGATAGAAAAGTGTGAACTTATATCTAGCAATAAGGAATTTTCCGACAGATTGGAAATGGCACTTCAGGAAATTATGAATCTTCATGATTTTGTCAATTTGCTGACTACAAAACTCACTGAACTGGATGATCAAAGTCAAACCTTTTCGAAGAAGGTCACCCAGCTCAATACTTTATTTGACACTTGGTTCAAGCTGGTCCTTGAAGAGAAAGACCTTGCTGCTCAACATGCTGGACAGAAAATGGACAAGCTCCAAAAGCAGTATACATGTATTCTTTCAGAGAGAAATGATCTACAATTGTCTAATCAGGATTTGAGTGATAAGGTCATTGCACTTCAGAAAGATCAAGAATATGCAATGGTGCAGCATGCAGAAGAATTCCATTTAGCAGAAGAGAAAATTAGGAAATTAGAATCTGAAATAGAAAACCATTGCTCTAAGAAGATAAAATTGGAATCGATGGTTGCCAAGTTGCAGAGAGATATAGAAAATTTATCAGAAAATGCAAAAGTGTCTGACAAGAACATGGTACAACAAACTCTTCCTAAACTTCCTGTCTTAGGTTGATGCTATTTGGTAATCTTGATGTAATGAATATGATCATGCAGCAAGAGTTGCTATCAAAGCTCACTCAATTAGAAACTGAGAACAAGGATTTCACAGACAAGCTACAATTGGATTTATTAAAAAAAGATGAAGAAATTAATCATTTGCGGGAAGGAAATGCAAAGCATGAAGAGCGTGTAGGTTCACTGGACAACCAAATCATTCAGTTCACTACTGCATTGGAGGAGAAAGATCGATTTATTATGGAACTTAAGAATAGGGAGAAAGAGTTGGGAGATCAAAAGGCTGAGGTATTCTAACAATTTCATCATAATTTTGTCCATTAAAACTAATAGTTACATGTAATTGAATTCACCCCGTAATTGGTCGCAGATTGAAGAAACTTTGATTGAAGCTACAAACAAACTTACAGAAGTTAAAAAGGAATATGACCAGATGTTGGAAAGCAAGCAGCTAGAGCTTTCAAGGCGTTTAAAGGATATATCTCAGAAGAATGATCAGGTCATGTCTAAAAACATAAATCATTTCAAAATTCTATGAACATTATACTTCTGCAGCTGACCCTGTCAGGCATTTTGATCAGGCAATTAATGAAATGCGGCACAATTACGAGATGCAGAGGGTGGCAAGTATCAGTCTGGAGAAGGAAAAGGTTTATTGATGATCACTCTGTTATACGGAGTAATTATTTTACGTAAGCATGCTTTTTTACAAAGTTTACTCTACAGGCTGATAAACTTGTTGAAGAGATGCAAAAGAAATGTGAGCAACAACTTGTGGAATGCAGAGAAGAATCTAGGCAGTACTTGCTGCGTGTACAAGAAGAACATGCTACTCTTGTATGTATTAAAACTGAAATGTGAAAAACTGATCACTTATATTTTTCTATGTTAGAAACAACAACAACCCAGTTGGATCCCACGAAAGTGGGGTCTGGGGAGGGTGTGTGTACCCAGACCTTGCCTCTACTCAAAACTAGAGAGGTTGTTTCCAAGACTGTCACTTATATTTTTCAATGTTAGAAACTATATTTTAAATACAATTTCTTTTTTGGAAGCTTAACAGTAGTCAAGGATTATTTAACAGTAGTTTCCATGTTATTCATACTAGTAATTCTCAGCCTAACTAGGGTAGGAGTAGAAGCTTTCTCTCTAGGAGTAGAAGCTTCATCTGAAGTAGTCATAGTGATTGAGAATAAGATGGCCATCATTTAGTACAGTAATTCAGCTTTTTTATTCACCCACAGTTGTACAGCATGAGTTTCAAAATACTTTTTGCATGTTATTTTTATGGTTACACCCAAAGAACTTTGCAGATTAGTCGCATTCAACAAGAGCATGGCCAGAGGGAAACCAATCTTATATCCTGTCACAAAGATGAGATAAAACGCATTCAACTTCATGCTGAAAATGAATTGAGAGAAGTATTTCTCTGTATTAGTGCTTCTTATATTTGAGCATTATATTTAGAAGTTTGCATCTTATTCTGTTGGTGGTATGTGATCTGTGGCTTTTACAGAAAACAATATCCCTCAGGAACGAGCATGATGCTCAGTTAAGTGCTTTGAGATGTGAGCACGAAGATGAGTATAGAAGACTACAGGAAGAGTTGGATATTCAGAAATCCAAAGTTTGTCTTTTGAATTTCTTTGTTGTTCATATTAGTACATTTCAGTACAGTGCTCATTTTTTATTTCAATCAGGAGGAGAAGCAAAGGGCTTTGTTACAACTGCAGTGGAAGGTGATGGGTGAAAATTTGGGAGAAGACCAAGAAGTGACTTCAAAGAAGGTTTGAATTTATACATAAGATTAGATAATCCTTGTACATTACACAATAGCAGTATGAATTATGTTCTCTGGGTTTAATTTATTTTGCAAGTACATCTCATAAGAAAGTACATGGTCCTTTTTGCCATAGTTATTTTGCAACTGCATCTCCTAAAAAAAGTACGTAGTCCTTTTTTCTCTAATTGATGAAGTACTTTACATACTCGGTATAAAAAAGGGATGAACTACTCCGTCAGCGGTTATAAATCCCTCTTGTATACTCAGTTCATCCACAAATGGTCATAAGTAAAATCCCATGAATGCAGGAAACAATAACTAATGTTCTGCTAGGAATTTAATCATCTATTAATTTCAAGCTGTTCCCGGCCTTTGAGAGTATAGTTTATACTTTATGTTCTACTGTATTTGATTATTTTCAAATGTCGATAGAATGTTCTATTAAATGTAACCCTAATTACAATGTTGAATTAATATTGTCTTCCAGTAAGTCCATTAATAAGAGCCATTCAAGTTGCTCCCCATAATCTTTGGTTTGAAATTAACAAGGCAGGCAGTTTTTGACCATTTTAGAGGGTGCACGATAAAGAATGTTGTTATTTGCATATAAGACCTTCCGTATTAGTTTTCAAGTCAGTGATACCTTCAACTTTTTTATGCAGATATGCAAAGACTTTTTACATGTAGCTCTTGCGTAGTGACATGGTGTTACTTTCTTTTGTATTTCAAATAGCTTATTGCATCAATTGAAAGACATGTGGGGCTGTGAGCCTCTTCTAAGAATGAGCCTGCCTTATCTCTATTGTTGGGGGGGGGGGGGGTTGGGTTAGTTGTACCCAAGGTTTGCACTCATTGCCTTGTGGTCAAAAGGTGATTGCTTTGTTACTCATCAAGAGCAAACTTATCCATTTCTAGCACATCATCAATAGAATACTCAAAATGGAATTGTGTTTTCGAGTTGCTATGTCATTTCATCCTAACCAAAAGGAAACCAAAAAGTTGCATTTGTGATTGCTTCCAAATGAGATTTCCTTTGTGGAGAGTATGGTGACTTGTGTAATACAACTATGCCACCATATCTTGATTGAAAAGCATATGGTTTGCAGAACTATTCTGTTTCATCTGGGAAGAAGAAACATTCTGGAAATGGAAAATGGGACGACCGTGCTGCAGACCAAGAAGAAGTACAGGAGTTGGTATAAGCCAAAACCAAAAAACAATCTCACTCCCTATTTAATTACTTTTTTTCCTCTTTTAGTTCGATGTCTAAAATGCTGCATGGTCACATATTTATATTTCTTTATGTTGATCTAGGATTCCACTTATTTGAGAGCAACTGGAACACCCGTGTCAACTTTGCTGAGGAAGGTGGAGAAGGTTAATACAGGAAGTGTGATGAGTCTTCCTAAGCACGGTAGGAAGGTAACACACTAATTAACAAATAGTACTCCCTACTACATTGATGCTACGCCTTAACTTTTTATCTGATTAAGGACATCAGAATCTGTGCAAGTAAAAGATAATTACAAGAAATGTTAATAGTACATTATATTCAACCTTGTGGATATTCGTATTGATGATGTCAAATACCCAAATACTATTTCACCACTCCAGCCCATCTTCTCCAATCAGTGCGTTTTTGCTAGATTTGATCTCTTACAATTATTACTCCAGGTTACTCATCGTGAATATGAAGTTGAGACAACAAACGATGGAACAGTTACCAAAAGGAGGAGAACAAAGAGCACAGTGATGTTTGGAGCACGGGTATCTATTTATTTTCTCAATCATATGACTTTGTATTCATTGTTGGTAATTGGCATTCTGATAAATACACTGACATCTAATTGTTAAAATCAGGAGGTAGGGAAGCAAAAGAAGACACCAAAAGCCAATACTCCTAGGCATGCTCTGATGAGGGTATTTGATCATATCAATCGCGGTTCTATATGGAAATGTATCTGTTTGTGTCAATATCTAACTTATAGATTATGTGAAGAAAAATCCAATACAAATGAAATTTTTCAGGGTTTTACATTTATTTATATATTTATAGTCTAAATGAAATAAACTAAAATGAATATGACAAATATATAAAACTGTTTAACCTGAGTTTTAACCTATTTCTTATTTCCCTCCAAATTTTCTTTCCTCCCAACTTTCAATGCAGGGAACTAAAGGGGAAGTTCAGACAAAAGCTGCCAATATAGGGGACTTGTTCTCTGAAGGATCACTGAACCCGTATACAGATGATCCATATGCATTTAATTAGAGGTATTTCATTGACATCCTACTGTTAATTCAAATTCCAACATGCTTTGCAAATATTGGGTATGATGGATCGCAAACATCTTTTAGCTTTTATTACAAACTTTGAAGAAACTGGAATTACATAGTGGATTATTTACAATTCATAGTCACAAGTCGATAACCTTAACCAAAAGCGCTGTAAATCTCTTTCCACATCAGGTATGCAGCTCACCAAGTGGTTGTATAATAAGTCCTTTGGGAGCGTTTTGATCAAACCCAAAATACTAAAATCAAGAAGCCACAATTAGTAGCTTCTTTATTAAATGTTTTGTTATATAAGGATAAAAAATGCATTTGAAGAACATATCCTTTTTCAAATAACAAATCATGTTTTCAATCCCAACCCCTTAGACATTGGTTGTGTTATTTAGTTAATAGTAATCCATATTTTTTATGGGTTGTTGACATATTATTGGCTTTAAATATGGGGCACGCCATGTTTGTTTGGATAACCAAAGCCGCCCCATTTAATTGTAAATAGACCTCTTATGCCATGGGACGAGTCTCCGTTACATTTTGTACGTCTATACAGAATACAACCGAGCTTTATATTCTCCCATTTCGTTCTCCTTACCTTACCTCATTAACCCAGTGGAAGATTTTCTATCAGAGTAACTTATTTTATGTGGGTTTCAATTTTCACCAATGGACAAGCATTCATGCGCTATAAGAACACATGTTTAGCTGGCACAAAGTGTTTCCAAAACTTCCTTACAATTAATCATTTTCTGATTTGTGTCCCAAATATGTTCTCGAGCAGAACTGCATTTTACTCGTTCAATTCTCTTGCCCGATTATAGTGACTGGAAAATTAGTTTTTGACCGATTATGCTTTCCACTTCTCAGGTGCGGAAGATGTTGCAGGTTTAACCACTCTTGCCCGGAAAATTTCCACTTTGCTTTAATTTCTGTTGTGTTGCAACTAGCAGCTGCTTTTGCACATCTTGACTGCTACTCGTACGAAAAGAATCAGGCAAGGAAAAACGAACCGTAGAAGAAAGGCAGACGCCCGTACATATTGATAAACAATAAAACAATTGCATACCTACAGAATAATGACGGTAATAATAATAGTAACAATACTTGTCTGATGTATAGCAAAAAGAAGAAGATTACTATGTTGAGGGACTACCATCGAGGGGAAACCTTTGTGTTGGGAAAAGTATCATCTTGGGCATTGCGGCATTGGTACAAAACTAGGAATATTATAAAATGATGTTTATAATAATGATGCTTAATCGCAGGGGGTTCGTTTTCGCCCAATGCCCGGGGGATTTGGGCAGGTTTGGACGTAATTAGCTACTACTCGGTGGTCGACATTCCCAACCGTAGGCGGTGGTGGTCGATATTGGTTGTGGCTATGCTTGCCAGCAGGAAAGAGTCTTATTGGAGACATAATAAAAATTAGGGAGTAATGCATTTCATCTCAAGAGTATTCAAATAATTAAAATGAAAAAGACTAAAAAAAAAGAGAGTATAATCTGACAGACTACATCATACCGAGTACTATATCTTGTAGTGCCTCTCTTGAAGGTGTGTTTGGAAGAGATGCAGAGAAATCAGCCCTAAAAATGCTATGAATCAAATATTCAAATGTGTTCCCCTCCATCCATCCAAACACGCCCTAAGCAAAGAACCTCAAGCCTCAACAGCAGAGGATGCAGCAGCCTTGGAGCTCCTGAAATCCCTTTTCAACTCACTCACTCTCCTCATACAAGCAGCCTTTCCTTTCCCGGGCACGGCGGTGGCGATCTTCTCCCACCTCATCGCCGCCTCCTTGGGGAACGCCTTCAGTGCATTGAGCAGTGCCAAATCCTCCCCCGCCCGTCCACCCCCCGCCACCGCTTTCGTCTTCTCCCTTTGCCTCCTCCTCCGAACCATCCCCTCCTCTTTCTTGGCTGTCGATTTGCTTTCTGTCTTTCAGGAACTTCTGGTACGAATCCGAAGCATTGTTCGCCTTCTTCTCCCCCAATTCTTTCGCCTGCTTGATCACCCCCTCCACTCTGTGCCTCCCGTTGAACCCCTCCGCGATCGCCTCCCATCTCCCCCGGCTTCCCCACCGGATGCTTCCCTAACAGTTTCTTCAACAGTTCGACATCTCCTTCGCTCCAATCCTTCTCCTCCGGCGCCACCCTTTCCTCTTTCTTTGATTTCCCCGCAAAGGAATTGATCCGTTCGGGTTCGGGTTCGGAACCAGTTGGGGCCGATCCGGATAGGGATTCGGATTGGACGGATTTCCTGAAGGGTTTGGCTGATTTCTTACTGGATTTCCGGATTTCGGGCTCGGAATCGGCGGGATCGTCGAGCTGGACGGGAGGGCCGAGGCCGACCCGGATGTCGCCGGCGGTGACGGAGAGGGGCGCAAACGGGCCGATGAGGAGGGAAATGGAGAGCCATAAGAGGATGGAATTGAGGGGTTCGGAGGTGAAGTGGAGTAGGGCGAGGGCAAGAACCGGGATGGAGATGGAGAGGGAGATGAAGACAGTCGGCAGATGCAGAGACGTTGTTCCTTGATCTGATTCTCCGCCGCCGCCGCCGCCGCCGCCGGCCGGAGATTGAGGTAGCGGCTTGGATTGGAGGAGGAATCTGGGTCTAGCGTCCTCGTCCAGAAACTCCATGGTCAAAACCAACAGAGTTCTTACCGTAGAAACAAACCCACTTAAAATTTCAGGTGAAATTCTTGATTCACAAAAAACACAGTTGTGACCAACTTTACAAATTTACTTTTTTTAAATTTTAATATAAAATAAATAATCTAAAATATTTATAAAATAAAAATTTAAATCATAAATAGTAAATTTGTGGAGTTTTTTGACCATTCTATTTGTGAACGATTTTAAAATGTATTGACCAATATAAGACCATAAATCACTAGGACATCTCGATTTACTTCCTCCTCACTTTTAATAATTACATTCTTTATTTTTGTTTAATATTAATTTATTTACGCTCAAATTAGAAATTTTATCTTTTAAAAAAGAATAACTTTTTTAATTTTCAGGTTTATTAACTATTTTGTTTGGTTTTGTTTCTTTCGGGTTTATTTCCGGTTTAACTTTTTTCTTTCACGTTTCTGTTTTTCAAATTTTATTTTTTTCCCTCCTTTTTGTAGTACTCCGTGTAACAATAAAATAAAGAAATATAAACTACAATAAAATGTAAATTAGTTTAAATTAAAAGAAAAAATATAAGCGAAACATAATTTATACTTAAAACTTGTTTTGGTAAAAATAGTACTTGGTAATAAAACATATTTATTTCAATTCAGAAGTGTTTGGGAAAAGTATAAAAGAGACATAACTTCAAAAATATATAAGCAATATTAATATCATTGGATAGATCTTGTAAAAATGTTTCCAATGACATATTATTTGTGATGTAATGAACTTTGAACAAAAAAATTATGAACAAAATAGATAATTCAATGCAAAAATTTATAAAAATGAAAAAACTTTAAAAAAATACTCCGTAGAAAGAATTGCCAACCGTTGTCGACTGTTCATCCATGATCACGACTGAGGTGGCAATATCATGATAGATCACAACACTTCAAATGTGGAGCACTACGCTTTGCCTAATTTTTTCTATTTGATAGAAAAAAATTATTTGTAACATTTTGTTTTATACAAAGTAAAAATTGTTATGTACTTTTGAAATATTATCCAAATGCTCTTACAAATTGAAAAAAATTGAGTAACAATTTGTAAAAGCATTTCTAGTAGAAATGTTAAAAATGGGTTGGTGATTGTTATTTTAGCAAGCAAAGGGCATATATAGAAATAACGTTAGATATTAGCGTAAGCGTTTTGGATAAAATTTTAACGGTATAGATTACTTTGAAAATGCTAACGCTAAGTACTGTCCATAAATAGTCTTTTCAAAATGTTAACGATAATCTCTAACATTATCATCAAACAAGCCCAAATAATTTTTTACAAACTCAATTTTTAGCAAGCCTTCCAATCATATCATATACTATACAAATTTATTTTATGAGTACTTTGTCTTGATAGTGTATTTTAAGCACACACATGACATTTGTTATAGAGCATCCTACAATTGAAGTGGGAGATATGTAATTAAATACTTATCTTGATTCATAATTCCATCTTTATCTTTTTACAAGAATCAATATATATAATCATTTCACATATCAAGGTCCATAAAATAATTAAGATTTAATGACCACAAAAAAACTTGAATTATTTAAAAATAACATTTTAAATCTACATTAGATTGTTGGCAAATTCTACCGTGGATCTAAAATATATGGTGCACCTACAAATGAGGGTGATAAACATTTGCTTAATGTTGAAATAAACATTTTTATTTAAAAATTAAAAAGCTAAATTTACTCCATATGAGGGAAGATCCACAAAATTTTTCTAAACCTTGGGTGCACCAAAGAAGCACTCATTGTTGGTTATGAATTAGTAGATGCTTACCATCTCCCACCTTCTAACTCAACATCACATCATTTTTCTTCATTTCATCCTCATTTCAAGTTCATTTAGGGATGTCTCAATCTTCAATCTATCCCTATTCAAGGATGTAGATCTTCATTCCATTCCAATTCATTTTCATTTATTTATGTTTTTTAAAATTTTTTCATTTAATATTTTAATTTAAACTAAAAAAAATTACATTTAAAAAGTACAATAAAATACTTTGTATTACTTTTAAATAAGTTGATGTATACAAATATTTTTGAAAAATGAGCACAATTGAACTTGTAAAGTATATTACTCCTAAGTCCTAGTCTAACCAAATTACTCTTAAGCCCTAATCTAACTACTCTAATTATTAAAAATGGCGATGATCACACTCTACAAAAAAAAACTAAACTCACCTCGCATATTAAATTCACCCCATGTTCGAAACTTTTTTAATCTTGTGCTACAAAGTCTCATATACATTCTAAAATTTTTAATGTTTTGATAAAATTATATTTTTAATTAAAATATATTTTGTTTTCATTTTAAACCTCTAATAAATATATTTATAAATATTTATGAAATAATTAGTAGAAAAAAACAATAAAGAAAAAAAGAGGGGGAGGGGGGGTTGGTGCCCATTTCCAAAACCATAAGAGAGCAATATAAATATTCGCCTAATATTTAAAGAATATTTTAATCTAGATGAACATTGACGTAGCAATATTAGAATCACAAGGAAAAACGACGTAAGTTTTGAAATAATAAAGAGTAACAGTACACACTTACCAAACTCTAGTAAGTATTGGTGTAATAAAATATGACAAAATATATTGAGTGTTATAGGCTCGAGAAAGGCTTGGGGCACCATATGATATACCCCAAGTGTACACACTATTTTTAAGAAAATGTTAGAGGTACCCCAAGTGGTGTATTGTGTACCCCATTTGTAAACTAAAGCATTCAGAGACACAAAAATACTCAATGTCTGTGTATTGTACAAATAATGACATGGGTGCCCCAAGTGGTGTCTCGTGTACCCTATTTGTAAACTAAAATATTCATGGACACACAAAAACACTCAATGTTTGTATATTGTACAAATATTGAGTGTTTGTGTGTGTCTCTAAATACTTTGTGTACAAATGAAGTACACAACATAGGTACCCCTAGCATTACCCTTATTTTTATGTACATTTTTGGTAGAAAATTACTCTAGTGTACTCTCGATTTTATGAGAAAAAATCTCATGTCCAAATTATTTGAAATATACTTCAGGGTATCTTCTATTTTCTAGTAAGAATTCCCAAATTTTACATTTTTGAAAACATATTCCAAGACCCTTAAAGTTTGTGATATTATACTCCGAGGCAACATTGTGTCAATTTAAGCGTTATGATCAAAAAAAATATAGCAATGATTATCACGTTAAAACTTAGTATTTGTCAAAGTAACGAAACTTTCAATCATAACGACCAAATAGGCGGAATGTACTCTCATACGTTATCTTGGATTTTAAAGACTCTAGAAGTATATTTTAGATAATATGAAATCTGAGAGTTCTAACAAAAAAAATCAAAAACACCCTTTAATATATTTAAGATAATGTGAAACATGAGCCTGTTTGGAAATAACGTTAGCGCTTTGAAAAGGCTATTTACGTACAACGTTTAGCGTTAGCATTTTTAAAATAATTTGTACCGTTAAAATTTTATCCAAAACGTTAACGTTAATATGTGCGGTACCGCGAGTAATTATGTTTACTTTTGTCATACCCCACAAACACTTGCTTTTAGCTATCACTATCGTTACACTTTTTGTGATTCCATAGCCAGCAATTACTCAGCAGTTTACCATCGGTGCCAAACCAGAGGTAATATTCTGCGTGTGAGGGGGGCTATACTGACAAGGGAAGCAACGGTAGAAAAATGCCGTTCATATCCAAAATACAGAGGCAATCCGATTACAGCTCCTTTCCTTCCAGTTGCCCCATCGTCATCGACAATGGCGCCTCCTATTTCCGCATTGGGTACTTTTCAATTGAAACCCTAGTTGTCTCATCTTTTGTTTTTGTCTGTTTTTCTCCTGTACATTCATATATTAACAATGGAAGCAGTGTATATAAAGCTTTGAAACTGTTCATTTTGATGGGTTGAGCAGATGGGCTGGAGAGAGTGACCCCCGTGTTATCTTCAGGAACATTGTCCAAAGGCCTCGCCACAAAACTACAGGTAATTAGGCTTTCTTTAACTCTAACAACAAAAAATAAGGAGGGCGGGTATAAGCAGCCTTAATTCTTTAATTTGGGATTAAAATGATATCTTTCTATGTTTTGATGTTGGATTCTTAATTTAATTATGCCGAAGTGCATTGGTGTTGGTGTTGCTCTTTGGTAGAAGATAATGACTTAACTACCTGTGGATTTTTTATTGGGCACTAGAAAGCTCAATGCATTTTTTCCAATCTTTGTTTTGGGAATAATTTAGCACAATGTAGTTTGTACAAATAGGATAACAATGACACAATTGAGGGTTTCTGTTGCGGCAAATACTTTCATGGTCCTCAGGTCCATTCCAATTATATGGACCTTGCTGATGTGGACTACTTAGGATTAGGATTAGGGTTAGGATTATAATTAGGATTAGGATTATGGTTAAGATTAGGACTAGGATTAGGCACATTAGCTTTGGTCATACGGGCCTTTTACCATATTAGCTTCTAAGCCCAACAACTTTTGTGAAAAGGTCCAAGAATTAGGCGTGGATCTTGGGTGCACGGAATCACCACTCTTCTGTTGCACCCTTGTAGTTTAGAAAATCAAAACCATAGAGAACATAGTTCAAGATTCCAAGTAACTTACCCCTAAAAGATATTGTTTGCAGATCTTGAACTTTAGAACTCTGAAGTCTAGTACACACACACACGACTTTAGAGAAAAAAACTTGATTAGGTCTTTCTTTATTTGACATATTCTACATAGTCTAATAACCTCCAAGGATCAAAAGAAAAACAGATTCAAAGAAACCTTCTAAGGGCCCTCATGCAGGATTTTTTTAGTACTATCGAATCTATTCTAATGTAGTATATATTCATACTTACTTTCTCAACCTACAAAAGCACAGAGAGCCAACATCCCCCTGGAGGTTTGAACCATACAAGAATAATTATTGCCTCAGCCGAAGCCCAAATGTTCTGTATTTAACTCTAAAGACCTTTCTTCTAAAGAGAATACCTATTTTATCGCTTATTACAAAGTATTAAGTAACAAAAAACATGAATTAAGGAATTCAAATTGATTAAATGGGTTATCCTTGGTTATATTATTTCATACCAAAAGTTCAACCTGAGTAGGTCCTTCCGTACTTAACAAATTCCACACTTGATTCTATTTTTGTATCTGTTTTTTATATTAAATTGAGAATTAAGACTATTTTTTTTCCTTTTTATTTTAGCACTACATTTTGTGCTAGATAGTATACTTATTTACTTCATATACTCCCTCCATCCCAAAAAAACATTTCTTGTTTACTATTCGAGACTTCCGACACCTTTTGTTTGCGTGTGCTTTTTCATTGGTCATTTAATAAAATAAAATATTCCTGTCACTGCTTGTTTTGTAGAACTTTTAATGTAGTTTTTAAATATGTAAATTAGACCTTTTATTTTTATATCAATTTGTAAATAAAATCATTTTAAAATATATGAGATTTTGCACGTTGTTGCGAAAGTCGAAACACAAAAACTTTTTGGGGACGGAGGGAGTATTTTTTTTCTCTGGAAAAAATGTAAATGTTTACAATCAATTAGAAAAATATAAGTGAATAAAATGATAATC
This sequence comes from Cuscuta australis, assembly GCA_003260385.1. Classification (NCBI taxonomy): domain Eukaryota; kingdom Viridiplantae; phylum Streptophyta; class Magnoliopsida; order Solanales; family Convolvulaceae; genus Cuscuta; species Cuscuta australis. Next base: position 1,022,995 of record NQVE01000129.1, on the reverse strand, counting down.
TACTTTCATTGTCAATTTGATGAGAGTATGATTTGTCCATTATTGATACAGGTGAAACTGTCACTATTGTTGGCGATCATAATCCAGCACTACTAAAATACTTTGATTGCACACGATCAGGCCCCCGTTCTGCATTTGATAACAATGTTGTATATCAGTTTGAGATAATGGAATATGTAAGTAATAACCTAAGTGATACGAAATTATTGGTACCTGTTTGATTTTTTTTGTGTATTACTCAAAGAAAATTGATGTATGAGTCTGTTTAAAATGAAATGATTCCCAATGAGTTGCATATTTTAACTTGCAAGAGCGGGCCTTTTATGATGAAAGGAGTATTTGAATACAAATCCATTCTCCATTTGGTTAATTTTAATCTTCTCATTTGTAGATTCTTGACTTTGGGTTTGATCGATTAGGTGCAGATCAATCACAGGTAAATCTTCATGAACTTTTAGCATCTTGTTTATTTTTGACTGTTAAGTTATTGATAAGTAGTCTGACCATTTCACTGTTTCATTTGTTGACAAGGGTGATTAGTATCTGTTTTTAATTGATTTTCCTACATGTTATGTTGTAAAGTAGTTTGGAGTGTTCATTTGTAAACTGCTATGCTAATTGATATTCTTCCGCTGCATTAGATGTTCATCCAATTAATTAGATGTATTTCTTAGGTTTAGGTTAAGAAACTACACGTTCTATACTTTTATGCTTAATTATCTAGGTTGGACTTGACGAATTAAATGCTCTAGTAAACATACATATTTAGATGTAAATGGGGAGACTCCATTGAGCTGTAATGTAGGCGGTCTAGTACTTTTGGTGCCAAGATTATGGGTGTTATTCACTATTATTATTAGTCTTCTATTAGTAATTAGTAATACTAGTCTCCTATTCTTTTATTTCTAATCGTTTCGTATTGGTATAAGCATTCTATCTTAGCCAATGCTTTAAATTGAGTTTTGTTTAGTTAAGGCGGTTTGACGAGGTTGTGCAGGGTAAGACTCATTGCGCAATGAGGTGTATCATGTATGCCTCAAATGTTAATACAAATTTATGTAAAATAGTTACAAATATCATTAAATATCACTTTTTTTTCAAATCCTATAGCAATGAGGTCATAGCCCCATAGAACCTGATGATAGCCCGCAGGGTAGAAGAGAACTGTATGCAGAAGATGAGAACTGATGTATCACGGTTGACCATAGAGATCTTTGTGCAGCCTCTGTTGGAATTTTTAGATTATTAAATGCGCGGTTTAAATGTGGGTCCAACTTAATTCAAATATACTAGGGGTTGGTTGGTCCAACTAAATTGCTCTCTGGAAGTGTTTAGGTCTACTTGTTGGTGGGGCATAAGTCATAATTTATTTAAATGTAGCCATGTAGGTATTAAGTGAGGATTAATACTATGCTTCTTAAGTATGTGTGAAATGCTTTCTCAAATTGATGCTTCATGCCGGATGTAATTTTCTCTTTATTCGCTTGATTTTTTTGTATCTATCGGTTCGTCCATGTTGCCTGCAAGATATCCTTACTTAATAAATAGTACATGCAACTCTTGACACCAATGCCATTCTTTTTTGACAGGACAGATCAACCATCCCGTTTTAATTACTGAGTGTGCTTGCAATCCTGTTCAATCTCGTGGTAAAATGGCAGAGTTGCTTTTTGAATCATATGGAGTCCCGTCTATAGGTATGAATGTATGAATTAGTTACAAAGCTGAAGGCCTTTTTTTGTGTTATGTGGTTTATTAAATGCATCGTTTACCATTTAATAATTTGAGTCATTCAATATGCCATGGTAGATTAGTAGCTTCTTTAATGTTGTTTATGCCCTCGTTCTATTATAATTAAGTTATAAAATATTGCTTGTGCAGCATTTGGAGTGGATGCTGCATTCAGTTATAAATATAATCAACAACTTGGGATTTGTAATAACGATGGCCTTGTGATCTCCTCGGGGTTTAGTACAAGCCATGTTATCCCGGTATGATTTAGAGCCTAAATTTAAGTATTGATTAGAACAATAATCTTGGTTGAGTTCTGTATTTCCTTGAAAGGTTTCTTAATGTTTATGGTATATGCAAAATAAAACTGCACCATTACTGAGAGTTCGGGGAGTTCTTTTAAATTTTATTCAATAACCATTATTGTGTAACGGAACATGTTCCATGGTTTGCAGGTTTAAATGGTCATTTCTATCTTTACGTGGTTGATTTTACAATATCAATTTGTATTGTGGGGAGACTTAGCGGGGTGTAGATTTTCTAGGAGATGTGATATCATGATGAGACCATTGCTTAGCTCACAATTACCTCATCATTATCATAACACCATTGTAAACAGCTATGAATATAGCTCATCTGTACAAATCTATTTATAAAGAAATATAAGAATATTCTCTTGTATTTAATTTACATGGTATGAGAGCAAAAACAATCTGGTATAGATAGTCTCACTGGTCCCACTATTTTTCTCTTTTTACCTTTTTTTGTCCATTTCACTCTTTTTATCACATACCGTATTTTGTAACATTTGTGTGGCTCACATCTTTTCTTGCTTTTTTTCTAACTTTAACTTCAATACCAACACCATAATTTTATTGTTCTTAATTTGCATGTCACTCCCACTGTCCCAAAAATTGTGGGGATCTCTGACAGTGAATCAAAATCGAACTCAACACCCATCTCCTTGTCGCGAGTAGCTATTAGAGTATTAGATGTTATGTTCTGCATGTAGAACTCACTATTATGTATTTATGTTACAATTGGAGAAAACTACCGTAGTATCTATTTTCTCGTGTCCTAAAGATTACATATGAGCACTAGTTTCTTTACGTTCTTATACGCACACACAATGTTGATTTTCCAATGTGACTCTGGAGAGTATCTTTTTCTTGCATTGTTCTGTAAATGATGACGAAGATTGTGATATGGTGTTTATATTATATCCTACAGTTTGTGAACGGAGAACCTGTATATGAAGCATGCTGCCGAACAAATGTTGGCGGATACCATGTCACTAATTATTTAAAACAACTTCTTTCACTCAAGTATCCTCATCACATGTAGATTCTGCAACTCCTTATCCTTCATTATATTTTTTTCCTTTTAAAAAACTGGGATATTTAATTATGTTTTACTGGGGAGCCTAACCAGGTCTGTGCTTACATGGGAGAAGGTTGAAGAATTGAAGATGGAACACTGCTATATTGCAGCTGACTATGCTTCAGAGGTTCGAATGTTTCAGGTAAATTATGAGTTGCCATTTCTTTAAACTATCTTTTTTTCAATCTTTCTTTCTTGTTTGATGGTCCACTGATGAAACAGAAAGGGGATAAGGAAGCTGCAGAAAAGACAAGATGTTGGCAGCTTCCTTGGATTCCATTGCCAGTTGAGGAGCTCCCTTCCGAAGAAGAGATTGCTAGAAAAGCAGCTATGAAGGAGAAACAAAGCCAAAGGTTGCGAGAGATGGCTGAAGCAAAGAGATCCTCTAGAATAAATGAACTTGAAAATGAAATAAGAGGTTTGGAACTCCTCTTAAAGGAGCTCAACCACATCGAGGAGGAGAATATTCCTTCTTTACTTGCAAGTAGAGGCTACGCCTCTAAACGAAAATTAGAATCTGCAATTTCAAAGGCAACCCAATCTTTAAGAAAAGCCAAGGGCGAGCAAATTCCAAATGAAGACAAAGTTGAGCCTTCTGCTGCTGAAAAGTATTATCTCATTGATGTTCCTGATGATCAGCTTTCAGCTGAGCAGGTATGAATGGGAGGCTCCTCTAATGGATTTTGAAATGTAATACTACTTCCCCTCCCAAAAAAATGCCATGCTTTTACAGCTTTTACATTTTGGTAAGGTACAGCTGTCAATCATGACTAGTATTTTTGTTATCTAGTACTCCGTAATTATTTGTTGCTGTGACTAATTTTTTTAGTAACTCATTTGTGACCATATTTTGGCATTTTTAGCAAACTCCATAAAAAATTTGATTGGTCTGAGCACTATACTCTTTTTGTGGTTAAAAAAAGCATCCAATTTTTTGGGGTGGAGGTAGTATATTATATCTTGCATGGCATTAATGATGCATGTTCATATCAATCGTCTGGGAACAATTTCCCATGAGTTTGATTCACCCATATCATGGACATATCTGGCATCACCATATTTTCTAAGTTAATAACAAAACAAGCATAAGATTTTGAGAAGTACTCCACATCATCACAATACAGCGATATATCAGCTATAGAGTTGAATCAACTTCATGAATTCTCAGTTTTTTGTTTGGTTCATTTATTTTGGGACATCTGTTCTATCCATCACAGCTCAGGGAGAAAAGGAAGCAGGTATTTATGAAGGCAACCACTGAGGCACGGGAACGGGCTAAGCAGAAGCGAATGGAAGAGGAATTAGAAAGAGAAAGGGAGAAGAAACTAGAAGAAGAAAGACGCTTGTATGCACCTCTGAGTTTTTATGTTACTACCATAGTTGTGATATTTATGTTATTTTCCGAAATATATGTGGAGTACTTATTTACCAGTTTCTTATATGATTATTAATATATATAGAGAAAACCCAGAGCTTTATTTGGAGCAGTTGCGAACTAAATACAATGAGCTTTTGGGGAAAGTTGAGCAGCGAAAACGTCTCAAGACAAATGGAGATAATGGAAATGGAAGCCATAATGTATCCGGAGGTGTTGGTCGAGGTGAGAGGTTGAGTGCACAACAAAGGGAGAGGATGCGCTTGCTAACAACAGCAGCATTTGACCGAGGGAAAGGTGAAGACACTTTTGGTCAGAAAGATGAAGATTGGCAACTTTACAAGCTAATGAGCAGAGATAATGATGACGACGATGATGAGAAGCCAGATCCAGATGAAACAGAGTTGGCTCGCGTCACTTTTAGACTTCAAGTCAGTAAAAGACCTTTATATTGTTGATTACTTATACATATAGATTTTATTGTGCATGCATTCACTTTATCATTTGGCGTCCATTACCAATGGGGCTAAAAAAGTCATTATTAACCATGCTTTAGCTTCGGGTAAATACCATACTAAATCAAAATGACACAGCCCCTTCCACTTTAAACTTTCTTTGCTTCTTGCTCTCTATGAAGTTCTTGGTAGTAAATGCAACAATGCTTCATATATCTAACGGAAACAGCCTCTCCGTTTTTTTTCTTGCAAAAGGGTAACACTGCATGCATCTTGACACCAGAGCATAACAGAGTTGGGTTTATTTTGTATACTGGGTTTTGTTGTTGTTGCGACTTCACCAGTTGTAATATACTCCGTAACTTCTTAACAAAACCCTTTTTTGCAGGAGATCGACCCAACGTTTTTCCCAAAGACAGAATCTGGGTCTTCTGCCTCCGAACCACCCCGTTTTCGTCCTCAAACAAAGGAAGATTTCCAGATCAATATCGGGGTAGAAAGATTCCGGTGTCCTGAAGTCCTATTCAACCCCAACTTAATCGGAATTGACCAAGCAGGGTTGGATGAAATGGTGGGTGTGTGCACAAGGAGGCTGCCACCATCCAAATGGGAGCAGCAAGATCCAGAAGCCTCCTTGGGGGAGAGAATGACAAGTTCAGTCCTTCTGACCGGTGGGAGCTGTCTCTACCCGGGCATGGCAGAGCGATTGGAAGCCGGAATTCGGATGATAAGGCCATGTGGGACCCCCATACGGATTCTCAGAGCCTCCGATCCAATATATGATGCTTGGCGAGGGGCTTCTGCTTATGCTGCCGGGATGCATTTCCCACACCAGACCTTCAGTAGGATGGACTATTACGAAAAGGGCGAGGATTGGCTCCGCGGCTACCAGTTTAGATACACACTGTAGTTAATTTTCTCCTTCTGCCTTCTCTGAGAATCTGGTTTCTGCCCTTCACAAGCCTTGTCCTCATTGTTCTACAGCCTTAAGCTGGCTGTATTACTGGCAGGTTTGGTTCATCAAATGGAGTTTTGAAGGAATACATGAACTGTATTGGAGAAGTGAAGAGGAATTTGGAATGAGAAATTATGTTCTATTTGATTAGTTATACTCTGTTGAATGAAATGAGATTAACCAAATTAGTAAATGACAACAATGCCCTTGTGCATATGCGGTCGTTATTACTACACTTTTCTTGAATTTCGTGAAATGGGAGAGTAAAACTTGTTTGCGGGATGATAGAGTAAATACTGATGTCAATCTCTTTTTACTTTCATTTTAGTTGTTCCAAAATGAATTTTTTGATTATCTAGAAATGTATTGTGTGATTACTTTTGTTTTTTACATTTCAAAATAAATTTAAATCACACAAACTCACACAAGTCCATTTTCTTAACTTGCAAAATGGACAAGTTTAATTTGAATCTCAAAGAATAGTTCTCAATTCCATTAAAGGTCTATTTAGTGAACTCATGCGATATAAGTTTGATACTCCTCCCGTCCCAATTTTGGTTACAATTTTATTTCTTCTCTTTTTTCGATAACTTTTGTTTATTTGTGAGTTGTCATATCTTGTTTTATAGAATTTTTGATGAAATTTTTTAATATGTAATTTTTAAATAAAATGGTTTCAAAAGTCGTGAGATTTTACCTCGTAATTTCTAATTTGTAATCAAAATTGAGACGGAGGGAGTATATATATTTCAATATTAGAATCCTTTTGTGGGTGATGGGTATAATCTAACCTTGACCAAGTCAAGCAGATTAATCCGCATAATTGCGGCTCAGAGAAATAGACCGGCTGTATAAAGGGATGCTCGGACACTGCTTGTGTCTAAAACAACGTTTCAATATGTAAATTGTAGGGGTGAGCAAGTACCGAACCGATACCGAAATTTCCCGAAAATACCGAGTATACCGAACCGAAAAATACCGAACCGAAAAAGTACCGAGAAGAAACCGAACCGTACCGAACCGAATGGTCGGTACGGTATTTGGGAACGGTACGAGGTGACGTACCATACCGAAAATCCCGAACCGAACATATATACTAAAATGTTATAAAAAATAATAACCCGGAGTAATATTTTTCATATTCCTTCACTAAATAATACGGAGTAATTTTTAAAAAAATATTGGTTCAAGTTTTATCATGTGTAAGTTATACTTTTATTTGAGTTTTAGTTTTTGTGTATAAATATAAAAGTATTCACAAAGATTCGAAAAACCCTTTGTTGTCGTTCATTTTTTAGTTTGTGAAATATAAACTATGTTTTGATATGCATCCCTTGCATTTAAATATTCATTTTTTTTAATTTTTCACGTTTTTTTATTTAAATTCACTTTTAATTTTCAAAAATAAGGGGACATTGTTAAACTTTAAGGTGTAAAGTAGGTATGTATATTCATCCCGATTTGTACCGAAACCGATACTGAACCATCCCGAACCATACCGAACCGATATGTCGGGATCGGGATCGGTACGGTGTAAAATCTCATACCGAACCGAAATATTTGGTACGGTATCGGTACGGGCTAAATACCGTACCATACCGTACCATGCTCACCCCTAGTAAATTGTGACCACACATATTACTCTCTATCTCCTGTATCTTTCTTCATGTTTGACTTTTCACGATCTCCAATACAATACTTTGACCATTAATATTTCTATTACTCAAGAAATGTAGAATGCAAAAGTATGAGATTTCAAAACTATATATCGAAATGAATCTATTGGTATTAAATATATATCACAATTCAATGTATTTTTCCCGTGATTTATGGCCAAACTTTAAAAATATTGATCACAAAAGTCAAAACAGAAAGAAAATATGGGACAGAGGGAGTAATATTTTGTGACTGGACATGTTTTTGAACTCAAATAGAACTATCCCAAGTTATCAATCATGACCGGGTGAGTTTAAGCTAAGCTTAACCAACAACCAGTGAAAGAACATATGCGTTTACTCGGGCTAGGATTCATTGGTCGTTTAGCGGATTGGGGGAGTATGTATTAAGCATTTGTATTGCCCATGCTCTTATATCAGATCATATCAGAAACATTTTTAAATATAATTAAAATTAGATCATAATAAATCGGACCATAATAAAATTAGATTAGATCCAATCATATCAGACCAAAAGAACATGCTTGTAATTAGTTTAATGATTTAACTCGTTATTCTAGGCCAATTAAGAATAGTAAGCTCTATATATCCACTAATTTACACCATAAAAAATCGTTGGCTCGACCAATACTGAATTTATACCTATTAGTCATTTCATTTTTTTTTGTAACTTTTTGATGTGTTTTCAAATATATTAATTTTATTTTTAAATTTATTCCTTACAAATAATAAATTTAACTGAATCTAATTTCAATTAAACTTTGTAAATTGAAACGAGAATAAATTTTTACAATAAGAGCAGATAAATCACGATATGTACTTTCGAAGCAAAGTGGATGACATGAGAACTTGGAATAAAAGGTTTGTGAGGTATGCTCTAGGACTAATGTGCTTTTAATGATGAAAAAAGGTCTCCAATATATTTACTTATTTAGTAAAAAGGTTACCAATATATTTCGCTCATTGAGGACGTTAAAACTCAAACTCTCCACGAGTCCACGATGATTCAAGGACCCAAGACGAGATGGAAAAATATAGTCTTAAGTCCAAACGAATTTAAGTGCACTTCGTATAAACTAATTTTGTTTTTTGAAAATAAAAATTAAAATATAATAGGTCAAATTCAATATTGTTAAGGTGTTATATACTCCCTCCGTCCACAAATTAATTTCCCGTTGCGTGTTACGATGTTTGACTGAAGTTATTTTCAAATCATTTTATATAAAAAACGGTGTAAAATGTGTGACGAAAATAGGCCAACAAAGTGAATAAAGTTTCATTCTGTGAATAGTGAATGAGGAATTTATTTGTGAACGGAGGGAGTATTTTTTTAAAAAATTTTTTTACCTATATTATATACGGGTATATAAAAAAGTCTAAAACTTTTAAGGCTAGAACAAATGGGTCGGGTCGGTAGGGCTACTAGGCCTACTCTTGGGCCGGCCCCTGAGAGTTAACATAATGACGATGATCTCAACGTATGGATTGAGACGGAGACGCGGTATATCAACAAGATGACAGATATCTTGTGGTATTGAACATGATAGAGCAACAACATAAGGAGGCAAGCATTTTCATTATTCAACAAGTAAATGCCCAAAATGATACTCAATAATTATGTGTTTTCTCAAAGTGGTATCCAAAATGAACTAATTATCGACGTAGTACTTGGTAATTGAAAATAATACTTAGTTTAGTCATTTCGACTAATGATCGTCAAAATAGAGTCAAAGCGACATTAAAACTTGTACTATTTCCTAGAATGGTCCTTTCTAATTGGATTTTATTTCAAATTAGTCCATTTTTTGAAGTTAAAATGATACGAGCACCTATCAGATAAGGAAAGATCAGAGCACCTTCGAGCTCAAGGGAAAGATGGAAGAAGAAAAAGATGAAAAATTAGTATTTCCTCCGTTCCACAAAGAATGTCACATTTTCTTTTTAACTATCACGGGAACTTTTATTTGTTTGTATGTTTTCATTGATTATTTGATAGAATAAAATATTCTTGACACATTTTATTTCGAAAAACTTTTCATGTAGTTTTCGAATATGTAAATTTTATTTTTTATTTCTATACCAATATTTAAATAAAATGAATTGAAAAATTTTGATATTTTGACTCGTTTCACGAAATGTGACAAATATTTTGGACCGAATGTGACAAATTTAATGTGATATTTTAAATATTTTGATGACTATTCGTTGAGACTCGCGAGGATTACTATATCATTAATTAGTTCATCTTGGAGACCAATTTGGAAAGATATACTCTGTATAATTATTGAACACCAAGGTTCCCATGACATTGCTCGACAATGTCATTGAATATCATTTTAGAAATTTATTCTTTTTTAACACTAATTAATCAAAAATGCTAAGAATAAACCAAAAAAATACATTTATTAAATGCATTTAATGTTTGGTCCTCAAGTCCGCTCCTTTGTTTTCTTTTGTCCACTGCTGGGCGGCTCACTTCCCCAATGAACTGCTCAACTTACGTTCACTCACATCTGTCTCCACTCTGCACTACTACTAATCTACTATAGCTTAGCCCCACCCACTCTTTTACATTCCCCTTTTATTAATTCTTCGGTCCAAAAGGTGGAATCGCCCAGCCCAGGCGCCCCCACCCCCTTGCCCGACAGGAATGGTGGAGGATGTAAATCATGGTGGCTCAGTCGGCCAAGAGCGCTAGACCCGTGCCCACCGCGCACAAGAAGCCTCCTCACCCTTTATGGAATTTTTGGATAGCTCCCACACTGCCGCTTGCGGGATTCGATCCCTGGTCATCGGTCCAAGATTTCACGCTCTTGACCAACTGAGCTACCCATGCGGGCATACTAAAAGGAGTTACTCCCTCCGTCCTAAAACTTTCTTCCCGTTGCGCAAAACGAAGAAAAATCTCAAGTTTTTTCAATCTATTTTATTTAAATATTGGTATAGAAATAAAAAATAAAACATACATATTTAAAAACTACATCAAAAGTTCAGCAAAACAAGTGGTGACAAGAATATTTTATTTTATCATATAGGCCATAAAAAAACATAAATAAATATAAATTCCCGTGAAGTTGGAATAGTGCTCTGGGAAGAAAGTTTTAGGACGGAGGGAGTATATCAAAATAAATACTCCATCCGTCGACAAATAAATATTATTTTATATGAAAAATGGTGTAAAATTTAAAAATAAAAATTACATATTAAAAAACTATATCAAAAGATCTACTCCGTACAAAACTAGATGTGACATGCCTATATTATTTTATCAAATGGGTGATGAAAATAGGCCAATAAAGTGAATAAAGTTTGACTCTGTGAATAATGAACGAGCAGTTTACTTGTGGACGGAGGATGTACATACATTATGATTGTGTCGAACACATATAAAGTGTCTATATTTGTCTTTAGAATATACTCCCTCTCTCCAATTTATAAAGTTCCCAAACATTATTCACATCGTCAAATTTTATTTACTTTGTTGTATTCTTTTTCGTGTAGTTTTTAATTTATTATCATTTTTCATATAAAATAATTTGAAAATAACTTCATTCAAATATCGTAAGGCGCAACGAAAATTTTATTTATGGACAAAATAAGTATTTGGGACACACTTTTTTAATGGCACTAGGGTCTCCAAATTTTGCACGAGGTATAAATCAAGTGATCAATGACTAATGACAAAAATAGTGTCAATGTTTATGCTTAGTATAAGATCCTACTGGAAATTATGGATTAGAACATATCTCATTCACTATAAGTAAGTTAAGATTATAGTTTTATTTAGTACTCCTTTCGTCTCGAAATATTTACCACATTATGTAAAATAAAGCAAAATTTTAAATATTTTCATTTTGTTTTAATTAAATATTGATATCAAAATAAAAAATAAAATTTGAATATTTAAATATTCCCAATACAAGTGATTTATGTAGTCAAAATGTGTGTGTAGTTGGAAACCTTAAAGAATTAAATAGAATTTAATTCGAATAGTGAGAATATTTTAAATCTCCCTCCGTCTCAATTTTTATTACAATTTTTTCTCTCCTCTCAATAACTTTTGTTTATTTGTATATTTTCATTAATTATTTGATAAAATAAAATATTTTTGTTAGCCCTATTTTGTAAAACTTTTAACATATTTTTTTAATATGTAATTTTTATTTTTTATCAATATATCAATTTATACATAAAATAATTTTCAAAGATGAGAGATTTTGTCTCAAAAGCCTAATTTCTAATCAAATTTTGGAGGAAGTATTAAAATGGGCAAACTAATTTCTAATCAATTTTTGGGTACAATATCTTATGCTCAACTCATTTTCAAAACAAAAGCAGAAGTGAGTGAAAGAACTGAGGAGAGAGAGAGAGAGAGGAGAAGAAGAAGGCTCCAAGAAGAAATGGGAATGGTGGGCCCCATCAGAGTCACCTTTGCTTGTTCTATGATGTTCTTCTTCCTTCTGGGTATGTTTGGTTCATATTCCCTGTTTCTATCTGTTGATTATTATTATTATTATTATTATTATAATTAAATTTTAATTGCTCATTTTTCTTCTGGGTTTCAAACCTGCTAACTCAGCTTAAATCTTAAGAGATCTTTGCAAGTTTTAATCATCTCCTTCATTAAAGTTTCTGTCCCAATTAAGTTGATTAGGTTTCAGTGTGAGAATTGTGAGAGTATACTCTTTAAGTTATTATATTCTAGCATGTTCTAATTGTGTTTATTTCATCATTTCAAATTTATTAATGAAGATGGGAGTGTAATTAAGTGATTTTGGTCCTCCAAATTAGAGTATCAACACCCAAAAATTAGATATAAAAAAACTACGAGTTAGTAAAATTTTGAACTATTTAATCAATTGGATTCTATTTTTGTTATAATTTGACTCAAGTGTTTCATGGTTAGCATTTATTATAGTGTTTAGTTTTAGTTTTGTCTTGGAAATCAATCAAGGGTAGCTTGTAGTTAGTTTTGCATTTTTTTAAAAAGTATCTGAAATTTAAAGGTTGGTTCTTGAAGGTTGGTTCTTTGCCTAAATGTCAAGAAAATTAAGATTTAAGCTCTTTTCCCTTTATTATGGAGCTAGTTTTGCATTACTATCACCTATTTCTCGATTCAAAAAAGTTTTACTCATAATTTTCGCTCCCGGATTTCCCAAAAAAACACTTCTCAATTACTCTATTTCGTTTGTTAGTACTAAATAAACAGGTGATTTATGTAGCATAATATTTTTTTTCACGTTTATTAAACAAAATCTAATCATACACTTTTTTAGAACTCTTTTAAAAAAAGGTGTAAAATTTTTTTTATTGTTGGGAAAATATGTGTTGAGCTAATTTTGAAGTAAATTCCTACTTTCCTAGGTCAAAGGAATGTACTATGGTAAATAAAAAGTTAAAACAAACAGCTCATCATTATTGGGATTGATTTTTTTTTGTATTACATTTATGAGTTTGTTTATTTAAATATTTGATTTATTTGTGATACATTTCAAAATAAATTATTTAATAATCTGTTTAAAAATATCTATTAATTTATTAAAATTTCTCTATATATCATATATTTATGATTACTGTCTTTAATTTTTTTTAGATATATTACCAATAGAAGTATTGAATGCATAAAATAAAATTTAGAAGTTGCTTACTTGTTACCTAAATTATTATAGTTCTTTTACTAAGTTGATTGATCATTTTAACTAAAAATATTTCAAAGATACTTGTAGATGTTGAATATTAATATAAAAAGTTATGAATGCATAACGTAAATATAAGACTGAAGTCATTGATAAAGTAGTAAACTACCAAGTTATTTAAAAACCAAATGATATAATCAATGTTTTTTTTAATGAAAATTCAATGATTCTTTATAAGTTTAATTATTTTTTAAAGAAAAATTTTACTTTAACAATCGAATAAAATACTAAGAGTAATTTAATAAATGGTCTTTCATAACAGGTAGCTTTCCATACATGGTCCTAAATTTTAAGATATAACTTCCGTGGTTATCTATATTTGATAATTATTCCATAATTAGTCCTTTGATCCAAATATTGGTTTCCACATATAGTCTATGAATGAGTAACTATGGAATAGTTCTCAAATGTTGAGGACCACGAACTTAATATCATAGAGTTAGTCAATTAGGTATTATATATGGAGAACTTCTTATTATGAAGCACTCCGTATTAATTAAAAACATGTATTCCGTTAAAATCTGGTATCTTACTTATTTTGACTTTCTTTGGCCAACGTTTTCGACCATAAAGTATGAAAAATTTGAATGGGTGGCGGGGCAATATTAGACGGATATGTACCAGCGGGTACACGTTTGATGAATCTTAAGTCGCATCCACCACTGTCCCACTAACCTACACTGCTCTGTTAGGCTTGGGGATAGGTCGTACCCCCTGGGAAACCAACACCGCCCACCCGTGGACCCATCCCCAGCCCAACCTTAACAGAGCCTCGGTGTCAAAAAATTTGAGCCCTTTTAAAATAGAGGAATTTACTTAAATAACACTAAAACATAATGACTTTCCCTAAATAGCACCACATGTGTTTTTCTTCCCAATGTAGCACTTTTAGTCATTATGCATTAGTCATTATTCAAGTAAATATTCGCTACCACTGGACATTATGGACATTATTAAGTGCTATTTAAGGAATAAACCAATTTAAGTGCTATTTAAAGAAATGACTTAAGTTTTAGTGCTATTTAGTGCATATATTTCTTTAGAATATTGCTTTTTTCAAGAATCTTAGAAATTTCACTTGTGCTTTAAAACCTTCAAATTTGACTTTCTTGAATAGGCATCTGCAGAGGAAGCAACATTGGGGTTTGCTATGGAAGGAACGGAGACGATCTCCCCACGCCAGACAAAGCCGTGCAGCTAATCCAGAACCACAACATCAAACATGTGAGGATATATGACTCAAACATCCAAGTGATCAAAGCCTTTGCCAACACCGGGATAGAACTCATGGTTGGAGTCCCAAACTCAGACCTATTGCCGTTCTCCCAATTCCAAACCAACACCGATTCGTGGTTAAAAAACAACATCCTCCCCTACTATCCGGCGACCAAAATCACCCACATTACTGTGGGTGCCGAGGTCACTGAAGCCCCGGCCAATGTGTCTGCCATGGTAGTCCCAGCACTCACAAACGTACTAGCATCGCTTCGAAAAGCTGGCCTTCACAAGAGGATCAAGCTTTCCACTACCCATTCCTTGGGTGTATTGTCGCGGTCGTTCCCACCTTCTGCCGGGGCTTTCGCCAGTAAACATGCCAGTTTTCTGAAACCCTTGTTGGAATTCCTTGCAGAGAACAGGTCCCCTTTCATGGTTGATGTTTATCCCTACTATGCGTATAGAGATTCCTCCACCAATGTCTCCCTTGACTATGCTCTCTTCGAGTCGTCCTCGGAAGTGATTGACCCGAACACCGGTTTGCTCTACACCAACATGCTCGATGCCCAGATCGACGCGATCAACTTTGCTTTGATGGGTTTGAATTTCAAGACAATCAATGTCATGGTGACGGAAACCGGGTGGCCTTCCAAGGGGTCGCCGAAGGAGACCGCTGCGACTCCAGATAATGCCCAGACGTATAATACGAACCTCATCCGCCACGTAATCAACAATACTGGAACCCCAGGGAAGCCCGGGGTGGGCATTGACGTGTACATCTTTTCATTGTTCAATGAGAACAGGAAACCCGGGTTGGATTCCGAGAGGAATTGGGGGATGTTTTTCCCGGACCAGACGAGCGTGTACAGCCTGGATTTCACCGGGAAGGGTGTTGTGGACGTGAGCACGGGCGCGAACCTCACGAGTGCCAACGGGACATGGTGCATTGCTTCGGCGAACGCGTCAGACGCAGACTTGAAAAACGCTTTGGCTTGGGCTTGTGGTTCGGGCAATGTGGATTGCTCGGCCATTCAACCGAGCCAGCCTTGTTACCAACCGGACAACCCGATTTCTCATGCTTCGTTCGCGTTCAACAGTTACTACCAACAACATGGAGCCACTGCCAATGCTTGCAGCTTTGGAGGAGTCGGTGTTAGAACGGACCAAGACCCAAGTATGCATACTATATATCATTCATATTCCAACCTTTTTATTTTAATATCCATTGCTTCCGTTTTTTTCTTTAAATCATGTTGTTAAAAAACCAATTCAACCATAAGCTAAACTTATGGTTGTAGGTTCATGAAAGATTATTAAGGGAGGAATTGATATGAGAAAAGGTGAAATTTGCACTAAATAGGACTAAAACATAATGGCTTTCCTAATCTAGGACTTAAACTTTTTTAGTCCCTAAATAGGACCTATTAATGTCTTAGTGGGATGAATAATGTCTAGTAATGATGAACATTTACTTGAATAATGACTAATTTATAATGACCAAAAGTCCTACATTGGGAAATAGAAACATATGGTCCTATATTAGGAAAGTAATTATGTTTTAGTCCTATTTAAGTAAATTACTCATGAGAAAGTTCATCTGCCTTTTAAATGTAGTACTCACTAATCCTTCATAGTGAAATTCTTATGATGTTTTTATGTTTTATGTATTTGTTTGCAGGCTATGACAACTGTCTCTACATGACCACTGGGTATGTTGAAATCTGACTTTCATGTTACATTAGCTATTCAAATGGATAAACGGCGTGTTTTTTTTAACTTATATATTTTCAGTTTAGTTTGGTTCATTAGTTTTCGTTTCACTTCAGTTTTGTTCAATATACACAGAAAGGGTGATTGTGATTGCAAAACGAGCAAAAGCGCCCTAACCAAACACGGCATATATCTTTCTCTTCGTGTTTATAAAGATTGTATTTTTATGTTCATTATTCATAACAGGAACAAAGCTGCTTCTGCAACTACCACCAATGGAACAGCAAGCCATTCAAAAGCATCATCATCATCATCTGTTCAGAGAGTTTCTGTGCAGGCTTCGAGTCATCTTCTCACACTCTTGGCTTTATTTTTCGGCATGTATTTCATCAAGGGCACCATTTAACAAGCGCCATTGGTGAAAAACACGTCCTTTTGAATCAAAGTTCGGCTTCTGATTCAGTGATTCATCATGGTCGCGGGTGGGGGGGGGGCATTTTGTTGTAGATTATCTTGCCTCAGCTTTGTATGATAAACCATGGCAAACTACGGTCTACGTCGGTCAACATTTTTGTACTGTAATGGTTTTTTTATGAATGTCCATTTGTTTCAATGCTCATCAAGTATTTGTTATTTTGTTCATCTTCTTGTCAAGAATGTTTTGATGATGTTTTGTTCATGAACTTCATTTCCCTTATTTTCATTGCAATGCCCCTAGACAAAGCAAACAAGATTCTCATGATTGATAGCAAAAATTCATTGAGGCATTTTAACAAACACATGGAGCCCTAAACCAGAACCAAGTAGTCTCACACTCTCACACAATATGTTAACAACGGCTCGATTATTTTGAGACTCGATACAATTGTCTTATTTTTTTAATTTTCCTCTAAAATTGCACACCCCCTGAACTGATCGAGTTATATTGACACCAAGATTGAGTGTCATATTGTAACACGTCAAATTGAGGTCTCTAAGTGCTTCGTTAAAAAAAAATTATTCCTACCCTTAACTCTTTAAATCCCCCTACCCCTTTCTCCTCTACCATATATGTAAAATCGTAAAGCGATAAATTATTACTCCTTTCGTTCTAAAACTTTTTTCCCAGAACACTATTCCAACTTCACAGAAATTTGTATTTATTTGTATTTTTTCATGGCCTATATGATAAAATAAAATATTCTTGTCACCACTTGTTTTGTTGAACTTTTGATGTAGTTTTTAAATATGTATGTTTTATTTTTTATTTCTATACTAATATTTAAATAAAATAGATTGAAAAAACTTGGAATTTTTCTTCGTTTTGCGCAACGGGAAGAAAGTTTTAGGACGGAGGGAGTACTTAATAGAGAAATATAAAAAGATCAATTGATAATATATATTACTCTCTCTGTTCACTAAAACAGTTCTTAATTTAACTAATGAGAAAAATACTCTTTAAGAAGTATATACTTGTAGTTCACTTTCTAATTTTGTTTTTGACTTATTGTTTACAAGTGGTTTTTAACTTATTAGCTGTTTATAAGTTAAATATTCTTTCATATAGATAAAATGACTTAAATGATATATAAGTCATTTGAGAATATTCATAATAGATGAGATATAGTTTTGTAAGTAATCTGGTCAAAATAGAGAAATAAAAAAACTAGCTTAAAAATAAGTAGGCAAGACCTACTTATTTTTTGTGACTTATACGCATCTTATAAGTAAGCTTATAAACACAAAGAAACACGTCATTTGCTTGACTTATGAGTTAAAATAGCTTATAAGTAATTTTGACCAGCTTATAAGCATATAGAAATATCCACAATAGAAAGTGGAAGTATTTTGGTAAAAGAGAAAAAAGGAAGTATTTTACTCCGTAGTTAACGGAGGGAGTAATATATATATATATATATATATATATATATATATATATATATATATATATATATATATATATATATATATATATATATATATATATATATATATATATATATATATATATATATATATATATATATATATATATATATATATATATATATATATATATATATATATATATATATATATATATATATATATATTCAGTTCGTAATTTTAGATATGAAAAATTATCCCGTACCGCTTCTAAACACCAAACCGATCGTTTGATTCGACAAAATTTAGTCTTTTATTGTATTTTTTTGGTTCAGTATTACAATTTTTCCGAGAACTTTTAGAATCAATTTAGTACTTACTAATCCTAGTAGAAAGATGAGTAAATTATATAAATGGTCCCCAATTATATATAGTTTTACATATTTAGTCTTCAATTAAAAGATATTTCATAAATAGTCATCAGTTTTTTAAAATTATTCCACAAATAATCCTTTTCACCAAATATGACAAAATATTTTGAATAAGTTCTGAAAATAGTCCTTTCTAATAAGGTTTTTTCCCAAAGTAATTCTCAATAAATAAAAATTACTAACGTGATCCTTTATAATTGAGAGATGTTTCCAAATAGTCTTTTATAAGAAATGTATATTAGGTAACAGTTAAATAGAGAGTATTTTGATGCTCTTTATTATCTTAACTATAAATAAGTTTTTAAATCAAGTTGGAGGCTACTAGAAGAAGGGACACACCCCGAGTTGGCTCATGCTCCATTTTGAAAAAATGTTCACTTAAAAATTATCAATTTCGAAAAATACCTAATTATAAAGGAGCATTTCGAGAATATATTTTAAACCTAGATGATAAAAAATATCAAAATATCTTTTAATTGACTGACATTTAATAGATATTTTAGGCAAAAGACCATTTAGAGAATAAATCTAAATTATAAAGGACCACGTTGGTAATTATTATTTATTATTAGCCTCCCACTTAATTTAAAAAAATAATTTTGAGGATTTTTAAATACTTTATATATAATAAAGAGCATCAAAATACCTTCTATTTAATCGTATTTAATAGGTATTTTTGATAAAAGACTACTTAGGAAACAGATCTGAATTATAGAAGACCACATTAGTAATTTTTGCTTATTGGGGATTACTTTGGGAAAAACCCTTACTAGAAAGGATCAATTTGAGAATTTTACTCAAAATATTTTGTCATATATGGTGAAAAGATCTATTTGTGGAATTATTTTAAAAAATTGAAGACAGTTTATAAAATATCTTATAATTGGGAACTAAATTTGAAAAATTATACTCCTCCGTCCTAAAACTTTCTTCCCAGAGCACTATTCCAACTTCACGGGAATTTATATTTATTTGTGTTTTTTCATGGCCTATATGATAAAATAAAATATTATTGTCACCACTTGTTTTGTTGAACTTTTGATGTAGTTTTTAAATATGTATGTTTTATTTTTTATTTCTATACCAATATTTAAATAAAATAGATTGAAAAAACTTGGGAATTTTATTCGTTTTGCGAACCGGGAAGAAAGTTTTAGGACGGAGGGAGTATATAATTAGAAACCATTTATAGAATTTACTCTAGAAAGATTGTCAATATGAGTGAGTGTGATAATATGACATCAATCTTGTGTCAAAATAACCAACTTGTGTAAACAAAATCCTCAGGGGCTGATGCATAAAAGCTTCTGGTGCTCGCTGAGCTTCCATTGGTCCGAACAACTCATCAAACGCCTGCATTTATTTCATTTCTTTTTTCTTCACGAAATTAAACCTCAAGTCTTCAACAAGAATCAACTAATCTTCGCGTATAATTGGATATAAATACTCTGTCGCATAATTTTTTCGTATATATTTGAACTTGCAGCTCAAGAAATTTCACTGATCAACGGGTTCGCGATGGCTTCTCCTGCTGAGTATATCCCTCTCAATCTCACTGTTTACATATATGAACGCAGATTGTTTGGATGTTTTGATTTTCAATTTTTGTGCTGAAATGCTTTGTTGTTTGTCGATGAATTTTTTTTCTGGAATGGATGGATTCCCAATAGGTTTTAGTGGCGCGGCTACTGTTGTTTTTAAGAGAAATTGCATTGACATGATTGTTATTTGGAGATTGTTTATTATTTACTCGGTAGGAATGTTCAGGGAAAGTGAAAATTCTTAGCATAGATTGTGTTGAGGGCTTAGAGTACAGAGGGTTTGCAGGAATTTAAGTCTGGGAATGTACTAAGGGCAAAATCGGAAACGCATTCATATAATTCAAAGGTGAATTGGGGATGTGTGGACTGGGAGGTAGAAGAACACAAGATCTGATGAAGGATCTAATTGCAGACTTGCAATTGCATATTGTGATGGACTGATGGTATAGAGTAACTTTATTGTTAGGAGTCGTACAATTTCTTTCAAGGGATAATGTCTTATGATTTGATTTGAGTAAACGGTTTGAAGAGTGCAGGGTTTCTTGCAAAGCTTTGTAGTTATGGGTTGTGGTTTTGTCTGTGGCTCTGTACACAGAACCTGTATATTTTCATTCCCATTTCATTGTTTCCTTGGCTATTTCCTTCTTGGGCTTCCGGAGAACGTTTTTGAAGCCTACTTTTGTTTTAGCTATTACTGTTATTCTCTTACTTTGCATTGTGAAATTGTCGATGTGTATGTTAGATTAATTGCTTCACAATATTAATTTTGTAATGAGACTTGACTGTAGCTACTATCTTAACTCGTCGTCGGTTCGTGATATTATCTAAGTGGAAAAACTTATGACAATGCTGGTTTTGGAAAGTCATCTCATTGCGCTTTCTTGGGAAGGTTGCAACAGGATGGGATTTTGATTTAAAACTTTGGCACTATGATTGTGTTAAAAAAATTATTCTCTTACAATTTTAATTTCATGCCACCCACTCCAACACAATTGGGATTAAGGTGACGATGATGAGGACAGTAACATTGTATCAAGTTGCACATATTGTTCATTTTATCTCTTCACCACTGTGATCCTCTACCATTTCATTGGTTGCAGATACTACAAATCTCTTCCACCAATAAGCAAGGCTTATGGGACTGCTTGTTTGGCTGTAACAGTTGCATTTGCACTTGGGGTAGTCAATCCTGCTAACATTGCGTTGTTGCCTGAGCTGATTTTCCACCGTTTTCAGGTAAACATTTAATTCTGAATTTTTAGTGTATATGCATGGCGTAACCCACCATATGGAGCGCCTCATGGAATTTTCGGAAAGATTGCACACTATGGCAATCTAGCCTTAGGCAATAAAGATTGCACAGATATTGCGCAGATATGGCGGGCAATTGCGTAAGCCCTGAGGCGTACATACTGAGGCGAAGAATAGCGTGTGCCATTTTTTCTCCCCCAAAAATAAAATTAGGCTTAAATTAGTAATTTAATTACAAAATTTAAGAGTTAAATTACCTTAATAGATCCTAACCCTACTTGATTGCCTCTTCTATACCGTTTTCATCTAGCTTCCATCACATCGATCTTCCTAGCACAGCTGCTTTTCAATTCTTTGATGAGCCTCATAAGTTTATTTACTCGTCTGTTTTTTGTTTTTACTTGGCCGGTCTCTCTTCTTTTTTAAGGTTTATTTTTATGGGGTAAATTTGTTAAGGTTCATTGCGTATTCCTTAATCCATATCCCTTCTCTTATTGTTTATTAATAATTATTATTACTATTTGAAACATTATTATTAATACTATTATTATTTTACACCATTTTTTTTACCAATTTATGTTCTTTAAAGGTAACATTCATTCTTACTAATTTGTCATTAATTTATAGTTTTTTTTCATTTTTATTGTTACAAATTTGTCATTTGAACTTGAAAATTGTATCTACATTATTGACATCGTATTCGGCAAATATTTTGTATTGTTTCATGCTAGACTTTGTTGTGTGTGTCTGTTTGAGATATTTAACGTTGCCAACACACTTTTTAAAGATTTATGGATTAATTATGTTATTGATAATGTTCAATATTATTTTTGAAAATATTATATGCACAATTTTAAACTTTAAGATTGAGGCTTATGCCTCAAAACGCCTTGAGGCTTCGCAATACGCCTTGACATAAAAACGCCTCAAAACCGCAATACGCAATTTCGAACATTTATATGTGGTTTATAATATCACTTCCTTGCCATGTAAACATTTTCTATAGTCAATATTTTCTTTTATACACACACACACACACAGTATTTTAAATATGGAGATCAAGCAGTCATGATATGAACATTTCAGCTTTATTTTTTAAAGCTAACTTTTGAATTTTCATTCTGTTGATGTTTTGGCCCTTTTACAAGAACCCTTTTACAAGAAACCTCATCTTTTGTGCTTTATACATAATGTTCATTATAGAAGCATATTCTTCAATCAGTTACACATACAAGTCAAAGTGAACTTTGTTTATGTTCAGTTGATATGCTTATGCAGAACTCTTCAGTGTAGACTGTAGATTGTTTTTTTTGGTTTTACTTACTTTGGATCTCAGTGGGTCAGTTGCCTGTTAAAGTTTCTCAAATAAAAAGATAATTATTTGACAAATAGTAGTTTTTTTGCTAGGTGTGGAGATTGATATCAAATTTCTTTTTCCTTGGCAAATTTTCCATCAACTTTGGGATTCGCCTCTTGATGATGTAAGTAATTACTAGCATGGCTAGAAGATGACTAGTTAAGAAAGGTTTTACTTCTCAAAAAGAAAAATGAAAATTGGGATTGGAAGTATTCACTCATGCTGCCATAGTTTATTACTCCGTAGAAAATTACTCGGGTAAATGACACTGCAGAGCTAATCTAACACCAGTAAATATATCAAATTGAATTGACAACATGTACTTGTGCTCAAACGTCTGTTCTGAAAGTAAATGTGATATAGTCATAGGGTATCTTTATTATTATGATTATTAGTATTATTAAATTTAAGTAATTTTTAAAACTATTAAATTAAGTATTAATTTTCTATTTGTCATAATTATCACGTCATCAACAATGGCACCTGTGTTTTTTCTTGTTTATTTCATTATGTTTGCTACTAAATTTTGTTTAAATTCCCAATAATTTCAAATCCTAATATTTGATAGCTGGATACTTGAAGTTTGTAATAGTGATTTATCTCTTGCTTTTAATATTGTTATATTTATTGCTTTTGGAAAATATTGGAAATGATTAGCGATATAAATTTATATATCCATAGTATATAATCTGCAATAATTACATGTGTTGAGTTATGACAAATTACCGACGTTCACGAACGACTGGACTTGTCAACGTGATAACCATGATTGTTATTACTAGTAACTAGGCGTATTGTTAATTTGTTATTAGTAACTAGTCCAAGTTTCATATTAATATATACAGAGTATATTCTATTTTAGTTAATATTCCTAATATCGATATTGTAATAACTTGGAACTCTATTTAGTACTCACCATGATTATTGTGAGTATTATAAATAGGGTTTACTTTTATCAATAATACATACATTTGCAAGCTTAATTAAATGAACTTTGACCCAATTAAGTCTTTCTAGGGTTTCCATCAGGCCTTATCTCCTACCACA
The DNA here is from genome assembly GCA_003260385.1 of Cuscuta australis. Lineage (NCBI taxonomy): Eukaryota > Viridiplantae > Streptophyta > Magnoliopsida > Solanales > Convolvulaceae > Cuscuta > Cuscuta australis. Next base: position 999,330 of record NQVE01000129.1, on the reverse strand, counting down.
CACAACAAAATGATCTGCATTAATTTCAATGAAATTTCATCTTAATGTGATATATGTACTTTGGATGAAACAAACTGCATATTGTATATTACTTGGATATTCCGTCCGTCTCATGAAAAAGTTTTACATTTCTTTTTTATTTGTCTCAAAAAAAATTTGCTCTTTCCCTTTGGGGAGGAATTTTGTGGTTCACACAATTTCTCCTTCCTCTGCACAAAATTCAACCTCACACTTCCAACTTCATTAATAACCGCGCCCAATCAGCCAATAGATTGTAGCGCCTTATTTCGGGACCGAGTATGATTATTTAGCATCAAAGAGATCTATATCAATTTAAGAAAAATAGATTAAAGTGCATTTAATGTTATGTCCAAAAGCTTATTTCATGTAATATAAAGCAATTCACGCTATCAAGGTACTCCATATGTGATAAAAAGGGGAAAAAGAAGACACGTTAGTCATATTTTGCCAAGTTATGTTGGTAATGAAAGGCCATGTAACCAACCATATGATATTTGAAATACAACAAATTTTTGCATATTATTTTCTTGTAACCAGTCTAGCTATCTACAAAGTTCTTTATTGATTTAATGGTTGGAAATATATTTGGTCCTCACTTCTGTCTTCCTATCATTTTGTTCTCATTTATGTTAACTTTGTAGTCCCCCAAATTTTACTAATTCTAATCATTTTGGTACAATTGTTTAGTTTCAAATCCATTAATTCATTAAGTATCACAACAGTCAGGTGTTGACATGTGCAAAGGAATTTTTGGCACCCCCCCAAAAAAAAGAGGTTGACTAGTTGTTACTAGTTAACTGTTAAAGAATGTTAGTTTTTCATAATCATTTACGGAGTATTATATTTGTAATGATGAATTTAAATTTCTTACACTTTTTTTGAATGACAAAATAGATTTTAGGTATACGTGAGTGAAAAATAATGTTTTTGCTACTATGAAGTACTCCGTAATATTTTAAAACTTGCATTAATAGAATAATTTGAATTATTTCACTAGTACAAAATGATATGAAGGCAGGAGTTTGAGGACCAATATGGCATTGAACCTCTGAATGGAAGTCAAACTTTAGTTATATAAATCATTGATTGACCTACCCAAAAGATTTTTGCATGGTATGGCTGTTGCTTTTTTTGTTTACTGAGTATGAATAAAGAACCTTGTGCACTAATGCTCCCCTTTTCTGCTTTAGAGCTAGATATGGTGTTCAACTTGAGAGTGGTCCTTTTCAAAGACGCACGGCTGATTTCCTATGGATGATGATTTTTGGAGCCTTATCACTGCTGGTACGTTACAATCATATCATATGGTACTTATGGTAGTTGTTTTACTAGGGTGTATGTGCTACATCGGCTATCTGGATAGCTCAATGAACACTTGTTTAAAAAATGCGAGCATGCCTTCATGCCTTACCTACATTAAAGCCCGATTGGATACCAGTGTGATTATGTGGTCATCCAATCATGACCAAGAGTGTAGTTACACCCTTACACCCAATTACACTGGCTATCCAAACAGGCTCTTATTAGTGGCTATATTTGTTTTCCTTGCATTTCACTTGTTTTAAGATCTTTTGTGCTTAGGTTTTATCCTTTATCCCCTACTTCTGGAGCCCATTCTTAGGAGTATCACTTGTCTTCATGCTTCTATATGTTTGGAGTAGAGAATTCCCGAATGCCAACATCAATATTTATGGACTTGTGACATTGAAGGTATGCTTTAGCTCCTTTGATGTTATTGCGGCTTTTTAATCACATGCCATTTGTAGGGCTGGCCTCATATTTTCTTAATTTCAGGCATTTTATCTCCCGTGGGCCATGCTGGGTTTAGACGTGATCTTTGGATCACCAATTATGCCAGATCTCTTAGGCATCATAGCTGGCCATCTGTACTACTTCCTAACGGTGCTGCATCTGCTTTCCACTGGGAAGACCCTGCTGAAAACACCAAAATGGATGTATCCTTTTCCGTTGGGACAAATATCTCATTTTACATGTTCTTCTGTTTCTTCTGAAAAATATTTGCAAATATATCCTCACATTTTGAATATTTACATGTTTGCCCTCTGCATTCCCTTTTGGAAGCGGTCTCTTGCAAAAATGCAAGTTTTGTCTATATCGGGCTGACCGTTGCCCGTTTTGCCGTATGCCGTGATAGATTTCTCATTCCCCAAATTCAAATTTTCTTTAACCGAGATTGCCGCAGACACAAAATGGTGGCAAGGTGGAGAATTGGTTACCCGACGAGTAGTAACCGCACAGAGCCTGAGAGGAGTTCGGGTGTAGCATTCCGCGGGCGATCTTACCGTCTTTCTGGGTGAAGAAAATATGATGTTAAAATTTTTGGAATGGGAAAATTACTCACAGTTGTTATTAACACAGATATGCTGTTTGGAGAGGACAAAGGATTAGGTATACAATATGTTGTCAAACAGTTTGAAGGTGATGTCACGGATTAACTCTTTTGCTTTCTTTTTATTACCAACATTTTTCTAATGCCACTGGGTACAATTCAATAGAGTATTGTTTTTCATTTCCATAAAGTTCAATGACATTATTTTGAATTCTTAAGAGCCAAACATGAAACAATATTCAATTGCTGGACAAATAAAATTTCAAATATGGCTTGTAATATGAGCTATATACTCCATCTCAAAATGAAGTTCGCATTGTATTCTTGCCTCATAAAGCTCAAATAATGTTTTAAAAAAGGTGTAATTGGAGGAGAGAAACTAAAAAAGAATCTAAAAGTGTGAAAGTTTGAGACAAACTAAAACGTTTTGGTTCCATGGCAAGACAGAGTGTATGCTATACGGATCAGCTTACATGGTCCCAATCTCTATATTTAAAATATGAACTTTCTCTTATTTTTTTCGATACGGCATGTAGATTTTCTTTTTCACAAAAAGTTTACTTGTTTTGTCATACAAATGCACTAAAGTTAATAAAATGAATATGAACTTTTGGTCCACAAAAGAATTTGCCTATGGGGGAGGGGAGTAATAGCTAACAAGCCCTCAAATAACAGATTTCTTTGCTCAAATAGAAGAAATTCTTACATAAAACACATGGTATAAGGTTGTAAAAACCAGTGGCTAATCACACCAAAAACGACATAATTCTTGGTAGCACTTGCATGTTGTGCCACCACCAATCAAAATGACCCAAGGGAAAACTTAATTAAACCTTCAACCAATCAATCCTTCCACATGTCTGCAAATTCATCAAGCTCCATTGGATTTGACAGCTCGTGCATCTTTCTCTTCGTCTTTTCTTTCACCTTCTTCGCGTACCTGCCCGCCTTCTGTTTTTTCTCCAATGATCGTATCTAGAACACGTGTTTGAAAACCAAATATCAACATTGAAAAGGGTATCTTAAGCAATGAATGGCCAAACAAACAACAATGGGTTTCTAAATTGTTTCTGGATAAGATAAGGCTATTTTAAAGCTAGTGTTCAAATTGGATTTGTGCTTAAATGCAGACATCCGAAAGCAACAATGGAGCTAGTAAATCTTACTTGGTTTGGAGAGACATAGAATGGGTTCTCGTAAAGAGTCTGCCCTCCAAAGCTTTCACTAAATATTTTAATTGGATTCAAGCAGAACCTCGGACCAACCTATGCACAGAAAGGGAAAGAAAATTGAATTAAAATTTACTCATAAAAGAGTCTGCAAATAAAGAGTTACAGATACGAACCTCAACAAGGGTCATTTTCTCCAGGTCTCCACGGTCTACTTTCTGAGCTCCACTGTTATGGGGACAGGATATCTGTTCCACGAATAAGGTATTTATAAATTATTCTAATGTTAAAAAGCAACAGGAATAATGTTTGTGATGTAATTAGGAAGAAATATGACGACCAAGCACCTTCTACTAATCGTAAGATGGAAATCGTGACCTCATTACAATGCATAACAAAATCCTTTTAAGCTTGGAGGTGTTTTTAATTTGGGAGGAAAGGTGCAAGCCTCGAATTTTATACGGCACTAACTTTACACCCTAAATTTGCTTACAACTTAAAACATATAATCAGTTTTACATATAAAACGAGCCATAATTGTGTCACAGACCAGTATTATAAGCTTAACCCCTAAATAAATGTTATTAAGATTTTGTCCTATATAAAATCAGAGAAAGTTGATTAAATTAGAAAGAAAAAAGGCAAAAAATGGCTGAAAAAGTTGGTGTTCTAGACCAATTTGAATGGAAAACAGATTTTAAGAGTTGCAGTGAAGATGTACACTTAAATACACTTATAAGGGTGTCACCAGATCAAGAGGAATAGAAGAAAAAATCCAGAATAAAAGGAAAAAGAAGATATAAAAACCTGATAATTTCGGAACCAAATATGGGCATCAACAATAGAGAACACAAATACGTGATCATGATACGGCTTAGATTTCCGGTGATCCTTGGGAGTTGCAAAAATCTGGCAGTAAAAATTAAAAAAAATGATATATAACATAAGACATCTCGAAGAATGAAATCTAGTATTTCCAAAACCCTTGCAAAATACCTGTGATATCATTTCTTTCAAAAGCATCCAGTGTGGATCTTTATCAAAATTGCTAGAGAATGTTAGGATAGGGCGTGATCCTTTCAAGTGATTTCCAGTGAGTTTTAGCTCTTCCATCGTGTGAACTGCATAGCATATACCATTGAAAGAATAATGGTGAGGGCCAGTTTTCATTTCAAATTGTTGATAAAGTATGTTTATAATCAATAGAAATCAGATGGAACGCCAGAAGAAAAATATTTATCCATGGCAAATGATTACCTGCATTAACAAGAAACTTAACAGAAGGACCATTGGGGCACTTAGCCATCCATAAATAAAGGTCCTTCCCTTTCCGGCACTGAGAGAATCAAGAACAAAAAATATTTTAGCATATTATGTTAGGACAAACAATTTCTATACATATTCAGCATGGCATACGGGATGCTGGAATTGAAATGCCAATGCTACTTCAAAAACTGAAACCATGAGAGCCTTTGTAAGCAAAAAATGTACTTCCTCTGTTCCAAATTAGTGTGCAACCTTTTCTTATTTCTGTATTAGTATAAAAACATACATTCTTCGAAACATTTGAAAGGATTCACGTGATAAAAAATTCTACTAACCTTTACATTTAATGATTGATACTAATCAGCACACACTTCCATCGAATATACTCTTAAAACTTACCTCTCCTTGTTAAAAAATATTACTATGAAAAAGAGCCCACTTTCATTTCCTCTAACACTATGTGTTGGGCACACAATGCACACTAATTAGGAACCAAAGGAGCATAAACATTCACATTAGGATATGATACAGAACTCAAGCTACACATTTCAGAATACACACACACCACAAAATACCTCAAAAAACAAGCAAGAAGAACAATTCTTGAGCTCAACCAGCTCGTTCAAGGTTGCGCCTTTAATGTTCTTGGACTCCACCTTACTGTCCTTCTTACAATGAGGCAAAAGGGACACCACATTCAGCATCAGATGCCTATACCTGAAATCCCCAAAATTGATTGAACCAAACTAAGAACCCTAAAAAACAGAAATAATAGAACGAGCCCATAAAAAAGGAGGTCAATTTAACCTGAAGCTGATACGGCGAGAGGATGTGACCAAAATCTTCTCTTTGTTTCTGAAGAAAACCCTAGAATCGCTTTCCTTTTTCTTCACGCCTCCATCTTTCCATCCGAAAAGTGTTCTTTTCGGCCGCTCCGCAGGAGCAGATTCCGGCTCAGTGTTGGCGGCGGCTTCCGGCTGCTTCCTCGTTTTCCCCATGTGGCTTTGAACCGAGCTCCAAAGTTGAGCAGGAAGTAAGAATTAGGTATATATACTGAGCGCCTGAGATATAAACCCTGAACGAGGAAGGAGTATTGGGCCTCAAAATTTTCCGGGGTGGGGGGAGATTTTTATTTAAGTTTTTGTTTTCTGTTTTTTCTTTTCAAGTTTTTAGTTTTTAATTTTTAGTTTTTTTTATTTCTATTTATTTTTTGAAGTTTTTCACTTTGTTTCCTAATCCCTTCGGCACAGAATACTTTACTAGCTTTTCCACTTTTCTTGTTGTATTTGGATTGTTGTGGATTATGAGATCTTGATCTAAGATATTTGTAGAGATTACTCGTATTATTGTTTGGATGGTATTGTTAGCCACAATGACATTCTTGTATTCCGAAATTGATTCTTAATCACTGAGAAATCGGGGTTTAAACGCTTAGTTGTGAGTCTCCTTCTCAAGTCCTACCATGAAAGTGGAAGATACTTGAGAGCTTGTTTGGTTTTTTTGTATTTCTCTTGAGAGACGAGTGCAATGAAAGTGAGTTTTTATCAAGTAGATTCTTTCTCGATCTTTACAAAAATGAAATTGGGATGATTAGCTATTCTAGGTGTTTCTCTTGTCCCTCTAGTTCATTGTCAATTGCATTATTAGTATGAAATTCTTAATCTAGGCTTCCTTTCATTTTCCTCCTTGCATTTAATTTTTGTGTTGTTTATTGCAGTAGCTTAGTTCATTCAGTTACATATCATTCATTTAATTTTCGACCTTGGTTCACGCTTAACAATTTGATATTAGTGTTTAGTTGCACATTGCTCTTGATTCCTAACCAATCACGCTATCCCCATAGACTCGACATCCCTACTTCCACCATTACACACACTCTTTATTTTTTCCATATCTCATTCACATTTCATCTCATTTCATTTACCTTTCACTTTTTGATCGAGATTTTAGTGCATAACCACACATCAAAAACTCTCGCACCACCTTCCTCTTCAATTCTTCTTAAAGCTTTCTTTCTGTTAACCGTAGTAAAACCTTCATCTTCCTCAACGTGTGGCACAGTAGGTTCCGAACTTTCCCCAGTCACTACTTCATTATGAAGTTCAATGTGTTCCTCTACTATAGGAGTTTGCTTTATGCCATATGTAGGAACTTCCTATGGGGTAGCTCAGATAAATACTTAAAAGTACCTCTAGTGAAATGGGAGGAGGTCTGCCAAAAGAAGAAATATAGTGGGCTGGGTATGAAAAATGCTACAAACTGGAACAAAGCTGCAATAATGAAGCTCAATTGGGATGTAGCTGATAAAAACGACATCCTTTGGGTAAAATGGATACATGGAAGATATATCAAGACAACAAACTTTTGGGATTATACCCCCAGCCAAGACTCATGCTATTACGGGAAGGAAATGATAAAAATCAGAGAGGTATTTAGAAACATGTCTAGGCAGAGACATTATAGCATAACTGAGGGGTATGAATGGGTGCAAGGGGAAGGAAACATCCCCAGGTGGAAGGATTATGTATGGAATAAATTCACCCCCCCTCCCCTTCAAATTTCACAATGGCTTTTGATGAGAGGGAGGTTACAAACAAATACAAGAGTGGGGAATACATTAATGTTAATACTGACTGTGAACTTTGTGGGCAAGCAGTAAAAAATGACATTCATCTTTTTTGGGAATGTCCAAAGGCGCAGAGGATCATCAATACATGCTTCAGTAATTATAATATACAAGATAGAGTAATGAAGATACAAGACTTGGAAAGGATTATTCAGAAGGGAGAAAGAACAAATTGAGGATCTTAACAATATGGACTTGTTGTGTCTACAGCATTTAGAAGATGAGGAATAGAAAGCTACATAAAGAAAAATGCACCAGGGAGGACGTAGACTATGCGCTTTACTACATAGGTAACTTTGTTTTGTATAGAAGAGTCAACATTAAGGGCTGAATTAAACTTGTTGTATTGAAACTTTATGATTGGTAATGAAGTTGTGTTTATTGTGCAAAAAAAGGAGTTTGCTTTGTGTATTCTTTAAGAGCAAGAATTTTAATGAGCTCTTTCTTGCATGACTCTTGGAATTCTTTTTTCTGGGATAGTTTTGGGTCTCCATACCATTTTCCTTTCTGTATTGGTAACCTCTCAAGGGGTTGACATCATTATGCAATTTCCATTAGTATGCCCAATTTTATTAAAATATGTACATGGGAGGTACTCATTCATAGGTGATAGCTTGAGTGATAACATACCTTCCCCATTGATAAAATTGATTTGCTGAGGGAAGTTTTGGTTCACTTGAACTTCGATTTGAATACGTGCATATGCCCATTTCCTTCTAGATTTAGTCTCTCTATCCCTCATGATAGGTGGTCCAATAGTACTTCCCAACCTACTTAGTCTAGATGGACTCCAGTATTTCAAATCCAGAGCAGGAAATTGAACATGCACATCCTTGAGACCCATCACTTCTACTTTGCATCCAGGGTACCATTTTTGGAAAAATACTGGCTTGTTATCCATAAAGTAATACTTCCATTTAATGATTTCATCCTTATCTTTCTCCTTTCGAAATCTAACTATGAATTGGCTTTCCTTAAGGAAGGATATGCCATCATTTCATATGATTTCTAAATCCGAGTGAGAAACCCATTGATTATTTCCAACGGGGGGTTTGCTCTCAAAATGCAATAGATTTCGCTGAATTCCAGTAAATGCCTGATTCAATGACGTCTTCTTGTGTTAGATGCACAATAGGTTGTCATCGATCATCTCAGCTTGTATAAACCTCAAATCCAGATTGAGGTCGTCTTGATTTCACATGACTTCTTCATTACTTTTCCTCAATTTTGTATCAAATTCCAATGCATTATTTTGTATTGGATCGGGTTCTGGAGGGATTGGTATAATGGCTAATCCCTCTTTGCGAACAGGTTTTGAAAATATCACTTTCTCTTTGTCAGATCCCTTGAATTGGTGCAAGATGTCGTTGCAAATGGTGTTTGCTTCCGCTTTCCCGCATGTGAAAAAGCCACAACATCTCCGATTAATTTTTCTTCAGCTTTGTTGGAACACACTTTACAATAATATTTTTACTAACATTGTGTTTGTTTTTTGATAGGTTTTGATGAATGTCAAATCACCGTGGATATGAAAATCATCATTGAACAACCCAAGGCGTAAAAGAAGGTATGGCTCAAGAACAAAAGAATCAAGAAGAAAGATCAAGATGAAGACTTAGGTTTTGGATGAGTTGGTCTTATTGTGATCAAGACCAACATTGTTTTTAAGTCTTGGTTCTCAAAAGCTAAAAACACATTTTTACAAAATAATGAACTGTTTTTATGCATCAAAAAATGATTTTTAAAAATGTTTTAAGTTTCCAAAAACTTATAGTCTTTGCTCAAACCAAAACCACAACGTTTGGCCTTCAGCGCTGGGCATTTGATTTTCAGAGTCGGTTTTTTGCGTCTGGATCAACCAAGTGGTTTTTAACCTTCTATTATTGGTCTTTACTTTTGGGAAAATTAAAAAGGTTTCCAAGCAATTACTCTCTAAAAACTACCTTTGGTTTTTGGCCTTTGGTAAAAAACCATGAAAATCATCTTTAACTTAGTCATTCGTGTTTTTCACCTTAACGACATGGTTTTTAAGTTTTTATACTTGGTTTTTTACTTTACATACATCTTATAAATTTTTTCAACACTTGGTTTTAAATCTAGAAAATTTTGGTTTTTGACATTAATTTTTGGGGGTTTGTCACTTTTAGACAAAACATTGATGTAGGGTTCACTACAGTGCACTTTTGGGAAGGCGTGGAAATCATAGTCCTGGCACCAAGGACTTGAATAGTGACGTAGCACATAGTACAGTGTTATATGATTAAGTCTGGGAAATCCAAGCTGAACCTTGAACAACCATGTACAAGTATGAACAGCGTTGTTCACTCATGAATGAATATATTTAAGATAAAATCTTTCTTTCTTTAAAAGTCAACCATCAAAATAGTGATGTAGGATGCTGTATAACGTTGTTCATGTGATAGTTGGGCTATTCTAAAGGAAATTCAATAGCTAGAATATCGATGTACACCTTGCTACATCGATCTTCACACCATTTTTCAGTAAACCACCTCAAATCATGCCTAATCAACCCTATTTTCTCTCAACCATTGCACCAAATTCTTGGGTATAAAAACGGTCTTTTGGGCCTACTTTAACACATAATTCTTCACACTTTCAATACATTTTCATTACATTGGTCATATTCATTTTTCATAGTTTTTTGAAAGCCATTTCTTGTAGATATTGTTGTGTTCTTGAGCGTTCTTTATTTTTACTCATATCTACTCTTAAAGAGAGTCTTATTCTTGACTATTTCAGTGTTGTATACACTTGAAGGGATGATTGTGATGTTGTTAGTTATGAAGGAAGAGTATATTCCATCTAACACCTCAATCCGCGTAACCCGAACCAATGAGTCAGCGAATCAGGGTGTTATTAATTTGGTATTCACATGCACCATATTTTAAAAAACATTTAATAATAAAACATTATATTCAATCATATTTTATGAATCAGAAAAAAACATGTTTATACGGTTGGACTAAAAATCCGCATATTTTAACATATTTTATGAAATTATACGTATACGCAAGTATAATACGTGTATTATACATACGTAAGTATAATACGCGTATTATATGCATATTAAGTAACTAGGTTCTCAAATTAAGACTATTGCTTTGATTTACATGAATTTCATAATAACATATACTCCCTCCGTCCCTGAGTGTTTGTCCACTTTCATTTTTACACACCATCCAATGCATTTCTTTAATCCATTTTATCTTGTAATTTGTATATTATTAAAAAATTATAAAAATTATATATTAATAATCTATATGTTAAGAAGAATCAAACAAGATCACACATGGCTATTTTTAGGCTTACACATTAAGAGGATTTGATAAGTCAAAGTGCTTAGATGAACAGTTCCAAAAGTCAGAAGTGGACAAACACTCAGGGACGGACCAAGTATTCCTTTTCAAAGTACTAGCTACTTGAATATTAGTCTAGAATATCCAATATGAATTTTGTAGATATTTTTTAGGATTAAAAGATATGAAGGCATGAAATATCTTGAATTTATGATTCTCAAAATTTGCAAAATAAAAATATAAGCTTAGAGTTAAACAAATACTCGAATTTATGATTCTCACCTACTCAATCTCCTTGAGGAATGCAAATATTTTGTACTATTTAGAAGAAACCAATTCTTTTAATTACGGAGTACAAAATATTGGCATGCTCGAAAAATTTAGAAAAAGTGTTTAAAATTATGAAAATAGGGAGATATTCACTATTTAAATTATTTTAGACTATTCTTTCGTGGAATTTAATTCACAAAATGTAAATTTGTGATATTTGTGATCACTTTATTTATGATCCAAATACTTCTGTCCCACAAAATCTTTCTGATTTTGATTTTTACAGAATTTAAGAGAAGTGTATTTTTGTGTTTATTTCCCAAAAATGTGCTTGCATGTAATGCGTAAAAGTAGAATGTGATAGGTAAATTAATAGTGAATAGATGTGATGTGATATGTAGGTTAATTTTTAGTATGAGTAAAAATGATTATTCAATAGAAATAAGAAGAGAATTTTGGATCAAATGAAAAAAGAAAGGAGAAAGTTCTTGCAGGAGCAAGGAAGTATGACTTTTCATTTTAAGAAATACTCCGTTCGTCTTAGTGTAATTGTTCAATTTGACATTTTTGAGTCAAACTTGATAAACTTTAAGTTTTAATTAAATAAATACCGAAATATATTTTAATATAAAATGAATTTTAAACTTGACATATTATATTTTAATATGTAGTCATATCATGTAGGAACGTAAGTCGTCCAAACCAAAGCCAAGCCCCTGCAGCCCTCTACTTCTTGTTTATCCTCTTTCACACCACCTCGTCGGCGGCGTGTCCACCCCTATGCGGGAACACCACCGACCCTCCTCCGCCGCCGACGAAGCCTCCACCATGCGGGAACAATATCACCCACCTGCCACCACCGCCACGGCTACCTCCAAAGTCCCCGGCCTCGGCCCCAGGACATAGAGAGCCTCCGCCATGCCGGAACAACATCACCCACTCACCTCCACCGCCACTGATGTTGTCTATAGATTGCATCGGGAAAGGAAAAAAAATAAAATATCCGAACTTATAAATTGTTCAGATTTACAATTGAGAAAATTAAAAAATAGACTGCTAAAATAAGGAGGATGAACAGATTCTGCAGAAGGTTGAGCACCGCTAGATTCGAAAAAATAAAAAAAGCAGAGTCGCCGGAGCGGTCCTTAAGGTAGTATCCCTTAAGGTAGTATCATCTGCCTTCTGTACTGGCTCACGTGGATGATCTCCTTCTAGGATGAAACCGCTAACGTGCAAGGTCTAGAGCGGCAAAACTGTGCACTGATGAACTGGAACAAAGGAGAGTTATTCATCTGAAAAATGATCGGAGATTGAGAAAGAGAGAGAGTTGGGAATTCTTTTTGGAACATAGAGATGTTTTGTTCGAGTGTCTTTGCTCTACTCTGAGAGGCTCCTTATACAGGAGTGGAAGGACTTCGGCTAGTCAGTGGGCGGACGAAACGAAGAGTCGTCAGATACCCTTCAGAGATGCATGTATGTCTCACTCTCGCTTTTGTTATTAACAAAGTGCTCACACGTGTTCAATTTGATCTCGTAAAAAGATAAGAGTTGGTCCACGCCCTCGCACACACGCAGACGCCAACAGGCATTCGCCCACGCGCGTGCTTGTCGTGACGTGCCGAGCTGGACAGACGGCGGTGCGCGAGGGATCATTTCCTTCTTCCTCAAATTTCTTTATCATGCAATTCAATGATAGCATATAAGGGGTTGTTTGTTTCAGCCTTTTAATGGTTCAGATGTCTGAATGGTTTAGCACTTAATGGTTCAGACTGTTTGTTTCAGCCATTTAATGGTTCATATGTCTGAATGGTTCAAACATTTGCCTCTGAATGGTTAAATATTATACAGAGTCTGAATGGTTAAGACCTCTTATCTGAATTGATCAGACATTTGCCTCTGAATAGTTAAACAATATACTAGCTCTTAATGGTTCAAACCTCTTACTGGTTCAGACTTCTTACTGGTTCAGCACTTACGTATTCAGAAGTTGCCAAACAGCCCCTAAATAGAGGAAGATAAAATGTCTCAAATCCGATGTGGGATAAGTTGGTTTTATTCTTCCCAAGTGTTTGACTTTGTGATTTAATTTATCATTCAACCGAGTACCATTTTTTGCGCACAATATATCGAAACACTCCTCCACCTACCACATTAGAGTTTGAGTATAATGTGAGTATGAAGACCTTATCCTCACTTGAAAATAGAGAGACTCCCCACCCAAACATAGAAGTACAAATAAATATAATATCATAGACAAAAACAAGACCATAAACACAAGAACCAAAATTTCCAACACTATAATGAGACACAAAACACAAAACTACAGGGGAAAAAAAGGACCTGCAACTCATTTTCCATAGAGGATGGTGATCAATGTCCTGTAAGCAGGCCCTCTCTTGTTCTTTAAAACCTCTCTCACTCCATCCTCTTCAGGCACGGCTCCTTTCTTCTTCAGCATTTCCAGCAACTCCTTCCCCTCCTCCTCCATGCCCGCCTCCACCAACCCTTCGAAGCTCCCGACACACGTGGCTGCATTCGGCTTCATTCCCCTCTTCCCCACCATCTCCGTTACGTACTTCTTCGCCTCCTTCACCAGCTTCCGGTCACCACTCCCCGCCAGAGACTTGATCAGCACACCGTACGTGTACGCGTTGGGAAGCACGCCGGAAACCAGCATTCGCTGGTAAGCTTTGTGTGCTTCTCTGGGCTGCCCTGCGTCACTGTACGCCTCGATCACGGCCGTGTGGGCCACGATTTCCGGCATCACGGACTTGTCTTTGATCTGGGAGAAGAGCTCCAGTGCCTCATGTGTCAAACCGTCCTTGGACAATCCGTCGAACATCTTGACTGCATTGTTGAAAAAGCCGTCGGAGCGCATGTTGTGGAACACCTCCGGTAGGTTCTTCGGGTCTTTGGGCTCCTCTATAACCGGTTTCTTGTTAAACGGGTCGTACGGAGGAGGAAGCTTGGATTTATCGATCGCCTTCGCCGGAGATTTATCCGGCTCCTCCAGGTCCGAATCCTCCCCATCCGAATCGGACAACGAGAAATTGACCAAGGTGTTGCGCCTCCGAGGGGGTTGCGGGTCGGCGGCGGCGGTTGAGCAAAACCTAATTCCGTGGCGTGGTTGCGAAGCCAATAGATGGCGAGAAGACGATGGAGTAGGAATTGCAGGCTGGGAATGGGAGAGAGAGAGGGGCGGTATGCCTTTGCAGAGAGATGAAGAAGCGATGGTGCGGAAGATGAACCGCCGTGCAAGGGTCGCCGGGGCCATAGTTTACGGCGGACGAAATATCGACTCCGGCCAACTAGTGAATGTCGTAACTGGTAACTCCAGATTTCTAGAACTCCTGTCTGTCCAGACCAAAATAGAAATATTATGATATGCACACACTTTTCCGGTCGATTTTAAAAAAAATAATTTTAATATTACTTGTGTTTCATAAAACGGTTCCTATATTGACTTTTAAGAAAAAAATAAAATGGATTCTATTTTGATTTTAAGAGAAATAAAAAGTGTATATATATATATATATATATATGTATATATATATATGTTTGACCTTTTAGTTTTCTCCTTGATATAATGGATAAAGTAAGATACAATGGATAAATTATTAGTGAACAAGTATGATGTAATAGGGAAGATAAGAAAAATAAGGATAAAAGTGGGAGTATTTTGGGAAAAATGAAAAGATAAAAGAGAATGTGTTTTAAGAAAAGGGGGGAGTACTTATTTATCCATCTGGTCTTGAAATTTATACAGAGTACTAAATTTGAATCAATTGGTTCCGGTATTGGGTTGGGTATATTTGTAATAAAAATTGACGCCTTCAGGTTTGTAGAATTGATAAAAAATTAGTAAAAATACTACCAATGAAAAACATCTTAATTGAATAAAAACAAAAATAGGACTAATACGTAACTATTCAGTCCAAGAAACAATAATTATGATATTTACTTTTTCTTTTAAAAAAAACTCATTCTTCAATGAAGAAGGTAAATGATAAGGTATCATACCTTCTTCAATTTCAGAGAGGTATTTTTACCTTTTCCAGGTGAGCATGATACGGTATTTAGCTCGTACGGATATCGTGCCAAACACTTCAATTTGGTATGTGATTTTACGTTCTACCGATCCTAATCCCAAAGTTTCAGCTCGTTATAGTCGGTATTGGTTTCAGAATAAATCGGGATGAATACATGTACACCTAACTTAAACTTTAAAATGTCACAAAAATATTTATTTTTTAAAAATTGAAAGTATATTTAAACAAAAATACATAAAAAACATAAAATAAATTATTAAATGCAAGAAATGCTTATTAAATTTAGTTTATATCTCACAAATTACAGTGAACGGATCATAACAAAATGATATTTTAAATGTGTGTTACTATGTTTAAATTCTTCTACAAAAAATTAAAACTCAAATAAAAGTACAATGTAAGCATAATAAAATTTGAACCAAATTTTAAGAACAAACTTATTATTCAATGAAAAAATGTAAAAAGATTATTATCTTTATAAAATATTAGTATATATATTCAGTTCGAGATTTTCAGTATGGGAAATTATCTCGTACCGTTCCCACATACCAAACCGAAAATTTAGTTCAATATTTTAGCAGTATTTTTTGGTTTGGTATTTTTCGATTCAATTTTCTCAGTTTTTCCAGAAATTTTCGGTATCGGTTCGGTACTTGTCCAACCTTACACAATTTTATCCTCTCCATACAAATGGTAAACACAAAGAAAATACCAAACAAACACTCAAACATACCCAAACAACAAACACAAGCATACGAGACTAATAAGTGACCATATTCACCAGACAAGGGTTTTGCTTATTAACTCATTAATTTATAAAAGGAGTATAATAAAAAGGCAAAAAATATAGGTATCCTTCAGGTCAAGACGTGAATGCCTCGGGGAGAGGGCTTAGTTGCCTCGCGGGGATGGTTATGACCGCCCTCGGGAGAGGACTTTGGCACCTCGTGGAGAGGCTTATAATTGATAGGTGAAGATGGCAAAACATGAAACGGGGAACTAAGAAAAGAAAAAATAGGTGTTCTGTTGGAAAATAAAAATTACACTCATGCTATACCTTGTAGGAACTAGTGTTACTAGCTCTGCAAAGTCTTGAAAATTAGACTAATGGGGTGTTGACATGTGACATTTCTTGAGGGAATCTCATGTTCCATAAAACTACTATGCAGAACAGAAAGACATATACAAAAAAGCTACAATTTCAAGCATTTGTTGAAGATGTAATTTTCAAAAGAAATGAGCCAAAAGTTGAGTGAAAAAACAATGACAAACACACCCTATAAACCAAAGGGAAGTGAGTCATTCATTAGCTCGCGGTGAGAAGAAGATACGATCATTTGGTGTTCTTGAAATCATCTAGAAATTGTTGAAGATCTTCAAGTTTGGCATTATGCAGACCTGCAGGTGAACGGCATTATAAAAACACAGATTCTTGGTATGCTTTGAACAAGTAATTTTGCATAGATGAGCCAATGATGAAGAGAACTTGCCAGAATGGTCACCATTCCCATGATTGTTCAGTTTGCAAACTTTCCCTGCTCTCTCGTGTTCAATCTCAGTAGACATCCGAGTTAGCCGCTTCTCCATGGACGAACGGAACTCTGATGCACTTGTTACCAGCTCTGGACCCACACAAGTTTAAGATATATAAACATCGACTGCCTAGCTGCTTCACAGCAGCTAAGGATCATATTTGGAAATGTTCAAATGTCTGATTTCATAGTTAGAGCTTGGTGACATATTGCAGCACAAGGATCAGAAATACTTCACATTTGATTGAAAAATAAAACCCAAAATCTCTGATTTTTCTGCAAGAACTTATTCAAATTCAGAAAGGAACTGTGGGCTTCTAATTGCATTCGATGACAACATCATATTAGAGGAGCGTTTACCTGCAAACTTATCGTGCACACCCAGTTCGTTATAAAACTGTACCACTTTATCAAGAGAGGCTGCAGATTGTTTACTCATGCTACACTGCCTTTCCAGTGCTTGTAGCTCTCTTTTGAGGTCGGCAGACTCTTTACCTACCTGATTCGAAAAATACCATATGGGACAAAATAATTTTAAAAGCTTATCCTCCCAACACATCACATTATCATGTACCTGAGCGAGTTTGTTTCGCAAGGAATCCAACTGTGCATCCAGTTCTGCATCACGATCCAAGCAAGTGTCACCAGGCGGTTCATCCTAAAGAGCAGTGCCCAAGAAGACTTTTAAGCCAATGTAGGTGAAATACTGAAATTGAGCTATGTGCCCAAGTCACAAGCTAAATTTAAACACATCCATGGAAAACAAAAAAACAAAAGTCTCTTCACTTCGGATAAAGCTCGAGACCAATTCAAAACTTCAGGTAAAATAATAATGGACAGGGGGCAATAGGAACTTTTCCCAAACACTAATCGACAATTCAACAACTCATTTGTCTAAATGACAACATAGTTTCATCTAATGATATCCTTAATTCTTAACCCACAAACCTTAGGCAAAGAGAACCCTTCTGGTACCATAAAACACTGATTCAAACAGTATTTCTCCCACACGCTTAGACGATTGTCCACCCTCAATTGAACCATCTTGCGAATGTAATCCACACCCTGCAAAACCCAACCATCAGTCAAAGAAAGAGAGGGAAAAAAATCAGAAAATATAAAAAAGGCCAGAATTTCAATGAGCAACACTATAGATCTGCGAATTGAGATTCGTCATTGCACAAAGCGAACCTTTTTTAGATCTACGGATCGATCTGTACCCTCGATTTTTAGACTCTTTTCTCCCTCCCTACAGGTAAAAAAACTATCTTGAATGGAAACTCTGCTCCCGCATATGTAAATGTATACAATTATACACGGAAATAAAACATGCATTGTATAGAGAGAGAGAGGGAGAGGGAGAGCTCGTACTGCTGGAAGAAATCAAAAGCTTCATTTAAAATGATGTTCACGGAATCGACGACCTCGTTGATGAATAACTTAGGGTTTAGACGGTAGGAATCGAAGACTTCCTCGCTCAGGCTGCCCTCCATTTTCACGATTTCTTGTTCTGTGGTGAGCTCCACAAAAAACCTTGAAATTGGGATTTCAAAAGTTACAAAAACCGCGAATTCCTAACCCAAAAATATCCGCAATTTACTTTTTTGTTCGAAACAAAATTAGTCCGTAATCTTTTTGGTTGGGCATGAGCCCTGTGATGTGGTGTGTGGGGGAGGAAATTGATCCACAAAATAACTCACGGTGATGCGAGTTTTGTTGAAATAATTCTCAGGCCCTTCTATTTTCAAGAAGACAGCAGAGGTCCTTACATTTTGTTGTAATGACTGGAAGGGGACATTTCATCCAATATTTCATCTATAAACGTTAATAAATGTATTTTTTCCTTATTCTTTTCTAAATGTTTTAAGGTAATAAATCTTAGGTCGCTCCTTTTTTTATTTCTTTGTTTTTCTTTCATTTTGTTACTATTTTTTAAAGTGTTATTTTAGAATTTTTTCTATAAAATCGTATAAAAATTCAAAATTGTTTGTATTATATTAAAACAAATGAAATAAAAAAAATTTAAAAAAATAAAAAACAAGGTAATGGCAAAATAGGAAAAAACGGTATTGGAAAAATAGGAAAAAATACATTTATTAACACTTACGGATGATGTATTGGATGAAATGTCCCCTCCCAGTCATTACAACAAAATATAAGGACCTCAGTTGTCTTTTTGAAAATAGAGGGACCTGAAAGTTATTTCGACAAAACTCGCGTTACCCACGAGTAATTTTCTGGAAATTGATCTTTTTTTGTAAGCAATACACTTTCAAATTATCACTTTATTTTTAAAAAAAATTATATGGTACATTGGGATGTATGATATTTTTTTATATATTTGCGTGAATATTTATTTTCAAGTAATTATAAAATATAAGTTTTGTATATTTATTTATTTTAGTATTTATTCAAAATATGTATATTATAAATTATATGTACTCATTGCGTTTGAGAACTATATGATACTCACTATGTTTATACAAAATATATATTTGACGGATACCTTAAGAACCGAATATCCGACTCAATGAAGAACACATCAAAGCTCAAGTTTAAAGGCCCAAAAAAGAAGTGATAGGTCAAAAAGGAGGCCTAGTGCTGCTCGATTGATGTATAAAAAAGTGGTTGAAGCTTGTCTAGATTCTATGCTCGTCCATGTGTGGGCCAAGTGTGATCCCAGTCGAGAAGCTGAAGATTGATCCTTTTGTGTTCGAAGATCTAGGCTTAAAGTAAACTTATATGTATGCTTGGCCCAAACCTTGTCCAGATATTTCTGTAGGCATGACCTGCATGCCAAATGCTCATTCATGAAGGTCAAGCTACCTCTTGTTTGCCTATAAACAACTCTCATCGGGTTGAGGGGAGGAGATCGATCTCATTTTTAAGTGAACTAACTTAAAGATATTGTCTCTTTAAGGAATTTTTTTTTCTCTCGACTCGAGTCTACAATTTCCTTCATTTGTGTTCTCATTCAGAGTTGCAAACTTCATCAAGTTGCTCTTTGATCAGTTTCACAGTGTTTACTAGGGGTGAGTACGGGTCAGGGTGGTTCAAACTTTATACAATCCCACGTTTTGTCCAATTTTTTAAACGGTCCAGAATGGTTCGGTTTTCAAGTTTATCCCTCTTTGTCCCTTAATATTCGTGATCAGGTCATTGTTCAAAATTAAATATAAAAATATAAAATACATAATAGGAGACAACCTGCTTTTGACTTGTAAAGTAATTTTAAAAAATGATATCTTTGTTTAGAATGTTTTCAAGAAGTCAAAACAATAAGGAAACACAATAAATGTTACATAATGCATCAAAAGTCAAAACTATAAACTTCATGTAAACTACGAACCACAAATTGGGGTGGATCAGGTCAGAACGGTCTGAATTTTTAGGTATTTTGGTCCTAGTCCATTTTTTAAAATATTTGAATCTGAATACTTTTTTATACTTACTTTGGGAAAAAGAAAAATTGTGATACTCCCTCCGTCCTATAATGATCTTCCCGGTTCGCAAAACGAAGAAAAATCCCAAGTTTTTTCAATCTATTTTATTTAAATATTGGTATAGAAATAAAAAATAAAACATATATATTTAAAAACTACACCAAAAGTTCAACAAAACAAGTGGTGACAAGAATATTTTATTTTATCATATAGGCCATGAAAAAACACAAATAAATATAAATTCTCGTGAAATTGAAATAGTGCTCTGGGAAAATCATTATAGAATGGAGGGAGTACTTTTTAGTGTTGTATCATTATGTAAATAAATAAATATATACCTATACATGGGACAATGGGAAGGAAAAGGAAAATATTTATGTGTCGCAGTTTCGTCCCATTTTAAAACAATTTGAAATAGGTACACGACAAAATATGTGGGTTGGGACAACGAGTTCTAGATTCTTGCCCATTCCAAGTGTTTAGTGATCACAGTGATGGTGCTACAACAAAGGAATAATGTTTTGATGGCTATACGGTGGCTTTGGGATGTCGCACACTATCGCGAATCTCAATCTAATTGAAACGATAAAAATATAATCATTGAATCGAATTTGACTTCCTCTTTGGATCTCTATGACTAGGTGAATAATAAGCGGTCATCTCACGGTGATGCTAGTGTTTGAGGTGATCTACGTGATTGTGTCTGCATCTGTGGGGATGCAGCACGACAAAGCAGAAAGAGTGACCATGTAGTCTAATGGAAGGATTGTCAAAAGGAATGTCAAAGTTCTACAGGAAAATCAGACAAATTAAAGATTCAACCACTCGCGACAGTATAGCTAGAAGTACAATCGCTGGAGGGTGGAAGGTTGTTATTAATGAACCTTGCAAGCTTTATTGCAACTCTTTTAGCATTGATGCAACAGGTGCCAGGTGGCACTTACAAGTCTATGAAAATTACATAGTGCTCGTAGGAATCCCTCCTCCTTAGACTCCTAGTTGGCTCTCTTCTTCCCCAACCGACTTTGAGGAGTGGATGAAAAAAGGGGTTCAGATCTCAATTGGCATTTAGTGAAGTATTTTATCGGTCTAAATCAGATATATAACTTATTTTTTTGAAGGTCTCACAGGGAATTGTATATTTTCCATTATTCAATAAGATGTGAAAGAGGAGTTTTAGACACTCCACATCCGTTTCAAAGGGTTAGGGCCCTAATGTCTTTGTATGCCATACATTGGGGAAGGGGTGGGGCTCAATAAATTCCATATGGAATAATCTCACGTGTCGCTAGTTTACTTTCTCTTGTATAAGACGATCACTGAATGAAATAAAACTACGATCGTTGTCCACGTGGTACTCCTTGTAGGAAAAAATATAATGACTGAATTTTGAAGATCATGCGTAAATTTAAAAATATGCAAACTTAAACATGGAAGGAATATTTAAAAAGTACGGTAAGATTCGTAGCTATGGAAGATTGGTAGACATTGGTGGTAACTATGCTTATTATTTAGACGAAATATATCACGTAAAATAAAAAATATCAAAATAAAAAATTTAAATTTTTTTTATTCCAAAATAAGACTAGTACCATGTAATAATTTGAAATTATATATTGATACTTCATAATGTTTTTAAAAAAAATATTTTGAGACTTTGTTATTACTATTTTGAAGATAAAAATAAAAAGAATGGGAGCTCATACTTTCTTCCTGTTTTCATCCTAGTTTACGGCTTTATTATCAGAGAGAGGTGATGACAAATTAAACATAAAGTCGCGTTGATTTTCCCAAGAAAACATGTAACCGTAACCAACACAAATTTCAAAAGCAAATTACAGGATGAACATGGAAGAAGAGCTCGAGCAGGATCGGAGAGCAAAACCTACTCTAACTGCTCCTGAACTTCCGACGCAGTGACTTCAATCCCGTCCAATTCTCAGGTATTCCATTAATAATCCGTTGAATTCATGCGAAGCTTGCATTTTCTGCTGATTCGCTTCGATTTAGTTTCACTTTTCACCTCGTTCCTTCAAATTTGCGTCCGCATTTTCTTCTGATTTGAGTGTAATTATGAGAACTGGACTGGTTTTTAAGCATTGCTCTGATCTTGTCAAAATTAGAGTAAGTACGGTTGTGGTTGTATCTGGTTCAGCTCTGTAATTGAGCTGTTAGTTGGACTGGAAAATTGTGAGGGGTGGGAGAAGAGATTGGGAGAAAACGGATCAAGGCCAAGGTTAGATTGAGAGAGGGTATCATAAAACCAATCAGAGACACTTATTTTCAGAATTTGTAAAGATGTCTTTATGATTGTTCAAAATAAAGAAATGACAAATGCAGGCCCACCAAAACTATTGCAATCAATCAATTGTTCTGACTGAAAATGAAATCAATTAATCCCTACCAAAACTTCTGCCTGGAGGCAGTCAACTTAGGTCAAATAAGTCTATCCAAAGATGGGATGTGGTCATTGTATTCTTTCAAGTGTTGAGTATCGAACCTTGGAGCGACTGAGTTTGGAAGGGATGCTTGCAGAGGGTGGAGGTGGTATGGATAGAACTTCGGGTAGGAACCTTGAGTTGCCCGTTAACATAACATCCATTTTACGAGAGTACGAGACTGTAGATCTCATTGGGAAGTGTATGGGCCCACTTCCTAAGGGTTTCTAGAGTCTGCAAATGCAGATTTCGCATGGATATTTGGACTGCTTGAATCATAACATGGACATCATGGGACAAAAGGAATTAAATACAAATACATATTAACAAATATAATCTCTGTCCCAAAAAGAGTCACGTTTGCTATACTAGATATTCTAAAACTAGCGTTACAAACACAACTCTTTTTTTTGGGACGGTCACAGAGGGAGTATTTTCCAAGTTGCTTTTTGTATAGGTAGAATGCATAGTTTTATTGAAGCTCATTAAAGTTTTGAACTTAAAAAATGATGGATTGAAGTAGTTGTTGCATTCTTCTAATTGGTAATATGTTCAGTTGTTCACTCTTAAAGATGAAAAAGAGACGTTTATTTGCTAAATTTTATGAGATATCTTATGTTAATCTGTCAAAATGGGATTCACGGCCTAAAACTCCACATTACTTGATGTTCCAAATTAAGTGCAATGTGCTTCTTTAATTTTTGCCAGTACCTGAACTCGTTCATTTATTTGGTACACCCACAGTAGTGGTTTGATTATAGCGACATTTTTATGCATATAATATTTCATTACATGCTCCTTAATTTTTTCAGAAATCAATGTGATTCAAAATTCATGGGAACTTCTTTGAAGCACAATTCAGCCAAATTTACTGATGCCAGAGACCCTGAAATGAATAAGTATATAAAGAACATGTATGGAGAACTGAAGAGCGGTAAACACCTGGTTAAATTATCCAATCAGTTTTACATGTGTCCCTACTGCCCTGATAAAAGAAGGGACTACCAGTT
Organism: Cuscuta australis; assembly: GCA_003260385.1. Taxonomy (NCBI): domain Eukaryota; kingdom Viridiplantae; phylum Streptophyta; class Magnoliopsida; order Solanales; family Convolvulaceae; genus Cuscuta; species Cuscuta australis. Next base: position 975,839 of record NQVE01000129.1, on the reverse strand, counting down.
TATAGATCTCTTGCAGCATGCAAGTGGGGTTGGCACCGGAGGTTCACAGAAAAGGTCTGCAAGACACAAGGCAAATCATCTTGCCCTGGCTAAGTACTTGGAAAGTGAAATACCTCATAAAGCTGGTCCTTCTACAACAATCTGTGAGGCTAATGATAATGCAAAGGAGAATTTGTTGCAGAACAATGAGAAAAGTTCTGACATCTGTGCCTGGGTCGTTTCTGCAAAGGATTATAGTTCTGATAACATAGTAAGAAATGATCTTAGCACCCTGTCTATAATTATGGAAAAAGCTCAAAATACCAACATTTGCCCATACTGCCCCGAGACAAGAAATCGACGCTTTCAGTATAAAGATCTTGTGCAACATGCAAATTCCATTGGCAATTGTAATTCACTGAAAAGGACTGCAATAGACAAGGCAATTCATCTTGCACTAGGTAAGTACTTGGAAGGCCATATTACCGCTGGGTCTGGCCCATTAGAGAAAAAATATGATGCTAATCTTAATGGAAAGAAGAATATGTTTGCGAAGAATGAGAAAAAATCTCATCTTGGTGCACAGGTAGTTGACGCAGACTATAGTAATCATGATAAAATAGTTGAAGAAGATCTCAGCACTATGTCAAATATTATGGAGAAAGCTCGAATGACCAACATTTGTCCATACTGCCCCGAGAGAATAGATGGAGTCTTTCAATATAGAGATCTTGTGCAGCATGCGAAGTCAGTTGGAAATTGTTATTCTAAGAAAAGGACTGAAATAGATAAGGCAATTCACATTGCACTGGCCAAGTACTTGGAAGGTCACATTACTACTGGAGCTGGTCCTTCAAAGCCTCCTTTGCAGGTAGATGCAAATAATGAGAGTGATGAAATCTTTGTATGGCCTTGGGTTGGCATCATAGTCAATATTCCCACAAGATTTAATGATGGTCGATATGAAGGGGACAGTGGTAGTGAATTGAGAGATCAATTGGAAAGTAGAGGATTGGACCTAACTAGGGTGCGACCTTTGTGGAATTCCCAGGGCCATTCAGGTTCTGCAATTGTTGAATTTCATAAGGATTGGTCTGGATTTATCAATGCCATGTCTTTTGAGAGACATTTTGAGGCTAATGATCATGGAAGGAATAATTGGATGTCAAAGAATGGCACGGAGTCTGATCTTTATGCGTGGGTAGCTCGTGCAGATGATTATAATTCTAATAATATTGTAGGGGAAGATATCCGCATGTTTGGAGATCTTAGAAACCTGTCAGATATTATGAAAGAAGAAGGTCATACTATTACAATGATGGGAGATATCCAGCATAAAGATCTTTTGCTGCACACAGAAGAGATTGGCAGTTGCAGTTCACAGAAAATGATTTCAAGAGACGCTGCAAATCGCTTAGTCCTGGCAAAGCATGAAGAACTGAAGAATGGTAAATACCAGGTTAAATTATCTTACCATTTTTACACATGCCCCTTCTGCCCTACTAAGAAGGGAGAGTTCCGGCATAAAGATCTTTTGCAACATGCAAGTGCGATTGGATGTTTAGAGAAAAGGACTGTAATAGACAAGGTAAATCACCTTGCACTGGCTATGTACTTGGAAAGTGACATATTTACTGAAGCTTCTCTAACGACACCTTCTATGGAGGTAGATTCCCTTGCAGATCATGACCGTGATGAAAAGTTTGTGTGGCCATGGGTTGGCGTCATTGTAAATATTCCTATCAGCTTTATGGATGGTCATTATGTGGGGGAGAGCGGTATTGAGTTGAGGGATCAGTTGGCGAGTAGAGGATTTGATCCATATAGGGTGCGTCCTTTATGGACCTACCAAGGCCATTCTGGCGCTGCAATTGTTGAATTTCATAAGGATTTGTCTGGACTTACTAATGCCATGTCTTTCGAGAAAGACTATGAGGCTAAAGGTCATGGAAAACGGAATTGGCTGTCAAAGAATGAGAAGGGCTCTGATCTTTATGCATGGGTGGCTCGCGCAGCTGACTATAATTCCCATAACATTGTTGGAGAAGATCTTCGCAAGTTTAAAGATCTTAGAACTTTTTCAAATATTATGGAAGAAGAAGCTGGAAGGACAAAGATGTGCCCATACTGCCCTGAAACAAGAAAACGGGACTTCCAGTACAAAGATCTTTTACAGCATGCATCAGCGATTGGCAATTGCAACTCACTGAAAAGGACTGCAAGAAACAAGAAAAATCATCATGAACTGGCTAAATACTTGGAAACTCATGTAGCTGCTATAACTAGTCCCTCAAAGCCTTATGTGGAGGCTGATACCTTTGTAGATATTGATCCTAATGAAATGTTTGTCTGGCCATGGACTGGCATCGTAGTTAATATTCCTACTACCTTCAAAGACGGACATTTTGTAGGGGAGAGTGGTACTAAATTAAGGGATCAGTTGGCAAGTGGAGGATTTAATCCAACTAAAGTACGAGCTTTGTGGAATAACCAAGACCATTCTAGTACTGCAATTGTTGAGTTTCGTAAGGATTGGTCTGGATTTACCAATGCTATGTCTTTTGATAAATATTATCAGGCTAATCAACATGGAAAGAGAAATTGGCTGACCAAGAATGAGATGAAGTGTGATCTTTACGCATGGATAGCACGTGCAGATGATTATTATTCTAATCACATTGTTGGTGAAAATCTACGCAAGATTGGAGATCTTAGAACAATATCAGATATTATGGAAGAAGAAGCTCGAATGACCGCAAAACTAGTAGGCAATTTGTCAAATGCTGTTGAGGCAAAGAAAATGTGTTTGCTAGATATAAAGAGTAAGCTTGAGGAGACAGAAATCTCACTATGCCAGTTGATCAAGGAAAAGGCTCTTCGTCACGCATATAGTACTGAAGGTATTTCATGTTCAAAAGTTGAATGTTAACCAAGCTAATCAAATTGGACATAGGTTTAAACTTGACATTCTCTTATGCTTTGATCAGAGATAAAAAAGACTGAGTCAAGTGCTAGGGATCATCTTAGGAGGATATACAATTACCACGAGAAGCTGAAATTTCAGCTGGAAACTCAAAAGAGAGATCTTGAGCTCCGAGGTCAAGAACTAATGAAGAGGCAGATGCAAGATGAATTTAAGAGAAAAAAGCTTGCTGAAGACCTCAAGCAGGTGTTGCATATACTTCTTAGTTATTGGGGATTGTGCGATCTTATTTTTTGGACATTCTCAGTCTGGCTAGTCGATTTGGAGAGCTTAGCAATTAAAGGGTCCACACATTTCTCTCAAAAGTCGATGACCTGTATGTTTTCTGTGTGATATGCACTTTAGCAATGCCTGTGACATACTCTAATTCTAATTGTTTTTTTTATCACCAATTTCTCATTTTCTTTACATGCATATGCTCCTTTCTGGTGTACCAAAAAAAACATACATGCACATCCATATATACTCAAAAGTTTGATGACTGTCTAGATGATAGAATTATATTCTTACACTGTAAACCATGCTCTAAAATTATATCCTACCTCCATCCCAAAACCAACTTGTCTTTTGAGAATGGCACAGAGTTTAAGAAAATGAAAAAAGTTACTCAATTGCCCATACTTTAAGGTAGAAACGTGTAAAAAGGTAGTAATTGTAGTTGGTATTTGAGGGTAAGGATGTAAAGTAGATGTAAAGTACTTGCCATAAATGGAAATGTAGAGAAGATTTTGAGACAACCAGAAAAGGAAAGTGTAAACTTGTTTTTGGGACAGAATATAATTTTTACACCTTCCATTTTTTTTCAGAATGCGGTAAAATATGGCTCCCATCAAGCTGCTGCTGAGATAAAAAGAAAGGCGGATGAAAAATTAATGAAGTTGGCTGAGGTGCAGAAGGTATTTGGCTGCTCTAGTTCCTGTTACAATAATGATTGGGGTTGTTTCATGCATGAAGTTAAAACAGTTTTAAGAAAATGTGTACTGGTCTTTGTAATTTCAGAAACAAAAGGAAGAACTCCATAGGAGAATTAGTCAACTGGAGAAGAAACTGCATGCAAAACAAGCTTTAGAGCTTGAAATTGAGCAGTTAAGAGGTCAACTCAATGTGATGAAGTACATGGAGGATGAAGGTGATTCGGAAGTCTTAATAAAAGTCGAGTCATTGCTCAAGGCCTTGAGGGAGAAGGAAAGAGAACTTGGATATATGGAAACATTAAACCAGACTCTAATTGTGCAGGAGCGGAAGACAAATGATGAGCTACAAGATGCCAGGAGAGAGTTGGTTAATGTTAGTGCTTAAATTTTCTTCATTTGTGAAAGTTGACTTCACTCTTGCAATAGTTCTTAATTCTTCTCAATCGTGGTGTAATATGTCATGCATTGGACAAAATTTCAGTTCTGACATCCAAACCATGCAAATTACACATTTTTTTGTTCAAATGCCTATTTTTTTTCTCTATTTGGGTATGATGTTTAGGGATTAGCTGGGTTGTTGTTGTTGTGGGATTCACCTGGGTTGTTGTTGTTGTTGTTTAGGGATTAGCTGATAGAAATGTTGCTTTTGCAGGGCATGAAGGAAATGTTGTTGAACACTCATATTGGTATCAAGAGGATGGGGGAGCTTGATAGCAAGCCATTTTATGAAGTAATGAAAAGGAAGTATAGTGAGGCTGAAGCAGATGAGAGGGCCACAGAATTGTGCTCACTTTGGGAGGAGTACCTTAAAGATCCTGAATGGCATCCTATAAAGGTGGTCAACGTTAATGGCAAACATCAGGTATGAAGTTTAAGGCTAAAAAGTTCATACATTTTTCATTGCCCGCACTACGGTATTTTTGAAAATACTATGCAACTTAAGTAGTTCTATGAGCTAATCTCTCAAGTTCTTGTAACTTCAAATCTACAACAACAACAACAAAAACAACAACCCCATTAAAATCCCACAAAAAATAGGGTCTGGGGAGTGGGGAGGGTGTGTGTACGCAGACCTTACCCCTACTCGAAAGTAGATAGACTGTTTTCAGGAACCCCCCCCCCCAACTTAAGCACAAGAAAATATGGCAGTTTTGCAATGTTCAAATCTCTCAAGGCCGATTTTGGTATATCAGCTTTACATAAGTGATCGGTGTTCAAAGGAAGAGAGTTTGTGCAATTTCACACTCACTGACTTTCAAAATGAAAAATGATTACTATTTATGTGAAGGACCTCAAAGAGTTTCTGTGAATAATATGTCATTGTTATGAATTAGAGCCTCTTTTTGCATGTTCTAGAAAAAATGTGAGCTCAGATCTCGGACCAAAGGTGTGTGTACACATGTCGTGTTCACTTCATTTTGTCCTATCGAGACAAACTGGATTGGATATTTTTTAAGAAGTACCAACCCTGAGGTGTATAACTGGGTTTACTGGCCAGAGGTAATATTCCTTCACATAAATCCAAAACTCTATTCAAAACTGACCCTTGAAATATTTGGTTTGATTAGTCATTATGAAACTGTTTGAGTAGTTTTTTTCTACTTTGTGAAAGGGAGTGTGACACGAATAAATGAGGCAGGTAAGTTGATCTAGGAAGTGCTATACGTGTAAGAAACATGCCAAATGATAGAATTTAGGGTGTAAGGGTTACTGGACTGGGCCATAAGACCCTAGGGCGGAATCGTATTAAAAGATTAAATTGAATCGATTACTTAGTTTAACTCAAGAGCTTATAAACTCATTTGTTTTCTCATCAAGCTCTGATGTGGGACTCTTCCTAATACCCTCCCTAAGTGGACAACCGAGCCATTTTGAATCTAACCGGTTAACCACTTGCAAATGAATTCTTGTTCCCGTGAAATACATATTTGAGCCGCAACATCTAGAGGACACTGAGTCGCTGGGTATGGACTTTCAAATGAACAATCGGGTTAAATGGGTCACACGTTATTTTTCATACGGACAACAGAGCTAAAGACTCACGAGCCGCTAGGAGTGAACGTCTAGATGGACATTTTGACAAAAAAGGTGGGCCAAAACCTGCATTGATACCATGATAGAATTTAGGATGGGTAAGGGTTACTGGATGGTTGACTTGGTTCCTTGACATGCTATCGGAGCTTTGGCGACCAAGAGGTCATGAGTTTGAAATTCACTGGCGCCCAATTTTTAAAAAGTTAAGGTTTCATGTGTAAGGCTCAAAGAAGTCACGGCTGTACTTGATTGGGTGTGTTAGAGTATATAAAGACCTTTCCTGAGCTTAGATTCTATCACCACATCACTTGCCACCTTGAAGTAACTTCTTTTCCTGTGTGTGTGGTTCAGGCGGTGATCAATGAAGAAGACGAAAAACTGAGAGACGTGAAGGAAAGTTACGGGGACGAAGTTTACAACGCGGTCATAAAAGCCCTCCTCGAGATAAACGAGTACAACTCGAGCGGGATGTATGTAATTTCAGAGCTATGGAACTTCAAGGAGAGAAGGAGAGCCACCCTCAAGGAAGGGGTTGAGGCTCTGATGAACCAGTGGAAGCACTCCAAATGGAAAAGGGGGATGGATTGATTTATTTGATTTGATGAGTGGACTCGCCTGGCTTGGTTGAACTCAGTGAGTTTGTTGTAACTTGTAACACTAATTCTATTTGTTTTCCCAGAACAAATAATAATCGAGTAATAACCTGTACTCCGGAGTGCGTGTATATATACCTTGTAACGGAGAATCATTTCTATTGTGTGTATTCATGAATTTGATTACAATTTTTATACATTTATTTGTCTTGAGCCCAATTGTCCTCTTTTGTGTTTATATGATCTTTGCCTCGTCCATTTTGTTTGTGACTTATATTCAAGCCATAATAATTGTCTTAATTTTTTCTAGAGTCTTAAAATGAATGTTTCATTTTCTTTAAGAAAATGAATTTGTGATTTAGAATATTTTCTCTCATTTCCATAAATTTTAATCATATATTCTTAACTTTTCACATTTTTTAGGAACGCAGTAAAAGACAAAGTCGGATAATTTTATGGGACATAAGAAGTGTAAATGCCTTGTACATACAATTACATTTTTGGATTTTTTATGATATGCTAATTATTCCTCTAAAGAATACTTAACTTTGTTCATATATCTTTCACTTTTCGCAGGAAAGTTACTACTAATGTGATAATCATCTATCGATTGTACCAAAAATAAATCCATCGATTGTGAATCAAGACATTTTAAAAAAAAATAATGTCACTAATGGGCTGTAAAGTAAAATAGAATAGATCATTTGATGAATTGCACGGTTATAATGACACCCATTTTGGATGTCATTTTATGACACTTGTCCAATTAGACTCCTACGGTGATACGTTCGAAAAATGATGGTTCTAGTCCTTTTTAATTCTCGATAAATCTCTCCACCCCAATTCAATTCGAACTCATCTCTTTCAATTTCAGTTCAAATTTTGTTGACTTTGAGATCCAAACAATTGTATGAGGATTGATCATTTGATGAATCCATTTGTCGCCTTAATTATGAATGTCTTGAAATAAAGTAAAGTGATACTTTAAAAGTATTAATAAATTGATACTTTATTAAGTGATACTTTGAAAATAGTTATGTTGGAGTGTCATATTAACCTTATCGTGTATTGAAAAATTTTATAAGACAATTTTTTTTAAAATAATTTTTATAATGATACATTGATATGCAATGTATTTTTTATTTAATTGATAATTAAAGTTGTAATCCCTATGGTTTCACTTTAAAAAGTTAAAAAAACAATTTGGGCTGGGTCCATACTTGTGTTATACTCACTTTTCTAGCAAAGCAAGGCCTCTCTGTAATCTGTGGACCATTAGCCAGTGGAATAGTGAGACTGCTTCTTCTTTCGGTGGCCGATTCACCTCCGATCTTCCATCGTCGCCGCGGATTAGGGTTACGATCAGGTAGAACCAGAGCCCCCTTTCTTCTATTTTTTTGGTATCTGCGAATCCATTTTTTTACGGAATCACTCGAGATGCATTGTCTTGTACTCTGTCTTAGGGTTTTTGATGGAGTACTGAGATTGCTGTTTGACTTGTTTAGCTGATAATGGCGTTCGCTCTTTGAATTCTGTAGGCTTGAGTAATTTATTCGTCTGATTGTTATGTGAAATTAAGTGTTTCGTGATTTTGCCGGAATATTCCACCCCATTATACTTTGTTTTTGGATAATTTGCGTATGTGAGTACGATTTGGTTCTGCAAATGGATTCTCTGATGAATTGTATTGTCTGCTTCAATTTCTGTTTAGGGGCAAAAATGGCATCCAAGATTAAGCAAGTTTCTGCGAAGGCTTGCGAGTTGACAAGGTTTGTTGCTAAGAACAGTTCGTCCTTCTACAAGCAGGCGCTGGAGCAGAACAAACAGTATATTGTTGAGCCATCCACTGTCGAGAAGTGTAATGAGTTATCCAAACAGCTTTTCTACACTCGTCTTGCCAGGTTACTGTCTGCACCTTTTTTTCTCTCTTTATGGCTGGCTGTATGCGAGTGGGGATACTGGGGAAACAATGCCGTTTCTTTCACTAGAGAATGTAATTGATTATCAAACTATGATTAAGAAAACCTTTGGCAAAGAGGTGAATCTAATTCTAAGTACTTGATTCTGTATCAGATTTGTGTTGATGGGGGTCAATTAATAATTTTTTCAAAGTGTTCAAGATTGATTTTGCTGAAGTTGAAAAAGGAATCAGAATGAAGTGTTTGACATATTCAGTGTTGTAATGTGATTCTGATGAAACATGTGTTGGCAGCCCTTTGCCATTTCTCCTGTCAAGTTGACTCATTGCTTTGTTCACTTAATTTTTACATTAGTTTTTTCATTTTGTGATGTGAGATCTTATCGACAATTGTTATCTTCATATTCACAATAAACTGGATGACATTTAAATATGTCCAAGCTTTCAACATGTCTTTTGACTCTTCAAAGATTACTTTCTAAGTTATGACTTTTTGGGGGTTCTTTAAAAGTACAGATTCACTCCAAAAATCATTTAATACTCTGTATTCTGTATATGAAAATGTTTCAACTTCTTGGGCTTGTGAATTCTTTATGGAAGTGATGGAACTATATGCTGTGTTAATATGCAGAAACTGCTCCTGTTTGTGTTTTCTTGAATGAAATTTTTAAAGTTTACTTGAGCATGGGATGCCATTTCCTTGCTGCTTGGTGTGCCACAATCACTCAGGGAACTAAAGTGACGTAGTTGTGGTTGTTTGGGTTTGTGTCGGGCATATTACCTGTCTCCCACAGTTTATTTTCTTAAGAACCGGAAATGGGAAGAACATAACCTCTTCCTGAGGGTTGTCAGTGGTTCTTAAGTCCTTGTTTGTCACTCTACTATATCGCTAGTTCACTTCAGTTCTTTCGATTGGACTGGAGGTAACCGCAGCATGGGGAATGTACCCGTCTCGTCAGAAGGCTCCAAAAGTTGCAACGTTTTTTGTATCGACCAACTCTTTCAACAATTCAACCTTTGGGGACTCAAAGAAGTGTGCCGTTTTCAGTTACTCGTCAAATGGCACTTGGTTCATATCTTTAAGCTACTGATCTATTTGTCACCACTAGCCTGTCTTTATTATCAGTCCAAGCTGCTTCCTAGTTGAAGGCTGATATTAAAGTTTGTTACTGTGTTATCTTCTTTTGCAGATATTTTTTAACTCTGTAATAGGAAGTATATTTTCTAGCTTCGGGCCTAGTCTAACCAATTAAAATAAATATTTATTGATAAATACTGAGTTGTTCAATTGGTAGCTTATATTTTGTGTATTCTTCGCTGTGAACTATATGATTATACTTCTGTATGTATCTATTATCATTCGGTGCATAAATTGTGTTTTTTAATACGACTTAGTGGCATGCCTACTAGTGGTTCTAAGTGGTGGAGGAGAAACTTCGCCACAGGATTCCGAGCTTGACCAAAACAACCCTTCCTCTCCAGTGGGAAATGAGGTTGAGCAGGAGCAGCCACCAGCCAATCCTGGGCCGGAACAAGTGGACCCTCCCACTATACAATCAGTCAGAACTGCTATTACCAGGCCAATAAGTCCAATAAGTAGAGTATTGTACATGCAAACGACCTTAGGGTGCCACCTTCTCTCTCTTCAGGGAAGGTGCCCACTCGAGTGAAAGGCCGACCTTAAAACAGTTTTTCATAGATCACGCATTTCATTAACGAGACAAAAGCAAATTTTGTATCACAAAGACATGTCGCAAAACTTCTTATTTGCACTACCTAAAAATATGTTGGTTAAAAATTTAATGGGAAAAAGTGAAAGGATCCATATTCCCTATATAGAAAAAGATCTCGATAGAAAATATTTGAGTTTTGAAAATATTCAATTTTCTATCATTCACCTTTCAATATTTGTTGATTTTTGCCAGTATATGCTTTCCTCACCCTTTGGTTATGTACAGTATTCCTGGACGTTATAACGCATTTTGGAAGGAGATCGATTACGTCAAGAACATGTTGAAGAACAGGCAAGACTTGAAGGTTGAGCATGCCAGTATCGCAGCTTTATTTGGTCTGGAGTGCTTTGCATGGTTTTGTGCTGGAGAGATTGCCGGAAGAGGATTTACATTCACGGGATACTATCCTTGAAAATGATCTATTGATAGGTACGATCTTTATGTTTTGGTTTAGATGATTCGAATGTCGATTGTGATCTCTTGCATTGCAAGATTGTTTCCCTGAAATTTTTTTTGAAGCCGAGGAAGTGAGAATTATGTGGCTTACTGTGGCTGTTGCAATAATTAAACTCCTCACACTCTTGAGTGTATACATTGTGTTTGTTTGGTTTGGTGTGATTATATCTGTCAAAATTTATTCCAACCTTGTTTTGACTGACACGAGACTCGACCCGGTAATCACAAGCTTTGAACAAAAAAAATGTGACCTGAACCTAAAACTGGCCTAAGTCCACCCACGAAAAATGGTTCAAACTCTACTGAACCGCTGAGAAGAGTTTTTTTTTTCAAATGATGCACTCTTAATGTAAAAATAGTGTACTGTTTCCTACATATTCCATTTTAATGTACGTCGTTGTATATTGTTTTCTTTTCTAGCGGTTTTCTAAATGGTGTTTTATTGTTTTTTATATTGTTTTTAACACTTTATATCTTTATAAGTTGTATTTACAAAGAATATCATTATAAAACTGCAAAGGAAATGTCAAAAAGTTTCTAATATATATTTGAAAGTTGTATATTCTTGGTAACAATTTGTTATACTGAATATATACAAAAGTTGTATTAATATTATGTTAACTTTATAAGAAAGTATCTCATAAGTACTTGACACAATAAGCATTAACCAATTAAAGTATTTGCATTTTAGCTCATAACTAGTTTCCATGGAAGCCATATTTGTATGCATGGCTTGTCTTGTCTTTGTTGAGTCGAGGACTCCGTATTATGTGCAAGACTGCAAGTATGTTACAACTCTTTGCCCAAACACATGAAATTCACCGAAAATCCTAGCGGAAGTATTGATTGTGCATCAATCTTCATCCCCATCTCCATCGCCATAGCGTGTTAATTCTTCTGGGGAGTACATTCTCATGTCATGTGCTCCCCAGGGATTCATACTCATACCCTAAAGGAACAACAAATAACCGCAAACTCTCATGAGAATAAGGTCGAAGTAAAGAGGGATTTTCTTATTTTTCATGTGGTGGCATCGAGCCAACAACAGTGAATACCTGCATTGATCTTAGTATCTTCTCCATTTCGACATCTTCCTCAGGTTTAGGAACGAAAGATTCTCCCGGTTCCCTATCCTGATTGAAATACAAAGGTTTGTGAGTGTGAAAAACTAAAACTAATTGAGATTCCAAACTTGGTATATCTCACTTGAAAGCAAGGTTTGGGGGGAAAGATATATGCAAACTTTACTTGTGATATAGAAAAATCCTATCCACACATACTAGTATATCTACTACACCCACACACAACCCCTACATTGAGTTCTACAAAGTGTGCTTGGTGAGTGAAACATGGTTGATATGAATGTTATAATCTGTAAGAAATCATGAGTTCTAAAATTTGAAATGAAAGTATTTAGACAGATCTAAAATGATGATTGTTAGTGATAGTGGCCGTTGACGATGGTAATAGTGGCGGTCAGCAGTAGTTGTGATGGGTGGTTTTCAGCCGACAATAGATGGTCGGGAGATGAGAGAGATATCAAAACACCTTGTTTATGAGGGTTGTGATATCGGAAGATTTAAAGTCTGAATCCTATCTAAGATTCATCTGACACCCACAAAAAACAAGTTTTGATATTAAGCAAAATTAAAACTCAAGAGAAATTTGAGCTCACGTTGAGCAGTAGTTACCTTGGGAAGCGGTGGTGGCGTCTTGTTGCATGCTTTGGATAGGTCTTTGCAGAGAAAATTTACCAGAGAATCAAGCTCGAGATTGTTGTTATTGTACAAATACTCTGCTACATCAGTATCACAATAGTCCATGACCTGAAAAACAATAGCAAAGATGATTGTAATCTCACCTTTAAACAAGAAAATCTAACTCATTTTTATGATGTGAGATTTTTAAAAAATTTCATGCAAGGAATCTTACTTCTTGACAAGCACGTTCAATGGTTTTGCATTTTGAATGACATTTCCCTTCCATGTCTTGTTCAATAAGCTGACCATGGACAATAAAATTAACCAAAATTAGCAACAAAAAAAACCCAATATCAAGAGACCTATGGAGAAAAGAAAACGAAACATTTTGGCTAAGGCTTCGATGACAAATTATATTGTACATCCAGATGTGTCTAGTTTCATGTAGGTCCCGCTAGCATCATTAAACTAATAAATGTGTATGCATTAATTTCAAAATGTACGTGCTCTGAGTATGTATAAAAATAAAATTAAATGTTCATTTTTATTTTCAAGACCTTACAATGTTTTTAATTTATTCTATCACGAATTAGTAATGTTACTACTTATTCGTAACAAAATGAGAACTTCTTTTAGCAACGAAAAAATTCGACATCAAATTATAAAATGCAGCAAAGAATGGAAATAATTTGCAGAAACAAGTGAAATTTAGAGTATTTAATTCTGAATATAATATACAGAGAAGAAAAATGGTACTGTAATAAGTTGTAAAATAATGGAAAGGTAGATATGTGACCAATTAATTACCGCCAATTCATCTCCTTGTTCTACAATATCAATTTTGAGAATCCAATGAGCTTCTTGTTTCTCTAAATTACAAAGACTTTCTGAAATCTCTATTATCTCGAACTCTGAAATCTGAAATCAAATTATTACATATATATTATCGCATGTGCAAGATAAATAAAAAGTTAGAAATTAAATGAGCAGATACATTTATAAAATAGTACTTCTTCCGTCCCAATTTATAATGTCTGTAAACTATTTACATGGTCAAACTTCATTCACTTTCTTTATCTATTTTCATTAGCAATTTGATAAAATAAAGTACTAGTGTCACTACTAGTTTTGTAGATCTTTTGATGTAGTATTTTAATATGTAATTTTTATTTTTTAACTCTATGCCATTTGTCATATAAAATGATTTGAAAATAATTTCAGTCAAACATCGTAAACCAAAAAAGGCACTATAAATTGGGACAGAGGGAGTGTCTGTTTTGACGGTAAGTAAACCACTGGTTAATTGACGGATAAAAAAACATAGGTATTGTCCATTTTGATTTTTCGGGTTAGACTGACTATATTTTTATCATCAATTGCGCACTTTCACTTTTGTCTTGCTTATTAATACAATGAAATAAAATTTTGAAAATATTTGACAAGACAAATCTAATAAAATAATTTATGGTACTCGTAATATACGATATACTCCATCCGTCCAACAATAATATTCTCGTTCACTTTTCACATGGTCAACTTTTATTCACTTTGTTGGTGTATTTCCGTTGCCCATTTGATAAAATAATATAGTTTGTTATGTCATCTATAATTTTGTAAATCTTTTCATGTAGTTTTTAAATATGTAATTTTTATTTTTTAATTCCATACGATTTTTCATATAAAATTATTTGAAAATAATTTCAGTCAAATATCGTACAGCGCAACATGAAGATTATTGTTGGATCGAGAGAGTAATTTTTACTGAGCTGAAGTTCAAAGCTCGTCTTGTTTAACTTGAAAAAGTCAAACTATTTCAAATCAAATTGGACAATTGGACTAACTAGAGTTACCTTCTTGGGTGAGATTTGTGATTGTTTGGTGTGAACTTGATGGAACAATTGAAGGGCAAGTTTTTGACAGACTTGGCATTTGATATATGGAATGTCCTCCTTCCTCGCCGCCGCCGCCTTCCCTCCTCCACACTCCGACATTGGCAGCCATGGAAGTGATGACACCAGCAATAATGATAACAAAGTACTACTAGTATCATACTTCAACATTTTTTGGTTCTATATTTTCATTCAATTCCCTCTTCTCTTGTAAATATTCATTAGTTGTTTTTTCCATTGCATGCCTAGTAATAATGAGAATTTGTGTAGGAGTTCTTCCGTGAATTGTGCAAGCATGGAATGCATGGCTAGTCATTTGTCATTAATGGAAACATATTTTTGTGTTGACTTTCCAAAAATACTTTTGATGTGATAGGTAAAAGTATGATATGTTAGATAGATTATAAGTAAAAAAGTATAATCTGATAGGTATGGTAAAAATTAGTAAGGGCAAAAGTGATTTTTTAATATAAAGAGGAAAAAATTTGTAGGATAAGAAAAAAAAGGAAAAGAGTTTCAGAAACTGAGGGAGTATATTATACGTGTGTGTATATACATACAATCTCTACGTCACACAAGAGAAGTTTCATATTTTATTTTTGTTTGTCCCATCGATTTTCTACTTCTGGATTGTGTTTGTGGCTCATAGATTATTTTTGTGTCGGGCCTCTACATCACTTTCAATCTTACAATAATACTTTCTTAATCTTCATTTTAAGTCAAATGTAGAACGGTTTTGCGAGACGAAAGAAGCATGTTTTTTGTATGTATGGTGTATGCATATCTATGAATTATACGATGCATATTTCACACATAATGATGCAAGTATGTTTGGGAAATTTCAGAATAGAAGGGCGTAGAAGGAAGTTAAGATAGGTTAGGTCAGATTGAAAAAAACTAGTGCATTTATGTCAATTTAGGCCAAAATGAAAAATTTTGTGGGACAAATGAAAAATGAAAGATGATAAGTTTTTAGGGATGGAGAGAGTACTTATTATTTAGAAATATTTGCACTAAATAGCACTAAAACTTAAGTCATTTCTCTAAATAGCACTTAAATTATTTTATTCCCTAAATAGTACTTAATAATGTCCACAATGACCAGTGATGACAAACATTTATTTGAATAATGACTAATGGATAATGACTAAAAGTGTTACCTTGGGAAAAAAATACATGTAGTGCTATTTAGGGAAAGACATTATGTTTTAGTGTTATTTACGTAAATTGCTCTATTATTTATTATTATTGAAATTAGATCAGATCGAACTAGACCATATTCGATCAGAAACAATTTTAAGTACCACGATAACTTAAACTAAATCAGAATAAATTAAACAAATCAGATCTTAATAAAATCAAATCGACTGCCAAAAAGTACATACTCTAATAGTATCGAAACCAAATGTAGAAGTCCCTTTAATTTTTTAAAAAAACAAAATCAAATATTATTAAATCTGAAGGGGAACAAAATCTGGTGGGAAAGAATCCCAAAACATCTTAAAAGACTGGCTGTAAGCTACAAATGCTAGAGAATGAGCAAACAAGTTTGAACAACGAGGAATAAACTTAAAGGAAAAACGGGCAAAAGACTGAATAAGCCTTTCGAACAAAGTCTTCTCACCCAAATGCACACCAGAGCGATTGGAAATCATTGAAAATCGGCAAACCAACCTAGTTCCACACCCACTTAACGTAATCATAAGTAACCAAAGAGTTCATAACCGTCTCCGATAATGATTTAAGACCCGGACCGGGTGTCGAGTCGATACGGAGGGTGGGTCCCAGGTCAATGTGAGGGTTTTCTATGTTGACTCGATATTTTTCAGGGTTTTCCGATTTTTGGGGGTTGGACAAGACCGATTATGTGTCCCTTGGTCCGATCCAGGTTTAGTAACACTCGTACTGCCACAAATAGAGCATAAGGGACCCACGTCCATCCTTTTGGACCGAAGATTGAGAGTAGTCGAGAGAATGTCCCTAACAGCTATCTAAATTAAAGTTCTCCATTTGGCAGGGACTTTCAAATTCTACAGCTTAGTCTAAGAAGTAAAGAGTGACACATGGCCAATCAACTCACCCATAAGCAATCTATAGCCACTTTTAACCAAGTAGCACCCCTTCGAATCTCCATGCCCAACCCAGGAGTCTTCATAATGCGGATGATGGGGATGCACATAATGCGATTAACTTCATCCTCCGAGAACATATCCCTAAGTAGGAGAAGGTCCCAATCATGCAAGGCTCTATCCGTCAAACAAGGAACGGTGATGCTACGCAAACGTTTAGGCGCAACTGAACGAATCATCAGGTCACCATCTTTGGGCAACAAAGGATGACCCAAACAAACATACTTGCTCGATGACCAATATGACATCTTAACCCACTACAAACAAACTCATGAGCGGCCATGATACTTTTCAAGCAGAAGCTAGGACCATTACCCACTTTAGCATAAAAAAGGAGACTTAGGGTGATACCTCGCCTTGTAAACTTTATCCGTTAGGGAGTGTGAATTGGTGAAAAAATGCCAACCTAGTTCACCCAAAATAGCAAGACTTAAATCACGAAAGTTTTTAAAATTTCATCCTCTAAACTTCTTTGGAACACATAACTAATTCCACCCCATCCAATACCTTAAACCTCCAGAACCCACCAGAAGCAGTTTATCAGATGCTCTAAATCTCGGAAAAGATAGTTCAGGATAAGGAACACATGACTCATAGAGAGTGGATATCGCCCGAGATATAATTTTGAGGAGGATTTCTTTACCAGTCTTGGTTAGCGGCTTTTTGTTCCAAGAGCTAATCCTTTGTGAGACCTTTTCTTGAATGTACGAGAAACCTGCTCGCTTATCCTTTCGAGTAGACGACAGGCCTAGATGCTTTCCTATGTCCTCAGATTGTGAAACCCTAAGTGATCCCACAATAAGATTACGGGTAGTAGTTGAAGTCACTTTAGTTTTTTTACAATAGATTTTATGATCATAATATAGCAACAACATCAATTAAGTTATCAATTTAACCAACAAAATTCCATAATATGATAATACTTTAATTAGAGTTAATGTCATACTAGGGAGTATAATATTATGAATTGTGAAAAGGGGCTCTTATGACTTTGTACTCTTGTGACATTAGAATCCATGTTGTGAGATGATCCAAGACCGTCATAGTGTCTCATTCGTAAAATTATTCTTAAAATTGATAATTCATCTCTAGTCCCTTACCTAGCCCGGACCAAAACATACATTCACTCCCTTTGTTTGACGCATTAAATGACGGCCGGGAAATTGCAGTATGCGTCGGCTGAAACGCCGAATCCGCCGACGGACTTAGCAGATGAAGCGGGCTGGGTGTGGCTACAGATCAAGGCGGAGGCTCGGCGCGACGCGGAGGCCGAGCCAGCTCTGGCCAGCTACCTGTACTCAACCATTCTCTCGCACCCGTCCCTGGACCGTTCGATTTCGTTCCATTTAGGGAACAAGCTCTGCTCGTCGACGCTCCTCTCCACGCTCCTCTACGACATCTTCATCAACGCCTTCTCCAGCGATTCGGATATCCGCGCCGCCACCGTCGCCGATCTCATCGCCGCTCGCTACCGGGACCCTTCCTGCGTTTCCTTCTCCCATTGTCTCCTCAATTACAAAGGATTTCTAGCTTGCCAGGTACTCCATATGATGTTGATTCATCTAATTTTGAGTATTTTGATTGATTTCCGAATATCAATTTTCCCATTAGGAGTTGACTTTTGTTTCTGTTGGCTGTGTCAAACTTTCTATGAATATTACTTGCTATTCTAGCTTTCCAGAAGAAATTCAAACTATCAAGCTGGTTTCATGATTTCATAAATGATGAATTTGCTGAAATAGGGAGTATATGCAATAAAAATGTTTATAGATGATGCCCGTTTGGCAACAACTTTAGTGCTGTAATATACACCATTAAAAATGATCCAAAACGCCAACATGAAACACTGTTCCCAAACAAGACCTTTGCTTGCTTCGTGAACTTGTTAATTACCACCCTGACTTGCAAAACATTAGGGGGAATGTACTCCTCAAATTTTCATGCTTCTTTTCTTTTTGGTCGGTCCCGGTTTATCTGGTTTGTTTCCATTCATAGAATGCATTTGGTTTCTCTTTTTTTATTTGAATCTCAACCACGCATTTGAATCTTACTTGTGGTGCTTGAGCAGGGCCCACCTCACTACTTTTGAGTAGGGGTAAGGTCTGCGTACCCACACCCTCCTGAGACCCTACTTTTGTGGGATTCAACTGCGTTGTTGTTGTTGTTGTTCACTCTTTAGCACACACAAACAAGAACGTGTGATAACTGAAAACAAATAGAGAATATATAAGTAATTGGAAACAAGAATTTCTTATTGGAAGTATTTAAGTTATACCTTACTAAAATTGAAAGGTATATGTTCTTGAAACGTATCTTTCTTGGGGCAGAGGGGGCCACTGAGGGAGGGAGGGAGTGTTATATTTTGTAATTTGAAGAGAAAACAAAACAAAATAGAAACAATATCAAACACACAGAAGTAACCAAATGAAGTCTGAAGTATTTACTAGATATGAAGAACTACTGATTCAACTATAGGTGCTTTCTGTGTATATCTCAGGCACACCGAGTCGCTCACAAGCTGTGGATCCAGTCCCGAAGGCCACTCGCTCTTGCACTTCAATCAAGAATCTCTGATGTCTTTGCTGTTGACATACACCCAGCTGCAAAGATAGGGAAAGGCATCCTATTTGACCACGCAACCGGAGTCGTGGTTGGCGAGACTGCAGTTATTGGAAACAATGTCTCCATACTCCACCACGTAACCCTTGGAGGAACAGGTAAGGTTGGTGGTGATCGGCACCCTAAGATTGGTGATGGGGTGCTGATCGGTGCAGGGGCGACCATACTTGGAAACGTAAAGATTGGAGCGGGAGCCAAAATCGGAGCTGGGGCTGTAGTATTGATCGACGTGCCTCCACAGACGACCGCAGCTGGGAATCCGGCAAGGCTTGTAGGAGGGAAACAACAGCCAACTAAACATGAGGAAGTGCCCGGAGAGTCAATGGACCATACCTCTTTTATTTCCGAATGGTCTGATTACATCATCTGAAATCTCATTTTCTTCTCAGCTTATATATATAGTTATAAATAAAAGTAAATGAGGAGGGATAATCTTACAACATTCATATCTTTCAATTTGATTATTTTTTTTGTGAAACCCACCGTATGATTGAAAGTTACTACGGAGTAATTCATAGATTGTCATCCTAAAACTTCACAAAAACCCAAGTTCGTTTCGTTCTTAATCCAATTGGAAAAAAATTAATGCAACGAAACGAATTTGGATTTTTGTGAAACAGTATGCCGATCTATGAGTTAGTAACTATTTGGGTTTCACAAAATAAATAATCCAATTGTAAGATATGCATGTTGTAAGATTAATAGTGAAAAAAAATTTGTAGTAAGATCATCCCTCATGTTTAGTGGCATTTGTTGTATTAGTTCAATAAATAATTGTGACATGCATTTTTGTACCATACCAACTGAATGTTGAGCAGTTAATTTTTGTAGGGTGAGCTCTTAGTAGTCACCTCTCACTTGTATGTATTATGGAATTGAGTTTTTGCTAGTTCTATAATTTGGTTTGTTGACTATTATTTACTCTTTGTCTTGGTTTATGTAGTTTATCCCAAGTTACTTAAGATAAAGATTTACCTCAAGTAATTGTTCAACTACTATCCCTCTACCTGAATCCTGTTGTTCACTTTGAAATTATCTCAATTTTAAGATTTGAATATAATATATTGAACAAGTCTTTTAAATCCAGTTGTATTTCCCTAATGTCAACAATGCTAATATGAAAAGAGAAGTAATCTTGGACGTTGAAAAATATGATTGTGGATAATTAAATTTGTACAACATGTGAGCCTGAGAAAGTTTGTTTAAATCATCTTTCTTTTTTGAAATTTTGATAAAATAATATAATCAACATGTTTTATGAAAATAGAATGTTTATGCAGTTCATAAATTTTTTTTTATATAAATATTGATTTTAATTCTACATCATATTTTTTAAAAACAAATTGAACTAAAAATGTTTGTGATTTTACTATCATCGATTATTTTAGCATTACATTTACTTACACCAGACGAGAATTTAAACAGACATTAACGAGTTCGGTGGTAGTGAGTGCACGCTTGCCAATGATATTACAAATTCGGTTGCAGAGCCTAAGGGGCGGCAACCCCTGATGGTGGGTCCAAGGGAAAAAAACATTGTTGCTTTATAAAAATCTTTTGGACTTTCATAATTAGAGCCAAAATAAGAAAATATTCAAATATATGAAACCATGCAGTCGAATGTTAGTGATAACCACTAGCATCCTTTGCAAAATGATGCATACATTTGAATGCTTAATTTTAAACAATCAAATACTTTGCAATTAGATGCGACAACTTGCATAGAAAATTGTTGAACGCACTGGTTAAATAACAACAATTGCGTACATTCGAATGCCATGACAAAACATTTGATGTTTTGTGTAAAGTTGTGTTCTTTTGTCAATAGACGTGTCGGATCAGTTTATACTAGAGTATGTTTGAGAGATACAAAACTTTCATATTCGTTTTAGATACTTCCATTGAAGTACTCCAGAGTAATTTATTATATCCAAAAATAGCTTTGATCTGAAAATGTGTTTCACATGATTCGTTAAGTCTATCAAACTTTTTCACGTTAATCATATACCATCCACTTCTGATATTGCTATGCAACATTGTCACCCCTCCCAGACTTTCCAACAAACACTAACGTTATTGAATCAAGAACTTATTTTTGAACAGATGGAGTATTTGCTTACTCAACCTCAATACATTCTCAAATTATTAATGAGACTATCCAAGGAAAGAAAATATAATTTTTTTTCAAAAAAAGAAACAACATTTTACCTGTGAATACCAATTTCAAATTAGAGACATAAAAATATCATATTTTTAAAGCTACATTTCAAAACAAATTTAATAATATAATTACATAATCTAATTTATTCGTAAAACTTGGTCAAAGTTTGTCAGGATGCCACTTAAACTTGAAATCCAAATATAGTCCATACTAATATAAAAGAGAAAAATCTAGGTGTACCCCAAGATGGTGTACTCAAGTATACACCATCTTCTCACAAATAAACAGACACCAACACAGACAATGAATAACTATGTATGTCTGTGAGAAAGTGTACCCCAAGGTGATGTACTTGAAGTGTACATTGCTTTTTCACAGATACACACAGACACTCAAAGGTGCAATCAGAGGGGACACAAAGGTGCATTAGAGGTGAGGCAGCCAAAGGCACGGAGGGGAGGAATGAGGTAAAGACAGCTAGATTGGGTAATAAGACACTTTATCTAAACCACATCAAAAGATTGAACTAATCAATTACTTAGTTCAACTCAAACCAATTACTTTTCTATTCAACTTCCGATGTGCAATAAATTCTAACAGAGTTAGACGGGTATTAGGGAAACAAGGGGTAAGAAAAATCAATTTAATGATTGAAGTACCATAGGTACCCGGTTGAATTGGTTTAACAATCTTACACCAAATGTTTGATGTAAGATTATCCCTCTAAATTGATACTCCTAATAGAATTTAATTCCATTGATTCAAATGGTCCTGCTAATAGAATTAGTGAAACCATTGATTCGGCTCAGACTAATGGATAAAGTAGTGAATTCATTGTGAGATCGCCGGGACAATCAAATAATAAATCTCAATCACATTATTTTCACTTTGTTTATAAAATTTGTCTATTTCTAGTCAAATTGAACAAATATTGATCGTCAATTAAATAAAAATTGCATTCTATATTAAACACAATAAAATAACACTGTAACGATATATTACAAGATATGCTCCGCATACAAATAAATTATTTTACAGTTACATGTAATACAATTTTTTTTATTGACGACCAAAGCATCTAAGGTGACGGAGAGTACATTGTAGCGAATCACATGATTCGCTACAGGTAAACCCTACAATTATATTTTACATTTTGCAATATGTAATACAAGTACATATTGTAGACCTTAAAAAAATTTGTAGATGTGGTTATACCTTTTCACTTTTAGGACAAACAACACTCCGTTTGTCCTAAAAGTAAAAGTGGGGTTCTGATTCATTTCAAGGAAAAAGTTGTGTCCATATAATTTTTCCCATTTTTGCATAAATCTCAACCATATAATTTTACTTTTTCTTAAACTCCGTGAAAAAGTAATCAGAAATTTGATTTCAAGACAGATGGAGTACCATTCAGTGCTCAGGGGTGCAGTCCAAAGCAGGTCGCACACTTTTCCCATCCGAAAATGGTGATATCCCTTGTTCTATGCGCTGGCAAATAGGGAAATGGTTAGAAAATTGCACCTTCGCATTGTCATATAAGCTCAAAAACATGGGTTTTGTTAGTTGTACAACATAGAGACAACATTTGTTTGTTTTTCATATGCTCCTTTCGTCCCCCGAAACCCTTGACACTATACTTGATTGAAGTTATTTTCAATTCAATCTCTTTCGAAATTGGTATAGAAAAAATTAAAATTTGTATATTTAAAAACCACATCAAAATATCTGTAAAACAAGATGCGACATGTTTATATAACTTTTTCAAATGATCAATGGAAATAGAAAATGAAAAAAATCATGTTGACTCTGAAATAGCAAGTGTAAATAGTTGTTTTGGACGGAGGGAGTATGCATTTTGCCTGTGTGCACAAAGACAAGAGGAATGTTTGTGAAAACAATAATAAACTATTTGCGAGTGGTGTAGAAGTTGGTATACACAATTGTGGGGTACAACAAAGTACCGAACGTTTCACATCAAAACATAGAAGGAACACATTGATTGCAAAAGTTGCAAGCTTGCATTAATGTATGTTGTCTTGTGCAGTAATTGCAAACTAAGTGGGTTGAAGATTTGAAAGTATAGATGAATTTTAGGGATGCAGATCCTGGCGTTTATTAGGAAAAACCAGAGAAAAAATGTTAAAATCAACTCATTCAAAAATCACCTGCAGAAGATAATTATGCAGCCAATCTATAGCTTGAGGGAAAGCAGCAGCTGATATGTTAACAACAGTTAAACCCTGTAGTCAAAAAATGCAAAGCAATTAAGATTTAAGAAAAAGAATGTCACAGTTACTGATCTAAACAAACTGAGTGAAAAGAACATGTGGCGGTCTAGTGGTATGACCACAAGCAAAACTTAACTACAGATGCAAGGTGTGCTATTGGCAACCCAACATGTCTAAGACTCTAAGTAACTGAGAAAGAACAAAATTGTTTCTATGGCTAGACTAAGATCATGAAAAAGAATGACCGATATCCACATTAGATATTGTTTAACTAGATATTTAAATGTGATATTACACTATAAATAAGAGCCCTCATTTGAATAACGGGAAGGCATTATCTATGGGTAAAACAATAAACTTTGCAACTGCGCGAGGATAAAACAATAAACAACAAGAGCCCTCATTGATAATGAATGCATTTAGGGTCCAAGTTTTACTTTTTCTTTTTATTTGGTTAAGGGCAAAAGTCATTTCATAGTAGAAAATCTGGATGATAAACAAAATATCAACTTACCAAATAAGCACTTCGTTTGTCTTAACGAGTATTAGAAGCTATAAACCTCCTAAACTAAACAGACAGAAATTATTGTTAAAGAAGGGGTGTTCTGGCAAGCAATTCAAAAATATAGTTAATTAGTTAAAACACTGTTTTGAGAACCTGTTATCTGATTTGAAAACGTTTTTATTTCAAAAGAGCCTTTTGGCTGAGTGTTGGGATATCAGTTTATATATAAAAAAAAATATACTCCCTAGTCCCTCCGTTCCTAAAAGATTTTCCCTTTTCATTTATCCCCGTTTAAAAAACTATTTCCACTTTCTATTAAAAAACCACTTTTACCCCTACTAATTCTTATTCTACCTATCACATCATATCTATTCACTACTAATCTACCCTTCACATCCTACTTTTACCCATTGCATCAAGGATAATTTTGGAAAGTCTAAACAAAAATATCCCTCCTTTAAATTTCTTAAAAGTCAAAATGGGAAAGAGATTTTGGGACGGAGGGAGTATAGGAGTATTACATTGACAAAAAAATTAGCCACTTCTATATCTGTTTTGGCAAAAAGATCTAAAAGGGTGAAAAACAGGATTTGTCAGTGTAGAAGTGTATCGTAGGCAAACAAGGAATCCACAAAATGCTAATATCAGAAAGCTACAAAGCCTATGAGTAAAAGCTTCTTCATTTCAGTATTTTGAACGTTTTGGGTTTAATTTAATGCTCCAAAAATGGTCTACCAAACACTTAATTCACGTCATGTCTAAGTCTAAATATGACACTCAGGAATGCAGATTAACACTGTCACGAAAAAAATATGTACCTGTGACTCAAACGAACAAAGGTAGTCTTGAATGATTTTTAAGTTGCTCCTTAGCTTATCTTTGTCCTGAAAAGTATCGAAGCTTTTTTTACAACTAATGAAGTACATTCTAGTGAGTGCATGTGTGCTCCACAAGAGCTGTGTCCAGAAGCCTGCAGAACTCAGATGCAACCTCAAGGTGCTTTAGCAATTACAGGCTTTACAGCATAAAATAAGCACCCATAAAAAGATTGAAAAGACTGTTAGCGTAATTAAATATAGAACCTGGACCGGATATTTCTCTCTACTAGTTCGTGTTGATATCCACTCCTCGAGCAATGCCTGCACAAGATAATTTATAACAACATTAACATACAACAACTAGATTGAATAGATATATATTAATTATGTACTTAAAAGCATTGCTAATGAGTGTGTTCGTCACAGAATATAAATGGGTATCTATTCCATTATGGTAATAAAAGATGCATGCTTTTGTTAAGGAAAAACCTAAGCAAAGTGGGGTAATAATATGATCAGCACAGATAGATGTTAAAAAGTGCTTTGTCATACCCCATGATCAAATTCAGCCATCTTAAGGACTACATGAACAATAATCGGCTCGGCACCAGATTTCGCTTTTCGAAGAGAAGGCTTCTCATCACCTGTTGAATCCTTCACTGCAACATCAGAAGGAAAGTCATACTGGTGTCAAGAAGCTCTCAAAAAGGAGATTGTTAGTACTCCAGTAGCAGTAAAACTTGAAGATGAAAAAGCTGGAAGGATGAGTATTAGAAACCTGTTTCAAGAGATAAGGATTCCAAAGCACCCATGGCCATATTCAATTCATCAACAACATTGTTTTCTACTTTCACATTTTCAGAGTCATAATCTCTATCATTGCTACAACTATCATTTCCAGTAGAGGAATTACTATGGTTTTGAATTTCAATTTTGTCAACCATTTTCTCAGACTTTGATCCGCCGTCATTCAATGGTGTAGCTGATGGTGATTTGTTTTCTTCATCCATCAAGTATATACTGGGATCTAAATGCATTCCCTAGGATGATAATGACAATCAAAAGAAGATCAGACCTGGTCCTCAGTTCATATTCGTCGGTTATGAGAGTCATAGATAAGTCCTATGTAAATCATAACATAAAAGCTTGTCAGAAACTCACTTTAATTTGCATGCATGAATTTCCTGATATGACATTGTAATTTTCTCTATTTAATCATTGCATTTAGTTTTAAAAAAATTCTTGTCATGACCAGTATGGTCCTTCCTGTTATAGCCATTACGGTTTCTTCCTATCTCATTACTCTGTCAGGGAGCCATCTAATCAATCTTTCAATATTTCCTATGAGCTAGCTCGCATACAGCAAATCTCTAACCTATGATCTATTGTGCACCAATTACCACCTAGTAGCTTACCATTTATCAATTCAATTCAATGTTGGAAACGATATGAGACCAGGAGACTTGTGAAAAACTGAAAACAACCAAAGTGTGACAGAAAATACAATAAATGACTATGAAAGTGAGAAACAGAAACAAGACAATTATGGTAGGGCAGGAAGGCTGATCACTGGAGAACAAAGTTGCATCCATAACTCGAGTGTAGGTGGAGAACTTTGATATATGGATAAAACTTGTGTTATGAAGTGTTGAATAATAACTAATAAGGTAACCGTAATGAGTCTTCCAAATTATGAACACAAGTAGAAAGAATTAACACCTAACCCTTGATCCAAAGATAATATATACTTCCTCCGTCTCAAACTGAAGTTTAAGAAAAGTGTTGAAATTTGAAAATTAAAAATTGTGTGGTTGAAATATATTTATAAGAGAGAAATATTGTGAGCCACATATTTCTTTCCTTACTAGATAAGGAAGGACCCCTTTCGTGGGATTTTACTGGGTTTGTTATTGTTGAATAGAAAAGGAAGGAACCCTTTATTTAGGGCCATCCCAAAATGGAAATTGTAATTGAAGGTGATATAAAATTAGATCAAAGCAAAACAGAAGAATATGTTTGTTGTTAACTACACTGGATGTGTGTTGTCAAAAAAAAAACTACACTGGATTTGTGTTCTTTATTACAAATAGAGAACAAACCAACACAACTATTAATATCAGAAACTACCCACCTGTTTTTAGGAAAAAGTACCCACAACTGTTTTTCTAAATAAATATGAAAGGCACACTAAAAGACTCCATATAATAACCGACTCCATACTAACTGACCCAAACATTGACCCATCACCCATTTGGTTATATGCAAAGTTGCAAACAAACCCGATTAAATCTTCACAACAACATTGGTTCATCATCATTGTTTGTAATTATTGTTTGTTCACGCATATCTTCACAACAACATTGGTTCATCATCATCTTGAGTCGAATTTGCAATGTCTTCCTTTTGGTCCCATTTTGGACATTTTTTCACAAAATGCTTGCGCTCATTGCACTTGAAACACCTAACGTGACTCTTATCCCATTGAGACCGACCACCGTCTTGACTTTTGTCGGACCCCCGACCTCTACCTCGGCCACATCCAAAGTCTTCTCGGTTTGAGCTCCCGCAACAGCAGGTCTCACATTTGTGCTCCTTAACCTTTTCTTTTCCATCACCTTTAGTGTATAGTAGTTTACCATGCATATTTCCTTCCTTATTTGGCCTTTTGATGTGTTATTCGTAGGCTTTAATCGCTCAACTGCTTCTTACAACAACATTGTGTTAAGATCGGCAAACTACTCAATTGCAGCAACAATCTAAATGAACTTTTTTGGCACCAAAACCCAAAAGCTTTCGAACCAATCTTTTTTCTTCAGATTGTTGCTGCAATTAAACAGTTCCTTATTTTGCACACCCGAGGTTGCTTGCATGTGATGCAAGTCAGCTAATTTTACCAGCAAAATCATCAAGTGACTCGTTCTTCATCATTAGAGACCCAAAATCTGATTCGAGTGTCTGTAGTCGCACCTCTTTAACACTGTCTGTTAGGAATCAGAGATCAGAGGCAGTCAAGCGGAAGCGAACAAACACACACACAATAGCAGAAAATAAGAACACGAGATTTAACGTGGTTCGGTCAGTAACCTACTCCACGGGTTGCAACTAGGGTTTATCTTTTATTAGGTGCTCACAGACTATAGTTACATGATTGGGTATTTATAAGATATAAATTAGGGTTAACAACTTGCTAAACAAGAAACAACTAATGGGCCCTTTAATTAATAACTAAAACCGGCCCCCCATATTTCTTCCCTTTAACCGACCAGGCTTAAAGCCCAAAGCTCTAAAGCCTTCACTGAATAACCCAACAATCTCCCACTTGAAGGATTTCGCATAAACACAAATGCCATCCAAGTAAACCCATCATGAGTAACTCAGTAATCTTCACTAGTAATCTTCACTGTCAAGTCCTCCAAGCCTCCAGTTCCCAAGAACAAGCTAAGACTCCAGTTATATCCCCTAGTTGCAACCACCCCCTTCATTAATAACCTGAAAGGACAGTACTCCACCGAGCTCCAACCCAGTCGTGACTGTATCCGCCACAGCCTCTGTCTCAACCGGCTTGCACAATCCACCGGATCCAGAGATACACTGAGGACCATTACCACTCTCCAAATCCAGCAAACTATTCCCAGGAGAGATTTTAACGTTCGGATTCTTGGTCCTCAAAACCCAACGACGTTTTAGAACTGTACTCGGAACACGTCCCATGCTCCCACTATCACGAAACCCCTGACCTGATTCAGACCTCCGAACACACTCGACTGTCATCCCCAAAACTCCAAGATTCACGTTTGCAAAATGAACCTTCTTAGCTTTGCCTGATTCAGTGAGCCCGACTTTGTTAACTGTCTTTACCGGGTTGGTCACTCCCTGAGACGTCACCGGTACCATGTATAACGATCCTCTTTTCAAGCCTCGAGCAATAACCAAACTTCCTTTGATCACCTTCCATTTTCCACCACCAAACTTGACATCTAGTCCCTGTTCATCCAATTGTCCGACTGAGATCAACTTTGTCTTCAGTGTTGGAATCACCCTGACATTTTGTAAGCTCCAAGTAGTTCCAAATGAAGTTTTTAGATCAATATCTCCCATGCCTGTCACTTTAAGGATTTTCCTGTTACCCAACTTTACCTTTCCAAAGTCTCCCTTTTTTGAGATTCACCATCGCCTCACCGTTGTGCATGGCGTGAAACAAAGCACCAGAATCCATGACCCAAGAGTCAACATAGCTTTCCATGCTGAGTATCAATGCATCACTATCATCATCAGATGCATTCCCAACAACTGCGCTAATTTTCTTTTTCTTGTTTGGGCATTGACTCTTGGCATGCCCAACTTCTTTGCAGACCCAGCACACCACATTCTTTCCAGCCTTAGACAAGCTCTTCCCACGACTCCCACTGTTTCTGTTATTACCTCTTCCCCTGCTAACACTGAGTAACCCAGAAGTAGATCCTCCACTAGCGTTCCTCCGACGAATGTCTTCACCCAAAACACTATCCCGTATTTGATCAAACTTCAAGTTTCCTGTTCCAGCAGTTTCAGTAACCGTAGTCACAAATCCCGACCAACTATCAAGCAAGGAAGATAACAGAATCACAGCCTGAGTGTCATCATTGAACTTCATGCCTACTGATGACAACCTCGACAGGATCGAATTGACCTCATTAATGTGATCAGCAACTGGGCTGCCCTCGTTCATTCTCATCATGAACAATTCCCTCATCAAGAACACTCTATTACCGGCCGACGGTTTCTCATACATATTTGACAGAGCTGTTAACATACCACGAGCAGTTGTTTCCTTCATGATATTAAACGCCACACTCCTCGTCAAAGCTAGTGTACTTTTACCTCTTGCCTTTTTGTCCTTTGAGTCCCAAATTGCTTCAGCAGCCTTGTCCATTCCATCCGGTTTCTCTTCCAGTACCTTGTCCAAATCGCACTCACCAAGCAAGCAACGCCTCTATTTGCATTTTCCACCATGCAAAATCAGTACCGTTGAACTTCTCGATTCGAACCCTCCCGTCCTCGGCCATTGCAAAACGAGAGAAAAAAAACCGGAGAAAAAATCAAGGAATAACGGCCTGAAACCAAGCAACCTTCAAAAGAAAATAAACCCTATAACAAAGAACCCGAACCAACGAGTACCAGGTCCAAAACCAGAAACCCTAATCGCCAAGTTCACCTAAAACCGACCAAACAGCCCCTGGCCAGATCCGAACCAGCCTCTGATCAGATCCGAACCAGCCCCTTAACCGCGGCAGCAAAACAGCAGCAAAAACAATCCTAAACAGCCTTCTTCCTGCGATTGATCCTGTGTAACCGTGTGTTTAACCGAACCTGTCTCCGATACCACTTGTTAGGAATCAGAGATCAGAGGCGGTCAAGCGGAAGCGAACAGACACAGGACACTGTCAACACTCAACACCTACGAAGCTAGTAGCATCCCAAATTTCTTTAGCTTCAGTAAACTAAGCAACTTGTAAAATGATCTCTTCCGGCAAAGCATGAAACAGAAGTGTTATGGCCATATTGTTCTTCTTTGAATTGGTTTCTGTTCCTGGTTTGAGTACCTCCCAAACCTCATTGACGTTGAAAATTGCTTTCATCTTCATGGCCCAAATAGTGTAGTTTGTAGCGATTAGAATTGGAACCTGAAACAATAGTGAACTATTCTCCCTTGTAATCACAGTCTATCTGTTTGGGTTATCTCACATATGACCTTGGTCTTCCTTGAAACATGTAGCCTTGTTCAATAAGAATTTGTCTCTTCTTCTTTGTGATATGGGTTTTGTCTTCTTAATTTTGGAGTGTGAATTTGTTTTTAATAAGCGGGAGAAGAAATGAGTATTACAAACCACACACACTTGAGGTGATATGCATTAGTATTCCTCAATACAGACCACCATGTTTTAAGAAAATTTGTCCTTTGCACGTGTTACCTTCACCTAAGGACTTGGTTTTGATAGTTTTATTATGTGAAAGGGCTTCTGTGTTGAAAGAGATAGTCAAGGATATAAGAAAACAAGCTCCGAACAGCTCACAATTCACAAATAGTATTTGCTCCCGTTGAATTTCTTTTCTAAGAGAAGTTCACCCATATTCTTTCAAATAACATGATGAATAGGTTAGATGTATCATCTTCTTAATTACCCTTGGAAATATCGACAATAATAGGAAGAAATCAGTCCATATAAATTAGAAACAAGAGAGTCAAAACCATATTTCCATCATCTCTGATGGAGCCAAAATTTCACCATTTTTTGGCTTTGGGGTGTGATGGAATAAATCAAAATGGATCTCTAAACTGTCTGTGCTTCTTTAATTAATGAAGTAGCAGTTAGTCAAGCAATGCAACTTTCGACGTTGAGTCGGGGGTCTCTTTGGAAACAGCCTCTCTACTTTTGAGTAGGGGCAAGGTCTGCGTACACACACCCTCCCTAGACCCTACTCTTGTGGGATTTAACTGGGTTGTTGTTGTTGTTGTTGTAGAGTCAAAACCATGCACTATAAAGGAAACGTGATTGGTTTTCTTAATTTTTTCCTCATAATTTAGTCTCTTCTCAATACTTCAAATGGATTTAATTCTCTTCATTTTAGCTTCATAAATTTGTCCATGTAGTGCTTGGACAACTCCATAATTACCTTGAGGACATAAGAGCACAACAGTTCATGGTTTGTTCGATTTAAATTCTTGTTTCACCCGTGTGTGCTAGGTAATTTGAAGTGATATTGGCTTATTTCTTCATTATTTCGGCCATAGAAGAAATAGATAGTCAAAAGTAGTGTTAGGTAATTTGGATTTCACTTAGACCATTTTTAACTCACATGAATGTTATGGAGTATTATGGAAAAAGAGAATTCTAGTCTATTTTGGTGCATGGAAATTCAGTCATGGTTTAAAAAAAGGGAAAGACTTTAATTTCATTTTATTGGTAGTGTGATGTGATAAAATAAAAGTTAGGGTGTATTATATTTTTAGGGAATTTAGGTTTTATGGTGTTTCTCAAAAATGAGGTTTATAGAATATAAAGTTACTAAGTTAGCATTTGTTATATAGAAAATCTAGGATATCATGGACCCACCAATATATAACACACTGGAAGAGTGCATTGATCACATGAGACACTAGCAAGACAACAAAAAGTCATGGAGGAAAAAATGGTGGAACTACCAATCTCTATCTCGAAGATTGAGAATGTTGTTTAGAAGAGTCATGGTGATGCAGAGAGTGGCTAGCATACTCCACAACCAATACCAAATGAGAGTAGTGTTAGTATGATGAAGACCTAAAGATGAGTGGTGGTAGATAACATGGTGTGGACTAAGTGTGTTAAGGCCTTGAGTGCACAGTTGCGCACATCGTGCATGACATGAAAGAGTGGAAAATGATGACAATGGTAGTTGACCTCAAGAGAAAGAGAGCCTTGATTTGGAATTAGGACTCAGTTGTTATTCTAAGGCTGAATCAATTTTCTTCTGTTTCAAAGAGTTTCATGTGTCGTATATTAAACATTTGAATGGTAGAGTATCTTATGTCGCTTATTTACAAGTTGTGCACATGTACACGATTTGAGTTGACGAATGGCACCAGGTTTGGTGGTTAGCAACTAAGGAGCTAGTGGTTGTGTCGCAATGTATCACCAAGGTAGGTGTCCATATGCCTCTTAACAACTTCTACTATGAGCTCTAATTACCAAACTAGGTGTGACCCAAGGCTAGGGTCATCATATTTGGGATGAATGCTCATAACCGCAAGGTTTATTGCCACGGTTTTTGGGAGACACATTGATGCCCTTGTTACTGATGCTCACCAATCTTGAGAGATATGTGAACCGTTTTTTCATAGTATATCGATTACCTGTAAGCATAAATAATGTTCATAGACTTAATGTATTTTATTAAAGAACTACTTTACTTACATCAATCCTTCCTAAATCCATCAAGTGGGTGCTGGTATCTATGAGGTAACAGAGTTGAAAGCATATGAAATACAAATCTCTGTGATGGAAAAGTACAAATGAAGGACAGTTAAGGCATTGAGATTATACCTCAATTATTATTGGTTTTCCATCTTTCATTGCTTTGTTTAAATCACCAGCGAGACCTGCACATGTATAAGAAATACAACTGCTGACATTCTTCTAATCTGAAGTAGTAACCTGTTTGAAGTAGCTACACTATTACCTTTCCTAACTACTCTGCATTCTCTGCAAAATTCAGTTATTAGTTCGTCAGAGGTGTTGAAATCATGTGCCCATACAGGAGTCGATGACAATGGTGCTCTGTCATAAAATAATAACACAATATTCTAGCAGTGAATCGAACCCTCAAATTATAGATAGGGATTTCCATTTATATAATAATTATAACAAAAATGACTGATCTCCATTCAGAAGCAATAATAAGAATTTCTAAACGTTCACACACTCTGTTGATGTCCGCAGTAATTCATACACCATTTCAGTCTGTGCAAAACAAAAAATGAAATGTATAAATAAATACCCCGAGTATGGGAAGATATGCGTACTAGAATGTTTGTAGATATGATTTTAAAAAGAGTATCAGTGTGATATAAGAATGTGCTTCACCTTCAAGACATTTGGTAAGTTAAGCCTTTGTGCAAGCTGTGATGAAATGGTGGACTTTCCAACACAAGCAGTACCACATACCAGAATAACAAGAGGCACTCTTTGATGATGAAATCTAACAGATGAAAGAAATTGTACAATGAATCAGGCAGTTGAATCTCATCAATCTTCAGTCTTTCCAGTCAGTAGAAAGTTGAATTCAACAAAAAAAGTTGTTTTCATCACTCTTACAGAATTATGTTCAAGGTAAAAACAATAAAAAGCATAATGTGGCTGGACATGTTTTAAATTAGGGGTCTATGTATAGGGGTGTGTCCACGGAATCCACCATTGGTGTTAATATTGTTTGTGCTACACCATGAAGCTCATTATTTGGCTGACCCGGCATTTTTTGCCATTTGGGTGCTGTGTGGCACCCGAATGATATCTAATTGGCCACCTACCATCCTTTGATTTCCTCTCCATTCTTGACAATCACATGAACTCCAGCAACCCCACCAAGAAGATTGACAACCTTCCGGAGATGGTATCCATTGAATGGCAAATACACACTCACATATGAAAAAATCACGTACAACACACCATTAAACAAATCTCAATGTGACTAGTGAAAAAAATCATTTGTCCCTTTGCTGCAATCTTCTGTTTGGCACAAAAAAGAGGGATGGCATATGACCAAAAAGAAAGAGGATGACAGGTAAGGCCTTGCGCCTTCGCTTGTTAGTGCCGTTGTGATAGTGACAAGGATTGCGGTGGCAGGTTTCAAAATAGCACAAAACATGGAAGCAAAATAGGGGGCCCATTGTGCCCCATCAGCAATCAGCAATATTTAATATTTGTGAGTAGGGCACTATGTGGAACAAAAACACAGACCCCAGTTTGCAACAAAAAAATTCAACAGACTTCTAATTGAAAACACATCCAAGCACATGGTACCTTTTTATACATTTCCTTATATCTAACATAAAGCATTCTTTTGTCTTGTATACAGATGATATGAATTACGGAGTATATCAATTAGATCTACTTTTGAGTGTATCTAATTGGTCAGTTTATTCTTTGACTCCTGGTTGAGCATTGCAGAGGTGATCTATGGGAGGCAAAGGATTACAGGTGCGAGAATAGAAAAATACTTGGACTGTGTAAAAAACAGCGTCTAGAGATGTTTCACCCAAGGTTCAGTTCCTCCTGAATTCAGCTGCCATATCTTTGGGCTGTAAGTCTATAACATATCTTCTGTCAGTTGTGTCTGTAGCCTTGCACAAATGGCAGTATCCTCATCATAATTTTCTTTTAAGTAGACAGCCTTGAAATTACTTTTGGAATATACAAAAAAAAAATCATCCTTTCGGTGTAAATATGAGGCAGTCACTATGTTTAAGTTGAGTTTTGAGAGTTTCAACTTGGAATCTTATGTAGGCTTTGAAAACCTTCTAGGCCTTAGCGGTGCTCACCATATCATGCCATTGAGGAACGATATGCCCAAAAATAGCAATAAAAAGACTATACAGAGTCATCTAGATTCAAAATTGTATGTGTAGACTTACCAATGATATAAACCCAAAAAAGGTACAATTGCCATTGTGATGCTGAAGGCACGACGCGAGACAGCCACCAGGTCAAAGATGAGGCAGTACATTCATACTTTGTGCACCTTGATTTTTTCCAAAAACAGAAAAAAAATGCAAAATACTCTTTCCATCCCAAAAAAAGACATATTTGAAACTTATTGTTTTCCCAAAAAAAGAGTCATATTTGAAGAAAGAACTAATGTACCTGCTGGCAATGGCTGTTGTTAAAGTTGGTTTTCGTGCCCCGACTCAAAAGGAAAAACAGTGGATAGGAAATCCTAAAGGATGATCACTTACGTAATAGAGTATAAAGTTTCTGAAACAATCTAAAATTACAATGTCGCTACTTCATCGCTTTTTTTACTTGTATTGTCATATTTACATCTTGAATACTTCATCTGAATTCTTCAAAATCCTACAAGTTATTTTGGCACTTGAACTCTTGGGAAAAAGAATTAAATTGCAATTAATTCACCCCCACTTAGGTGCACATCGTTTTCAGCAGCTTCGTAAAACATGACTCTTTTGTTGGAACAGATGTATAGTAAGACGTAACTGACCTTGTCATCATCTTGTAACGGCTTATATACTCTTCCCCGTAACCTCGACGCTCCATAAGCTGCAAACAGCACTTATATTCAGTAAATGTTGCTGATTCCAATACTCAAAAACATCAATCATAAAAGGCCAAAAAATAATCTTGAGCCTTAACTTTGACAAATTTACATAAACCAATGGAAAAAAGGTATGAATCCAGACAAAATTGGAGCAAACCAGCAGAGTGATGAAGGAAAATGAACACAGGACAGACCTTGAATAGATTGGCCTCCAAATCTGACTGTGATCTGGAAAATGTTGACATACCGACAAATTACAGATCCACAAAAAAAACAAATATACAGTTCATAAGAAGTGATGAAAAATAAAAATAGTTTATCCTTTATCAAAGTTTAAAAATTAAATATAATGGGAAAAAATATCATACACATCAAGAAGGCTGTTATCCACAAGAAGCTTTTTAAGTTCAAGCGCAATTTTAATTGCCATGTGATTTGGAATCTGTAATTCAAGAAGCTTCCTTCAGTAATTATTGAAGTGATGCAATATCTTAGATTAAAAAAACACTCCCTATGATCCACTATCTTTGTCCCTTTTTACCATTTTTATGTGTAACATCCCAAGAACAACAAACCTAGTATAATCCTGACTATGTTATGGTCTAGAGGTCAAGATGTATGCAGTCATACCCGGTAAAAGACAGAGATAATGTACCATTTCTGTTAAGCCCTTGATGCATTGCAGATTTGCTACCGATAGAAAGTAAGAAGCAAGAGAAGTTTTGTGTTCCATTTTTATTTATCCACTACTCTCCTGAAGCTAAAATAATGACCACTTTTCCCATTTCATATTCGTTATATTTGTTCAATCCAAAGTTATCCTAACTTTATTCATACTTTACATCTTCAATATTATCTAACAGTTCCACTTTTTCTTTTGTTGTGTGCCAACCATAGTTTTCAGAGCTGGACCGGTGATTGAACCGGTCAAGGTACTGGTTCAGTGGTACGAATGGTTGAACCAATGGTTCACACATATTTGAAAATCTAAATTATATATGGGTGTGTGTGTGCGCGCGCGTGTGTATGAAAAATAATATTTATTTAAAATAATATTTCCTCTATCTATAAATAAAGAACTAATGATGTTTTACTAAATTTATAATCAATTTAATTTATTTGAGTAGTAGCATTGAATTGAAAAAAATTGCATTTAACGATACTTTAAAAAACATTAAAAAATTTATAAAATAAGAGGTGATTTTTTTGTTTACTAATTTGCCCAATATTTTCAAAAATATTTAAATGAGTTAATACTTTTGTGGCATGTACTCCGTATTAGTATCAATTGCATCAACAATTAAGAGTTTGAATCACATTTCAACATTATATTTTTCAAAATTTTAGAATATGTATTCTTTTAATCATAGACTATTAGACTACTTTATCTTATTATGTACTACCTCCATCCCAATTTATATTACCTGTTTCG
This sequence comes from Cuscuta australis, assembly GCA_003260385.1. Lineage (NCBI taxonomy): Eukaryota > Viridiplantae > Streptophyta > Magnoliopsida > Solanales > Convolvulaceae > Cuscuta > Cuscuta australis. The sequence goes on along the minus strand of NQVE01000129.1, from coordinate 938,960 downwards.
ATTTACAATGTTCGATTGAAATTATTTTCAAATAACTTTATATGAAAAATGGTGTAGAATTAAAAAATAAAAATTATATATTTAAAAACTAAATCAAAAGATCTACAAAATGAGTGGTGACATGGCTATATTATTTTATCAAATGAATAACGAAAATAGGTAAAGAAAGTGAATGAAGTTTGACCCTGTGAAACCACAACAACAACAACAACATTACCCCAGTGCCTCAACGGCTCCCGCCCATTGCGGGTAAGGGGGGTCGGATATACATAGTCCTGACCTCTATGTTTGAAACATAGAGCGGTTGTTTCCAGATGACCCATGATGAGCATCGAAAGTTGCATTTACTAACTGCTACTTCACAATTGCAAGAAGCACAAACACTTTAAAGAGCCAATTTGCTCTATTCCATCATACCCCAACGCCAAAAAAAAGTGGATTTTTGGCTCCACGGGGGAATGGAAATACTTTGTGAATAGTAAACAGGCAATTTAATTTGGGACGGGGGGATGTAACAAAAAGTACTCTAGCTTAGATGGTGGATACCTTAACATATAAACAACCGGTCGTGTGTTCGAATCCTAATGTTGTAAAAAAAATTTGAAGTTGTGCAAAAAATAAAAAAACTGGTTCACTGATTAAACCGTCCAGTTCGAGCCAATTCGGTGCATATAGTGGTCTTTGGAGCTGGGCCTGACCGGTTATGCCGCCGATTCCCGGTCCGAACCGTCCGGTCCGGTTTTTAAAACTATGGTGCCAACACTTCGTGCATCAAACTGGTGGGACAGAGGGGGTAGTTTCCCTAATTACAGTGTGTGTGATTTCAGCGTTGTGACTTCCTTATCCTGACATACAACACGTCTTCAACAAATCTTCCATTAGCCTTATAGGAAGACAAACATTAAAACTAAAGCCTAGTCATACATTGGAATTGTCATAATCTAAGTCACTTTTTTTGAGAAATTAAAATAGTGATCATACTAAACAAAAAGTAAATGTCTTTTGTTGAATCTTTCTAGACTATCTTATACCAAACACTAATTTAATAGAATTTTGAAGGTACTTTGTGGCTGAAGTTTCTTGATGAATATATTAAAATAGCATTATGTCCTTGTTTTAAATCTTAAATTACTACTATTTTTAATTTATGAAAACAATATAATTAAATTTAAAGGTATTTGACAAAAGCACCACCAAATATGGGTGATTGGGCAAATAGACTAGGAACTATGAAATTGGCCAAAACATTGCCAATTATCACCCATGTTAGCCAAAACAATATACTCTGACAAGAATTCGTATAAATACCCTTTGTATAAACATACCAAAATATTTTTGTTCATCTCTCATTGTTCATAGTATAGTTGCCTAATCTAAAGTTCTAAACCCCTAGCCTCCCCGACTCCACCCACCCAAAAAATGTATTGACCCTAATTCCATGTTCTTAAACTTTATCTATACTCATTTTCTTCACTAGAAATTTTCACCAATCATAAAACCTTAATTTCAGATCCATGACTCTTGAAAATATTTTTGACACGAAATTAAAATTGGTTTGTGAGTTCTAAAATTTGAAACATCCAATATCCATTTTAAAACTGTTTTCACAAATCCGTGAAATATTATTTTTAATAAAATCTTATTTTATCTGAGCTACACACGAAAAATATGTTTAGAATCTAACCTAGACTCAATGAATCTTAAAATTCACAAATGAGTTTTGGATGTGTGAATGTTTCTTTCATGGTTGTGTGGCAAAATAATATATTTTTTCTTTACCAACATTTCAACATGATGAAGATTAATATAAAAGAAATATGAAAAATTTACACGAATACTCCAAGGAGTTCGTGATTTTACGTTAATACTCCAAAATTCAACATATGACATCATTGCTCCCAGAATTTCCACATTTTTACATTGTTATTTTGCCGCTACCAACTCATCTGTGGCATTCTAAATGATGATTGACCAATTAAGAGTATGATTGCCAACTAATAAAAAACTAAGAGACTAAAATATGTTATATCTAACCCCTCCCCCTGCTCATTAAAAATTGAAAACCTAAAACACAGTAAAAATAAAAAAAAACTTAAATTTGCTTATGTTTTAATCAAACTAATTGTATGTAGTGTTTTAGACAAACTAAATTAGAATATCTTGAAGTTAACATTTTTTAGAAAAAGTACATTCATTGGATAGGTCTCAAAAAAACAAAATGATAATTAATAAAATATAATTCAAAATAATAACTTCAAAATTCTATGTCTAATATTTAGTTTCAATTTGTGAAACACGTATATAATTATATTCACAATTGAAACACGTGTATAATTCTATTCACGTAATAATAATACTTAATACATTCGTTGGATAGGTCTCAAACATGTATATAGTTCTATTCACAATTTATCTCATTAAAATATAAACGTGTTTCAATTTTTTAGTTTTACCATGTTTCAGTTATCTTGTTTTATCTAGTCTTAAACTGGCGGGCAAATGTCTAGCTATAACGTATTTTATGTTTTTTATTTTTAATTAGCTGTCAATTCATACTTATCAATTTCTATGTCATCAATTTAAAATGTCATGTCTTTAACTGAGTTTGCAGCGATGTAGTAACAGTGTAAAAATATGGCATTTCTAGAAGCAATGGTGTCATTTGTTGAATTTTTGCGCATCAATGTAAAATCATGCATTTCTTGGAGTATTCGTGGGATTTTTTCCAATGAAATATACTAATGGGAGATACATTTTTTTGTGTGGTTAAGATTAGACAAAAACACTACACTTTGTTTTTGCAAAAAGTATTTACAAGGATTCTTGTATTCCAGCAACAAGCATATTGTTTCAGGCTTTTAGCCACATTGTTTTAACCAATAATTGGTATGTTTTTGGTCAGTTTCATAGTCCGTGGAGTTTTTGTTCAAACGTAAATACTTGCTTCTGTTTCTGTCAAATTTTCTTTAGAATTATTCTTCCTTAAATTGAACAAGGCCAGTCATATCAGTCACAGTTTTAGCAAATTAAGGCCACTACTACAGTCTATTATTCAGTAATCAATAAAAAAGAAGAGCGATTGCAAACCTTAGTGACAGTTAAGGTTCTACTGAGCAAAAACCTCGATAGAACATAGTAATGATTGGCATTTTCACCCAGCCATACTTTCACCTGAAAACAAAATAAAGTGTAACCCTGGGAAAAGAGAACCAATTGGATGAAAGACGAGTGAGTATGGATTCAGACCAGAGAGGGAAGGCGAGGACCTTGACGAAATCGTACTTGGAGGAAGCGTTGCGAGTGGAGAACCGGGCATTTGCGTCAGTTTCAGATCCAGCGGCAACATCTGATTGCTCTTCACGTTCGTCGTCGCCATCTGTGAACTTCTCTGAATTTTCTACATTTTTGCTAGGGTTGCCGGCCTTCATCTCTGTGTTTCCCTTCATTCTCTCAATTTCAGTCTCAAACAGTGAAAGAGGAAGCGGATGCAGAAAGTAAAGACAAAATTCCCAACTTTATGTTAATTTGTCTCAAAGAATTCCCAATCAGGAAAATTGTGCAGGGTGCATGAGAAAATCAAGTGTTTCCTGATTTTTTAAAGAAAGTTTATTTCCCCTATGTTTGGAAGGGAAGTGAAAATAGGAGGAAGGAAAATAATGGTCCCTTTGGATACCAGGAAAATGACATCTAGAAAATGTCTTCTAGGAAATGGATACTGGAAATTAAAATGATTCCAGAATCCATTTTTTATACGGACTCACACCAGTTAAATGGGGGACTGGTGATGGGTTTATATAGCTAAGGGTTCTCCCACCTCAATAGCTAGCTTTTGGGGTATGGCTCTCCCTTGTGTTGTATAATGGTATCAGAGCCAACTCGGAGTGGTGGCTTGGTGAAACCAGCTGTGACCAACGTAGACGTGACCAACGAGGACGTTGGGCCTTATGGGGGTCGAATGATACGGACTGATTTCATTGTCCCACACCGGTTAAATGGGGGGCTTGGTGATGGGTTTATATAGCCACTTGGTGATGGGTTTATGTAGCCAAGGCCCAAGGGTTCTCCCACCTTAATAGCTAGCTTTTGGGTGTGGCTCTCCCAGGTGTTGTATCAATTTTCCTTTTATGGTGTTTGGCTCGAAGTCTGTAAATTTTGTATATTCATGTTTGGTGCATATCCTGAAAATAGATATCCAAATATTTGCGCTATCTTCCAGAACTCATAAAAAAAGGCAAAAGATTATTCAATTTCAAGAACTGCATCATCCGCTTTGAGTGAAATAATCAAAAAATACAATAGATTCCTATAAAAGATAATCTGACATTTCAGATCTTACAATAAAAGGCAACAAAAAAACGACGATAAAACTGTTTATTATGACTAACAAAATCAAAATAAGATTTAAGAAAAAAGATAGATTACCTTTTCCGGCGAAGGGCGACGATGGGGGGTTGGAGAGCCGACGCAGGCGCAGGTTCGAGCGGAGGGAGATGGGAAGATCTCAAGAGCCAGCCGAGAATGATCAGAAGAAGAGGCGAGGAAGAAAGATGGAGAAAGAAAGGGAGGAAGAAGAAAGTCAAGGGAGAGAAAGAAAAATTTAAAACAATACTCCCATGACCTTATCAATATAGCTTGCTAAAATATATAATAGCTAGTGAATCTCTTTTTTCCATCTCCAAGGGATATGGTATATTTTAACATACTTGTCCAAAATTAAAATTAGCTTGCTAAACCTAGCAAGCCATCCAAATAAAAGCAAGCCAAGAAAATTAAATTAAAATCCAAAAAAATAACGGGAATAGGAAGAGGCACATGAAAAAGTCATTCTTCTTCCTCCGTTAGTGAATTAATTCACTTTAATTCATTTTTAATTACTAAAAGGGAATTCATTATATTTTAAAATCTAGTTGTTAGTTAAATTTTAGCAAGCATGGTTGGATGATGGATTAAAAAACTACTTGCTAAATTACTATTTACTAGTTAAAATTTAACAATAGCATTTTAATATAGCAAAGATGGTTGGAGATGCTCTCAGGGAGTACAAAATTCCTCTCAAAATTAATTAATTATACCATTACTTCTAAAATTATTTTTTTATAAAAATACTCTACCCGTCATTTTACTTGCACAATAAAATTGTGTATGAAATAATATGGACCATGCTACACTTACACCGAGAATTGAACCTCATTTGTACATCGTAGTTATATATAAACATTTTGATGGTTTACATCGACACAAGTGTTGGTGCGTTAACAAAAATTTACACGGACACAAAGTGTTAGTGTATTAACAAAAAATAGTTTTACATCAACACAAAATGTCGGTGCAAACCTACAGTGTACAAATGGGGTACAAAATGTTTGGGGTACAAATAGCTTTATCCAAATACTCTGTAATATTTAAATTGATTTTTAATGTGACAATTCGAAAAAATTAGTTTTTTTCATTAAAAAATAAACACTTATTTATCCTTCAATTCAAATATCAATATGTCTCTCTTAATTAGGGCATGTCATTTTCTTTACGTGATCTAAAACTGAAGGTTAGAAATAATCTGTAAGAAGTTGAAAAAAATTGAAAATTAAAACTTCTAACTCAAAAAAAACAAACTCTTAAAATACAATTTTGATATTTGAGTTGGATGAAGAATAAGTAATTTATTTTTTTGGATGAAAAATAAGTAACTTCTAACTTAAAAAAAGTGATTAATTTCTGAACTTATCATTTTAAAAATTATATATATATCACACAATATGATCATACATGGATCCAGAAAATTTATGTCATGGGGTCCTGACTATTATTTTTTGGGTATATTGGTACTTTTTTGTCTCAATTTTAACTTCTCGTTTTAATTTTCAGTGGGTTTAAAAATTTTAAATTTTTAGTTAATATTTATCCATATGAGAAAAATAATATTAAGTTTATTTCAAGACAAACAAAAAAATATAAAGTGAAAAATTTATTTAGGAAAACAATAAGAAAGTGAAAAGATTTACTATTATAAAATTCATTTTGAGATATCAAAAAAGAAAACTATATTTAATTAAAGAATGAATAGACCATCTAGTTTTTAGCTTATCAACTGATAGACCGTATAACTTAAGCATTAAATTTAAACACTCGTGTTTGGATGTTTGATTTAATTTTGTTTATTAAAAATTATTGTAGATTGCATTTCTTTAATGTGATATTTAAAAAATATATATGCTAAAACAATTATTCTATGAATAAGAGAATAAATGGTCTAAAAATAACACCAATAATTTAGTGAGAGGTACACACAAAACAAAAGCAAAACAAAATATAGTTGGGGCTATATTAATTTCTTTAATGTGAGTCAAAATTATACACTATGAAAAGTTCATTTTAGGAACAAGAGAATAATTAGTTTATAGCTATCAAAACGTAAAAAGTCAGATATATAACTCAAACATAAAATTAAAATATTTCAAAAGTCTAACACACAAAAGAAAAGCAAAAAAAAAGGATTCCAACTCAACAGTCAACACCCTAAGCTTGACATTATAAACTGTTATCCATTGAACTACAATGAACAATTTTATTTTATGGACACGGAATGGATTAATATTATATTTTGAAATATAATACTTAATATATATATTACCTTACGTTGTGGTCCGTGGGATCCCAAGACCCCGTGAGACTCAACGTAAGTCTGCTTTCGAATATGATTGTATAAGTAAGGTGGCAGGTGAGGTATTTTTATAAAAACAAAGCAATTGTTGAGCAATGGTATAATTAATTAATTTTCGAAAATTTTGTATAAAAGTAAAGATTTTTTATGTAAATTTTTATTAAATAAAAAGAATCAATTAACGGCAGAAAATGACTTTCCTGATTAAATAGGGAAGTCAACTTCGTGATTGTAGTTTCCTCAATAATTCCTGTTGACCCCATTAATTTCCAAATAATTTGAGGGTGTTTGAAAGTGATAAACTTGTAGATAAAGTGATTTTTACAAAAACGAAAAACAAAATCACCTCATAATTACTTCTCCGAAACGGTGTTCGGTGTACAAAATAGTAGTGGAGAAAAACAGAAGCTAACATGTCAAACAAAGTAAAATTACTACCACTTAAAGGAGAAGCTAAAATTTTTAAAATCAGCGCACATGTCAAACAGAGTAAAATCATGTTACTCCATTCATTTCAATTTAAATTATCTATTTCAATTTATGATATTTAACTAAAATCATTTTTAACAAAATTTATTTGAGAATTAGGATAAATTAAAAAATAAAATTTACATAATTTATTTGAGAAGTTGAGTATAACGTTGATGATTGGGTATTTCCTACAGTTTTCCCGTGGAGAGAGGTGTTGAGATTTGGAAAGAAATGAAAGCTAAGTCCTAGGTTCATTGGACCGTACTGGCACGAGTAGGACCAGTGGCTTACAGGTTGGAGTTACCCCTGAAATCGAATCACCGCACGTAGATCTGGTCGAGAAGAAGAAGAATAAAAAAAGAAGGGGGGGGGGGGAAGGGAGAGAGAAGATGTCGGCCAGATCTGGCCGAGAAAGGAAAGAGGAGAAAGAAGAAAAAGAAGAAAAGGGGGGAGTGAGAGAAGTTGATGGCATGATTTTGCCGAGAAAAGAAAGTGAGAAAGAATGAAAAGGAGAGGAGGAAGAAATGAAGAAGAAGAAGAAAATCGGGAGAAGAAAAAATAGAAAGGGGAGGGGGGAAGAGAGAGAACCAGGAGAAAAACAAGAAAAAGAAAGAGAGGGGATGGCCAGATCTGCGAGAAAAGAGGGGAGAAAGAAGAAAAAAGAAAAGAGGAAGAAAGAAAGGAGGAAAAGAAGGGGTATTTTATGTAGGATGGAAACTTTATTTCCGGACGGAAAAAAGTGTAGAGTAGGAATTTTAATTCCGGACGGAGGGAGTATGAATTAAGCTTCCATAACTGTTTTGAATATTATTATTTCGATGAATGTTAAACTATGTTTTGAAATGTTTATTTGAACTTTTTGAAAATTAAGTCGTGTTTAGGTACCAATTTAGTAGCAACCCGATTCGCTAATCCGGGTATTCGGATTATGCGGGTTGGGGTGTTACATTTTTAATCCAAAACCCGACCCGAAAACATTGAGTTTTGAACACAGGTTTTGTTGACCGAACCCGAGGTTGACTGAACCTTAAATGACCCGCTAAAAATGGGTCAAAGCCGACCGAACTCGAACCTGATCTGATCGACCCGCTAATGTAAGAAATTTTCAAAATTATATACTTTACTAAGAAAAATAATGTTATAAAAATAGGTTATAATTATATATTTTTTCTAACAACTCAATTTTAGTGTATAAATTAATACTTTCAAACAGCTTTAATGATATTGCATAATTATCTTACTTTTTTCCAAAAATTATGCTTTTTTTAAACTTTTTATATTGATTTATATATCTAAAAATTACTTCATAATTTAAAATAAAATAATTTAATAAGTTTAATACATGTATTTTGATTTTTGAATTTTATTTAATACGAAATGCAAGTGTTAACATAATTTTAAAAATTCTAAAAATTATAGTCATAACTCGTTGGGTCGATTCGAACCCGATGATACTGAGTCATGAACATATAGTTCTCAATCCAAACCCGATTTGACCCAAACTCGAAGTAACCTGCATGCATTCGAAATACTCCGTACCAAACTTGAACTGGACCTGACTGACCGATTTGCCTCCTCTATCACAAACCATTGGTGCCAAATTGGTGGGTTTGTGGCTTGTTTTAAATATTTTTGTTTCGTTCACCTGAGGTAAATCTGACAAAATGCAGAAAAGAGAACAAGGGAAGCAAAGCTCAGGATCGGGGGGCACAGCCCCTACGCCGGCGAAGAGAGGACGCCCAGTCGGCAGTGGAAGCAACCAAACTGCCGCCGCTGCTGCCTCAGCCGCCGTCGCCGCCATTGCTGCCGCATCTACTACTGATTTCTCTGCACCTTCAACACTAGTTCCATCCGTACATGTACATTCCGCTCTAGCTGGTTAGTTCAATTGGAGCTATAATCTATCGCATATACTTGCCCGCAATATGTTTAGTTTTTATAACCGGAATCTCACTTTTCAATTTTTTTATGTGAATCAAGCTAGGAGCGTTTAGATCAAAAACCCAGTTCAGTAATCTCTCCAAAAGAAGAAAACACAACGTTTGAATTTAAATAAGATCAATTTAATTATTCACACCTTTAGATGGAAATAGATTTCTTTTTTTATGCTATTTATGGCGTGAGGTTTAATGGTTGTTGTCCTTAGTTCCAGAGTGCAAAAGGGAAGTGATCGGTTCAAAGAGGCTAACAGAAATTGTTGTTATTTTTTATCCTTTAAAATTCTTTTTTGTTCTTCAAAATTCGATTTCAAAACATAATGCATTTATGTATCACTGTGTCAACTTTGCTATTTGAATTTAATGAAACTTTGGGTACTTCATAATATGAGTTCACTGCATCTCTTTTGCAGTGCCCACTTTGTACTTCCTTTGTCTCAATTTAAGTTCTCTTTTCATTTTTCCGTTTGTCCCAATTTAACTTGTATGTTTCCATATGTGAAAAATAATACTTGTAGTTCATACAGTTTTTGTCTCTCTGGATAAATATAACCACATAGGTTTTACTTTATTAAAAAGCTTGATCAGTCATTGATTTGGAACTGAGGGAGCAGTAAAAGATAAATTTGAATACTTAGTATATGGAAAGTGAGATAACACTAAAAAAATATGGAAAGCGAGATGACTGTTAATTGCAGGCTTTGAAACTTTGGGTGTCAATTCTTTATTTGGCCCCAGTTCATTACCTGTTTTCTTTTTTTACTAATTTTTCCAGAGCTGAATTACAAAAGGATTGTTCTTGCTCTTCAAAGTGGATTAAAGAGTGAGTTGACATGGGCATTCAATACACTCACATTGCTTTCGTTCAAGGAAAAAGATGAAATTCGTAGAGATGCTATCCCTCTTTCTAAAATTCCTGGATTGCTTGATGCTTTACTTCAAATCGTAAGTTTTTGATAAACATAATGAATTTACACTGTACAACTATCCATCCCAACCCCCACTGCTGCTGAGGGCCTTTAAAATGTATGATCATACTGATGAATATAATAATAACAGATAGATGAGTGGCGTGATATAGCCTTACCAAGGGTGCTTGTGAAAGCACCTAGGGTGAGACTCTTGGGTACAAATTCTTTTTTCACTGGATTCGGAAATGAATATGACGAAGTGGGGTCAAATGGTTCAATTCCCCATCCTAGGTAAATTTTGCATGATTGTTCTAAACTATTGACAATCTTAAATGTTACTCCCTCCGACCCGCTATCTTTGTCCCTTTTCGGGTTACGATGTTTGACTGAAACTTTTTTTGATGAAAAATATTTAAATATTGGTGTATAATTAAAAGAAAATTACATATTTGAAAACTACATTAAAAGCTCTAGAAAACAAGAGGTGACATGAAATTTTTTTTTGACAAATGATAGATGAAAATATGTAAAGAAAGTAGATTTAGTTGGACCTTGTGAATAGTGAATGAGACAAAAATAGTGGGACAGAGGGAGTAATAAACAAGGTGAAACTAACGGAGTAGCTACGCGATACAAATGACCCTTTAATTGCAGCTCTGGAACTGGATCTTCCATCAAAGAGACCTCTGTTCAAAAGACTGCTGCAAGAACGTGTCATGCTGGTTGGTGGTTTGAAGAAGATGGCCTATTTAGCTTGGATGAGGAAGGGAGAACTGAAAAGCAACAATGTGCTGTTGTTGCCTCTAATATTATACGAAATTTTTCTTTCATAGCAGATAACGAAGCTATCATGGCTAACCATCGACATTGTGTTGAAACCCTTTTTCAGTGTCTTGAGGATTATGTTGTAGGTGAGACTTGAGAACATAAGTAGAACCATTACCAATGCATAATTTTCTCTATCATCATTGTATGGCTTGTGATTTATCATGTAATTGTTTTTGTTTGATATGATCAATACTATATATACTCTTTCATAGTATTTCGATGTGTGAACTTTTTAATGTTTCCAGAGGATGAGGAGCTTGTTACAAATGTGCTTGAAACTATTGTTAATCTGTGCCATTCGCTAGATCTTCGAATATTTAGTTCATCAAAACCTTCTGTCCTTAACATGAGGTACACATTCTTTTATTCTGTGGTTTCTTAATGTTTTTGATATTGGTTCTAATCTGATTCCATTTCACTGTGGGGTTTCTATTATCAGGGAGAAACGTGCTGTCGAGGCTATCATGGGCCTGCTGAGATCATCTGTCAGAGCCTGGCATTGTGGAGCTGCAGAACTGATTGGTCGTCTAATTTTAAATCCTGATAATGAACCATTCATTCTTCCCTTTGCTTTACAGGTTCCTTTGTTATTAGAATTCTTATTGGTTCGGCTTCAAAAAAATGTAAAAGATCACCACATGGAAACGTAATAACAATGAAGAATTGACAATGGTTTTTGCAGATTTATAAAAGGTTAATTGATATGATGAGTCTGCCTACAAACGATGCTCAGGCTGCTGCCGTGGGTGCATTGTACAATCTTGTAGAAGTAAACATGGACTGCCGACTGAAGCTTGCAAGTGAAAGATGGTGAGATGAATCTAAGATTACATCTTTCCTAGCTTAAAACTTACATTTCGAGCCTATTTCCATTTCCTTGGAACTTTTTATTGTGTGCGTGTGTAGGGCAATTGATCGGTTGTTGAAAGTAATCAAGTCGCCGCATCCAGTATCAGAAGTTTGCAGGAAGGCAGCCTCTATTTTGGAGAGCCTAGTGGCAGAGCCACAGAACAAGCCCCTTCTGCTCGCCTTTGAAACTGCTTTCACTGAGATTCTCTTTGCCGATGGTAAGCATTCTGATATATTTGCAAGGATTTTGTGTGAACTAACGTCTCGGCCTGGCAAATCCACTCTAGCTCGAGGTATTTGGGGCATGTAACTAATCTCTTCTCTCACTTACTAACGTCTTACCAAATCCTTGTCGGTTAGACTTTGTTATGCTCCGTCCAGCATATATATATAATACATCGGTGGGGTTCTAGTGACACCGGAGTACGATAATACATTTGTTGCACAAGATTAATCTTAGTGTAAATCGTAAAAACGAAAACGGAGTAATTTGTAATTGCCTTGTTCAAGCAGTTGAGTGGTTGCTAGATCAAGTGTTTTTCCTCTAATAGTTCCGGAGAAAATCTGGGGAATGCCAAAAGTATTGCCAATCACATTACCTCATACTCACCACTTAAAATTTCTCTCAAACTGGAATTCCCCAGATTTTTTTTAATACGGAGTAATTCAAATATAGCAAGAAAATGAAAAAATGATAAAAATAATGACTTACTAGTGGAAGACATGACACTCTATTAAGAAATTGTTGCTCGGTACCCCCAGTTTTGGGATAAGAAATCGCAGGTCCATTATTTTTCAAAATATACTCCGAGGTACCTTAAAATATTCAAAATATCACTACGGGGTGACAATATGTCAATTCTCTCCGTCAAATCCAATTTTCTGTTATCTTTTTAATCATCATCGCCGGGTAAATTTTTCCCATGGTATACGAACTTTCATCATTATTTCATTTCGGTATATAAATTTTAATTCCTATCACAAAATTTATAAAATTATAATTTGACCATGGGTATACTTTTGTGATAGAAATTAAAATTTATATGCGAAGTAAAAATAATGATGAAAGTTCGTATACCATGGGTGAAATTTACATCTTTCCATCTGCTTCTTCATCTTTCGTTTTCTTCTCCGGCCACCCTCTCCTCTCCTTTTCTTCTTTACTTTTTTTTGTTTTGAATTCTACGCCACCCCCCTTTCTTGGTTCTTCAATTTTCTTTTCTTCTATTACTATATTATTATTATTATTGTTGTTGTTGTTGTTGCTGTTGTTGTTGTTGTTTAATTAGTAGTTTTACTACTCCATTTGTTTTAGGAAAATAACCCTAAGGCTCCTAAAAATTTTTGTATGCCCCCATTAACCTTTTATAATCTTCACTTGCGGAAGAAACGTTATGTATACTTTATAAAATTAATATTATTTATTAACTTGGTTAAAACTTATACTACTACGTCGTAATTCATTATTATAATATTAAATTCAACACTATTTTTTCATTTCATATTATCTTTAGAAAAAGTCAGAGGCGATTACCCATCTTATTCTTGCCCAAAGTCCTCTCATTTTTTGGGTTCACTGCTATTAATGGTGGATGTCGATAACTAATGCGTGACTAATAAAAAAGACAACACCAGATGGCTGCAAAATTAGAGTTGTGAAAACTACTAATAATATTTTTCTAAAAGATAATAATAATTGTTATTTTAAATAATAAGTGCTTTTTTAAATAATAATTGGTTTTATTTTCTTAAAAATAGATTAATAAAACAACTAACTAATTTTTAATAATAATAATTATAATAATGATAAATAAAAATAATAATTAATAAATAATAATAATAATAGAATAATAATAATAATAATAATAATAATAAGAAAATAATAGGATATTTTAATAAAAAATTATGGTAGTAAAATTACTAATTATTTATTTTAATAAATAATAGTATTAATAATAATATGTGTTATTTTTTAATAATAAGTGCTATTTTTCTAAATAACAATTAATGTTATAAATTTGTTATTAAGTATTATTATTATTATTAAAAAATTGATTAGTAGTTTTCTAAATAGCACTTATTATTAAAAACATAACACTTATTATCATTAATACTATTATTAATTAAAAGAAATAATTAGTAATTTTACTACCGTACATTTTTATAAAACTAAAATTACATATTATTTTTATTTCATATTAATCATTATTTATTTCTTATAATTTTCTTCTTCTTCTATTATTATTATTTATTATTTTTATTATTATTTAAAATTAGTTAGTTGTTTTATTACTCCATTTTTAAGAAAATAACACTAATTATTATTTAGAAAAAGAACTTATTATTTAAAATAACACTTACTATTGGCTTTTTAAGAAAATTATTAGTAATTTTCATAACTCTAATTTTGCAGCCATCTGATGTTCTCTTCCGCATTAGTCATCGACAGACGACAGTCACTATTAGTAGTGGTGAATCTAGAAAATGAGAGGACTTGGGGCAAGAATAAGACGAGTAAGTGTCTCTGGATTTTTCTAAAAATATTATGAGACGGTAAAAATAGTGTTGAATATAATATTATTATTATGAATTACGACATATAATTTATAACCAAGTTAATAAATAATATTAATTTTATAAATTATACGGAGTACATAACTTTTTTTATGCAAGTGAAGATTAGAAAAGGTTAATGGGGGCATACAAAATTCTTTTAGGAGCGTTAGTGCTTTTTGCTAAAACGATTAGAGGAGAAAAACTACTAGTTAAATTTAATAACAAAAAAATAATGATAATAATAATAGTAACAAATAATAAAATAATAATAATGATAGAAGAAAAGAAAATGAAGAAGCAATAAAGGGGATGGAATGGCGTAGAATTCAAAACAAAACAAAAAAAAAGGAAGAAAAGAGGAGGGATGGGGGGCTGGAGAACAAGACGAAATGTGAAGAAGAAGATGGAAAGATGTGGCGATGATGATGAAAAAGATAACAATAGATTGTGGTGGTCGACATCAAATGCGCCATAATGCCATTCTGGGGAGGCCTGGATTAGAGGACCTAGGAGGGGCCCTACCCCTTGAACATTTATGTCTAAAGTTCAAGACCCCAGAAGGCATTGAGAGGACCCTTGGTGATCAGCCTGCAGTTAAGAAGGCCTACTTGAACACATGTAGAAGGATAGACAGTGACAATTTCAACATTCTGACCACCAGATAAGGTTTGAAGGAGGAGGAGAGAAAAGAGGTGAACCGGGAGCGGCCCGGATCATCAACGACTTTTACTATAATTAGTGCGTCTGAATCCCATGTCAAAGCTTCCCTCCCAAAAATAGCATAGATCTAAAGCTCTCTTTTGGGAAAGCAATTGTTGTTGGTTAAAGTAGAGAGAAATAAATAAATAAATAAATAAATGTTTGAAGATTCCCAATATTTAGGTGATTCCAGCTCTATATTTCCCCTGAGTTCCAGCCCAACCAAACAGGGGTTATTCCAGAATAGCAGCAGGGAGCTCTTGTTCGTGGACTCTTCTTCTTCGTCTCCAAACCCCATATTTGTTGGTAATCATAAAGATAATAACCAGAAGAATTCTGGGCTTCTGAGGTTTGGTTCAACTCCAAGTTCTTTTCTTGAGAGCTTCATCACCCGCCAAGAATCAGCTGGTTCGAGGTTCATTAATGGCGTTTTTGGGAGTATTTGAAATCTACAAACGAATCACCCGGTTTGCCGCCTCAGTATCCGTTTGGTTCAATTTTACAAGAGTACTTATTAGGATGGAGAGAGTATTTACATATGATGTCTTTGGGAGTATTTGGAATCTCCTAAAAGCTTATTGGGCAGTCAGCACATATTTTTATTTAAATTTTAACCAAACAGAACACTAACCTTTCGTTCGATTTTTGGTTTTGTATAAAAATCAAACAAAAAAACCAAATCCAACCCTACATATTATTCCTTCATCGAGTTAGTATTTTTATAATTTTTGAATGCTTATAAATTTTTACTTTTATAAACCGAAAATACAAAAAAAAACCCAAAATAAAAACCGTATAATACTGAACTGAATAATCAACGGTTAACATATTTTTTATGTAAAACCGAACCAAATCGCCAACTTATCAGTCCTACACTATAGGGGCAAATGCTTACCTTCACCAGTCAATGTTGGGAGATTCGCAAGAGCCATTGCCTTGAGAAGTGCTCGCATTTGGGATTATATTCACTCAAAGCTCATTAGTTTAAGCTTTTGTAAATATCACTATTCAATGATCTTGCAACACTTTTCCAAAAAATTTGCCAAAAATGAAATACAATTTTCTGTAGTTGTGAATTTCTTCTTATTCTACCAATTATCATTGCTTGTATTCTCCTTTGCGTCTTTCAATAATATTTTCGTGACAAGGAGCTCATTTCTTAATGTTATGTTTGGTTCAAGGAATCTGAAATAGAAAGAAAAAGAAAATTTTTTCACCTTTTCCTCACCAAAATGGAAAACATTTGATTTTCTCTCCTTTTATTTTACTTTCTCTTCTGATTGTCTTTTATTTTCACTTTTTTTCATCACTAACCAAACAAGAAATATGTTTTCTCAAACGTTTTCTTTTATCTTCTCTTTTAAATTCTTTGAACCAAGAATAATGTAAGGTTTGAACTTTGAAGTGGTCAAAATTGTTGAAAGACAGAATGTGATGTGAACTTTACAAACAATGTAAGAAATCATTGTTTATAAAAATTAGTGGTATCAACTTTGGTGTCACATGTGATGTGATTGTAACATGACTCATGAAGAGTTTTTTTTCAAGGACATGAAGAGTTTATTTTATACAAACTTTAATATTACAATTGACTTGACATTATCATTAATAAATGTATGCGATTGAGTTTTATATAGAAGGGAGAGAAATTATGCAAATTATAAACTCCCTATGTCTTATTATTTTTTTTCCTTTTTATCATTTGTCTATCCACTATTTTTGTCACATACCATATTTAGTTATGTTTGCGTGGTTCACGTTCATTTTTACTTTTTTCTTATGAGTTCTTAGGTGTACTCTGTATGATAGAGAGAAGAACGGGAAGCATGAAGTTTTTTTCCAAGTACATGAAAAACACTCCATATTGCTTTACACAACCAAATACATGAAATCATACTCAACATATGTTAAGCAAAAAAAGGAACTTGTTTAACTAATGATTACTACATTAAAATATGATTACAATAATACTAACAACACTCCATATTGCTTTACACAACCAAATACATGAAGTCATACTATGTTAAGCCAAAAAAGGAACTTGTTTATCTAATGATTACTACATTAAAATTTGATTACAATAATACTAACAATACTCTCCTCCATCAAAAAATGTCTAGTAACACAACTTTTAATAATTTAAAAATTATGGAATTAAAATATTACAGAGTAAAATACTCCATATATATGAAGAATCTTTTAAAATACAAGCCCCCACTATTCCTATAGCGCGAGGGTTGAAATTAAATCATAATTACAAAACAAAAAAAGAAGTGAGTAGACCATTTGATTTTATCAAATGCCCCGTGGAAATATGGGAAAGAAAAAGAGATGTGATTTGACCATTTGACCGTGTGAATCATGTATCAACCATGCCAGGTGCACTCCAAAATATTTCCCAAAGCTTTACACTTACATTAACACTAAATGTCTGATCACAAAATTTTACCTTGTCATTTTGTGTCAATGTAAACCATTAAATTCACACTTACATTGACGCAAAATGTAAGCGTAAACTTTTGTGGTGAATTTTGTCATACAATCTTTGGAATACAAATAGATTTAATCATTATGTATAGAGGGTTAGTGCTTTTATTAGACGAAACAGGCACAACAAATTGGCACGAGCATCTAAAAAAATAAAGCATGCACTCTTTTTTGGGACAGGAGTAATTTATTACAGAGGAAAACATATCAAGTGTCTAATAAATGGAGTTAATACAACAGTACAACTAAAACAAACTCCTAAGTATTTTTTTAGAGACAAAATTCACCTGTTTGATGTGAAGTTAGGGCACATCATAACAGAAGCCATAGGCAAAACAAGTTCTATATAACTTGTCCAGTTTAAA
Organism: Cuscuta australis; assembly: GCA_003260385.1. Lineage (NCBI taxonomy): Eukaryota > Viridiplantae > Streptophyta > Magnoliopsida > Solanales > Convolvulaceae > Cuscuta > Cuscuta australis. The sequence goes on along the minus strand of NQVE01000129.1, from coordinate 921,196 downwards.
TCAAAGCCATGAAGTTTAAGCTCATCAGAGATGACCAGCAAAGGTTCGGTCTGATCAATGCCGCTTTGGCTTTGTATGCCTCCCCGACTGCTTGCCTTTGTGCTTCCACTTAGCAACAACATGGGGCCGCCTTTGTGCTTCAATCTCCCTAACCTTGCGCTTCCTGTGAACAAAAAATTCAAAGCATGTTAGCCTTTAGTTTTTTTGTTTGTTTTTGTTTCATAGTGCAGTACGAAAAGAACATAATGAAGAAATTGCAACTGAGAATCTCAGTGCTTGTGTGTTCTCACCTTTACGTGTTTTCTTCAATTTGTTAAGTACTTCTTCCGTCCCAAATTAATCTTTTTGTTTTCCTTTTGTTCCTTCTCTAAATAATCTTCCTATTTCCTTCTATGAAAAGTTCTTTTTTAAAAAATAAATTTCAGCGATACAATCTCACTTTTATCAGTAAACGTGTTCAAATAGGAATATTAGTATGGGGGCAGATTTCATTCCATCCAGATTAAGTTTTAGAGCTCTTTCTCCTCAATTACTATAGAAACCAATTGACCAACTTTTTTTCCCCTCAAGCTTACCTATATTCCGCAAGGTGGGCATCAGAAACCAGTTCATCTGCAAGGGTTGCCTTCCTCTCCTTCTTGGTAAGTCTACTGGAATAGAATTCTGATGCTGGCTCTATCACAACACCCACCTGATCCAACAGACATAACTCATTTTTAAATGCTAGAATAAGGTTGTACTGTAATGTGATAGTGTAGAATACATAAGTCAACAATCTACTTGCCTGGAAATACTTGGGAAGTGCTTTAGATTTTGAAGCGCCTTTTTTATAGTGCTTCTTTGGATCTAAAGCATCTCTCATCTGCAAAAACACTTAAGTCTATCAACCATATCATCCAACAAATTTCAAAATCAATCAAAATAAATAGTATTGTGAAAGCCTTCCTAATTCAAATAGTTATCAAACATCTGCAAAAGGTTATGCATCCCTAATTGGCAGACATTATTCATTGTTCATATTTCGGACAAAGAATTGAACATTTTGTAATGACTAGAAATAGAATAACATGGTCACACTACAGATGTAGCAACGTAACTACTCCCTTGGTTCCAAAAAATGAGTCATGTTTCAGACACTTCTTATCCAGAAAAAGAGTCCAGTTGGATCAACCAAAGCTGATTATTCATGTAATTTGCTACATTGGATAAATTTAGGAAGCCAACCAATGAAATTTTAAAATCTAAATATGATTTATGATGTTCTACCAGTTGTAGCTTACCAAAATTTAAAAGGTTTAAAATTGAACATTGATCAAACTAATATCTTGTTTGGGATAGAGGTTGCATCGGTTAAGTATACTGTCGTCTGAATTCCCATATAGCTAGTTATATCCACGTACTGTAGGCATAAATCGATGGATGTTGGCATCATAGTCATAGAATTCGCTGCCTAGCCAATTAGTAGCTCTTTGGCGGAGAGAAATTGGAGAACATACTCTTATATCCATAATGTCAAGAGGAATCGCTTAAATTGCAAGCGAGCCGATAAACTTGTGTTTATTCACTCGAATATTCGACTTCAAGCATGCTTTTCTGATTCCTACAAATCAGGCCCTCACAAAAAGTGGGACGTGAATCCTGAAAATGCATATATAGAAGGTTCAAGTGCTCACCTTGAAGAAATGGTTTGGGAAGACCTTGATAATGAAGGCTTTGACAATGGGAGAGGAAAAAGGCAACAAGTAGATTAGAATATTTTAGTTGATGTTCTATTCATCTATTGGATTTTGTAATGTTATGCACTTATGCTCATCTTATCTATTTTTGTTTACTTATGCTTTGACTTCTGGTACACCGAACGGCTTCATACCGAAATGAACCTATCCCCCTTCATACCGAATTCGTCACCTCTAGCAAATTTCGCACCCGCACGTACTCGTACCGAAACGTACCGCGATTTAGGTGACCATGGCTGGCATATCTATAAGTTAAGAAGTTGATTACAAATATTTCGCACTTGATTCCATATATTTATCCCTACTTATATGAGTAACTTATATCTATCAGTCCATTACTGTAGGCATATATGAGGACATTTGTATCACATTGACATTTACAAGGAATGAGGGGTGTGGGTTAAAGGGAAGTTCTTTCCGTGTCATCTCATTTGGCCATTCTTTAACATAGCCATAAAAGGGTAATAGAAGATCTAAGTCTAAAACTTTTTTACTTACAGAGGTGAAAGTGCAATGTTTTAGGCCGATAGTTAAAGGGATACGCTTATTACTGAAACAGATATCAGTTCCATTATTGAAGCTATACGGATTAGAGACCAATAAAAACCAAATAGATTTAAAACAAAACAAACAAACAAAAACTATGAAGCAATTAGCCAACTTTATCATTCATTCATTCTAAAAAGAAGACTCTACGTTGCACTTGCACATGAACATCAAGATAAACAAAACCAGAAAGAGGAAGGGAAAAGAAAAAGCAAGAACCGATGAGCCGTCAGATAGAAAAATGAAGAGAGTCAAAATTAGTGTAGACGTTAGATCAATCTCTTGTGATCCCTAGCTAGGCCCTAGAGCTTGGCTACAGCTCTCGGCTAAGCTCCTTGATCTCAACCGAAAAACCACAAAAACCACACATTCACTACTATTTCCAATTTTGTGCATCCAGTGAAGTCTTCCACTCTAACTTTCTTACAATTCTATCGAGGTTCTAATCTATGACTTCAGCAGCAACACTTCGTTGAAGAAGATTATCTATTAAATTAATTGAACAAGCTTCTCAAGCACAATAAACTGATTAAATATGCCACAAAAAATGATCTAAATGCCTGACTCAATTTGAGTCAAATCTTGTAGTCCTACATAAGATGATAGATAAAATGCTAAGTACATTCATCAATCTTTTTTATTACGGAGTATTACAGTTCTCTCTCCAGTAAAATGGGACGAATTGCATTTTTTGCCATTATGCATTTGCACTTCTGCTAGGCAGTGGATTTGCACAGCTCAACACCATTTTACTACGGAGTACATTAGTGCATAACAATAAAGTTTTCCGAATTTAACAAATAACCCTGACAGAGAAACCTAATCACAGTCAATATTTAAAATTCCAGTCAATCTACTATATTTACACTGTAGTAGCATTTACATACTAAGCAGTTCAGGACTGAAAATTAGTCACCACTAAATTACCATATCAGAAAATAATAAGCTTCAAACTTGCAAGAATATGCCATTGAGCTAACCATCAAATCGAGACTACAACTTATTGAGCAAATCAAAGAGAAAGAGAAGGCACCTTCAATATCTCAAGATCATGTTTTAGCTCCGGAGTAAGAGTCGGAGCAGGCATGTCAAACCTAATGCAAGGTCGAGACCAATCAAGGACAAGAATCAAGCATCAATAAGTATGTGAATTGACATTAGAACTTTGGTACCCTATTCGGCTATTCCTCATACTAATCAGTGATATGAGGAAGAAAGAGAAGAGGATTAGTTACCAGTTCTTCCCAGTGGTGTCTTTGACCTCTTTGCGGCGTAAAATCCTAAGCTTTTTGGGATCTATAGGTGGCACAAAGAGACCATCGACCAGCTCCGAACGAGGCATGTAAAGGGCGGAGCTAGTAGTTTCAGGGGGCTTGGAATGGTGGAGCTTATGCTTGTCGGCAGGGACTGGAAGTCCGGGCAGCTTCGGCTCCCACGTTAGCCCTATAACAGGCTTTGGTTCCGCCATGGTTTGCCTGCTCAAGGATTGGGTCGCGAGGTGGAATAGGACTGGATTGATACACAAATAAACAGAAGTTATCGAGATGAGATGGAGAAAAAAATTGTAATCAATTGTGGGCGGAAGGAGTATTAGATCTGTTACAATGAAGTATAAAACAAGAACAACAACAACAAAGCATGAAGATTATTCATTTCTACTTCTTCTAAACTCTCACATTCAACCAGACCAGCAAAAAACATGAGTTCTCCGGTGGTTCCTTCCCACTGCACAGCGACCCCGGCGGCGAATAGGCAGTCCGGCGGTGATTCCTTCTCGACGGTAGACCAGCAGCAACAAATATGAAGGAGCTCTGTCCCTTTTTCTCGTCCAGAACAGCAGGAACAGAACAGGGTAGAAAGAAAAGGGTAGAACCGAGCTAGGGTGGGACAGCAGACAGAAACGCAACAGAGCAAGAACAGAGAAAGAACAGAACGAAATCCCATATTACAATTTCTAATTCAATTCAACGTAATCTATACTCGAAATAGCAAATCCAACGTCAATCGATTGAGAACATATCAACGAATACTAATCTACAAATTAATCCTAACGTAAGAAACCATCACTCACCTTGAATCGGCTTAGAATCCCGGCGAAGCTTTCCGTCAACTTCCGGCGAAGTACTCAGGGAGGTTCTCCTGGTCTGATCCGGTGGTTTATGGCGCGGCGAAGAAGAACGACAATGTTAAGTCCCTCTCTTAGGATTTATTGGTTTCTTCCCTTGGAATGGTGTAGTGCGTAGGTTTATATTATTATTATTTAATACGGAGTATTATATTGAAATTATTTGAACTAAATAGCACTAAAACTTAAGTCATTTCTGTAAATAGTATTTAAATTGTTTTATTCTCTAAATAGTAATTAATAATATCCATAATGTCCAGTGATGACAAATATTTACTTGAATAATGACTAATGCATAATGACTAAAAGTGCTACATTGGGAACCGGCCAGTTTCGACCGACGGTTCCGGTACCGAACCGGCCAGTTTCGACCACCCCAAATATATATTTTTTTTGATTATTTTTAAATTTTAAAAGTGTAAAATTGTAAATTTGCAATTGTTAAAGGAAAGAATGAAATAAAAAATCAAAAACTGTAGTTGTTATTTAAATATTGTAAAATGAGTAATACACGAACTGAAGAACAATTACATTTAATATCCTGACGGTTCAAAAAAAGCGATGAGGTAAAAAATCGTAAAGAAACCCTCGAAGGAGCTTATATATCACTCACTTAAAAAAACTAATTATATATTTACATTATTACATATCTACATTAACATAAAAAAGTTTATAACTTATTCCTCAGAACTCGGACTTCCATCTGTGGTTGCATTCATGCAATGCTCCAAATTGAATTCGTATCCTGACTCTTGAGCTCGACATCTTGCCAAGAGCCAATATTGGTTGCAAACAAGTGTTTGAAGAGATTCAGCATTAAGACAACTTCGGTAGTCGGTTAGAATGTTGCCGCCAGCACTGAATTCTCGTTCTATTACTACGGTTGATATCGGGACGGATAACACTTGTCTTGCTAGCATTCCGAGACATGGGAACATGTGTTTGTTCCGCTTCCACCATCCGAGGACGTCAAACTCCACGTCATCGTCGTCGTAATCGCATTGCACCCCTTGGTACATAGCAAGTTCGTTGTGCGAGCTTACTATTCTACCACTTGAACTCGTCGAAGGCTGAGCACGCTTCCCTTTCTTTGCAAGAAGTCCATCGACTATTTCTTTAAAACCTTTTTTTGATTTGGGGGGCGGAGGAGGTGCTGTTTCTTCTGGTATGTTACCATATAACCCTTGATATTCCTTAAACAAAGCCTCAAAAAGAGTTATAGCATTATCTTTTTCTTTTTCCCATTCTATTAAATGACTGTAGTAATAACTATTTTCATCTAAAAAACAACTGTAGTAATAGTCAATTAGAATTTTAAAATTTTCAATCTTAAAGCGTGAATCACAAATAATACCTATTTTATAAATATCACGAATGTACAAATAATAAGCACACCATTTATCTTTCATAAGAGAGACATAAGGGTACAAATCTGGATCAGCCAAACTTTCACGAAAACATGTTGCGATTGTAACGCACTCTTTAAAAAATGTATTTGTAGTTGGTTGGTAAACATGCGAAAAAGTAAGACTTGCGTTATTAAAAACTTCTAATACGACATTCAATTTTTCAACAATAACAAATTTAATAGGTGAAATGATTAAACGAAGTTCATCCCTAAAAATTCAGCAAGTTCCTATTTGTAGCTTAGAATCTATGCTATTAACTTGTAAGTACTATTTCATCTAATGTTGATATCTTTGGCAAATATTATTTGTCTTCTACCCTTAGACTTACAGAATGTCTTCCAGGACTTCGAAATAAGACGACTACCCCAAATTTTTCTAATTCCATCTTTAATATTCGTCAAACCCCCCATAGCTTCTAATCCCTGTTGAGCACATAAATTTAAAACATGACAGGCACGACGTTGATGTAGAAATCTACCATAGTCGTAGTAGGGGGCAAATTTTTTAAGTCTAGGAATAGCAGCAGTATTATTAGTAGCATCAAATCACGAAATCATTGAAAAATATTTTCAGCAGTATGAGAATCATTGAAATCACGAAATGCAAGAACATGTTTATGCATAATCCAATCAATATCTATCCAATGACATGTAACACCCATATAAGACAAATTATGATATGTTTCATCCCAAATATCAGAACAAATAGTAACACGAGAATTAAAATTGAGAAAAAAATTTGCCAAATTTATTTTTTCAAGTTTATACTATCGAATAATTTCTCGTTTAATTGTTTTTCTTGAAAAACCTCTTGCTTGAGGGTTTAATGCGTGTTGACATTAATCAATAAATCCACGTTCTTCAGAAAAACATGTATGACAAATTTTCTTCACAAATCATTTCGGCCATTTTTTTGCTTATTTTGCTCGTCGTTATTATAACACCCTAATCTGTCCAGGTCTGCAGCCCCTTTCAGATTAAAATATTAACTTGGTAATCGTAAAAATTTAAAACATTTCAAACACTTTTATTTATCACAATAATATTTTTCATAATATAAACAGTACTGAGTTTTCAATATTGCGGAAGCTTAACAATCATAATCACAAACATAATTTATTTATGTTCTTTAATTCAAAACCATCACATCCATTCCGACAATCTCGCCTCCGTCTGCCTCCAGGATCACGTCACTTCATTAACCTGCGTGTAGCAAATAAAACATACTACACGCTCAGCGTTGAAGCTGAGTAAGCATATCTAATGCATCGAACATTCATATAAACTGAATCTAAATTCATAATCAAATCATTTGATATCATGCACATAATGTTCAGTTCAGATAATCAATAATTATTAAAAATTATTCATCATGCATTATTCAACATTTATATTTACATTCAATGTTCATCAGTCATTCATAATAATTGCAATATTCAATTCAATATTCATCATTCAATATTTACTCATATTCAATATTCATCATTCAATATTTACTCATATTCAATATTCAATATTCAATATTCAATATTCAACATTCAACAATATCCTTAAACTATTCTTAGTCTAAGGCCAATCACTTTAATATTTGTCAACCCTTAAACGAATTCTAGTTTAAATAATTAAACTATATTCCGGTATAAAATATTCCTAAATAATCCTTAAGCTAGGCCTAGTTTAAGATAAAAGAGTTTTGAAAAACTTAAACTTACCTTCACTTAAGGCCAACCAAAAACTGACAGCGTAATGTTCACTGTTGGGTGGGTGGTACCCCCAAACGAGTAGGTACTCAAGTTTGGTTCTTGGATCCCGTACGTACGTTTTAACCCTAGCCACCGGGGTTCATACCCGCAAGGCCTAACTTAAATAGGTATATCTTAGAGTTCTTCTAGATACCTTTCAAATCAACACTAATATGGGTATATCTTAAAGGCTTTCTAGATACCCTTAACAATACATTTTATTTTCACAATCATCAATATATTCATTATGATTTAATCATTCACAATTATCATTTTTAATCAGAATATTCATCAAGATTCAATCATCATAATAATCAATCAATAATCATTACCATAATCATCAATCAACATAATATTCAATAATAATTAGCGGCCTAGCTTCGAGTGTTAACACCCTAACTTACCGTCATGCATCACATAACATTTTTATTTGTTAAAAACATCATTTTTATTATGGTAAATCATTTTTCCAACAGTGATAATCAATTGGTGGATTTTAGAGCATATATTTTCCGAATATTTTCGGAACAGGATCTCGACTTAAGAAAAATCGATTTTTATTTTTAAAAATAATCAATTAATATCAATTTTTATATTTAAAATAATCCATTAATAGCTAAAAATCGATTTTTATATTTTAAATAATCAATTAATTGCTAAAAATCGATTTTTATATTTTAAATAATCAATTAATTGCTAAAAATCGATTTTTATATTTTAAATAATCAATTAATTGCTAAAAATCGATTTTTATATTTTAAATAATCAATTAATTGCTAAAAATCGATTTTTATATTTTAAATAATCCATTAATTACTAAAAATCGATTTTTACAATTTAAATAATCAATTAATTAATTTTAATCGATTTTTACAATATAAATAATCGATTAATTCATAATAATCGATTTTTATAATTAAAATAATCGATTAATAACGTTAAATCGATTTTTATGATTAAAATAATCGATTATTATTATTTTTAAATATACTCACTATCTGAACAAATTTTTAATCGATTATTAGGAAGGAAATAATCGATTTTCGGCCACTGTTCATCATCTTCTTCCTCTGTTCAAGGTTATCTCTCAGAATGAATTTGATGAAGAATGGTAAAGAAATGGTGAAGTTGGGTTTCTTATATAGTAAAAGAATGGAGGAAGAGGCCAAGGTGATGATGTATCCGTTCCTGTTTCGGCGTCTCAGTGGAGGGGGCTGCGATATTTCTTCCATTCCAAACGCAAGTGCCTGATTGGGACTAATTTGGTCCCAGTCGGGGAACACTTTTTGGTCCAACTTTCTCCGAATTGAAATCCGATTGCACCGTTGCGATCAGACAGTTAAACTCTATCTAACGATATAATTTTTATATTTATTCGTTATACTTTTTCCGACATCATATTTTTGGGTGGTTGACTTTGATAGAGTCAAAATTGGTTTAATTGACCTTTATTCAAAAAGGTTCTCACATTTAATTCATATTATTTATTTCCATGATTTATTTCAATAAATCATTTCAAAGTTCACATTATAAACAATTTCTTCGTTTATTCTTAATTTGGGTCTGTACTCAGGTTTCCAATCAATATCACACAATAAATCAACATGTTGGATTTATCTCTATGAGATTTATCCCAATTATGTTTATTGGATATCAATATATATTTTATTTCAGCCCAAAGCCCAACAACAATTTATTTTAATCAAAACAAATTTTGTTTAATTGAATATTTAATTCAATAAATTTTAGGGTATATTTTGGGGCGTTACAGTTATAAGCAAAAAGGCCGCCCTTACCCCTGTTAGCAAACCGAGAAATTTGAGTTTGCATTTCTTGTCGTCCCTTCTTTTTCACCGCGCATTTTCCGTACTCCACGGGATGCCTCGACCGTAGGTGTTTTTTCGGACCACCATAACCGTCGGAAACTCCCATTTTAATGACGATGACACAATACTTACAAGTTTCATAAACTATGCCATCTTTTGTATCTTTTTCAAAATGATAAACAAATAAATCTGATTTTAATTTTTTTTACCTTTGTCTGGAACTTGAGAGGTCTCGGGCTCACCTGCCTCCTCATCGACGTCGTTGCTGTGCGGTGTAGGCTCCCTGTCCCCGTCCAGATTGTCCAATCCCGCTTCATCAATATCCTCGAGTAAACTATCAAGAAAGGGGAGAATCGCGTCGCCTCTACCAGAAATGTACTGGTCGAATTCTTGATCAGTCAAAGCGTCGCCGATGAATTGATCGGGGATAGTAGGAAAGGAAGAGACGGAGTGTCTTCCTCAAGAACCGCGTGAGGTCGAACTGTCGGAGGTGGCTTTAGCTTTGCCTTTCCTCAAACTTCGGTTCACGGCGCCCATATCCACGGACTTTCTACCGGACTCTCTCAACATTTTAATATATATATGTGTGTGTGTGTGTGTGTGTGTGTGTGTGTGTGTGTGTGTGTGTGTGTATATTAAATTTTGAAAATTTAAAAATATTTCGAAATTTTATATATTAAAATTTTGGAAATTTCAAAAATTATAAATTTTTAAAAAAATATAATACATTTAAAAAATAATTATATATTTAAATTTTATAAAGAATATATTTAAAAAATTAATTATATATTAAATTTCAAAAATTCGGAAATTATAATATTAGTAATAAACTAAAAATATATGATAATTGATAATATGAATAATGAATGTATTTATAGTTTATTATGTAATATATTAATATATATTTATATTATTATATGAATATAAATTGTATAAAACTAAAAATAGATAATAAGATTGAGAGATTGAGATTTGAGAGATTGGTAGATTGAGACGGATTGAGTATGATTTTTAGGAAAAAATGGTAGTATTTATAGTTTTTTTTCTCTTCTTTTTTGCAGGTGTCCGTTGGAAAGCAAAGCAAACCAAAAAAATTATTTAAACCGGTACCGGAACCGCTACCGGCGGTGCCGGTACCGAAAATGTGGCACCGTAACCGATACCGAGTGGGGCGGTACTGGTACCAGTTCCCGGAACCGGTGGTACGAACCGGCCGGCGGTGACGGTGGCGGGTACTGGCGGTATCGTTGCCGGTCACGGTATCGTGTCCACCCCTACCATTAGCCAAACAATGGTTTTGGCTGTTCGCACAGTAAAAAAAAGCCAAAGTCAGTCAAATATGCCAAAAAATATCCAAAAAGTCATTTTCCAAACAAGGCCTTACTAAGAATTCGTTATAAAAATTCTAGGGTATATTTCGAGGCGTTACAGTTTATTTAAGTGTTTCAGGTACAACAAGAATCCATTGAGATTCAGTTCTCAAGAATGAAGTCGAAACACTAAACTAGCTTAGATTATAGGTTGAACCAATGTAAGGATGTGATTTTATATATCTATATTCACAAGATCAAATTCACTCACAAAAAATATTTAAAATCATCTCATAAATACTTTCAAACATCTAAAAGGTTTTAAACTCAAACGAGAAGGATTCAAAAACTTTTGGAAAAATCTGTCAGTTGCCACGGTACCCTATACCGTCTACACGGTAGGGTATACCGTCCCCACGGTATCCCTATACTGTTAGAGCTAGGTACCCATAAAGCGGGTTAGTTCTTGACAATACACAGTACCAAGGTACCGCCACTCACGGTACCCCCTACTGTACGAACGGTACCATGATACCGTGAGAATGGTACCCGCCACTCACGGTATCCCCTAATAATAATAATAATAATAATAATAATAATAATAATAATAATAATAATAATAATAATAATAATAATAATAATAATAATAATAATAATAATAATAATAATAATAATAATAATAATAATAATAATAATAATAATAATAATAATAATAATAATAATAATAATAATAATAATAATAATAATAATAATACGTCATAATAAGAATGATGATTTTTTTTTGAAAACCAAAAAAGTGAGGAGGAGGAGGAATTTGAAGCTTGATATTCCCGCGCTAAAAATTAATTTTAGAAGTTATATTTAGCAAGTGTAGTTGGAGATGCTAAGTCTAACATGAACGTTAAATTCACAAAATTGATAGGGAGTACAATTTTTCTCACATAATTAAATTAATAAAACAATAAAAACCCAACTAAGAATTTTTGGTTTATTATGTTAGAAGGTCAATATCATATTAAGTTAAAGAATAAAAACCCAAACTCACAATTTTTGAAATAAACAAAAAATATGTTAAAAAATCAAAATACTTTTGGTGGACTTTAGTTCCACCCTCATTTTATAGACCTTATTAATCTTTTGCTATGTTGATGAACCTTTTCCGAAATTTTGATTCTAACAAACTAAAATTACGTGAATAAGTCCATATATTAGATGTGAACCGACCACTTGCGAACGTTTTTTTTTAGGACGGGAATATGAGTTTTAAAATCATGTTTGTTTTGCTAGCAAAGGAGATCCTCTGGCAAAAGACAGTTTTGAATCCAAGAATATTAGAGAGTATCTTTCAAACTAATACTTCATCCGTCCTAATATAAGGTTAACTCTCACACTTTGAGTGACAAAAGTAAGTCGAGAAATTAGACTCTATTTAAGGGACTGGGAATTCGTTTTTTAACACTAATAACTCTATTACAATGTAGTATCTGTTCATAAAAGCCGCAATGTTCATGTTCAAAGCAATACTGCAAAAATGCATTTATTGAGAGGATTGAAAGTTACAGCTGGGTGAAAATTAGATGTTTTTTTCTTGTGCTATCACATTCTCTGTATGGGAACATACCAGAGTTCAGACGAGTGTGATAAGAAGGTGTCTCAATTAATTCATCCCCGTATGTTCGAAGATTCTTGGGAACATCCAGCCGTCAAGAAGCTCTCTTTGAAGGAGCCATATTACAGATTAAAGATGAAGTTATAGCAACTGAGTATATCTGTACCAAGAATCCTGCAAAAACCAAAGTTGTGTATCACTACACGAGGCACTCGACCGTTTTAGGGTGTGTTTGGTTGGAAGGGAGGGAAAATGATTCCCTTCTTGTTTTGTTCAGAATGTGTTTTCAATGAAGGAGCCAATTAGCCAAAAGCCCAAAATTAAACATTTTCTTGATGTGGGAGAAATAATGGGGATAAGCTGGGGCGATTCTGACTCAGACATCAAAAAAACATTTTTGAACCAAACTAACGGAGGGGAAGTGGGGAACATTTCCCCTCCCCAACAATCAAACACGCCCTTACACAAAAAGACACAGGAATTTAATGTTCAGTTTAAATAGCTCACCAAGTATGATAGCAAGAATCTTCAGGACTTCAAAGTTTGGTGGCAGCAGGCTATTGAAGTTTTGAAGAACCTAAAAGAAACACAGTAAAAAAATTGACTTCTAATATTCACGAACCCATAGCTCCAATGTTCAATTCAAAATAAATCATTATTCTGTTTCTATATCCCATTTCTCGATGACCACTGCTAAAGAGAATATAGAAATAAGGAAACTTTGACCTATTCATTTAAATAAAGAAACAACAAATAATTAGACAGTCCTCAGGTTAAGATTACCATGCAAACATGACAGCATTCTTTGATTAGTCAGGACCATATTTTAAAGCAAATTTTTATATTTCCTTTCAAGTTTAAGGGCTTAAAAAACCAGGTAAGCATTTAAAATTTTCAAAACATCTCAATAAGTGAGGCTAAGAGTTTTCAGCAAGAAACTAGCATTCAAGGGTAAGGGAGACTTGGCACACACTGGTTGAGTTGTCGTGTGAGTGTGTGACCTTGAAGTCACCGGTCCAATTTTGGAAGCAGATATTTACAGTCTGGAAAAAGTGCAATGTAAGTTTGCCTACACCACACTATTATGGAGGATCCTTCGCCAAAACCTTTCCTAGCATCGATGCTTCGTGCACTTGCACCAAACTGCCCTCTCTAACTCATATTTGAAGGTAGGGAAACATCGATGATTTTACCATTAAAGAAATAAGATCTCAAATTGCATATTTTGCAAAGTATTTGCACTCACATGACTTTTAACAACTATATGAAGATGATGAACAGTAGTTTAAAGTTGTGAATGGAAGCATAAAAATGAAGTAAACTTTACCTCCAAAGGATTCCGGCTCATAGCAAAACACACGGAAGAGAGAATTACAGCTGTTGATGATCCGGCTACGTACAATTTCAAAAAGTTTGATCTGCTTCGCTTTCGACCTTCACAGAACAAATAGAATTTCATTTTTTAAAATGAAAAAATGTACAACCATTAGCTCATTACATGTGAAGGTAAAGCATGGGAGAATAATAAATCAAACAAACCTAATTCCCCAATTATAAGAGAAATGAAGCCTAATGCGACAGAGCAGAAAGCACACCGATCAAAATTCTCTGTCTTCTGTGCAGCAAAAAATGAATTTGCTGCCACTATCAATTGAATAACAGCCTGGAACAAATAATGCAGCTCAAATTCATAGTAAAACCATTGCATTATTGTTAACTTCAAGACACTTGCATCCAGATCAACATAAACAGTTACAGAAACAATTCAGATCATTGGAATTAACAGCAAGCAAAAAAAGGTTAAACTGTTAAAGCTGTTTATACCTGAATGAATATGATCTTAGAAAGTTGAGATTTTCCTTTAGCAACTTTTTGATACCCTAAATTAAAAAAAATGTGATTTCATTGATTATGGGAGTAAAAAATTCGAGTGGATAAACAACAAAAAAAAATATTTGGCAGATCGCGAAACCCTAGCAGAAACAAAAAAATGTCAGGAGAGAGTAAACCTACTCGAGTCAACCACCATGCGGTAGGAGAAATCGGAGCCATCGGTTCCCGACGGCCGCCCGCTAGCCGTCGATGTCCTCTGGTGCATCTCTTTCGTTCTCCCTGGACCCCTTTTCGAATAATGAGAAATGAGAAGAAGGCGTGAACAGACGAAGATATATGGTATCTACAAATAATGTTGTATTCTTGCTTTTCAAATAAAGCAATACTCATTCTCAAATAATTTAGTTTTTATTCTCATATAAAATAAAATTCATACTATAAATAATTTCTTTGTTGTACCCAAAATTAGGTACAACCAAATATATAATATAATTTTCCTGAACAGACCGATTTGACAAAATATAACTCCATATATTATTATGTTATTATTTAAAAACAATTATATGACTTTATTATGTTGAAAAAATATTACAAAAAAAGTTTAAAACTATTCATCATTTATTTTATTTTATTACATTTCAAATAAATTAATATATATTTTAGTTTTAATTTTATTTATAAAATTTTGGAACCCCTTCCTCTAATTTTTCATTATTAAATAATTTTTATTCTTAATACATTGAATGACCATTGATTTTGTATAAAATATTTTATTTTCTAAATACTACGGAGTATATTACTATATATTTCACCATTTTTAATTTACATAGTTATTTTATTACTTTAAAAAGATGATTAAATAAATTTCACATAAAAAACTTTATAGAGAGTATAATCTTTAAAATTATTCACCATTGTGTTCTTTTATTGATTTTCCAGAGCAAAAATCTACATAAATGTTAATAAATATGAATTATTATTAAAATTACAACTTTTATTTTAAAAAGTTATCATATTTAATAAATAAAATATACTCCGCATTTAGTAGAAAAAAATTATTATTAAACTATTATTATATTATGATTCAAAACTTAAAATTGCAAAATGTTGTGTATGAGTTCATGGATTAAAAATTTTTTTTTAATTAATATTAAAAATCATTTTGAAACTAATGGAGTGAATTTAATGTTTGGAGTGCAGTTAGTATTTGGATGGGGTGTGACTATCACCACCCATTTTTTAAGTATGGTTTGATTAATGAATTTGATTATCAGAGCTGATCTGAAGAAATCTGATTTGATCTCATCTGAATTAATATAAACTAATCTTATGTGATCGATCTGGATGAATCTTATTCGGATTCAAATTCAAATTATTTCTCCATCCGTCCCATAATTATTTTTTTCTTTCATATTGGGATTACCCAAAATTTTCTTCCTCTTTTCTTTTAAGGAAAAAAAAAGATTGTCCATATGAATTATTATTATTTTCTACGCAAACAACAACCACCAACATGCAAAATTATTAAAAGTTGTGTCATTTCAAAGACGAAAGATAATTTCGGGACGGAGGAGTATTATTGTTGTTGTTGTTGTTGTACCTCCTACTATTTAATTTAAATTTGAGTTCAAATAATAATAAGAATGATTATTATTTGAGGTTAAATTATTCTTATTATTTTAGGTCAAATTCAAATAATAATAATAATTTTTATGGTTATTTGAATTCAAATTCATATTATTATTATTATTATTATTATTATTATTATTTAAAGTTTAATTTGAATTCAAATTATAATTATTATCATTCTTATTACTATTATTATTATTTAAATTAATATTTGAATTCAAATTCAAATAATAATGCTCATTATTATTATTATTGTTATTAATTTTCTTATTATTATTTGAATTTGAATTCAAATTATTATTATTATATTATTATTTTAAATGTTATTATTTGAGTTTTAATTTGGTTTCACATAATAATTATTATAATTTGAAATTGAAATTGAATTCGAATTCAAATTGTTATTATTATTACTTTAACATTATTTGTTTTTTAATAATTTCCTAATTTGAGCTAAATACATTTGACATTATCTAATATTAATAAATCTGATCTGGACAGATCTGATATGCTCTGAATGAATCTGAACGTATTTGATCTGAATGAATCTGATCTAATCAGATTCAAATAAGAATCAGCAATAACTAATAAAAGTAAGTTGAAGAGAACTGATTATTAGTATTTAGATGAGTGTATTTCAGCAAGACCTATATGGTTTGGTAAATGTGCACTGTTACCCCATATGGTTTTAAAACTTACGTTGTTGCACCTCATGATTATGATATTGTTACACCAATGCCACTCTAGACTAAATTATTATTCAAATATTATGTAAAAGAATTAAAGAACTCGCTAAATAAAAGTAAATATGGAAAGGTATAAATTCATAAAAGAATGGTCACTAACATAATGTTTGATAATAGATAACTAAATATGAAAATCCTCCTGTTATAAAGGACCAATAATAGAATTTACTCATAATAAAATAAGATTTTAAAATTCCTTTGAAAGAAAAATCTAATTAAATTATAAATAAATTTTTTAAATGGTACTCAATAATTGTGTATTTTTTCTAATTAGTCCACAAGATGAACTAATTATCGAGACAGTAATTCTTATTTGAGAAAGTTTAGTCCTCTGACTAGGTGTCGTCAAAATGATGTCAAAAACAATGTTAAAACTTATACTCCATACTACATATCCAAAATGATCCTTTCTTATTGTGTATTTTTCAAATTGGTTCATTTTCAAAATAAAAAATGATTAAATATAAAAACAAATAATCTTTGTCGGATGAGAATATAATAAGTAAAACTATAGATATAAATTTATAAATTTTAAAATAAACATTTCAAGTTATTTACTGCCTCCGTTCTCAAAAACACTTCCTCTTTCATTTTTTCCACTTCCAACAAAACACTTCCCTTTTCTATTAAAAAACCACTTTTACCCTTACTTTTTCATACCCTACCTATCACATCATACTTTTTCTCTAATAATCTATCCATCACATATTACTTTTACCCATCACATCAGGGGCAAAATTGGAAATCAACTATAATTTAACACTTCCTTATTTTTGCCCCAAATCCAAATGGGAAGTGTTTTTCCAAACGGAGGGAGTACAATTTTTGCGAAGAATTTCATGTAAATAAAATATTTAATGCTCTTTTCATCCCAAAAATAAGACCAATGTTAACAAAAAATTATAGACCAAATTTCTTTTATATTTATTTGGAAATAACTTTGGTCAAACATGGAATCGAACAGATGGAATCATTTATTAAAAATTTAATTTACATGATATTCTTCTAAATAATTTTAAACAATCTAAAATGTTTGTGTTCAACTTTATTAAATTATACTTATAGTTTTATTTATCTTATAAATTGCATGTCTATATGAATCTTCTAAACAATTTTTCATCATATAATATTTAAAATTGTATTTCCATATTTAATGATTTTTTATTTTGAAAATGGACCAATTTCAGAAAACACACAATTAGAAAGGGCCATTCTAGAATATTAGTGTAAGTTTTAACATCGTTTTGATGCTGTTATGACGATCGTTAGTCAGAGGACTAAATTGAGCATTTTTATCAAGCATTGAGTATGAGTACCATCTTGGTAATTATATAGTTCTTGATTATATATGTGTCTAATGTGTGTGTGTGTGCGCACCCGAAAAGTTGAAAACTCCTTTTCAACACAATGTATAAAATAGGGATGTATATTAAAATGCTTTGAGTATTACCGAGTATATTGTTTCTAAGACTTAAGAAGATAAAATATCGGACAAAAAAAGTCTTCTACACTTTTTAAAAACACATAAAAAGGGCCCAAGTTATTAGCCTATTAGGCAATTGGTTGTACCTATCTTGCCATACATCAGGTTGTTTTTCTACGCGGGAAGGCGCTGAAGAGAAGGTTCAATGAAAATCCTGCAATGAAGAGAAAGGAATAGTGGTGACCTGACCCAAGGCTACGACAGTGGCTCCTCTATATATGGCCGGTACCGACTCTGTGGGTGGCGATATGACCGACAAGTACTCAGAGTCGGCCTCAAAAAATGAAAAAATGAAATTGGCCCGGTTCGAAATTTACATTTTGGGTCCTATTTTATTATTTTAGAATACTTATGCTTCAAAATTAATAATAAATTTAAAAATATGGGGTCCTGAAATTTTAGATGCCCCGTGCGCTTGGCTACTTTGCACACCCTCCGGCCACCCATACAAGTACTCCTCTGCAGCAGCGACTCCCGAGTTATGATCACATGCATGCATGACAGTAGCTAGTCAGCTCCATGTAGTCTGAGGATGAAAGGATGAGGATGATAAATTTAGGACAAAGTATTTATACTTGTATGAAATGGGTATATCCTAATTAATGTTTTGTAGCTAGTGTTCAAATTTCATTTTGTATAAGTATAAAGAACATGATGTTATTTTCAAATATTTATCTATACATTTGCAAATGTGCGAAAGTAAGAGGCTGTTTGTTTCAGCCTCTTAATGGTTCAGATGTCTGAATGGTTCAGCACTTAATGGTTCAGACTGTTTGTTTCAGCCTCTTAATGGTTCAGATGTCTGAATGGTTAAGAGATTTGCCTATGAATGGTTAAGTATTATACAGAGTCTGAATGGTTAAGACCTCTTATCTGAATTGTTCAGACATTTGCCTCTGAATAGTTAAGCAATATACTAGCTCTTAATGGTTTAGACCTCTTACTGGTTCAGCACTTACCTATTCAGAAGTTGCCAAACAGCCCCTAAGTATTGCATCTCTCGCAAATGAACATATATTTGACAGATGTAAAACTAAAATATATAAAAAGATCGAAACGAATATTCTGTTACTTTAAAATGAGTAATCGTTGGATGTACCTAGAGTTATGTACACCTAGCAATATGGTATACACACTCTAAAATGCCGAAATCCCGTAGGTTAGAAAGATATATATATATATATATATATATATATATATATATATATATATATATATATATATATATATATATATATATGGAGTATATGCGTATCATATCTTCTGCCTCAATTTCGATTTAATTTTTCTTGGTCAAAGTTTATAATTAAATTTTGGTCTCAAATACTGGAAAAATAGATTGTGTTTGAAATATATATGGTTTTGAAATATTTTTACATTTGAGACTTTAAAAAGACAATTCAATGTACGTGTAGAAGTGATTGACGCATCAAAAATACATGTAGTTATGTGGTAGTATGTCTCACCAAGAAAGTGTAAATAGCTACCAAACATTAGCCAACCCTTATTACATCAAACAAGCATAGTGCCGTTACTGCCCTATGGCTAAGGAGGTGAACCGAATTGGGGTTTAAAATTACAAAAATGCTTATTCTATTTATACCCCATATTGTACTCTAAGGGTTTACCCTAACGCCAAATATAAGCGTAACACAGGCATGATGTTAGTGTTGTACTTGCATTTCGTGTCCAGACAAATTTTAAAGTGAAATTTGCACTAAAACATATATCATTTGTCAATGTAGTACTTAAACTTTTTTATTTTCTAAATGGTACTTGAATAATGTCTAGTCGTGGGAATAATGTCTAGTGATGGTGAATATTTAGTTTGAACAATGTCCAATGACACTGAATATTTACTTGAACAATGACCAATGGGCAATGACCAGTTATACTATATTGGAAAAGTCATTATATTTTAATGTGGCGTAAATTCTCCATTTTTAAAATTTAGGGGGGTGTATTCAATCAGGATTCTGATGGATTTTTTTGGATTTTGAAAATCTGTAGGTATTCAATTTAGATTTTAAAAAGTCATTTAAAATCTGAATGTATTCAATTGAGATTTTAAAAAGTCCTTCTAAATATGATAGTATTCAAAAATTTGATATATTTTTAAAGATTTTTAAAAATGTAGATTTTGATGGATTTTAAGCATTGGGTATAAATATAAATCCATTCCCAAATCTCACCCAAAGATTTTATAAACTCCTTCCGTCTACTTCTTCTTCCGACGTTTCTTCTTCTTCGGCTTCATCGGACTTCTTCTTCTTCTTCACCCGTCTTCTTCATCTCTCCTCTGGTCGGCTGAAATTGAGAAACTCTATCATTGAACACTTCGCAGGCGGAAATCTCTCACGTCGCTGCTCTGTTTCGGTGGAGTTGCTGCTGAATGGATGAAATTATGGATGTGTCGTTTGTGTTCCGTTTCTCGCAGATTATTTGTGTGTGTTGTGTGTTAATTCCCTACAACACCCCCCTTAAATTTGTCTATAAATAGGCCATAATCTCCCTTCAATCTTCATATATACTCAACCCACATCCATCATTTACAAGCTAAGACAAATTCCCCTAATACTCCAATGGCAATTCTCAGGTCTCCCCTATTCTCCATCTTTCTTCTACTCCTCACATTCTCCTTTTCCGGCACCCAAACGAGTCACGCAATTCGCGTGCTCCAACAAACCCCCGCAAATTCGGGAGAGACGTTGCAGACAGCGCTTCCTTTGCCGCCTCCGTTGCAACACGCCGCCGCAAATTTGCTCGGAGAAACACTGCCGTCGTCACTGCCTCCGCCGCTCGGAGAAACGCTTCCGTTGCAACCGCCGGATTTGCCTTTCGTTCCACCTTCGAACTCTCTCCCATCACAGCCAAACATCCCTTCCATCACTCCGGCAATTTCTACCCTTTTACCACCTCCAACAAATTAATTAAACTTGTCTTGATGTAGAAATGGAGTATAGTCATGGAATGTTACTCCCCGTTCCACAAAACCCTTCCTCTTTCGATTTTTTTGCTTTCCACAAAACACTTCCACTTTCCATTAAAAAACCACTTTTACCCCTACTTTTTTGTACCCTACCTATCACATCATACTTTTTCACTAATAACCAAACTATCACATCTTACTTTTTCCCATCACATCAGGGGCAAAATTGAAAAGTCAACCAAAATTTCACTTTCCTTATTTTTCCCCAAAGTCAAAACCGGAAGGATTTTGTGGAACGGAGGGAGTATTATATTGTAGTACCAATAATATGCATGCATGGTTCGTTCTATATATACGGAGGATATGTTATGGATGAAACCATGTAGTACTAATGAGTACTTTTTTTTTTTTTTTGAAATAAAGGTTCTCATTTGTTAAGGCTTTTCCTTTGAGTTTTTTTTTTTGAAAAATAGTATTGCGTCTGAAATAAAATAGTAATCCCTCCGTTCCATATAAATGTTATTGTTGCAAAAAGGTTAAATAATCTCATTACGGGTTATGAAACTTGACTGACTTTATTTTCAATTCAATATATTTGATTAGAGATGTACGTAAAATTTACAAATAAAATTTATATTGTAAAAATTACTCCCTCCGTCCCGGAAACATGGGAGTTTTGATTTTGAAGAGGGATTTAAAGAGAGTGTATTTTGGTATTGAATTTCCAAAAATGTCCTTTGATGTAATGGGTAAAAGTATGATTTGATGGATAGATTATTAGTAAAAAGAGATGATGTGATAGGTAGGGTATGAAAAAGTAAGGGGTAAAAGTGAATTTTTAATAGAAATGAGAAGTGTTTTTTTGGGACGAATGAAAAAAGAAAGGAGAAAGGTTTTAAGGGACGTAGGAAGTGCATGAAAAGTTCTAATTAGTACGGAGTGCAAAACAAGAAGTGCCAGAAAAAATATTACTTTATGAAATGAGTACCAAAAATGAGTAAAGAAAGTGAGTTAAGTTTGGTTATGTGTAAATAGTATCTGGAAACATCTATGAGGGACGAATGGAGTAGATCAAATAAAATTGAGAAGTTTTAATGTTACGCTAGTCCCCGTGACACCAGTTCAATTGAGGTGCTTACAATGGTTTGATCGTAAAATTGATTGTTCCTACTCCACATAACCACCTCTAAACATTCTTCCCACGTTTTCCAGTTGTCCCAAACCCTGCCCCCTAGCCCCACCCGGATTGCTAATTTGGGGCAATTTATTAAGAAATATACCTATATGAATTGAAATTTAACTAAAATACAAAAATAGGAGTAACCTAATCTAATATCTTACACAAAAGTGTAATGACAATATGTTGTAAGTGTAATGAATGTAGTTTGTGCCATTCACTTCAATAAGTGTAAGATGAGAAGAAGCCTTCTTATCTTATTTTGGGATGCTTGTATTCGAACAATGACCTATCTCATCAATTGCTCACTCACGTACGCGGCTACGGTGTGACCCCATATGAAAAGTTGGTTGGGAACTATCTTTCCCTAACTTAATTGTTTCAAATCCTACGTTAATTGAGAAGAAGCACAAAAGTTTTGTACACCTTGAATCCACAAGCATTTATATTAGCTAGAAACGAATTGTTTGTTGACTCAAATTGCAATTATTTATTACGAGTATTGTATTCTATTTATAGACATTATATGATCAATATGAATATGTAAGAAATGTATGAGTTAAACTAGGGCTGAAAATTGATTATCAAAAATTCGATTACCGTCCGCATCCGTATCTGTTTATACGAAAAATATCTGCATCTGTTAAAAGTGATTATTATCCGTATCCGATTAATAATATCCGTTTGGTAAACGGATACAGATTTGGTAATCATACATCCAATTCATTTATAATCCGCTCCGCATTGACATCAGTTTAAGTAATGATTTAATTATCTGTGTATCTGATCCTCTATGTATAATTTTTCCTAATTTTTTTATTTTTATATTTTGTTTCTCTATTGATAAAGCAAAGTATAAGACATTTTTATATGCAAAATATATGTGTAGACACATAAAAATACGTGCAAACATATAAAAATATGTGTGTTTTTGTACCGTGCATATCTTTTTATAATATGAAGGTGTTGTAGGAATATCATAAATTTTAAAAATAAGAAAATAATTATCCAATAATAAATTACAGTTGATTTGATAATATTTTGACCTTAATTTAGTTTAAAATTAAAGTATTGTTTAATTTGATTTTAAAAATTGGAAACGGATACGGATATATCCGGTATCCGACTGATACCCGACGGATGCAGATACCATTTTTATTTTTAGTATCCGTCAAGATCCGTATCGGAATTCGATATCCGATAGAAATAAACAGATACGAATTTCGTAATGACACATTCGATCAGACTAATATCCGTTTATACCCCTTGGTTGAACCATTTATACGTGTGAGAAAATAGAACAAAAACTGTGGACTTTCCAAAATTAAATTTGAAGGGTACACAAATGCGAACGAAAGTCAATATATATGAATCATAACTGGAACTATTAAATTTCTATATGTATTTTTTTCAATTAATAATTAAATTTAATATCTGAAGTGTATAGCTATTGACTCTTGAGATCGAAAATTTAATTGAAAACATGCAAATTCTATCTACTAAAAAAATTTCTATATTACTCCGATCCTAGTTTGAACTTTGATGTTCATAACTTAATGGAATAGCAAGTACCTTGAAATAATTGCTAATTTAATAAAATTATTTTTGTATCAATATTTAATACGGAGTATCAATTTTATTTAATTTATGATCAAAATTTGTCAATTTTAATTAAAGAAAATGAAAACTGAATAAACACTTTATAATGATGAAATAGTATTTCGTTTTCCTAAAGTTATAGAAAATCATTTTTGTTTGAAATGTCAATTATATCATGTCCATCTAATCATTTTTTTCTCATGCTATGCAATTCACTCTTTATCTAACAAAAGAAGGTTAAATCACACCGGTAACCTCCGTGTTTTAGAAAATAGGCACCAATACTTCTCTATTTACAAAACTTGTTCTTAAAATTCTTGTGTTTTCCTAAATCTGCGACGGAATATGGCCATCGCAGATTCGGCAGATTCCTATAGTGTTCTGATCATTTTCCGGTCATTTTTCTGATGAAAAATGCGGCAATGGTGCCTATTTTCCAAACCATAGGGAGTACTCGTGCTCTTTTCTTAATTTTGTTTATTTTTTGTTTTTCTCTTTTTCTTCTTTAATGTTTCTTTTATTAATCAAGTTTTTCTAATTTTTTTATTTACAAAACTTCGAGCGTTCTTCAAGCTCCAAGAGAAAAAGGCGGTAAAGAGAGAAGAAAAACTTTGAGCGTTTCCGGGCTCCAAGAAAGGAGAGACGAGAGATTAAAAGAATTCTTGATTATTGATTGATTAATAATAACGAAAGATTACAATATATAAAGACGCTGAAAAACCCTAATTGACCTAATGGGCTCAGGCCCATACCAAAACCTTAAACCATCAATAAATAATAATAATAATAAATAACTACTAAATAATAATATAACTAATTAAAATATTATAATTAACTATCCGTATCATTCCCACCCCCTTAAAAACCACCTTGTCCTCAAGGTGGAGGCTCCCACTCATGCTTCTGGACAAAAGGGAAATGGTTGAGCCAAAGAAGATCTCCCCCTGGCGACCCATCATTACAAATCTCAACAGTTGAAGCGGAGCAGAGGATAGTTGAGGCAAAACCAAACAGGTAGCGGACTACTCGCAAGGGAGCTAGATAATCAAACTTTTCAATATCATCAAGGTCAAACAACTTGAAGGTATCCAATGAAATTGAGTTGTCAACTTTGAGAAACTCTTCATCTACTACTTTGTCCTCACATCTTGAAACTTTATACTCTGAAATGACCACATCAAGCGAGGTATCAATATCCTGAAAAGTAGGATCTGGCTTGTAGTTCTTAGCAACATCTGCATGCTTATGATCATCATCAATTACTTCCACAGTGTTGGGCTTCCCGTTATCTTCATTCATGGCTTCAAATACACTGCTCACCTCATCTTCACCACGTGGTCTAGTGCAGAGTTTCGTTGCTCCAAGTGCATCCTCCATAGTCGGGGTAGGTAGTGTGGTGGTGTCTTCCACCTTGTGAACAAATTCGTCTATAACATTCTTTGGTGTCTTCTCAAAACAAATATAATCCAAATCATGTAGCGGAGCAAATCGAATCTTGAACTTTTCAACAAAATCCGTCCAACCATCAATTAAGCCACCACGCATACGCCAATTAAACCAAGCCAATGCATAGCCCTCTAACATTGATGCCACACGGTTCAAACGATCAACTAAAGGGATGTCATAAAACTGGAAATACTCACATACCATAGCTAACCACTGCACGGGTTTGGTTCCGTCACATCTTGGGGGTAACGTTGGTGGAGAAGGTGCACCTGTTACTTTCCGTATAATACCCATTATGTGCGCTCTGAAAATTTGCAACTCAAAAGGAATTTGAATTGGCACAATTAGAGGTCCACGAACCAAATCTTGTACCGAGCAAAAAATTTCTACGTGGAGTGCATCATAATCAATTTGACCTTGAAAATTATGGATTGACCTGAGCTTCATAATAATTCATACACGTGATCAAAAATCAAACACACCCCTTCGTCATACGCAATTTCTCTATAAAGAACCTTCTCTAGCAAACCAAGAAGTCTGTCCGTCGCATAGTCCATTATCAAAATTAACACCACCACACAAAAATATCACAAAAATACTCCAAAATTATCCAAATTGCCTGAACAAACTGGAGCAAATATTGGATCCACAATTGTGTCTGGCGATTAGTGATGAAATTTTGACAACCAAATTAGTGGGGAGAAACAATATTCAAAAATCTGAGTGGAGATCTTTTGCACTTGAAGGAAAATTCCCTTTTATGCCTAAATTAGTGGGCCGCACCAAACCATCAAAAAGGGCTCCAATAGTATCTCAATTTACTGTGCGCCGCTCCAAAATTGCAGCAAAGTCTCCTTTTTTTCCGATCGTGCCTGTCGTTGTGCAAATCAAAGCACACAAAGCCACGCAAGTCGAACTGAATATCGACGGTGAAACTGCACTGACGGCGGCGAAGGAGCTGTAGCAGCGGCACAATTGGTAGTTTCTCCTATTGTTCCGGTCAGCCGTCAAATCTGGGCAATCTTGCGAATTTGAAGTGATCTTGTAGTAGATCTCGATTGTGCACTGTCAATTGATAATGATGCACGATCAATACTCCTTCAATTGATGTTTATTGGCGGAGAAACCAAATTGTACCAGATTTGCAATCAATTTTTCTTTTTCTTTTTTTGGTTTTTTTGTTTGGGTGTTCAAATCAATGAGAGCACCAATTGATACGAATAACGTATCGGATAGGGAAGAACTTCGAGCGTTCTTCAAGCTCCAAGAGAAAAAGGCGGTAAAGAGAGAAGGAAAACTTTGAGCGTTTCCGGGCTCCAAGAAAAGAGAGACGAGAGATTAAAAGAATTCTTGATTATTGATTGATTAATAATAACGAAAGATTACAATATATAAAGACGCTGAAAAACCCTAATTGACCTAATGGGCTCAGGCCCATACCAAAACCTTAAACCATCAATAAATAATAATAATAATAATAAATAACTATTAAATAATAATATAACTAATTAAAATATTATAATTAACCATCCGTATCATGCGCGGCCAATGAAGGGGGGACCAGACGGGGGCCGAAGATTGTGGTGAGGGATGGGGGTGAGGGATGGCCGCGAAGGGAGGCTGCCGGAGACGGGGGCTGATGGGGTCTAGCGGCAGGCAAGCCGACAATGGGGTTGCCGAAATTGGCAAAAATGACTAAAAGTCAAAACGTAAACTTCTTTTCCGGACGGAGGAAGTAATATTCTTAAAATTTAAAATTTGTTTTTGATTGAAAAAAATTAACATACGAGTATATTTCATCTGTACTTCTCAAATTAACATTTTTTATTTTTTCCAAATTTTTATTTTTTTTAATTCTTAATTTTCTTTTTGAGCTTACCAAAAAAATATTGTAGAAACAAAAAGTGAAAATACTTAATTGGAGATAGATCGATTATATGTTATTTATTTTTATTTCTATTTCAAACACAAAGAATTTTAGATTTTTAAAACATTACAAAGATTGAAAAGGAATTTAAAAATTTTTCTAAGGGAAACAAATAGGTAAAAGTAAAAAATGAAAAAAAACCAAATAATAAAAAAAAGAAATGAGCACGCGAGCCCCTATGATTTAGAAAATAGGCACAAATACCCTTCTTCGCCGGAAAATTACCAGAAAATGACCAGAAGGGGTGTGAGTGCAACCTTTTGAAACCAAATGAACTTTAGAATTATGTTTTAAAAATAGATGGAATATTAATGCCAATTTTTCAAACCATACGGGGCAGCGAAGTTATTTACGAAAAGTTGAAGAAACCTACCAGAGAAGTGTCATCACAAATTAGTTCTAAATATCAATATTTTTGAAGAAAAAAAAAGAGAGAGAAAGTGGACAACACTTTGAATATAGACCTAAGATTACAATCACAAATGTAGAAAAAAATAAGCCATAGAGTTAAAGGTTGGGATATGATTTGAAGTTGAAAAAAAGTATTGGCTAGTATCCAATTAATGTCAACCCAAGCAAATTCCAATCTTTAATTTGTCAATATATAAAGGCTTTTAGGACTTTAGGGAGTATCACTCTTCACACTTCACTCTTCATTATTCCAAGGCCATCAAAGTGACAATTACCTATATATCCAAATGGCTATTATTCCCAAGTCTCCCCTATTTTCCATCTTTTTATCCCTCACATTATTGTCCTTTTCCGGCATCCAAATGAGCGGAGCTATTCGTGTGCTCCTACAAATCCCCGGCGCCCCCACACTCTCGGCGGCGGTTCTCCCCGCGACAACGATCATCCCGTCCCTGATACCGCCACAACTTCCGGCATTTCCGACCGCTTTGCCGTCACCGTCGCCGCCGCACGCCTCATCAACTTTGCCTTTTGTTCCGCCTTCGGACTCTCTCCCTTCACAGCCAAACACCACTCCCTCCATCATCCCAGCAATTTCTACATACCCTTTTACCCCCTCCAACAAACTAAATTAACCAAGTAATTGAACTAATTCTCTTGATCGATGATGAGTTAGTTTAATTAACTTGGCATCTAGTAGTTAATTAATGCTATTGTACACCCTCCGCTTCATAAAACACTTCCGTAGTTCTGTCCTAATTTTTCGCACATTTTATAAAACACTTCTGTTCTACCCAAAACGTCTAAAATATTTTCAAAACAACTTCTACCCGCAATAAACTACGAAATTGAAATGTATTTTAGATATTTTAAGTGAGGTAAAGGTGTTTTGAGGAATGCGTAAAAAATTAAAGCGGAACTGTTTTGTAAAACGAAGGGATACTACAATGCCAATAATGTGCGTGGTTCATTCTATATATGTTATGGATGAAGTCATGAAACCGTGTAGTACGTACTAATAATGAGTTATATCTTTTTGTTTTGTTTGAAATAAAGGTTCTCATCATTGTTAAACGTTCCCATTTGATTTGAGCTAGTCCACAGCCAACCCTGTTACATCTTTTTATGGAGTTAAATGCATAAAAAAACATAAATTAAGAACGACACCAGATATCTTTACACAGTGCCACAAAAAAATCTTTTAATGTACGGGGCTCATCATATCCATTATATACAATTTTGGTTCAAGAGAAAATGATTCATATATATGAAAGACATGGGAATGCAAAATGATGCTATTAAAAAGGAAAAACTTTGGATAAAAAATAGAAAATGCTGTGGTATTTTTGTATACAAATCGTACTTCTCCAAGGCTTTGTTTGGGAACAGTGTTTTCGATTAGCGTTGGCGTTTTGGATAAAATTTTAATGGTGTAAATTAATTCTAAAAACGCTAACTCTAAAGTCTACCGTCGGATAGCCTTTTTAGAACGCTAACGCTGATGCCAAACGGGGACCAAGTCTCCAAATAAAAGCAGAATGTAAAACAAGTACGAATGTGCATCACGATGGACCGAAAATGCATTTTTCACATTTCAATCGGTAAGAATCATCCTCACATAAACCCTAATTATACATTGAGATTTTGAGAATAAATAATATCATATTCCTTTTGTTTGTTGTGAAAAAGTAAAATCTTAATTGAAGAATTGTATTTTCCTTGGATTAATTATGTGAGGAGTACATGTATATATATACAACATCTCAATCCTAGTTATGGTAGGAGAGGTATTCTATGAAAGCTATACAAGTATGGAAACAAATCATAATACAATAATATTAAATATATTTAATATATTTAACATGCTCCCGGCTACGTCGGATGTGCTGGGGGTCGGATACCCAGGCTTTCTCTGAAGTCCAGAAATAAAAGAGAGGGCAGTCCTTTTGTGAAGATGTCGGCGAACTGAGAGGATGAAGGAACATGGAGGACTTTGATCTGCCCAAGGGCCACTTTATCGCGTACAAAGTGTATATCAACCTCGACGTGCTTGGTGCGTTGATGTTGCACCGGATTTGATGATAGGTAGACAGCACTAACGTTGTCACAGAAGACGAGTGAGGCGCGACGAAGTGGGTGTTGCAGCTCAAGAAGTAGATTCCGGATCCAGCAGGTCTCTGCAACTGCATTGGCAACAGCCCGATATTCTGCCTCGGCACTAGAACGAGAGGTGGTGGCCTGGCGTTTGGAAGACCAGGAAACGAGGTTGTCGCCCAGAAAAACACAATAACCTGATGTGGAGCGTCTGGTGTCAGGGCAGCCAGCCCAATCAGCATCGGAGTAAGCCTGTAAATAATCGGTGGCGGATCGTGTCAGATGGATCCCGTGAGTGGCAGTGCCACTGAGATAGCGAAGAACTCGCTTCATGGCAGTAAGATGTGCATCGCGTGGTGCATGGAGGTGTAGGCAGAGCTGCTGAACTGCATATGTGATATCAGGACGAGTGAAGGTGAGATACTGCAGTGCACCGACAATGGACCTGTAAAAGGACAGATCGGGTAGCGCTGAGCCGGTTGTGCTAGATAGTTTTGCCTTCGTATCCACCGGGGTAGAGATGGGGCGGCAAGAGACCATCCCTGCCCGCTCGAGAATATCATGAATGAACTGAGTCTGGTGGAGGAAGAGGCCGGTGGCTGTGCGCTGGACATTGATCCCAAGAAAGAAGTGCAGATCACCCATGTCTGTCATGGAGAATTCGGCCTTAAGCTGCTGAATGAGACTCTGAAGCAGTGCCGGGGAGGATGCCGTGAGTACGATGTCATCGACATACAAGAGCAGATAGGCCGTTCCCACGGGCTGTGAGAAAATGAATAGGGAAGTGTCGGCCTTGCATCCTCGGAAGCCGATGGTCTGTATGAAACCTGCAAATCTGTGGAACCAAGAGCGTGGTGCTTGCTTAAGACCATAAAGGGCCTTCTTGAGTTTGCATACATAATGAGGGCGACTAGGATCCTAAAACCCAGAAGGCTGGCTGGCATAAACGGTCTCCTGTAGTTGGCCATGAAGAAACACATTTTTGACATCAAGTTGGTGAATGGGCCATCCACGAGACAGAGCAAGGCTGAGGACGATACGAACAGTGGCAGGCTTGACAACGGGGCTGAAGGTCTCGTCATAATCAATGCCAAAACGTTGGTTGAAACCATGAACCACCCAACGGGCCTTGTACCGGGATAACTCACCTGAGGGGCCAAATTTGTGTCGGAAAAGCCATTTACCGGTGATAAGGTTTTGGGAGGGGGAAGGGGGCACTAATTCCCATGTATCATTCTTAATCAAGGCATTAAATTCATCACACATAGCAGCGTGCCAGTTTGGATCTTTTAGTGCACTACGGTAGGTTGGGGGTAAGGGGGAGATGGGGACAGAAGTGTTGAGATTAAGAATTTGTTTAGGGCAGAAAATGCCGGCTTTGGAGCGGGTTTGCATGGGGTGGTTGTTGGGTGCCGGGTTGGGTTGCTGGGCCGTGGGGATGCGGGTTGGGGGTGAGGTTTGTGGGCCGTGGAGGGCTGGGAGGAGGAGAGGGGTTGGGCTGGGGGTGGGTTGGGCCTGGCAGTGGGTGGGGGCGAGGGAGTAGGCTGGGAGGCTGCCGAGGTGGGGAGATGGGCCGAGGGGGGGCTGGCAGGGGATCGGGCAGTGGGGAGGGGGCTGGGGAGGGGGGCTACCGTGGGAGAGGTGGCGGGATGGGTGAGGGGTGGTGTTCGTCATCGGTGGAATCCAAGAATTGAAGATCGGGAGGGGTGAGGGGTGAGCATATGGAAAGGTGTGTTCGTCAAAGACAACGTGGCGGGAGACAATAATTTTATTTGTTTCAAGATCAAGACATCTAAAACCACGTTGGTTCGAGGGATAGCCAAGGAAGATGCAGCGGGTAGAGCGTGGTGCAAGTTTATGGGGAGTGGTGGCTGAGATGTTGGGGTAACAGAGACATCCAAACACGCGAAGGTGGGAGTAGTGGGGGGGGGGGTGAGTTGTAGAGAACAGAGTGAGGAGTGCGATTGTTTAAAGTGGTGGTGGGTAGGATGTTGAAAAGATGGGCAGCCATGTACAAGGCTTCGACCCAGAATTCAGGGGGAAGTTGGGCTTGGAAGAGGAGTGAGCGGACGGTGTTATTGATTGTGCGAATGGTTCGTTCGGCACGTCCGTTTTGTTGACTCGTGTGAGGGCAAGAGAAGCGGAAAATAATGCCTAAGGAGTTAAAAATATTTTTAAGAGGGGAGTTTTCGTATTCAGTTCCGTTGTCACTTTGAACAGCTTTGATTGTTGTGTTAAAATGATTTTTCACATATGCCACAAAAGAATTTAAGTGAGTAACAACATCACTTTTATGTCTTAAAGGAAACACCCACAGATAATGAGAAAAATCATCCAACAACAACATATAAAACTTAAAACCAGTAATGCTTGGCACAGGAGATTGCCATAAGTCTGTATGTAAAAGTTGAAACGGAAAATAAGAAACTCGACTAGAAGGGTAAAATGGGAGGCGCACATGCTTTCCCAACTGACATGCATGACAAAGAGTTTGTTGATAATTTTTAAATAAAGAAAAATTATGAGAGACTCCATGAAGGACTGCAGGACTTGGATGGCCGAGACGACGATGCCAGGTTTGATGATCTACGGATGAGACGTGCGCTTGGGCTGGTTCTGGTTGGCCTACAGGGTAGAGGGGACCCACATTATTGGACCGATGCGTCACGGTCCCCGTCTGACGATCCTTCACAGAAAAGCCATGAGCATCAAATTCAACAGTGCAGTTGTTATCATGAGTGAGTTTGCGAACAGAGATAAGATTGTGGGTGATATGAGGGGAAACTAAGACATTATTTAAATAAAGGGGAGGGGTGGTGGGGAGGGTGTGGGTGCCAACCGCCGTAGTGCGAACTTTAGATCCATTACCAACAGTGATATAATGTGGTGAAAATAAAGCTTGAGAAGAGACATGAGAAAGAGTACCTGGGTTTGAGGCGATGTGGTGTGTGGCATCGGTATCCATGAGCCAAGTGGGTTCTCGGAGTGACATGGTGTCAAAGTTGTGGGCTAGGGCTGTGGGTGTGGGGGGGGTAGGCTGCGGGGTGGGGTTGGGGTGAAACTGCCGTAAGGCTGGGGTGAGGTGACGGGTAGGGGGGCAGGGCTGGGGGTTGGGTAGGTGTATAGTAGGCATGGGCTTGATAGGGTAACGGGTAGGGGGTGGGGTTTGGCCGGGGGGCCTAGCACCCCGGGGCTAGGGTTTGGGTAGGGTGAGTTCCAAGAATGTTGGGCGTCTGTAGGTGGTCGTTGTCTCGAACCGCCGTTTGAGCGCCCTCGACCGCGACCCCGATTGCCGTTGCCACGCCCTTGTCCAAGTCCATAGCCTCCACGCTGTCTAGAGGAGGAGCCATCGCCATAATTGACGCCAAAGATCCGGTCTCCACTGCCGCCGTGAGGAGAGCCGCGACTGCCACCGCCGCCGAGCTGGTTGCCGCTGAAGCTGCCGGCGCCCCGACCTGTCAGCAGGGCCGTGCTGCTGGTTTCGCCCAGTGGAGTCCTCTGTCGGTCGAGAAGGAGAAGAGCCGACCGCACTTGAAGAAAATTCGGTAAAGGATCCTGAAATTGGAGAAACGACGTTTGGACTTGTAAATCGTCGGGCAGACCGCGCAGCATCTGGAGTACTAGTTGGTGCTCAGACGCAGGAGCATCAACGTCATCTAACCAATCTGCAATATTCCTGAGCTCTTGACAATATGCAGCCATAGGGGTAGATCCTTTGACGGTGGTGCGAAATTGATGCTTGAGTTGCATGGCTCGAGCGTGCTTATTGTCGTGAAACAAATCATGAATCATCTTCCAGAGGGCAGATGCAGTAGAGACAGAAGAGAGAACAAGATCAGACACCTCATCTGTGATGGTGGAGAGAATCCATCCCTGAAGAATAGCATCAAGTTGGAACCATTCGTCGTCGTCGTCGGAGATGGGAGCAATAGAGCCATTGAGATAGCCATGGAGATTGAACCGCCGTGCAAGAAGGAGAAACAAGCGGCTCCACTTTTTATAGTTTGGTTGAGAAAAACTGAGTTGAATTGGAACATGAAGTTTGACATTTGAGACGGAGAAAGCAAGATGGGGAGGTTTTGGGCTAGAGGATTGAGATGTGATCTCACTGTCCGTCATGGTGGAGGAGGAGCCGGCCGAGAGAGGAGGGAGGAGGTGCGGCGGCGCTGCTGCTCGGCAGAAGGGGGAGGCCAAAACAAGGGGGAGAGAATTTTTAGGGTTTTTGGTGTGGCTTTGATACCATGAAGAATTGTATTTTCCTTGGATTAATTATGTGAGGAGTACATGTATATATATACAACATCTCAATCCTAGTTATGGTAGGAGAGGTATTCTAGGAAAGCTATACAAGTATGGAAACAAATCATAATACAATAATATTAAATATATTTAATATATTTAACATTAATTATTTCTTATGGATTTTGAGAAAAAGTAAAAGCATGGGATACACAGAGAAATACTCCCTCCGTCCCTAAATATTTGCCACATTTGTATTTCCGAGGCAAAATATCAAGTTTTTTCAATTCATTTTATTTACATATTTGTATAGAAATAAAAAATAAAATTTACATATCAAAAAACTACATGAAAAGTTCTTCGAAATAAGAGGTGTCAAGAATATTTTATTTTATCAAATAACCAATGAAAATATAGAAATAAACAAAAGTTCCCGCGACTGCTGAAAAAGCAAATGTTGTGAATATTTTGGGACGGAGGGAGTAATATGAATTGCACAATTTATATATTCCTTAATAGACTCAGTAAATTAAAACTCAACGATGTGGTGGACAATGGAAACACACAAATAAATAAAAATTCTTGCAATTTTTAAATAGTAAAGTGTGTAAATCATTTAAAGACGGAGGGAGTATTATATCTTTTCTCTAAACTTTTTTTTTATTTGACCATCAAAATAATTTTTTACTGTAGTTTATACTATTTCTCACTGGCACATGAATTCTAGCAACAAAATTTCATCGTTTCTTATACAATGCAAAAAAAAAAAAAATCAAATGAAAAATGTATGAGGAATTTATCCTCACCTGTTTCAATTCGAAAAACAGTTTATCCTTCATTTTTTATCATCCCACAAAATATTTTTACTCACTTAAAATATTTAAAATACCATGAAAATAAGTTATACCCGCATAAAGGAGAAACAAAGTGTATTAGTGTATATTCAAGACGATTTTAATTTTAAGGGAGGATAGTACTCTTTTGTGAGATGCGTAAAAAATTAGGGTGGAATCTTTTCGAAATAGAAATCATCTTAAATAAAGCTAAAATATTTATAAAAAAAGTACCAAAATAAGAGTTCCATGTTTTTATTCTCAAAATAGAATTTCGCACTGTGGTTGTTATGTGGCATTGCTAATGTGCATATTACTATACTTTTTGGTAATGTACATGACAATGTTTGGTAATTTAATGTAAATGAATTTTAACGCATATTTCGGGAATAAAAACATAGAAGTCATATTTTGATATATTTTCAATGTTTTACTCCTACTTTAGTCTTTTTTCCTTTTCGGAACATATTACTCTCTCCGTCCTAAAATGATCTTCCCAGTTTAATTTACGAGATTTGATTGAAATTATTTTTAATTAAATTTATTTGATTATAGGTGTAAATTAAAAAATGAAAATTATATATTTTAAAACTACATCAAAACTTATACTCCCTCCGTTCTGCAAAACCCTTTCTCTTTCGGTTTTTTTGCTTTCCACAAAACACTTCCACTTTCTATTAAAAAACCATTTTTAGCCCTACTTTTTCATACCTTACCTATCACATCATACTTTTTCACTAATAACCAAACTATTTCATCTTACTTTTTCCTATCACATCAGGGGCAAAATTGGAAAGTCAACCAAAATTACACTTTCCTTATTTTTCCCCAAAGTCAAAACCGGAAGGGTTTTGTGGAACGGAGGGAGTACAAAACAAGAATGACATATCTATATTATTTTATCAAATAACTAACCGAAATTAATAAAGAAAGTGATTGGAAAGATCATTTTAAGACAGAGGAAATACTATATTTTAAAATGGGCATTAATAGGTTTACCCAATTTAGGGAAATGAGGAATACAATTTGAAAATCTCTGCGCTCAGATCTTTTTCTTGATCTCATAAAGATATATTTGAAGTATTTTGACGTGCGTGAGTCAATATGATTTGTAGTATGAATAACCGTTTTGAAAGTCCAAAAATGATTAAAAGCTCAATATACTTTCAATTGACAATTACTATAAATTTTTTATAGAAAAAGGTATAACTTTTTAGACTTTTCAAAAGAAAAACAGACAAAATAACTTCAAAGATATGGGAGAAATTTTCACTATATATTTTCGGTGGATGGACACATTTTTTAAAAAACATTAAGGACTTTGAGAATAATGTTAAAGAGTAACATTAACATTTTGAAAAGACTATGTGCGGACAGCGTTTAACATTAATATTTTTAAAGTAATCTGCATCGTTAAAATTTTATCCAAAATGCTAACGTTAATTTCTAACGTTATTCCCAAACAGGCTCTAACACTATGTTTGATTTAAGGAATCTGAAAGGGGAAAAAATGAGGTGGAAAATATTTTTTCTTGTTTAGTCAGAGAAGAAAAAAAGAAAAAGTGGAAGGAAAATGAAATGAGAAGGCAAAAAAATCTTAAGAGGAGGAAAAACTAAATTCTTCCCATTTTGGTGAGGAAAATGAGAAAAAACAAATTTTTTTTCTTTTCCTTTTAAATTTCTTAAACCAAACATAGTGTAAATAAAAGACGAATTTTGAAAGTGAGCATTCTATTTAATACTCCGTAGAATTTAGGGTTTGAAAAGGATTAATCGATTGAGGCATAAATATTTAGACTAGACCAAATCAAAAGATTGACTTCAATCAGTTAATTAGTTCAACCCAAAAACATATATATTGAATATTCTTCTTTCCAATTTTCGATGTGGGATACTTTAACATTATTAGTAGAGTTCTTTAATTTTAATTTCGGTCAATCCATTTTTTTGACTTCCACGTAATTTCAAAATATATTAGAATGTCTTTAGGGCGGTAATTAACTGTATTTATATTTTTAAAAAGTTAAAAATGTGTGAACAGATACTAGATATTAATAAAATTGTTAGTGTTGAGAAAATCTTTTGCTATAATAAATTTAAAAGAATGAAAAATTATGAGTAGTATATATATTTCTGTTTTTGATTAATTGGAATAGATAATGAAATATTTGCACTAAATAGCACTAAAACTTAAGTAATTTTTCTAAATATCACTTAAACTGTTTTATTCTCTAAATAGCACTTAAATTGTTTTATTCTCTAAATAGCATTTAATAATGTCCATAATGTCCAGTGATGACAAATATTTACTTGAATAATGACTAATGTATAATGACTAAAAGTGCTACATTGGGAAGAAAAACACATGTGGTGCTATAATACTCCGTACATCTTAAATAATAATATGCGTGGATTTGAAGTTGAAAAAAGAGGTGATCAAATTAAAAGGTGTGGATTTTGAAGTTGAACAAAACTACCATCCATTTAATATCAATCCAAGCAATTCCTTAGCTTTAAATTTAATTTGTATATATAAATTAGAAATCACCCTAAATAAGACTAAAACTTAGAAAAATACCAAAATAAGACTTTCATATTTTTTCATCGAAATATAACTTCAGAGTATGATAATGTGACACTGTAATGTGCACATTACTATATTTTTTGGAAAATACATAACCATGTTTGGTAGTGTAATGAATTTTAAGTCCTATTTCGAGAATAATAATATGGAAGTCCTATTTTGGTATATTTTCAATTTTTTTAGTCTTACTTTAGTATTTCTCCCATATTTACTCACTCCGTCCCAAAAAATCCTTCTTCTTTCTTTTTTTATCCGTTCCAAAAAAAATTTCTCATCTCTATTAAAAAGTCACTTTTATCCCTACTACTCCCTCCATCCCACAAAAAAGTTCTCATTTTGACCATAAATTGGTCAAACTGTTGCACACTTTGACTCTAAATTAAATATAATCTAAATAAAGAAAAATGCTAAAAAAATTTAAGATATCAAAACTAGATCCTAAGATGAATCCAATTATATAAAATTTATTTCATAATTCAATATACCTTTCTCGCAATTTGTAGTCAAAGCGTGTAAAATATTTGACTAAATACCATTCAAAATGAGAACTTTTTTGTGAGACGGAGGGAGTAATTCTTAACCTACCTTTTCAGTATTAATTTACGTATCAGATCCTACTTTTATTCATACATCCAAAGACATTTTTGGAAAGTCAATACCAAAATACACATTCTCGTAAATATATAAATAGGCTTTAATCACTCTTAATATACTTCACACACATCCATCATTTGCAAAAGACAAATTCCCCAAATGGCTATTATTCCCAAGTCTCCTCCCATATTCTCCATCTTCCTATTCCTCGCATTCTCCCTTTCCGGCATCCAAACGAGTCACGCCATTCGCGTGCTCCAACAACTCCCCGACGTCCCCCCCATACTCTCCGCCGTTCTTCCGACATCTCCGGTCATATCGGGAGAAACTCTGACGACCCCGCTTCTTCCGCTGCCGCCGCCGCTGCCGGACGCCGCCACTTTGTTCGGAGAACCGCTGCTTCCGCCGCCGGCCTCGTCGCTGAACTTGCCTTTCGTTCAACCTTCTACTAATGCTCTCCCTTCACTCCCAACATTTCCTACCCTTTTACCACCTCCAATGAACTAAACTAATTGATTAATTAAACTTCTCTTGATGAGTTTGTTTGATTAATACGGGGTAATATTTTCTCTGTCACTAAAAATCCGTTTAAAAAAACACTTCTATGTACTTTTGTTGCGTTTGGAGTCGTTAAATGTTGTGGTACTACCAATAATATGTGTGGTTCATAGTTCATTCTATATATGTTAGGTTGTGAATGAAACTATATATGTTGTACTAATAATGAGTATCTTTTTGTTTTCTTTGAAATAAATGTTTCATTTGTTAAGTTTTAACTTTGAGATCTTGCAATTTACTGCCTAGCTCCCTTTCTTTTTTTTTTATCCATTTTGAATTTTGTGAATAACATATCTAAATTTTGACCACTATTACAAAAAAATTCATTGAAAATATGACATAAAATTTATATCTAGAGATCAGATTCATTTTGAAACGTAACACGAGTTTTTTTCGCGCTTGCTTGAGTCGGGCAAACCACCACAAATTTTTTTAGACTTTAATTAACATTGTGCGGGATAGGCCAACAAAAACACATTACAGAACTATTTAAAAATATCGACAAAGCGTAACCTCTAGAAATCCATAATAGACAATTATTGATGTGTAACTAAAATTATGTGTGTGTGTAGATAAATGTATGCATCGTATCACAATACATATCGTAATACCTGTTATATAATGTTTCTCATTCATTCGCGGTGAATGCTTATTTACGAGTAACTGAATACTCATTCTTGAGTAACTGAATACACTCGTTTCTCAAAAATTTAATTATGCTTGAAAAAAAGCATACGGGTACTCGCAATGAATATTCATGCGGATGTCCGAGAAATATCGTACATCTGGTTATATGGTATAGATACTTGCATTATATAGGAGGATGGGGTGAGGGTGATAGAGCAGGAACGCCCATCCACCAGCTTTGAACATTATTCCATCTTTGGCACGGCCTGTGTAAGGATTCATCGAACTCTGCTTCTTTGTAGGCGATGTGAGCGACAATATAGACCGATATGAGAACTAAGACGATGAAAATCATCAAGATCAAGTTGGCTTTGCGCCATATTTTCCTTAGAATCCCTAGAAACCCAGTCTTGCATGAATTGCAATCGTAGCATAGTCGTTTGAGGTTGTTGTTCCAAGCATAGCAATCTAGGTCCGCTGTGGCGTTGGTCGGGCTATCCCACACTGTCGGGTTCACGTAGGTGTACCCGCACATAGTCGGTGGCTTGCAAGAACCAGACTGCATCAACAATAAATTACTCTCTTTGTTCTAATAAGATATATATTCAAAATTTGACAACATTTTACTACAAATCTGTTCTAAAAATAGAGTCACAATTTGACAAATTTTTTATACCAAAAATTAAGAAAGAAAAAATTTCTGTCTCAAATCTTTTTTCTCATTTACTTTTACGATTTTCAATGCAACACTTTGACTATTAACTCATAGTTTGATTTAGCATGAAACTTAAGAAACTTGGAAATGCGTGGTTGAAACTTAAAAGTGATGCAGATGAAAGAAAAATTTTGAGTCTCTAATTCTCCCTATAAGGTTGGTTCAAATGAAAATGATCCTTACTGCGAGAATAGACCTTATCGTGGTGATGCATTTTCGACACTAGGAGTAAAGCTGAAGTTATTTATCATACTGCCACCACGTTTTTCAGATTTTTCAGTTTTTTAAAACTTTTCAAGCCCTTAGATCTTACATTTAATGCACGAGATACATTTTTATTTATTTCATTAGATCTTATTATCAATTGATCCAAAATCTACACACACACATATATAGACACACACACAAATGATAAAAATATGATATTTCAATATTACATTTCAAAATTAGTATGATGATATTAAATTTATATAGCTACTATTCAATTTTTATTATTTTCAATTAATGTTTGTTACCTGGAGAGGGGAGATACGAGCAGAAAAGAACTGATCAGCAGTTAAATACTCTTTGTTAAGTTTGGAGCAAATATGCCTTTCAACCAAACACGCCTTAATCCTTCCCCAATTATCCGACCTCGTAACATACTCTCTCAGCCAAGAAGAGTACCCTCCCAGCCGGTATTCCCGGTATCCCTGGACGTCGTACGCGCCGAAGGGGCGCGTGACGAAGAACCCGAAGACACCAAGACTGCAAAACAGATGACGAGGGCGATGAGTACGACTAATGAGACGAGGTAGAAGCGGAGAAGTCCGGCGACCGCCCTCCACGCGCCCACAAGCCCGGCGAGGGAGACGGGCATGACCGCCATCCCGGCGAAGACAATTGGCCACCGGAGCGCGTGGAAGCACCGCGTGTTCAACGACGCAATAAGTCCGGCGGCGGTGAGGATGAAGGAGCTCAGGAACGCCAAGAGATTGACGGCGGCTATGGTTATGGTGCTTAACGGCGGCATGGCTGGTTTGAGGAGCTGCTTGCGGTGTTCCGTCCGCCACTTGCGGTGGTCCTTTTTTTTCCTTTTCTTTTATACTCCGTAAATAAAAAAAAGAGGTCCATGAACGCTGCTAAGTGTTGTGAACTGAATACTTTATTCATCATATGTCGGGGTATTTAAACTATAGGTAAACAAGGTAACCAAATATTCTAAATAATAAGAGTAATATATCTGCCATATTTAACACTCCCCCTCAGATATATCATCGTTCATTATACACTAACAACATTATGCTACGGGATAATGTTGGCTAGGTTCTTCAGGACCTATATTAACTGATACTGCAGGATCAGTTATGCTGCCTCATTAAAAACCTTACTAAGAAAACCCAGTGGGACAAAACTTAGTTAAGAGAAAAAGAGTACAACGTGTATAATGTTTTCCCTCAAAATAAAAATATACTGCCCCTCAAACTAATTTATCTCTTTTAGCGTGCGAAGTCCAATCTTCTTTATGAGTTGCTCAAAACTGTGTCTAGGTAGAGATTTGGTGAATAAGTCCGCCAAATTTTGTTTGATTTAACTTGAAGAACATCGATCTCTCCTTCTTTCTGCATATCAGATGTTGAGAAAAACTTTGCTGAGATTTGCTTCATTCTGTCTCCCTTGATGTAGCCTTCCTTGATTTGAGTTATGCATGTTGCGTTATCTTTGTATATAATCGTAGTATTCTTCTTGATTTCTTTCAAACTGCATGCTCCTTATATGAGATTGATCATCAATCTCTATCATGCTCGCTCTCGATCACTGTCGTATAATGCTATCAGTTCGGCTTGATTCCATGTTGTTGTTCGTGCTCGCTTAGTCGACTTCCAAGAAAAGTTGTATCACCATATGTGAACACATTACCTGTCTAATTTCACACTTAAAATTTTGGTACTACAAGGCCAAGTACTTCTTTGCCCTCTTCTGGGAGGCGATTAGAATGTTATGTATATATATATATATATATATATATATATATATATATATATATATATATATATATATATATATATATATATATATATATATATATATATATATATATATATATATATATATATATATATATATATATGTGAATGAACAACCATGAGTATGTTCAAAGGATGAGCTTTATCC
The DNA here is from genome assembly GCA_003260385.1 of Cuscuta australis. Classification (NCBI taxonomy): domain Eukaryota; kingdom Viridiplantae; phylum Streptophyta; class Magnoliopsida; order Solanales; family Convolvulaceae; genus Cuscuta; species Cuscuta australis. Next base: position 879,316 of record NQVE01000129.1, on the reverse strand, counting down.
ATATTTCAACGTGTTAACATCTTCTGGATGTAGTTTAACTTATGAACAAATGTGCCATCATACAGGTGTTTAAAATACAATCCTAAGTATAATTTATGTCATGTCAAGATCTTTCATCTCAAATTCTCTCTTCAAGAGTTCAACAGTTTTTTTTCCATCTCTTCAGGAGATTTAATGATATTTATACGTCGACGTAAACTGCTATAATAAAGAATATTGAGAGCGATCCTTGAATGACAACACATAGGTTGATTTCAAAATTTGTATCTTTCTTTTTCGAGATATTCACTAGGTCAATTGTACCACATATGACCAGATTACTTAAGACCATTCCACGATCTCTTCACACATATCTCGATGCATTAATTTTACTGCTTCTGGCATTTTGAATCCTTCAGGGATTATTATCACACAGATGTCGATTTCAAGTGTCCCTTATAATTCTGTTATAACGACATCTATATCATTTATTTGAAGTCCTTTTGAGATTGCGAGGCAAATTAAAATTCTAAAAGGATATCTCATCCACTACTAGATAATACGTTTCCCCATAATCAACTCCTGGGATTTGGGAAAACTCTTGCCTTACAAGTAGTATTTCATATCGCACAATATCATTCATTTTATTTCTGTTTATTACAGACACCCATTTTAAGCCTATTGGTTTGACGTCTATGGGTGTTCAGACTTCAGGTCCGAAAATATTTCGTTTATCGAGTGACTTATATTCGACCTTCAAGGTCTTTTGCCATTTGGGAAATCATTTATGTAATATCTACATGTACTCTTCTTTGAGTTTTAGGCATGTAATCTCTTTTACTGATTACATCCATTGCCATAGCATATGCAAGAATATCATTAACACGTGTTTCATTTTGGTTCCATATTGTACAGTCTCGTACATAATTAATAGAGATCTCATTTTCATTCGGTACCGATGTTTCTTCAGGAAACTTATTCTTCTGGAATCATATTAGTCTCTTCCAGGACATTTACCTCTTCTGAGGTTTCATTTACTTCTGAAATAGCATTAGTCTTCTTCTGGGACAGTTACCTCTTCTGGGGTTTCACTTATAATCATGTATGTGGTTTTACTAATAACATTTTTGCTATCTTCATTTTCGTGGGTTCTTATATTTGAAACCAATTATTCTCCCACATAAATTGTTCAATAGTCACTTCTAGGACTACCTTAAATTGAGCGATGCATAAGATGCTGGTATACGTAACTTTGTCACTCTGCTCATATATGTGAATGCATCTAGTAATTCATTTGCTCTTCTTTGCAAATCAGACTTCAAAATTATATTGACCACTTCAGGAGTCGAAAATTTACAATGATGCATTTCATATAATTTCTTGTATTACCAGTCTTTCATTATTCTTATCTCCCCCTAAGACTGGAAATATTATTTCATCATAAAATTGACAATGAACTTACTTTGCTGTTAATATATCTCCTGTCAAAGACTCTAAAACATTTAACAATAGACGAGGAGTTATAGCCAATGTCAATACACAGTCTTCTACATTATATTGAATGCATTGTGGGGGAGAGGGCATATAAGGCACACAATCAAACAATCAAATATTGTGAGAAGGGACAAACTTGTTTCTCTTCAGGAAATATCAAGTGTAAGAAACTCAAAATTTTGAAGATTTGACATTTTATTTATGGGGAAGGATTAATAAAAATGAACATGTGTATATAAAATACATGTGAAGAAGAACTTCAGGTTCTCATATGTTGGAACTACAGGTTCTTTATAATAAGACCATTGTTTTTTTTTATGGTTGAGAAAATATCAAAAATTCACTTCTAACCAAAGTGTTTACAATTGACACATAAAATTCATGATGAGCACTTTATTTGCAATATCTTAGTACAATCTTTTTTCTTGAACTTCAGGTTCGCATCTTCTTTAATTGAAGAGTATATATAATCTAGCATATGTCATGGAAATTATCTTCCATTCAACTCCTTCAAAAACCTTCCCTCAGTGTCTACCTACCATTGTGGTATTTTGATAATTTCTTTTAATTAATGCCCACTAAGCATCTGCTCCAAATAATTACCACATAAATGAAGATTCAAAAACTAGTATAAAATTATTTGTTCTCATAATCAAAAGTATAGCCACTAATTCGATGCACTTTGCATATTAACTAGAGCTGCAGGCTCTTTTGTGACTAATGGTGTTCCACTTAACCTATAAATTATGTCCATAGGACGAATATCATAAATTTTGGGTTACGAGTTAATTGTCAACAAATATGACAAATATAACGATGCATCATATATAACATTTAAATTGTGATCACGAATAGTTGATGGGCCCGATCAATTATCTTTGAACAATTTCTTAATATATATGAAAAGAATCTCAAGTTTCATTAGTAATAATCTCATAATAATCTTCTAATGAGAACAAGACTATAGGATCTTCTGGTCCTTATAATAACAGAAATTTGTTCTTCAAATAGTACTCACTTGAGTTCTTAATGATTTTTTTTCTTCACACCACAAACTAAAACGTGATAATCTAATTGGTTATGTTTAGGATAAAAACTAATTCAGTAAACTTCTGGTTTACGTGAAAAAAAATCTCGATAAAGTGTCATGTAATATTCATTTCCACTGGTATCTTAAACATTAATAGAGATACCTTAAACAATAAGGATTTAATTGTTTATACCCAATAGAATATTCGTCAATGAAGGACAATAACTATTTTCTCAAAATATTCAATATTTATGAGACCTTTATTACTTCTATTATGCAGTTCTTATTATGCAATGCTCTTCTGGAGCTATCTATCCACACTAACTTCTTTTATCACAAGAGAAAAGAAGCTCTTACATCTAAAAAAATATAATATGCATAATCACTCCTTTGATTATAATATATTAACTACATCATTCTTCAGGAACATCGATGAGGAATCATATATACATTAGAACAAAGGTCTTGAAATATCAAAACGTCTCTTTTTAACGAGATTTTTTTTTTATGTACTAAAATCAGCCACTTCAAGTGGTAATTGAATATTATAAGACCTTAGGTAGTATCTCATATACCCATATATTGTGTTTGATGAACATGTTGACTCTTATTTAATTTAGGAGATTATACATCTTAAGAATTTCTTTTTCATAATTCAATATTCTTCAGGAATATTTAGATTCAAATAGTCAATGTTTAAAAAAAATGTAATTCTATGTGGCTATAATAGTGACTTTGATGTGTCCATATGCATAACCTCAATAGTTGTGATAGCCTATTATATTCATGCATGTCAATCAATTTTTCACTCGCTTCAGGGAATGAATATGTAACATGATTTTTTTTTTCAAAAAAAAATCTTTCCTAACAATGGAAAAAAAATGTAACCAAATATGGAGTATATGAATCTTTTTCTTACACTACCACTTTAGAGGAAATTAGATTCTCGAACACTATTTTGCAATCTCAAACCACATATAACATGCAATTACATATATTGGACACACAAATTTTATTGCAACTTAGTAATTGACATTAAAATATAATATCATTGCATAAGGAGAAAATGCATTGAACAATTTTTATTTAAAAAAAAATCATTAGGCCATTTTACTTCTGGAAAATGGTAAATGCATGAGCAAAAAAATCTATTTTGTCAACCTCTTTGAGAGATTATGGACTTTAGAATAAATATCAAATTTGATTTACTTTGAGGATAAAATTTGACACTTCGATCAAAGTTTTCTTTTATATGTCATATACTCCGTACTCTGTATTTCTTATATACGAATCAACAAAAGCATTTATCACATTTGAGATCAAGTAATAAAATATGCATTTTTTTCACAAATATTTCATACCAAAGTATAAAAATGTAATGAAATATGTAGTGTATAGAATCTTTAACTTTCTATACTACAACATCAAAAGAGAAATTAAAAATCCAAACATTATTTTATAATCCCAAACTAAACACAATATGCAATTAGATATTGGTCGCATAAACTTATTGGAATATATTACCCGGGAGTATATCAGAGTGGAATATGATGACGTCTCCAAAAAAAATTAAGTAAAACAAATTAATTTAAATATGAATTATTAGACCAATATACTTCTGGAAATTGGTGAATTACATGTTCAATTTCTTCAATTTACTTTGGGGAAAATCAAATTTGAGATCAAATAATAAAATATACATTTACATATAGTGTCAAATTCACCTTTATCATAATTGAAATAGGCAAATATTAAAATGCACAAGTTCATGTCCCTAGCATCAACTAAGAAAATAATCCATAATTGCATATTTGAATGCATTTTTTTTTTCAACACAAAATATGAATGAAGCAACCATTTTAACATTGATTTCCATAATATTCGTTAGATTTATTCACACAATATATCAAATAAAACCCAAGCTATGTGAATATAGTTTATACACCAGACCTCAAATTGAACTATATATTTTTTTTCACACAAACAAGGTCGAATAAACTATCATAATAATATGTTTGCACTTATTATTCGAATTTCATGATAATCACGTGCATAGCATGCACTGGAAACATAATAGAGCATATTCATCACTTTGATCAATATTCAATCTTCAAATTTTAATATGTAATTTTCATAAAATTATTACGAGTAATTTTAAAGTACTACGAGTAACCGATTTGCATATTAGTGAACACCTTATTGTGGCTACGTACACCTAATTAATTCAATTTTGATTATCAAATTATGCAAATTCAATATCTTATCAGGTATAAAAGTTGTGAAGCCATCTTCTAGATCATGCAAAAATATTGATATGCAATTTCAAAATGCAATAATTCTTAAAACATGAAATACCTGGACCGTGTGAGAGAAAATTGTTGACATGCTCATATAGGTAATACCCAGTAGGCTTTTGATTATCCGCTGCCTAGTCATTGGGGCCCAAAAGAAGATCTGAAGCCGTCATCCATTTACACCGTCGTCCGGTCGCTTCCATTTGTCGATGAATTTATTTTTATTTTTTTTTCGTATTGGCGCCGCTTCAGGTTCAGTCTGTCACCGTCCAAAGCTATATGAAGGAAGCCTTCGTCGAGGTTCACAATATAGGCTATGGGGGGGTAACAATCACCCCTTCCTAATCATGGATTGTGCGGCAGAGAAGAAAGGAAAAGGAAATATGGGAGTCTGGAGGCGCCGCTATGTGGTGCGACGGAGGACAGAAACGGATTGCTGATATGCGGCGGAAGACATAGGATGAGAAATAATTAGGGTTAGAGACTGATAACGTGTTTTGAACTGAATACTTTATTCATCATATGTCGGGGAGAAAAGGTAAACTATAGGTAAACAAGATAACCAAATATTCTAAATAATAAGAGTAATATATCTGCCATATTTAACACTAAGATGAATTTTTTTTCTTTTTTTTTCTTTTTTATGAATCTTTTTTGAATTTCATGAAAACTTATTCTTTCTTCCAAAGAAAGACCTTCGGGTCAATTAAGCTCTTTTCGAACTTGGACGTTCACTTAATTTAAAAAATGTTTCTCCCAAATTTATGTTAGAGAGCGTCTAAAATGACATCAGTTACTTATACACCAATTGGTTACACCAGTTCGTTTGGGATACCTACAATGCTCCGTTTGTAAAAATGACGGTTTCTACCCCTCCCCCTAAACCCCACACCCCAGCCCCACCCTTTCCCCCCTACCCCAGCCCCCCTCCCTACCTCGGCAGTATACTGCCTCGCAATATACAGCCGAGGTAGGGAGGGGGGCTGGGGTGGGGGGAAAGGGTGGGGCTGGGGGGTTTAGGGGGAGAGTTATGAGAGGTAGGGAACCATCATTTTTACAAACAGGGCACTGTAGGTACCCCAAACAAACTGATGTAAGCAAATGACACCAGTAGCACTGGTATCATTTTAGACTTACTCTTTATATTAATAGTTTTTTTTTGCTTTTTTGAATGCTCCATATGTCCATTTTTTTAATTTGATTTTTCACGCTCTCAAATTTAATACTTTTACCGTTAATATCCATATATGTATGTATATATAGATGGTACTTGTATACTTCGTATTTTATTAATGTTTGAAAACTAAATTTCAAAAATTCTTTTGGTATTTTACATTGATATCACAATAAAAAGTAATTTTCTCACATGTTAAATTGAGATCAAGAAAACTCAAACTAAAAGAGAAAAAAAATTATTCGGACGGAAAAACTAGTACGGAGTATTATTTAGAATCAAGAATGTACATACTCTGTAACACCCATATGTTCTTAAATATTGCGTACTTCATATTAGAAATTATAAAAAAAGAATGAACTATATCTTCGAGAGTCATTCAGAAGAATGAACTATATCTTCGAGAGTCATTCAGAATCGGCTGGATAGTCACTTGACATGATATAAATTAAAAGTATAATGTAAATTAAACTATAATCACTTGATAGGTTATTGAACCATACGTTGAAAAAATAAAGGTTAAATTAAAGCTCACTTTGTAGCGCCATAATAAAATACTCCGTAGTTTATTAAGTTCGGCCCGGTTCTAGTGACACCGGAGAACGGTGCCACTGGATTTTTCGGGCACCTCCGGTCCTCCGTTCGTAAAATTGACGGTTCCTACCCCCCCTAACACACCCCCTAAACCCCCCACCCTACCCCCACCCCTGCACCCCCACCCCAACCCCGCCGTAACCCCCCACAAAATGTGTGGCTATTATGCATTGCATAATAGCCACACATTTTGTGGGGGGTTACGGCGGGGTTGGGGTGGGGGTAGGGTGGGGGGTTTAGGGGGTGGGTTAGGGCGGTAGGAACCGTCAATTTTACGAACGGAGTACCGGAGGTGTCCCAAAAATCCAGTGGCACCGGAGTGGCACCGTTTTCTGGTGTCACTGGAACCGGGCCGAATTAAGTTAATAAAATAGAGGCTTTCAACGAAGAGAATCATTCGCATTGTTTTATTTGCTACCATTAATTTAATGAGGATGATTATTACTTCATTTAAAAAAAAGAACACCCACCCAGGCGACCCATACTCCGGTCCGACATGATTATGAGTGGGGCAAATCATTAAATGATCTTAATCTCGCGGTCTGATAAGATTGTGAAAGGGAGAAATCATGGTAACTAGGCTTATTACTATTTTTAAAGTAAAATGTAGGCCGGTGTGCCATTTTATGTGGAGTGCGTATTGTGTGAACTAGGAAAGGAATAAGTACTCCGCAAAAAATATGCTAGCTGGTCACCTATTGACTATTGAGGAGTAGATTGTTCGTATTTAGGATATCTCTAGTGGTAGACTCATAGTTTTCAGAATTGGACAGGTGACCGAACCGGTTAAAGTACTAGTTCACTGGTCGAACTAGTGATTTAAATATATTTAAAAATTATATAAATATATATAAATATAAATACACACACACACACATTCCCATTTATAAATACCTAAAAAAAGTAATTTATAACATTTGACTAAAATTATATTAATATACTTGAGTTATTTTACTAAATTAAAAAACAAAGGTTCACGGTCCGAACCGGACGGTCCGGTCCGATTTTTAAAACTATGGGTAGACTTGACCGGGTTTGATAGAAAGCAAATTTTAGGATAGACTTAGAGCCTGTTTTTAGGACTAGAAGAGAAAAGTTAAATGTTGGAAGAAATTTGAAGGATAATAAAACAAATTAAATTAAAATTAAAACCTCGTAAATTAAAACGGGGATTTAAATTCAGGACATAAGGAGTACCAATGTAAAGATATACTTCCTCCGTCCCACTATATTTGTCCACTTTCATTTTTGCACACCATCAATAAACTTCTTTAATTCATTTTATCTTGTAATTTGTATAATAAAAAATTATACTACCTCCGTCCCACTCTTTTTATCCAGTTTTGACTTTTGGAACTGTTCATCTAAGCATTTTGACTCATCAAATTCTCTCAATGTGTAAGTCTAAAAATAGTCATGTATGATCTTGTTTGATTTGTCTTAACATATAGATTATTAATATATAATTTTTATAATTTTTTAATATATAAATTATAAGATAAAATGGATTAAAACAGTGCATTGGATGGTGTGCAAAAATGAAAGTGGACAAAAAGAGTGGGACGGAGGGAGTAATAATCTGTATGTTAAGACAAATCAAACAAAATCACACATGACTATAATTAGGCTTACACATTGAGAGAATTTGATGAGTCAAAATGCTTAGGTGAACAGTTCCAAAAGTCAAAAGTGAATGAATATAGCAAGACGGAGGGAGTAATTACTAAGAGTAAAATAGAAATGGCGATGTAAAGAATACTCATTGAAATTGGTAGTACTTGACTACTTGCTACACTTTTTGTAAAGTTAGATGTACTGAGAGCGAAGTTCCTATTTTATTGCAATGTAAGATTTGGTAGTGTGGTGAAAAAATTATGGCAATGTAATATGTCAGCACGATCAATCAACCGTCGGCAATCAACAACAACACTCAGATAGCCGACGGCAATGGATGACAGTGTGGCTGCAATTGTGTGGCAATTACAAATTTACAATATAACAATGTCGTGAGGGTAATGGTGTAACACTTCTAGTGTGAACTCTTATTTCATTCTTAAAAAACTTTTAAATCTTATTTTTAATATTTTCATCATTTTTTACTCCTGTCTAAAGAATTCTCTATTGAAAATGCTCTAATGCTATTTATAAAGAAGTTTTTTAAAATTTAGAACACATTATTATTGTGGAGTATTTGATTGCAATGCATTTCGTGCTTCATGAACAATAGCATACTCCAAAATACTTGTCTTTTCTAACAATCTACATTAGTAAAGAATTAGCCCTATTACTAGAAAAAACATTAATGATTAAAAATATTGCAAATGTATTTTAGTTCAATTTTCTTTCTGAGCAAGAACGGGCACAAGATTTAGCTAGCTTTAATGACAATCTCAATGTGATATACTCCCTCTGTCCCCTTAAGATCTTCTCGTTTTAACTTTTTGTAATTTTTAAGCAGAATTGAAAAAATACAAAAGCTTACCATAATACCCTTAATAATAATGGGTGGAGTGTATTAAATGAGATAGGTAAGGTGTAATTGTAAGAGTAGTAGTAGTATTTTAATTGTTAAAAAGGTAATGAGAAATCTATAGTAAACAAATAAAAAGAACTGATGGAAAGATCTATGAGTGACTGAGGAAATACTACTCTACCATACTATTGAGTGGATTTCTCACCCTAAGATGTTTTACCCATGATCCAAGCTCTCTACCAATCCAAACCGTCCTAGAGTGGTACAATGTATATTATCACAGAGAAGAAAATTACAAAGGGGGACTCAAAATGCTGCGCATCAACTCAAACTGAAACTCCAATTCAATAATGCATAAATAAGTAACCCAAAAAACATGACCCAAACACAGCAAGTAAATATGAGACATGGATGAGTTCTTAGGATAAAACTACATAATATAAAATTTCAGACACGACACTGATGAAACTGCAGACAAAACAATACAATTAACCTCATTGCAACTCTCAACAGGTCAGTCAATCACCCTTTCTCCTGAAAGCACAACCCTCGCTGAGCCTAGCGCGGCCGCCGGTCGGTTGGCACAACACCATCTGGCAGTTCCCACAAACCACCACTGTGTGAGAGTGGCTAAACACAGTGGTTCTGCACATATCCAACAAGCATTAGATGTTTCTTGTCAGAAACAACACATCATAAAGCGCAACCAAACATCTGAATTGCTTGTGCTTTTGGGTTTTGTTCGTGGGATAGTTTACAATGACCCGTAGTTTATTCTCCCACTGCTCAATATTATGATATTGGTTTTTTGAATTTTGTGGTCTCTCTAACCAATAATCAATATCATAGTATAATTTTAAACAAATAACTTTGTAAAACTTTGATATACCAAAACTAATATTCAAATGAACCCAATAATTAATAACATTAAATTTAAAATATAAATAAGTATTTTCTTTACAATTTGCAGTCAAAGAGACCAAAATGGTCAAATGAGGACGATAATTTTGTAATAGAGGAAGTAAAAATTACAAAACATTGACAGCATGTTTGGGAACTAGAATTTGGATTTCAATTCCAGATTTGCTAAAATTCCATGTTTGGGAATCTTAAAAATTTGGATTTGAGGCAAATTCATCCAATTCATTACAAAGCATCATTGCAAATCCATGTGCATTCCCTTGACATTTGGAATTCAAGAACTCATATTTTGGAATTGAAATGAAATGGTAGTTCCCAAACACACTACCTGAGACAATTGTTTTGAAGGCTCAACAGCATGGTTTGGTGGAATTTCAAAAGTGATTCACAACAATTTTTAGGACATTTCTTTCTCAAATTCCCAAATTGGCAAATTTTGGTTATCAGTTGATCGAGACTATAAATTTATCTACTTCATGAAATTATGGCAATGGCAAAATCATGAAATTTAGGGTTTAAAATCTAGCATCAACACATGAAATAATGAAAATCAAAACCTCAAATAAAATGGTATAACACAAGATAGTGATGAACAAACTCCCAAAGAAACCATAAGAGGGATCAGATTTAAGAATTAAAAATAATGCGTACATGTTGAAGCAGCCTTGACACTTGACATCCTGCATCAAAACGACAATAACCAAAATAAAAAAAATCTCATCAGTTCAAAGCATATAAGATTTCACCAAAATGAGAAATGATTCGAATAAGACTGCGAAGAAATAATCATTAATCGTTGAATCGGGAAGAACAAACCATGAAAAACGAGTTGGGAGACTGCACGAGGCGCTTGAGCTTGTGCTTCCTCTTCTCCGCCTCCGGAGAAGGGTGCAGCAAATCGATGTCGTTCGAGAGAACCTGCAAATCATTAACAGATTCGAGCAAGCAAAGTGTTAGCAAATCAGTTGAAGAACAAAATGAAACGATTGTATCAGTCGTCGACGAAATTCACCATTTTCTTTTTTCTGGTGAAGGCGGAAGAGGGAGAAGAACGCAGGGGGCGGCGACTGGGAAGGAGCGATTGAAGAAGGGTGGGAGATACTCCGTATATGTATTAGGGTTTGAGTAAGAGGGTAGGTTTTTTATTAAGATGGTCTGAGATTTTATTTCAACCGTAATAGAAAAGAACCCAACAAAATATTTTTTTTGTGAAACAACCAACCAAGTGAAGTGAGGTGTGAATACTTTTTGCTCGTGTGTATTTCGAGTTCAAATCTTTTGTTTAATACTCCTTCTGTCCAGAAATATTCTTCTCATTTGACTTTTCTTCAAATTTTATAAACTTTGATTATGATATGTGAAAAAAATACATTGTATTACGATATAACTTTAATATGAATACGTTCATTTTGAAATATAGTTTTCAAATATCAAATTTTTATAAAATATATTCATGTATAAATAAAGATATCAGTGGTCAAAGTGCAATATTGGAAACCGTAAAAAATTAAATAGGAAGAACATTTCCGGACGGAGGGAGTATATAGTTTCTTGTTTCATCTCTTTTCTTGTTAATGATAAATCGAGAGCTAAAAGTATAATTTGACATCAAAACCTAGGTTTGGTAATGTTTTTTGGCGCCAGCTTGATGAACTACACAACAACAATGACTTTAGTTGTTGACTTGGATCCTAGCCAACGACGGTAGTTGTGGACTATGGTTGCAATAGTGGTGACTCTATCAGAATCAGGAGGGACCTCTGGCTTTGACTATACGAGGAAAGTGTAAGGCCGATATAAAGTTACACTCTTTGTCTTTAATTTAATCCCAAAATGATATAAGATCAAACAAACGACTATCACTATAAAGGGGTCTCTTAAATGAGGATCCTGTTTTGGATCAACATTTTCAATTATCGTTAGCGTTTTGGATAAAATTAAATAGTATAAATTAACTCTAACCACCATCGTATAGATTTTTCAAAATGCTAACGTTAATCTCTAATATTGATGCAAAACAGACCCGAAGTATCACAGACGTAATATTGGATAATGGATACTAAATATAGAAAATACTTTTTTTAAGAGTAATTCCATATTTGGTCCTTTATAATAGGGGGGTTTCCCTATTTAGTCCTCTATTATCAATTATTACCTCGGTGGTCCTTCTTTTATGAGTATCTTTCTACAAATAGTCCTTTTTTTATCTTCTATCATGTTGGTGTTAATTTGAGGACTAAAAGTGTAATTTCATAATGATAATATATTGTTTTTGTCATACACAATTCCAAAGGTTGTTTCATTTGCGTCGTTTGTGAACTACATTTGTTTTCTACTACAACCATAGTCTACAAATGTGTTCTTCCGTTGAAATCCTAGCCCACAATAATAGTCATTATTTTTGTATCATCCGCTTAATCAATATTAGAACATGTCACTAGACATAATGTTGATGTCAAATTATATTTTTAGTTATTAAATTAATACCCACATGGCGGAAGATCAAAAAAAGACCATTTGTGAAAGGCTCCTTTAAAAAAGGACTACGAAGGTAATATTTGATAATAGAAGACTAAATATGGAAACTCACATGTTATAAAAAACCAATTAAGGAATTTACTCTTTTTTTAAACTAAAATCATTGTTGTGTTCATCGAAAAACACTTTCACTGTTAAAATTATTTAGGGTATTAAGTTTTTTTGTAGTGTGTTCATTAAAAAGGTTTGTTTTATAGATAGTCCTTCGATCAACAAGATAAAAGATCAACTCCATTTTAGAGAAACTCTCTGAACCTTCTAGACGAATGCTGATTATTGACAAATAATGAGTTCTGCACTTGTATTTGTAAATGTCATACATAGTTATTTTTTAACACAATCATCGAGAATCTATGGGATATTTATTGCCTTACCATCAACAGAATCTGTTGTGTTCCAAAGAGAAACATCTAATGCTTGTTGGATATGTGCAGAACCACTGTGTTTAGCCACTCTCACACAGTGGTGGTTTGTGGGAACTTCCAGATGGTGTTGTGCCAACAGACCGGTGGCCGTGCTAGACTCAGCGAGGGTTGTGCTTTCAGGAGAAAGGGCGATTGATTAGTTGAGAGGTTCAATGGAGCAATTGTCTCTTTTATTGTTTGTAGTTTCATTGGTACGTTTGAAATTTGGCATGTAGTTCGTATCAAGACCTCTTCCATGTCTTAGCTTATTTGCTCAATTGTGTTTGGGTCATCCTTTTTGTTAACTTATATGGAGTACATTTTTAAATTTGAGTTCCAGTTTGAGTTGACACAAATTCTGAACCTCTTCATACTTTGCCATGAAATGTTAGAATTTCTTCATTCCAGTCCTGGTTGAGATTATTCTGAGCATTGATGATGAGAATATCCAAATAGTTGCTTTTATAAGTTTACTTTAATTTATCTTTTGTGTTTGAGCCAATTCTATTCTAGGTGTCTCTCCACGTAGTTGGAAAGTTTCTGTCGTTTTTTAGAAAATGTTTTATAACCTTTCTCATGTTGTCTCTTTTTGTGCCTTATTTGTATCTCACTTGTGTATCCAGATATTTGCTCTGACATGAAATGTATGTGCAACATTGGCATGATTCCAGTGTTGGACCCATGTTCCCAATTGATCTCTTTTGAATTCCATACTCCCGTAGATCATTTAATCACATCAATCCAGGGAGTATTTCATATAATCGCTACAACCCATGGATCTTCAATCTACCGGATTGACAATTTGAAATCTTCAGTAAGCTATGAATATTATTTTTCGATATTGGTTCCTGGAACATGTTTGTGAATCAAGAAGCCCTATTTGCAGATCAGGAATCGTTGCTAGGAGGTAGCTGGGCGAAAGTGAACAGTCTGGGTTGTAGGGTAGTGTGTGCTGCAGCGGGATATGGTTGTTGTACCCTAGCACAAACTCTAATCGAAAAGAGAAATGCCGGGGTACACCAAGTACACCATTTGGTGTACCCCAAGAGCACCCCATGCATTCAAAAATCACAAAATTTTGTTCTTTTTTTTTGCACTACAAATGTATGGGGTACACTTAGGGTATCTCATTTAGTGTATTCTTAGCATTTCTCCATAGAAAAAGAAAGAACAGCTTTTGTGTCAAAAAACAGACATCACCAATTGGAGTTCAGGTTTTACCCCATTAGGTTTTGTGCCTTTTTACATCATGTACTCCGGTGGAAAAGTTATAACAAAAGGTCATGTGTAGTCGTGAGCATTATCTGCCATGTTGCACCACCACATCAAAGAGCTCTAACCCATAAAAAAAAGTTCATAAAGCCCCATTAGTAATTGCAGACTACATAACTATTACTTCCTCCATGCTAATTTAGATCACTTGTTTCGATTTGCGATGTTTGACTGAAGTTATTTTTAAATCATTTTATACAAAAAATAACATATAATTAAAAAATAAAAATTACATATTTAAAAACTATATCAAAGATCTACAAAGGTAATTGTGACATGATTACATTCTTTCATCAAATGACTAGTGAAAATAGAGAAACTGAATGAAGATTGACCCTGTGAGTAATAATATTTTATTTGAGACGGAGGGAGTAAGTACGTAATATTTCTTATTTTTTACTTCATGTGTTCTAAAACCATCTATATTCTTAATATTTATATTATACGGTAGTTATTTAATAAAATAATATTTTCATGTCATTTCTAGTTCTGTACTCATATAATTTTTAAATGTAAAAATTCCATCTATAAATTTTACACTTATAATAAAACAAATTAAATTAAAATGAATTTTAGTGAAACCTCGTAAATTAAAACAGGGATTTAAATTTGAGACATAAGGAGTACCAAAATGAAACGTGGAAGAGATAAGATGTAAACATATATTTGCTAAGAGTGATGATGTAAATTAACCACCCGACCAAACTGTACTAGAACAGTGACTAGGATAGTTTGCATAGTTTAGAGAATGAAAGGTGCTGAAAAATAAAGAGTGATCGATTGGACTGTAAGTGGAAACACTTGTAGTCTAATTGTTATTAAGTATGTAGAAGAATACTAGGAGATATTACGCAATATACATTAGCCCACGTTCTCAGATGGCACAATGTGACTTCCTCTTGTCCCGTAGTGTTTTGTCTTATTTCTTTTTCATTTTTATTTCAACTTAAATCTTCCATTCTATATATTTGAATCAGACCAGTCAACTTGTAACACCCTAATTCGTCCAGGTCTGCAGCCACTTTCGGACTAAAGTTTTGATTTGGTAATTGTGATAATTTAAAACATTTCAAACATTTTTATTTATAAATAATATTCCAAACATAATTGTAGAGAAATACGGAGTATTTAAATAAAATGCGGAAGAGACTTTAAAATATGTCTCATAACAGCATAATTATTTATTTCATTCAATAATCTACCACGACTGTCTCGCCCATTCTGCTGCCAAGAATCAGCCAATCATTCATTCTGCCTACCTGCGTGTAGCAAATAAAATACACTACACGCTCAGCGGTGAAGCTGAGTAAGCATATCTAAAGCGTCGAACATCCACATAAATTGAATCTCGATTCATAATCAACCATTTGATATCATGCACACAATATATAATTCAAACATTCATGATATTCTCAATATTCTATTCCAAGTGATTTGATATTCAATATCTCAACAATGCTCTTAAATTATTCTTAATCTAAAGCCAAATTATTTTATAACAACTCTTAGCTATTCCTAGTCTAAGACAACATTTCTAACCAGACCCTTATACTATAAATAGTTTAATGCTGAACACAAGAATCGATAATCCACCCTATGAGTCATGTGGATTACGTACCAACCGAATAGTGAACTGTCGGGTGGGTGATATCCGGTTTGGATCCCGTACGTACGTTTTAACCCCAAAATATGAATTGGTCAAGGAGGTATACCTTAGAGTTCTTCTAGATATCCTTAATAATCATCATCATTATACAAGTGGGTATATCTTAGAGTTTCTTCTAGATATCCTTAACAATATACATCATTTTCATAATCATCATTATATCCTTTTTTAATCATGATTTAATCAATAATCATACTAATCAGTAGATTAATCATTCATAATTGGCCACAATAATAGTTCATCATAATGATCATTCAACATAACATTTAATAACAATTAGCGGCCTAGTCTCGAGTGTTAACACCCAAACTTACCGTCATGCATCACATAAGATTTTAATTTATTAAAAGCATCATTTTTATTGTGAAAAATCATTTTTATAATGATCATAATCAATTGGTATCAAAAATAGGATTTTAAAACTCAAAAATAGCATTTTTCGTAGTTGACTTTCTTCGGAACGGTCGACCGTTTCAAGTGACGGTCGACCGTCGTTGCCTCCATTGTACTGAAGCCACTGGTCCGGTAACGGTCGACCGCTGCTGCCTTACAGCAACAGTACTTCGTCTTCAACCTCGAGTCCAATTTTCGAAACATCATTTTAAGTCACCAAACTTCAATTAAAGTATATAGAAATGTTCCCCAATGTACATAGATCATTTTAATACCATTAATTCGAAGTTTTAACAACAATTTCAAGGTTTATGATTCTTGGTTCTTCAAACATGTCAAACACAAAACTCAATCAAATGACCATTTATGAACGTAGAAATGACCTATATGAACATTCTAGTCATTAGATATATCTACGGGCTTACCTTAATGTTAAATGATGATTCCGGCGAAAAGACGGCGAAACTTCCAGCAACAAAAGCTCTCAACTCCGGCGACCTTTCACCAAATTGATAGCACCAGAGTGTTCTCCTTTCTCAGAGCAGCAGAATAGAGGAAAAAATAGGATGTTTTGGTGACGAATAGAGGGAGTTGGGTGTGGTTATGTAGGAAGGAAGAAGAGGAAGATGACAAGGTTCACTCCTGTTTGTGCGGCCGAGTGGAGTGAACGGAGATTGTGTAGAATTTCAAACGCAAGTCCCTGATTGGGACTAATTTTAGTCCCAGTCGGGGTACACTTTTTGTTCCAACTTTCTCCAAATTGAAATCCGATTGAACCGTTGGGGTCAGACAGTCAAACTCTACACAATAATATAATTTTCATTAATTATTGACAAACTTAATTATTCACTTATTTTTGGGTCTTTCTCAATAATTAATTAATTATCAATTAATTAATTCTGATAGGCCTAATTTTGGGGCGTTACATTTATGTGGATCCAAATTCAGACCATTCCTTGGTGGAATACACCCATCAGAGAGTAAAATGGAAAGGGCGATATAAAGAATACTTGTTGAAATTGGTAGTACTTAACTACTTGCTACATTGCTTGGAACGTTAGATATACTGAGAGCAAGGTTCCTATTTTATTGCTCGGGTGTTCGAAAAAATTCTTTTTTGCTTCAAAAAGAGACTTTTAAAAATATTTATAAAAGCATAATGGTTGTTCTTTTAAATGATATAGTTAAAACCGAAATAAATGAAGTTTTTTTGGTACAAAAAAAAGAGTTTGGAATAAATAAAACCTGCAAATTTCAATAGCATTACGTACAACTTTTAAGAGACCTTATAAAACACACCACCAAATAACTTTATTTACTCCTTTTTTTTTAATATATAAACCTTGTTAACTCAACATCAATGTCGACATATTCAATTTAAAACAACTTCAATCAAACATTAGAATACAACATTTTGGAATAATGATAGTACAATGTAGTGGGTCATAAGTCAACAAGTATTCTCCCCGTCTCAATTTAAATAGTCTATTTCAACTTAGATGTTTGACTAAAGTTATTTTTAAACATTTTTATATGAAATAAGTGTAGAATTTAAAAATAAAAATTACATATTAAAAAATTATATCAAAAAATCTACAAAACTAATGATGACATGATCATATTATTTTATCAAATGACTATAAAAATAAGAAACAAAATAAATAAAATTTGACCATATAAATGATACATATTCAATTTAATAGGACGGGAGGAGTACATACGATGAAAATGTAGGTTATATAAATGGTAAGAAAGCAACCCATTTAACCATCTAAATGGTTAATATTCAATTAAATATTCAATTTTATATTAACTTAATAATGACAATGTAAAATCCTATTTGTCTTAAAAGACTTGTGAATACTGTTTTAATATTTTCATCGTTTTTACTTCTATCTTGAGAGTTCTTCCTTAAAAATGCACTAATGTAATTTATAAAAAAGTTTTTCAAAATTAAGAACACATACCTTAATATTGAGTGTTTGTAATGCATTCATGAACTATAACATACTCCAAAATACTTATCTACAATAATACTTATCTACAATAGTTAAGAATTACTCCCTCTTTTCCAATTTAAATTATTTGTTTTGACTTTTGGACATATTTAAGGAAAATAAAAAATAGAGTTGATTTTCCAAAATTGACATTACTTTTTAGAAAGGGTGATGATGAATGAAAAGATAAGGTGAAAAAAATGTGACTTATTTTAAGGGTAATTTAGATATTTTATTTTTAAAAGTTTACAAAAACAACTAACAGACAACTTATTTTGATACGAAGAAAAAAAAACAAACATGCAATTTAAAATGGGATGAAGGGAGTAGTACTCTTCTTTGGAATACACTTTAATTTTTAAAATTATTGCATATAAATTTAAATTAAATTTTCTTTCCTTGAAACATACAGGTAAAAGATTTAGGTAGTTTTAATGACAATCTCAATGTCATATACTACCATACTATTGAGTGGATTTCTCAGCCTAAGTAGTTTTACCCATGATCCAAGTTCTCTACCAATCCAAACCGTCCTAGAGTGGTACAGTGTATATTATCACGGAAAAGAAAATTACAAAGAGGTACTCAAAATGGGCATCAACTCAAACTGAAACTCCAATTCAACAATGCATAAATAAGTAACCCAAAAAACATGACCCAAACACAGCAAGTAAATCTGCGACATGGATGAGTTCTTAGGACAAAACTACATAGTATTAAATATCAGACACAATACTGATGAAACTGCGGGGACAAAACAATACAATTAACCTCATTGCAACTATCAACTGGTCAGTCAATCACCCTTTCTCCTGAAAGAACAACCCTCGCTGAGCCTAGCGCGGCCGCCGGTCGGTTGGCACAACACCATCTGGCAGTTCCCACACACCACCACCGTGTGGGAATGGCTAAACACAGTGGTTCTGCACATATCCAACAAGCATTAGATGTTTCTTGTCGGAAACAACACATCGTAAAGCACAACCAAAATGGTCAAAAGATAACATTTTCTTTACAATTTGCAGTCAAAGAGACCAAAATGGTCAAATGAGGACGATAATTTTGTAATAGAGGAAGTAAAAATTACAAAACATTGACAGCATGTTTGGGAACTAGAATTTGGATTTCAATTCCAGATTTGCTAAAATTCCATGTTTGGGAATCTTAAAAATTTGGATTTGAGGCAAATTCATCCAATTCATTACAAAGCATCATTGCAAATCCATGTGCATTCCCTTGACATTTGGAATTCAAGAACTCATATTTTGGAATTGAAATGAAATGGTAGTTCCCAAACACACTACCTGAGACAATTGTTTTGAAGGCTCAACAGCATGGTTTGGTGGAATTTCAAAAGTGATTCACAACAATTTTTAGGACATTTCTTTCTCAAATTCCCAAATTGGCAAATTTTGGTTATCAGTTGATCGAGACTATAAATTTATCTACTTCATGAAATTATGGCAATGGCAAAATCATGAAATTTAGGGTTTAAAATCTAGCATCAACACATGAAATAATGAAAATCAAAACCTCAAATAAAATGGTATAACACAAGATAGTGATGAACAAACTCCCAAAGAAACCATAAGAGGGATCAGATTTAAGAATTAAAAATAATGCGTACATGTTGAAGCAGCCTTGACACTTGACATCCTGCATCAAAACGACAATAACCAAAATAAAAAAAATCTCATCAGTTCAAAGCATATAAGATTTCACCAAAATGAGAAATGATTCGAATAAGACTGCGAAGAAATAATCATTAATCGTTGAATCGGGAAGAACAAACCATGAAAAACGAGTTGGGAGACTGCACGAGGCGCTTGAGCTTGTGCTTCCTCTTCTCCGCCTCCGGAGAAGGGTGCAGCAAATCGATGTCGTTCGAGAGAACCTGCAAATCATTAACAGATTCGAGCAAGCAAAGTGTTAGCAAATCAGTTGAAGAACAAAATGAAACGATTGTATCAGTCGTCGACGAAATTCACCATTTTCTTTTTTCTGGTGAAGGCGGAAGAGGGAGAAGAACGCAGGGGGCGGCGACTGGGAAGGAGCGATTGAAGAAGGGTGGGAGATACTCCGTATATGTATTAGGGTTTGAGTAGAAGGGTTGGGCCTGTGGTTGAGATTTTATTTTAATGGTAATAGAAAAGAGTCCAACAAAATATATTTATGAAACAACCAACCAAGTGAAGTGAGGTGTGAATACTTTTTGCTCCCGTGTATTTCGAGTTCAAATCTTTCGTTTATGGATATCTTTTCATACTCCATCTGTTCAGAAATATTCTTCCTATTTGACTTTTTTTGGTCAAAGTTTGTAAATTTTGACTATGATATATGAAAAAAATACATTGTATTACGATATAGCTTTAATATGAATACGTTCATTTTGAAAATATAGTTTTCAAATATCAAATTTTTATAAAATATATCCATGTATAAATAAAGATATTAGTGGTCAAAGTCCAATCTTAGAAACCGTAAAAAGTCAAATGAGAAGAACATTTTCGGACGGATGGAGTATATAATTTCTTGTTCCATCTCTTGTCTTGTTAATGATAAATTCAGAGCTAATAGTATAATTTGACATCAAAACCTAGGTCTTGTAATGTTTTTTGGTGTCGGCTTGATGAACAACACAACAACAATGACTTTAGCTATTGACTTGGATCCTAGCCAACGACGATAGTTGTGGACTATGGTTGCAATAGCGATGACTCTATCAAAATCATGAGCGACTTCTGGCTTTTTCTGGAGGAAGAAGGAGAAGAACGCAGAGGGCAGCGACTGTGAAGGAGCGATTGAAGAAGGGTGGGGAGATTTATGTATTAGGGTTTGAGTAAAAGAGTTGCTTTCTTTTTGGGCTGGTGGTCTGAGATTTTATTTCAATGGTAATAGAAAAGAGCCTAACAAAATATATTAATGAAACAACCAACCAAGTGAAGTGAGGTGTGCATATTTTTTGCTCCTGTGTATTTCGAGTTCAAATTTTTCATTTATGGATATCTTTTCATAGATGATTTTTGTTTCATCTTCAGACATGTTAATAATAAATTAAGAGCTAATAATATAATTTGATATTAAAACCTAAGTTTGGTAAATCGGAATCAGCAGTGGCCTATGGGTTTGACTATAACGAGGAAGGTGTAAGGCCGATATAAAACTACATTCTTTGCCTTCAATTTAAAACCAAAATGATATAAGATCAGAAAAATGACTATCTGTGTAAAGGTTTCTCTTAATTGAAGTATCACGACGTAATATTTGATAATGGATACTAAATATAGAAAATCCTTATTTTTTAAATTAAAATCATTGTTGCTGTGTTCATCGAAAAACACTTTCATTATTAAAATTATTTATGGTATTAATTTTTTGTGTTGTGTGTTCATTAAAAAAGTTTGTTTTTTTAGAAAGTTCTCTCGTCCAGTCCCGACCCCAACCCATCTTCCTACCCATGTCAATTGCACCCCGCAAGTTTACTTGACTTTAAAGTAAAAAAATTTGACTTTAAAGTAAACTAAACTTGCGGGGTGTAATTTATATGGGTAGAGGGATGGGTTAGGGTCGCGAATGAGCGGGGGAGGGAGAGTTACTGGGGTAAGAATTATCAATTTTACAAACAGAACATTGAAAAGTGACAGTGACTTCTGTGGCCAATCGAAATGAGTGGCCATTGAACCTAGTCGAATGGCATATATTCAACATAGTTATTTTTCACTACAATGATGGAGAATCAGTGTGACTTTTAAGATATCTTTTGTCTTACCACGAACGGAAGGACCAACTTTATTCTCATGGGCCACTCACACAAGTTCGGTCGCTCATAGAAGCTTGAAGAATTAATGGATTAATTTTTAGAGAGTGAAAGATGTTTTAAAACATTTGGGCTTTAATATGTAGGATCTATATTTCGACTCTTCGGTTGTAGTGTCATAAATAAATGTAGAAATAGCAAAATTAAAAAGTTAAGAAATTATAAAATAATTTGTTTTTTATCAAACGTTTTTTTATTAAACTTCAGTTCATTGAATTGAAAATTATTTTATTACTGCCTTACATTTATTTTTGAACGATACCTCTTGAATCTTTTTAAGAAGTTTTTCAATGAGATGATTTTTCAAATATATGTTCAACAAAAAAATATGAATGAATATAGTTCAACAAAATGCCAATTGTGTAAATGAATAATTATATATATATATATATATATATATATATATATATATATATATATATATATATATCATTAATATCATGCAGATAATTATTTATGGATTAGAATAAATGAACAAATATTTTACTATAGTTCACAGACTTCTAAAAATTTATCACTTCAAATTAATCCACAAATATTCATATACATATTACGTACAATACATTTAGATCAGGCTCAAAACTTTTAATGTTGTTCTACACATAAGGCTCTACATGATGCCACAATGAGGTCATGTGATGGAGAAAATGCTTATGTTTCAACCTGTCACCTGATTCTTTCTGTTTCAATACCATTCTTAATTTATCTGAAGTCAAACTATTTACTTCATTTTTGGGGATGAAGACAATAAAAGAGAATTATTTGTGCCATTTACCCTGAACTTTTCAAAAATTGTGTAGATTCCTCCTGAACTTTAAAAATTGCACATATGGTCCCTGAACTTTTAAAAAGGTTGCATCAATGATCCTTTCGTGCCAGATTTGGCAGTGCATTAATCACACTCTCATGATCAAATGGGTTTCTTGACTTTCTTCTAGTCTCATGATCAAAGAAGGAACTAACTAACCAACCTATAACAATATCCACTCTCATGGTTATATCACTTAACTAGAAATATAACGTGTCAGCACTCACAGGCCAGACAACTTTGATAGCACAGATTTGGTCGCAAGTGTGTTGGTATGGCCAACAGCATCAGCCAATGCCATTTTATGGGTCTTCAACAGAGGGGCACATTTGTTGACAAAGCACAACATAAAGTTGCAGAACTTCAAAGACTGAGAAAAACTTTGTGCAGACTTGCAAGCCGAATGAACAAGCTGATCAACGGAGTCTTGGGTTAAACGGATGCCATCGTGGTTCAGAATGTTTTGCATCAGAACAAACAGTGAATCTGTCCACACCAATTCAGTCCCAATCAAAGACCTGTGACAGGGAAGGCAGATTATCTTAGTGTCGTTGTCGTCTTCCGGGCCCCACAGAAGCCGCTGACAGATGGCAGAAACATGGCCAGGGTGCAAGGATTCTTTGACAATCCTTGTGATGACATCACAGATGGGATTGTTTATGCCTCCATTTTTGAGTGCCAGTGGAAGCAGTAAAGCGTGCTCGGCTGCTTTGGCATAAACCCTGCAGTATTCCACAACTGCTGTCATTAGCACCCGAGACGCGGGTGCTTTGAGATTTAAGAGTTTGGGAAGAACAAATGAGCAGAGAATGTGGCTTGGCCAACCAAGATGATGATCATCCTTCTCGTGATTCGCCATTTGAGAAATCAGAATGGAAACCGTCTCATCATCTGCGTTCCACGGTTCAATCAAACTCAATACAGACAATGTGTTCTTTCCTTTGGAAAGATGTTGGATTTCTTGGACTACTTCCAGTGTTTGATATGTAGATTCAATGCTCAGTATCTTCTGTTGCAGGTCAGATGCCATTTTTTCTGCTCCGGGATCTAAAGAGCCGTCATCCTCAGAAGAACCCACACCTCCTTCTTCCATCGTTTCATCTGAATCATCATCTCCTTCGTCTTCCTCAATTCTGACAGAAAAGTCCTCATTTTCACCACAACTGCTGAACTGCATTCTGGAAACGAGTTCGCTCCGCGACATAGGCAGCCACGGGAGCACTGAACCGTTCTCGCCCACAGCATCTTCGAGCCACACGGGCAGAGACCCAAATTCATCCTCCACTTTTCCCTCTCCGGAAGAACCCAGCTCACAATTTGAGTTAACATCGAACAGCTGGTGTGCAGCCTTCTTCACCCAAAAATCAAGCTCCTTCCCCTCCCTCAGAATCTTCTCTGCAAGATCACACAACTCCCTTTTGCTGAATTTCCTGCTCTCGTATAAAAGAAAAGACAGTACGCGAGCTTGAATCGCATTGGGCAGCGTCCGAATCCACATGACCCTGTCCAAAAAAAAAGTCTCTGTATCTTAATTACAAAGAACATGGAAGAGAGAAGAAATACCACAAGAAAAGCTCTACCTTTTGGTGTGAATGGACGGGGAAGACGAGGGAGAAGAAGGGTTGTCGATTGGGCTGGTGAGAAGTGAAAAGAAGGAAGCTGTTGATATGGAGGGAGATGCGGCGTTGAAAGATTGCTGCAGCCATAGAGATGCTTCGGATTCTGGAGTTGCAGAGTTCAAGAAAATCTTGAAGAGGGGAACCCAAGCCTCCATTTTCACTCACTCGTTCAAATCAATTGTTCTCTTTCCTTAAATCCTTTTGGCACCAAAATGTTTTAAAACCCTTTCGTATTTTTTCTTTTTCTTATTTTATCTTCACTAGACTCGTACTCGTGCGTTGCACGGCCTAATTATAAACTATATAATTAGGAAAAGCATTGATGAAAGAAAATGATAAAATTAAATTACAATAATATCATATAATCAAATAATAAAGACACGAAATTCTATAGCAATACATTACCCATTTATTTATTTTGATTTGACATAAAATTTTTATCGAGCCACGTACCAATATTATATTACTACGCACGCAGTTCTATATCAGTACACTACTTATTTATTTATCTTGATTTGAGATAAAGTTCACATCGAACCACGCACTGACATAACTACGCGCGCGGTTCCATATTAATACAGTACCCATTTATTTATTTTGATTTGACATAAAGTTTGGAAAATGAAGTTATTAATCCATCCATTAAATGCTTGAAAATAGGAAAAGTATAAATTAAATGGATTTGATATAAAGTACAATGAGCAATGAGAGAGATTTGATACTACTTTTACTTTATGGAGAAATGCACTCATGATTTAACCTGAAAATGTCCAAGCTAGCAACCACGTCAGTACTCGTACGTTCTCAATTATTTTATCTTCTTCTCTTCTCCTTTAGAACAAAGATTTCATTTCTTCTATTGCCAAAAATTGGTGATTCAATTTTTTCATTTCCAAGTTTTCTAGCTAGGTTCAATAGCTTCTCACCAAATAACAAAAAGTCAAACTTGATTTCAATTACTCTTACGTTCCCTCCCAACACTTTCAATCCTTTTTTCAAGACCCATATCTTTTTTTTCATATTATAGAGTCCATATATTACTATCATTTATCTTAAACTCAACAAACAGGCCCTTAATCTACCACTATATGAAATCAAACACAAAGCTTTTTATTTAATCAAAATCAAACATAAACCTAGTAATAATCTGAGCAATTACCTCCCCTGTTGCGGGTAAAAATGGAAATAGGGGCGACCTGGCCACCAGCAAATGATTTTTCAAAATAGGCTACGAAGGGAAGTTGGGTGCTTATTAATTTTCAATAATGTATGTGCGATAAAGAATCAATCATGAACTCCTTTTTATTGTAACTCTCTTCAGATAAAGAACCTACTTCACCCAATTTAATGGCCCGTTTACACATATTGTTGTACATTTGCACCCTTGTTTGAGCCCTTTCACTTCCTTCAACTGTCAAGTGTCTATTTTTGGCATTTTTAGTCCACCTCTTCAATATATATTGCAATGGTATTCTCGATAGACCACACATTTGAAGAACAACCATTGCAAGTCTGCAAAAGAACCCTTTGTATTCAAATAGGAGGCAAGAATAGGAAACCTCTGATTTTGCCTCATTCCATGTCACACTAAAACTGTCATCCTTTTCACAGTCATCAACTCTGAACATTATGTTTTCCCCATTTACACCTTCTGTCCTCGGGTGGCACCCAATAACTTAAAATCAACAAAAGAAGATATTGAGATGGGTTATTGTTAAAAATACAAATATTAACAAAACTGGGTTGACTTCCAAGAAATCTTGATTGGATTGAAAATCCAACACCAGATTCGGAAAGAGCATCGCTAATCGCTCACAATCCATCAAAAAATTCAACCAAAATATTCAAAACAGAGTTGAATACAAACCTGGAGTATCTCAAGTGATGAACGGAAAAGAACAACAATCCTAAATTGAACAAAACTGAACTTTGTTTTTTAATTTGTCACAATTTATTAACCTGAATCAAAGTCTAAAACAATTAAGAAACATTATAGAAATTTCTTCTATAAGACACAAATTGATAAATACCTTAAACTGCCGAGGACATAAGATAGGTCAAAAAATCAAATCTTCAAATGATGAAACCCTAGATCCAGAAAAGGTTTGCGGCCTGCAACGATGATAGCTGGGAGAGTTTGCATCCAAAAAGATAGCCGGTACACTATGACTCGGGTGCTAGCTATGCATATCTACAGCGGCTGCCCTCTTTCCCGCAGCGGCGGCTTAGCTTTAGTCGCCCACTTTACCAGCGGTGGTGGAATCAAGATTTTACTCGTGGTGCTCTAGTCGCCTGCTTAGAGATACTCGTATCATGATTTGTATTTAAAAAATAGTGCTAAAATATTGAATAGTAATCTTTAAAACAGTGTGCAATAAAAAAGACATACTTGGTGGCTAGTGGCTATGTATAGCTAACCGGTACAGAAAGCTATTACCTTATCGAGTTACAATTATGCGCCAAAGGTAACATCTTGGATTCTAAAGAAAATTCTGCATAGTTTCATACCAAAGAAGCTTAACATTCTTAATACTCGCACAAAATAAGAGACCAAATATGTTAAAAAGGATATAATATTTGAAAAGAAAGTGATAAATTAAAAAAGATTGAGAACAAACCTGAATTCTAAAGCTTTTTCATATGCTCTGTGCTTCATTTTCAGTTCGATGATTGTATATTTTACAAAGCAATAATGCAATAGACAAATGGTATAATATCCTAATTAAGGGTAAACTATATATGTTCATCCATAGAAGTGAACACCTATTTTTATTAGGTGAGACTTATTCTCAGATCACAATGTAGAATCAAGGGACTGCACCACCCAAGCCTCTCATCCGTTCAGAATCTAGTCACCTTTAAAACAAATTAAAATCTTACTCTCAATATGTATAAATTATAACAAATAAATTAAAATAGAAATAACAAAATGGTCGTATGTTTTGCCCAAATCTGTCTCCTCCTTATTTCTAGGGTTGGGTGGAAATTGAAATGCGAGATGTTCTACGCCTTGCAATTCTTGGATGCCGTCCTCGCCTGTCACAAAAGCATCGACTTAGCTTCTCCTCCCCTACGGTGAAGAACGTTTCAAACCTTCAATTTTTATTGTTAAAGGAACCCAGTACAGATGTCTTTGGGTCTTCTAGATAGTAAGTTGAGATTACTGATTTCCCAAAGAGATGCATACTCGGTTTCAAGAAATGGAGAGATGATTTGAAGAGATCTTATTTAAAGCTTATAAATTTGAGTTAGGGGTGATGAATACCTCAAACTGGAGATGAACGGTTCATAATCCTCCCTCTGAAAACTTCCTTACATAAAACCCTAGATCCAGAAGAGGTTTCCGGCGAACTCCGCAAGGATGATAGCAGCAGACACGTCTCTGAAGGGCAGGCAAGCAACAAAGTATGAAAGGCGTTTGGGCAAAATCGATACTTCTCCATCGTTCCCTGCCACAAATAATGCGAGATCGGGAAGATAAGTTTGGTGTGCGGCTAAGCATCAATATGTGGTAATGAGAGTTGCGTCCAGAAGAAGCTGACATCCGAAATTCCAAAAATAACCCTAGACTTTGGGCGGGAACACTGTTCCCAAACTCCTCTTACCATTGTATATAGGAGGACTAGTATTGTACCAATGCGGGAAGCATTTATTATTATATTTGTCATTAATTAAAATTTATTTCAGAATTTAATTCATAAGGAAAAAAATTTCCTTCTATTTACCTTAGGAAATTTCAAGGATAAAATAATATTCCTACATAATAGATTATTAATAAGGAGAAAACGAACTAAATGATATTAAAACATTATTATTATTAATACATTGCAACATACTTCAAATATTTTGGAAAACTTCTTTAAATACAACATTAGTGGGTATGCTTGACTACATTATTATCAGCGTCGCAAATTAAAATTTTAAGCCCTTGACGATTCGTCACTCGAGAAAATGTAACATATAATTGTCCATGACTAAACACTAGTTTTTTCAGTAGAATACCAACGTGCTTCAGGGATTGGCCTTGACTCTTATTTATTGTCATATTGTATGAGGTCATTATCGAAAATTATTTTCTCTGAAACTTAAAATGAATCCTCGTATAGTCGTATCCAAAGATGTCAGTGCGAGTCTTTGAATCACCAGGATAACCCTTTCACGCAGATCGAACTCAATTCTCAATCTCGTACTCGTGCGTTGCACGTGAAGAATTTCGTTATTATGTTTGTCACTTATTAAATTCAATTAGTAGTGTAATTTGATAAAAAAAAACTCCTTCTACATAATTTAGGGAATGTCAAAGACAACGATAATACTTCTGCATAATGAATTACTCAAGATTAGAAAACGGACTACATGATGAAAAATCATCACAAATGACACATGTATATGACAAAAAATTGACTGTTACGACATGTTTCACATATTTTGGAACACTTGATTAAATATAACATTAGTAGTATGCTCAACTATATTATGGGTTATATCACGTTAGTTGAACGAAGTACAATCGAGATGCCGAAGAAAATAAGAGCTTGTCTCAATGGGAATGCTGGCTTCGTTTTACAGGTTCGAACTACAACCAAAATAACATTTAAGCATTAACGATATACGATTTTACAAAAAATGCTGCAAAAATTATATAGTCAAAATCTGTTACTGTGTCCTGATTTGATGTACAAATCCTTTTTAGACTTCTTCTGTCTTGAAAATCTATTATAAACATACGAAGCATAATTTAAAATTGAGACTACAAAGATTACATATATTTGGAATTTATTGATGTCTTAGGAATTTATAATAGCAAAAGGATATGTTGATTACCATTGTTTCTAGACCTGAGAAAAAATGACCCGACCAGTTTTTGACTTGGGACCTGTACCGAAAATACTGGATTTTGAACAAAGATTTTGCTGACCTAATCCGAAGTTGAACTAACCCAAAATATCCTGCTAAAAATCGGCCAAACCGGACCAAACCCAAATGCAACATGACCGACACGCTAATCTAAGATTTTTTCAAAATCATACTCCCTCCGTCCTATATTGATCTTCCCACATTGACTATATGCCATTTTAAGGGAGTGTAAAATACGCATTGACTTTCCCAAAATTTCCCTAAAGTACTCCTCCAGTTCACCAAACATTGCAGATCTTAAAACAAACACTCACGCAACTTTTTTTCAAAAATGGACTGCTAACAAAAACAAAATCACATCCTATAAGAAAAAAAAATCTTTAATAAATTGTGGAATTGAAAGGAGAGCTCCTTTTCCAAACCGTCCACCCACAATCCATCGGAAAGATCTGACCACGCTGTTGCAACATTCATTCATCGGCATGATCTCGGCGGTGTTAAGCCCGAGTCCTCTTCCTCAATCCATAGTTGATGTTGCCCGCTCTGCCAATTCTACGGATCCAGATCCGTCAAGTTCCTTGGAATCAAATCCGGGTTAAACATCGGCGGCAGATCGTATACGAAAACCCTTCCATACTCGCATCCTTTGCCTTCCGGCGGCGGGGCAACGGCGGGGACGGCGGGGGGAGCGTAGGAAGTGGAGAAAGATGACTAGGGCGGAGAAAGATGACTAAGGAGAGAGAGAAATTAGGAGGAAGATGAAGAAAGATGATGGTGGAGAGAGGAATAGGAAGAGACAAGAGGGAAGAGAATAAAATTTGTGGTGGGTGGGAAAGCTAGTAAAGATAGAGGATATAATAGTCATTCACACTCTCTTTTTTTAAAGTGAGAAGATGATTTTAGGACCGGAAAAAAGAGAAGTGGGAAGATCAATATAGGATGGAGGGAGTACATTTTAATATGAACTTTAGTGTTATAAAAATAAGATTATAATTATATTTATTTGCTTAGTAATCAATTTTTGTGTATAGATATTTCTACCATCATAACAGATTTTAACGATGTCTCATAATTATCTTCCATTTTTCAAAATTTCTACATATTTAATTTTTTAATTCGTAATATTGACACTAAGTCTAAAAATTTCTCCAAATTTCAAAAAAACAAATGAAACTATACCCGTCGGGTTAACCCGAACTCGATGACACTGGGTCATGAACATATAGTTTTCAACCCAAACCCGAACTCTAAGTAAAGAGAGTATATTTATAACTACATCAAAAATTTATTAAATAAAAAATGACAAAAAAATTTTATTTTATGAAATAATCAATGAAAACATGTAAACCAACAAAAATAATCGATAAACCATAACAGTAAAGAAATAAAGTACGGAGTAGTTTCTATCCATTTTTTCTCCCTTTTCTTTCCTCCGCCTTTTTTCTCTTCATTTTCTTTCTTTATGTTTTTCAACTCTGCTACACTTTTATCAAAAAGTGTACTCCAAAGTTACACCAAAGATATAAACTAACAATATGATAGTTTACACTGACACAAAATGTTAAATGCTTTAACAAAAAATTGTTACTAACATTTTGTGTCTGTGTGAAGTATTATCATAGCATTACAGTGACACAAAATTAATGAGCTACAAATAGCTTAATCTTATCTTTTTTGGGCAAGGTTCCCAGAACATTGTCCACCAATGTCATGGGATGACTCGGGGCCGCTCTGGTGCCCCGTTCGTAAAATTGACGGTTCCCTTTAACCCCTTCGGTAAATCTCCCCACCCACCCCGATCCGAACACACCCCCCACTCCTTCCAATTGCACCCCACAAGTTGATTTTGACTTTGGAGTCAAATTTTAACTCCAAAGTCAAAATCAACTTGTGGGGTGCAATTGGAGGAGGTGGGGGTTGTTCGGGTTGGGACGGGGTGGGAGGGTTTATTTGAGGATATGAACCGTCAATTTTACGAACGGGGCACTGGACCGGCCCTGGGTCATTCCATGACATTGCTGGGCAATGTCATGGGAACTTGGTGCCTTTTTGTTTTTCATATCCAAACAAAGAGTAGGGGCAGTGGAACAGGTTGTAACGCCCGGGGCATTATTGCCCCTTTTAACGCCAAAGGGGCAGCAAACACCGTCCCCTTGGGATTTCATATGGGCTTCATCACTTGTGCATCAAAATTTTAACGGGGAGAGGAGGGAAATAGTGTGGGTCCCTCCATTAAAAAACAACAAAAAAAATTATATTAATGCCATAAGACTAAATATTTTTTTCTCTTTATATTCTTTCTCTATAAAAAAATAAAACATGCACAAACATAATTTTTTTACTCTATATTTTGTTGTTTAATGTAATTTTTTTGCTTAAATTTTTTTTAGTAATCTAATTTTTTTGTTGTTTTTTAAATTTAACATACTTTTTTTATTGACCGTATTTTTTTATGTAATGAATTATTTCAGTTTGCAATATGTTACTACAACTCGGATTTGAATGAAGATATTTTTAGTCGCTTGGATAATCAGTAGTTTCTGCATAAAGTAATATAATTTTTTATATTTTGGTTGTTATTACTCAAATCTTATTTTGTTAATTTACTTTTTATTGATTTTTTTATCTAATAATTTATTTTAATTTAAATTCAATTAATTGATAAAATGTTATTAATTCAATTTTAGAAGATGTATATTTAAAAATATAAAAAATAGAGATTTGATATCGAGCATATATCTTCAGTCGCTCGAATAATTAGTAATTTCTTTGTAGTGTTGTTTTTTTATGGATGTAATATTTTTTTTAATGAATGTAACTTTTTTTTATGAATGTAATATTTTTTAATGCACTAGTCTCCTTTCGATTAATTTAAATAATAAATTAATTAAAACTTATTAATTTAAATTTAGAAGATGTATATTTAAAAATGTAAAAAAATGAAGGATTGAAACCCCGAAACTTCAAACCCATTTCTACTGAATCTGTGAGGTAAGTTAAAGCTGACATGGTATTTCTAGTGGTCTAAACATATGCTACAGTTAATCAGTTAGCTGGAGTATTTCAATAGGAGAAGTACCTTACTATAAGTAGCAGTGGATCGGAGCAGCACTATGGGTTGGCAATGTCTCCGCCGCTTTCTTCCGCCTTGTCCTAGCGATTCCTTTTACGAACAACTTAACCACCGCAACACAGCCGCCGCCGCCGCACCGTCATGTCGGTGAGCAACAACATCACGTCGATCCTCAATTTTCTGGCCTTCATGTGCTCAATCCCGATCACCGCCGCCGGGATCTGGCTGGCGCTGAAGCCCGGAAACGAGTGCATCCACTGGCTCCGGTGGCCGATCCTCGCAATCGGCGCCGCCATCCTGCTCGTCTCGCTAGCCGGATTCTGCGGCGCACACCGGAAGAAGGAGGGGCTTCTCGGCGTCTACCTTGTCTGTATGGCCCTGCTCATCGTCCTTGTTCTGTTTGTTCTGGTTTTCGCGTTTGTCGTCACGCGCCCTAGCGGCGCGTACGGTGTTGGGCCTGGGTACCCGGAATACCGGCTGGACGGGTACTCTTCCTGGCTGAGAAATCATCTCACCGGTGCGGATAATTGGGGGAAAATTAGGGCGTGTTTGGCTGCTGGGAAAATTTGCCCCAAACTTAGTGATCAGCATTTCACAGCCGATCAGTTCTTTGCTGCTCACCTCTCTCCTCTTCAGGTAAAGATCTATACTCTAAATCATGAATGCAAGTTATTTTCAATATTTGAAAACCGACATAGAATTAAAAAAACAAAAATGGAAGATAATAATTTAAATGTGAAAAATGAGATTGATCCTGTGCACCATTCACGCGTTGGGTCTTATTTTATTTTTTGTAGAGTACTTGTGTTTAACAATTAGTGTTAAATTTGATCCAACCATCCTTTTCTTCATCCTAAATTCTATCATGGTATCGGAGTAGGTTTTGGTTCATCTCGTTTGTCAAGTTATCCGTCTAGACGTTCATTCCTAGCGGCTCGTTAGTCTCTAGCCTAATTATCCGTATGAAGTATGTACCCTACTGCCTGAGGCCCGTTTAACCCGATTACTTGTCCGGAAGTCCATATCGAGTGGCCCGTGGTTCTTTAGGACTTGGTTTTAAAAAAATCAAGGGGGTGGAAATATATTTTCAAGTGGTTAACCGGTAAGATTCAAAATAACCCGATCGTCCACTTAAGGGGGAGTGTTTAAGAATGTCCCACATCACAATTCGTAAAGATAATAATTGATATATAAGCTCTTGAGTTGAACTGAGTAATCGGTTGTATTCAATTTTTTAATGTGGTTCAATCCAATTGTCTTATGGCCCAATCCAACGATCCTTTTCTACATCCTAAATTCTATCATGGTATTGGAGCAAATTCTGGTCCACCTGATTTGTCAAGGTGTCCGTCTAGAAGTTCATTCCTAGTGGCTCGTTAGTCTTTAACTAGTTATCCGTATGGAGTATGTACCTGACAGTATGTGGCTCGCCTGATTGGTTGTTTGAAAGTCCATACCCAGTGGCTCGTGGTCCTTTAGGTGTTGGCGCTAAAAAAATCAAGGGGATGAGAATCTATTTGCAACTGGTCAACCAGTTAGATTCAAAGTGACCCGATTGTTTACTTGAGGGAAGAATTAGAATCCACATCAGGAAAGTGAGAATAAAATAAGCGGTATTTAAGTTTTTTAGTTGAACTAAGTAATCGATTGGATTCAATTTTTTAATGTGGTTCAAACTAAGTGTCTTAAGGCCAAATCCAATTATCCCTACCCCATTATAAATTATATCAATTTTTAATAACTACTTTTATAATAATTTGAGTATTGAAATATAAATTTATTTTAAATTTAAAAATATTAAGTAATTAGAATAATAAACATCTAACAATATTGGACCTAAAAATTTAGGGGCCTTGTGCGATGGGCCGATGGCACACCTTGCAGGCTTGCACACCCTCCGGCCGTCAATGGGTGCAGATTATTTTTAAAAAAGGAAAAAAGAGTAAGACCTTTCTTGGGAATATTGTTTTCAACTAGTGCTAGCATTTTGGACGTTTTTTTAATGGTACAAAATTTTGAAAATGTTAAAATTAAATATTGCAGTTAAATAATCTTTGTAGAACGGTAACCTAATTGGATGGGATTAAGTAGGAAAATGGTTAAGCTATTTGGTAACAAAATCATGAATCCATCGAGAAAGGGTGGAATTTGTTTGAAATGCACGTTTTGGGTTACATATTTGTCATTCTTTTGTTTCTTGTAGAGTTTCCATGTATCAATACCAATGCTTATAATGTGTGATTAGAGTATAGTGAGGATGGTACTCTCCTCCTTATACCTATTGTAGTTTATATAAGGAATGAAGTTGAATATTGGTATGGATTTAGTTGTCATATTTTTATTTTAAATTTTTCAGAATCAACAGAGTCGATTTTAAAATGAAATAATTCGTAAAGACATATTTTAGAATTCGAACTCTATACTCTATTTTGTGTCGTGAGGAGTACTTTTATTTCAAAATTTGTACCAAATTTGACTTTTCATGATCATTGTTGGAAAACTTTGACTATTAAATTATATTCCCTATATGTATACATTTAAAAAAAACTAATTTTAATAATGTCAGAATCAGAGAGCTGAGCCTCTAAAAATATTGAATCTCATGCTGGTGCACATTTCTCGAGTAATGTTACCAATCAATATATTGGATGAAACGTGTAAGATTGAAATTAAACGAGTTATTCTTGATATACGCAGTCAGGTTGTTGCAAGCCCCCAAGCACGTGTGGGTACCAATACGTGACCGCAACGGCGTGGATCAATCCGACCAATGCCGCAGCCGACCCGGACTGCTCGGCCTGGAACAACGACCCGACCCAACTATGTTACAACTGCGATTCTTGCAAGGCCGGGCTTCTGGGAAACCTCAGACAAGAATGGAGGAAAGCCAACATGATCTTGATTGTTGTCGTCGTCGTCGTGGTTCTGATATTTGTTTATGTCATTGCTTGTAGTGCCTACAAAAATGCCCAAACCGAAGAGGTATTTCGCCGTTACAAATGGGGCTGGACTTGATTTGGTTCACATTGCAAATAAAACATATAATGATGATCATATTATGTATGTACTCTTTTGGTGTAACATATCTTCCCTTTCATGCCCTATTTCTCTAAAGAGATCATATGTATACACATTGTATATAAGTCTCTATTTGGGAATAGCATTTTTAACTAGATTTTTCTATGTATATTAATCTTCAAAATGTTACTTTTAGGTAGCCTTTTCATAACATTCAAAACTAATTAGATGGTAATGTTGATGCCAAACATGTACATTAGGTATTTGTGTTATTAAAGTATGGGTCGTGGAACCCAAATTGATTCAATATGGAAAGTCATGTACTAGTAAAATTCATTTAATGGTCCGTTTGGATAGGAACATTGTATTTAGTAATTTGAGCACCTCTTGTTAGATTTTTACATGAAGGAAGATGAACGTTGCGAAGCAGCGTTGAAGAATTACGAACAAAGAACAAGAATTACGACTTGATAGTTCAACGAATTACGAAAACATTTTCAGATCAAAGTTATTTCATGCTGTACCAAAATACTTTAGTCGGGATAAGACGTTACTCAAGAACAACACTTCGAAATCATCTGCTCAAACATACCAGCGAGACTCTTTTATAGAGTCGAAAATTTGGAGTCCAGACATGAATTATCGCGCGTAGAGATAGACACGGAAATCCTACGAACAATCGCGCGAAGAGCCTTCTGCGGTTTTAGGGTCAATTTGACATTTTCTCCCTATGTCCGAATCTTTAAGGTTTCATACTTTGTTCACGAAAATTAGAACGATTTTCATAACGCTAAGCAATAACATCTAAAATAAAAAATTCCCGAGTTGCCCTAGCGACCCCGTCCAGGGGCTTTGCTCTTTGGACCCCGCCAGGGGCTGTTGCACCCGGACCCCCACTATGAACTTGTAATATATATTGAACGAGTTCGCACTCTGCACTTCCTAGCTCGTTAGACAAAGTCTATTCAAATTCTTACCTGATCTAAGTAAATCCAATCACACAAAATAGCCGACGACACTAAAATCGCCAACACCTATCACGGGTTTCCAACTGGTACCAAATTGAAAGAAAATTATCTTGAAAATTGTAGAATTTGTGCAAAATGCATTATAGGTGCCCATAGCATCACGGAGTAGTCTGTAGTCTTTGTCTAGACATTTCTTACCAAGCTATTGAAGTACATAGAGTCAAAATCATTATGGGAAAAATTTAGGACTTTTTTATTTAAGAGACTGCAATTATACCGCTCGACTATAAAGTCTTTGGCTAACTTTTGACTTATATAATATTATTTCACTTTTATTACTAAATTTTTTATATAGTTTAAAAATATATTATGTTACTTATTAAGTTTCATATAATAGAAATATAATTCTGGTATATTAATAATTTTTCATATGATTAATATAAATTTTCTGATTTCCTAAATTAAATGATCATTTCCCCCCCTCTTATTTTGGTGATTATTGGGATATTTAGATGTAATTTTGTTAGTATTAATTTTCTAAGATTTAAATTATTAGTAGTGAAGTGAGAGGCAGATGTAACCTGCACGCAAGTGAAGTAATGTGAATGAGTGGATCCCATTTTGGACATGTGAATGTGAAATCCACTAAGCCCTTTAGTAACGTATGTAATGATTATTATTATGTCAAAAATATTCCTAATCGGCTGAAGCTCTCCCGCTCACTCAAATAACACTTCTTCCATCTCTCGAAACATTTCTTGTTTGAAAAAAAAAGACGGGTTTTAAAAATGTAAAGATTTAGTTATATTATTTTTTTTAATTTTGTCTTTACTTTACAATTGGGCAGGTTTGATGCATGTGTAGGATAGAAAAATTTAAAACAAACACCAAAATTACATATTTCTAAACTCTATCTACCATTTTTCAATCATGAAATATTTTGTATGACGGAAAGAGTACGTAGGTACACCATATCTATTAGATCACGAGTACGGGGGGCTTCCAAGTTCCAAGACATTCCATTTTTATATTTTGATTAACAACCATGCTAGAGGTACCCCATGAAATGTACTCCAAAGTTTATACCAAAGCTATGCAGTAACATTTTGAGATGGTTCACATTGATCTAATATGTTAGTGCGATAAAAAAATTTTGTATTAGCATTTTGTACTTGTGTGAATTATCACGCTAGTATCACATTGACACAAAATAAAAGTTCTACTATACAATTTGGAGGACAAACTTTTAGGATACAAGTATTCCCTTCGTCCTAAAACTTTCTTTCCGTTGCGCAAAACGAAGAAAAATCCCAATTTTTTCAATCTATTTTATTTAAATATTGGTATAGAAATAAAAAATAAAACATACATATTTAAAAACTACATCAAAAGTTCAACAAAACAAGTGGTGACAAGAATAATTTATTTTATCATATAGGCCATGAAAAAACACTAATAAATACAATTTTTTGTGAAATTGGAATAGTTCTCTGGAAAGAAAGTTTTAGGAATGAAGGAGTAATTTAATTATTCTTTGATTAATTATTAAGTTTTGCTCGTTATCCTTGAAGCCTTAAAGGTGATTGATTGATTGCAGCCCACTAAGAGAATATAACTATCACATTTTGTTTTCTAAACTTTATACTTCCACAAATTATTTTCTCATTCACTATTTAGAGAATCAAACTTTATATACTTTGTTGGTCTATGACCTATTTTCATTGCTCATTTGATAAAATAATATAGTTATGTCACATATAGTTTTGTAGGGTTTTTGATATAATTTTTTAAATATAATTTTTATTTTTTATATAAAATAATTTAAAAATAACTTCAATCAAATATAATAATGCAACGAGAAGATATTGTTAAAATCAATAAAAAAAATGAGATTATGGAGTATATAAATGAAGACAATAAAGATAATTGGTTCTAAATCCAATGAGGATTAGGGTGGGCCCCGCTTCACGTCCGGTTGGACATTGCAATATCTTCATTTTGGTGCCCAAATTCCACAAACCAATTAATTAGCACACTCTCCGTCCCTCTAAGATGTTCTCATTTTGACTTTTGGTGGTTTTTAAGGAGAATTGAATAAAGATGAAAGTTTACCATAATACCTTTAATGAAATATGAGTGAAGTGTATTAAATGAGGTGGGTGAGGTGTAATAAATAAAGTAAGTAGGGGTAGTTATGATATTTTAATTGTTAAAAAATGAAATGATGAGATTTATTGTGAACAAAGAAAAAGGGCTATTGAGAAGATCTATGGGGGACGGAGGAAGTATTATGTAGTGGTCAATAATTCTGCATCAGCATCTACACAAATTTATTTGAATATTTTATTATAATGCAACACATAATTTTTTTTTCCAGCATCTTACCTACTTTTACAACATTCCAACTTTGATTATTAATTCACACGTACAATAAAGACACCAATTTGTTGGTGAATATGGAGGAGTACGTATATGTGAAGGAAATGAACAAATAAATATGATGGACTCTCTAATTTTATAGGAACCAAATATTTTGAGATTTCATAGTTATGATGATTACTTGACATGTGAAAAATGGTTTTTGTTAGTTCAAAAAATGTATATTTCAAAATGTTTGTTAGTCCTTTTGTAATGCATACTTTACTACTTAAGGTTTTAGTTGTAATTTTTTTTAGCATTATTTATTTTTTAACAAATGTATATTTCCGGTATGGTAGTACACAATA
Organism: Cuscuta australis; assembly: GCA_003260385.1. Classification (NCBI taxonomy): domain Eukaryota; kingdom Viridiplantae; phylum Streptophyta; class Magnoliopsida; order Solanales; family Convolvulaceae; genus Cuscuta; species Cuscuta australis. The sequence goes on along the minus strand of NQVE01000129.1, from coordinate 840,201 downwards.
AAAGAGAGTCTCTATACCGTGAAACAAGCAAGATGTACATTATTTTTCGCAAGGAAGCTTAAAGCAATGAAGTAGATCTCGGGCCAACTTGTACTAATTTTTAATTTACCACCAAAAGTACAAGATTCAGACGACCATCTCTACCAAATATCATGCTAATAAAAGGATTTTTTTATTAGTATCGTTTGGAAAAACCCTTCCCATTTTGATTTGGGACAAAAATAAAGAAGTGTTAAATTATAGTTGATTTTCAATTTTGCCCCTGATGTGATGGGTAAAAGTAAGATGTGATTGATACGGAGTAGATTATTAGAGAAAAAGTATGATGTGATAGGTAGAGTATGAAAAAGTAAGGGTAAAAGTGGTTTTTTAATAGAAAAGGGAAGTATTTTGTTGGAAGTGAAAAAAAATGAAAGAGCCCGTCATCAAAAGGGTAAATTTTATGATAGACCTAATAAAATAGTGGTTTTTTAATAGAAAAGGGAAGTATTTTGTTGGAAGTGAAAAAAATGAAAGAGCCCGTCATCAAAAGGGTAAATTTTATGATGGACCTAATAAAGTCTACCATGGAGTTCCATATAAATAAAATAAGTATTTCTTTACTACTTAAATAAACATTTATTTTTTCAAATAAATAAATACATTTTATGTGAGAAGGTGCACAAAAGTGATATGCTCTCAAAATTCTCTGCAATATATTTTGTATATTTCAATTAAATCAGTCTTATAATTGTATTCGATCTCCCTCCACAACTGCATCTTCAATGTTACGTGCGAGAATAAGATTGACATATTAATTAATGAGGTTATATTGCCCATTTTAGAAAATTAATTATTTTTTATATTATGTTATCTATAAATTAATTATTTGAAAACTAAATTTTTATCTAAATAATGATCCTGTTTTTTTCATTTAAGTAAATGTCAGTGGTGATGAAAAGAAAACATGCACACACCCACGGGTGTGGTATGAAAATGTGGCCAAAACAAGTCAACAATTAAATTCCTGACAATTACGGAGGAGTAGGATTAATATAGAGGTTATTTTTAATTTAGTTTATTTTAAAATTAATTAAGAAATTAATTAAATTTTTTATATATTATAAATTATAACAAAATCAAAGAAAATAGGTACATAAAGAATTAATTTAACTCTAAAATAGTAAGTGTGATTTTTTTTATAGATGAAGGTGGTAAACTTCGATACTATATTACTATTTTTACGCAGTCAAAGAAGGGGAGAAATGCCAATTCCAAAAACATTAAAACCCCGTTTGGTACATGAAATTCAAATTATGGAATTGGAATTGAAGACTTCAATTCCAATTCTGATGTTTGGTAGCACAACAATTATGTGGATTTGGAATTGGTAGTGCAAAAATGATGAATTCAATTCTACGGAATTGAATCCCATGAAATTTCAATTCTAATTCAATTCCAATTGCACCAATTCCGTATACCAAACGGCCAAACGGACCCTAACCCTTTAAAATATGACCTTTTTTAATAGAGTAATTGTACCTTTTTTTTCATTTTTAAATAAAATTACATTTATTTACAAATTTAAATGCAAAAAATAGATTGCAATCCTAAAAAAATTATCATCCCCATTGTACATGTTGCCATTGTTTTTATTGTGATTTGACATCCTCTTGGCGCATGAACACTCCACGGTCTTGGTGATGTCAATTTTACTACTTTCTTCATTTCAGTGTAACTGCGCATTTTGACTTTTTTGAGCAAATGGTAATGGATATGTATTTTAGTATGAAAATGGTTTAAATCGGTTTATCTTCTTGAGAACTATTAAAATTGTAAATTATTGTGTTAATACGGAACACAAATTAAAAGTAATTAATGATTAAAATTCGTCTAGTTTAACTTTAAAAGGTCAGAATGAACGGATACATTGAACTGGAAAAGAGAGAGTAGGTAACATTTTTGTTTGTGAAAACCATTGGTCCCACTCCCACCTTTCTCCTTCCCAAGATCTTTATAAATCAATTCCTAAATCAATTGAAGCTCTTAATTTCTTTAGCCTCACTCCCTAATCATATCATATTCTACATTTATATTTATATATATATCCAATACAAAAGAATACAATCACACACTCAGGTTTCATCATTATTCATTTATTCCTCCTCTATGTGCAGATAAGAATTTAAGGCAAAACAGTGGAAAGAGAAGGAAATAATCTTTAAAATCTCTTCATTTTTCTTTTTTTTTTCTTTTTTTAAAAATAAAAAAAATAATCAAGAAAAGGGCATGGGAATGAAGAAATGGAGGCAGCAAATGTTGGTGGTGATTGTGGTGTTATTATCATCTCTGGTTTGTTCATCAGTGAGAGGCAGTGTTTCATATGATGGAAGAACTTTTGTGATCAATGGCAAGAGAAGGATTCTCATTTCTGGTTCCATTCACTACCCAAGAAGCACTCCTGAGGTATATATGTTTTTAATTTATCTGGAAAAATTCACCTCAATACTCTGAAAAATTTGTCAATTTTTTTTAAAGCAGTGGGTATTTCTTGTAGATGTGGCCTGATCTTATACAAAAGGCTAAAGATGGAGGATTGGATGTTATACAGACTTATGTGTTTTGGAATGGGCATGAACCTTCTCCTGGCAAGGTAATTAATCCCATGATATCATTTTTTAAATACTGTAATTGTTACTAAGCAATAATTGTATATATTAATGGTTTAATTTTTACATTGGCAAGTGCGAAATTTCTAATGTTGCAATATTTTGAAACTAAAGAGGTACTGTGTATAAAAAATTATATTTTTAAATATAAAAATTTTAATTGTGCAATTGAAAACCCGGGGTTTGGTGTTATAATATGACATTGGGTCATTCGAAGGTTATACGGCATTCAGTTCGACTTGAAAAGAATTACTCTTCAGGTTCAAACGAAACATCGTATGACCTTCAAATGACATTTGGTGTCAAAAGAATTACTCTTTGAAAATTGTAAACTTATTTATTTACAGTGGGTTTTTTTGGGTTATCACAGTATAATTTTGAAGGGAGATATGATTTGGTAAAGTTCATAAAGGTGGTGCATGAAGCAGGGCTTTTTGTTCATCTACGCATTGGGCCCTACATATGTGCAGAATGGAATTTTGGGTATTTGTTGTAAAGTCTTAAATGCCAGTGATGAAAATTTGGACGTGAAGCTTAAAATGGTAACAATAATGTGACTTTGGTTTGGTGCAGAGGAATTCCTGTTTGGCTAAAATATGTGCCTGGCATGGAATTTAGAACTAACAATCAGCCTTTCAAGGTTCATTTCTTTAAATAATCTTCACTTGTTAATCGGTTTTTGTTTATACCAGTTCGATTTCAATCGGTTTATTGAGCCCTAACTACCAATTTGGTTCCCGATTTATTTTTAATTTTAGTGGAAAATTTTACACGTACACCACACTTACATCGCACCTCAAATTTTAAAACCAAAGAAATTGTTTGGGTGTAAACAGACAAGACTTGTATGTATATTTCAAAGTTTAAGGTGTGATTTACATTTGGCATTTTTTCCCATTTTAATTGTTTTACTCACTATATCTTTGTTTCACTACAATTGTAAGGTTGCTATGGAAGGATTTGTTAGGAAAATTGAGGGCATGATGAAATCAGAAAAGATGTTTGAATCACAGGGTGGACCAATAATCATGAGTCAGGTTACACTCAAAAGATTGTTACCTTCAATTCATTCTTATTACTTATTCTTATTAGAACCAGATAACATCAGAAACAACTTTAAATACAATTACAATCAATTACAATCAAATCAGATAAAAAACAACTCTGAATACAACTACAATCAGAATAAGAACTTATTCCCATTAGAGTAGAATTAATCAAAAGGTGAAGAGAACAAGCCCTTGCACTATTTAAATTTGCAACTAGAGTAAAAGTGAGAAGATGAGAGTCTAGATAACTGGAGTTAAAAGCTGAAAAGAAGAGATCATTAATACTTCTATCTGCCTTGAGTTTCAAGTTACCAAATATAGGGATTCTCAAAGCCTATCTTACGAATTCGTTCTTTGATGCAGATCGAAAACGAGTACGGGCCAGTGGAGTGGGAAACGGGCGGTCCGGGCAAGTCGTATGCAAAATGGGCAGCCCAGATGGCTGTCGGGCTCGGGACCGGAGTTCCGTGGGTCATGTGCAAGCAAGAGGATGCTCCAGACCCTATAGTAAGTAGTGGGCTGGTAACAGCTATATCTGATATGTTGTTGCCTTCTCCCAATTGCTTAAATGACTTGTTGGAAACTTAGGTGTGCCTTCATTTATTGTGCAAAGAAAATTTGGTGTTTTGCTTCTAAAAGTACATTTTCCCAGTTGGAATGGGCATTAAATAGTGTCAAGGCTGGTGTTTCTTGTGTACCTGCTGCAGCATTATTATAGTACAGCTACAAAGGTTTCTTCATATGCCATTTCAAGTCTTTCATGTCCATCATGCATTCAAAATCATGTCCATCCCTCTAACTACATTTGTCCCAACCTATCTGTCTACTTTGCTTTTTTTTTTCTTAAGGTCAAATTTTATAATTGTGACTGCTGATTAATAAAAAGGTACTGGTACATTGGTTAATAAGTAAATAATTTTACAGTTAGATTTATCCTACAAAAATACTTCAAAGCAGTTTAATTTGGGACAGAGGGAGTACTATGTTGAACAATTATCAAGTGCTCACCTAAAAAACCATGAAAAAACAATGGGGGGCGTATAATATACTGCTCGTGCCAATGAAAGAAGTCTTGAGAAATTTGTGACTTTGAGACGGAGATAGTATGTTTTTAAAATTACGGAAAATAATACTCCGTATCATATACTCCTAAGTCCATAGACTTCACAGAAATTTTTTAGTACAGAGATAGTGTCATATCTATATATATTTCTGTGGCTTTTTTGGGGATTAATATGTTGGGATTCTTGGGAATGTGTTTTGTCCTAATTACAACAATCAATCGTTTATGAAGCAGTCATCAATGGAATAGGGGAAACACACTTATGATTCATTTTCATGTAATAAACAATATGCAGATCGACACGTGTAACGGATTCTACTGTGAAGGCTTTCATCCCAACAAACCATACAAACCCAAAATGTTTACGGAACTGTGGACTGGATGGAAAGTCTAGAGAATGAATTCTCACCTCCTTTCTCTCCTTCTCTTGGCCGACTTTCTTATGGTTGGATTCTGCTGCTGCAGGTACACAAAGTTTGGAGGTCCAATTCACCGCAGACCTGTAGAAGACATAGCATTTTCAGTAGCAAGGTTCATCCAGAATAATGGATCCTTTGTTAATTATTACATGGTTCGTTCTTTGGTCAATCTTTCATTTTGTGTAAAAGTGTAAGAAAAGATATAAACCAAATTTGTGTGCGGTGGCTTTCAGTACCACGGAGGAACCAATTTTGGACGTGAAGCAGCTGGTCTTTTCATCACTACTAGCTATGATTATGATGCCCCTCTAGATGAATATGGTATGATACTTCATGAAATGGTTAATCGTCATACTGTGATGACTCATGTCTGTCAGGGATAGGTCATGCTATGTGGATTGGCAACATATTTGCTGTTTGCATTTGCACATGGGAGAAGTTAAAATGACCTGGTGTGCCCAAATCCTTGCATCTACTCTATTTTTCCTTGACACAATGAAGCAACATGAGCTCATGGACACATTCTGAGCTCATATATGTTGGGGGAAAATGTCGGGGCACACCTAAAGGCGCTGTAGCACAGTCATTTGAACATTTCCCAAGGAAGACACGTTTCTGTCTTTGTTCCATTTCTGTCATGCCTTACACATGCCCCTACCATTTCTGCACTTTCTTAGCATGATCTTCATGTTTTTGTAATAACTTGGAGAGTGAAGGAACGATATAAGGAATGGCATGGATGGGACAGGGGGGGGGGGGGGGGGGGCTAACAAGCCAAGGGGCATAAAACTCAAAATGGATTTGGCCTGGCAATAAAAACCTTGACTAAACAATTTTTTGCTTGTATTGATGCCTGATTGTGGTTTTATCTCTATGATGTATTAGGCCTTCCTAATGAACCAAAATACGGACACCTAAGGGATTTGCATAAAATAATCAAGCTTGTGGAACCAGCTTTAGTTTCATCGTATCCCACGGTTACCCGGCTTGGCAAAAATCAAGAGGTTGGTTTTGTACTTTCATGTAACCTACTAGTATAGATGGTATTTTCAATCAGCTTTTAAATCATCAGATAGACTCACTTTTCCTCATTTCGATCACTAGGCTTACGTCTTTCGCTCAGAATCTGGGTTGTGTGCTTCATTTCTTTCCAACTATGACCCCAAAAATTCAGTAAAAGTTGCATTTCAGAATCATCAATATGACCTGCTTCCTTGGTCAATTAGTATTCTACCTGACTGCAAGAATGTTGCTTACAACACCGCAAAGGTAATAAGAGCTCTATTTTTCTTCCAGAAATGTGTTCTTACCATATCTGTTGAATCCAAATTTTGCTTTATTGAATCATTGCATTCAATTACATTAGTTGTCTTTTAATCAGTTTGTTAGAAAGTCAGATCTAGAAATTCAAGTTGGGCTACCTTAAAGAAAAGATTAATATAGGCTTACGAAAATATTACCTTAAAATTCATATTTCTGGAACAGCCGCCCCTTCAGGCTTCAGCCCAAGTGTAAATCTGCCCCTGGTCAGAAGTCAGAACTCATGGTCTTAACCCATCAGAAACTTGGAACCATTACTACAACAACAACCCAGTTGAATCCCACTCCAGTAGGGTCTGGGGAGGGTGTGTGTACGCAGACCTTGCCCCTATTTGAAAGTAGGGAGGCTGTTTCCAAGAGACCCCCGGCTCAACCTGCACAAAAAGTATGGTAGAGAACACAATATAACAGGATAACAAAATATAACAGGATATAACAGGATAAAGCACCAAGTACAATGAAATGAAAAGTTTAGCAAACACAACACAAGACTTGGAACCATTACTGTACTAAGAAATTGCAGGTCATCTCCAAAGGCCCACAGATCAAGATGACTCCGGTTGTGGGTGGATTCTCATGGCAATCCTACATTGAAGAAACTCCAACTTCAAGTGAGAGTGAAATGACAACAGCTAAGCACTTATGGGAGCAACTCAATGTAACCAGAGACTCCTCAGACTATTTGTGGTACATGACAGAGTACGCACTAATCGCCTTCTAGCTTTTCTGAAAAATGTATGCTAGTTCAACATGGCATGTCATCTTCACAGTTATATATGATTTTGTTTTATTGCTTGATCACTCCAGAGTGAAGATTGCTTCAAATGAAGGATTTCTAAAGCATGGAAAGTACCCTACCTTAACCGTTAGTTCTGCTGGTCATGTGTTGCATGTTTTTGTTAATGGTCAATCTTCAGGTATTTGGGGATGCACCATATTTAAGAACGCGTCATTTTGTGTTATATACTTCTACAGTTCTATCTATCTTTAGTTCTATTTAACTAAGTGTTGCTGGTCTTCTGGTAGGAACTGTATATGGAGAACTGAGTAATCCAAACGTAACATACACTGGCAATGTAAAATTGGGAGCCGGCATTAACAAGATTTCCCTACTTAGTGTTGCTGTTGGTCTCCCGGTCAGTGTTCAACTTTTACTTTTTACAACTTCTGATCCAAAAAACAAGTCTTATTTGTATATTTTAACACTGAAATCAACTTTACAACAAAGAATTTCTTTGAGCAGGGCGGGGGTAGAGGGGAAAGTAATTCTGTTCTATTAAGAGTTTAAGACATGGTACCTTTTGGATGTATTCAGAATGTTGGCACACATTATGAGCGGTGGAGTGCTGGAGTTCTTGGTCCAGTTACATTGAGTGGTCTTAATAAGGGAACAAAAGACCTGACAAAGCATAAGTGGTCTTATAAGGTTTGGTTTTTTAGCCTTTCTTTTTTGGGTGCCTTCATTCATCAAGGGCAGTCACTCCTTGTTTATTGACACAGGTTGGTCTTAAAGGAGAATTAGTAAGTCTTAATACAATAATGGGGAGCTCTTCTGTTGACTGGGATGCTTCATCTCTGGCTATAAAAAAGCCACTAACCTGGTACAAGGTAAAACCACACTAAAATGATGTTAGTCTCACTTTACATGACATGTTTGATGCTAACAACAAAAATTCACTTGTTTGATGCCAAAAATAAAAAATAAAAACCACGACATAGCATGGCATACCTTCATTACCTTCATTTGGAGCATGATTTTTATAGGCCAATTTTAACGAGCCAAAAGGAAATGATCCGCTAGCTCTAGACATGAGCAATATGGGGAAAGGCCAAATATGGATAAACGGAAAAGGCTTAGGACGTCATTGGCCTGCATATACTGCACGTGGCAGTTGTGGTGGGTGTAGCTATGCCGGAACTTACAGTGAGACAAAATGCCAGACTAACTGTGGACAACCATCTCAAAGATGGTACAAGCTTAACTTATTACTCTCCTTAATCATAGTTCTCTCAAGTCTCATCCATTCCACATCACAGAGTTCAATAAAATCGGGCGTGTTAATATCACTTGATTCACCTTTTTACTGAACTTGCAAATTTCAGGTATCATATACCACGATCATGGCTGAGACCAACTGGAAATCTCGTGGTTGTGTTTGAAGAATGGGGTGGTGACCCCACCAAAATCTCCTTATTAAGAAGAACATACTGATTGAGCCGATGCTGTTTCATCGATGTAGTCTCGTACATAAATGTGTAGGTCACAGGTGAAGAAGACATTTGAAGAAACATTGTCCTTGCTTCTTGGCCGTCTTTGATTTTAGGAGAGGCTGCTAATTCCATTTGCATAAGCAATTTGACCAGTTGTACAGCAACTATGCATTCCAAAGGCATACACACACACACACGGTGCCTAAGTGTTAGTGGGATAGCGAAATTTGTTTGATTGCAATAAACATGTATTTTTCTATATGCATCTTCTCCAAATAAACACTATTCCAAGAGAGCGGTATTCATTCCAATTTTCCACTAAAGCACTAGACAGATTTCCACCAAAAACGCTGGAAATCTGTGTCTTTTAAACAAAGCATAACTCCTTAAAATTGGGGTGAGGAAGCACACTTCACGGCATCAATGGCATCATCCCAATCCTTGAAACGGCTGCAGATATCCTGTCCCTGATGTTTCCACCTGACCATTCTATGATAGAGATCACTAAGGTGCATATAGTCATCAACTACTCTAAGTTGAAGTAGCCTCTTGACACAATTGAGCAGATATTTAACAATCTTTCCTTTCACCTGACTCAAAAACTTCAGCCCATCCTCCTCGGTCTCAAACATCAAAGCTGACATACTTTCAATTGTATCAGTTAGATTGAAAGCAATGTTGGCTCCTGATACAGCTTCTTTTCTTGTGTATTTGTCAGTCAGTGCAAATTCAAGGCTATGCTTCATACGTTTTTGCTCAACTTGTGGTTTGAAGAGATTGTGGAAGGTACCGGTTGCAGCATAATGCAAAAGCAGTTCACTTTCTGCCTCTCCTATACTATCAGAATAACAAAGCAAAATACCCAATGGCATCTTCCTATATAGAGAATTTTTCTGACAGCCAATTCCTTGTGAATGGTCTGCGGATTCATAATGTTCATTAACTTTTCTGGAGTACCTTATATGGATGTCATCAACTTCTTTGAGCCAAAGCAACAGTGTTTGGGAGTCAAAGTTGGAAAAATTGATGTTACCCTTTTTGTCTGATAATGACCTCCAAATTTCCTTCGTGTTGCGACCAGTGGCTGCAATGCCTCTACCAAAACCACAGAGTTTGAGGGTCTTTACATGTAAAAGTCCAGTCAAACACTCAACTAATAGGTCCTGGCAAGAATCGCCTATAGGGTTCAAAACCCATGCAATAAACCTTGCAGCTACAGAGGAATAAGGCAGCTCTGCATCACATGGCTGGTCAGAGTTGTTTAACCAAGGTACACATTTCAAATAGCATCTATCTATAGAACTCCCATCAAGGAAAAGCAGCAAAGAGGCAAAGGAGAACCAACTGGGAAAGTTTATTGTCATTGCCCTGTAATGATAAAGTCAAATGGAACAGCTCAAATCATGCACTCATGCATTGCTATCAGCTTAAAGAAAGAAAAAGAAACATACCAACAGGAATTATGATCTACTCTTGAAGCCTTCGCAGCTTGGTTGGAAGTGAAATTAAGCTGATTGGCAGCACAATTTGGTTTAATAACTTCACAAACTAAATGCGAAATTTTTTTCCAAGACAGTGGACCAGAAAGTATTCTCAAGAGCCGGCTTTCACAAGGAAAGTATGCATGAGAAAATGGAAGTGTCAATGCAATCTCCTTTGGTACTCCCCACCACATTGGTCTGCAACCAACGTCTAATACTCTCAAGACTATTTCACTGTGAAGCTCTAAGAAAGAAGCCAAACCCCTGTTATGTATAATGAACCCTACCAAGTTAAATTAGCACATCAGGTAAATTTGATTACTCATAAGACTTGTTTAATGAGCCATAAACTATAAACCATCCAAAGCCTTTTATCTATTCCAAATGAAAATGATATCACTGTAGTCTGTAGATTTCTATAAAAAAAATGTAATGAAGAGGCATAAAATCCATAAATCAGCATAAATATAGTCCAGTGTGACAAAAACAATGGTCCAGTGAGTAACATATCAGAAGCAATTTGAGAAATCATAAGAATGAACAGACTTTATATACTACAATCAGAAATTAAAAAAATTCATTACCATAAACATTGTTTAGAAAGCTATTTATGTGTGTATGAGAAAGAGAATAAAATGTTTAAGGACTCACGTCAGTAGAAACCAATTATGTAATAGAGCCCTTGTCTGCATAAACATTGTAGGAGAAAGAACCAAACATATTAAAATAGAGTGCCAATCTGTCTTCTCATAAAATTCCTTTTCTAGGCAAAGAAATGGTCGGCTAGTGGTTTCTTGTAAAATTTGGCATATATCATTCTTAAGAAGCATAGGATCAAGCAACCACCACAGCAACCTACATAGCGAATAGTAAAAAACACAAAGCATAATATGAGTTGGTGGAACAAAATGAGCTGAAAAGGAAAGATCGACTAGTGTTCTGTTGTAAAATTTGGCATATATCATTCTTAAGAAGCAGAGGCTCAAGCAGCAGCCAGAGCATTCTGCAAATGATTATTGCCGAGGAATGGAGTTAAAATTGTTATTGAGAATCAGTAAGTTAAGAACACTGTTGATGCTCAGCTAGTAATAATGGAGTTTAGATCATTACTGACGATCAAGTGATCAACTAGCATGTTCTTGACATGCACAAGAGGAGTGACATGATTGTGATGATAGTATGAAACAACCCAGTTGGATCCCACGAGAGTAGGGTCTGGGGAGGGCGTGTGTACACAAACCTTGCCCCTACTCAAAAGTAGAGAGGTTGTTTCCAAGAGACATGGTTGTGAAGATAAAATATACTCCCTCCGTCCCAAAATGGATACCATTGTCACTATTGCAGCCTCTCGATAACTTTTGTTTGTTTGTATATTTTCATTGATAATTTGATAAAATAAAATATTTTTGTCACATAGAATTTTTAATATACTTTTAAATGGTGTAATTTATGCTTTTTATTTCTATACTACGGAGTAATTTGTAATTAAAATGAATTTAAAAATGATGGGATTTTGCACGTTCTTTGGAGTGTGGCATCCAATATGGGACGGGGGGAGTAAAAAAGGGGCTAGAATAACAAACGAAACGCCAATTTTGGGATATCCTAGATACGTGGTTCAATGTATACTATAAATGGATAAATTATTCCTTGGTGGAGAATTCAATGGACATCTTGGAGCTAGTCATGACAAATTTATACTCTACACAGTGATTTTGGGCATTAAAAAATGAATGAATAGAGACTATCCCATACTTTGCTTCGGCATGACATCATAATAGAAAAGTCATGGTTAGAGACAACAAGAAATTTCATCTGGTAAGTAGTAACATTTAGAAATGGTACAAACTACAAATGCAAGCCAAATTGACTTTCTCATGGCTAAAAGGTCAGATAGGAGTTATGTTGATTGTAAGGTTATCTAGAGAGAGACTACAACTAGATACATTCTCATGGTGCTTGTTGTTTCAGAAGTCATAGAAAGAACAATATTGGTCAGGCAGACCGGGGGGATTAAACAGATGAGATTAAAGAAGACACAATGTCACGGTTGACATAAAAGTTGCCAGAGCTCACTGAACAATAGAAGACTTGAAACGTGTTCCGAAACACCCATGGACATAAAATTATTGCAAAATATATATTTTGTATTTATCAAAAATCAATTTAAATGTAGATTCCACTCGGTTGAGTAACATACCTAGTCAACGAAATTCGGAGAGGTAAAAACTGCTCGGCACTAGAGGAAAAACACTTTGGTGCCAATCTATAAGGAAATGAGGCATACAAGATTGATTGGGCAAACTACAGATGATGAGAGTGGGTGATACAACAAAGGTTGAGGAAATGTTTTCCCTTCGACCCACTATTTTTGAGACATGGGAGAGTGGCACGTGTATTTAGGAAAAATGATATTTTGTGGGTGATATTGATTTGGTAAACTACAATTGGTTTGGCTCTCATATATCATACCAAATAAGCAAATATGGTATGGACAAAAATTTGGATTCATTATACGGAGTATGATCTTCTGCTCTCTTGAACAGTGTTTCCTCAACAAAGTAGGATTAAAGGGGCAACAAGTCTAGTCAGCTGACATGGCACATTAAAAAAATTGTAGTAAAATTAATTTGAAAGAGTACGTGTATTTAGGAAAAATGGGATTTTGTGGGTGATATTGATTTGGTAAAATACAATTGGTTTGGCTCTCATATATCATACCAAAATACCAAATAGGCAAATATGGTATCGAGTATCGACAAAATTTTGGATTCATTATACAGAGTATGATCTTCTGCACTCTTGAACAGTGCCTCCTCAACGAAGTAGGATTAAAGGGTGAATGCAGCGAGTCGAGTCAGTCGACATGGCACATTAAAAAAAATTGTAGTAAAATTAATTTAAAAGAGTAACCTTAGAGGAATTTCTCCACTTTTGAGGTTGCAGTCCCTTGGTGAATGGCGGAGCACCTTTGCAAAAGCAGAATTCCTTCCACCCCTAGGTTTCATCTCAGTGATTTTCTCTGAATGATGACAGTTAGGTGCAAACGCTGCAGATCTTACAACGGCATAAAGCAATGAAGGAGAAAGATCTCCTGCCACGGATATGAAGAAAGCACAAAAAAGATAGCTTCTCAATCACCAATTGGTCCGCATACAAATATCAGGCAAATGTTTCTAATCTATCAACACATATAAGCTACTAGTCAATTTTTTATCAAAACAAGAAAAGAAACCCAGAGAAGACCTCTAAATGCCTCTAGTTTTGGTAAAATATCAGCAAAAGCTTCAAATGTTCCAAAACAATCCAGACCAAAACTCGATCCGGAAACCTGTAAACTCTCCTTATTGTCCCACTCAACAACCTGCACTTCAGCCGATGAAGACAGAACGGTAACAATTGTTCTCACCGTGAACTCAATCATGGAATCGAAGACCTAACGAGATCCAAAACAAAATAAGTCAGAAAATTCAGGACATTGACCGATTCTCGCAATTGAAATGTTCCCAGCGAAAATTGCTCACCTGCGGGGCGGTGATGCACATGAGAGAGAGTGCAGTGTCCAGAACCTGAGCTCTAGGGTTGGTTTCGGAGAGATTGAGCGACAGGTTGAGCTTCCGGATGGCATCGTCGAGATTTCGATCTTCTTCTCCTGCAGTCCTTTCAAGGTTCGATGCGAGGGCGGCGAGGAGCGATGAGATTTCGGGCAATTTCGACATTTGTGGGTTTAAGCTTCGACCGATTTCCCGACTCCAGAGCTAGAAAACGCGACCAAACGAAGAAGAAGAAAGGTGAATTCTTTTCCCGCCAAATATAATGACATGCGGGATTCACTAAGTAAAATTTGCACTAAATAAATAACATTAAAACATAATGTATTTCTCAATATAGGACTTAAACTTTTTTATTCCTTAAATAGGATTTAATAATGACCTAGTGCAAGAATAATGTCCAATAATGATGGATATTTACTTGAATAATGACCAAAAGTCATACATTGAGAAATAAAAGCATATGGTCCTATATTAGAAAAGTCATTATGTTTTAGTCCTATTTAGATAAATTACTCATTTACAAAACCTAAAGGTTCCTTCCTCCGTAGAAAACTGAGCCACTTTGAAAATACTTACTCTCCCTCCGTCTACAAATAAACTTCTCGTTGCACATTACCATGTTTAACTGAAGTTATTTTAAATCATTTATATAAAAAATGATGTGAAATTTAAAAATAAAAATTACATATTAAAAAACTACTGAGTATATCGAAAGATCTACAAAACTAGAGGTGACATGACTATTATTTTATCAAATACGTAGTATGTGACAAAAATAGGCCAACAAAGTGAATAAAGTTTGACCCTGTAAATAATAAACGGAAAGTTTATTTGTGGACGGATGGAATATTTCTAAATAATCCTCTTACTTTTTATTTTAATAATTTCTAAAATAATTGCTACCCTTCTTCACTCTCCTGAAAAAAATAAAAAAAACGTGTGGTTGTTAATCTTTTTCTTTATTTAAAAAAAAATTAACTTTTCAACTTTTACTTTTTACATTTTTATTAAATTTTGTGGATTAAATTTTGTAAAGTCAAACTGAAAAGTTTTATTTGAGACAATACGAGTATAAAGACGGTGGCAAGGCATTTGCCACCCCGCCCTGCCAAGTCAGCATTTTCCTTTCATTGTCTTGCACGACCTCACCGTTCTTCCACGATTTGATAGCCATGTGTAGGGGGGCGAGACAATCCACTTTTTTTATTTAGAGCAAAAGATTGTGTTCATCACATACATTTTATTACACTTTATTTATGTATTTAACATAGATGTTTGTATAAGTGATTTTTTAAAACTTACGGAGTATATATTACCAATTTTTATGTCTGCATCTTATAAAATTGGGTTTTGAGTATTTCGTGATCATGTTTGATATGAGTACTATCATACTCATAAATGTACATTTTATATAATACAGAGTATTTATAAATGCTATATCATTTTTTTGAATTCATATACATACGTTTTCAAGAAATATTATGTTCTATGAAGCTAACGAATTTAAAAATATGATGTTCAAAGTGGTACTCCCTAACTAAGTGTTTTCTCAAATTGGTCCATTTTTTAATTAAAAATATACTCTGTATTAATTTTAAAAAATATTTTACATTCTATAGGATGACAATATAATACGGAGTACTAAAAACTATAAATATAATTTTATAAATTTGAAATTAAATGTTTTAGATTATTTACAATTACTTAGAGAAAGAGAAAACCTGTTATTGGGGCCAATTATAAAGTTTTTTAGATAAGCAATAAGTATAAGCACATGGGAAATTGCTATTTGTCTTTTGCCTATGAAGTGAACAAAAGTGATATTTTAAGCACTAAAGCCAATATCAAACACCAACAATTCCTCTTGAGTTTGCAAACACTCCCTTTGTCCCATTCTTCTATGACTTGGATCACAAAAGCTTGTTTGCTTCCATGTTTCTTCGTTCCCCGTCGGGATGGCATGGCCTTATACAAATTACCCTGTAAATGGTTATATCTATGCAATCATGAGAGAGTGTCTTTCTTATCTGTCATATATCTTTCTTACATTTTCCTTAAATGGAAGGACTATTTTATCCTTATTTTTATACTATTCGCTTACGGAGAATTTTACATCTCCTGCACCACCAAGGGCAAAAATGAAGTCAAATATTTTACAATAAAGAGTGTCGAGTAAAAACGAACATAAACATATGGAATGGAGGTAGTACAATACTAATGCAATAAAGTGGCATGGTTTGTATCGTTGCATAACTTGTGAATTTCTGATGGGAGAGACATACTTAGGTGCCGGGATGAGGAGCAGGCATACGCTTCAGGTCCATTTCCACTTGTTGAATAGTCCAACGCATACCTTCCAATTTCTACATTTAAAAGTCATACATGAGTTATTATATTTTGAAAACGGGCATTTGCTTGTAATTTATGCTGGTATGTTTTTTAACTTTTGTATTCGTATATAACTTGTGCATGTGTCTTTATGTTCTTTGGGTCTAGTTGCTAATGTCCATATATGTGTTTCTTGTGTCTGTGCTCTTGTGTGGGCTACTGACTTTTCTTTGTCTGTGCTTCTCTGTTTGAGTCGAGGGCCTCTCGAAAACAATCTTTCCACTTCTAAGTAGGAATAAAGTCTACATACACTACCCTCGCCAGAAACTATTTTTGTGGGATTTTAATGGGTTTGTTGTTATTATGTAATGGAATAGAAAGGGAGGGGTGGCAGACATCTGCTCAAAACATGAAAAAACCATACTTCCTTACCTTGACAATGTCATGGTATTGTCTTGCAATCATGTCAAAATGAGGATCAACGCCCTGGTACTCACGAAGGCGGGTTATCTGTTTCAAATATCACATTTGGTTCAGTCTTCATCTCCATTGTTAAGCTTTAGGGCGTGTTTGGTTGAATAGGAGGGGAAGGAAAATTATTCCCTTCCATCATTTGATTAAAAACATTTTTTTGGGCAAAGGAGTCAAAAACAAACTCATCTCCTCCCTTCCCAAATGTAAGGGAGGGAAAACTTTGGCTCCCCCACATTAAGTATGTTTTGAACCAAATGGAGGGAGGGAATGATTTTCCCTCTCTTCTCATATCCTCCAACCAAACATGACCTTATGAATGTGGAACTAGGCATATACATACCGCTTTATTATGTGCAAGTGTAGCTTCTTCTGTTGATTCACTCAAATATTTCCTAAGAAATGAAATGATAAACAAACTTAGCAGCACAGTTCGTAACTCTCTAATAATTATGGAAATGTATTGTATCTCTCTCTACCTTATCTTATGTAGTGCTGGAATTGTGTCCGGTGTATAGGTCTCGAGCAGGAGAATGTGCTCTAAAACCCTAAATGAACATGAAACAGTGTAAGCCATTATCTCCTTCAGGAATTCTGTACCCCATAAGCATGTAATAGTCGTCTCAAACTTCTTATGTTTTAAAAATATATAAGAGCAGGCTGGCCCTGCGGGTGTGCCTACACAAGGTCCTCTAATTTTGCAAGGTCTAATTTTTAAGGCCATATAGTTATGATTATTTGAAATGTTAAAAAATAACTTTTCGGATGTAAAAATACATATATTAATAGTCATAATCTTGACACTAATTTTGAGACAAAAGTACTATTTAAGTTGAAAATTTAAGATGGGTAAGAATATAATCACACCGATCTTCCAGAATTTTTCTCGTTTCAGGACAGACCCTGTATAAAAGAACATTAAATGAGTTGAAAGAGTAACTCCTAATTTAGCAGCGAATCAACCCTACCTCAACTTTGCACTCATGGTATCACATCTTTTGCTCAGCCAAGTCTTTTGCAGCTCATCCTATTAGTAATAAATAGGTCAAAGAAAAAAGAATTACAACATCAGAGAAATGGTGAAAAACCAGAGTGTTTTATTTGAATTCACATTATAACCCTTCAAGCCATTTTTAATCAAGCCAAACCAAGCAAACCTACTATATCCCACTCAAGTGTAGAGTTTGGGAGACAAGATGAACAGAGACTTTTCCTCTACCAAAGACCCCAAAAAGCAGTGAGAACGTAGTGTTAGTGATAAAAAACAGAAGCTACAAGGACTCTACAGCCCTAATATGACACTACCAAGAACTCCTAAGCACACATTATAATAGTCTGCAACAACTGAAAATGATAGAGAGATGCCGAGATTACTAAACGCACATATTTATGCTGATGTTGCAACTTTATGTCTTTGACGAGCTTGATAAGCACTACAAGTATCTGCTCCAAAACCTTCAACCGGAAGATAATATTACAAGTTAGATCATAAGCCCTGAAACAAAGATTCTTTAAACCATACGGAAAACACAGTACAGTCCAACAAAAAGTCAGAGTAAGATGATAAATTGTAGCATTGAGTACTGGAAAGTTCTCACATTGTAATATTCTGCAAATTTTCTGTCGGACGAGTACAAATCTTCACACAAGGTTGCTTCTTCTCTCTCAATCTCCTCAATTTTTACCTTTACCCTGTCAGATGGTAACTTAGATAACCAAAGCTAGAGCTATAAAAGAACCATGACTTTAAGTTGAATATCTAAACTTATATATATATATAACTCCTCCAGTTGGAAGTATCTGCTAATGCAATTGAGGTGACAATCAAAGATTAAGGTAGACAGAATACCTTTCAACTTAATTACGTCAATAATCCACAAACTGAAGTAGATCATTGATTATTCACAAAATATAACATTTGCTTAATGCACAATTGAGTTTGTAAAGGAGAAAATATAACTACAGTTTATGATCTGCTTAAATCATTCACTAATATATTCCTTGTAGCAAGCATAAAATACTAGTCCACAAAAAAAAAGCATAACAAGCATAAAATACCTCTCTGGGAGGCGAGCAGTTGGTATTTGATGAGTGATGGATGGATCTGTGAAATGAAACATGCCCAGGATTGGTGAAATAGGCTCAAGTCATAATTGATTCACAACATGTCTAGGATTGGTGGACATTAGCCAATGAATGGAATCTTATATATATAAATATATATTTTGTTTTACACCCAAACCATCAACATTCAAGCAATTCAAAGACAGCGAGATGCAGGTGAGCAATAGATAGATTCATGTGTATACGCACATGACTAAGTAGGATACACGGAGATGATAATGATATAAAGGGCTAGATGAAAATCTAACCAAGGAGAAATAACATAAATTTGTGGAAGGAAACTTGCAAAGATGACTGACCAATGTCGTCTAAAGCAATAACATCTGCTAACTTATCACATTTGGCATCTAACCGACTTCCAATTTCACGTGAAAGCAATATCTGATACTCTGTCATGTCCTACAGCATCAGATGATTAAAGCACGTGAGCTGGAGTTCATCTCACACAGCAAATGAACAATTGTAGTATAACAATACAATATCAAGACAGAACTAATAATTACAACTCGATGTACACTTTGTAGTTTAATACATTGGTGTTAAAAAATTTCGAGTCCAACAATCACGTCCAACAAAATAAAAAGACAAACCATGCATAATGGTGACTGCAGGAGCTGAGCTTGCCATAAATAACTAGGTGTTATTCCTAGGTACTGATTAGGAACACCACCAATAAATGGTTCTGAAGCATCAGTGGATGGCGCACTATTTCCAGCAGCAGCCACGCCACTTGTATACAGATTAGTCGAATTTGAGCTCATTGTGACACTGGTGCTTGTACTGTCAAGGGAACTTCTTGAAGGTGTACTCCACCTGTCAATTTCATCATCCTGAAGCTCACCATCTTTGGAAATCAGAGGTAGCCTCAATCTTTGAGCAGCTTCAGCGACTGCCATCCGATGTTCAAGAGCCTCATAAACCTAATATACATATAGACTCATGCATTTTGTCCACATCATAAAACAAATCTTTCTATCTTTTATTTATGCATATCCGTAGTCCTAAAAAATCTAAGCATAAATAGAGTCTGATTGAATGAATATCAAATTTATGCTTCCTAAATGAATCTCAGTGATGATTTGGGGAAAAAATCTAAATTTAAAAATATTTTTACACGCGTGCTTCCTGAAAAATGAAAATGATGAGGTTTAGCATAATTGCCATCATTAAACACTTACTGAATGAATTCTCCCACCGTCCCATAAAACACTTTATGTGGCTCACAATAATTCTCTCGTTTCAACAAATTCTAACCATACAGTTTTTACTTTCCAACAACTTTATTAAATTCCATGAATGTTAAACTGTAAGGTTTTTTATGGGACAGCGGGAGTATAAAATTTGTTTACCATGTGTGAACTATCCTAGTTCTGGGCCTTTGGCTGATTAAACAGCAATATGGAATGTGAAATTCTGGAACCCTAGCTAGTAACAGTACGAAAACAAGGAACCTGGGGAGGGGCTTTCAGACCAATCTGAGGGTAGTGACCTTGAACGTCTCGAATCCCACCAATGCGGACCACAGAAAGGGCTTGCTGATACTCTTCCACCATCCCAATTGCTTCTGTGTAAACTGCCTGCGTTAATAATCCATAAAAGGATCAAATCATACCCAAATTAAGCTAATTTCCAGGAAACTTAATTAAAAAAGAACTACGGTGAAAAAAAAGTAGCTAAAATTTACAGATCTGATACCGAAGCTTCCAGATAGCGCTGTCGCTCTTTCGTCATCTCCTCCCTCGCCTGCATTATCGTACCGCGAAACAAACGAATAAGAGCAAGAAATCCTATCGGATTCCTGAGATCAGTAGAGAATTGTAGAGATTGAGAGAGTGTACGAGTTTGAGATCGTGGAAGGTGGATTTGGAGAGGAGAGAGCCATCGGGAGCTAAGCAGTGGCGCTCGAGTTGATCGATCAATTGAGTAACATCTGCCGGGAGATTCTGTGCTCCGCCGCCGAGTTCCTTCCCCGCCACCATTTCCGATCAACAGGCAATTTTCAATTTCAATTCTTTTTCAAAAAATAAAAAAATGGCGGAAGGCGAGGTGTCTTAGAAAGTTTTTTTTTAATAAATTCCCAAAATGGTATGGACTATTGTTTTTTTAATTCAGTCCTCAATAAATTTTACTGGGTAGTTACATATGAAGTCTTATATAATTTAGATTTATTCTCTAGATAGTCCTTTGTAAATAATGTTACTCGGATAATGATTAATTGGAGAATATTTTTGTATTTCTATCATCTAAATTTAAAATATATTCTCGAAACGGTAATTTATGCACAATTAAATGTAAAAACTAAAAAATAAATTGACTATAAATGATTCATTAGTTATTAAAAACTTATAAAAAGTCTTTTATATTTTGAATAAAATGCACATCTTTAATTAGAAAAAACATTTTGGAAAAATACTTCATTATAAATGATCATTTTAAGAACTTTTTAGAAATTTAACGGAAAAAAATATCAAAATATCCCCCAATTAATTACGGAGTACTATTTATGTAACATTATTTATGAAGAATTATTTTGGGAGCAAATTTCAATTATAGAGGATCACGTAGGTAATTAAAACTTATTGCGGACTAATTCGGGAAAACACTCTATTACAAAGACTCATTTTGAGAATTTATTTTTTTTAATAAAAAAACTCATCCCGAGGCCCTCCTCAGACCCGGCCGAACGGTCATGGAGAGAGGGTAACTTTTTTTATTTACTAGTTAGGCGAGGAGTATTTTAGCTTCTCAACAGTGATTTAACAATCTACTCATGAAAGAATTATTTGGGAGGAAATTTTCTTGTATTTCTCTCTCACTTTACAATTTACAATGAAGACATATATATATGATCTCACAAGTTAAGACTCCTAATTAGTAAAGGAAAAGGAAAAGGAAAAATAATTCTTATACAAGAAAAACTACCAAAACAATATATACACAAATATATCCAAATATTCTCCGAATATTTTCTTTCCTTTAACAACTTTTCTACTGCCTTTCTAACCATTTTAAAATATTTTATAATATTTTAGTACGGAGTATTATTTTACAGTAATATTTTCCATCAAATTTTCTATAACAAAAACAACTCTGACTTATGTTCAATATTGAACAAGGATATGATCCGCAGAATCATGAATCAGCCTCAATTTGAATCAATAATCCAAAAAATTGATCCTCAAAGATGAGAATGCGATCGGAAATTTTGATTAAAAAACATTTCTCAGATTTTAGTGCAAAGTGGAATTAAAATCAATCAAGACCAAAGGAAATTTGATGAAAGTAATAGATCAAGTGAACTTGGTGTACATAACTAACGTAGAAGAAGCAGAGAAATGTATTAATACGGTGCATTTTATTTATAGCAAATGAATAATGATCATCCATATATAAAGTTTGTAAAGTTAAAATTAACTAATGCTCTAAATTTTAAATGACTTGTCGGAGCTCTACTTTATCCACATAGTGTACAACTTTTATTTTTTAGATTATAAAGGATGCATTAGAGTTGCTCTTAGGAATAGTTCTCACTTCTCACACCAAAGAACTTATTGTACACTTTATGTTCTAATTTAAATTACTCCCTTAGTCCTGAAAAGATTTTTCCACTATCTTTTTCCGTCCAGAAATAATCTTCTCATTCTACTATTTTATACTAGTTCTTCCAAAAATACCCCTTCCAATAATACCCCACTCTTTTTCTTTATTCTCTTCTAGTACTCCACTATTTCTCTTTTTCTTCTTTCGCCTCCTCTCTCTTCGTTTGTCCATCTCCTCCTCATCTCCACTTTTCCCCTTCATCTTTGTTCCTCTTAATCTCCTCATCTTATTTCTCTTCTATCTCTCTTCTAGATCTAAGCATGGCATCGATGGTGGCGGCGAGGATGATGGTGAGTCTAGATCTCCACTTCATTTTTTCATCTTCTTCTATTCTTTCTCCTCCTTTCTTTTTGTTCTGACTACACCACGATGGCGGCAATCGTGGGGATGAGGGCAATGGTGAGGTGCATCGATGGTAAGTCTAGTTCTGCTTTCTTCTTCTTCTTCTTCTCTTTTTCCAACCTATTTCTCATCATTCTTTCTTTTAGATTTCATGGTGAAGCTATGGCGGCAATGGAGGACTGCTGCAGCTATGGTGGAGGGGGCTGGTGAAGATGGCCAGAGACTGGATCGATGGTGGGACTAACGACCACGGTGGGACTGGCGGCAATGAGGGGAAATTGTGGTGGCGGTGGTGGGGGCTGGGTGATGGCAGGGCTAGGAAAAAAAGTGAGAGTGGGAGGTGGGCACTGCTAGGGCGTAAAGGTGAAACGACATCTGTTTCGGGCGGAGGGGGGCATCTGTTTCAGTGTATAATTAAAAAAGAAAAATTATGTATATAAAAAAGTATATCAAAGAATCTACAAACTAGTTATTACATGATTATATTATTTCTGCTGAGTTCTATAGCCACTCAAAAAGTGTAGCTACGTGTTGAGACTGCACGTGCCCTCATCCCAACCCCGCATTAGTATGATATTGTCCGCTCTAGGCCAAGCCCTCACGGATTTATTGTTGGACACCTTCCAAAAGGGTTCATACTAATGGGGCTGAGTCAACCTATATATTTTGGTTCGTTTACTCATAAACTTCCGGTGTCGGACTTGGAGGAATCCCAGAAAACCTCCCGTCAACCAAGGACCACACAACTTCCAACCTCCCCTCCAACGGTAATTCATTTTTTCTTTTATTTGCTAATTATCATCTTGCACCGTCAACACTCTTTGTGGGGCATGCTGCCCGACCTCCTGTCGGGAAGACTTTCGACGCAAGGCTCAAACTGCATATCTTTCCTTCGCTGGGCTACACCATTTGATCCGCCAAATAATCTTGTACCGCCGTGGCTATAACTTCACGGGACACGCCGCTCGACCTTCTCTTGTCGGGAAGACTTTCAATACAAGGCACCATGTTCATATCCTCTTTCTTGGACTTGGTCCAATTATTACATCGTCACACCGAGATTTTTTCACACTGCACAATGCGTTGCTCATGCCTGCAAGAACTTGGGCTTCGATACCACATGTTGAGACCGCGCGTGCCCCCACCCCAATCCTACATTAGTATGATATTGTTTGCTCTGGGCCAAGCCCTCACGGATTTTTTTTTGGGCACCTCCCATAAGACCTCATACTAATGGAGTTGAGTCAACATATATATTTTGGTTCGTTTACTCCTAAACTTTCGGTGTAGGACTTGGAGGAATCCCAACACTACAGAAACCACTCACCCAATTGGGATACCTACGGTGTTCTGCTTGCAAAATTAATAGTTCCTATCCCGAGTAAACTCCCCACCGTAAGTGTCTGAGTTGAGTGAGTGGCTTATGTAGCCACTCTTTTTGATTGGCTGTAGAACCGAACCGATATTATTTTATGGAAAAATTATCTAAAATAATCCCAACTTTACCCGGTCTTTCAAAAATAATCCCACCGTTCAGTGTGATGCATAATAATTCGAACTTTACTGAATTTTGCGAGTTTTGGGTCGTCGTTAAGTTTCTAGCGGAGGGTTAACGGATATGCCTATTTTGGGCAACAAAATGGAAGTTGGGATTATTTTTGACGATTTTTCTTTTTTTTTTTTGAATTTTTCATTTAAATTTTTAAAATTACTTTCTACCTCCATCATCATTTTTTTTTCCTTTTTTAAAGATTAGTCTTATCTTAAAAAAATAAAAATAATAGATATAAAAAAATAAAAAATGAGAAATTTAACTAAAATGATACAAAAATAATAAAATAAATAAGGTAATCAATAGAAACTAACTTGAAATTGGTAATAAATAAAATAAAAATATACGGGCGGGTTTTAATATTTTACGCACTATACAGAGTATTAACGTATCACTTCTTATTTTTTAGAAAAAATTATCTACAATAATTCCAACTTTACCGGACGGCTTATTCTTTTAAAAAATAAGTAGTACGTTAAGACTCGGTATAGTGTGTAAAATGTTAAAACCCACCACTTCGTATATATTTATTTTATTTCTTACCAGTTTATGTTTAATTTCTATTGATTACATTATTTATTTCATTAATTTTGTATGGTTTTAGTTATTTTTCTCATTTTCATTGTTTTTTATATCTATTTTTTTAATTTTTTCTAAGGTAAGAATAATCTTTAAAAAAGAAAAAGAAATGGAGGTTGAAAGTAATTCCAAAAATTTAATTAAAAATTTCAAAAAAATTAAAAAAACAAAAATTCATCAAAAATAATCCCAACTTTCATTTTGTTGCCTAAAACAGGCATTTTCGTTAACCCTTCGTTAGAAACTTATCGGCGACCCAAAACTCGCAAATTTCAATAAAGTTGGGATTATTATGCATCACTGTGAAAGGTGGGATTATTTTTGAAAGACCGGGTAAAGTTGGGATTATTTTGGGTAATTTTTCCTTATTTTATCAAATGACTAACAAAAATATGAAAAAAAGTGTATAAAATTTGATTATGTAAATAGTAAACATGTAATTTAATTTGGAACGGATGGATACTATTTTTTTAACATTAAAATGTGGTAATTTTTTTTGAACAAAGAAAGCAATTTTTTAATATGGGGTATATGATTTTACTTTTTAATTCTAAGCCAACTTTTACTTATATTGACTTCAAAATGACTTTAGTCAAACACTGTAAATCAAACAAGAATCTTATTTTAGGACAAACGAGTATATGCTTATCACTCTTTTTAAATTGAAAAATTTGTAAATTACATTCCACTATCCGTGTAAGTGTTGGATATCTGATTTTCTTACTTGATTTCTTATTGAGAAAGGGTAATCGTTATACCAAATATCTGGTGTAAGATTGTTACACCAATTTAGTTCGGGCAACTACAATGTTCCTATCCCTACTAAACCATCCCCCCTACACACTCCGTAATCCTCTCGAACCCATCCCGCCTTAATGAACCCCCGCATCCATTCATTTGAACTATCTAAATTTTTGTTGACTTTATAGTCAATCTTTTGACTCAAAATTTGATTGGTGCAATCGGTGGGGTGCGGGATGCCTAGGGGACATGCTTGGTATGAGGGGTTTACCGGGAGATTAGAAGTGATAGAAACAATCAACTTTATAATCGGAGCACATAGGTATTTTACCTCAATTCAATTAGCGTAAGATTACCTTTCCTCTTTCTTATTTGATTAGACTTAATCTGATTTTATTAAAAATTAATCAAATTCAATTATATTAAAAGTTATTGACTTATCTGATTCCAATTTTATTGGGGTAGGTTGTATATATCGGATGGTAAAACGAATTAATAGTAACTCAACAGTACTTTATACCCCTACGTAAATGTATGACAAATTAATGGTAACTTACCATTAAAACTACTCCGTACTATGTAAATCAAATTAATTAGACCCAAATCCATCATAAATATTAAAGGAAAAAGACTAAAAGGAGTAAAACATTAAAGTATATCAAAATAAGAGTTTTACGTTTTTATTTCCAATATAAGAGTTAAAATGTATTTACAGTGTCAATCATGACCAAATACATTACCTAAAAGTATAGTAAAACTTTCATATATCGTGTTCTATTACTACAATGCAATCTCTTATTTTGAGATAAAAATATGAAACTCTTATTTTAGTACTTTTTTTAATTTTGAAAAAATTAAGGAATAAGTAAAATCAATAACATTTTTCTATTCAAGTAAACTTCTAAAAATTAAATTTAGGTAAGCTAAATTCAAGTGTCTATAATCGTCCAAAATTTGACATTACATGCCTTCAACATTATAACGCAAAAACATCTTTTCAAGGAGATGAGAAATTGATTTCTCTAGCCTAAGTACAAGAAAAGATGCTCTTCTCCTCGACATGAAATAAAACAATTTTCAAAAAAAAAAAAAAACTTCTCCCTTTGCCTACCAAACACGAGAAACATGAAAAATGAGTCCCTAAAATCATTTCCCATGTGCCAAATGCTACCTGTGTTAAACACCCAAATTCAACATTTTTGTGGCATTTCTAATTTCTGAGGTCCCTTGGCAAAAAAAATAAAGAAATAAAGGAGGTAAAAGATTTACTGAGATGAGTAGTATGACAACCTGTATAGAGAATTTCAGTGTTGAACACTAAAACCTGAAGGGCAGCTACCCTAGCTAAGGTATTGCGCGTACCAATGTGTCTGTCTCTTCAGGACTACTGGGGGTTGGTGGAAGTACACTGGGAAATATGGTCTTTGAACTTTTGAAGCTCGGCCAAAGCTTCCTCTTTGGGCCGATACAGCAAATCAAGCATCCGCCATATCTGCAAAACAAAAGGATGCCGATGGGAACTACTACAAGGGGAGGAGGAGCCGGAGAGTTGAAACAAAGGTTTTTACTACCTGAAGTGTGCCACCTCCTCTACCTGAGGATTCGGACTCCTGAGCCACACTAACAATCGTCCACGGATCAGATGCATTCCATTGAAAGTCTACAACTTTATCCCTGTGCAAAACAAAATATTCAGGGTCCATTTGGATTTACAAAAATGCTAGGGGAAAAAGATAATGAAAAGAGATAAATCTTGTTGATGATATCGAATGAATACAAGAGTACCATATTTATATAACATAACTAGGGTTTAGGGTTGCTAATTTGATTGTCATTGGGCAAGCAGAGTAGTAATAGGGTTCCCTATCAAGCAAGCAGTAACATATATGCTTGTTACAGCTGTACTCATTCCTAGGGCCTCTAAAAGATCTACTCCTGCCGTCCCAAAATGTAAAGGTGTTTGATGAAAAGTGAAAGGTGTCTTCATGTCTAGTTGAAATTTATTTGGAAGAGAGAGATATGATAATACCAACATACTCATTTCCTAAAAGGGAAAATAGAGAAGTGTAAATGTCATTTCGGGTCATCCAAAAAAGGAGAGTGCGATTTACTTCATTTTCGGACAGAGGGAGTAGTATTCATGTCAACTAATTGGTGTATTGAAGAAACGGATTGAACAGAAATGATGTGTATTCTTTATATATAGCATTCCTGATGTGGAGCGTCCATCTACATGAAGAAGGTCCAAAAATAACACCAAAATTTCCGATAATATGAGAATGGCCATTATTTCATATAAGGCTTTTCTGTAGGTTTGCTATCTAACATTCATGTTTGCTTAGAAATAACCAAAGAATATTTTTTTGGTGAGATAACTATTTTGTTCTTGGATTAGGCAGCTTAAATTCCAGGAAAGTATATTAGCTTCCCTAAGTCCTTGGTTTGAATTCGAGCAAAAATGTGTTCTTTCGATTACGCAAACAATTTCAATGACGTAAACAACAAGATAAATGCATCTTCCATTGTTGGTGTGGTGATAAAACACAGCGTAGTCAACCTCCTTTGCTTAATGTTGAATTCTTTATTCACATAGGTGAATTGTTTAAACAAGGCTCATGGAGATTGTTTGAGTCCATAAAAAGAGTAATGAAGTTTAAATACAACTCCAGACTACCCAGAGCAACAAGACCGAAAAGTTGATCCATGAATAATTCCTGTAGGCCTACATGAACAAATGCATTCTAGATATCCCATTGGGATTTGGGACAATGGACGATGACTAAATGGTAGCCATATGCATAATCAATTGTACACATGTGATTATTGCAAATGATGAGTAAATATAATAATATATGTATACTCCAGTCCAAAGATTGATGTACAGTATACTCCCATTTTAAGACATCCTACAATAAAGTTCACATTTCTTTAAAGGAATGCATTGTGTGAT
This sequence comes from Cuscuta australis, assembly GCA_003260385.1. Classification (NCBI taxonomy): domain Eukaryota; kingdom Viridiplantae; phylum Streptophyta; class Magnoliopsida; order Solanales; family Convolvulaceae; genus Cuscuta; species Cuscuta australis. Next base: position 811,769 of record NQVE01000129.1, on the reverse strand, counting down.
TCATATTATTTCTCTCCTCTGAATAAATCAAAGATTGATATATACTCTCTCCGTTCCATATTTAAGTTTCCACTTTCCTTTTAGGATATCCAACAATAAAGTCCTCATTTCTTTAAATGAATGAGTTGTGTGGTTTATATTATTTCTCTCTGATTAATTTCAACCGTATAAATCCACTTCTTCTTTAACTCGGTGAACGTCAAACCGGGAAATAAAAAAGGAATGGAGTATCTTTTTGCAACCGACCTAGCTTTAAGGCGGTCAATGTTGCCATGTGCACCAACTTTGATGGTATAAATCATCCTGCAACCAGTAAGAGTTATAACTTGAGGAAGAGTACCCAAACCCCACCGTCCCACGTACAACTAGAATGTAACGCACCCATCTCCGCCATAATAGCCTAATGCCAAGTGGTTTTTTTATTGTGAGCGGAAATCTAGGTTGTGGAAATAAGGTTTGGAGTGTCATCATTTGGAGCACATAGAGGTAACGCTTCAAGAGGAGAGACAAAAGGGCTCAATAAACATCACTGAACAGAGACAAATCATGCTCTAAGTTCAGGAGAGTAGTACTGCAAATAATTTAGATTGGCCAGGGCTAAAGGGTCATGTCGTGTCAAAGCAGACACATCCAAAGGTTAGCAGTGAAATTAATATTTCAAATTTATGAAAAAGCTCGGAGCCTTTCTTCATTAAGAATGGACTACACACGGACCTTGTGCACCAGTTTGAATTAAATGAGATAAGGTTGTCACGCAAATATTGATTGTTCTCGTGAAGGACTAACAATGTTGATTTCCAAGATGGCAGGCCTTACAATCTAGAGACTTGGGACTAGATAGACCTAAGAGACCATCGATCAGGAAGACCAGGCTGACACAATATACGAATCCATCTGTTTCGGATAGTGAACGGACCATTTCATTGAAGCTTGGAGAGACTTGGAGTTTTGGATGGCCCAAATGATAATGGATGACAATGAGAGGCTCGGTGGACAAACATGTGACTTGATTTAAAGGACGGAGAAAAATATGCACAGTGAGTCTGTGTGTGACTCAAGCAAGATGCCAATTGTTTTCCAAGTACAGCGGCCTTGCACCATTGCAGAATTAGCCAAAAAGGTTAAACGGTAGTTTAAAGATTGAGTTATATTTACTAAAAGATGTAAGACTAAGAGTCCATTTGGTCCCAATTCTTAGATTAATTCTAGAATGAGGTGTTTTTGAATGGAATAATTGCACTTTCCAAAATCTAGTAAACAACTTGGTTGCGCATTTGGCCGGTCATTTTTACAAGCATTTTTTTATAGAATTGTATGAGACACATGAGCTCATTAGATGGAATCCACTGACTTTTTTGCAGAAATGAGGGGAAGACAGATTCTTCTTTTCAAACTTTATTTCTAGCATCACCTCACTTTAATTCTTGAAAATCAGATAATGAGATCTAGAAACATTGCTCATATTTTTGCTAATCATAACTAAATGGAATTGCAAGGTCACTCTGGGATGAGAATTGACATAATCAAATGACAAAATGTGAACACAATGGAACCTAAATGACCATTTTGGCAAACATAAGACTATAAGAGTGACTCAAGTGGAAGAGATGCAAAGGTAAAGCATACTAATTCCTTTAGCTAGATACTAGAGTCTTAACAATGTTAGCTAATGTTTCTATATTACCACACAAACTAACTTTTCATAATTTTCGTGCCACTCCCCCATGTATCCAAAATGGTAGGATGGAGGGAGTAATTGAATACAATAGCTTTTTTTTAATACACTAGCTTTTATTTCAGACTGTTTTTTATTCTATTAGTAAAATGGAATATGATCGATTTACCCAATGCAAAAATATCACTTGAAATAAAGGATATTAGCATAACGGAGTATAATTGATCACATGGTGACATTTCACTATTTTTTTAGAGAAATATAATTTTATGTTTTGTCAAATTCAAATTGAATAATATGATTTTATTTTACTCTTTATACTGTGGGATTCACCTGGGTTGTTGTTGTTGTTTACTCTTTATACTCCGTATTACAATTACATTCAAATTGGATATGTAAGAAATTGTAACAAAAGTCTTATAGAAAAAAGATGGTGGGGGAGTTAATTAATGCAGTGTATAGGGTCTAACCTGTGCCCGGCATGCTGGAAAAATAAGCCGACAGGTGCCTGAGTATCCTCACCAACCTACAAGGATCAAAAAGACATTTTATAAGGTTGTTTTTGCTTATTGTTTGGTTTGGATGGGAAAAGAAATTATGAGGAGAACAAGAGGTGAGACAGACGAAAACTAGAGATGAGAGAAGGTGAAAATTTAATATTGGTTGGTTTGAGAAGAATGTGAGTTGAGACTTGAGAACGCAAATATGAGTTTCATCCACTAGAGAAGAAAACGAAGGGGGCAGCCCCGCTAATTTGAATGTTTCTTACGGGTTTCCATACACCATATAACTAGTTTCCACACCCTTCTTCTCATTTCTCGCTTCCATATATTTTGGGGAGTAAGGAGTATAACTTTTATGCAAAATGGGAGTATGTTATAGAAAATGGACATACGTTTTAAAATGTGCATTTGAGTGGGAGTGTGGGACATAATGGATTCTTCAAATAAGTGCCGCACCCAGTCCCTGTTTGGGGACTTAGGGACGTCCCGACACCAAAATCCATTATACAATTTGGAAAAGTTGGTGGTTCCACGTTTCCGAACCCGTCCCCAGATAAGTACCCGCCCTTGTCTCGGTGCAATTTAAGATACTGGGTATATTTGGTTTGGTTTTTAACAAAATAGCGTGGATGGTAGCTTGTCTAGAATGGAATGTAATGTGTAACCACTTTTCTGGAAATATGCAATTAACTTGCATTAGTAATTGTAGAATATTTTTTTAGAATAGAATGTTACCTTTGCACAATCCCAGACATTAACTCGACCATCCTCTGCACAACTCCCGAAAACAGATGACTTGTCTGGAGACCACTGGAAAACAACTAAGCTTAGTGTATGGTGATTGGTAAATCATCTAACATGTAATAGTATTGCATTAGCATAAACCAATGGAAAAAGAAAAAAACAGACTTAATACCTGCACACAAAGAACTGCTGCTTTGTGATTTTCAAATCTATAAATTGGCAAACCCACTCCATTTGAAGATAAACTACGCCTATCAAACAAGCAGATAGAACTATCTGCAGATCTGAACAGCAAAACACACAACAAACAATCAGCACACCACAGCAAAAAGTATAACAATAACTAGAGTAATAATACTCCATCCGTCCCTATTTTATCTTCAAAATTTCTTTTTACAAAGATTTTAAATTGAATGGTTGAAATATGTGCAGAGGAGAGCTAATCAATGTGAACCAAAAAATTCTTACTTTTAAAAGAAAATGGGGAGACTTATTAGGTACATTCAAAAAGGGAAAGTGGGAAGATAAAAAGGGATATAGGGAACAACAGTAGACATGTCTTTTTTACATCATTTAAGACATGCAAATAATAAAGTTCCCTTAAGTTTACCGAGAAATACCCCGTTATTATAAGATTGTGATCATGAGGGTTCCAGTCAACACAGTGAAGATCTGCATTACTAGCCTTTTCAACCTGATTTCAAGATGTAAAGATCCCCAAATAAAGAACCTTAGCTTATATAACCATATAGATATATCCATAACCTTCTCACCTCCTAATAAATACAGTAAAATTTTGAATAACTACCAATAGACACATATCAAAGGAATGCAGTTGACCTTCAAAACTGGAGTAGGACCAACTCGGGCATCCCATAGTATAAGGCATGAATCATCCCCAACACTGCAAAATTCCTGAGAACTGCATCATAACAGAAAACCAGTAAAAATCTTCAGATCACAAGACAGAAGAGGATTCCAGAACTATCATCTGTGGAAGTTGTTTTCTATTTCAACCAAAAAAGAGGCATAGTCGCATAGAACTTATTATTACCTTGAAGGGCAGAACTGAACATCTTCCACAGTATCATCATGCCCTTTAAAGATTCCACGAGCTCCAATAGAAGGATTGCCAACAGCTTTAATAGATGAACCAGTTGATTCTGCAGCCTTCTGTGTGTAAGTGGCCAATGTTGAAATGTGGTCCTGAATACTCCACAATACAACAGCTTTGTCCCTTCCTGTCAAACACGATCACACTTGGAGATAGAAACGAAGAACCATTCAAAGTATTCAAGCAGCGTTTTAAGCAAACAAATCTAGAAAAGCTTTTGCACTCATTTAGCAAATTAATAGTGATGCCAAATTGCCAGTGAATTTATGCATATACCAAACACATAGCTTAACATAATGCATGAATGAGATTTCATTTCGTTGCAGAATAAACCATAAATCAGTTTATATAACTTAATGATAACAAACTTTGATGAATTGACAAGAAAAATATATATTGAAAAATCCTACCTCCAGAGAGTACAAGGGGCTCAAGAGGGCACATGCCCAGAGCAAATTCAGCATTATCTTGATGTCCGGTCAATGTCTGCCAATAAATGACCACTTACTGTAAAACAATTGAGGAAGTATCTTGCATTAAACAAATTGCATTAAATTCTTCCTAAAGATTTATTGTCCAAATTAGCCCTCTTAAATATATAGGATATTGTGATTTGTTTATACCAAATTTAGATGTATTTGTTTGAAGCCAAGACTTTCCTCTCACTGAAGGTGGAAATTTCGAAATACATTTTTATGAGGCCAATAACTTGGATACGTAAAGAACTAAAGAGTTCATCTAAGGACACCAAGAGGTGAAAGCTTGGAGGGGTATGACCCTTAAAGTACTGCAAGCTTTACATCAACATTTTTGAATGGGAAATATCAGCAACTATATTTGTTAACAAAATAAAACAGGAATATTTTGAAATAGAGCTGGATGATTGCTTTATTGATTCCTAAAAAAAATACAGGATCTTTTGAACTCTATTTGGTAACACTTCAAATTATGTTTTGTATATCTTTCACTTGCAGGCATCAATAAAAATATATTCGGCTAATTCTCCTTCCCTACTTAAATAGAAGATTAAGCTAATATGTATGGAGTAATTCAGGGGCACAGTGAGTCTATTACACTCACTTAAACGGTTCCAATAATCAATCAAATATCTTCTTGCGTGATCTGAAGCATGGGCCAGAGAACTAGAGTACTAGACCTAGCTATAGTATTTATTTAGGTAGAGATTGAGGAAAAAGATCATGAATACACACCAAATCTGGAACTGACACATTAACTCCAAGAGCGCCTTGCCGATTAGGTTGAGCTTCAACATCCCATATCAGAACCTAATGCATAAATTTTAGAACTTGAAGTGATATTAGAAGTGGTAGATCCTTTCACTAACCATGGGAAAATAACAAAATTGAAAAAGAGAATTATCCAACAACTTACTTCAGGACCATCAGTATGGGTAGCCACTATGTTTTTATTCTGAGGAAGTTCTCTGATCCTGTTCAGCTACAGAACATTTTATAAAAAGGTTCGCATGCTGGATATGTTGTTGTTGTAAGAGTTTATCAAATGACACGAGTCTCCTTACCTTTTCATCCTTTCCTCCTATTTTTCTTACTATCCATTCTCCCCCCCCTACATTTTCAATGTTTATACTTCTAAACCACTACAATTCTACTATTTACATTGTGAAAACAGTATTAGAGCAACCTTTCAAATACAAAGAGAGTATATTACAATAAACAAAACACAAACATTACTTAAGGTACAACTGACAAACAAAACATAACAAACAAGATAAATCTTGGTTTGTGTTTTGTTTACAAGGATGTTGATCTTAACCAGGCTAATTTAACTAAATGAGTTAAAATTGTATTACCGACAGTAACCTAATATGTTTAGTCAATCATTTATTAGGTCAACTAATTTAATTAAACAAAGAACATTTCCAATCTTAATATAATAGTTTCAAATGTTGTTTAAATTGGGTAAGCTCAAATAAGTTTAATGTGTTTTCATTTCACAATTAAGTATAGAAGAACATAAATTTAGTAAATTTAGTAGTTTACACTAACTTTTTCTTCTCCAATAACAAAGCTGCACACACTGTTTTTAATAGATTTGTGTAATGGATATATTATAGCTTAGGGTAGGTTGAAGTCTTAGTGCCCGTTTGGCAGTCCAATTTCCTTTATGTTTAAATTTTCTACTAAACACTAGTGTATGTTACTTTATTGTCTTAATAAGCTGATAGTTAAAAATGATAGTCCAAGGTAATTTTGGAAAAAATGAAGAAAAATATTTCTCTTACCTTCATAATTTAGTTTTTTTAAATTATTAAGAAATGCACCACTAGAAAGACAAGTTTTCAATCTGATGTGATACCATGAAAGAAATTCAGACTGAGTTGAGGTCACTAAAGTGGACCACAAGAGTATTGTTAACCTCCTACTATGCACATGGATCCACCCAACAACAAATATAGTTGATAATCAATCGCCTTACACCTTACCCCATAAAAAGATCCAAAGTCTTAAGTGTCAAGTTCAATATACATCTTGTATTCTCTGTTTCTCTTTCATGAGTTAAACAATGTGTAAATAGCAACAGAAAGGCGCACATACCTCTCCTGGATGGAAAATGGTTTTGTACTTTCTGACATATGGCGAGTGTGGCTCCACATTGAACTAGAAATCAAGTAAATAAGCAATAAAAATCAAAACAATGAAAAGTATAAAGAAACTAGTAGAACTCGAATAAACAAAAAGTTCACGGTACATTCTTTAGGTGGCTTCCTCTAGCAATTCTTGCTCGAACCACCTCACAGTTAGCTATAATCAATGTGTTTGGTGCTGATTGATCTGTCTGATGAAATTGATTACATGAAAATGTAGGAGCATTAACCAATTGAAATATAAGATGCTCAGCATACACTGATGAATGGATTTTTTAATCAATTAAGTTCAAAAGCATGAAAAAACTGCACATATATGAAATCAAAGAAGGGAATGAAAGAAAACAGATTATGGCATCAAGCAACAAATATTGACGAGGTGATGATGAAATAAATGAAATAGATGGATATGTAGGATGTGTTTGGTTCTGGAGGAGGAGAAGGAAGCAACCATCTCACCTCCCCCTGTTTGGGTTAAGTATTAGTAAGGGGAGGGGGTCAACATTTATTCCTTTCTCCCATCATTTGCCCCCTTACCTTTGCTCCCACCCCTCCGAAAAACAAATGAGCCGTGTTCCCATCCCTTTCCTCTCTCAAACCAAACACACCTGTAACTCTGTAAGTAGTCCAAACTAGGTGGTGGAGATTACTCATTACAATCCACTGATCAGCGATCAGTAAAGAACATTGGACTATGAGAAGATAAAATTTCTCAGAAATAGAGTATCAATATATGTATAAGTTATTTTTCAGTAATCAGTATACAAGATTTAGAGTGAAAATTTAAAATGGCAACAGATGGTTTTCTAGTGGAAAAATATAAAATGCCATGTAAACCAAAATAGTAGCACGATAAAAAAACAACAATATGATTAGCTTACTGCATTACTATTGTAAAATCAACATCTCTAATCCTTGGCAAGACATGTGTACATTTCACCCTCTCCATACCCTACTTCTAAGTGGAACTTACTAAATTTGTTTGACATGGTTTATTACTATCGTGAAATCACAATATAAATGTTAAAGATTATGAAACCGTGGTTTTCACAATTTCAAGTTAATGCAATTGCATAAAATTAGACTTACCTGCTCAGACAGGTAAAGCCGCTGGAGAATTTTGTCACTGTGCTGCTCAACCACAGGACCCCACCTATCCACAAGTCATTCAAATATCCAATTATGAACAACAAATCTTGTTGATGGAAAGACAAATCACAAATTCAAAAAATATAGTGATTATTTTTTGCAACACTAAAACGGAATCCATTAAACTACACGAAGGGGCTTTAGCAATCCAACATTTCAGCCAATAGACGATACTGAATCGTTTTCCCTTACTACAAGTCTACAACACCAACAGAAATGTGTGCTTCACTTTAACCCTATTCCATACAAAACTGAACCCCAAAATTGAGCTCAGCAAAGAGCTTTCATGTGAAGGACTGCATTAATCTTTAAAAACCAGGACTGCGATTTACCCGCATGAAAGGGAAGGCCAGACGAGATTATGATGGGCGATCCAGTCATAGAGGATCGGAACAATTGACTTCCACTGATCATACTTCTCATCGGAGATTGATGCAGCTGGTAGGAGCTCAGAGGCCCCCGCTGCGATTTCGTTGCTGTTGCGGGTGCCGGGCCGCGCTTTGGGTGTAGATGCGGCGGCGGCGGCGGGTGTGGCTGGAAGCTGCGAATCGCGGAGTTTGGGCTTTTTGTTGGTTGAACCCTTGGGACGGCCGCGCTTTCGAGGCTGCTGCGGTGGCTGAAACTGTGGTGGAGGAGGAGGCGTTTCCATGGTGGAGAAAAGTATTTTGGTGGGAAAAAAAGTTCAAAACCCTTGTGGTGGGCTAGTTGGCCCCCTCCCTGTCAGACAGATGCGGTGGGGACCTTTGACATTAATGAATATGGAGTCTATATTCCCTCGCCGTAAAATCCGTATTACTCGCCGCTCAGTCGCGTGAGTAAATTTGTTTTCCGTTTTGACTCGCGGAATAAACGGAACAAATTGAACTAAATTAAAGGGTGTGGACGTGTGGTCCTTATAAAAGTTTGCAAATTCTTTTGTGTATTTTAAGGTTCATGTTCATTTTATGAAACGTAGTTAATTTAAAGCATAAATGAAGTAGGTCTTTGCAAAAAGAGGAAACACTGAAGGGGGTAGGGAGTGCGTTCGGGTCAAGACGGGATGGGGGAATTTACCCAAAGGTTATGGAGCAGGAACCGTCAATTTTACAAACAGGACACCAGAACACTCCCAAGTCATCCCATGACATGAATTCCCAATGTCATGAGAACTGCCCTCTTTTTTGATTCCAATCGAATTCCAGACTGTTGGTTCCAAATCAAGAACAGATTAGAGACCGCGACCGTGTCTATTCCTAGTTTTCCTAGTGTGGATTTAACAAATATAAGTAAAAAGTGTTGATATAACCATTTAAGTTGAAAATTTAACGTCCTTAATTAAATCAGTCACATTGTGGTCATATCTACTTATTGGAAGTAGTTAATTGGCATGATAAAGAAAAATTTAAAAATTGTAATGAAACTTTATGTATGGAAGAGCGAAAATTCTGTGAATTACGCCATTCTAATGAAAGATTAGTTGAACTTTATCATCAACTGTCTTTTAATCAAGTGAATTAACATCCACCAAAAACCATTCAAATGCTAAAACTAATTACTTGCACACAAAAAATCATTAGTCATTAGTACAACAAACATTTCCAAATAAATTGACTAGAGTAAATCACTCCAATACAAATGGGAAACGAGAAAGGTTTGTAATTCCAAAATTTTAAGTATATATAATTATATATATAGCTATAGCTTGGTCTAGTTTTACACTTTTCTTCATTGTCCATAAACTAAAATACTGTCTTCAATCCAAAAATTTCTGATCGATGTAGACCGATATCTACGTTGACTTGCCACCTGCATCTTGGTTCTTTCAAAATCTGCGACCCCTACTGCCGCCGCCACCACCACCTCTTCCGCCTCTCCAACTCCTCCCACCGCTAGAGAAACGGCCACCACCGCCACCAAATCTTCCACGGGGTGCCGGTTCCCTTTCTTGAAGGGGAGGCAATTCTTTTACGACTTCCAGCTTTGCATCATATACTTTTTTTGAACCTGCAGAGGATGACATGCCAAGAGTTTGATCACATATATGCCTACCTATACCAAAAACAGTCCCAATTACTTATTTTTATTACTTATTGGCAATGTTCTCTTCCACTTATTCTTACTACTTATTGGGAACAAATCAAATCAGAAACAGCTTTAGCTAGAATCAGAAACAGCTTTAGCTACAGATTTTGGGCCTGTTTGGGAATAGCGTTAGAGATTAGCGTTAGTGTTAGCGTTTTGAAAAAGCTATCTACGGCCAGCGTTTAGCGTTCGCGTTTTCAAAGTAATCTGAACCGTTAAAATTTTATCCAAAACGCTAATGGTAATCTCTAACGCTATTTCCAAACAGGCACTTTGTTGAGTTTGGAGTCAAAATTTGACCAAGTCTACAAAATTTGGGGGCATAATTGAAGGGAGTGGGGTGGGGTGGGATTGGGTTGGTCCGGGGTGTTTAACAGGGGGTTAGAGGTAGGAACCGTCAATTTTTTTAATGGATCACCATAGGCCTATTGGTCATCCCATGGTTAGCAATGTCATGGGAACCACCCCATATTTTAATTGTTTACAAAAAGGTGTTAAACAAACTAAATGAAGCACCATTTCAAGATTCCAGTCATCTTTTACCAAACAATGACTTGTTCATTTAGTCACATATGTTTCTTATTCATTAATTACCAAAGAGATCAACTAATAATACGGAGTAAATCATACCCTCCAAAAACGTTTCTACATCTTCAGTGGACACATCAAAGACTGCCCCTTTGCCATCTGCTGTCAAAGTCAGCCCTTTGATTGACTCAGCTGTCTCTTCAGGTAAGAACCTTCTCAAGACATTATACACAAAACTGGCAAAAAGAAAACATACAAGGTAAGCAAGCAAATTAGCAATAGATGACTTCATATATCAAGTTTGGTACATGTAAAATGAATAGTGTTTTCAATGAGTTAATTTTGAAAGAAGAAAAAAGTTTTGCACTCCCACTGCACAAGTCCCAATGCAAAGCAACCATTGTTTATTATTATTTTTTTGGGGGGAGGTGGGGTAGCTTCCGCTCCATGAGGGAGAGGGAGCATTTTGGTTTATATAGAAACGGAAAGAAATGGTCTTAAGTGCTTACTCATGTCCCATGTTTTAGTTTAACCTAGAATAATTTACCAATTTCAGCAATGCCCTTACTCTAACCATTCATGGACATTAATAGTTCAAAAATGATAAATCATATAAGCATAATATGTGCACATTATTACTCCCATTTTAACTTTAGTGTCGTTTGAGGTTGCATACAAAGAAAGCTATAACCTTTATACAACCAAATTATAATATGACTAGAATACCCAACTTAATAAATAAAAGTACTATGTAGCATTTACGGAAGGAGAAAATGATCAATCAATGCTTTTCTGGAATCCTAAAGGAACAATTATTAGAGAGCAAAAGTTTTCTAAAATAATGTTTTAAAAGACGGGTTTGTAGTATACTAGTATTAAACAAACACCAACACAAAAATTGAAACGGGACTTTTGAAAGTACTTAGCACTCTCAAACTAACTTTGTAACATCTAAGATTTGTCATCTATTTTACAAACTGTCCTCGCCATGTAGTCACTCAAATGTACTTCATACTTACTCCATACAATTTTTTAAAAGTGAGATTTAGTAATAACTGCAATGCAAAGCCAGAGCTCAGAAATGAAGGAGAAGAACACTTAAATTTTTTAAAAATGAGATTTATAAAGAGTGTTTTTTTATGGTTTAGTATCGTCATATATCCCTTCTCCAACACACCAAAAACCTTGGTAATATATTTTTCCAAACTTACTATACCAAGTTCATTCACCAAGTAATGTTTCTAAATACACTATATTTAAGAGCCTACTTCCCCACCTCCATTTGTTTTTTCCTGAATCCTTCTCCAAGCCACCAAAAGACTTTGTAGGGATGACTTATGCTATAAGTTCTTTACAAGTACTCTCCTTTAAACACTAAAGAGCAAAAGCACCAACCTGATGCTTTCCGAAATAAGCACCAAAAATGTTATTCTACAGTTGAGGTACTTTTAAAATTTCATGTCAAACACTACTTGAGAAAATGTTCAAATGAGCTTCTCTTAGCATTTTACTATACAATTGTCACAACTCACAACTTCATGACACAAACCTGAAGGTCAGACACCAAATGCAATTTTCTAATATGAGAAATCAAATAACACATTGAATTCTTACGAAGGTGAGTAGACGGGTCTTCCACTCTGAAGATGTAGAGTAACACAGTTCTCCAAGGAAGTAAGGAGTGACCGGCTCTTGATTTCAGTATATCCCTGAAAAGTGGGTAGATGTGCTCAGAAATGGCCATTTATTGAATTCAACCAACAGAAACAAGAAACACAAACTTACAACAGCCTTTGCCAGTGCCTTTGCAAGCAAATCTGCTGGTGATAAAGCAGAGGTCTTTAGGAGATGCTCAGCGGCATCCTTGAAAGGAGGTATTACACTTCACAATTTTGATAATAAGAAAATTAGCCAAGGTATAAGACAGCTATAATTTGAAAAAAAATCATACAATAAAGTGTGTTCTGTACCTATCAGACATTCCTTCAATTTGCTCTGCAGCTTCTTTTCCCATAGCTTTAGCAATATCAGATGGCTGTGGAGCAGCTATATGCTCAAACTTGACACCAGATTCTCTTTCTATCCTAGTAATGTTGGACCTCTTAGGATCATAAAGCATTACAGCCACACCAGTATTTCCTGAAGAACATATAGAAATGCATGCATTCAATAAATATTCCTTGAAGATAAATCTATGTGACACTAGGATCAGCAACTCACCTGCCCTTCCTGTCCTTCCTGATCTATGAATATAAGCTTCTACATCACGTGGAGGCTCACACTGATATAGCATTATCACCTTCAGTAAATGAAACAACTTTTGCTAATAGTGCATCACTACCATATATTGTAAAAACAAACCTGGATAATTAACTCGACGTTATCAATGTCTAATCCACGAGCTGCCACATTTGTGGCTACTAATGTCATGAACTTGCCTGATCTGAAACCAGCTAGTGTAACCTGGAAAATCATGTGATGAATATTAATTGCATTCTTCAATGTAGCACCAGAGAAATGCAGCACATGCATTGAGCAAGTTTTACCTCACGTTGGGACTGCTGTATATCTCCATGTAAAGCATGAGCTCCATGCAACGTGCCAGCAAGCTCAGAAGCATAACCCTTTGTTTCAGTGAAAATAATAGTACGACCTCCACTATAATCATGTCATGAGATAAGAGTGTGAGAATATTAAATCAATAGATTTTGCAAGTCACAGATTATGAATATTCAAAAATGAAAACAACAAACCTGCTGTAGGATCTAATAATATCAGGAATAAGCTGGGATCTGGCTGAACTTGAGCATGGAATAATAATGTGTCTGACACTTGTGCTGGCCTTCATTTTTTGATTGCCAACGATGTCTACAGTTTTCTTATCTGGTTTGAGGAACTTAGAGGCAATCTAGACAAGCAAAGGAAGGCACAAAAGAGTCAGGGTGTGACACATAACGAAAAAATAACACCCAGAAATTTGACATCTCGAAGTTCAACTACATTTATGTATCCCTTTACCAACACGCAGGAAAAATATGTCGGATGAATATTAAACCTGTGGTGAAAACTACTTGAATTTGAGCTAACAATGATCTATATTCAGACTGGCTTTTTTTGGTTCTTGAGAGGGTTCCATGGTAAATTCATTTATCATTTGGGCTGTCAAGCAATATGCTCAAGCATGCTTTGTTTAACATTCATAACTTGGTTACTTGTGTTCGACTCATTAAACTATTAAATGAACCTAAATATAAACAAAAACAGTGTCTCACAATTGTGTCTGTAAAGTTGTACAACAAATCAGGTGTAGTCTCACAAGTTGGAGGACAAAATGTACTCAGACCTTACCTCCACCATGGGAGATGGAGATTGGAAATGTTTCCGATAGACTCTCTGCCCAAAGGGATAAGACTAAAGGTCTTGATTTTAATTAATTGATATAAACTGATACTCTTGTGTTTGAGGGACCTCACTGGATTGTTTTTGAATTTCTTACTCTTTTAACTATGACTTACAACTGATCTCAATAAATTACACAAAGATGAAGCCCACATGAAACAAGTTTGATGCAGCAAATAGATTTGACAAGACTAACATGTTTAACCCAGTCTGGCAATGTTGCGCTGAAAAGAAGTGTTTGAACTTGATTTGCGTCTTTCACCGCACCTATAATTTAAAAGATGAAAATATTTATTATGGATAATAAGTATGAACAATGCTCATATTCTAAAAATGTAAACTGGACTAGCAAATTTTAAAGCTCTCAATGACTACAGCAGCTGACATATTACAACAAATAATTACAGATACCTAGAATAAATTCAACGTCATCAACAAAACCAATCCTCAGCATTTCATCAACTTCATCAAGAACACGAAACTTCAATGAGCTGAAGTCAATATTCCCCTTTTGGATATGATCCTGAAATATATGCAGAAAAGATATTACTCTTTTGGTTTAAAAGATTACAAATCTAGTCCAAGATTAAGCTTTAAAAAGGCTACCTTGATCCGTCCAGGAGTACCCACTACAATGTCAACACCACTTTTTAAGTGACGTTCTTGTTGTGCATAGGGAGTATTACCATACAAGCAACAAGAAGATAGCCCCAATGCACGACCATAAACTTCAAAGTCAGCAAACACCTGACTAGCCAACTCTCTGGTAGGTAAAAGCACCACAACACTGGGTGGTCTACCGTATCCAGTCTTTCGGGTAAGCTTAGCTGGACCATTTGTTAATGACTCCAATATGGGCAAAACAAATGCCAGTGTTTTACCCTGCATTTTATGAAACAAAAAAAACATTGAGAACAAAAAAAGATTTAATTTTAACCATTTGAATTAAAAACAAGTTTAGATTAACTATCAATAAATAGTAAATTTTCCAATATCACCCAACATTCTAAAAAATATGTAGAGATTGTCCAAAGACATGTGTAAGCAACAGCAAACGAAGAACGGGAAACACCTGGCCAGTACGAGCTCTACCAACCAAATCAGTGCCATCCAGAACGATATCAAAGGTCATAGCTTGAATCTCAAAGAGCGATTCAATTCCCTTGGCTTTCAAAGCGTCTCTCAGAGGAGCCGAAATTCGGAAACGTGTAAGCGCATTTGGATTCTCCTCAGCACTCATAGCCTCCTCAGACAACTTGGCCTTTTTCTTCTTCTCCGCCTTGATACTCACCGGCTCCACCAGCTCCGAGCTCGTCTCACTACCCTGCTCGTGTCCTCCATTGATCTCCGAAGCTTTCCGCTTCTTATCCTTCTTCTTACTGGACTTTTTCTTTACCAAGCTCCCCTCCGAATCAGACTCCGAATTGAGCTTCTTAGCCTTTGACTTCTTCTCTTTCTTTTCAGAGAAGGGGGTTTCAGAGGCCGGTTTAACATTCTTCTTCATCTTCTTCTTCAGGTCTTTGAGAGAATCAGATGACATGGTTTCAGGAACAATGGCGGAAGGCATAGCTCAGCTCTCCTGCGCTAAAGAATGTTGTTACGGGAAAGCACTTTAGCAGGAGAGGCGAGAGGTGGAATTAGGGTTTAGTTTTTATTATTTATATCAGCTGCAACGGTGGAAAGAGAATTGCCCTAAGCCCAAAACACATTTTTTGTGTTAAGAAAGAGTCCAAATTTTTGGATTTGGTTTTGTTTCTCTCAAATCTTCTCGTTTCGATTTTTTGTGATTTTTAATTAAAATTGAATAACGTGAGTGAGGTATATAAATATTGTAAATGCCATAATTTTGATATTTTAAATGTTAAAAAGGGTAATGAACATATCTATGAGGGACAAATAAGGATGGAGAGAGTAATACGGAGTAAAAATCAAAAACCGGATTGAAAATAAAGCCCGAATTCCATTCGGATTGAGCAATCATATGTGTATGCACATTAGTGAATAATTACATTAATATGGTTTCAAATCTTTATTTTTATTTTATCATTTGAACTAGTTAAATACTTATATTACTTACTCTCTATCTCCAAAATAAAATATCATATCTAAACATAATGTAAAATTCAATATGTTTTAAATTTATTTTCTTTTATAAATTGGTATAAAAATGAAAAATATAACTTACATAAAAAATGATCGTTAAAATTTATATAAACTACGATTAAAAAAAAATTCTCTCCCCTCTCATGCAATATTGTGTGGTTGGCCAAATATGTATTGTGAATTGTATTTAATTTCACTCAATTTGTATTTAATTGCATTCAATTTCACTCAATTTCAACATATTTCTATCTTTATCTTTATCTTTATATATAAAAAAAGAGAGTTAACCTCCTAGAAATTTGACATGTGGAATGTCTACTAAGCTATTTTTTACATGTCATCTTCCATCACATTTATGACTCTTTGAAAATTTGACATGTGGCGATATTTATGTGGCACTATTTTTTGACAAATTATCATTTATTTAAGTAAGACAATCAAAAAAACCAAAAAAATAATTTGTTAGAAATTTATGAAAGGCAATCAATTACAAGTTAAGTAAATATATAATATACTTAAACAAATATTTAACATTAACTCAAAAAACAATTCAATATGGGATTGACAATTTAAAACACTACAAATAATACTTAACATGAGATTAAAATAAAAATTTAATTTTTATTCAAAATAAAATTATTAAAATTTTAATAAATCTTTTATATATAAAAATGAGACTCAGATAGAAAGTTGATATGTGTATTTATTATGTGATTTATTTCACTTAATTTCAGACAAGAAAATATGATATAAATATTTTAGGATGACATTTTTTGAATAGATTTAAATATGAATTTAGATTTTCGTTTTATAATAATATTCTTTTCTAATTCAACATTTTTTCTCTTTATGTATAACAAAGCTTTCAATTAATAAACACATAACTTTTTTCACCTTTAAAAAAAATTATACGAGTATTTGTTTATTAAGATACGCTTTAAAAAATTAATTTTAAATCTATTTATTTGAATAATGATATAAAATTAAAAATACTAAATATATTTTCAAAACTATATTAAAAAAATTAAAAAACTAGATTATTGGGTTATACTAATCTTCAACTAGAAAAAGTACTACACATAATTTGGTAGTTTAAATGTATTAATTTTATGATTTGATTTAATGACTAGAAAACTTATTACGTTTTAGACCATTTATGACCTAAATTTAAAAATATATTATTTTTAATTATCTATTAGCAAATGATACTAAAATTGAAATATATAATATAGTTAATCAAAATATGTGTCATCATACCATACTATGTTTCCAAAAACATTCTTTATAATTTCAACATCATCGAATAAATTTAAATATGGAATATAGGTCTTCCTTTTAATTAGAATATTCTTCTTAATTTTACATTCTTTTCCATTTCATTTATAATAAAACTTTCAATGAATAAATAAGATTTGTTTCATTAAAAAAGATACTCTCTTTGTCTCCAAATAAATTTTATATTTGTTTATGGTATGCTTATTAAATGAAGTTAATTTTTGTTTTATTGATTTTAACATTGACGTAAAAATATGAAATACTCCTGTATATTTAAATCTCTAAACTAATATTTTATAAAACAAAATACACCTAGACTATTTTTTAATGATAAACTATTTAAATCAAATAAATTTAAAAATAATGTTTTCTCGGGCATGAATGATTACTTATTCAAAAGTAAAAGAAATAATAAATAAAATTTACCAAATGTATTTACAATTTTTCATTTAGAATTATAGGATTACTAATATTTTTTATCTAAAAAGTTATTCTTTTTTCGAGGATAGGGCACTGGTAGCACCCATGCTTGAGGTTGTAGAAATGGTAAATGATTTTTTCATATCCCTCATTCTTGGAGATGAAGAGGTTTGATTATTCATGCCACGAAGATTTAGATGTAAGTGTTGATGTCGATTGAATAACAGCTGAGTTTTTGAAAAAAATTCAAATGTTCGAATATGTCAAAACACAAAATAGTTTTTAAAAAGGGGTATCAAAATAGTTTGAATAGTTGCGAAAGAGTGTTATCGATGTTTACATATCTCGGATAAATTTAGTACCATCTTATCTAGGACTACAGTTGAAGTTCTAGAGAGGATAAGTCTCAATAGTTTATGTTTTGCAAAAACTATCAACAAAAGCGAAGATCAACATTTTAATTTGTTAGATTATTTTTAATCAATTCATTCGTCATTCATGATCAGCTTTATGTTGTTGTTTCAAGACTGGAGACAAAAACAAAATTACAAATATTGGCTCTAGATGACAATAGAAATCCTAGCAACCATATCAAAAATTTTGTATATCCTAAAATCTATCACAAAATTTTGTATTAAAAAACACTTTGTTGAGTACACATTCAATTCTTCAAATATTATTTATTCGACTTTGGAATTTTCGTCTATTGTATTAAAAATCATGTAAGAAATATATATATTTATTTCAAAAAAAATATTAAATTAAAAATGTTCTAAAATCGACAAAAATTTGGTTCGATCTCGTGCGTTTATTATAATAAACAATACTTTCGAGTATACCGGAGATATCTCATCACTCGGACTATGGCCTTCTAGTGCTTAGTGCTTGGGTTGCTTGTATGCCTACTTAGTTTGCTAATTGCACAAGCTAAGTCTGGCCGTGTGCAGCTCATGAGGTACATCAGGCTTCCGATATCTCTCGCATATTCATTTTGTGAATCACTATTCCCTCGTGATTTACCCAGGTGAACATTCACGTCTATGGGTGCTTTAGCCACTTTAGTATTATCCTTGTTGAATTTTCCAAGGATTTTGTCAATGTAATGGGATTGACTTAAGCTCAGACTATTTGGTCTTCTTATTATTTTGATTCCAAGAATCACAGCAGCCATACCCAAATCTTTCATATCAAATCATGCGTTTAACATGTCCTTGGTGGACTTTACCATCCTTTCGTTACTTCTAATGATGAGTATGTCGTCTACATATAGACATATAATAAGATATCTTTCAGGTGTGTCTTTAAAGTACACGCACTTATCTGACTCATTGATCTTAAAACCAGTATTCATCATTACTTGGTCAAACTTATCATGTCATTGTTTTGGTGCTTGTTTAAGATCGTATACTGATTTTACGACTTTGCTGACCTTATTTGCTTGGCCCAGAACCTTAAACCACTCATGTTGTTCCATATATATGTCTTCATCTAACTCGCCTTTTAGAAAAGCTATCTTTAGCTCCATTTGGTAAACATCCAAATTCCGTAAGGTTGCGAATGTGATGATGATCCTGATAGAATCTATCATAGTCACTTATGCGTAAGTATCAAAGTAGTCATATCCTATTCTAGGGTAATCCAAAACTAAGCAGAATCGCATTCATCATGTCCTTTAGAGTGCAATTTTTCCGCTCCGCCACACTGTTAGACTGTGGAGTATAAGGTGGGGTTACTTGATGCATAATTCAGTGTTGTGCGTAAAACTCTTTGAGCGGAGCATCATACTCTCCACCTCTATCGATTCTCAATGCTTTAATTTTGCGACTAAGTTGATTTTCCACTTCATTCTGTTGCCCAACACCTCATCTTTGCCTTTTAGCAAATAGATATGACAAAATTTTGTACTATCATTGACAAAAGTAATAAAGTACTTATTACCTTCTCTTGAAGGCGTCGTTCAAATATTACACAACTCAGTGTGAACTAACTCTAGAGGTTGAGTTTTGGAAAGAACATCGTGTTGACTTGGCCTCAACACAAGTTTTGCACTTTTGAGTTAAGTCAATTTTAAATTTAGGAATGTGTTTCATGTTAATTAATTTCTGAATAGATGCATAATTAACATGTCCTAGTCTACCATGCCATAAACTAAAAGACTCATGGACAAGATTAACTTTTCAGATTCAAACACCGTTCGAAAATCGTGTTTGATTTGCATTGATCCCAACACTAGATTATTTCGAATATCTGGCACGTATAACACGTCATTTAGTGTTAGTTCTTTGCCAGAGGTCATTTTAAACTTAATCTTTCAAATTCCATGGATTTCGGATTGGGCCGACTTTCCCATCCACACCTTGTCACCCGAGGTCTCTTGAAATTCATGGAACATGCTCTGGTTGGAGCAAATATATCGTGTGGCTCCTTTGTCCACAAACCATTTTTTGGGTTTGACCCGACAAAGTTTACCTCGGTGACAACTGCATTTAGGTCCAAGTTCTCCAACTCTGAGCAGAGAGCCTCACTATTCTTCTTATTCTTTTGAGGCTTCTTTTTTTTTTGCAGTCAGAGGAGCGATGACATGTATTGTTACAATTGTAGCATTTCTCTGCAAACTTAGAAATTCTACCTTTAGGACCCAATTTTTTCTAGTCCTTACCATGTGAGTAGCCTAACGGATGCTCAACGATGTTTGCATTCGCACCTCCACTTCTCCAAGCAAGCCCTTCCTCTTGGATCCTTAAGTGTGTGAGGAGTTACTCTAGATTTAGCTCAGTCCTCTTGAGCTTTAGGTCTGCACAGAAGTCTTCCCATGACTGAGGGAAGCTTGTGTATAATGGCCACCACTTGGAAGACCTCAGTGACGCCCACTTTTTCTTCATTGCACTTATTGAAGATAACTGTGAGCTCCTCGACTTGGGCGACAACGGATTTACTGTCAACCATTTTGAAGTCAAAGACTTTTTTGATGATGAACTTCTTTGTGCCAGCATCTTCATCTTGATATTTCTTGTTCAAGCTCTCCCAGAGCTTCTTTACGAGTCTGGTGTGGTAATAGACGGGGTACAAAGTCTTCGTTAACCCCTTTAGATTGTAGTTCACACAAAGGTAACTGTTGTGATCCAAAGTCTGATTTAACATTACCACGAGGGGGTCACAATTTTCGGTCACCTGAGGAGGGTCTTGCTTGAGGTACTCAACAAACCTAGGACCGTCAAGAAGAACATCATCTTTTGTTGCCACATTTTGAAGTTCGTACCATTGAACTTTGGTGGCGTCTTGATCGTGCTTGGAGACACAGATATCAGCCCAACAACGTTGGGTGTGAGACCGAAAGTTCTGCTTGTAGTCCAATGTGGTCCGACAAACGGATTGACCGATCCGTTGAATCCCGTAGTTGGTCCCATCAAAGTGCTCACCGGTACGGCCGAAGCCGATGTCATTTCAAGAAAGAGGTTCGTCGGTACGTAACCTGCGGAGTGCATCCCCAAGGTCCCAAACCCTGGAACCGGGGTAGGAGCCAACCCAAATATGGAACTCGACATCGAGAAAGAGGTCATGGTAGCGGCCCCCACACTGGACCCGAAGGGTAGTGGTGATGAGCTCACTTCCAAGCCGATCGATGTAGTTCCCGCTGGAACTTCAGAACTCATTCCATTGCTGGAGGAACCCACGATGCCAAATCCAAAATCCATTATACTACCATAAGATTGTTGAGTACAGTAAGAGTTTACGGCGGGAAAAGTAAAAAGAAAATAACCGTTTGGATTTTACAACGAGGAAAGTAAAATAAAATAATAAAGTAGAAGGTCGTTGGTGGTCGGAAGCCGAACGGAAGAAGAAAAGAAAGTGGAGTCGTCAGAGCTTTCCTTAAGGTAGTATCGTCCGCCTCCCGCACTTGCTAACGTGGACGATCTCCTTTTTTCGTCCTTCATAAATTGCTTTTAGCATACCAATGCTAGCATATAAATGGTGGAAGATGAAAGGTCCAAAACTGATGTGGGGTGCATAGGTTCAGGGCCGGCCCTGGGGGTAGGCATAGGGGGCCGCCGCCTAGGGCCTATTTCATAAGAGGGCCCATAATTATTTTTTCTCCAAATAGTACTAGTAATGTATTATTGTAAAAAATAGTAAGTTTAAGGTTTTAAGCTTTCAAATTTAAGTAAATATATAAAGTAAAATAATAATATGACACACTCAATCATTTAATTTCATCAAGTGATATTGCTCTTTATTCAGGAGTCCTAAGCTACACACAGTTTTTACCTTTTTGAGGAGAGTTCCTATAATGCAGTAAGTTAGCTTTAAATCTTCATAGTTTAAGAACTATTTATATGCTTTTCAGTGATGTTTAAACCTTTAAATATTGTTTAAACTTTGTTTCCTTGTGCCTTTGAACTTTATAGCCGAATTATTATGAATATGTTATATATAATACAAACTGCAAACTCATATTATTCCATCACTTATCCATATTAGTTCTTTCAATAATTTTTAGTTTGGACAATTTATAAACGCAAAGAGAGAGAGAGAGCAAATTCTAAAAATAAAATTTCTTCTAGGAAACCTGCAGTAGTTTCAATCAAATACTTGCAAGTACAAATCTACTCCCTTCATTTGAGTCTATTTTAGTTTTTAAAGCAATTTAGAAGCTAGAACTCCTCCACTTTCACTCACTCACAAATACTCCCTCCGTTCATGTATGATCTTCCCATTACGCGTTACGAGGCTTGACCGACATTAATTGTCCTATTAGTGAGTAATGTTCTAGCGCATGCAATAGTGATGTCTTCATTCTTTTCACTCTCCTTAGTCAAAAAAAGTGATAGAGAGAACAGCATTTGCATCTACAAATGACACACAAATATTACATACGTCTAAAAGTTTCAATCTATGGAAATTGAATTTGAAATCAAATAAAAAAAAAAGTAACAATCACAAGATATATGAACAGATTTTTAAAGAAATCCTAATAACACCTTGAAATAATTAAAGTCAAGTTATTTTAACATCACAATGCTACGTACGTATAATAAGCAAAACCTGATGTTTTTGGCATCAAAGTAGCAATTAAGTTTCACGTCGCTATCTTTTAAAACAGAAAAAAAATGTCTTTTCTATCTTTGGGGCCTGCATGCATTACGCATGATTAGTAAAATAGCAATGGTTGCGGAAAAGGAGCAAATAGAAAACCATGAGAACTGGTAGATGATTACATTCATGATGGGGTTAATTATATTCTTAAGGAGATGGTAATTAATCTGCCTAAGCGATGAATCAATGCAAAAAGTCTGCCTATTTTTGGCGAAGAATATATTCGCGTATCTCGATGAAGCTAGCGAAGCGAAGAAGACGGAATGATACGTGTGGTATCATTCTTCCACGCTTCAAGGAAATTAACATAATCTCTAAATTTAAAGGCTATTGTTTCAAGGTTTGAGAGGTGTTTCTTGGGAAAGGCGGAAGAAGGCGGAACTTTCTTGGGAAAGGCTTTTGCGGTTAAGTCAAAGAAGTGATACGCGCGTGTAACCTTACGTGTCGTAAATATAAAAATTCGAAAGTTGTCACTTTTCTACCCATCAAACTCTCAAATTTATATATAAAGAATGAAGGATTAAAAATATGATCGCGCATCCATATATTTCAAAGTATAACTTTAAGTAGGGGTGTTCATTTGGATATATCCTATCTGATCCGATCCATTTTTTTGGATAACCGAAATTTTCGGATCGGTAAATATTTATTCCATCTCCGATCCAAAAATTTCCAGATACCCGAATTTTGCATATCCAAAATTTCGGATCGAATCAATGGAATATCCAACAAAATTATACTTCCTCCGTCCCTAAATAAACTTCCCTTTTTGACTTTTTGAGGATTTAAGGGAGAGATATTTTTGTGTTGACTTTCCAAAAATATCCTTGATGTGATGTGTAAAAGTAAAATGTGATATGTAGATTATTAGTAAAAAGATATGATGTGATAGGTAGGGTATAAAAAAGTAAGGAGTGAAAGTGGTTTTTTAAGGGAAAATAGAAGTTTATTTGGGGACAAAGAAAAAACGAAAGGGAAGTTTATTTAGGGACGTGGGGAGTATTTTTTTTTTTTGAATTTTTATTTTTTCAATAATTTTAAAAAAAAGGATTCAAAATTATTTTTTATTTGATAAAAGAAATATTTGCACTAAATAGCACTAAAACATAAGTCATTTTCCTAAATAGTACTTAATAATGTCCATACTTTCCAGTTATGGCGAACATTTACTTGAATAATGACTAATGAATATTGACTAAAAGTGCTACATTGGGAAAAAAACACATGTGATACTATTTAGAAAAAGTCATTATGTTTTAGTACTATTTAAGTAAAAATTCCCATTGTTAAAATATTAGAGATAGTAAATTAGACTTGAATTTGAAGTCAACTATATTTTAAATGTAATAGTTACATTGATAGTGTTATCATAAGTCATAATTTTATAAATGTATAAAAAAGAATATCAACATTATTGACAAATAAAGCATAGACAAAAAGATTAAAGAAAAAAACTTGAATTAAGCTTAGATTTAAATAGTTATGATGATGAAAATGAATTGGACTTAAGTTGTATAAGCTTTATTTTTATATTTATTTTTAAAAAAATATGACGTTCGAATATCCGCGGATATCCAAAATCTTAATATGTCATTCCATATCCAATCCGAATTTTTTTGGATATCCGAAAGCTAAAATATCGGATTGGATATCCATTTTTCGGATCGGATCAACTCGGATCATGGACGGATATTTCGGATCGGATTTTTCTGAAAACCCTAACTTTAAGAGCTTTGCTCCTTGCCCGTTTAAAAGGTAAAAAGAAATGCATTATTTTACGTTCGGCACATCAACAAGCGTCTGGGTGGTGTAGTTGGTTATCACGCTAGTCTCACACACTAGAGGTCCCCGGTTCGAACCCGGGCTCAGACATTTTGTTGCATTTTTTTAGAATTCGTTATCCACATGTTTGTTCATTGTCTCCTTTAGAATTTATGAAATCACTTTTTTTTAAAAAAAGAAACTTATGAAATTCATTTTTTTATTCACAGCTATTGTTACTTGTTAGTTTACATTTCTCATTTTATGCTTCTTGTATTTCCTTTGTTCTATAAAAAAATTCTGACTTTGACTTATGACTTCTATGAAGCTTTAAATAGTGGAAAAAGTATGACTATAATTGATCAATATGATAGACATATTTTTGTAACCAGGAAATTCTTTTCTCAGAAAAATAGAGTTTTTTTTAAACGAATGAAACTGAAAAATGAGAAAAATTTATGCTACAGAAGGAATATTAAATACAGTCTGAACACCAAATTGTACCCCATGATTTAAATGCAATACCGTTAAGTTTGTTTTAAATTTCAATTTTTAAATACTACAGAGTATATTATAATATTTTGTATTTGTTGATATGTATTTATTTGAAACATATTGTCATATAAATTATTAATAAAAGTATAAATTATATATTTGAAAGATGTATACAAAATTCTATAAAACAAAATGTGACATAAATATTTTATTTTATCAAATAATCAATAAAACACACAAATAAACAAAAGTTATCGCAAGATAAAATGGTAAACCCGACGACATTTTGGGGCGCATTGGTATTGAGGATCTTAATAAAGTAGAACATTTTTTTCATTTATTTCAAAATAAACTTTGCACTTCTCTTGATTTTTATAAGAAACGATATTCCGAGTATATGCTTTGTGCAATTTTTTAATTAAATGATTTATTTTTAAACAAAATAAAACAAAACATGTAAAATTTATTAAGCCTAGTGAGATATAACTCTTTCATCACATAATCATGGTTCTATTTTCCTATCTTCGGTTGTACCCCGTACCATTCATGAAGTGTCATTTCTCGTTTTCTACTCTCTACATTTCGCTAAGAGCCAAACCTGATTGCAAACAAGTGTCTAAAACAGTCTGGTACCAGTAATAGAATAAAAGAATATTTTGGCACTAGTTTGAGAATAAACATTACTCATATTTCATAATGGCATCAAAACCAAAATAAGCACAGGACATCAACATAGTATTGCACAGGGATTTCGTGCTCAGCCTCTTATCACGTGGCATTCTTAACCACTATTTCAATTGGTAAAATCCCAAGAGTTTCTAAAGAAGAGAGTACTAAGTTGGCACACTCTTTGGACCATCTTTGTTGACAAAGATAATTTGCTAGATCTCTCAAATGTGTAATCAACAAAAAAATATGGAAGCCATTCATGGGTCATATTCTCAAGTGTAGGGCTAAGCGCGTCTTTTACTCAACCGCCAAGAATTAGGCTCGTGATACCTGTCATAGAGAGGCTCGATGCGTTCCTGTCTCTTTCGCTTGCTCATCTTGGTGGGGTCGGACACTTTGAAGTATCTTGGTGCGAGCTCTACAAGCCACTTTGGGTCGATCACGGTGACCTCGCGCATATATTCTTTGGTTGTCATGACGAGCTCGTGATAGATGACCCAATCTGGTTGCCTTTGGAATAGGGCACTGCTTGGGTGTATATAGACAGGTTGGTTCTCTACTAGGGTTCTATAACCCTCTTGAGGATCCTTCCGGGAGGCATGGAAGAAGAAGCCTGCAGCTATGGCCTTCCTTATCTTTGTGAAATTTTTCCCAGCACTCACAACATCCAATTTGTACCTAAAGAAATAACATAACAGGATGGATAAGCAAAAAAGGAATGCCTACAGAACTAAAGCAATCAGATTCTCATTTACATTTGCATCTAACATTATAGTCTCTATTTAATACGGAGTAACAAATAAGCGCCATTTGGTAGCCAAAATTAGCTTGGAGTCTGTTTGGTAAGGCTTAAATAGCTGAAGTGGCTCAATCTGTACTGAAATTGCTGAAGGCAAATGTCCATTTGAAAATGTATTTAACACAGCATATATACGAGGAGGCTTGTAGATTGTTGGGATGATCTATGTGTTTTATAACTTTTATGTGTTAGTAAGTTTCACGGGAAAGATATAAGTGTTGTAAGAATTTATGTAAAATAAATTGTTGCAACATCAAACTTCCCCTATGTGTGTGTGTGTGTGTTTAGATGAATAAAAGAAAATAATACTCCGATTCAGACAGTCACAATATTTTCATGAAAAATGTAACAAACATGATAGAAGAATGAGTAATACTTGTCCATGATTGAGAGGAGCTGTTTTCTGACATCCTGTGCACGCCTCAACGACCGCGACTGTACAAAGTTTTCAAAGCACCAGGGTCCAGAGAAACTTTTAGCTTTCCATGCTTCATAAACAGCAAGCAAGGTGAGATGGTCGCCCTCGGGCTGAAAAAATTTAGCCCTTTTCTGATCAGCCTGTGCTTGTTTCTCCCGAGGCCGGTAAAAAATATTGCCCGTCTGAATCATCGCAATGATGGTTAGAATCTCATCACTGCACCCAAGGTCAACACTGGCAAGAAGCATTTTGGACAGTGGAGGTTCCAGAGGGAATTCAGCCATTTTCCTGCCCAGCTTTGTCAAGAGCCCTTCTTCATCAAGAGCACCAAGAGTGTACAGCTGTTCCATGGCAGATATTAGGGCTTGAGGAGTGGGAGGATCCATGAAATCAAATGACAAAAGATCATTGATACCCATTGCTTTCATATTAAGCACAGTCATCCCAAGGTTAATACGCTGAATTTCAGGGATCGATGTGGGGGACATCTCATTGTGAAATGCACTCTCAGTGTAGAGACGATAGCACTTTCCAGGTCCCGTTCGGCCAGCACGACCAGCTCGTTGCTTTGCAGAGGCTTGTGATATAGGTGTTATGACCAGCGAATCAAGACCCTGTTTGGGATTATATACATTTTGCTTAGCAAAACCCGGATCTATGACATAAAAAATACCATCTATAGTCAAAGAAGCTTCGGCAATGTTTGTGGCAACGACGACTTTTCTCTTCCCGGGAGGGGCAGGATCAAAGATTCTAGACTGCATTTCACTTGGAAGGGCACTGTAAACAGGTAAGATGATCAATTCTGGAACATTCTTGCCCAGACCTTTCATCCTTTCATAAAGACACTGGCAAGCATAGTCAATCTCCTCCTGACCAGTCAAGAAAAGGAGGATATCACCTTCGGGTTCTGTCAAGTGAATCTGTAAGACTGTTATCAAAGATGCATCAAGATAGTCGCTTTCTGGTTGCTTCGTGTAGAGTATCTCCACTGGAAAGGTTCTCCCTGGGATAGTAAAGATGTTACAGTTGAAAAAGTAACCGGAAAATTTCTCAGCGTCTAAAGTGGCAGATGTGACAATCAACCGGAGGTCGGTTCTTTTTTTAATTAATTGCTTCAATAGACCAAAGAGAACATCAGTATGGATGGTTCTTTCGTGGGCTTCATCAAGCATCACAACAGAATACTGAGAAAGATTCTCATCAACCAATATCTCCCTCAACAACATACCATCTGTCATATACTTGATGACGGTGTCTGGCCCTGTACAGTCCTCAAATCGAATGGCATACCCAACTTCTTCCCCTAACCGACAACCGAACTCCTCAGCAACTCTCTTTGCCACTGACATTGCAGCCACTCTACGTGGTTGGGTACATCCAATTTTTCCTTTTGTAGTATAACCTGCCTCTGCTAGATACTGTGTAACCTGTGTCGTTTTTCCTGAACCGGTCTCTCCAATGACAACCAAGACCTGGTTATCATGTACAGCCTGGACCAGTTCATTCTTTAGCTTGTAAATGGGTAGACTCTGCCTTTGGTCCTGAATGGGAAGCTTTGACCTCTGCCCAAACGTGAGTGTTTTTCCGTAAGCGTCTTTCTTCCACTCTGGCATGTCATAGGCTGACAAACCGACACCCCTAAGTTCTTGGGCAAGATGCCTCTCACCAGTCTCGGGCATTGGATCCTCCCACGGTCTGTTTAGATCTTTGGGGATGGAATCAAGCATTGCTCTCTGCTGTTGCTCCCTTACTTCCCTTCTCTCCTTTATCAAAGCTGATTGAAGTGCAGCCGCCCGACTCAAGGAGCCCTCTGGGTTTTTGAAGATCTTAACAGGAGACATGTCAACTGAGTAGCGACTCTGACCTTGTAAGAAAGGTGGTTCGTCTTCATTTAACTCGATCTCAAGCTCCTCTTCAGCACCTTCGTCCTCATACAAAAATCCATCCCCTTCTTCATCAAACATTGGGTGCTCTTTGAGGGGTAAGACGCCTGAAGCCATGAGTTGTTTTGCCTCCCACCTTTCAGGAGAACTCATTTTCTTCAATGGCCTTCTCGAAGGTACTGCTATATCATCCTCCTCCAGGATCCGAATCCCCGAGAGACCGATTCTACTCCTAGCCGCCCCCTCCTCCATATTCCTCCCAAACGGGTTTTCTCTCAAACCATCATTATCATCTAAACTATTTTTCTTCAGCGGCAGCAAATCCTTTCCAGTTTTCTGATCAACATCTCTCATGGACAGACTTAATTTCTGCCCACTCACTGAATAAACCTTCACGTATACCTCCTGATCCCTCTTCACCAAGTCTTTGGCATTCGCAACCCTCCGAGTAGCCATCTGTGAGACATGAACTAACCCTTCCTTTCCTCCACACTCATCCAGCTGAACAAAACAGCCGGTTTCCATCACCCTGGACACTCTCCCCTTATACACTTTATACAATTCAGGTTCATCCGATCCATGTGCAGCATTCCTTCTATCTTCGTCCCTATCCTCTTCATCGTATTCTCTTCTCTTCCTCCCCTCGTGCCTATCCCTGTCTCTGTCATGACTTTTATACTCGGCATCTCTGCCCTTCTCTCTTCTATCTCCCCTGTCCCTATCTCTTCTGTCTTCCCTTTCCCTATCTCTTCTATCTTCCCTCTCCCTATCTCTTCTATCTTCCCTATCCCTATCCCTTCTACCATCTCTGTTCATGTCTCTTCTTTCGTCTGCATCCCTCTCTCTTCTCCTATCTCGCCGACCGTCTCTATCCCGTCTGTATTCGTCTCCATCATTCCCACAATTCTTCCTAGTTTCGAGCTCAATTTCCCTCTCCAGCTCCTTCACTCTGGCTTTATCATCCTTAATCTTCAAAGCAGAAAACTTTCCACTTTTATCGGCCTCCTTGGCATCATCCTGATCGGATCCAGACTTAGGCAAGGGAGGAAGAATCGCGTGGATTATCGTGAGAAGTGTCCGGACGAAGTAATCCGGCATCTCGGCGCCGCTCTCCTTCAATTTGGCATCGAATTCGTCGACGGTCTCGCAGTTCCGGCCCATCTCCGTGATAAATTCCCCCAGAACTTTGTCCGCGACGCCGATATGAGTCTCGAGCTCCGAGCAAACCTTGGAAACTAGAGAAAGATACTCTAGTCTCTTCAGTCCGTCTTCTTCAATTTCCGCCCCCATATCTCAAAACTCCGGCCTGTATGCTTGCCGTGATCTTGATGTGTCTGAATCGATTTAGGGTTTATACAGCTTGACTCCGAAAATACAGAATCCGCCCCGCTTTCTGCCGCCGGCGAGTACAAAGATTTTCCTTTGATTAGAGTCCAATAATAACCGGTCAAATTTTAATCATTTTCTTTACTTATTTTCATTAGATATTTAATAAAATAATATTGTCTTGTCACCACTTGTTTTGTAGAACTTTTGATGTAATTTTTAATTATATAAATTTTATTTTTTAATTTGACACCTACAATCAAATAAATTAAATTGAAAATAAAGTCGATCAAACATCGTAAAATGAACCAGGAAGAACATTTTAGAACTTAGGGAGTAAGAGTTTTAAAATTTTGTTAAGACCAAAATAGAATTATAATGGTAGTGTGATATAAAAATGATCGCGATGTAATATGAGAGTATTACTTGTCAACTCTCAGCCATCGGTGTCAGCACCCTGGTGGCCGATACTAACATATGGCATTTGATAATGAGATAGTTTGTAGTGCGATAATGTGGTGAATGTGATAGTGTAACAATAAGAGTAAAAATTCTTAATTTGATCTTAAAAAGCTTTAACTCCTACCGAGTATTTAATATTTTCATAGTTTTTTATTTTTATCTAGAAAGTTCTTACTTTTTCCAAAATAAGAGCTAGTCTTTTCAACTCACTATTAATTACTTATTCTTATTAGATTTAAATAAATGGCAATGCTAGGGGTACACCAATATAAGATACCTCATATGTACATCATGTCAGCACAGACACACACAGACACAAAATGTCTGTGCTGCACAGACATTTTGTGTCTGTGTGTGTCTGTGTTAAATTGGTGTACATAGAGGTACCACATGTTGATAAACCTCTAGGTTAATTCTTAAATAAAACTAGATTAGACTAAGAACAATTTTAAATACAATTAAAACTTTTTCCCATCTAATCAAAACTAATATGAAGGAAACAAATTTTAAGTACTCATTGGATTTGCTAAAAGAACTATATTTATGAGTATTCAAAAATGGACCATGTTACACTTACACCAAAATATATACCTCATTTGTACACCACATTTATACACAAACATTTTGATGGTTTACACCGACACAAGTGTTGGTGCGTTAACAAAAATTTACACGGACACAAAGTGTTGGTGCGTTAATAAAAATTAGTTTTACACCAACACAAAATGTTGGTGCAAACCTGCGGGGTACAAATTGGGGTATAAATGTTGGGGTACACATAGCTTAATCCTTCAAAAAATATGTCAGAATCCAAAAAATTGACATCGTGCATGTGCACTATTTAAAAAATAATGATGTAAAAGTGATTATCT
The DNA here is from genome assembly GCA_003260385.1 of Cuscuta australis. Classification (NCBI taxonomy): domain Eukaryota; kingdom Viridiplantae; phylum Streptophyta; class Magnoliopsida; order Solanales; family Convolvulaceae; genus Cuscuta; species Cuscuta australis. The sequence goes on along the minus strand of NQVE01000129.1, from coordinate 780,390 downwards.
ATTCTACTTATTCTTTTTACTTATTACTTATTAGATTAAATTAAAATAAATTTTAAATATAATTACATTCAAATCATAACCGAGACCATATTTTTAATATATGAAAAGTAAAGAAGGGTTTCGAAATGGAGTGCTTCTTTGGTACACCTTAGGTGCATATCAATTTTGTTGACATTTTCACATAAAAAAAATCTTTTTTTTTAACAAAAAATGCTCATTTTAATAATAAACGTAAATACTTATTTTACTCATATGTAGGTCCATGATGAACATTAAGTCCACCCAGTGGCGGAGCCAGGGGCGGACCTTTGAGGGGGCACAATAGTATACTGTGGGGTTGGAGGATAGCGTCAGATTTTTTTAAATGAAATAACAAAGAAATGTTATTCGAATTATGCCAAAAAAATAAATAAAAATGATAGTTCACAAAACAAAGTAAGATTTAAAAAATTTTCAATTCATTTTATTTAAAGATTGATATATAAATAAAAATCTAACTTACATATTCAAAAACTATGGAGTACGTCAAATCTTTTACAAAATGAGTGGTTACAAAAATATTTTATTTTATCAAACAATCAATAAAAACACACAAATATACAAAAATTTCTGTGATTTCGGAATAGTGAAGAAGGAATATAATTCTGGGACAGATAGAATATTATTTAATTTATTATTGCATACGCTAATTTAAATTTTTTCGAAGTCTTGATTTTAAAAAATTAATCCCTAAATTCAATTTAACACATAACAAATTAGTTTTATAGTAATAAGCATCCAGTATCCTAATTTGATACTTAAATACCTTGTAGTAAAAAGCATCCCATAATTATCACCAAATACGGATTAGGAAACAAAGCTTTGAAAAACAACTAAAAATTAGTCAACAAATATTTTGCATGAGTTACTCCGTCGGTGAGGGGCTGAATTCCTGAAATTAAAGTACTCCGTATTTTTTTTTGGGGCAATTGGGCTTCTGGAGTGTTGGGATGGATCAAAGGCTCAAAGCCCAAAAGACTTTTTTTAAACATTTAAGAAAACGACGTCGTGCGTTTTCTTCTTCTTCAGCGATTTCTCCGCCTCCTTCTTCTTCGACTTGCTGCCGCAGACCACAGTGCCGACTGCCGGACCAATCTGGGGGGGCAAATCCGGCCTCCCTTCGCCGATGGGTACCTCTATTCTATTTTTCCGGAATTTCTTTGGGGGGCACTTGCCCAGGCATGCCCCCCTCCCTCCGCCCCTGAGTCCACCATAGAATTTGCTTCACGTACAAAGTAATTAATACTCAAAGTAACAAATACAAAAGCAAGCACACATGTAGAACTAAAAGTTTATGCACAAAGACATACACACAATATCTATAAATTTAGAATCAAAGATCTACCCTATTATCTCTATATTAGACCTATAGTAGTATCATACCTATAAGGTCTTCTCCAGGTTAAAATATGAAATTGTAAGCCATGTCCAATAACTTAAATTGTATTTTTCTAACTCTTCTCACGCCTCTTGCACCTTCTCACTTCAGTTTTCGTACGTACTTCTCTTTAATATGTGTCAAAACCATCTTAGTTTAGCTTTGTGCAGTTTATCCTCCAAGAGACCACTGTTATCATCCATTTAGGATACTTGTAAATCATCATGAACCATGCACTCAACCAGCAACCGAGTACGAAACAACATTAAAAAGATCAAAACTCAAGTTAATCTTACTTCTTTGTGTTATTTTCTTGAAAGCTCTTACTCTCAAGCTATTGTTTGCATACTCACATAGTCACATTGTCCCTATCTCTAACGCTTATGTTAGTCTAGTAGGAAATGTTTGACCATCAATAATTTTTATGGATAAAAATTTAATAACATAATTAGCTTTAATTTCAACTAACACAAAAATAATAAGAATTTTATTTAAAAAAATTTGCAAACATTTTTCCAACGAAAATGTAGGAATAACAATACCTTTTTTTAAGGATAGATGTGAAATTTCAAAACTTTAATGGAATTTTTTTTAATGAAAGCACTAAAATATATTTTACTCCCTTCGTCCAGAAAAAACTTCTCATTTGGACTTTTCTTCATTTTTTTGAAGAGTTGACTATGTGTGTAATTTCCCTAAAATGCCCTCCCTCTCCTTCCTGACCAGCCCGACAATCACCCAGTCCCAACCATCGCTGCTAGTCCTTCCTTTTCCGCCCGTCACACCACCTCTCATTTCTCCTCACCATCGGCGCCAGCCCCACCTCCACCGTGGTGCAGATCTAATAGAAGATGAAGAAGAAAAAGGCGAAGAAATGCAGATCAAGACTTACTGTCACTGTCACCGTCGCCGTTGCCGTCACTGCCACAATCGCCGCTGCCATGCTCAGATCTAGAAGATGGAAGAGATATACGAAGGGAGAGAAAAAGAAGGGAAAAAAAGAGGGGGGAAAAGAAGAGAAGAAGAGATGAGATGTACGGGGAAGCGGAAGAGACCAAGAGAAAGAAGAAGAAGAAGAAGAGGAGGAGGAGAAGAAAAAAAAAAGATTGAGAAGAGAGAAAAGGGTGGGGGGAAGGAAGAAAGAAAAAAAGATTGAGAAGAGAGATAAGGGTATTTTTAGAAGAATGTAAGTAAAATTAGAAATGGAAAGATTATTTTTGGACGGAGAAAAAGAAGAAATGAGAAGATTATTTCCGGACGGAGGGAGTAACATAAGTTTACATGCCCGATCTATCTGGAAAGTACATTGGACAGAGGGAGTAAATTTGTAAATATTCTTTTTTTAAAAATCCTAACTGAATATAGCTAAATTTTTATTTATTCTCAAAAAGCTATAATAAAAACACTAAAACATCTTGACTACATAGATTTATAATAAGGTACGGAGTGGTAGAAATTCTGAAAGAGTTTTATTAAGAGGGATGTATTATCTTTCCTCAACATAAATCTCAACTAGAAAATTTCATATTCCTAATATAAACATGTGTAGTCAAATTTGGAACCCTAATTTGCAACAAATTGAGTAATTAACATCACAAAAGATTATAAGAGATAATTGCATACAACGCTAATTAGTGATTCACTCCAAATGTTTTTTTTCAAACAAAAAATAAGCTTTTTTTAAAAAGAAAAGGGTCCAAAATACCCCTTCAAATAAAAGGTCCAAAATACAAAAACAAGGAAGAGGCCTTCTTTGGGAACAACACTTTCAATTAGCATTAGCATTTTAGATAAAATATTAACGGTGTAGATTAATTTGGAAAATGATAAAGCTAAAGACCGTCAGATAATCTTTTCAAAACGCTAATGTTAATATGTAATGATGCCAAACGGGGCCGAAAGCAAAGAGAGAAGCCCAACAGAAGGCAAGCCCTCAGATGAGGACACAACCTCAAAGTACACTCCTCTCACTCCAAACTATTTCAGGTGATAATTGCATATAAAAATAATTACTCCAACCAGTTTAGCAGCTAGGGAGTATTTCCTTCATTCAGATACCTGCAAATGTGTAGTTGTAGGGCAGATGGGGTACCCTACCATGCACCAGCAATGCATTGAAATGCCCCAAAACCCCTTCCCAAGATGTGTCACCTGGCTCACATTGCATGAGTAGTTAACATCAAAAGTAAGGTAGAACCCCACAATAGGGGTTTCAACAAAATTAACAGCACCCTTAACCAACATGGAGAACCTGGGGGACAATTAAGTAAAAGAACATCATAAGACCTTAAAGAGAGTTTAAAAAAAGCTCATTCACAGAACTCCCATAAGGCTCATTACTGACTATATACAGAGAGAGCAAATAAGAGAACATATATATATATATATTAGCAATTTAGATCATGTAACAAAAATTGAAGATGGGACCTACCCCTAGTACACCCTCATGAGTCTGAAAAGTTTTGATCAATTAAGCTACTATGGTTAGAGAGCAATATGTATACGCCAATCGGATCTAGCCTAGAAGACCATGAGTTAGGTGCTTTGCTATAAACGTACGATTTCAGATGATTTGATGACAAATCCGATGATTTCAGACGCATAGGCTTTCATGCCGCAGCAGCAGTTTCATCATCAGTGGAGTCACTCGAAACAATCTCTTCAATGTGGTTGCCATTCACAGTTCTCTCTGCAGTAGCCGCGTCTTTATTGGCCCCATCATGAATGAGCTTTTCCCTTAATTTCATAATAAGATCTTCTCTTGCAGTAATGTCATCGGCTAGATGCTGCTTGAGAGCTTCTTTGCCAAGAAAGGTCTGGCCGTTCATGCCATAATATGCATTCCCCATCTTTGAAATGAACTTGTGTTTCACGCCTAACGATATGAGCTCCGATTCCCTACATATTCCTTTACCAAACACAAGTTCGAATTCTGCCGTTCTAAATGGAGGAGCAAGCTTGTTCTTCACAATTTTCACAGAAACTTGGCTTCCTATTGTCTGTAAGAGAGAAACATGTCTATATCACATCTTAAGAATCAGCTTTGTTCCATGAGATTTTCCTCATGACAAAAGATAGTAAAATCCAATGAGATTAAGCACAAGACGTTCAAAGAAGACTCATCGCTAAGTAGACATTTTTCAACTAGAATCTATACCTCTTCTCCCTTAAGAATGCTCCCGACTCTTTTTATATTTAGACGCACTGAAGCATAAAACTTTAGAGCATTGCCGCCACAGGTAACCTCTTGAGGCCCTCCAAATCCACTGAAAGTAGAGAGCTTTGCCCTCACCTGAGAAAGATATAACTTGTCAGCAGAGCCTTTGCATTGGCCAGATATATTCAGTGGCATAGGAAAACCATCAAATGTATGCTTAACTCTAAGGTGATCCATAATGGAAACGTTGCCAGGTAAAGTAATAAGGTAACATAGTATCAATTAAACAGCAGCAGCAGCAGCAACAACAACCCAGTTGAATCCCACTACAGTAGGGTCTGGGGCAATTAAACAGCAAAAGAGAAAACTGAAAAGCATAGAATAAATGGACGAAAGTGGTTTGGGGGGGCGGGGGTGCGTAGTGGTTCAGACTCACACCTGATTGATAAAGATCAAAATGGTTTGTGACAAAGATAAAGAATGGCTTATTTTACGCAGTGCTTGACTCATTAGCCTAGCCTGCATTGCCATGTGTGGATCTCCCATATCACCTTCAAGTTCACTTTTTGGGACAAGGGCAGCTACCTGTCAGTTAAAGCCACTCATTAGTAGCAATTGAGTTTATTTCAATGAACCATGACTGTGATTAAGTCAATAACCAAAAAGCTAAAATATTGCTCAAGAGATGACCTTACACTGTCTACTACAACCACATCAACAGAACCACTCCTGATCAGAGTATCCACGAGACTAAGTGCCTGCTCACCACAATCTGGTTGGGAAAGAAGCAAATTTCCAGTGTTTACCCCAATGGCCTCTGCTAATGTCGGATCTAGAGCATGCTCAGCATCCACAAAACAACAGTAGCCTACAGAAGTCAAGAATTGGTCATCTACCCGTACGGAAACATGGGGAATTTAGACATTTAGTACATGGCACAACCACACAACATAATTAGAAAACAAACACCCCCTTGAGCAATCCAATCCATGTCAACATTCTCTTCTCTTCCAAAAATATCAAATCTCATAGTAAATGTGGACATTTAGTAGATAGCACAACATGTTAAGTAAACAAACACTATCACTAACTCAACCTACATCAAAACTCTTTTATGTTACAAAAAGGGAAAAAAAAATTATTTGGAGTACATTTTAATCTAAAATTTGAACATATGTGCCCAAGAGGTCCTTTAACAAGCAAATTACCTACTCAACTTAAATTTCAGTAAATTTAGAGCATGTACTTCAAAAGCTAAAAGGTTAAAGGCAAAGTAAAACTAAACAACATTAGAACAACTACTTTCTTTGTTGACATGGAAGTGACATCAACACTATAGATATGCAACAGAAAAATTTAACTAACTTCGGTTCAAGAAAAACATCATAAATTAAGGGGCAACTGTCTCATACCAGCTTAAAATTTTAACACCCAACTAGTTAAATTAAATTTAGAGTTATATGCATAAATAGTCACAACGGTCTTCCATAAGTCGGTAAGGGGGGAAAGCTATTGATGGAAGAAACCGTGGTGGCATGGCCAAAGACAGATATGGCCACTATTTGTTCATATGCTGGCATTGTGTTTATATTAATTACTCCTGCTGGACCTTAACTATAATACACAATTGGACAAACTATACAAACCAATGAAATAAGTTATTTTAATGAGTTTACCATCTGTTAAGCCTCATAAATGATTACTCTTAAGAAATAAGAGTTGATGTGACAACTATGACTTCAACATCTTATGACATGACAGTGACATCAGCATCGCCAGGTCAACAAAGTTAATGGGACATCTAGTGATGTCAAGTTGTCAACTTTTGTCCTTAATTTTGTGTATACTTGTATGTATGATAAAGATATGTTATTCACACAATCTCACAGCTTACATCTTCATAATTTCTAAACAACATTACAATGCTTATGCCTTATAGAGAAGAATAATGGACCTAAATTTAATGGAAACGGGAACTTTAACTTAATTGGAACAATTTGTAAGTTGATATGTAACATGAATTTGACCTTTCGTGGCCCCACAAGCATCCTCAATTTGAGGTTTAATCTGACTTTAACTCGCTCTTTTTTCTTCTTTTCCCTCTTTGCTTCAAACCTTTTGCCGCTTTAATTGTGAAATCAAAGACGGTTTATTTTCCTTTGTTTGTACTAATATCGCTATGGTCCATAATTCACCGATGTCATAATTCACAAAAAGTAAATGAATGGAACTTGAAAACTATGCCAAAAAAGACATCCGAACGGCCTCATGTGCCGTGCATTGAGACGTGACCATGTGACTGGAGTTAGCAGAAGAGTGGTGATAAGTGGCTAGCATTCTAGAGATATGCTTTTTGAGGTTGACTTGCACCAAAATTCTGACCCCTGTTGCTGTGGCCGTTTACTAAATACGTATCATATGATTTGGGATGTGTTGCACAATTCACAAAAAGGAAAAATGAGGTAGATTTATTGTGGGATATTTCAGGCCTAGGGCTTCGGTGCCACCTAGAATAAAAAGATTGCTTCAGAAAAACATGTCAACGACTTAACAGTCTAAATCCATATCATTGAATGTTAAGATAAAGTCTTCAAGAGTAATAGAAATGCGAGCTAGGCATACGCTAGTAACCTCCTTGTTTTTGTGCCTCAGCAATTATATGCAAAGCAAGGGTTGTTTTCCCGGATGCCTCTGGACCATATATCTCTATTACACGTCCCTGAAAAAAGTTGAACATGGATATAAGCATTAAGACACATGGGAAAGATCAGATCCTATAGGAAATCAAGATTTTCTGCAGTAATCTGTTCCTATTCATGATGCAATTTTTGGGCTAAAATTCACAACGGATTGAGGAAAATCCAAAGTATTGAGAAGAATATTGAAACAAAAAATCTCTTTGAAAAACTGTGTTGCACGAAGATGAACAGCCAAATACTCCAAAAGTAAATAGAGGCAGAGATCTAGTGTAATAATTGTGCTACAAACTACTAAAACATGCAACAAAGGATGAATACTGAAATGCATAAAGAAAGAGAATTTGTGCAAAACTGCAATTCATCGGATATTACAAACCTTTGGAAGTCCTCCAACTCCTAAAGCAATATCCAAAGAAAAAGATCCCGTTGATACCACCGGAACCTGTTTGTGGCAGGCAGAACGGCCAAGCCACATTATGGACCCCTTCCCAAATGCCTTTGTGATTTGATCTAGCGCTTGTCTGAGAGCCAAGTCTTTCTTGGACAAGTTCTCTTCTCCTGAGTCACTCTCATCTGAACTTGACTTTTTCCTACCTGAGCTTAGACAAGTGAAGCAGATATTGGCTTATTCATGGATTTCATAGACAGTGGCATTTAAACATGCAAACAGAACAACTTAGACCTCATTAGAACACAAGAGATTTCATCAAAACATGCAGCTTCAGATATTTTTATGTCATACTAACTAAAACCATACGTTTGCAAAACAATCTTGTGAAGTCCGCACAAGTAATGACTTTGAATGCACCACTTTCATGTGCTCATAAGAGTTAAGTAAATATGTTAGTTGCATTGCAACTCCTTATGTAATCATTTTATCTAACTGGCCCATTTTCTATTAACTTCTAGCACCAACCTAGAGAGTGATATCGGTGGGCAGTGGCTCCAAATTTTTAGGATTAAAAGGGTGAAAGTAGGACAGATTACAATCAGAAGCAATGTTACACACCTTTAGAAGCAAAGTGACATATCTGAATATGAGTCAAAGCTCCACCTAGTCCATTCCTTAAGCCCTGAAGAAGAAGAAGAAGAAGAAGAAGAAGACACAACGATAGGTATTTGACTGGTGAAAACTTGTTATTACTCACAAGAATCATGCACTCGAAATGCATACACCTATGAAAACTACAAACAATTCCCACAATTCCCCCTCCCTCCCCCACAGCCCCGTGAAGAGGTATTGCTGTAGCAATGCAAATTAAGAAATGCCTAAGCTATATCCACAATTCCACCTTAAAAAGATTATTTCTTGTTTTTTTCTTCCATATGTTGCTTCAATTGAGCATCTCTGCTTTTGAGTAGGGGTAAGATCTGCGTAAACACACCCTCCCCAAACCACAATACACATGGGATTATACTGGGTTTTTGTTGTTGTTGCTTCTATAGCTTAAAGGCTTCAACCCGCAACTCATCAGTACAAAAAAACAAATGAACAATGATTAACCTTGCCCAAACACCCCCTCCATTCCGCAAAATACTTGGCTTCTTCCATACATCCCAAAAAAAGTTCACTCTCTTCTAAAAGAAAAGAATATGTAGCTAAAAAGTTCTCTCTTTTCTGAAAAAATTCCAACCATGCATTTTTAATTTTCCCCACTTTTCAACTCCATGATAGCCAATCTCATAAGATTTATTTATATGGGAATGAGGTAATATTATTTCTTTAGTTCTTATTCTATGCATTTGGACTCGCAATTCATCCGTATAAGGAAACAATCCTTACCCTTCAACACATCAATAACAACAACTGAGCAAAAAAAACTTTAGAAACAAAACGGAGTTCGAGAAAAGTTACCAATGGCTGTGATATAAGACACTGACGGAAAGACGAGAGATTTCGGAGAATTATGGCCATTGAATAAGCTCTTTTCACTCTTGACCAGAGCGCGCGCAGTGAACCAGAAATCCCCAGAATCAATAAAACTCGCCGGAAACTTTTGAGTTCAATAAGATGGAGAACAGCTCGGGAAAGAATTTCCTTCTGGTGCCGGCCCACACTAAAGTAGGGCTCTTGTACATTACATGAATATTTGCCTATTTGGGCCTTTACTCCGCGTTAGGAACTGTTTGACAACTTCTGAATAGTTAAGTGCTGAACCAGTAAGAGGTCTGAACCATTAAGTGCTGAACCATTAAAAGCTAGTATATTGCTTAACTATTCAGAGGCAAATGTCTGATCAATTCAGATAAGAGGTCCTAACCATTTAGACTCTGTATAATATTTAACCATTCAGAGGCAAATCTCTTCACCATTCAGACATCTGAACCATTAAGAGGCTGAAACAAACAGTCTGAACCATTAAGTGTTGAACCATTCAGACATCTGAACCATTAAAAGGCTGAAACAAACAGTCCCTTACTCTATTTTCGTCTAACCTTATTGAATCTCCTTTGAAATTTTTTAGGAATAATATAAATAGATTTGATTTAATATATTTGATTTGGTCTGAATTAATTTGACCTAATTGGATTGTAGTGTAATTTAAAATTGTTACTGAACTGAACGGATTGGATTTTCATTAGGAAAGATTGATGAAAATAGTCTTAACTATTATCGGTCTCCTTAAAATTAAAAAAGAAGAAAGAGAGACAAAAAAACGATCAGCATTACGGCATGCCCGTCCCGCCTACCCCAAGTCCCGAATGGGAGATGTTCCCGTCAGGACCGACAACCAACTCATCACACCGACCTCTTTCCCAACGACACCACACCAGTTAGCAGGAAAATATACAGAAAAAGTGAAAAACTATAGCCAAGAATGTTTTTAAAGAGATACTACATCCGTCCCAGTGTATTTGTCCAGTTTGACTTTTTCGAATCAAACTGGACAAAGTTTGAACTCCAATTACTCTCAATTTGTATTGCATATTAACATAATGAAATACAATTTTGAAAGTTTTCAATATGATAAATCATATAAAGTTATTTTTATGTTAAAATACATTACGGCTTTTATTTAATTGAAACTCAAAGTTTGTCCAGTTTGTTCGAAAAAGTCAAACTGGACAAATACACTGGGACGGAGGAAGTAGTTGTCAAAAGTGGGGTGTAACTTGGGCTCCTTCTAACATGACTCTTTTTTTTATCAATTGGGTATTTTTTCAAATTGGCGCTTCTAGTAAAGTGTTTTCTAAAACAATTCTAAATAAGTAATAATTACTTATATGGCACATCATAATTGAGATATTTTTCGTTGATAGTCATCAATATACAATAATTGCTTACATTTTTTGAGGAAAATAATTACTAACATAATACTTTATTATCTAGATTTTTTCTCATGCCGGCCCTAGGACAATGAGGTGATATTTTAACAAGCTCATTGCACCAATACCTCATGTGGTTTGCTAAATTTGCACCGAAATCCCAATGGTTTCAAAACTTACATTGTTTCCCCATGTAGACATGTAGTTTTAATATTTCTACGCTAATGCCCTTTATAGTAAAATACCCTTCAAATGTTAAATGAATAGCATTGCTACCCCCTATGGTCTTAGAAATGGGCACCAACACCTCATCTCCTTTTTATCTTTATTATTTTTCTTTTTTCTTCTATTTTTTTCTTCAATATTTTTGAAGATCTTTTTTAAAACTTTTTCAGAAATTTTTTAAAGTTCTTTTTTTAAACTAGTTCTATACTAGGTAATGATTTAATAATAAACAAATTTTGTGTTTGAAATAAAAAATTCATTAAAATAAAAATAATTAACTTACACATCATTTGTCTCATCATATTAAAAAATAATAAGAATATTTTTTGGTCCCAACGTATTAAAAAAATTATAATAAGAATCTTTTAAGAAAAAATATAATATTTAATTTGAGACAAATGAAGCATATTTTAAATTTTTTATTTCAAACATCAACAATGTTCATTTTCTAAAACATTTTTAAAAACATAATTTTGAAAAACAACATTTTCATTATTTCAATCACAATCATCTTTCTTCTCTTTGAGAAAAAAAAGAAAAAATAATAATAAAGAAACAAAGAGAGGGGGGCATTAATGCATATTTCCAAAAGTATAGGGGGCAACAATTATTCATTTAATATCTGAACGATATTCTAGTTAAGAGGGGCACTGGCGTAAGAATTTTAGAACCACATGGAGCACATTTAACGCAAGTTTTGAAATAATAAAGAATAATAGTGCACATTTACTAAACCACATGAGGTATTGATGCAATAAACTCGATATTTTAACTATAACGTCAAAGGATGGATTTAGAAAAAACATTTAATTAGAAAAGAATACTTTGAGATTTTTTTCATAGTTTAGACGATAAAAAAATATTAAAATATACTAAACTTAATATTAGTTTAATGAACATTTTTTTCGAAAGACTATTAACGAAATAAATTCTAAAATACGGAATTGCACATAGAAATTACTACTATTATTTATAGAGTGATTTAAAAAAAGTATGATCATTTTGGTAATTTCCTCTAATCAATTTTGTTTGTTCTTCTTCAGTTTGGTGTTTTCTATTTCCCCCTCCGTTCCCTCTGCCGCCGGGGCAGGGCACAACCGATCACCCGAAACGACGAGTTTCTCCTCTCCGCACGTCGCCGGCGGGAGTAGTGCTGGAGCTCGGTAAGTTTAAATTCCTTGCGTGTTTCAGCTTATTTTGGTCATCATGGATTTCTGAAGGTCGTTTGCAGGGTTAGTTTCAGATCTGTTGATTGGCTGTTTTTGAAAGGGATCGAAGTTGAATTGTGGAATTCTCATGGTTGTTGATGTTTAATTCGTAGTGCTGAAACCAATAGGAATAATAAATTAAAATAAAATTTACAAGTGCGTATTCATAGTAATAATTTCAAAGACATTCTATATTTCTATAAGACTTGCAAGTTTCTTTTTCATCCTCTTCGCAAGACAGTGGCTGCTTCAGATTTCTGAGTAGTTTTGTTAGATTTGAAGGTTTAAATTTTGACAATACCTTCTCTGTTTGAACCAGTAAATGGAGTTAAAGAAGAAACCAGCCTTTTCATAGTAGAAACACTCTTTGTATTAATTCAAATTATATTTTCTTTTGCCCTCGCCTAATAAATTCAATTACACCTTTCTAATCTTCATTCGTCACCCATCTTCTCCCATTCTTCCTAGACGAAATAGCAACACAAAGAGGGAGAGTGTCACCCACCTTCTCTGTTTCTTTTTTGACGGAGCAGCGACGTAGAGAGGGAGAATCGTGGACGATGAAAATACCAAACATCAGGGCTGGGGGCAATGAACTGCGATGTCTTGGAACCTATCACCTGCGGCGACTCAACAACAACACCAATTAAGGTTTGCCTTTTCGTTTTCTGAGGTGGATCTGAGCTCGGGATGAGGTTCTTCCTATCTATCCAAATGGAATTGAGGATTTTTGCAAATCTGAGGTTGATGCAGAAGTAGACGGTGGGCAGTAGGTGAAGGTGAAAGGGAAAAAGTGGAATGTCAGTTTTTTTCACTTTATATTAAAACTCGTGCCAAGTCAAAACGGGAAGTTTCAACTTGGACGGAGGGAGTAATATGCAATTTAATTAGAATTATAAACCATGTTAAGCTTGCTTTTCATGGTGTTCATGTCAATCATGTTACACACACATATTTGTGTGTTAGTTGCCTAAGTTTCGTGTTTATTTTCCCCAAATTTAATAAGTTTTCACTCTTTTTTTACAGATATGATATTGATACTATGCATAAATTAAATAACTGATAGTTTTTGCAGTACACATGTTTTAACCTTGTGCATCGATGCATTTTTAGTTTTTTTTACTAACTGATAGTCATTTGGTACTGCAGTTTTTATTTGTGAAGTACACATTTTAGAAACATCAAATCAAAGTGGGACAGAGGGGACTCAACACTTCAGCAGCAATGGATAATTGCCCTAGATTGGATGAAATAAAACCCTGTCGAAACCCGTTCTGTTTCAAACCGCCGCCATGCCGCCGACCTTTGATGAGTGAAACGTGCCGCACACTGCTTCATATCATATCCCATTGCCCCACCGGTTTTGAATTGCAACCCTCCCAGCACACACTAGGTAATGTAATTGCAATCCTCTCAGCACACACTGGTATGAGTTTATATTTTCATTCCATTTGTGATCTATGCATCTAGCACTGCTCTCATACAATAAATTTTTATTTGCCAAAGATTTATAAAATATTAAACTAAAATCTTATTTAATATTTACCAGATTCCTTCAAGCATAATATGTACGGAGCATAATATGTATTAATTTGGATTGCTGTTTTTTTGAAATTGTTTCATTGCGTGCTGATTATTGATTTCTGCTTTTCAAGATGAAATTGGCGGCGTTGAATCAGAAAATGACATGCCTAGTCATGGTGGATTGGCTAATCAACACATGGAGGCTAAAAATAAGTTAGTTGATAGTATTGATCCTGACAAGGACATCAGACATCCTATTTGGCAGGAAATGGGTGATATCACTGGTGCACAAATGAGAGGTTGTATAGATTTGTTGGATCACATTGATCATTCAAGAGAAGTTGATGGGGAAGTCCCTCACGAAAACGGTGCTAACAATGGGATTTCAGGCTCTTTGGAGGACAATGGGCAAGAAAGTAATCTTGAGTTACAGTTGCAGAATGAGCAAGGAGACATGCCTAACATTCCACAATCACCAGTGATTCAATCTGATCTTTCACAACCTCAAAAGATGGATACAGATATCTTTATTCATGAAGCTTATGCCTCTATAGAAAGTTTACTTATGGATACTGAATTTCCACTTGTTCAAAGTAATGAAGAGAAAAGTGATGACGCAGATGATAATTTTCTGGAAGATATGGAACATGGATTGCAACTTAAAGAAATTGAACTGCAAAATCTGATTTCTTCCTCCGGACCAGCTAATTTTTCAGTTTGTGAAACTGCAGTAGAGGAAATTGAAGAAGGAGAAATTTCTGGGGATGGTGGGGTCAGTTATGAATCAGACAGTTGCATGCTTGAAGAGACAGTTTCACTAGATCAAGGGCTAGCTCACGTGAGTACCACAACTGAAAAAGAGTTCATTCATGATGTTGTGGACACCGAACTTCAGGAAAAACATGTACTAACTTCATTTTCTAATGATCCAGCAGATGGTTGCAGCAATCTGTCTAATGAATGTATTGGAAAAAATTCTATACATGTGGAGGAGAATGATTTTCAAATGGTTGAGTGCAAGAATGATGTCGAGACTAAGTTGTTTGGTAATGTTATTACCAGTGAAATAGTAACTAAACAAATAGAGGGTGTTGAGAAGGTAGAAAGGTCATCATCTTGTTTTCCGTTAAAGACAATAACCTCAGTTAATGCTACTGATACACATGGTTTTGTTACTGAGACAGCGGTAGAGGTATGATTGGTTCTTTCCTTCCGATTTCATTGCACTCCACATTGGTTGGCTCACTTGGCTGTTGCCTCGGTTGTTTGTTGTCTTGGGGTTTTACATAACTTAGATAATCTTATGCATCTGCACTTTCTAGTTGATGTGTGGTAATCTCACCTGAATCCTTTTATTGTCTATCTCATAATAGGATGCACATACAATGAAAAAGAGAAAAAATAGAGGCCCTCTTACTGAGGCGGCAAAGGCAAAACGAAAGGTATTCGTCTCTTTCTTCTAGCTAAATTTTGTTTTCCAATGGACTTTCCCATCATTGGGGGGAGTGGATTACGTTTGCTCACATTAGTGCATTATGTACACATATATTATTCTCATCATTTTACACCTTTTTTTTGTGTTTTTTCGGCATTTAATCGCTACAGTCAATTTAATATGTTTCACAGATCAAAAAGAGGATTAAGAAAGCTGAAGAGAACAGAAAGCTTGGAGTGAAAAGATTAAAGCTACATCCAGTCAAGAAACCAAAAAAAGTGTCATATTGCTTCCATTATCTGAACGGAAGGTGCCACAAGGTGATTTGAATTCTCCCACTCTTTTGGGTATCTATGTAAATTTTCTATGTTGTATCCTCACATATATTATGTCTTGTACAGGGTGAAGAGTGCAACTACTCACACGATACAATTCCGTTGACCAAATCCACGGTATACTTTTATTACCCTTAAACAGCTTTTATGTGTGTGATATCACTGAAAGCTACTATTGTTTAGGCATTTAGACCTCTATCTTCAAATATATGTGCAATTTATTATTCAACAATGATAAACCATGTTAAACTCGCTTTGCATGCTGTTCATGCATTTAAAGACTCTTGGCTTTGAATTCTGATGTTTCAGCCATGCTGCCATTTTGCACGCAATTCTTGCATGAAAGGGGATGACTGCCCTTATGACCACCAGCTCTCCAAATATCCCTGCAATAATATTGTATCCAAAGGTTTTTGCAGCAGAGGAACTGACTGTTTATTCTCACACAAAGTATGAATACTATATACTTAATCTGTTGAAGTTTTCATCTCACCCCCTTCCCCCCCAAAAAATAAATAAATAAATAAATAAACTGATCTATCCTCTATTACTGGTATTGCTTCAGGTGGAAGGTACATCAGAGTCCTCAAAGACTCTTGTCTCAACAGCTCAATTGAAGTCACCTTTAGTTTCAAGTAGTTCAAGCCCAAAGATGCAAGTCAACGCTCATGGTAGCTCACAGCCTTTTCCGGTCAAGAGCAAACATCAGACTGTGGGTAAGCCTATTCAAAGACTTGGTGCTCAGGCACCAAAGGGTGTAAGCTTTCTAACTCATGGGAATTCGCAGTTGGTGAAGGAAAGTGATTCCAAAAAATTAAGTCAGCAGGTAGTTCCTTCTAAGTCAGACAATACACAAAAGCCAAACAATGTTATCAAGATTCCAACTGGAACTGCAAGTACACCACGTGGCATAAACTTCCTTTCCTTTGGAAGAGCTCCTTTGACTGATTCCACTCCCCAGACAATGCCAAACTTGCTTAACAGGGATTGCAGAATTGGAAAATTTCAGTTTGGTGAATTCTGTAAAGGTAAAGAAGCTGGTTCATCTCCTCCAAGAAGTGGTGATATTTGTAAATTTGAGACGAGAAGTGAAACCCCCATTAAATCTACACCTCGAGGTATTAGCTTACTCTCATTCAGCAAAGCTTCATCAGATGGTTCGAGTTCAAAAGACCAAAACATCAGTTGTAGTAAAGAGCACAAGATCACTTCACATGTGGCTCCTCATGAGAGACAAGATTCTCCAAGTAAAATAAAATACTCCAAGAACATGCAATTTAATCTGTTATCTTCTTCACTTCCATCCAATCAGCTCTTTGGTCAGTCCACAGTGGGACACAGTGTAGGACTTCCCAGCTCATCATTCTTGGTAAATATGCCAGGCTCAGCACAAAAGGCCCTCCAAACAACTCTAGCATTCTCAGCTAAGTTCGAGCCTGGAATCAAGTTAGATCAATCAATGGTGCCTTTGCCTTAATTGCCCACGCCGTATGATGATGGATTGGTGGAAGCAAAGTGTTACTTGCGTTGTTCATGATGCACATGATTTAGTTGTTATTATTGCGCTCAATCCAAGACACGATATTGCAACGTGGAGAAGAGTTGGAAGGGATAACATAAGGTTATCTTGTCTCTCTCCCCTTTCACATAAATGTCTAAAAGAGGATTTTTTTACAGATGCTTCATTGATGCCCTTTTTATACTTTTTTCCCCTTTCATGAAATGTATTTTCATCAAACGAAACCTCTTTATTTCTTATATAGACAAATGATCATTTTCATTTCAGTTTCGGAAGCAGTGCTCTTCTCAAGTTATATAGAACATAGTCAACATACTTCTTCAGTTGTGGCCTAACACTGGCATCCCTTGTATTCTGCAGGTAACGTAAACACAGTACTATGTGTTTTCATTTTCTTGTACCATTAAAGACTAAGAGAGAAGAGAATGCTTCATCAATTGCTAACCACCCAGTCTATAGTGCATGTGGGTTATACATCACCAAATGTAAGTGTTCTTCTCTTTGATTTGTGCTACTACAAAGTTTTTTGTGGGTTCCTAGAATCTTAGCTCAGAAGACTGCCAAGGATAGATGAGTGTTGTTTCCATTAGACTTTAAATGTATTTACTTCCCAAAACTTCACACAGAGAACCAAAGAAAATTTAAATTTCCATTTTGACCTAGTTCATTATGTATGCAATAGTAAAACATTGTCAGTGATGACTCTTTTAACTCCATTGGCTAAAAGACGGATCATTGTAAAATTCATGAAACATTTCTACAGTTTACATAACAATTCCCATTGAAATAGTTTGATCTTGTGCTGTCATATTTTACGGGCTCTAGAGTCTGAAGGAGGCTGCCGCCTTGATGGATTTTATCAAGCACAAAGGATAAACACCATCAGTTTAGGCCATTAACTTGCTTTGCTAGCACCCCCCTGTGCCCTGTGGCTTGGGAGGTATGTATCCCTACAGTTGTACAACCTGCTGTCACACATTGTAGAGTAGGACCAAACGATGGTTCAATCAAGGTTTCTTTGGATGGGTTGGCTGGGGAAATTGGGAAAGAATTTTAACATTTTAGTTGTTTCTTCTCTAAGTTACATGACTGCATGAATGGATGTTACTCCCTCCGTCTACAAATTGTTGTACATATAAACAGGCCGTTCCAGTTCTAGCAAATCTTAAATTTCGAGAACCTCGCCGACCTATATAAACAAAGGAACCGGTCCCGCCCCAATACATGTTACTCCCTCCGTCTACAAATTATTGTACATATAAATGGACCAGTCTGGGTCTAAGCAATCTTAAATGTTGAGAACCTCCACGGCCTATTTAAACGTAGGAGCCACTCAGCCACCCCCCCCCCCCCCCCCCGCCCCCTGTTTGAAATTGTATTTTTAAAATGTTTTTTCATGGACGGAGTATATAAATAGGAAAGAGTTTCGGATTTTTCATAAAGCGTGCTTTAAAAATACATTATTAGTCCCTTTACTTTAAAAAAAACAGTGCATGATTGGTCCTCATGTCTGATTTTTCTAATGTATTGAAGACACCGTTCTTATGGTGGTGTAACTATGAGTTCAATTTTAAGCTAGTATATGACATGTCTGTTGTCTAAAATACCCTAAGCATATATGGAGTATTAATTTTTAAGGCAGAAAATTATCCTGGGGTGTTCTTGATTTTTTGATAATAACTTTCATGTCTTATATTATCTGAAATATATAATGGGGTACATTCAATTTTCTTGTAAAATTTTCAGGTTCCACATTACCTGAAATATGTTCCAGGGTCAAAATTTGGGCGTTAGGATTGAAAGTTCTTTTGTTTTGACAAATTAAATGATTTTATTTAAATTTAATAAAATAATGATTATAAAGGTAAAATTTGGTATTTGTCAAAGTAACATAACTTTCAATCTCAACGGCCGAAGGTTATTGCACCAATATCCCATGTGGTTTGGTAAATGCACAATGTTATCCATCATGATTTCAAAACTTATGTTGTTGCCTCTCATGGTTCTGATATTGCTAGACCAATGTCCCTCTAGACTAAAATATCCTTCAAATATTAGGGGGCAACAGAGTTATTCACCCAATATTTGAAAGATATATTAGTCTAGAGTGGCATTGACATAGCAATATTTGAACCATGAGGGTAATGACATAAGTTTTAAAATCATAGGGGGTATTGATGCAATAAACTCTCTAGTGGCCAAATAGGCAAAATATATGGACTCCCAGAGTATATTTTGGGTAGTGTGGGAAGTAAAAAATTTTACCAGTTAATCGAAGGTACCCCAGAACATACTTCAAATAATGTGAGACCTAAGAGTTATTACTAGAAAATCGAATGTATCCCAGAGTAATACAGAGTATTATGTGTTTAAGGCGTGGAAGAATGTTTGCGTAGTGGCAGAGTGTTTGAGATTAAAAGATTAAATAGATATACATTCATATGTGTGGGAGCAACTATAAGAGCAATGGAAATGCCCATGACGCCGGGGGGCACCATTGGGCGTTTAACACCTCCTCGACGTTAAACACTGCCCCCTTTGGCATTACCTCAGCACCATCCCAGCTGTGTTAAACGTTTAACGCACGTTGTGCGTTGATCCCCCCAAAGGCTATTTTAGCCCTTACGCCAAAAAAAATCTTTAATTAGTTTTTTATCACTTCTTTCTTCGATCTTCAATTTCATTCACACACATCTCTTCAATCTTCTATAATTTGCCTTAGTTTTTTATTAATGTATTTTTTTATTAAATATTTTTTATTAAATGTAATTTTTATGAATTATTGTCGTTTTAATTTTTTATTTAATGAATATAATTTTTTATGAATTATTCTCGTTTCAATTTAATTAAATAATTAAATAATTAAAATGCATTAACTTAATTTTAGAAAAAATGTATATTTAAAATGTAGAAAACAAAGGTTTGAAGCTCCACTTTGAAGCCCCGGGGCTTCAAACCAATTTCCAGTGAATCTGTGAGATAAGTTAAAAATGATGTGAGAGAGAGAAAAAGTTTGAAGCTTTAGGGCTTTACGGGCAGTGCTCTAAGGCAAGTTAACTCTAATCCAAAAAAGTCTTGACAAACTCATCAATAATGTCTTCATCAAGCTTCATAAATAAAATGTCATTGATAATGATGGGTGTATTCCACCCATGACCGGTCAAAAGAAAAGACCGAATAGTTGACCGGTCAATCTAAAAGAACAGGGAAGGGAGATTTTAATCGTCATCCAGAGGACACTCAATTGGTCAAACGTTGACCGGTATACTTCAGAAAAGTGTACCGGTCAAACTACTATGTGGCCTCATTCATCCCTCAAATGCGGCAAACTAGCCTTTGGGAAACTACCCGGTGTAGTTTTTAGAGTTAGAAAGCGTCGGCAGAAGAGAATCTAAAGTGGTTTGGACTGTAGCGACCCATGTCAGTGGAGGATCGCTAGAGATGCTGAAGAAATCTGTCCAAGCCAGTACGCGACAAGGGCACAATCTCCCTCAGAAGGTGACAAGGCAGCAAGAGGACGAAGGCCATCACTTACCCTCCGAGAACGTGCCTCCACGTGGGTGCACGTTGCCCTGTCCCCTTTAGTCTAGTATAAATACTGCTGTAACTCTCAGAAGTAGGGATCCGAATTCATTCTCTCTAAGCTCCTTTGTAAAAGCACCAGTGCATTCTCTTTTATAATATAAATTGAGCTACATGTGCTCCACCTAAAGTCCTTCCGGTCACTCTGCGTGTTTTTACCTTTCTTACTTTAGTAAGTCTAGTGAACTATTCTAGACCCGGTCTAGTATAGTTTGCCCGGTCAAGTAATTTACACCATCAGATAAAGTTTATTTTTTCATTTCTTTCAAGTTACGGTTAAGGCGTTCAACAACGAAAAACTTTGACTTTTAAGAAAAAAAAATATTCTTTCCGTCCCAAATTAAATTGTTTTTTTACTATTTAGATAATTAAATTCTATTCACTTTTACCTATTTTAAATAATCATTTGATAAAACGGCCCGGTTCTAGTGACACCGGAGAACGGTGCCACTAGCGGTGTCACTGGATTTTTGGGGCACCTCCGGTGCTCCGTTCGTAAAATTGACGGTTCCTACACCCCCTAACCCACCCCCTAAACCCCCCACCCCACCCCCACCCCAACCCCGCCGTAACCCCCCCACAAAATGTGTGACACCGGAGAACGGTGCCACTAGCGGTGCCACGGGGCACCTCCGGTGCTCCGTTCGTAAAATTGACGGTTCCTACCCCCTTAACCCACCCCCTAAACCCCCCACCCTACCCCCACCCCTGCACCCCCACCCCAACCCTGCCGTAACCCCCCACAAAATGTGTGGCTATTATGCAATGCATAATAGCCACACATTTTGTGGGGGGGTTACGGCGGGGTTGGGGTGGGGGTGCAGGGTTGGGGGTAGGGTGGGTGGTTTAGGGGGTGGGTTAGGGGGGGTAGGAACCGTCAATTTTACGAACGGAGTACCGGAGGTGCCCCAAAAATCCAGTGGCACCAGAGTGGTACCGTTTTCCGGTGTCAATGGAACCGGACCGTTGATAAAATAATATGATTATGTCATCCGGCCATCCCTTGTTTCGTGTAAATTTTGATTCACAAATGACGCATTAGGGGGATATAGAATTAGTAGAAAGCGATTGCGATTCACAAATGACGCATTAGGTGTGACCTCTGAAATTGTATATAACAAGAAAACAATATGATTATTGTGAAGTTTTAGCCATCAAATTAACATTGATAGAAGATAAAAAAGACTTTTTGTAGAAAGATATCCATAAGAAAAGATAACACGAAAAATATTTAATAATAGATAACTAAATAGAAAAAATCTAATTTTACAAAGGGTCAATTATAAAATTTACTCTACTAAAAAAGTGCTATGGAAATACGATCTTGACATACGTGAACTTATCTTGGCAACACCAAGTGAATGTAGATTTTCAAGACTTGTAATTAAAGAATAACCAGATGAGTTTTTTCATAATTGTCAAGTTGTAGATGCGCATAAGTGCCCATCACCTCCTGTCTTAATTTTTTCCACACTAATTTAATAATTCCTCGCAGTCTCACACCTCCTCTTTTATTTTTAAAGGTGGAACTCTCTGCGATCAAAGTCTAATTTATTTTTTCTCAGTAATCGTCTGGCCGGATTTGAGAAGTTTCTCGGGAATGGGGCTCATACTTTTTCTTAAAATGGTGGAACTCACATGCTATGAGTATAATTTATTTGCATAATTTTTAATCATAAAAATTTCAGAATTCTTTTAAAAAAGATTTACTTAAATTTACAGTATATTTTTTAAATTTTAATAAAAACATATACTCCCTTCGTCCACATTTAAAGTTTCCGTTTTGACCGGACATGGAGTTTAATAAAAATTAAAATTTACATTGACTTTCCCAAAATACCCTTCAACCTTACCAACAGCCCCCACCATTCCTGGCCAAGTCTTGCAGCCCATCCCATCGTCCAGTTACTCGACAAAACATTCCTCATATCCTCTCTCTCCTTTCCTCGCTATACTTTAATCACTCTCCTGCTCGCACGAGTGGCCTAAGTGATCCTGAGACAAGAGTGTTAAGTCCAAAGTTCCAGGATCAATTTTCAACAACAACAGTGTGAAAGATTTATCCAATGTGTTAGCTTCTTGTGCAATACAAGCACATACCACCTCTCGTAAGATTAGATTAAGATTATACTAAAAAATTTCCGCTCATTACTCTATCGGACTAGGGCGTGTAGATGCTCGGAGTAAACGTTTCACCTTATTTTTAAAAAAATTAATCATTCAATTGACTTTCTACTTACTAAAGATGCTCTTGATAGGCTAGGTTGTTTTTCTCTAAAAAATATAATCTAGATTTTAGTTAGATTGAGCTCTTATACATATTGACATACAGAATATATTTAAATTTTAATCATCGCCTCTCGATCGTTGACCGGTTTGATGATTAACTCTTGACTCAATTACTTGCCCGGTTCAATGTGCTATCTGGTTTTCAAAACATTCCATTAAAGGTACTCATAAGAACAATTTAGAGAAAAGGACATTGCCAAATTATTCGAATTCAGTATTTAATGAGTGAATTACTTGTTGTATAGCATAAAATAATTAAGTTTTGTTGAAAAACTTACTTTTAACAACAGCAAATGAACCAACAATCAGTGTAGCTAGGCATAACAACAACAACAACAACCCAGTTAAATCCCACAAGAGTAGGGTCTGGGGAGGGTGTGTACGCAAACCTTGTCCCTACTCGAAAGTAGAGAGGCTGTTTCCAAAGAGACCCCCGGCTCAACGTCGAAAGTTGCATTGCTTGACTAACTGCTACTTCATTAATTAAAGAAGCGCAGACAATTTAGAGATCCATTTTGATTTATTCCATCGCACCCCAAAGCCAAAAAATGGTAAAATTTTGGCTCTCCATCCTAGTGTAGCTAGGCATGAACTAGTGTAATAACTGAGATGTAAAATGTGGTTAGTCATCCATTCTGAAAACTTCAGATCGTATACTGGTATTAACACGTATCACGTTCGCAAACGGGTACAAAATTCAATATATATTGTGATTTGTGAATATAGAACAATGAAAAAAAAAGTTTGGTCACATGTGATGTACAAAACTATTGAACTAATGACAAAATGTTTTCCCTCCGTCTATCCCAAAACAAAGTTCTACGTTGGAATGTAGCATCATCGTCGAGAAATTGAGACTTGTGCACAAGAGAGAGACTAATGACCAAAAAGGGAAATATGAAGAATTATTATATGGCACAAAGGGAATATTATTTACCAGCTTGGCTTCTTAAAGGGGTTGCCCTCAGATTTAACAGCAGCAGCTAGAGATGTTGAGGAAGAAGAAGAGGAAACATTGTTAGCTCTATCAAACTCTTCCTTGTCCTCTGTGAATGCTTTGGTCAGAATTTCTTGAAGTTCCATATACCTTCGCCTCTTTGATCTATGCTCCTCGGGTGTCTCGTTACCCACACATGCAATCTCTGATAAGTCATCATTGTCCATGATTTTATTGATGATTCCATAGCAGCGTGGGAAAAAGCGCTTTCCTAGTTCCACTGGACATGGTAAAAAACACGGAAAATGATGCGAGGAAAAAAGGGCACAGGTGATATGGAGATGAATGAACTTGGAGGGCAAAAAAAACCTGTTTTGGAAAGTGCCCTCATTCGATTTAGATGCTCCTCCTTGATCTTGAAAGGGACATCGTTCAAATCTACCGTCATTCTTCGGGATGCATCAGCCATGCTCTTGTTTATGCAAGCCAGAGGGAACTCACAAGTGGCATCAACTTGGGCAATATCCATTGCAACTTTAGCTTCAATTGGGAAGAGAAGTCTGGCCAGCCCAACTGTAGAAAAACAAACTCAACCATCAATCGGCAATGTGATAGCTAGGGGTGAGCATGGTACGGTATTTAGCTCGTACCGATACCGTACCAAATATTTTGGTTCGGTATGGGATTTTACTCCGTACCGATCCCGATCCCAAAATATCGGTTCGGTATGGTTCGGGATGGTTCGGTATCGGTTTCGGTACAAATCGAGATGAATATACATACTTACTTTACACCTTAAAATTTAACAATGTCCCTTTATTTTTGAAAATTAAAAGTGAATTTAAATAAAAAAACATGAAAAATTAAAAAAATGAATATTTAAATGCAAGAGATGCATATCAAAACTTAATTTATATTTCACAAATTAAAAAAATGAACGACAATAAAGGAGTATTTCGAAACATTGTGAATACTTTTATGTTCATACACAAAAACTAAAGCTCAAATAAAAGTATAATTTACACATAATAGAACTTGAACCAATTTTTTTTTAAAAAATATTATTTAGTGAAGGAATATAAAAATATTACTCCGGAGTATTATTTTTATAATATTTTAGTATATATGTTCGGTTCGGGATTTTCGGTATGGGATGTCACCTCGTACCGTTCCCAAATACCTTACCGACCATTCAGTTCGGTATGGTTCGGTTCCTTCTCGGTACTTTTTCGGTTTGGTATTTTTTGGTTTGATATTCTCGGTTTTTTCGGGAAATTTCGGCATCGGTTCGGTACCTGCTCAAATAGCTGCTTCAATGCTACGTTGTCTAGAAGGATCGAGCCTCCTAAGAGATGATTTCATAGTGAGACAGGTCAAATTGTACTTTCATGGTTCAAGTAATACAGATACTTTTTAGAAAAAAACAGTATCTTAATAAGTATTACTCTCTATGTCCCTTTATTTTATCTTCACTCCTTTTTGCACTAGAGTTTAGAAGTTAACATTTAGTCACTTAAAATCTCCCACATTTAGCAAGGGGGTAAGACAAAGACTTTAAAAAATGGTCAACTATAACTCTCTTAGATGCTTGTTTAAAGGAGATCGTGTGCAGTGACTGCAGCACAATTAACAACAACAAAAAAACTATAATTAGATAGATGATGGTGATAGAATATGAGAAGACGTGCAAAATGATGGTTTACCTCTATTCTCAAGGTACAACAATTTCATGCGCAGATCATCCCCAGCCATAGCAAGAGATTCAGAAGCTTCTCCGAGTATAGGATCTCTTCTTTCTGCTTGCTCCAGAATCTCAATGCACAACCGATCCTTTGGAGTAGCTTTACCTTCCTCTGCAGGTTTCTTATAATCCATGGCACGAGTGAGCCTCTTTGCAATTTGGAGTGCTTTCCTGCCATCTAAGGTCAAATCAGAGGACCTAGCCCCCTTTGTCAAAAGGGACACTATGATTTTAGGATCTTTTCTTGTTGCAGCAACATGCAACACTGTGTATCCCCTCAGATTCCGATGGTTTACATCTGCAATTGCTAGATCAAGTAACTCTGCTGTAGTCTTTGCATCGCAATAGGCTACAGCATAGTGGAGAGCATATGCATCATCTAAATTGGTATGACCTTCTTTTAATAGCATCCTCACCAATTCAACATCATCAGATTCCAGAGCTCTGTGTATTCTCTTCACATGTTTATTCGGAAAACAATTGCTTTCTGGCACTTGCAGGCAAAGCTTCGTGCGGGAATCAGTAATATCCTTTACAATATGAAAAGGCAATGCCTTTTCAAGAGCTATTATATCAACATCTGATTTGACAATAATATCCCTGCAACTGGAAATTAATTCCTCACAGCTTATACCACACGCGTTCGCAACTGAAAAAACCATCAGTACGTCATCTGCTGCAGCCTTATCAAGAATATTTAGAAGCTGTCTCTGCAGCACCAACAGAAAGATGGAACTTCAAAAAAAAAATATGGAGTATTTAACACCAACAAATAAAGATCGCCAGTTGCTAGTTGCTACAAAAAGAATCAATTACCCTGATGTCAAAATATGCAAACAAATATGTTAAAACGCATATGGAGATCAATTAATAACAAAGGCATGTGTATAAACATAACAAAAAAATGCCAACTTGAACAGTGTTTCCAGTCCTAAATTTAAAGCAGAGTGATGAAAGAGATCGATACCTGAAACTTTGCAACCAATTCTGCTATCTCAAATGTAAAGGAAGCATACAAGAGTTCCACCATGAACCCCAAAGCTGGCCTACAAGCTACATGTGAGCACTCAATGTCAACACAAACACACACATCCTTGGGTGCAGCTCTAACTTTCCCACTGTAAAGGTAGGCCAAAACAATCACTACTGCATCATAGCCCACCTCATACTCCTTCATCAACTCTTTCAGCTCCAGTTTGACACTCTTATCTTTCCCACCAAAAACATTCTTGAAGAAGGGACTCCTCGCCGACAATATACACCTGTGCACCGGAATTTCCTTACCGCAGACAGCCACCAGCTTCGCATCCGCGAAGAAGTCAAAATCCGCGGAAGAAGACGATTCAAATATAGATTCTAGGGTTTCAGAGAGGCGCTTGAGCGAATTAAATTCCACCGGCCAAGGCTCAGGCGAAAACGTCTCGGCAGCTCCAGCTGCCCAGCATATACTGCTGATATCATTAGAATCCGAAAGCGCCATTCTTACATCCATTTACAAGTTGTATATGACCAGAAATTGCATAAACACCGATCAAAATCACAGTCCGGCTGCCTATGATAACAAATTTAAATAATCGCAATCAGAAACAGAATAAAAATTCGATCGCAGCCGAAGAATATAAGTTTCTAATTGGATCGCAGAGAGATAAACATATAGGTTTATACCAGGTCAAAGATAAATTGAATCGGGAATCGATGATGATTGCACCGGAGAAGAGAGAAGCTCCGGGATCGGCGGCGATGCGGCGAAGGGGAGGGCAACCGGGATCGGGAAAGGAAAGATCGATGGAGAATAGCCACCGAAATGAGGAGGATTTGGGGAGGAAGAAGAAATGGAGGAGGGTTTGGGATTGGAGAGAAGAAGAAGATGTTAAAGGAGATAGAGACATGGCGGGATGATGATGATGATGATGACGACGATGGAAGGTGGTGAGGTGATAAACGTTGAAAAAGGAGAACGATGAGAGGGAATCTGCCGCCACTCTGGTGACGTAAGTCTAGCAACCCCCTGCTTGCCTAAAGCTTTGTCATGGAAGTGATGGGAGAAATATTGTACTCTTTTCTTTTTCTTCCTACTCAAAGGTTGTTACCGTTTGAATTTTTTGGTTAAGGTGTGACACTTTTTAATCGTAAATTATGTGAAAAATATATCTAGTTGTAATGTAAGTTTAATAAAATAAAGTTTATTTTAAATTGTAGAGTAAATTTCATAAAAGGTCTCCACTTATAGGCCGTTTTACATATTTAGTCCCTACATACCAAATATTACTAGTTTAGTCCCCAATTATTATATCTTTTTTCACGAATGGTCCTTTGTTAATGTTTTTGTTAAGAACATGGATAAAATTGTATATTCATACATCTATCTATCCTCAATTAAATTTCATCCCTCATCTCGTACTCTTTCCTAAACTGAAATCAGCACTCTTCTCTAAATTGTTTGTCGAACTGGTGGAACCCAAATTCGAAACCAGTAACCTTTATGAATGAGTTTTAATGTTTATTTTATTTGCAATTTTTTTAGACTAATCGATAAAACTCATCCATAAAGCATATTGATTTTGATTTTAGATTACACCAGGAAGACTAATAATTGAGAAAGGAGTGATCATTTCAGTTTTGGGTTTAAACCTTCAAACTCAGCGACGAAAAAAGATTGTGAATTTACAATTTCATCCGCGTTCTTAACGAAAATTTTAATAAAAGACCATTCGCGAAAATAAATCTAATAATTGGGAACTAAATTAGTAATATTTGATATGTAGGGACTAAATATGTAAAATGACCTATAACTGAGGACCTTTTATGGAATTTACTCTAAAATGTACTTTTGAAATATCAAATTTTTATAACATTTAATTATTTTAAACTATATTTAATTCGTGGTCAAAGAGTGCCACCGTTTGACCCAAAAAATCAAACTATGACAATTTTTTAGTAATGGAGGGAGTTTTAAAATAAATAAAAATGATAAAATCATTCCAACGACGATAGAATTAGGGGTTGGCATGGATTGGGACGTTGGGTATATTCGAGATATAGAGTTTTTAGTAGTCATTCTTAAATCAATGTTTTATCCGATTAAAGTATTTATGCATACCCTGAAATGATTTTAACCTGAAAGCATTTTCTCACACAATTCGTTTAATCAATCAAGTTCGTTCTTCGCGTTTTTTATGTTAAAATCAATTTAGGGGGCAGGCGTTAAGCCCATTTTCAATGCCCCTAATTTCAAAAGAACCATTTCAATTGCATACACCTAATGCTAGGGGTACACTCAAAGGTGTACCCCAAATGTACACCATCTCTTTCTCCACCACCCATTTTTATTTAATTTTTATTTATTTATTTATTTTGAATTTCTTGCCAATTTATGTGGATAAGGAGGGGGTGGAAGACATATGGGGTACACCTTTGATGTACCCCTAACATTTTTCTTTTATAAAATCCATGCACTCTTTCACAGATCTTTTTAAGAGTAAATTTCATAAAAGGTCCCAGTTATAGGTCGTTTTACATATTTAGTCTCTACGTATCAAATATTACTAATTTAGTTCCTCATTATTATATTCATTTTCACGAATGTTCCTTTGTTAACATTTCTGTTAAGAACGTGGATAAAATTGTAAATTTACACTTCTCTCTCTCCTCAATTAAGCTTCCTCCCTTCTCTCGTACTCTTTTCCAAACTTGACGCTGAGTTTGAAGCTCTAAACCCAAAACTGAAATGATCATTCCTCTCTCAATTATTAGTCTTCCTGATAGAACCCAAAATCAAAACCAATAAGCTTTATAGATAAGTTTTATCAGTTAGTCTCAAAAATTGCAAAGAAAATAAACATTAAAACTCATCCATGAAAGTTACTAGTTTCGAATTTGGGTTCCACTAGTTAGAGAAACAATTGAGAGAAGAGTGATGATTTCGGTTTTGAGTTCAAAGCTTCAAACTCAGCGACGGGTTTGGGAAAGGTGTGCGAGAGGAGGGAAAAAACTTAATTATGGAGAGAAAGAAGTGTAAATTTACAATTTTATCCACGTTCTTAACGGAAATGTTAACAAAGGATTATTCGTGAAAATTAATATAATAATTGGGGACTAAATTAGTAATATTTGATATATAGAGACTAAATATGTAAAATGACCTATAACTAGGGACCTTTTGTGGAATTTACTCTCTTTTTAAATATATTTTGTTGTTTTTTCGAGAAGATCTTTCCATTATTTTTTTAACAACTAAAATACCACAATTATCATATTCTTCCCTTCTAAAAATTTTATTCCCGATTCGGCTAGACAAGAAAATATTTTAGTACTTCCTTCGTCCCTGAAAGAATGTCACGGTTACTATTCTGGCCTCTCGATAACTTTTGTTTGTTTACTCGTTTTGGTTGGTCATTTGATAAAATAAAATATTCTTGTCGCATCTTGTTTTGTAGAACTTTTCATATACTTTTGAATGGAGTATTCGTCCAGTTTTTACTTTTGGAACTGTATGTATAAGCCTAAATATAGTCATGTGTGATCTTGTTTGATTTGTCTTAACATGTAGATTATTAATAAATAATTTCTATAACTTTTTAATATACAAATTACAAGATAAAACGATTTAAAGAAGTGTATTGGATGGTGTGTAAAAATGAAAGTTGACAAATACTCTGGGACAGAGGTAGTAAATAATTTGGGACGGAGAGAGTAGAATTTTTTCTTTTTGATCTAAGGGATAGATGAATTGATGGGAAGAGATAAAAACGGATCACAACTTTTACAAACAAAAGAAAAATGCTAGGGATACACCAAAGGTGTACCCCATTTGTCCCCACCCCCTCCATTACCACAAAAATGGGCAAGAATTTTAAAAAAAATTAAATAAATAAAAAGTAGATAAAAATAGGTGGTATAGAAGGGGGTGGGGAGAAATGGGGTACAAGCATCAAACAAAATCATTGCATATGCACCAATTTCTTGCACGACCCGCCGACCAATCATTGTATAAATAACGAATAATGATTCGTGTTTTGACAAAAGAAAACGTGTTACAATGTCAGGCTTACACTGCTATTGTACTCTCTCCCTTTACAAAATAAGTATATACTCCCTCCGTCCCCTTTTAGATTACAATATTCTCTTTTAGACAAAATTAAAGAAAAATCAAATCAGTATTTTTCCCCCCAAATAGTATAGGAATGGTGGGTGGGT
This sequence comes from Cuscuta australis, assembly GCA_003260385.1. NCBI lineage: Eukaryota > Viridiplantae > Streptophyta > Magnoliopsida > Solanales > Convolvulaceae > Cuscuta > Cuscuta australis. Next base: position 749,859 of record NQVE01000129.1, on the reverse strand, counting down.
GAGATTTGACATTGAAATGATAAAGGGGAGGGAGGATAAAAGAGTCCATTTAGTGTAAAAGTAAACACTTTGTAATCCTTTTTAGGACAAAAATAAGAAAGAATATTGTAATCTAATTGGGGACGGAGGGAGTATATATATAGAGTAAATAAAAAGTAAAACATACATATTTTAAAAAAATGTAATTTATGTACTTAAAAAGTGAGGATTACAAATTAGTACACTCTCTCTGTCATTAAAAGACTGTCACAATTTAACTTTTTTGATCAAATTGTGGTACTATTTTACCTTAAATTATGAAAAAAGTATTTTTGTTATAATTTAAATTTACTTATTTTAAAAAATAATTTTGAAATATTAAATTTTTATAATATTTAATTATTTTAAATTATATTTAATTTGTAGTCAAATGCTATTACAATTTGACCAAAAAGTTAAACTGTGACAATCTTTTAGGGGCGGAGGAGTAAATAATAATAATAATAATAATAATAGCAATAATAATTGCAATAATAATAATAATAACAATAATAATAATTAAAATATTAGTTTCACGAGTTGTAATAATAATATGAAAAATGCATGTGTATAAATTTTTAATAAGAGATCTACATGAATAAAAGTAAAAAAAATAGAAAACACAATAATAAAAGTCTTATGTCTTTTAAGACCAGAATAAGAATATAATAAAAGTGAGATATAACAATGCATGTTGATAGTGTAATGTAAAAGTAATAACAATGTAATATATCAGTGTGATCAGTCAACTGCTGGCAATTGGCGACATAACTCTAGTGGCAGATAATAGTGTGACAGTTGCAAACTTCCATATGTTAATGTGATGAGTGTGACAATGTAACAATGACAGTACATATGAATTCCTTTTGTTCTTATAAGACATAAGACTTCTATTTTGGTATATTCATGCTTTTTTACGCTTATTTAAGAAATTAAACTATTTTTAATTCATAGTTGGAAGGAATTAAAAATAGTTTAAAGAAGCTAAGAGAAACAAAAAAGAGTAATGACACAATTGTGGCTCTTTCCGGAAAAGGGCCTAGTACCAGAGGTAGTACTAACGAATTAGGTGTCGGTGCGTTAATAAAGAAGAAGGTAGAGGGTGTAAATAATTGAAAGGGTAAAACTGGAAAGTCAATAACTTTATCACTTTACATTAAAACCCGTACAAAGTCAAAGTATAAAGATTCTAACGAACACAGGGAGTAAATAACAATTAACACTATTTGTCTGTTACAAATATAAGTATGGAGTATGGACCGGAGGAAATGTTCCCACGCAATTTTTATAACAAATTCCAAATACCCATGGTTTGGAAATGAACCCATTCAAACATCGTAAACCGATGATTTAAAAATAAAAAAATGAAAACATCATAAACCGAAACAGACAATTTAAATTGGGACAAAGGGAGTAATAAAAGAATCTCAAAGTTCTTTCAACAAAACGGCATCACCCACATGTAACTTTTCACACTTCTCGAACAAATTTTGACAACGTTCAAATTCAATTTAAAAAATTAGATAAGAACTTGTCTTAGGATGAACTTATCTGTGACTAAAAGAACTTAAAAACTTGAAGAACTTGTCCATGGATGACTATCAATGGCAAGAATAATTTTAAAACAAAAGGCTAAAAAAGAAACTGACAACAAGCTCTATTTTATAAGATTCTATAAACAGAATTAGATAATAAAAAAGACTAGAAAAAGTTGAGGAAAAAAACATGGAAAAATTAAAAGAAATTGGAAGCAACTAGAACAAACATCGATAGGGGGTGAGATCCGGGACCAAGTAATGGATCCCCTCATCATTCGAGGGGGGATTCTAGTTACAGCTTATATAAACAACCCACCGGTTCTATTTGAGTGGCCATGGAGGACATTGCCCCTCTACGGTGCTCTGTTCGTCAAATTGATAGTTCCTACCCCCGGTAAACCCTCCCCCTCACCCCCACCCAGTCCCACCCATCTCCCCACCCACATCAATTGCACCTCGAAAGTTTAGTTGACTTTGACGGATAGCATAAAACCCATTCCCTAGTCTAGGGAAACAAAGCATCTTATAACCCATTCCCAAGTCAAATTATATATGGGATAAGTATATGTTTTATATACCATTACAGTTACAAAAGAGAATTTACATTATGGGGAAGTGAATATCATGTTCAAAGTTGAAAGTACAAAGAAAAGCTATGGTGAAGATACCATGGAAAATGGAGAGCTTCTTTATCTGCTTGAGGTTTCTTTGTACCCTCAAAACACCTCCCCAAAGTGAACACACTCTCCATTCACACAGGTGGCCCATAATTTCTGGTTTGGGAATAGTTTGATGGCCTTCTCCCTTCTTGACCTGTTATGTAATGGGGAAAATATATCAACCATACATTCATTTCATTACAAAAAAAAGTCAAGTTTTATTTAGGGACGACCAAAAGTAGAAACAGGTAAGTTTATTGAGTGACGATAAGAATACTACTCAACTGTGATACTTCACTTTAATATATGGGAAAATAACTAGCTTTGGCCTAAGAGGTACTCCATATATTGTATTGCCATGTTATGAAATCAACATAGGGAGGAGATATGAGTAAAATACCAGACTGCCGTTCCACATTGGGGATGCTCGTGGGAGGGGGTGTCCATGTGCCAGTTCCAGAACCATGAGTCTAAGATGAACAAATCATTAAGAATTGAAGGTGCATATGGTAAATATATCTGAACTAGCATACAGTTACATCACTTACAAGAGATCTACGAGGAGGAGCTTCCATCTCCGTTTGCTGGTATTTCAAAATAGTCCAATCAAAAACATAGTCATACTCAAAGCCTGCATAGGAAAAAGAAAAAATTGTACACCTGTATGTTACTAAGGTTTAAGGAGGGTGGGGGTGGGGGCAGTGAGGAGAGTACACACACCGTCCCCAGACACTAGTTCTGTGGATTCTGAAGGGTTTTTTTAAACGCCGATTTTATTACAAGAAAACTAAATACACGTTCTGGGAGGACTAGACCGAAGCCCCGAAGGTAAGACAGGTTACATGGAAGCCGAAAACAAAAGTCAAAGCTTACAAAATAGACTAAAATAAGAAAACAAAGAACATCCCAGATCATGCCGGGATTTGCAAATCATCTACCCTCACCCGCATGTGGTTTGTTTGGTTTGATTTGTCTTGGTCGTAATGAGTGTAACTAAACCTAATGCAAATCTTACTATGAAATGGAGCGAGTATTTACTTTAGGTATTCACCTTGGCGGATAAAGAGATCACGGAAATGTCTCCTCAGATAAGCATAATCAGGTTTGTCTTCAAAGCGCAGTGAGCGACAGTAATGAAGATATGAAGCAAACTCCGTAGGGTGCCCACGGCATAAGGCCTATAATAAACAAAAGTTCAGCAGCTCCCCTTTCACACACCAACTCAAAAATTCTAGTAATCATGCATTCAAGATTGCAAATAGATTACCTCAATAGATATGGACATCTTCATTCCACTAATTCTTGCATACTTTCCTCTCTTATTCCCTGCCTTTATTCCCTGCCAGGGAAGACTAATAAATATGTGTCAGAAGAGATTCTAGGCAAAACATTTTGAAATATGGATGTAAACGATTAGAGATATGCGTTGAGTGATTAGGGCCGAGATCAACCGATCGACTAAATTTGATGTAGAAGTGTTTGTCTGCCTCTAATTGCTTTTGGCATACTTAATAAAAAAATGAATTTGTATGGTCGAGATTTATTTAGAAAGGAAAAAAAATTATATCAATCACACAATTCTTTCCTTAAAAAAAAGGAAAATGCTAAAGCCACTGCAACTCTCACCAGTCACCACACACCTTAGACATCCACAGACATTGAACAATGTCTGTGGATGTTTGTGAGAAGGTGACGTGATAGCCTGAAAGGTGGGGTTCCCCTAGCATGGCCCCAAAAGGAAAATGGGAAAATAATTGTGAGAGAAAGAAGAGAACTGAGAGGCTAATTTGAGAGGAGCTTGAGATCGAAACAAGCTAATCTCAAATACTGAATTGGTGGATCAACAAGCTCAAAATGTGAGATTTGATCTGAACCTAAAATAATGGATATAAGGGTTGGTTCAACTTGGTTACATCCATAAAAGCAATTATCACCTTCCTCTTAGGAAATACAGGAAAACATATCCAAGAGACTCCAAATCATCCCTCCTGCTTTGTTCTGTAATGTACATTACATGTGTGTGTTACTGAAAATTGAGCAACCAAAGGAATGAGAGCAATGCATTCCATAGGGGAAAAGGTTACCACGACCAAGGTGAGTATTAATGCTTGCGTATCTTGCTGTTCCTGTCAATTTCTTTTTATCTCTGAAAATTCCATGAATTCAAACTTGTTTTAGGAGCAAAAAGGCAATACATAGACACTGCAACTGTGTTTACATACAGAGATTGCATACATATATAAGCAATGATTATGAGCACCTATAAGAAACATGTTGGTGAGTTGAAGTGTCTCGATACTTCTTTGCCAAACCAAGGTCAATTACATAGACCTGCTTTTAAGACAAACTAGTCATAAATATCTACAATTGTTTACACACAAAAAGAAGAAGAAGAATATCGAGGGAATACATAATAACTAAACAATAATAACAAGAGACAAGACCTGATTTGAGTGCCCCCCTATTCCCATGAGAAAATTTTCTGGCTTGATATCTCGATGCAAAAATGATCTGCTGTGTATAAACTCAATGCGATTGATCTGTGGCAAACATTAGAAGAGTGTATATATGTGTATACATAGATAAGTAAAGAAGGAAATGTGTGTATCTGTGTGCCAGTATTTTTCCACACAAAAAAACCACGCATAAAAAGAACGAACCATTTGATCCGCAAGCATGAGAACAGTTTTCAGGGAAAACTTCATACTGCAGAAGTTGAATAGATCTTCAAGAGTAGGGCCAAGCAAATCCATAACCATAACATTGTACTCCCTTTCCACTCCAAACCATCTCACATTTGCAATTCCAGCTACAACATAAAATAAACAATTACTAGCATTATTCAACTGTTGAACATAAAATAGAATGGAGCAGGCCAGTCAAAGATGAGTGAAAAATCCATTACTTCCTCCTTGTAAAATCCGGTATATCTTTGACTCATACAGTAATTGTGGGTGACTTGTTTGGACATTTTCCTGCAATATCAGTAACGGTGTCAATTTTAATGAAGCTGGGCAGGGTGCATTTAAAGTTGAGTCCAGAACAGAAAAGCATGAGACAAGTAATTAAAAGAGCATATTAGTCATTATGGCAGAAAAATATGTTAAAATCACTGTGTTGCATCATGACAAGTACAACAATTGGTTCGGATGAAAGTGCCATTATTATTTTTTAAACATTGAGAAAGGAGACTGTTCTCACTATTCCTGCATGCAGTTGCAGATAACAATGTAAGGTTGTCCTACACTACACCCTCATGGTGGGACCCTTCCCCGGACCCTTGCTCCACGAGGATGCTTTGTGCACCACCGGCACAGGGCTACCCTTTGGGGCAGATCACAAGTCCTAGTGACTCATCATCTGAATTAGAGTAAAATGATGACTCAAACACTTCAACATGTTATGAGTTGTAAAATGATGACTCAAATACTTTAGGAAAATAAATCAAACATGATCCCAGAATTAACATGTCTATTGTTAAACATACAGCTATATGGTTAATACCGAGCAACATTTTCTTTATCTGTCAATGGCCCTAAAAGAGACAATGTGGATGATGTGTCCAGTTAGACTTGATAGTTTGATAGCATATTGAAACTCCAAAACACCATAAATTTTAATAGTAGTCCCTCCATGGCTCCACCCCACTATTTTTGTCCCTTTTAGCCTTTGTGTCCCATTAATTTTGTCGTATACCATAATTGGTCGTAGTTGTGTAGTTCACAATCATTCTTACTTTTTCTTACATCTTTTTACTTATTAACATCAATATAAACTATAAAATCTTACTTTTCTTAATTTCTGTATCACTCCCTCATGTCCCAAAAATAGTGATCCGGAGGGGGTAGTATAGAGCTCACTTTAACCTACATAGTATGATGAAAGTCTAAATAGCAGCTTCTTGATTTGGGTAGGTTGTGTTTTACTCCTTTCTTTTCCATCATCTTCGATGAAGCCAAAAACTCCCTATTTTTTGGCTTTTGGGTGTGATGGAATAACGCAAAATGGATCTCTAAAGCACTTGTGCTTCTTTAATTAATAAAGTAGCAGTTAGTCAATCAATGCAACTTTTGACACTAAGCCGGGGTCTCTTTGAAAACAGCCTTCTACTTTCGAGCCTTCTACTTTCGAGCAGGGGTAAAGTCTGCGTACACACACCCTCCCCAAACCCAACTCTGTAGGAAATAACTGGGTTCTTGTTAGTTGTTGGTCTGAGCCTTTACCACATTTGGTACGATTAATGTGACTCAAATCAATTGATACTTTGCAAATTCAATATCAACCACACAACTCAACTTTTCCTTAATGCGTGTGACACTCTCTCTAGTAACATACTTAGTGAGACGGAAAGGGACTACCCCCTCCATCAATTAAAAAGGTTCCACATCTCCTTTTTCGTTTGTCTCAAACAAAGGTTCCTCTTTCCTTTTGAGGAAGGAATTGTGTGGTTCAAACAATCTCTCCCTTCTCCACAAAATGCAACCACATGCTTCTACTTTTATTAATAATTGTGTCCAGTCAATTGTGGAACCTTATTGAGAGATGGGGAGAGTATTATCTTTTTGGCTGAAATTGCCTCTAAGCCATTCATTTCCTTCTCCTTTTCAATAATTCAAAACACCAAGTAATTGACATTACAAAAAAAAGATTTTTCCCCCAAAAGCTTTTTAAGTTTCAACCCTATATGTCAACCCACGCCCCCATAGAATCAAACGTAAAAAATGATTCCAGCCGCGGACAAAAAAAATACAGAAATCAATTGAACCAGTGCACTAAAAAAACATGAAGGAATAGAGGAATCTATCAACTCAATTCAAGCGGAAAGCAGACTCACAAGCTTAATTGCCACTTCCTCGTTCGTCTGCAAATCAGTGGCTGCATCAAGAAACCCAGAAATGATTACAAAATCAACTCAATATTACAATATTTAAAGAAATTTGCACCGTCAAATAAAATTATACGGAGTGATACAAAAGCAAAGCTAAAGCATTCAGTTTTGAAAAAACAAAACAAACCGGTGAAGATCTCTCCGAACGATCCACTGCCGATTTTCCGTCCGAGCCGGTACTTGTTTTTGACTAGAGGCTCCATAAGAAGAAGAGAAAGAGAAGAAACCAATTGTAGAGAAATAAGATATGCAACCTAGGTTAGTGAAACTGATAAATCAATAAGTCTAAGGGGGTGTTTGCTAACTTCTGAATTGGTAAGTGCTGAACCAGTAAGAGGTCTGAACCATTAAGTGCTGAACTAGTAAGAGGTCTGAACCATTAAGAGCTAGTATATTGCTTAAAGGCAAATGTCTGATCAATTCAGATAAGAGGTCTTAATCATTCAGACTCTGTATAATACTTAACCATTCAGAGGCAAATCTCTTAACCATTCAGACATCTGAACCATTAAGAGGTTGAAACAAACAGTCTGAACCATTAAGTGCTGAGCCATTCAGACATCTGAACCATTAAGAGACTGAAACAAACAGCCCCTAATAGTTATAGGATTCTAAGTTATCTAAAATATACTTTGGTACCACCAATATTCTGGCTAGATGCTAAATTATTCAAAATAGGGAGTATAATTTTGAATAATTTTGCGATATTATACTCTAAAGGTACATTGCATTCATTTAAACGTGAAGATTGAAAATTCTTTTACTTTGATAATAAAAAATGTAAATTTAATAAAATAATGACTATCAAGATAAAAAATAGTATTTTTCAAAGTCCCAAAGCTTTTAATCATAGTGATTAAATATACAGATTATACCCTTGGAGTACATTACTGCTAATTTTAAGGACAACCAGAGTATATTTCAGATGATGTGAGATTTGAGAGTTCTTACTAGATAATCGAGGCTACATTATTACCAAAAAATCGAGTACACCTTAGAGTAATTTTTTTGGTTTTCCGCCTATGCCAAAATGATGTTGTTGAGCATCGGAAATGGTTATATATATAAAAATAGAATCTCACACCCTGATGTAGCACATTTCAATCAATTAAAAATAATCATGTCACTAAGTAGTGTGTAAGTAGAGTAGCAAGCTTTATAGTGGTAAGAGCAACTCCAATGGAGCCTCTATATTTTGTTGAAGTCTAAAAATTAAAGTTTTAACACTACACTCTAGACAAAATTGAGCTCCAACGGATAAGGAAAAATATACACCGTGAGCTAGTTTTAACTTTAGGTCATCTATATATAGAAGATTAAGTTCATAAGCTATAATAAAAAAGTAATAAACAAATGTGAAAAGTAGGAGGGACGAGTGTTAACCTGACACGCCTAGTTTGTAGCTATCTCACAAAAAAGAGTAAAAAAAACAATAAAATATATTAAATTTATGAATAATAACTGATATGGTTGGAGGGCATACAAAAATGTGAGCATTCAAATTACTGTACACACCCTAAAACGGAGTTTTAGCTCTTAATTTTTTGCAGCTCCGTTGGAGTTGCTCTAACTCATTATTCTTGTTATTTTTTAGGGAGTACATTTTTTTGTGTTATAATTATTACAAAATATTTTTTTTATAGAAATCACTCTAAGTAGGACTAGAACATTAATAAAAGTACTAAAATAGAACTTTCATGTTTTTTTCCCGAAATATGACTTCGCATTGTGGTAATGTGGGACTGTACATGTACACATTGCTATACTTTTTTGGTAATGTACATGACCATGTTTGGTAATGTAAGTCCTATTTCGAGAATAAAAATATGGAAATCCTATTTTGGTATATTTTCAATGTTTTAATCATATTTTGGTCTTTCTCCCATTTTTTAATTTGTTTTATAAAAAAAACTTAGCTTCTACTTTGTTACAAAAATGACTTTTTTATTCATAAAAAAATATTAAAAATAAAAAAGGGATGGAGTGCCATGCTAACGCCTCTGCATGCATGGTGAAATTAGGAGGCCACGCGAGGCAAATTCATTTTCCATCTCCCTTCGTGCTGATGTGGCGTGGCAAGGCTGCAACATACTCGTCGTTACATTTGCTTTTAATACTTCACCAGTCTCGAATTAGTCGTCTCATTTTGACTTCATAAAATTTTAGAAAATTAAAAGTGAATAGTATAAATCTGATTGAAAGAAAGAGAAGGGTACGAACCACATATTCTATACTTAATTACAAAAATAAGGCAGTGAGATAATTAATTAGAGATAGAGAGACTAGAAGGACCTTATTTTAAAAACAGTTGTTTTCGAACGTTACAAGCAACCAACCAAACAAAAAATTCATTATCACAACCAACCAAACAAACATCCATCAACAAGCAACCTATTACACTATATGCTTCCTATAATCAACAAAGGATTTACTATTAAACAAGATATAAGAGATTGTTTGAGCCTCGTTAGTAATCTAAAGAAGTTGCTCTTGTTGTAATATAAATAAGATTTTTTTAAATTTCCCCTCTTCTAACCGTCTACATTTGAAATCGTTGCACCTATCAACCTTTTAAACGCAATAAATAATAAGAACCAATAACCCATCTTTAAAGGACTTGATTTGAATTGCGAGGTGAAGAACGTAGAACAAAAAAAAAACATCATCACGTGAAAAAAATTAAGAATCCGTTTAGTACACAGAATTATTATTAGAATATTATAGAATTGAATTGATGTTTAAAATTACGAGAACGATTCCTAGCTATTTTCAAACTTCATTCAAACTCTAGCAATGTTAACGGGATGTTTAAAATTTAAAACTTAAAACTTACAATTTAAAATTTGAAACTTAAAATTTAAGATTTAAAATTTTACATTTTATATTTTAAATTTTATATTTTAAATTTTAAGTTTTAAATTTTAAATTTAAAAACTTAAAATGTAAAATAGAATATTTATTATAAAAATTTAAAATTTACAATTTCAGATTTAAAATTCAAAACTTAAAATAAAAATTTTAAATTACAAATTTAGAACTTAAAATTTAAATTTTAAATTATAAACTTTAAATATAAAATTTCAAATTTCAAATTTAAATTTTAAGTTTCTCATATTTAATATCTAATATTTAATTTTCAATCCCAATTTTTTCAATATTTTTTGGCTTAAATTATAAATTTAAACTTTGTGTTTTTAAACTTTTATTTTGAATTTTGTATTATTTTATCTTAAACTTTAAATTTTATTTTTTAAAAAAATTTTTTAATTTTAAATTCTAAATTGTAAGTTTTAAATGTGAAATTTTAAATTTCTATTATCTGACTTATTAAAATTTATGTTTTTAAGATTTTAGTTTTTAGTTTTAAAATTTTAAATTAAAAATTATTAATAATTAAATTTTATTATTAATTTTTAATGTTTCATTATTAACTTCTAGAATTTAAATTTAATTTATTATTTTATGTGTTTAAAACTCCCTCCATCCCCAATTTGATAAATTGGGGTTTATGAGGAGAAATATCTCACTTTTTAAAAGTTATATATTAAAAAATTACATCAAAACTTATACAAAACAAGAGGTGCCAAAGAATATTTTATTTGATCAAATATTTAATGAAATCACGGAAACAAGCAAAAGTTATCGAGATGAGAGGAAAAAAATTGTAATCAAATAGGGGACAAAGGGAGTATATGACTTTTAATTTTTAGTTCTTATATCTTAAAATGTAAATTTTAAATTTTTATTTTTTAATTTTAAAATATTAAATTTTAAATTCTAAATTGTAAATTTTAAATGTGAAATTTTAAATTTCTATTATTTAGCTTTTTAACTTTTAATTTTCAATTTTTAGTTTGAAATTTTGAAATTTAAAATTTTGGTTTTTTATTTTTTATTTTAAATTTTAGTTTTATTTTTAAATTAAAAAATTTAAACGTTTAGTTTTTTTTTATTAGACTAGTTTTTTTGTTACTCTGTATAAAACACAAAAGATCAACGTGATTTGATTTTGACTCGAAGAATTAAAATTTAGGGTTTTCAATTCTTTGCATAAGCTATGGAATTCTAAATGTGGAATTGGAAGAATTGGAATTGGAATTCAACTCCAATTCCATATATTTTTGTTTTACCAAACAGCAGAATTGCCGAATTGAAACCTTCAATTCCAATTCCATAGCCTGAATTCTGTATACGAGCCTAAATGTTGATAAACTCATCCTTTCTGCAAAGACTGTTTGAGTAAAACATTTAGATGTATTACTATGGTCATTGTTTCTAAATCATCAATTGCGTGAAAGCAACGAGGTCAATCTCAAAAGCAATCATTCTTTGTAAAGAAATAAACAGGTAACATGCAAAATTTCTCTTTCAAGAGAACAAATTCCAATCGTACATATCTTTAACATTTCTCTTAAAACCCGTTATGTCAAACTAAAACTTTTCTCTTAATAATCAAAGTTTATTCATTTTGACTAAAAAAATTCCGAGACGAAGCCACAAAGGTTGTAGCTAGTCTTCAACTACATGTAGCGGGGATGAGAGAGAGGCCTAGGACTAGGCAACCCCATGTGTGCAATCTTAGGAGACAATCGGACTCTAGGGCTAGGCCGTGGCGATGGGACTGGACCATAGTCCAGGAACCCAGCGCTGCCATTGGCCACCCTAGGGGACAGGTTGACCTGTTCAAGTGCCCTGAGTTGCAGCTCTGTAGGGTAGTCCCTTACGCACCCAATGCGCGGCCCCATTCCTGTTGACCACTTGCTTGGCAAATGATCGTTGGGTTTGCGATCATCGTCAGATTTAGTAGAAGACAGATGTGTAGGTGCGCGTCTCCCCTCGTCGTGAACTACCTTGAAAGAAACCCAGTCATCATCAACTGCACATCTCTGATGAAAGCCAAAACAATGTGTCATCAGCGATATTTACATGTCGTTTTTTTGTAAGCATATTCGCGTTGTTTTCAAAACCGGTAATGTTGGTAATAATCGAGTGATTGAAGTTGTGGTAGATTCTAGAAAAAACAGAAACACTTAGTGCTAGCTTTGCTTGAAAGCACTTTTGAAGTCTATTTTAGATTTCTGAAGCTTAAAACTATGCACAAAAATAGTTTGTCAAACACGCTAAACTACATTTTAACGAAGCAAGAGCTCAAAAGTTCTCAAATACTATCCCAAACACTCTCTTAGTGTCACACGTATCTCAAGTCAAGAAAATTAGACAAAAAATAGTATTGTTTTTTACTAAGGCCTTGAATTGAGACAAGATAATTGACTAAGATTCAATTTCTTTTAGACACTAAATATAATAATACAGAGTTATATCTATGGTAGTCCTTAGTATATTCATCCTTCTGTTATTTAGTAGCTTTATAAGTCTACTAGGGTTGGTTTCCATATATACTTTCTTATATCTTCATTATCGTGAGTAATACAATTACTTTATGATGGTATCAAAACAGATTTTGGTCCCATCTTGTTTCTCCAAAGTGTCTGTTAAGAAATTCATTCCTAGGGGCATGTGAGTCTTTAGACAGGGTACACACTCAACGGTTTGTGGCCCATTTAATCAAATTGTTCGTGTGAAATTTTAACTTAGTAGTTGAGTCATATCTACCCAATTATTATTATCATTAGTATCGTTGTTTAACATTTTTTAGTATAATTAAGATCAAGTGTCTTATGGTACAGTAGAATAATACCTACCATTCCTTAATGGTTCGAAACTTTACCTTAACATTTGAGAGATCTACACGGTGCTCCTCTAAGAAGCTAATAAATTCTTCAAAGTTCTCTTCGGTTGGAAGATAGTGACCGCTATAAGGCCAAATTGCCTGCAAAAACAATGCATGAGTGCCTTATTAACAAATTCGTAACAATCCCATATTTTTTCACAGCATTCATCAATCATCACCACTTGCAGAAACAAATCTTTTATATACCTCCAAAACGCCGCCGTGGGCGACCAGCCTTCCGGCAGCAGTGATAGCTGCACCTGCTAAAAAGCTCGAATGTTGAAATGTGCCTTTCTCCTTCCTCCCCACGTACAACGTCCGTGAGGTGCTAAGGACAAAGATCCACTTTGAACCTTCTATTGTCTCCACAAAGACGTTGTTCCGCTTGTATACAAGCTTCCCGTTTTTAATCACGACTTCATAACGTTCGCGCTCTTTCTGAAAGAATTCAGAAAAAAAATGAGTAAGCGCACGACACGTAGCATACATAATGACACTAGCAATTACAAGAACAAAAACACATATGAGCAAGCTACAAAGTAAGGTAAAATCATATTCTCGGTGAGATCATGAGACCATTGGGGGGGGTACTTACGGGCCCAAGATATTGAATGCATTGGCGTTGCAACTTTGCCCTTGAACACTTTTCGAGATTGACTTCTTTCCCATCTCCCACATCCAACCTTCATTCGTAGAAACAACTAATTAACTTGAGAGTTGGGAAGATACATTTGATTTAATGGCAACTTAAATTATAGCGAAGTTAAGACTGCAGAAAAATTACGAAATGACCCTCGATGCCTTTGAAAACTACAAACGAACAGAACAAACCTTTCACCGATCAGATTGTTCAATTTGTGAGTCATTCTAACTCTCAGAAAATATTGAATATAATGATTCTAACATGAACTTGTGTGTTTCTTTTGCATTTTGTCACCTAAACTACCTAGTTTTCTCTTTTAATAAAAAATGATTTCTTTTAACAAATATAGGGAGTAATTTAGTTCTAAATAATTCGCGGTTGCTACTGACGCTACATACACATTATATTCATTTCTAAGAGAATCCCAACTCGAACACCGAAAAACTTTCGTCTTATCAGTTCCATTTTCAGAAAAATTGACAGTTCAAGAGCTCTCTTTGTAAACTCCCAAAACCCTAGAATGTCATTGGGGGTAATTCGACCAAACCTCGGGAGTTAAACGCAATCAATTCGTACTTCCAGAACAAAAAAATGGGTTCAATTCAAAACTACATTATAGAAAAAACCCAGAAAAAATAATAATATGAAAAGCTCACCAGTAGAAGAACTGCTGGGGGCTTTCACTCTGAAACCAGACATTATAGTAGAGGTGCAAATTGTGTCCGTACCGATGGCGCGCATCAATCTGAAGTCAATCCACATAAACATTAATCTCTGGTTCGAAGAATCCGTGCAGGGAAGAATGAACTATGGGAAATTAAAGCAAAAAAAAAAAAAGACTTACAGCTTCCAGCCAATGGCGAAGGGCTAGTTTCTGAGCCTTGTCGTCCTTGGAGAGCCCCTTCCCGACCTTGGCAGCTCGCGTACGCGCTCTGGCCCATCGAGAAACGGCGCTCTCTGGTTTCCCTTCGCTGAAGAAGGACGCACAACTCTGGTGCAATGCTGCTAGGTCTAATGCCTTCCACCTGAATTTTATTATTTTTATTTAAGAAAGAAAAAAAAAATGGTACCATTAGGAAGCATTTCTAATTCCACATCCAAGATTTTGGGCTTGTGTTGACATTATTTTTTGTGTTGACCATAAAATTGAGAGTATCTGGTACTTCTTTGGTTTTGAAATAATCATTTCAGTTCGATTTTTGAGATTTGATTAAAATTATTTTTAATTTAATTTATTTGATTATGCGTGTAAAATTAAAAAATAAAAATTACACTCTGTTATATTTTAAAAGTATATCAAAAATTCTACAAAACAAGAAGTGACATAATTATATTATTTTATCAAATAACTACTGAAAATAAGTAATAAAAGTGATCAAAGTTCGCACATGTGAAGAGTGACCCAATTGAACCAACATTAAAACTTAGGGTCAAAAGGTTCTTGCCGACCACGTAGATACACACACGTACACCATGTGTTGACTGGCTTGGTTCCCATAACATTGGTCTCAATGTCATGGGATGACCCGAGAGCTTTGCGGTGCTTTCTTTGAAAAATTGACTATTTTTACTCCTCTTAATTTTTCACTAAACCCTTCGGCCTGACCCGAACTCACCCCCGCACTTCAATTACACCACACAAGCTGTATGGACTTTGAAGTCAAGATTTGACTCAAAAGTCAACAAAAATTGTTAGGTACAATAGAATTTTGGGGTCGGGCCGGGGTAGGATATTACGTGGTTTAGAAGAGTAGAAACCGTCAATTTTCGAAACGCGCCACCACTATAACGCGCTCGGATCATCTCATGACTTTGCCCATTGCTAAGCAAAGTCGTCATGTGATCCATTCGCCCTCTACACCCACATACCATAGCTCCTCGGCGACGATGGCGCAATCCGCGAGGGCACGACGAGTACGATAGCTCCTGTATACTTTCTGAATCTTCACCGCCGCCGCCGCGGCGGCTGCATCAACCTCACCGCCATCCCCACGCCCTCTTTCTTCGTGGGATCCCCCCTGAACAAACGAAGAAAGGGTCGTCGTCGTCCTCTCCAGAAGCATTAGTTTCGCGGGCTCGAACCCCCTCAACCGGGTCGAATCCTTCTTCTTCTTCTTCTCCCCCGGGCGCCCATTACTCGAGTAATGGACTCCCATTATCTCTGAACTTACTCCATTGTTATCTTGTACCACCATTATTTCTCAGTTTCCAACACTAAAAATAAATATATATTAAAAAACAAAAGAGAACCAAATGAGAAGTAAGAAATGAAGAAAGAAAAAGAAAAGTGTGTGAGCTATTTATAAATGATGTGCCCAAAACTGAGCTCTGGGACTGAAAGAAAACCAGATCGGGTTTTCTTCAAGTGAATTTCTTTGGTTTCATAACGAATTAAGAAAGTCGCGGTTCGGGTCAGCGGTTTGAATCTGAGTCTGTTTCGGTAAGTGATTGACTCGGGTGTGTTTGGGAGCTGAGTTCATACGAGTTCGGACGTGTGACGTAGCAATACTCCAAATTCCTTCACACGGTCTGGGTGATGACTGAGTGCCCGCAGCCGGGTCAAATCAATTTATTCAATACTCTCCTCCCTTCCGCCTTAATTTAAATTGTCTGTTTGTTTTTCACGTGGTCAAACTTTAATCATTCTTTTTTTCAGAAAAACTTTTTGAATAAGAGTAAAAAAACTAGAATTATATCAAAGTAAGAGTTATAAGCCTTTTAAGACCAAAAAAGTGTTTATTTCTCATTGTTACCTTATCACACTCACCGCATTGTTACACTACAACTGTCACATTATCACGGCCCCCCGTTGACGCCGATTGCCAACGTTGATTGGTGGTACGCCGGCGGTTGACTAACCACACTACCATATTACATTGAAACTTCTTTTCCATCACACTGTCAACACTCTTATATATATATATATATTACATTGTCATTATACTTCTATTTTTTGTTTTAAAAGACTTAGGAGTACTCGTGTTTTGGTGTTTTCATATTATTTTACTCTTATTTGGGGAGATTCATATTTTTTTACTCAATTTTGCTAGTAATTGATAAATTGATATTTTTGTATAATCTTGTCACCTATTATTTTATAGTTTTTTAATGTATCTCTTAAATATATAAACTTTATTTTTATTTCCATACCAATTTTCAAATATATTGATTTAAAAATGATTTCAACCAAACCTCGCAAACAACAACAGACGATTTAAATTCGGGCGGAGGAAATAAGGAGTAATTTGTTTATTAGGATTAAAAAATTAAGTTTACATATACTTAAAAATTATACACCGTAGTATGCTAAAAAATTTCAAAACAAATATTTTGGTTATTTTATTTTCTTAAATAATAAAAAAAACCTAAGAAGATGAAATATAAAGTGGTCATATTAATAGTGGAGCCCGATTCCATGGCCACTGAATTCCAGTGACCAGGGAAGCCACTGTCTCCCTACGGAGCTCCGTTCATAAAATTGATGATTCTTACCCCCTAACCCCCGGTAAACCCCCCGCCAAGTCCCGACCCAAACTAATCACCCCACCTACGTCAATTGCACCTCGTAAGTATAAAGTCACAACTTTTGACTTTATACTTACGAGGTGCAATTGACGTAGGTGGGGTGATTAGTTTGGGTCAGAACTTGGCGGGGGGGGGGGGTATCGGGGGTTAGGGGGGTATGAATCATCAATTTTATGAACGGAGTTCCGTATGGGGGCAATGGCTTCCGTGGCCACTAAAATCCGGTGGCCATGGAACCGGGCTCTTAGTAGTGATCATGAATTGTATTTTGGATAGAGCGAGCGTTGAAATTTTATACTTCTGCAAAAACAAAATTATAGTCCTGCTTTTTTTACATAAATAAATGTGACACCTTTTTTATTGAATTGTAATTGTCTAATACATCAAAATGGAAGACTTTTTTTAATAGCATTTCTCTCTTTTAGACAAATATTATCAATCACATAACTAAAAACTCCTACAAACTACGGAGTACTTTTTATTCAGAGATACGAAGTCCATGCTCGTTGAACGATGTTACAAATTTTAAAACGGGGGTTAAGAGCCAGAGCCCATAGTTGGGGTTGAACTGTTAGGTCAGCCCCTCGAAAAAATCTTATTTTGGATGTTGGTTTATGAGAGTCCTTTGAATTTTCATAAACAGAGTCCAAAATGAAATAAATTCGTATGCACTTATACATTTGAATGTATAGTTTATCTCCTGCATTCTTTACGAAAAGACATACTCCCTCCGTTTTCTAAAACCATTCTTGTTTTGACTTTGAGGCAAAATATGGAAAGTGTAATTTTAGTTGACTTTCCAATTTTGCCCCTGATGTGATGCGTAATTACATGTGATAGTTTAGTTATTAGTGAAAAAGTATGATGTGATAGGTAGGGTATGAAAAAATAGGGGTAAAAGTGGTTTTAAGAAGTGTTTTAAGGAAAACAAAAAAAATGAAAGAGGAAGAACTTTAAGAAACGGAGGGAGTATAACATTACAATGTTTAGTATCAAACATTTGAATAATAGTTCTAAACATTTGCAAACACTCGAATGCTTTAATTAGACATTTGAATGTTACTCGATAAGTCATATTGTTTTTCATAACAGACCCACTCGTTAGGGTTTTGATCTACATATATGAAGTCCAGGGTACGATTAAGGGAAAACTTCCATAGTCGTTCCGAATACTTAGTTCTTATACGATTGAAATATTTTGATATCACCGAAATACCCTTAATTTCACGCGATTCGCAGTGTTTATCAAGTTTCTTTATTGGAATATGCTTGTACATATCTTATACTCCCTCCGTCCCAAAAAAGAATTCCTACTTTGGTTAAAGTGCAAAATCCCGTAGATTTTAAAATAATTTTATTTGCAAATTGGTAAGGAAATAACACATAAAAAATTATATTTAAAAACTACATCAAAAAATTTACAAAATAAGAGGTGAAAAGAATATTTTATTTTATCAAATGATCAATGAAAACACGCAAACAAATAAGAGTTATCGAGAGGCCGTAATAGTAAACAGGAAAGATTTTTTGGGATGGAGGGAGTATTAATTTGTTTCCTTATAGAAGTAGGATTCCATATATGTTTCCTAGTATGTTTTGGAACTATTGTTGTATATATATACATGTAGATTGTATCAATAAATCAAGTCATTCAATTCCAAAATTCTACATGGTATCAGAGCGATTCTTGGGAAAACCCTAAGTCTACCACACCCATATACGTTCGTCCAGCCGCCGCCTGTCCGTCACTCAGCTCGCCGTCCATTCGCCGCTGACATCTCAGCCACCGTCCATCACTCCCCTCCCGTCTCCATCTTCATCACCGACACCGTGACATCCGAAACAACCAAAAAGACATGGTTGATTCCCGATCCATCCACGATCTATTATCTTCATCTGTCAGAACATGCTGGAAACGCCTTGACCAAATACCTACTCAAGAGTGATAATTATGAGGTTTGGGAAAAGGCCATACGTAACGCTCTAGGGGATCGTGGCAAGGCTATTTTCTTGATCTATTATCTTCATCCGTCAGAACATGCTGGAAACGCCTTGACCAAATACCTACTCAAGAGTGATAATTATGAGGTTTGGGAAAAGGCCATACGTAACACTCTAGGGGATCGTGGCAAGGCTATTTTCTTGATACCTCCCAAACCTAAAGAGGAACGAGAACTCGCCGCTTGGGAATTTAACAACTCTATCATCTCTAGTTGGATTTTCAATAGCATGGATGAGTCTATTCAACCAAGTATCGTCTCTCACTCTGTTGCTTCAGTTTTGTGGTCGGATCTGAAAAAGAGGTACAGTACCTCGAATGGCCCTCGTATTTACCAATTAAAAACAGAGTTGAATGCGCTACGACAAAAGGGGCAAACCGTGGTTGCATATTACAATCAATTCATTACTCTATGGAATCAGCTGCATGAAACCGGCGATCCTACTGGTAGAACTCCAACGAAGCTCCTTGACGGGAAATCTCCTCTCCAAATCCTCACAAATAAAACGCCCGATTTGAGTCACCTATGTGTCTTCGGATGCTTATGTTTCGTCCGTCACGTATCCAAACCACCGAACAAATTCCCCCCCGAAGTGTCCGATGTATGTTTGTTGGTTATCCATTTGGTACAAAAGGGTGGAGAGTATACGACCTTGAAACCCATCGTTTTTCCATACCCGGGATATCTCTTTTGACGAATCCCAATTCCCCTTCCAACTTCCCTCGTCGTCCCATACCCAACCCATCAATTCCCCTTCCTCCCGGTTATGTTCATGCGTTCCCAGGGAAGGTGTGTCGCCTTTGCAAGTCCCTTTACGGTTTGCGCCAGTCCCCCCGCAATTGGTTTTCAAAATAAAGTCAAGCTCTTCATCAATATGGGTTTCGTCAGGCTCATGCTGACCACACCCTTTTTGTTTTTCGCAAAGGGGGAGATATGTTGGTTGTTCTCGTATATGTCGATGATATTCTTGTTGCGGGGAATAATGGATCTTTATGCAGATCCTTCACACAGTATCATGATGATTGTTTTAACCTCAAGGATCTTGGCCCCGTATCTTATTTCTTGGGCATTGAATGTGCTCGCTCCAAGGAAAGAATGGTATTAAATCAGAGAAAATATGCTTTGGATATAATTGAGGAAGCCGGCCTTATTGGGTGCAAACCCGTCACTACATCCATTCAACCAGGTCACAATCTCGCTCTGTCCACTAGTCCAGAGATTCGTGACCCTGCTAAGTACAGACGCATCGTTGGACGCTTATTATACATTACCTTGACTCGTCTGGATATTTGTTTCTCCGTTCATGTGTTATCTCAGTTTATGCAGGCTCCTCGTTTGGATCATCTTAATGCCGCTCTCCGTGTTCTCCGTTATCTTAAAGGACATCCAGGTCAAGGCATTCTCCTCTGCAGTGACAGCAATCTGGCTCTCACCGCTTACTCCGATTCTGATTGGGCAAGTTGTCCTCTTACACGGAGATCCGTTACTGGCTACTTCATCCTTTTTGGGGGTTCGCCGATCTCATGGCGTTCCAAGAAACAAACCACCGTGTCACGTTCGTCAGCTGAAGCAGAATATCGAGCTATGGAAAATGCCTGTGTTGAGCTTCGTTAGATCTGCGGCCTTCTTGCAGCACTATCTGTGCCATGCGTCGCCACTCCTAAGCTGTACTGTGACAATAAATCTGCATTATTCATTGCTGCCAATCCCGTATTTCATGAGCGTTCCAAACACATTGATATTGATTGCCATATTGTTCGTGAATGTCTTCTCCGTCAGCAGGTCGTTACGACTTATGTTCCTACTCGTCTTCAGATTACTGACATTTTTACAAAGGCACTTCCTGGCCCATTCTTCCGCTTTCTGCTATCCAAGTTGGGAATTCTTGATCTTCATGCTCCAACTTGAGGGGGAGTATTGGAATATCTTTATACATATGTTATATTATGTTATATTAATTTGTTTCCTTATAGAAGTAGAATTCCATATATGTTTCCTAGTATGTTTTGGAAACTATTGTTGTATATATATACATGTAGATTGTATCAATAAATCAAGTCATTCAATTCCAAAATTCTATGGTCTTCACGTTAACTTAGTCACCCCTCTCATATTTCATTCCAAGAAATACTCCGTATACAAGATATGAACATTCTCACGACAAGAAAACATGTTAGAAATTCCAGTCTAAGGTAACCTTCAACTCCGGCTTTACAATGACTCTACCCTTTGAATGCTTCATGAAGTTTTGACTCTTTTTTTCAATCAAAAAGAAGTTTTGACTTTCGTAACCTATGTAGTCTCACAAAAACTAGGACATAGAGTGTGTTTGGCTGTATTTTTTTTAAAAAAAAATTGATAATTTGGACAATAAAATAAAAAATCTTCTAAAGATTTTTTAATTTTTTTTTGTTCCTCTCAAAAAGTTGAAACTAAACACTCCAAACTATTTTCATTTTCGTTTCACATATTTTTATAAAAAATAGGTTGTGTTTTTTTTGGGACAGTGAAAAATGAAACTAATGGGTGCAAGTAACACCACTCCAGTCGATATAATTATTACTCTTTCGTCCCCGAACAAATGTTCTTGATTGCTTTTTTCACAGAGCTTAAGGAAAAAAATGAAATTGTGTGATGAGAGTTTATGGAATAATAGAAATAAACAATATGAACCGCTCATTTCTTTGTTTAAATGGAATGAAACATATATTTTGAGACATTCGAATGCCCGAGTGCTAATTACAGATGTTGTTTTCTTTACATCGAACCCTCGAATATGTTGGTATATACGGAGTAATTTACATTTTTACTCCCGTACACACGTGACATATCATCATCAAGTATCCGCCACGGATCATCGTCAGAGTGAACCCACTCCCCAAAAATCATGTGTTTGCCCAATGTGAACCTTTCAATTAATGTTTTACCATGTCTTGGCATGCTAAGATGTGAGTGTAGAGACTATGGAAAAGAGTTTGGAGTATGATCCCACACAAACTTAATGGTCTTTTCACTATGGGTCTTGAGAGTAATTCTTCTAAAGCTATTTTTCAAAAGTTAGTGGAAACCTTTAGTGGATAGCCTCCACTTATGCTTACTGCTGCTATGTTTCCTCTAAAACCATATGTTGATAGGAGTATTATTTTCAATATTAACATGTTTAATTTGTGTATTTTCTTTTTGGGGAGAATGGATGTACTTGGCTTCAAAAGTCATTTCTCATTTTTTAAAATTTTCTTGGTTTTTTTATATTTCTCTACAAAACTTTTAGTTTTGGCATTCATATTGATGAGAATGTATGACTTTTGTTTGAATATGAGAATGCGTCAAGCAATTAATTTGTAAACTTTTTTAAAATAATGGCCTTTTTGTTCACATGTATTTTTTCTTAAATAAAAAAAGATAATCATCATATATTCAATGTAATATCTTTCGTATATGAGTCCATCTCCTCATTTTCCCCCCCTAAGGCTGATAAAATCATTTTATCAAAGTGTGATGTAAATAAATTACTAATTATGAGTTTAAGATATATTTTGATTAAGAGACTAGAAATCAACATAAATTCATAACTTTCTTTGTGCATCCACATTTGTACGAAATGGTTGAACAATTGATAATACAGCCTGGTTCCATGGCCACTGGAATCCAGTGGCCACGGAAGCCACTGCCCCCCTACGAAACTCCGTTCATAAAATTGATGATTCCTACCCCCCTAACCCCCCCCCCGGTAAACCCCCCCACCAAGTCCCGAACCAAACTCATCACCCCACCTACGTCAATTGCACTTCGTAAGCATAATTCACTTTAAAGTCAAAAGTTTTGACTTTATACTTACGAGGTGCAATTGACGTAGGTGGGGTGATGAGTTTGGGTCGAGACTTGGCGGGGGGGTTTACCGGGGGGTTAGGGGGGGTAGGAAT
Source organism: Cuscuta australis (assembly GCA_003260385.1). Taxonomy (NCBI): domain Eukaryota; kingdom Viridiplantae; phylum Streptophyta; class Magnoliopsida; order Solanales; family Convolvulaceae; genus Cuscuta; species Cuscuta australis. The sequence goes on along the minus strand of NQVE01000129.1, from coordinate 726,934 downwards.
CATCAATTTTATGAACAGAGTTTCGTAGGGGGCAGTGGCTTCCGTGGCCACTGGATTCCAGTGGTCATGGAACTGGGCCGTTGATAATATATGACCCAACATAGCCCCTCGAGAAAGTAAAATATGGATATCCTTATATGGGCTATATTTGTCTATTTCTCATTTAGCAATTATAATTGCTACTCGTATTATAATCTCTTGATAACTTTTATTTATTTGCATATTTTTATTAATTATTTGATAAAATAAAATATTATTTTCACTACTTATTTTGTAGACCATTTGATGCAGTTTCTAAATATGTACGTTTTATTTTTAATTTGTGGAAAAATTATCTCAAATAATCTTACTTTTTCGGGCATTTCAAAAATAATCTCACTTTTCTGCATGTGTGCGAGTTTTGGGTCGCTATTAAAAAACTAACGGCCTATTAATGAAATTTTTAGAAAGTGCACGATTTTCACAAATAAATGAAAGATGAGATTATTTTAGGCAAATTTACTTTTTACTTTTTTATTTTTAAATTTAAAATTAATATTTTTAAAAATATAACAATACACTCTTGTTAGAGATTTGTCTAATGATTTACAAATTCTGTTTTCTATTCTAGGAAAACGTAATATTGAATTATCAAAAATAATTCAGAGTATCGGTCAAGAAAGAAATTGCAATACAAAAAAATTGTAGTGAGTAATAAAATTTATTAGTGCCGTTTCGGAGAAAAAAAATATTGTGCAATTTCCATAACTTTTGAATTACTATTTTGGGGAAAAATTTGTATCGAATTATCAAAAAAATCACAAATTAGGTAGTTCCATCTTAGAAAAAAAATTATGGGCAATATAAGATTGTCAATAAATATTTCGTAGTGTTGTTCATGAAAAAATTGCAATACAACAGAAAATGTAGTAAGTTATAAAAATAAAAGTTCTATTTTAGAGAAAAAAATTGTTTTATTATTTTCACAATTATTGTAATTTTGTTTCGCAAAAATATTTATATAGAAGTATTCAAAAATATTCACAAGTTTTGTAGTGTTATTTTTTAAGAAATAATAATAATGTAGTATCGAAAAACAATGTGAAGTGCCACTCAAGAAAAATAATTCTAACTTACCAAAAAATAGAGTGAGAATTGGTATACCAAACAATTTGAAGTGCCACTCTATTGTGTAGAATTATTTATTTTTTAATTAATGCCAGATTATCGATTATTGAAAAAAACAATTAGTCTCACTCTAAAAAACACTTAGATTTGGTATTATTTTTCCAAAAAAAATTAAAATACATTTAAATTTAAAGTTAGATATTTAAAAAATGAAAAAAAGATAATTTGCCTAAAATAATTCCACCTTTCATTTATTTACGAAAAACAGACATTTTTCAAAAACTCCGTTAAGTGACTGTTAGTTTTTTAACGGCAACCCAAAACTCGCACACATGCAGAAAGGTGATATTATTTCTGGTGACATTGAAATGTTAGATTATTTTTGAAAGAGCATGAAAAGGTAGAATTATTTGAGATAATTTTTCGTTAATTTATATACTCCCTCCGTCCGCTAATGTATTCTCATTTTGACTTTTTGTGATGTTTAAAGAGTTGAAAAAAAGTAAAAGCTTACCAAAACATCCTTAATGAAAATGAATGAAGTATATTAAATGAGGTGAGTGAAGTATAATAGATAAAATAAGTAAGAGTAGTTGAAGTACTTTAAATGTTAAAAGGCTAATGAAAAATTTTATGAAAGACAAATAAAAAAGACTAATGAGAAGATCTTTGAGGCACGAAGGGAGTACCAATTTGTAAATAAAGTCATTTTGAAAATCATGGGATTGTATATGTGATTGTGATCAAAGAGTGTTATTAATTTTTGGGACGCAGAGAGTATTTATGATATGCAGGAAACCTCCGTCGAATTAAATTTGCAACACACCACCAAACAAATGTTGGCAATTTGGATTTTATTAATGATATTCTAGCAATTAATTGTAATCGTTTAATTAAAAACTCAAGCGCAAGGTAGTATGAAAATCCATATAATCATGCAAAAATCATAAATTGATTGGTATGTAAATTCTCATGCATTATCAAGCCGAACATGTATGAAAATAAGAGACACAATGACTAGTTTTATGGTATTACTATAATCTTCAATGGGGTCTCGGTGCTGTCGCAGTGGAAGAGGTACGAAGTCGCTTGACGATAAGATATGTAGTCTCGCTTGCGCAGAGGGAGAGGGGAGATGAACAAAGTAGCTTTGAAGATTCGTTTCAAATGAGTTTCAACGGATCGTTACACTCATTTTGTTTATCAACTCACATGAATGTAACGAAAAAAGGTACGTGAACATAATTCAACGATTCGTTTTTGGAAAAGCAAACAATTAAATACGGATTGTATGTGTATTTTAATCATTGTTTTAGCCTGTTATAGTGATATTGTACCCCTTTGGTCATTTGAAACAAGAATCAATCTAAAGGAGTCAACAGTGTATATATATATATATATATATATATATATATATATATATATATATATATATATGTATGTATGTATGTATGTATGTATGTATATAGACACACATACACAAACACACACGGAGTATATATTTTTAGAAGCTTGCTGAAGTCGGAAAACAGAGTTGAACCTGAAGGGTTGACAGCTAGGTGATGCGTATGAGAAGCACGACCATGACAAAGATGCACGTCATGACAAAGATCATAAGCCATGTGAAACAAGCTGTCTTGAAGCTCTGCGAATACACTTTCATGGCACGAGTATTGGCGCTCCCAGTGCTCGCCAAGCTGTGCTCCACCGCTTTCTCAGTTGAGTCGAGTATCTGCACCACCACCACCACCACCACCCAAAGGATCCATTTGACGTAAAACCAAGAAAAAATAAATGCAAATCTCAAATATATATTTTTAAGGGAATGAAGTTAGGTTTTCATCTTAGTCTTTATGTGTAGATGTCGAAAAATCTACTCCATCCCGATGTAGGTGTGTATTGGTTCACTTTCCATTTGTGGCGAAGTAAGAAGTGTCACATTGACCCTTTTGCCCCCATCTCACCCCCATTCGATAAACGTTCCACCATAAAGTGGAGATATTTCAGTCATCTTACCACTATTCAAACCTTCTTGGTTCATGTGCCAAAAAAGCAAGTGGACAAACATATTGGGACGAAAGCAGTACTTTGACCCCAAAACCTTCCCTCTGCCCCCATTTTTGGTACACACACACACACACAGAAACAAGCTCATGTATGTGCATTCTCTGAAAACAAAAAAATGCGTCGAGGGGTACAGTAACACCACTTTAAGACGCCATACCATGGGAGGAAGAAAGATTACCTTTTCTGTGTTTTTTATGGATTGGTTCATCATGAGACTACTCTCTTTCAGTTGTCGTGCCAAGACAACCATTTCATCCGTCATGCTCTCCTGAAGTTTCCTGAAAGGTGTGGCCATGCAAAAACGAGAATAGTAAAGGTTTCACAATACTAGCCCTCATAATGTATTCTTTACATCGTGCTAAATTAAAAGGTTGCATGTACAAAAGAGAGAAGCATCAAGAGAATTTGCCAGCAAAACTATACCTATGCTTATCGATGTGTCTCAATGCAGCATCATCAAGTTTGACAGGAGAAGATGGGCCGGAACACACCTTGTCTACAGATGTATCCATAGCATTCGACGGAGGCCTATATTCCGCTTTAATATTAGAACTTAAATCAAAGCAAAAAAATCATCATATTAAAAAAACTGCCATCAGCTATATATATTTTTTCACACACACAAATCTTCTTCTCAGTCCGCCTGTAGGAGATTGAACACTTTCCCCCTCCGGTTTATGAATTTCAACATCACACGTGTCAACCGTAGGCTCTTGAGACTCCTGTTGAGGACAAGAGTGGATCCCAAACAGAAAAGATCATTAAGGCAAGCCATCAAAGCACAGAATCAACACCAAATTATTTTTTGGGGGAGAATCTGAGCTTTAATATTTTTTAGATTTTAAAAATATGTTAGCATACAATACTCTTTTGTTTCTTAATTTCAATGAAGCTTTGGGCATTAACTATTAAATGAGACAATGCACCAAGGGTCTAACAGAAAAAGCCTCTATGTTATTTTACAAAGATAAGGTTGTGTACATCGTGACCCCCAAGACCCCAAAAGAGTTGATATTATATTGGGTGTCGTAATTCGCATAAAATACTCCAAAAATGTGAACAAACAGGTTAGTACACGCACCGCAGGTACAGCCACTTTAGCCACAATAGCTTCGATTTGTTCAGAATATTCAGTCAACTTAGCTTTGGAGACCCTATCGGGAACAAGTAAATTAAGTGAGGTTAATTAAGATGGCTGCTATCATTTTAGTTAAGTTTATATGGACATGTAAATTTCAAATTGATCTAGTTGAATGGTATAAGATATACGGAGTAGCATTTCAAACAGGGCAACAATAGTGTAAATTGTATAAAAACTATAGCTATTTCAGAGGAAAAAATACGTTGCAATGCCAATTTGCAGTTTACATGATGATGTCAAAAGCAATTGTAAAAAAACAATCACATGTGCGAAAATTGGCAAAATGATCAATTGGACAAATACTTCAAATTGTGTAAATAGTAGTAAGAATATAAACCTAGGCAGTCCTTCTGGACTCCTCTCCTCGGCCAACTGCTCCAACAGTTCCCGCAATGTGGCAACATACTACAAAATATAGCAACCAATAAGAAAATATTTTAACCGATTACAACTAACAATTGAAAGGATGTCCTGAAAATGAATTGAAACTTTTCTGCTTTGACGATGAACTAGGCCATAGCTCAAAATTAAATAGATCCTAACCGCCTGTTATGCATGAGTGAAACAAATTGCCAATATGAATAAAGAAAAAGGCTACATGTAGAAATAAATGCCCACCAAATGGAACTAAGGTTGAGAACAGACAGCTCTGATACTTGGCTATCGAAAACCAAAAGAAAAAAACAGAGAATCTTGGTTCATTCAGTAATTTCAAAACATTGCAGGGAGTCAGATTTTGAGCAACTTACATGTCTTAATATCTCATAAGAGCAACAATATTAACGTTGTCAAGAGATTTCTTCTTTATCTTCTTTTTAATATGTACTTGGGATTTCTTCTTTATCTTCTTTTAATCTCAAGTTTCGACATGAATGTCATATCCAAATCAGATTCTGCATGATATATTAATTACATTTTAGTTACATCTACTCATCCCCTGGTACACTATAGAAACAGTGGTATAGGGTGGACAGGATTCACACTCTTCTTCCTAAGAGGCAAAGCGGTTGTAGACTATCTGGCACAATGAGACATAACTTAAATTCTTGTACTGATTATAATTATAGTTCTACTCTATATTGGTTACTCCTTCCACAAGATGTACCATTATTGCTGCTCTTAAGAAGATCCATCAAATAAAAAATTGGTAGTGACTGGATTCTCTTAATGAAATTTTCCATATCAAAAAAAGATCATCTTTATCTTATTAGATGTGCATTACAAATAATATACGAACAGTTCTAAACACTTAAAGTTCATTTGCTTCTGAAGAATAACTTGTCTCAAGAAGTTTTTGTAGTAATATAGAAAATACGGAGTATATTTTATTGAAAATAACTGAATTTATATTTTTTGGTTGTACATGGAAAATTCAGTAAAAAATAATTTTTGAACAAAATTTTACTCCCTCCGTCCCAAAAACTCCTTCCCCTTTCTTTTTTTTCTTGTCCCACAAACTCCTTCCCTTTTCTATTAAAAAAATACTTTAACCCCTACTAATCCTTAACCTAACTATCACATCATACATTTTTACTAATAATCTATCCATCACATCCTACTTTTACCCATCACATCAAGGGTATTTTTGGAAAATCAACACAAAAATATCCCTCCCTTAAATTTCCTAAAAATCAAAATGGGAACATCTTTATGGGACGGAGGAAGTATATTTTTTACATCATATCAAATGGCATTGTTTTCTTACTAATTTTTATACTCTTATGAGTTCAGAAGAAGTGAAAAACAATCCCTTTGAAAAGGGAAAGTTGTTTTCTTTATAATAGTTAGTTTTCACTTACCCCAATAAATACATTTTTGTATAGGGCAAACTATCAGAGAGGAACTCCAAAGATCATAGCAAAATGTGCACACACACACATATGACATATCAATAGAACTTCAAACATAACTTCAGAATTACCACAAATGATTTCAAAGAAACAAATATACAAAGAACTGTGTAAAAAAGCTACTCCGTGATAAACTAAACATTTACCAGTATATAATAAATTTCAATAAACATCTAAAAATGCTATTAAAAAACCACTCAACATGAAACAAGACTTTGACATACATGTATGAGCTTTGCTTGATTTTGCTGTTGTGGTGCAGTTTCAAGTAACCTTCTCAAATTCACTTCAGATTTGCTCAGACCCATTGTGTGTTACTCTATTAGTCCAAAAAACAGAATAAACACATGTGGATGAAGAATCTATCAAGATTAAAAAAATTTAAAAAAATTAAAAAAGAGAATCCACTGACCACAAAATCTAGTAACGGATTGAAGAGTGGGCTTGCACAGGAGTGTGGAAAATTGGATTTCTTAGGTATCTCATCACAATCTCATACATTGAAAGACTTGGGAACAAATTCCTTCGGAATCGTGAGTTTTTGTTCGAAGATCAATAATTCAAGTTTCAAGGGTATAAATCTTACTTGAGGAAAAAAAGAAACTAAGAAAGGCAAATGGAGAAGAGGGAGAAATGAAACTAGAGATGCGCCCAAAAGAGAGGCTAACTACATATAAAATGTTAGAACCCAAAAGATGAGTTGAATATTCTATGTAATCAAAGGATGAGTGAAAATATGTCACATTTTTATCAAATAAAAATCTTTTTTGGGGGAAATATTTTTGCGTTGTAATTCCTAATACATTTACAATTTGACACAATAAAAAATATGAATTAAATCAACTATATACTGGGCCAGACCGAAGCAGAAACAGGCCCTGTGCCAAAACAAAAAATTGCCCTAAAATTTAAAGAAATTTCATAATAATTATGAATTTGTTGCAATGAAGAAGAAAACATCACTACAAGTTTACGTAAAAAGAGACATTCTCTTTGCACATTTTGATGCAAAATCGTCAATCAAGCTCTCCATTTGCACTTTTTCCAAACTCTCACATTTGAAGATTTTGAAACAATTAGCAATAAAAACTTTTAAAAGAGGAAAAATTAAAAAAACAGGATTTTTTGTCAAACTACAATTCATTAATCGTTCTAATTAAAAATTAAATTTCATAGAACTATAGAAGAAGAAAACATAATCGCACATTTAAAAATTAAAGGACAAATAAAATTAGGGATTTGATCATTAAAATAAATAAATTATAACAAATCATATGTTCATACCTGAAGACTGAAGTGAATGTGGAAGTGTAGGACGGCGTCGCGGTAAGGCGGTCAGCCGGCCGCAGTGAAGATGAGGCAGCTCTTCTTCTTCCTCTATCTTTGCCGGTTCCCTCACTTCCCTCCTTCCGTTTGCAGCTGCTAAAGTGCGAAGCAGGTTTACTATTAAGCAACTCTAATTTGTTTTTCTTCTTTTCACTGCTTTTTATAAAATAAAATATTCGTAACCTCTTATTTTGTAAAATTTTCAATATAGTTTTTAAATATAATTTTTTATGTGTTTTTTCCAAACCAATTTGCAAATAAATCATTTTAAAATCTATTGGATTTTGTACGTTGATCAAAGTAGAAAATTCTTTAGAACTGAGGGAGTATTTTTTTGGCCACTTTGGGCCTCTTTCTCCGTATTTCTTATTTTGCCTTTAATAAACATCAATAAGGCCATAAAAGTCCAACGATATCAGAGTGATTATAAGAGCATCAACAATGGCAAGACAAAAATAGAATGACACATGGTGACATGGAACATTTTAATCAATTAAAACTAGTACAGTCAACGTGTGGCAAGTAAATAGAGTGGCAAGTCCTACAGTGACAAGTCATTATTTTTATCACTTTTTTACAATTTTAAGTTTTTTAAACATAAAAAAAATATTTTTATTATTTATTTTATTTAAAATTATTCTACTTTCTTGTACATTTTTTTCATAAAAAATTTTAAAAAAAATATTTTAAAAAAAAGAAAAAAAGTAGTATGAAGTGCCACACTCATGCCTCACCAAACAATGCATTTTTTAGTCTTGTCATGCCATGATATGAGTGGAAGAAGCTGATATGGCAGTGCAGTGCATCCTTCTTCCTTGCCCTTGCACATGCTCTAAAGCTTGAATATTTGTAGAGACCATAATTTTGTATGTTTTAATATATTTAGAATGTATCAACTTATACTATATTCTAATAGAGTTCTTAGTATTTGAAAACATCAATAAAGTATTCTAGAACTTATTTTTAAAAAATTTAAACAAATGAATGAAATTTAATCATACAAGACAAATGACTATTATTTTATCAAATTATTTAAATAAAATGAAACAAATGAATGGAATTTAATCATGTGAATTGTGAAGTGTAAACATGCAGCATGTATAGAGTACTTTGATTTCTAATCTACTTTCCATATATAAAAAATTATACTCCCTCCGTTCTAATTTAAATTGCCTGTTTCAGTTTAAGATGTTGGACTGAAATTATTTTCAAAACATTTTATATGAAAAGTGATGTAAAATTAAAAAATAAATTTTACATATTAAAAAACTAAAACAAGAGATCTACAAAATTAGCCACTCTTGCAAGTCATATCGTACACTCGGCCGTGGAGTTCTTCTCGTACAGCCGACGTGAGAAAGCAAGTGAATCACAAGTTCTAGAGACGGAGGTCTGCTCCTTTTCTGCCGCTCTTCACTCTCTGTCCTTTTCGATCTTGATGCTGCGTGCTTCTCTAGGCGCTAATGGGAGTTGAAATTGTCAGCAAGTTAATCAAATTTCCACAAATTAGGTATGGGATGGATTTCTCTCTCCGTTCAAAATGTTGTTCTCAGTCGCTATTTACACAATTAAACTTTAATCACCTTCATTACTTATTTTCGTTAGTTATTTGATAAAATAATATAGTCTTGTCATTTCTTGTTTTGTAGAACTTTTGATGCAGTTTTTAAATATATAAATTTTATTTTTTAATTGTACACCTACAACCAAATAAATTGAATTGAAAATAAAATTGGTCAAACCTCATAAACAGAAACGGGAAGAACATTTTAGGAGGAAGGGAGTATTATATTTTTTATCTTATCTTTTACGGAGCAATATTGAGTATTAACTTTTGACTAATGATAGAGTCAGAAACAAAACATTCACAAAATGCATAAATTTACCATTTGTGTATTTTTATTTTTTAATTACTTGAGATCATTATTTCAATATATACTACGTATTTGACAAGTTGGAACATTTTGTGAATGTTATGTTTGCGACTCTAGCATTACTCTTAACTCTTAGGTAAATTGAGGGAGGTGACATTGTTGAGTAAATAACAACCATAACGTAACGGTGAAATAAATATTACGTTATTTCAGAATGAATATTATATTTTTTATAATGAATATTATATTATTTTATAATGAATAGTATGTTGTTTCAAAATGAACACTACACTATGCGAGGTACATCTGGGTTGGTACTTGAGAATAAGCACTACGTTATTTGACCATGAGCACCGTTTTGTTTCAGAATGAACACTATATTATTTGTAAATGAATATTATAATTGTATTGAAAAAATGTATTAAAATGAATACTATATTATTTCAGAATGAGTACTGCATTATTTCAAAATAAACACTTTTGTTTGTACGAGAATAAGACTACTTTACTTCAAAATGATTACTACTCGTGTGTACCTTACTTCTGGTACAACTGGTTGTACCATACACGGACTTGTGACATAAGTATATTATTTTATCAAATGACTAACAAAATAGAAAAAGACAGTGAATGAAGTTTGTGAATAGTAAACAATAAATTTAATTTGGAACGAAGAAAGTAGCAAAATGAAAATTTGCAACCAATTATAAAAAATTATACCTCACTAACAAAAATTAATTCCAAAGGAAAAATAAAATTATTTAAATAAAATATAAATGCTTTATAATATTTAGGGCTGTCAAGGGGTAGCCAAAAATCCGATTGTCGTCCGCATCCGTATCCGTTCAAAGAGAAAATATCTGCATCTGATTTAAACGGATATTATCCGTATTCGATTAAGGATATCCGATTACTAAACGGATACAGATTTGGTAATTGTATATCCAATCTGTTTAAAATCTGATCCGAATATGCATCCATTTAAATAACCGTTTATCCGAATATCCGATCCGTTATATATAGTTTTTCCTTTTTTTATGTTTATATTTTGTTTCTTTATTGATATTTCAAAATATAAGAAATTTTTTATATACAAAATAAATGTGTAGACACATAAAAATATGTATAGACATATAAAAATATGTGTATATGTGTGCTGTGTATATCTTTTTATCATTTGAAATTATCGTAGAATATCATAAATAATGAAAACAAAGAAAATAATTATCTCATAACAAATTATAGTTGATTTAATAATACTTTGACTTTAATCTAATTTAAAATTCAAGTATTGTCTAATTCGATTCTAAAAATTGGAAACGGATACGGATATATCTGGTATCTGACTGATATCCAACGGATGTGGATATAGTTTTGATTTTCAGTATCCGTCAAGATCCGTATCCGAATTCGATATCCGAAAAAAATAAATAGATGTGAATTTGGTGATGGTACATCCGATCCGATTAATATCCGTTTACACCCCTAATAATATTGTAGGTAGATGGATTGGAGGTGTTTGGTAAATTTAGTGGAAGGAAAAAAAATTGTACAAAATATTTCCCCCCGTGGGAGAAAAATAATTTAGTTTTAATTCGAAAGAAAAATCTTCATTCTCCCATTTGTTCCGTCGCCCCCCCCCCCCCCCCCCCGCAACCACCCGCCATCCTTACCTCTGCTCACATACACTACCACCTTCATCCACCCCCACTCTCTCATCCCCACTCCTCACCCTCCTACTCTGTTATGTCCACACCCACCAATAGACCTGCCAACAATTGATCCGACCTGTTTTTGACTCGAGATATGATTTGAAAATATTAGATTTTGAACAATGATTTTGCTGACCGAACCCAAAATTACCCGTTAAAAATGGGTCAAACCCTACCAAACCCGAACCCAACCTGACCGGCCTACTATTGTGATAATTTTTCAAAATCATATGCTTTAATATGTAATGTAATAAAAATAAGAGTTTAATTATATTTCTTTGCTTACTACTTGTTTTTAATATATAAATTTAAATTTTCATACAAAATTTTAATGATATCGCATAATTATCTTATTTTTTTCAAAAGATTACACATATTTAGTTTTTTTATTAGTAATATTGACAATCGGTCATAAAAATTGCTTAAAATTTTAAAAAATAAATGAAAGTCATAACTCGTTGGGTCGATCCAAACTCGATAATATTGGGTTATGAACATGTAGCTCTGAACCCGAATCTGAACTTACTTGAATCCGAAATAACCTGAACCCAAGGTGATCGAAACCAAACCTGATCTGACCGGCCGTTTTACCAGCTCTACCCACCAACCATCCCACCATCACCCCACTACACCCGCCCCATCCTCCTATCCCCACACATCGTTCTTCTTCATTCGACACCCGCCTATGAATCTCGGCCAACCATCCCTGGCCCTGCTCCTATGCTAAAATATTATTGGAATATTAAATTATCTCAAAATATCTTTTTCAATAATATTGATTGAAAAAATACATTAATAATCGAAACTAATTTTTAAAGAAAGTACCTTCCTACCAAATAACGAAAAATATGATTGGAAAATAATTTTTCATAAAAATATTTTCTTCCCAACAAAACACACCCTAATTTTCATTTTTTAATAAACCCATAATCATTACCAAAATATGAAATAAACAGAAAAGCTTATCTAAAATAAGCTCATCTTCACTTGATTTTTAAAAAAATTACATATTTCATTGTATTACATAATAGTCTCACTTTTATGTTATTTGAAATTTTCCCTTAAATTTTTAAAATGACTTTTTACTCCCATTATTTCCTTTTCATTTTTTAAAGATTAGTCTTACTTTGTAAAAAAATAAAAAAATTGATCTAAAAATAACAACAATGAGAAACAGAACGAAAGCATAAAAATACTCTGTAATAAAATAAAATGATAATCAATAAAAACTAAACTGAAACTCATAAAAAATAAAAGTATACCAAATGGTGGGTTTTAAGTTTTAATAGCGTTTTAGACACTATATATTACTCCGTATATATTAGTGTCTTTTTCCCGTCTGTAATTAAAAGATGAAAGTAAAATAAAAAATAGGAAATAAAAAGTTATATTCTAACTTCAACACAATTTCGTTTGTAATTTCTTCATAAGAAAAATAATTTTTTCTATTTCTTTAAGGATTTAATACGAAAATAATTATGGAAAATGCTAGGGTGTCACCACATGGGTGCTACCATAGGTGCACCCATGCTTCGCACAGACAAACACAGACGATAATTGTAGAAATTATTTGGGAGGAAAAAAATTCTGTATATTGAATTGGTTTGTGCTTACAAAGGTCTAACCCCCTTTATATAAGAAGAGAGTAAAGCATTTAAGTAACTTTTATTCCTACCATATTTCTATTCCTACTATAACAAGAACTAAGCAAACTAGGAAAGATACTAAACCGAACTAAGCCAACACCCCCCCTCAAGCTGGAGCATGAGAGTTCAACATGCCTAGCTTGGACATCAAAAGATTGAACAAAGCAACAAAGCTTGAGGAAGCCGCTGCAATCGTTGTCCAAGTGTCATCTAGACACTTCAGTTTTTTTCTTCAACGGAGACGCCAAGCTTTTCGAATCCGCCGAATAATTAGTCGAGTAAAGGAACGCCATTCTTTTCGAACCTTCACCGTATTCGAACAAACAGGAGGAACGCCATTCTTTTCGAACACCCTGAATGCCGACTTTTTTTATTGCCTGCTAAGGAAAGAGTTGTCTGTCTCTGTAAAACAACCCTTCTCGGACAACTTCTTCAAGATTGATGGTTGGGCGGGATTCCTCAACAGCAATGTTTTTCGTTGAAGGAGTTCATGATATTCTTTAGTGAGGGAGAACAATCAAAGAAAATCAAAAATTACAATATCCCGCCGGTCGGCATTGAATTTTGTATGCCCACCGGCAGGAGGAAGAAGCGTGTTTGAGGTCTCAAGAATTCAAAACTTGCTTTGATACCATGTAGAAATTAATAAGAGAGAAAATAGTTTGTGTATTGAATTGTTCTACCAATTACAAGGGGTTTCTCCTTTATTTATAGGAGAGGAAAAAGACCAAAACACAAAAGGAATTCTACTCCTACATGGAAACAAATCACTAAATATGAACTAGGAAACAAATCAATAGCAATCCCACTTAGAATGGGATTTGCTTTCCTTCTTGTCTTGTGGTCCAAGGAACACAGCCCAACAATAATTGTCTGTGTCGCACAGACAATTATCGTCTGTATTTGTCTGTGCGAAGCATGGGTACACCCATGATAACACCCATGTGGTGGCACCCTAGCATGGTCCAATAATCATTTATTTCTATTTTCAGGTTTTACCAGCGAGAAGTAATAACGTCTAAAACGTCACAACTGACCTCCACACTGTGTATTTTCATTTTTCTCTCTTATTATCAGCTTTATTGAATACCTTTTTTATTTTAAGTTTTTACCAACTAGAAGGAGTAGCTTTTGTTGAATACCTTTTTTTTTATTTCATTACGGAATATTTTTTTCAATGGTTTTAGTTGTGTCTCGTTTTTTCGGAAACAAGACTAATCTTTAAAATAAAATAAAAATTATGAGCGTAGAAAGTCATTTTAAAAATTTAAGAGAAAATTTCTCAAAAATATTAAAAGCAAAAAATTATGAAAAATAATCTCAACTTTCATTTTATTGTACACAATAGTGCATTTCTGCTAATCAATTGTTAGCAGCTTAACAACGACCTAAAACGTGCACATTTTAATAAAGGTGAGTTTATTATGCATCGTAATGAAAAGTGAGATTAATTTTAAAGACTTGATAATTAAAAGTGAGATTATTCTAGCTAATTTTTTAAAATAAAGTGTAAGGTATTTTTTGAGACATCAAAAAGAGTTGGTTAAGGAAATTTTTTGAATGGGGAGAGCATTGGATTATTGGATATAAAATTCTCTCTTTATCTGCGAAGGTATAAAATTCTCACTCTTTATGCACAAACTTACCATTTGGGTATTTTTTTTATTTTTTTAATTATCTGAGACCATTACTTTTTTTTGAAAAGATATGAGACCATTACTTGAATACATTACTTTACATATTTGGCAAATTTGTTACTCCCTCCGTCCCAGAGTATTCGTCCAGTTTTGACTTTTAGAACTGTTCATCTAAACATTTTGACTCATCAAATTCTCTCAATTTGTAAGCCTAAATATAGTAATGTGTGATTTTGTTTGATTTGTCTTAAAATATAAATTATTAATATATAATTTCTATAATTTTTTAATATACAAATTACAAGATAAAATGGATTAAATAAGTGTATTGGATGGTGTGTAAAAATGAAAGTGAACAAATACTTTGGGGCGGAGGTAGTATTAAGGATAGATAACTAATATTTAGGAAAGATTGAAAATTCACCCAATAATATTATAATGATAAGACACCCCCTCCCCCACCAAATAAGAGTAAATCATTAGTCATATATCCAAAATAGGAGTTCCAAACTTATATGCCCAAAGTAGGAGTCAAATTTAAAATAAAATAAAAACTAAACAAAAGTGGCATATGAGATTACTTTAGCTACTAATTTAAAAGTAAAACAATTCTATATAAAAACTAATTCTTCAGTTTTTTTATGTGATGATTATAATTTTTTTAATCTACTAAAAAGAACAAGAAAAAAAAATTACGCAAAACACTAACTTCATGAACAAATATTTAAAACGTTTTCTTTGGGTGGTACAAAATGCAATTAAGGGATCAAACACTAAACAAAAGATTAGAAGATTTTAACTATAAAGAGACCTTTCATATGTCCTAATCAGAAATTAAAGAAACTAACAAGGGAAAAAGCTTTCAATACAATGCCAACCAAAGCCACAATGTTAAAAACGATAATACATACTGACAAACATATCATTGCATAATGCCAAAAATGTTAGTGCATAATGTCAAACATGTCAATATAAAATGTCAAAAAGAAATTGAAATGTCAAGATTGCCAACATACAATGTCAAGTTTCTTATTACTATCACCAAATTTTGCTGAAATTGTGAGTCAATTTAAACACAATTAATAGAAAAACAAGCAAACAAAAAAATTAAAAGAAAAGCAATCAAATACAAAAATGAAAAGAAAAAACCAAAACAAAAATCAATGCCTAATGAAGCATCGGCGGCTGAGATTCAAATGGTACAGTTTAAGCGTCTCATCATGACGGCAGTGACGAAGATTAAAGGGACATCGACATCGATGATGGTAGAGGCGCTATGTCAGCGGCGGTAGAGGCGCGATATCAGCGGTGGTAGGGGCATTGCAGCGGTTGGGGTGCCGGCGTTGCTGACGGCGGCATGACAGAGTTGAGCAACCATTTATTCCTATTTTGGGATTTACTCAATGTTTTACTCTTATTTTGCTCCTTAACCCTATAATGATATCTATCTTTAATTAGCCAAATACACCCTTGACCCTTATATCCTACCCATTCCTACCATTATTATTCAACTTAGATTTTTTTCTCATGGTATGGAAATTAATGTACTTTTCAAGAAAATTTACAAACATCCTCTTGAGAGCTTTTTTCATAGTGGTAGTTCATTATTCAAACAAAAAAAAACAAAATAAATAAATACAAACCAACAATCTTAAGCACTTCAAACCAAGAAGATGAAAAAAGATACAACAAAGAGGAAAAGTCCTATCTATAGAAAAAGGGAATATTTTCACCATTACTTTCAGAATTGTGCAATTTTACATATCTCCTCTCAGATTCAATAAATGACACCAGTGTTCATAAAATATATACACCATATACTTGCACCGCGTCTATATCGGTGCTCTCAGGTCGTGCTCGTGGTCCGACCAGCATTTGAGCACCGATATAAAGCAGTGACCTCATTTATTGCGTTTGGGAGTAATTACGCAAAAACGCATAATTCTGAGAGTAACGGTGTGAATATTTCCAAAAAAAAAAACGCCCGGGAGCTAGCTAGCTTAGCTCAGCTAGCTCCGGCCATGGACAAGGTGATCATACCTCATCTTGATCCACCTAAAGCTCTTCTTGAGAGAGCCTTTGAGCTTCCCCTCCACAGTGTATGCCTTATAGGAAGTAACCCTCTTCTTCCTCTGCATCTCCGCCGGGTCACCCAAAACCCACCCGGCCGACGACGACGAAGGCGGCGTCGGTTTCCCTTTCTTGTTCTTGAAATCATCCTCCCTGCTGTGGTGGTAGTAGTTGGTTTTGTTGTTAGGGTTTGAAATTGGATGGTGAGAAGATGAATATGAGGAAGAAGAGGCACTGTGGCATCTCAGATTCTCAGGTTTGGGGTTTTCATTGTTGTTGGAGAAGATGGTGGTGTTGGTGTGCCCATAGTTGCTGTTGTATGATTTCGATCTCATCTCTTCCATTTCTATTTTGAATTCTCTTTTTTTTTGGGGAGGGTTCAATTAGGGTTCTTGATTACCAGTGGGTTTTTGGGGATTTTGATTTTGATTTTGTTTGGGTTGTCTGGGGGATGGGGGTGGAATGGGGTGCCGTTTTTTTTGACAGAAATGGTAACAGATTCCACGTGCACTTGCAGGATTATGCATGTACTATATACTATATGGAGTACTGTATTTTTCTATTTATGTCTTTATACCCTTTATTTATGTCTTTTTATACACAATTTTCTAGATTGGCTTGGGAGTTAGTGACTTGTGTTGTTTGTTTTTATTATATGAATAATGAAAATAATGAACTGACAACTTAAACCGAGACACGGAGAGATTGTAAAATATCATATACTCTCTTCGTCTCTAAATGATTTTAAACATTTTACTATTTAAAAATTACAAAAATTTTTTAATATGTAAACTTGTAGAAATTTTGATATATTTTTTAAATATGTAAATTTTATTTTTCATTATATACCAATCTTTAAATAAAATGAATTGAAAAAATTTAGAAATTTACTTCATTTGGCGTAAAGTGTAAATGATTTAAGAACAGATAGAGTGTATGATGTTTATTTGTTGATCTCAATAGTCAAAGTTTTACATCAAAAAGTCAAACTAAAGTATATGAAAAAAATTAAGACAATGATTGCAATTCTTTAATAGAGCATATTCACATATAGAAACTTTTTTTGAATGTTGAGAGACAAACTTGAAAATAGACCATGCACACAAGATTTTAACTACGGAGTAGCATTAAACCGTTCTAAAAAGGATGCAAGTTCATTGTTGCATCAATATGCTTTTTGTTCAAAATTACCCTGAGTATATTTGCCAATTTACAATTTACATCAATCAAAAGTACTAAAAAAATTGCATATTGCTCTGCATTATTCAATTAGGGTGTGTTTGGAAAATGATTTTTCGGCTAGCTTTTAGCGTTTTTTGACTAACTTTGACTCTTTTGACTGATCTGAAATTAACGTTTCTTTCTTCTCTAACACACTAATTCAACACACATCAAGCATATAGTATATTACAATGTGTGTAAAAGCTTTTTTTTCCCTTTTGAAGTATACACATGTCCATTCTTTTTGGACCAAGGTTTCTTGAGTTACAAGTTTGGGAAGTCAAGTTACAAGATGGCTCTGCGTTTTGAGTCAGGGTCGGGATTTTGGCGGGAGTGCTCACCTTTAACTTGCGCCGCCTTCCATGTTCATGAGGGCATGGTAGTAGAGGAGGACACACATAGGTTGGCCGAATATGCTGAAGAAGCACCAGAATATCATATTCCCCACCTGGAAACAGACATTGCCATTATCACCACTTGTAATCTCGGTACTATCGGTGGCATCAAATTTAGTGGGAATTATTTGATCAAAGTTAATTAACACTAAATTTCTTTATTCGAACAAACAAAAAAAACACAACATCATGGGACGAATTGTAACGTTAGAATGTTTTACGCTACGTAATAGACTAACAATGAGGGATCACTATGTTGAGAGAACTAGTGCGCAATTACATTGCCAGATAATTGAAAGATATAAAAAGGGGCCTCTTGGCGAAGCAGGGTATGATTTTTGCAAAATTTAAAAGGGGGCAAACTATTAACATTGTGTTACGAAAGGACTAAAACTCATAGTATGTTCACTAAAAACACATACCATTGAGCTCCTGAACTTGTTTTGTAAAGCATTTGTAAGTATGACGAGAGGGACCTGATTCACAATTTCACATATATATTATATAAGCATTCATCACTACACTATTCTCAATTTTAAACAATTTGTTTTAGAGGTACGTTTTACGTTATACTAAAATAATGAAACGCACCTGAAACATGATTCCGATAAATGCCCAAAACTTGAAACTTTGGCAAGGAACAGCAATACAAAGCTGCAAGAAATAAAATTTTATGTCACTTTAAGGTCAATCGTTGTTGTAAAAGTCCCAGCCTAACCCCGATCAGTCTCTAACTAGGTGCTAGACTGCAGTTTACAGCCCATCATTTGGCTGGTGCTTTTCACAATAATGAATTTTGACTAAAGCTTATGAAACGAAAGAAAAGAACGTCTTGCCTCATGGAAAATAGCAGAAGCGAGAAATGAAATCAAAATGGCAGCCCCCTGCATGGAGAATTAGATGGACATTAATTTTGAGCAACAAATAATTGGTTCAATCAAACCATTTTCAGTTTATCCCAAATGGCATCCCTTCAAATTGGTGTCAAATGGAAGGAGGGGGCTTGCTCCCTCAAGATTATCATAAATTATACTACGGCCATATGCCATTTCTCGTGTTATCCAAACAAACAGAGTTTGACCATCCAAACAGTGTCAGAGATTACTACCATCTGAAGTTGAGTTGTCCTTGAATACTTGGTTGTGAAGCAGAGATGACTAATATACACAGATCAATGGAGAGCCTTATTATGGCAATCCATATTTTACATCTAAATAAACTAACCAAACAAAGACTTCATTCCAATCTGAGCTACATCTTATATCCAAAAATCATAAAGTAATTGAGATAACATAAGCCAAGACCACTAACGACGGTAGAAAAGAAACTAAAACTAGAAGTCTAAGGCTCCATTTAGTCCACGGAATTCAAGCTATGGAATTAGAATTGGGGACAACAATTCCAATTCTGCTGTTTGGTAGCACAAAAATATGTGGATTTGGAATTGGTAGTGCCAAAAATGAATTGGAATTGGAGAATTCAATTCTATCCAAATCAATTCCAAAGAATTTCAACTCTCAATTCAATTCCAATTCCGTCAATTCCGTGTACCAAACAGACCCTAAAGAAATTGGTTTACCTTTGGTATGCCATTTCTTAAGCATGGGAAATAAAGATGTCGAACCATCCACTTATGAACAGGCTGCAATTGTCAAAATGCAATTGTCAAAATTAAATAAGTAATTGCAAACAACACTATGGCAATTAACGCATTCAGTCATAAAAAATGAAATTGTACAAGCATCAATATCAAACTGCAAAAGCAAAAATTGTAAACAATGCATGAAATGCATATCACTAAATAGGAGGCTCTTTTCCTCTATGCAATACCCAATGGCACACAGATGCACTTCATGTGCACAACCAACCTTACTGACAGCACCATTGAGCAGTTGCATTTATTTATACCATGATTGTATGACCCAACAGGAAAATATACTCCCTCCGTCCCTAAAAGAACTTTACAATTTCCATTTTAGGCTTCCCAAAAAGAACTTTACACTTCTCTATTTTCCCTTTTAGGAAAGGAATATGTGATTCTTAATTTTTTTTATCATTTTGCTATGTTCAAAATAAATTTCAATCAGACTTTTTTACTCGTTACCAAACTCTCATTTTTAAGTTTTTTAAAACTCCGTGAAGTCAAACTGTTAACTTCTTTTAGGGACAGAAGGAGAATTTCTTTTAGCTAATAGATACTCCCTCTATTCACATTTAACTCACCATTATGATATATGACTATTGAGATACATCAAATCTTGAATGAATAATGATTTACATCATGTCTAGATTCTTTCAACTTTTGATGTATCACAAAAGTCATAAAGGTCAGTTACTAAACTTACTTTTGAATGAAGAAAGTAGCTTTTTATGCCAAATCAAGGCACAAAATCAACTTGTCTTCTTAATGTATTAGAAGCAACAGATGTATGGCACTCAATTTGAACATGGGGAATTACAAATAAAAGAATTTCAAGTACTCAGTAATAATCTTGGAGATAATGAAATACTTAGAAAAACGGTTCTCAGAGAAGTTGATAACATACCATATTCCACATTCTCCAGTACTGATCACAGCATCCATGTCAGGGAGATCAAACACAATAATGGATCAAACCTCTGAATCTCTGATTAGTTGTGCAATATATATTATAGAATAATAATAGACAAACACAGATCCACATTACCTCATCAATTGTTTTTGCATTCCACCAATCTTTGTAAAACTCGCGATCACCAAACCGCAGAAGTTCTGCAATAATATTTAGCCTGCATAAAAGTAGAAAAGTATTTTAATTTCTTTCTGAGCAAGCATACAAATTTTGTTTTCAAAATAATACTCCCTCAGTCCCCTAAATATTATTCACGTTCCTTTTGCATTCCCAAAATCATCAACCACACAAATTTTTAAAGCTGCGTGCCCGGTCAAAGTGTGTTGAAATAAGGATGGAGTAACTTTGTATAAGCTGAACCGAGAAGATTCAAAAGCATATATTCATTGTACTTTCAACTCAAATCACTAAATATAGGTTAATGTATTTTATTATGTATCTGTGGAAGCTGGTCCTAGTTCAAATCTTTGAAGATTTTGATGCCAAAAGAGAAAATAGTGGTTGAATCTTTTTAATCTTGAATAAAGACAAGTACAACTAAGAAAATTTTGTCCATATCAAGATTGGGGGTTCAAGCTGCTGACACATCGGCCCTTCCCCGGAGTCAGAGCCTGTGCATGCTGAAGCTCATAGGGTTTCACTTTTTCTATCATGCACATTTGGTTCAGTCAAGTAGTATGGTTTAGTGAAATAGTGTTCCACCATACCACAACCAAGTCTTAATCTCAACTCAATGGGTCGGCTACAAGAACCATAGAAATCTAACGAGGTTATCCACTAAAGTCCTTTTTCCATTCTTTTCTGTCAAGCACCCTTTTCTCAATAAGCCCCAACGCTCTAACATCCCTCTTTACACATCCCAGGTTATCTTCAGTCCACTTCAACTTCTTTTTTAAGTCTCTCACACTCCAAACTTTCAATCTCCATATCACATCACCTACTTCCCGGCGACTTGTGTGCCTGAACCAACATAACCATTTCTCTCTTATGTTATCTTCAATATCATTTACCCTAACCATCCCACGGATTTCTGCGTTGCACACTCTATCTTTTCTATTCCTACCAGACATCTATTGCAAAATAAAAATCTTTGCCACATTTATCTTCTTTCTCAAACCTTTCATTATTCCTCAACATTTACATCCATATTATAAAACTGATATAAAGCATTCACATTAAATTTTCATTTCAATCTTAGTGGTACATTTTGATCACATAGTACTCATGTTGCTACTTCCTTTTAAGCCTAAGTGCATTAGTCAAATGTGTAACTTCTTTGTCAATACCTTCATTTCTTTGTATAATAAATCTTAAGTGCCTCAAAGAATCACCAACTGATAGTTCTTCCATCCAATTTCAACACTCTACTTCTTACTGTAGTCATGTCATGCAAAATCTGAACCCCAAACACTCTGTTTTGCTTGAACTCTTCCTAAATCATAGTGATTCTAACTTAGAGTTTAACCCTTCTTTACTTTCATTCACTAATAAGATACCATCTGCAAACAACTATGGGAGCCCATCTAAGATATTGTCAGCTAACTCATCCATATGATTTCGAGTAAGAATTGGCACAACGTTGATCCTTTGTGTAACCCTATCATGATAGGAAAATATTTTTTCGCCCCTCAACAAGTTCTAACATTTGTTTTAACATCACAGTACATATGTTTGATTATATCAATATATCTGTCACACTTCTTTATCATAGCCTACCAAAGTACTTCGCTCAGTACCTTATTATAGGCTTTTTTCCAAATCTATATGTTAGAATATAAAACCATACTTGGGCCTACAACCACAAGTTTGAGCTTTTGGTTGAGTCGGTTCCTTGACATGGTATTGTTGACTTAGAGGTCACGAGTTCGAACCTCACTTCCACTTAGTTTTAACACATTAATATTCACATGCATGGTAGTCAAACTCTAGATTCTACGTAGGATTGATAGGCTTAATGAACATCGTAACATCGTGACTCGGGTCGTAAGATATATATATATATATATATATATATATATATATATAAAATTAAATTTTAATAAAGCATAACACAAGTTCAAGTTGGATATCACGAATGACTTAAAACTTTGTTCTTAAACATCTAAAACATAATTATCAATGATAATCTATAGAAAGAAAGAGAAGCACAGGGTAGGAGGCTTTGCCGTAGAGCGAGCGTATAAATAATTGCAATTGGAAGTTGCGAAATAACCGACGCAATGAAATCAAAGCGACAAAATTTCCGATTCAAATTTCCGAAAAAATGAAAGCGACGAAATAGGGCTTTTCAAAATTGACAATTTTCTGCGATTCTGCAAGTGCACGATCTAGATCGCCGATTCTTCCGACCCGACGGATTTTTGCGAGTTTGATGGCGAGTTTGATTGGACACCCCCTGGCGATCTCTAGAATCGTAGAATCTTATGATCCGGATCACGAGTTTGACTACTATGTTCACATGCAAGGCTTGAGCAAACATAAATCTTGCTTGCATGTGAGGGGGCGTGTTAGTGTATAAAAACCTTTTGTGGCCTACAACCACGTGCTTGGGCTTCTGGTTCAGTTGGTTCCTTGACACTATAAAAAACCTACATAAATATTTGTTCCTTGCATTATCATTGTACACTTTAGACCTAGGACTTTGGACATCTCATGCTTTTTCTCAAGTAATTTCATACTTCTTCAGATTCTTCTCATCCAAACACATTCCCAACCTTTGGTAGCATTACTAGCATATACGTTTCTCCTTAACAGCAATTTTGACATCAGCATTCCACCAGGTCGTATCCATCACTAAAGCAACTTTCCACTTTGATTCACCTAGAATCTCTTTCTACTCCATAGATGCAGTTTTTTGTCTTCACTATTCATCCAAATAACATATGCATCATCTTATACTGTCTAGTTAGCTCCTACATCTATTTTACCAACAAAGAACTTGGTGTTGCATTATCCTAATCTCCACCATTTAATCATACGGTCCATCTGTCCTACATTCTTCTAGACATGACTTCTTAAATGAATGTCAGGCACCACAAATATGTGTTGAGTAGTCATGCTCTCTCTCAAGAGAGCCTGAAAATGTGCACAGCTTTTCATCTGTGACAATCTAGTCAAAAGATAGTCAATCTATTATTGGACCTTGTGTTAACTACTATAAGGTCATAGGTCAAAGCAGAGCCCAAAATGACCGCCTAGTTCATCTCTGCTTTTTCTATGCTCGAACCTTCCATGCACATTCTAGACTTTATCACGACTAGCTCTTATCACCAACCCCAAACCTTTTTGAAGAAACAAAATGTATATTCTCCAGATTTTCATTGCTTTGACTAATCTCATCAACTTCCAAACTAGGGACCTATATTCCAAGACACTAAGTGCAATTTAGTGCCATGATCAGCCTCCAAGTGAAGTGGAGCCTTGGCGCACAAGCTAATGTGTTTCCCTAGGCCTTGAGGTAACAAGTTCAAGTCGTAGAAGCAGGCAAAAATGAAAGGTAAAGTTAGCCCACATTACACCCTTGTGGTAGGACCCTTCATTGAACTCTCGCTAAGTGGTGTGATACTTTGTGCACCAAGCTACCCTCTTATTTATCAAGCCACCAAGACCTAGCCCGTCTAAATCCTAAAAGACCTTGCCCATTTGACACCCTACCCGATCTAATAAAGTGAGATGTGTCACTTCGTGCAACGATTTAACACTCTTGCATACTCATCACCACACCTTTGTCAGTGAAGTGTAGTGAGTCGCTGAGTAGGAAATGCAATCTGCAAGATTGTCATTATGGTTTTGCTAATAAATGTGATTGGGTCTTACACAGATACAAGACTTCTGGAACCCTCCTTAAACCGAGCTTGGGACCGGTAATGAGCAACATTAGTCACCCACGATGGATATTAAAACTTAAAAATAACAAAGATTTCAATTAAAGATGAAATAATTTTTTAACCATAAGAAAAGAGGGCATACCATAAATGAAAGAAGCAGTAGAACATGCAGAGCCAAACATATAAGGTTGGAACGGAAAGCTTCAAGACCCTTTCTACAGCATATAAAAAGTTTCCTTTCAAAGGATGCTGTGAGTTTTTTACAATTGGGTTGATGTACTGCATAAGATACAAACCATCAGCACAATTACGATAGCATAAGAAGTCCTCTTGAATTAGAACTTGAGAGATGCGTTAATCACCTGCTCTATGATAAAACCCATGAATCCTGTAAATATTATCAACTTTATCAGTTGGCGCACCACCCAACCCTTTCGAATGCAAGCAGACCGTGGATAACTTAGCTACAAATCACGATGCAAGAATTTGGTGACACTAAAACTCCCAAACTAGAAAAGATAGTAATAATTGAGTGGGTACCCAATGAGTTCAAAAGATCTCAATATCTAAAATGAATCAACCAACAAGTGAGGAATTGTTCTAATTCTGGTTTCACATCACAAGGGAGATTCAACTTGGAGTCAAAGGTACAACAGGAGGGAATGTTTTCTCCTTGTAATTAGTAAATCGTTGATGCATTGCAGCCATTAACATATCCCTTCTAAACTAGGCACTTTTACCAGCATCGGCAGAGAAGAGATGTTTGATTACACAATAAATTTGTAGTTCACTTATGAAATGCTATGGAACAAAACTTGCTAATCTGAGGCATTCATGGAAATCTTAACTGGACTCACCTGATAACATAATGTTGGAGCAACCATAAAGTATGCTAAGCTTTTAAAGCTAACCTCATAAGCATAATCAGTGCCTGAAGTATCCCCCTAAGAAAGAAACATTACACTAAGAAAATTTGTGATCACATAAGCTTGCTCGAAATACAGAAAAGGAAAAATAATTTCTAACTATCCCATTAAGAAAGAGCAGCATAACTGACTCTAAGAGAGCTTATATTATCATCTAATAAAACCTTCTGAATTGATAGCATAAACATGAAATAAAGTAGATCATTTTGGAAGCTTTTGGGCCTATTATTATGCATTTTGGGGCAACATGATGATGCCTAGTCAAGAAAACTGAAAACCAAAGTTGGTCTGATCAGATTTTGAATCAGTCCAGCCTTATTATATATAGTCTTTTCAGTAGATACGATTCCGATCATGTTCATTGATAAGGGGTTTTAATAGACAAAAATTTTGATGATGACTTCTTTTAATTAGTCTCATCACTCCTTCAAAAAATGGTTGCAGCAGGACGGGCGCCGGTATAAAACTTTGCTAGTATGCTTTTCTACATGGATTTAGGGGCTGTTTGGCAACTTCTGAATCGGTAAGTGCTGAACCAGTAAGAGGTCCGAACCATTAAGTGCTGAACCAGTAAGAGGTCTGAACCATTAAGAGCTAGTATATTGCTTAACTATTCAAAGGCAAATGTCTGATCAATTCAGATAAGAGGTCTTAACCATTCAGACTCTGTATAATACTTAACAATTCAGAGGCAAATCTCTTAACCATTCAGACATCTGAACCATTAAGAGGTTGAAACAAACAGTCTGAACCATTAAGTGTTGAACCATTCAGACATCTGAACCATTAAGAGGCTGAAACAAACAGCCCCTTAGTGTTAACTAACTTTAGAGAACTAATTGGCATTGAATTTGAACACACCTACCCCAACGTAGTCAAGATTAAGATTATTATTATTATACAACAACAACAACATTACCCCAGTGCCTCAATGGCTCCCTCCCATTGCGGGGTAAGGGGGGGTTGGATGTACGCAATCTGACCCCTATGTTTAAAACATAGAGCGGCTATTTCCGGAAAGATTATCATAATCAGTTAGTAGAAGAAGAGAGTAGTTACTTTACCTTACCAAGTGATTTTTCAAGTGCTCTCATATCATAGTTTGAATGAGCATAAGAAACAAGCTTTAACCATACGATGCAAGCAAAAAGCATCAAAGTGACACCGGATAGAAACGCAGAATCACACCTGTACCATTACAAAAGCAACTCACAAACTTGTAAGGCATATAAGCAACAACAGATTAGTAGAAAATGGTTTTTTGGTCTCGCAATTGTTATATTATTACACTCGTCTCAATTTGTCTTGCTTTTTTTCCTGTTTGGTCCATCCTAATAAATTGGGACGGAGGTAGTAGTACTTAGTAATTAGCATGGAACAAGTTTTAGAATGCTTCCTCTGAAGCAAGCAGTTATAGCCCGCACTTGAGAAGAAATAGTAAGACGGGAACCTATTTGTATATTATTAAGAACATAGGAGATTTTGCACTAAAGCATCATGATGGATAGCTGAATGATGCCCCATATTTACAGAAACTAAGATAGAACATGAAGTGGGATAAAAATCCTTTTCTAAAACAAGGTAAGAGAAAAGCTGAGAAGTAGAAAACACACCCTAGAATAACAAGAACTGGATATAATATGGCAGCTGTCGTTATAATTATGTGTAGGGTAACTGCAACCTGCAAAATTACATCAATGTTAGAACATGGACACAAATACAGTAGAGAAGGTTTCCAACTTCTACAACAATGTAATTGAGAGGCTCTGGTAATCGCATACTTCTATTCTATGAAGTAGTTTCACCTCTGAATGATGTGTAAGGATTCCAACAGTGCAAATAAATAGCAATTACAACTTACTGGGTCCGTTATGCGCTTCTTTTTGACAAGATTCTCAACAAGAAAGGCAGCTATAGGGAAAACTGGGAGGCTAAACCTGTAACTCAAAAGTGAGCTCACATTTTAGTTTCATTTTTTACAGGAAGACTAGTATAACTTCCAATTAGAAGGTTTGAGATGACCATTACCAGCACATTAGAACCGGCCAATCCATTAAGGATTTTGAACTAAACCAAAAGCCAGCACTAATTAACAGCCCATACTGCAATAGTAGTCATAAGCCTGTCATCTACCATTCAAGTATCTAGAACCTTAAAAACTGCATCACTTTGATGTCAAAATGAAGTTAGGAAATTCTGAAGGGGAAGCGAGCGACAAATAGAAAACCAACTGTAGTCTCACCTCTCAACCAGAACAAATTAGAGGTATCAACAATAAATCAATAAAAGGAGCAGACCTTCATTAAATTCTCAATGATCAGCCTGCTGTTTACGGCTACAAGCACCACTATGCAAAGATTGAAAAGACCTGCATGGCTCTGATATGTGAAGCAAACAAGCAGTTAACATCGTCAAAGGCAATACCAAACCTCGCTCTGTATAAAGATTAGGCATGACAAAAGGCCATGAAACAGAATATGAGATTAACATGGCGAAATGACAAAAAGTGAAGAGAAAACAAAACGTATGGCTAGTTTATACCCTCACTTAGTTATACGGAGTACAAAGTTGCACAATTAATTGAAGCACAAACTGCAATTCATTTTATATAAGTGGTACAAGCAGGATTTTTCAAGTTGAATTGCTGCCATGGCCCTTTCCTATGTATCTTATGATTATTATTATCCTGTGTAGCTTTAAAAGTTGCTAAATGCACCATTGTTTCTTCAAAATGATTGCATACAGATACTCATGAAGTTCAATAAACATCATCCTATTCAGTCATGCTGAATAGGTATTAATGAAAACTGAGGTTAACAGGCTTAACAGGGAGATGAAGAACTCATACCTGTTTGAATATGGCGTCAGAGCTGAGGGGGCTCTCCTTGATTCGACGGTGTGCCGGCGAGGACGGCCGGTATGCAAATTCAAACTTCACGCTGCCGCCATTCGCAGCTCCGCGATCATTCCTCTCTCCTTTCGCACTCGCATCAACAGGCTCTCCTCCGGATATACTATGCTCACTCTGAGATTGAAATCTCCCACCGCCTCCGGCGCCGCCGCCCTTGATCTCGTCCTTATCCTCCTCCGAGCGGCCGTACACTCCACTCTCCGCCGCCGTCGAACTCCGCCTCCTCCACAGACCCCGGTTGACACCAGTAGCATCCTGAATCTCAACATTTTCCACGCTCGTAATCGTCGCTCCGGCACACTCCGGCGACGCCATGACGACAGTCCTCACCGCCAAATCTTTAACTCTACAGAGAAGAAGCTATAAATGTCAAATCTTAAATCATTTCACGGGGAAAAAAAGATTTATTGTTTTAGGATAAATTAAAAAACATGAAAAAAAAGTGTCTTTCTACAGAGAGAATATATGCTGCATAGGGATATGGATGATAAAAGGTGACGAGCTGTTTTCAAAAATTTATACTCTCCATATTTTTATTTTATTTAAAAATTGGTATAAAAATTAAAAATAAAAATTATTATAAAAAAATTATGTTAAAAGTTTTACAAAACAAAATGTAACAAGAATATTTTATTTTAATAAATAGTTAATGAAAACGTACAAATAAACAAATACTTTTGTGACTTTTGAATGAAGAAGAGTGTAATTCTTTTTTAGACTCATGAAATATCTTTTTCTTTCAATTTGACTTTTTAATGTTTCTCTACTCTTACAAATAGTATTTATATTTATACAAATAAATTCACACTTTTCTTACTTGGATGTCCAAATGAAAAATCACATTTCTACTTTTCTTAAATATAAAAAATATGTGTCATAAAAAACTATTTTCTTTTACACAAAGTTTACTAACATATTTTCCTTCGTTTTACTTTTATGATATTTAAAATTATATTTCAAGTAAGTATATTGACATGAAATTTATAATACTTCACTTTCTGAGTATTTGTTCAAATTATATTTTTTACATTTAAAATTGAAATCTTTGACCATCAATTTAATA
Source organism: Cuscuta australis (assembly GCA_003260385.1). Taxonomy (NCBI): domain Eukaryota; kingdom Viridiplantae; phylum Streptophyta; class Magnoliopsida; order Solanales; family Convolvulaceae; genus Cuscuta; species Cuscuta australis. Next base: position 697,549 of record NQVE01000129.1, on the reverse strand, counting down.
AAATTTATATTAGATGTGATGCAAGAATAATTTCATTAGATTTATTTAATAAAATATTTTCAATGTATTATTTTATCCAATAAATGTATCATATAATTTTTATTTAATTATAGGTCGAATTTAAATATCATTAACAACAAAAAAACAAAAGTGAATATCTTGAATTGCGGAGTCGGAATTCATTTATAATATCTCGTAGACATACATTTTAACTTTTACTTTCGTGTCTCTATCCTTATTTTTAATGGATTAATTTACATAAATAGGACTAAAACATAATGACTTTTTCAATATAGAACCGCATGTTTTTATGTCTCAATGTAGGACCATCGGCATTATCTATTATATTAGTCATTATTCAACTAAATGTCTAGCATCATTTGGACATTATTCTTATCACTAGTCATTATTAAGTCTTATTTAGGAAATAAAAAAATTTAAATCTTACATTTGAAAATGACTTATGTTTTAGTCCTATTTAATGCAAATTTCAGTTTTTAATACCATATGAATCTCACCTTCGATGCCTCATAAAAAGCAACAAAAAAAAATCGAGGGCAGACTTTGGACTATAATGGAATGAACAAATTTTGGTCATACTAAAACTTTACACGTTTTTTTCTTTATTAAAAAGAAAATTAAAACAAAGTAAAATTTCAAGTTTTTTCAACTCATTTTATCTAAAAATTTGTATATAAATAAAATTAACATATTTAAAAATCACGTCAAAAAATTTTCAAAACATTAAATAACAAGAATATTTATTTTATCAATACAAAATGAGAACGTATAAATGAATAAAAATTTTCATGATTTTTAAATAGTGAACTGTAACATTCTTTTTAAGATGGAGGAGTAATATATTTATCACACACCTTATTTAAATAGAGTACATAGTATCTTATACTCTATATCATCATGCAATATTATTTTTAATTTCATAACATATAACATTGATTATACCCTAAACATTGATTATAATACAAATTTGGTTGGACATTTATTAGATTTCACACACACGACAAATACTTCATCCGTCCCACTGTCTTTGTTCATTTACCTTTTGGCACACTATTTAATGCACTTTTTAAATCCATTTTATCTTGTAATTTGTATATTAAAAAATTATAAAAATTACATATATTAATAATATATATGTTAAGACGAATCAAACAAGATCACACATGACTATTTTTAGGCTTACACATTGAGAGAATTTGATGAGTCAAAAGTTAACATTAATTTAGTTATAAAATAAATGGTATGAATTGAAAAAGGCAGTACTCATCATTAAATATTTGAATTAGATATACCTGAGTACAATTTAAGGCGAGGCTGATTCATAGAGGCTCTGTTTGGCATTAGCGTTAGAGGTTTGTATTACTATTTTAAAAAGATTATTTAATGATAGCCATTAACGTTAGTATTTTCAAACTTAATGTACACTATTAAAATTTTATCCAAATGCTATCGCTAATCGAAAACGTTGTTCCCAAAACAATCCTGAATGTGAGACTTATTTGTATATTCTCTATACCAATTACAAACCCATAATTTTATTTTATCAAAAATTATATTAATTTTATATGAGAAGATTAACAAGAGATAGATTAAATATTTCATTAGAAGAATTCTTATATGGCTTATGTCATAAAAACACAACTACTTAAATTTGTTAGAGGGTTGTTTCACTAAATATCCTTGGAATTATATTGCTTTGTATTTTGATAATAGAATATATTTCGTAACTCAGAACTTGATCTGAAGTAATTTGTATGAAGTAATTTGTATGAGTATTTATATCATACATCCGGATGTATGAAGTTTCACGTATATCCATTTAAATATTCATTTTCGAGTAACTCAATACTCATTTTTAAACAATATAATACTCATTTTCGAATAATTGAATAATCATTTACGAGTATTACTGCAATTTAGAAAACTGAGTATTCAATTACTTAAAAATGAGTATTCACTTGCTCCAAAATAAGTATTTAGTTCCAAAATAAGTACTCCGTATTTAGTAGTTTGAAAATAAGTATTTAGTTACTCGTAAATGAGTACTCATCGCACATATACGAAAAATATCGTACAACCAGTTGTATGATATATTGCAAATTTGTATTAGCGAGTAAATTGAGTATGAGGCTTTTTTTACAAGTTTTTATTAGCGCTGGCAAATCAGTCGATCAGATTGGGTTCGGGTTTGGGTTATTTCAGGGTTGGGATGAGAATTATATGTTCATGACCCATTATCATCGGTTTTGGGTCGACCTAGCGGATTATGAATTTGCATTGAATAAATTTAAAATATCAAAAATATGCATTAAGTCTATTAGATTTTTTCATTTTAAATTCTGAAGTGATTTTTAGATATATAAATCAATATATAAAATTAAAACGACATAGTTGTGGGGGAAAAAGTAAAATAATTATGCAATATCATTAAAGTTTGGTTTGAAAATATAAATTTATACACTAAAAACGAGTTGTAAGAAAAAATATAACTATAACCTTATATTTAAAACATTATATTTCATTGTAAAGTATATAATTTTGCAAAACTCTTACATTAGTCGATCATGTCGGATTTGGGTTTGATCGGGTTTGACCCATTTTTAGCGGGTCATTTCGAGTTTAGTCTTAAAATTTTTGTTCAAACTAGTGTTTCCAAGTCATGATTCAAGTAAAAAATAGATCATATCATTTCTTCCTAGGTCTAGTTTTTATTACTCCCCATATATTATTCTTGGTAATGCCATTAAAATTTGGTCCCCTCAAACCGGCCATTGACTAGTTGAGTCATTGTAGATGATTTTTAATGCTCACAATTTCATGAAAAATTCTTTCCATCCATCAAATAATTTATGGACCATTTTAATATTTATATAGGCGTTTTTTTATGTTAAAATAAATATTTATTTACTTTATTTCTCGTGTTTATGTGAAAATGTTCATCCCACTAAATCTTATTTTATACAATGTTCCTTTGACACAATTTCAATGTTTAACTTTAACATTTTGAAAATCACTAGTATTTTAACAATTGTCATGAACGGGTGGAACAATATTCTTTTACCATGTATTTTTTTACCATATATTCTTTTTGAAAATCACTAGTATTGTTCATTCTGAGAAAAATATCCCATGTATTAATATGATTCTTTTACCCCCTCTCCCCTGCATCCATTAAAAATATAATTTTTCTATTTCATATTATGAAAAATATAGAGTGAAGATAGAAGAATCCAAATAGAAAAATAAACACACTTGAAATTTTGTTGGGTACAAATTTCATCCCACATCGAAAGTGAAGAACAAGAATGATCTAAATAAATATGGTAATTCACCAAAATAAACCCGTGAGAGCTTAGTCAGAGCAAGCAATATCATACTAATGCGGGACTAGGGTGGTGGTACACACAATCCCAACATGTAGTATTAGAGCCTAGGTTCGTGCTCGAGTAGCGTGTCCCGCGAGGTTGTAGCGGCGGTGCAAACTCGACCTAGGCTCGTGCTTGAATTAATCTTATACTCCGTAATATTTTAACTTGAACTGAGAAAAAAAATCAAACTCAACTCGCTAAAATGAAATATAACCCGAACTAAGTGAGGTCGGGTTTTGGTCTTGGAATTTACCGACTCGAGAGCAAACATAATAATCATCCTATTCTTAAAAGCAGGGGAATTATGCCCCATGCTTTTTCCCGCCCAATGACTATCATCTATGGACCATTGATTTTAATCTATTACATTTAATCTACGATTATTATTAATCCATGTGTATTACTCGAGATAAAAAGGGAAATACCGTGTGTATTTAATGCATTTTTATTAATTACCAAAATTAATACCGTGTGTATTTACAACATTATTTCCGTGTGTATTCTCGATTATTACCAAAATTAATACCGTGTGTATTTTAATCTATTAGGGAAATACTGTGTGCATTGTGTATCTATTACTATTGGTATTAATTACTAAAATTAATACCGCGTGTATTTAATGCCCAAAATTAATATCGTGCATTCATTACTCGAAAAAGGAAAGCATTGTGCATATACATGTTTAAGTTTTAAAGTATTATAAAAAAAGAAATTTACTTTATACGGTTCCCACCCAAACTCACACCTTTGTGAGCCGTTGATCTTTGAGGATTTGATCATCTACCGTTGATATAAAATATTTCATTAATGTAGACCTACAGCAATCTAAAAATGTAAGAATTTAATGCTATGTTATTACTTTGTTACCATTAAAGGAGGAAATATTACGGTACTCTAAACAAGGTAATAATTTCCTACTATATTATTACCTTGATACCACAAAATGAGGAAATAAATACAAAATGGCAAGAATTAAATAGGAAATGAAAAGCAATTTTTTTCAAACGGAAATAATAAAAAATAAATATATTAATCATAATGTGTTTAAAGTTTTGTAACATGACTCAATAAAAAATCTAATATATTACATTAAAAATTTGTACGTATACATTACTATATATAAAAATAATAATACTAATTATTATTAAATATAAAATCTATTTTACTTAAGGAAATAAAAATCAGGATATAAAATACTACATTGTTGTATATAATATAATATTACTGATTAACATTATATATAAAGAGTTTTAAAGAGTTTTGTTTTTTTATTTACATATTTGCAAATAAAATTAATAGAGTAATGAAAGGAGGAAATAATTGTAAAAAATGGTAAAGATTAAAAAACGAAATCAGAAGCAAGCCGTGCATTATATTGTTTGGTTTTTTTCATATGCATATTTGTGAATAAAAGTTATAAAGTAATAAAATCACGACCCTATTTAATATAGAAAAAAATGCACTTAATTAATAAATATTTCTATATTTGTGAAAAAAAGTAATAAAGTAATGAAAGTAGGAAATAAATAAAATATGGTGAGAATTAAAAAGGGAAATCAGAAGCAAAGGCTTTGTTATATTGTTTTGTTTTTTCCATATTTGCATTATATTGTTTTGTTTTTTTATTTCCACATTTGGAAATAAATTATTGTGGAGATATGTCTTCATTTTTTATGTACAGATTTAATTTAATTTAATTTCATTTTAATTTTGAGACGAAAGTACTAAAAAAATTAATATATTAATGATATTGTCTTAAAAGATTTGTAACATGATCCGATAAAAATCTAATATACTATGTATATACAATACTACATTACTATATATAAAAAATAATACTTATTAGTATTAAATATAAAAATTGTTATAAATAAGGAAATAAAATACGGATATAAAATAGTACTCGGTACATTATTGTATATACAAAATAATACTGACTACTATATAAAAAGCGTTTTTAAAGATTTTTTATTTACATATTTGCGAATATAATGAAAGGAGTAAATAATTGTAAAAAATGGTAAAAGTTTAAAAAAAAGAAATAAGGAGATAATTCTATGAAGAATAATACACTAGAGATTCAAATAAATCTTATGTGCATATATTATTATGGAAAACATTATTATTACATATGGTAATCTCGGTGCATATATTATATAATGATAATTATTTTAGAAAAAAATAATACTCCGTATATATGGAAAATACATACTATTTATAGATGATATATTTTTATATGCACATATGATGGGGGATAACTTCATACTTGGACGATAATAAATATGATATCAATATAAATTCATAACGTAAATATGAGCCGTGCAACGCACGGGTGTGATACTAGTTTGTTAGTATAAAAAAGAGTGTGGAGTTACAAGCAAACACTTATAAAAAATTTTTTGGTAGTATAATATGTGAATATGATTAAAAAACAACTCACTAAAGTTACTATTATATTATACAATACAAAATTAAATCCCAAAAGACTAATATCAATCACACAAAATTATGTCTCCATGCATGGGTGGCCTCGAAGGTTTGCAAAGTGACCAACTGCACATGATCTTTAAAATTTTAGGGCCCCATATTTTCAAATGTGTATTATTCTTATGTTTAAAAGTTTGTGTTTTAATATTCAAATTATTATAAAACTAATAATTGAAAATCAATTTTGACATTAATTTTGAAGCATAAGTATTTTGAAAAAAATAAAATAAGGCCCAAAATGTGATTTTTGGACTCGGCCAATTTCACATTTAAAATTGACAATATTTGACCAAGAAGAAGAATATATTCCGAAAATGTATCTGTTTGCCTAAATAAACCGAAAAATATATTTTGGAGGATATATATATTTTATTTAAAGTTTTTTAAAAAATTAAAAACAACAATGTTTGACAATGTTTAGTGTATGTTACACATTAAAAATTAATTGTAATAATATTTTTGTGCAAATGAATACTATTAATTAAATAAATAAAATCAATTTTTTTAAAAAATAAAAAAGCATGTTTATTCGGTCCGATCGAGGTCCTGTTCGGGTTTTACCGGTCCGGTCCCGAGCTAGTCCTTACCTTAATCGGTCCGGTCTTCGATCCACAAAATGTCTCTTGTTCGGTTCCGGTCTGGGCCCGGTCCTGGCAGTCCGGACCCCATGAACACCCGTAGTAGCTAATTTAGGGTTAAAATCAATAGCTATTTAAGCTGAAATGTCAAATTCCATCTTCCTGAGGGTCCGTTTGGTATAAGGAATTGATGGAATTGGAATTGAAATTTTATTGGATTCAATTTCATAGAATTGAATTCTTCCAATTCCAATTCATTTCTTGCACTATCAATTCTAAATCCACATAATTTTTGTACTACCAAACACCAGAATTGGAATTGAACTACTCAATTCCAATTCCATTAATTGAATTCCGTGTACCAAATGGGGCCTGAGTTTTTTTTTTCTTTTTCTTTTTTTCTTCATATTTACCCGAAGCTGTTTTGTTTAAATATTTTTGCTCAATTCATCCCTACGACCCTAACCTCAGCAAAGCATTTAAATCCAGCACTGTTTCCATCCGCAGTGGAACGCCTTTGCTGAAACTTCGTCACTTTCTCTTCTTCTTCTTCTTCTTCTTCTTCAATCACCAACTCTGCATATCCCTCCAAAAAAACGGTTCAATGATTGGCCTTTTTCTGTAATCGCTTCGGCCGTCGCTTCCCATGGCGCTCCCCATCGCAAAGGTCACTTTCCTCTTGGGAACAGGTCAGTACGTCTCTGTATCGTGTTCAATTTGCATCGTATTCGTGTGAAGATGCTTGTGTGTGTGTTTTGTGTTTGTGTAGTTTGATATGGGCTACTTTGCATTCCTCAGGAATTTTAGGGTTTCGATATCAGTACTCTCTAGAGTTCAATCTATAGTGTGAGCTTTGGATATTGGGTTTTCTTCCATGTGTATTGATTTTAGGAGCAATTATTAGCATCTGCAGTCTTCCCCAATTTTTTTCTCATTCGTTTGTTCTGATATTTTATCTTCTAAAGAGTGCCCATGGCACAAGATAAGTAGCAATTACTGATTATAGTTATCTTAATTTGTGCTAGGTGATAAATGTATAGATTTCAGTGATAGTTATACAAGAGTATTTTTTTTAATCACATAAAATCTTATTTGTAATAATCAAAGTCTTTCCTAGTTTCCTGTGACTTGAAAAAGAAGCATATTCATTGCTTCTTATCATGTACTGCATTATCGGAACCCTTATGAGAATGCATCTCTAGCTTAATGATCAAAATTAGTGTAGTTGGATTTTAACCAAGAGAAAATAATAAGGGCCTTAACGCTGGAGTGTTAATTGAGATTCAGATTAAGGAATTCCAGTGTGAAGGTTTTGAGGGTGGATTTTTCATGTCAAATTTCTTTCCCAGCTGGCTTTCTATGTTGACAAAAACTTGTGTTAGCTAGAAAATTTGTGAGTTGTATCACATTTCAGAAAATTATCACTTTTGTGCTATTTTTTTGGAATTTATATTTTTTAGGGGTGTATCAAAATTTATTACCTTTAGCACACTGAAGCCCAAATAAATTATTATTATTTTTCTCTGTTCTCCAGGTGTTGTTGTGTCAGCTCTGTCTAAAGAATCAAGTCTCAGTGATTACTTTTCAGGCGCGTTTAAGGTATGATTAGTAATTTTGCATTACATCTATATGGATATTCTATCAGTTTTGTATGTGTTTAGTTTTAATAATAATTACATAGTATTTAATTTGCTATGGCACGCCACTGTTTTCTCTCATTGCAGATATTCAAGAAAATCAAGGGAGACAGTTCAAAAAATTCAAATCCAAAGCCTTGCAGCAATGCCTTGTTACAGCAGGTTTGCAATGTGCCTTTGTGTTGTCATTTAACTTATTTTTCTTAGTTTATCATTGCATGTCTCACTAGTGTGTCTAAAAGTAATAGTTTCATATGATTTGTTGGATTATATAGAGCATCATCTCATAAAGTACACCATGTTACCATGAAGTATTAGAGCTAGATCAATGTGAATGTTCTGCTTGATTCGTGAATTATATGATCATAAACAAATTAACAATTCACATAAATAAACAAAGACAATTTCAATTTTTGTCTCTTCTGGGCCTGTGGTGCACTTGTCAAATTGGGTTGCAATGGTCTGTGAAAAGCATTATGTCCTCATCAGTGCTCGATAGAAGTTGCAAAGTCAGTCCATTTGGTTATAGAGAGAGCAGTTTTTACCGATATAGCCCACAGAACTAAGTTTTGTAATGCTACTGTGTTACCCATTGTTATCCCATTTTTGCAAAAAAACGTTTGAGGCTTAAACTTCTCCTGTGAAGGAGAAGCATATATCTCACCTATGACAAGCTTACTCATGATTATAATGCTTCAAGACTCCGATTCATGACACTTGTAAAGATAATCACAATCTTTACTACCGACGACTATTGGCACCATAATTTTTTCTGATGATTATAATGCTTCAAGACTCCTTGTGATTCATGAAACTTGTAAAGATCATCACAATCTTTACCACCGACGACTATTGGCCCCATAATTTTTTCTGACAAAAAACATGAGTCTGGATGTGTGGTTATGCCATATGGTCAAGTGCTGAACCTTGTAGGTGACAAATGGATTATTTGTATACTGAACCCATTCATTGGAGACAAGGACAACAAAAGATGAGAAGTTGTATTTTTTTTCTTTTTATGACTATTTTCATTTTAAAGGAAACTGAATCCACTTAGTTGTTTTTCTTATGAACCTGCTAGGTTCTATTAGGAGCCTTTACCAGTTTTCATGACTCGCAAGAAGGTTATTGTTCTAATTTTTGAATTTATATTTACCTTTTTAGGTTAATAGCTTGCGAGAGGAGCTGAAAGTCTTGGCATCAAATAGATCTATAACTATTGTTGCTCCCTATGGTTCAGGTATGTTCAAGTTACATGTGAAAGCACGTGGTTTGCATTTCTAAGTGACTAAGTCATTACAAGATTTGCAAATTTAGTCTTGTTGCAACTGTTATTAAGCTACTGAGTTTCAACCCTCTTTGTTCTCCATTTGCTTTCATACTAAGATACTATATATCCTTCAACAACAGCAAAGCCTTAGTCCAAGGAACTTAGGGCCTGGTACATAAACCAAGAGGAGAATCATGTTCAGGCATTCAGAAAAATGCTCTCGCATTTTGTCCTCTAATTTGAGATGGCTACATTGCTTTCTATCCCTAATCACCCTATTTTAGTCTTATCCAAATTCAGAGTGTAGAATGTCAAATGCTTATTATTCGCATGCATCAGCCATTAATTATTGACAATTGTCCATGTTTTAACTTTTAATGTTTAATGTTAATCATGGAAAAACTAGTTAATACTCCAAATGTGGTGGTTGTGGAGATCGTGCAACTACAATATTTAATTTATATTTGAAATTCAATGCAGGTTCTAGTAGTAAATATGGCTTGATTGTGGTGGTTGTTGTGGTTGGATATGGATATATTTGGTGGAAGGTAACCTCTAAATTATAATCCATATAGTTTTCTTGTAACTGCTTACTTTGTTAGTTGAAACATACAATGTTATGTGTTTAACTTTTCAATTAATAATACATTCTCCCTACGATGAGAGAGTATTCTTTTGATCTGCACCTTCCCTGTATTTATCATGGTATGGAGTTGATTCAGGCTTCTGGTCAGAATTCATCAACTTCTTGTCCATTCCTGTGGAAGTTATTGTGCATATGTGGGTTATTTGCCATGCCTTCCTTTTTTTGATTCTTTGTGTTTATTCTAACAGTCACAATTTGTATGTGTTATACTTCGTATATGGATGGAAGTTTCAGGGGATTTAATATTTCCATACAAAGAAAACCCAAACTTTCAAATAGCCAATATATTTGTTTCTTGACTTTAAATTAAACATGATTATTTTTCACTCCTAAGGTTACTTCATAGCTTCATATGAGTTTCATTTTTCCAATAAAAATGTTTGAAATAACCTGAAATATTTAGACGGGCACATGAAAATTTTCTCATAATTGACATTACCACTATGAACGGGTGAAATGTTGAACATCATCTCTTGTAGAAATGAGCAGAGTATGAGTAGATTAGTAGAATTCAAGTTATTTTGGGTATATCCGCCACTGTCCATATTAATAGCTTGTAGAATGAAATTTCAAAAAATGATACTGCTAACCACAAAAAATTCTAAGGTACAAAATTATTTCATCGTAATAATATAAGAAAATGATAGCTTAACTTGCTTGATTCTATCCCTATAGGAATGCTATGACACATTCATTCAAATGTCAAAGCACTCAAATATGACGAGTTCCTATTTTTTTGTCAAAGATGATGATATTCCCCTTACATTTGAAATTTGAAACTATTAGGACCTCGTTTTGGTTTTAGTGATTTATTGCTTTTTAATTTTTTATGTGGTGTTTTTTATGTATTCAAGGGGGGAAGAATCAAGTTATTATATACTCCCTCTTTCCCTCATGGATCTTCCCATTAGCCCCTTTTATTTGTCCCACATAGATCTTCTCAATACCTTTTTTAACATTTAAAATACCACAACTACCCCCACTTACTTTATTTATTACACCTTTTCCACCTTATTTAATACACCCACTAGACCTGGAAATACTGACCCGGACCCGATAACCCGAACCGAATAACCCAAAACCCTAACCCGAATTGACCCAAAAATTGAAGAACCGAAATAGAACCAAACACCCGAAATGATCCGAACCGAACCGAAACCGAACCGAATGTATTCAGAAACGATTCAGATCCGAACCCAACTTAACCCGAACCTATTAAACCCGAATCGATTAAACCCGAAACCGATTAAACCCGGAACCGATTAGACCCGAAACCGATTAGACCCGAAATGGATCAAATTTATTAATATTTCATTTATCAAATGAACTTGGAGAAAAAGAATTACCGATATATTTTTACATATGTTGATGTGTTTCTAAAAAAACATATTTAAATGAAATAATATAAACCTAAACCGATACAAACCCGAATCGATATAAACCCGAACCAATACAAACCCAAACCAATATAAACCCAATCCGATATAAACCCGAACCGATACAAACCCGAACCAGAACCGAAACCAAACCAAAAACCAGTCAAACCGAAATAAACCCGGGACCGAACTGACCCGAACCGAACTGACCTGAACCGATTTTAACATATATCCGAAAGAGACCCGAACCGAAACTGAACTGATTGACCCGATTGCCAGGTCTACACCCCACCCATTTTCATTAAGGGTATTTTGGTAAACTTTCATCTTTTTTCAACTCTTCTTAAAAACCGTAAAAAGTCAAAACGAGAAGATCTTAGGGAGACGGAGGGAGTATAAGTTTATGAGTTTATCATGGATTTATCATTTTGCATGATTGCCAAGTTAAAATGATATCATAATTTTTGCTTCATCGGGATTTTACGAACATTTCATTTTGATGTTCAAGTTTGTAATAAAACACTATTTTATTTTTTTTACTGCTATTAATAGTCAAAATCGATATATATGTTGATATTTACGTGAAAAGGTACCCATAGATATGTTTGTCATTCATAAATTTTGTTAATATGACTGAATCTCAATGTCCAATGTCTACATTCCTACCCTTTTCGTTTGTGTAATTTCCTTATTAAGATGTCCAAGAACTGTTACTCTGAAAGTAATTTTGCATTTGCAGGGTTGGAAGCTTTCTGATATGATGTTTGCAACCCGGCGTGGTTTAAGTGAGGCATGTGCTAGTGTGTCCAAAGAGCTTGAGGGTGTCTACACATCGGTTTCGGCAAGTTCCTTCCTATTTGATACTACTGTTTCCTTTTTACAAACATATATAGCTGAATTTGGATGTCCATACCAATAACCAAACATACCCAGTATATCCCAATTGCAAGTAAAGGTCTGAGGGAATTATGTCTGTCCTCTGTATTCGAGAACTATGACAATCATGGCTCTCTCGTGTTGAGCTAGTCCTCACAGCCAGGTTCACTACAGAACATGATGCGGATTGCTGGATCTTTTTAAATCTGCTTGCCACTTATCCATGATATGACTTTTTATATCTAGTTTTGACAGCGTACACAATTTCATTGCCTGTTAGTTTTTCAGTACTTGACTCTTGGTAGAGAATTATTGTTTTTTCATTGTAAATGCAAAGGTCTTTTTTTATATGGGTTTCTTGTGCATTCCAGGCAACAAGGCGTCATTTATCTTCCCGTATTGATCGCGTTGATTGTAAAGTAGATGAGTGCATTGACAATACAGCTGCTATTAAAGGGGAGGTGGGATTTACTAGGATCTACAAAGATATAGCTAGTTTTCCTGTTTCTCATTGAAGGTTTCCTATCCACTGAACAACCTTATCCTATTATTTAGGTTTCTGAATTTCGTGGGGAGGTGAAAATGGTTGACAACAATCTCCGATCAGTACATCTTGTTGTAAAAACACTGGTAATTTAGATTTTATATTAATTTTTAGGTATTCATGCCCAAGTGCCGATTTTTGCTAATATGTGTCTATTTGTTGAATGGAATGAAACTATCATGTGATGCAGGAGAACAAAATTAGCAGGATAGAATGGAAACAGGTACAAAGTTTGAACAACATTCACTATTACTAATGCAGTTAGTTTTTTTGGTTGTCTAATGTCTTGGGGTTGTGTTGATGTGTGCAGAATGAGATAAATTTTGGCCTGGGAAATTTGGTTGGTTTTGCAATGAATTTGGAGAATGAAAGAGCCACAGAACAGATCAAGGCATGATAATCATTTTCCTCATTACTAATGTTTTTATTTATTTATTTATTGTGCCGTGTCATCATAACATGTTATATGATGATTCCACAGGCATCTGCATCAAGTTCAACAAGGCCTGCTCTTGAAATGCCAGAAGGGACTCTAACAGTGGTAATTTTGGGAACTATCAACCTTTGTGTTAGAATGGCTCATCTTATATTCAATAACTCTACCGATGTAAAACTTTTCCCTCTGTTATAGTGTTATCACTTTGGGGATGGAGCAGGCTTTGTGCATACATTGTGGGAATGTTAAGGGGTTAATTTTTAAATAAAAAAGAATTACTACATATGTAATTCTAAATACACATGTAGAGCACTTGTCTTGAATATTAGTCATTTTGGTAAATAGCTTCCCCAAGTTCAAAACGTCTAAATAGTAAAGAGCACTTGTCTTGAATATTTGTGTGCAAATCAAATGCATCAAAATTCTTGCTACTTGCCATCCGGGCATCACTATTTATTGTATAGATATAGCAGTGTTTGCCATTGCTTCTACAGATTACCGGTCCCTTGAAGGTGATTGCAGAACACCCCTTAGAGCCTTGGCGCTCACATATATATTGTTCCATATTCATTGCAGGTTGAGTCCTTGCCTCGCAGTGCATTAGCTGATCCACCATCTCCATCGGGTTCAAATGGACCTCAGAAGGTTAGTCAATGATATCTGTATCTGCTCTTTAGGATGGGTTAACCTTTGGTGCTAAATCAAGTAAAATAGTTTCTCTAGGTGTTAGAATCCCTTTGGCTGTCTCCCTGACCCCACACAGCCCATGCGTAGGCGGAGTAGGTTCTACTTGCTAGGGCCGTTCCGTTCAACTCATTCTTTTAGCTTATAACATATTCTTATTAAAATCAGACCAGACTAGATCAGATTAGAAACAACTTAAAAAATAAGTACAATCAAATCAAATGAGACCAGACCAGACTAGATCTTCAAAAAGTCAGATTAGGCGAACGGAACGCAACCACAGTCATACAGAGCCTATCGAAAATTTCTGATTTTTTTACTTTAACTAGTGCTAAAAATAATCTTGATTCCCTCTGCAGAATCTTTTTTTCTTCTTTAGTTCTGAATATTTGTTGACAAAATTAGCCCTATTAAACTGCAGGAGTCCCTGCATGCAGTTCTGCCATCATCTGGTGTAAAGGTAGAGAACAAACATAACAACACTTCAAAAGAGTCTTCGAATTATCCTATTAGGACTACTAGTTCATCCCCTATAACGAACACATTTCTTTTACAGATCCATCGCGGACTATCAGATGTGGTCGGATTAGCAAGTGACAGCAGCAATAGTCCTATGGTAGGACACGGCGGCCTTTCCACCCCTCCGCCGTTGGAGTCAAAGGCCCAAAATTCAAGTCTTGGTGTATTTGGGCGAACGCTCTCTGCTAGTGCTGCCGCTTTATTTACAAGAAGCCGCGCTTTGTAACAGACGGTCCCGTGTTATTTGCTGCACTGGAGCTGTTTTTGGTCTTGATTTTGTAGTGCCCCAAAAGATGTATTTGTATGGGTTAATTTAGAACTCCAGTCTAAATGTCTTTGTCTACCTACCCTTGGGTTGACACTTTGGATACTAGAATTTCCTACCTTAACAAAAGGTTAATTACGCTTTTAGCCCTTTAATTTGTTTTTCTTTGTTTTGATAATTTCTTTTGTGCATTACTCCTACTTTGTGAACCAAATATGGACTGTTAATTTTACAGAGAAAACTTGTTTGCTTGTTGGCCATGTACACTATAGTCTTAACCCATGTACTGGGGGGGGGGGGGGCATAATTGTTTGGATTTTAGTCTTATCTACACACAAAATTTGTATAAATAGATTTTGTACATAGTACATTCATTGATAAATTCTATTTCTAACAATTTGTCTATACAAGCAGATTTTGTCTATGAATTTGTTATATACGGAGTACATGTTTTTCTATGAACTTACTTTTTGGCGTACAACTTGAAATGCACAGTGTACACCTTGAAGTTACCGTGTACTGACCGTGTAAGGTGCTAATACTTGGTATATACGTAGTACTACCTCCGTCCCATTTTATAACGTCTGTTTCGGTTTACGATGTTTGACGGAAATTATTTTCAAACCATTTTATACAACAAATGGTATAGAATTAAAAAATAAAAATTACATATTAAAAAACTACATCAAAAGATCTACAAAACTAGTAGTGACAATAATATTTTATTTTATCAAATTGCTAACGAAAATAGAGAAAGAAAGTGAATGAAGTTTGACCCGGTGAATAGTAAACAGACATTATAATTTGGGACGGAGGGAGTATTTTCTACTAATTTAGGGTAATATAATTTTTTGAATACTAATTTAGTCCCATGTATGAATTAAGTCATATTTACATACTCCCTGCGTTCCAATTTATAGTGTCTGTTTTGGTTTACGATGTTTGACTGAAATTATTTTCAAATCATTTTATATGACAAATGATATAGAGTTAAAATATAAAAATTACATATTAAAATACTATTCTCTCCGTCCTACAAAAAAGTTCCCATTTTGATGTATTTTTGGTCAAACAGTTACATGCTTTGACCATAAATTAAATACTCCTAAAAAAATTTGAGATATCAAAACTAGATTCTAAAAGAAATCCATTTATATTAAATTTATTTTATAATTGAATATATCTTTCTCACAATATGTAGTCAAAGCGTGTAAAATATTTGACTAAATACTATTTAAAATGTGAACTTTTTTGTGGGACGGATGAAGTACATCAAAACATTTACAAAATTAGTAATGACAATAGTACTTTATTTTATCAAATTGCTAATGAAAATAGAGAAAAAAGTAAATGAAGTTTGACCATGTGAATAGTGAACATACATTATAATTTGGGACGGAGAGAGTAAAACACTATTTTAGTCTTATATATCTTATGAGCCCTTTACAGCTATGATACCATATGAGGAAATAATCAATCAATTATTATTGACAAAAGAGTAACAATTTATAATGGTTATAATTAGGAGAAGTAATGATTAATCATAAAGTTTGCCTAGGAGTGTTACAAATCATACAATAAATATAAAAGATATTTTGTATCCTTAATTTGATTTGGGTCACTACTACGCGACACGCTACCACCACTTCTCGAGGCTACTAGCTCGGGGTCTCTCCCTCCTTGTTGATCAAAAAATATAAAAGATATTATGTATCCTTAATTTGATAATATAAATAAATAACAGGGATCCTTGCAGAACTCTATATTGACCGCTTAAACAATAGTAGCTAAAACTATTTAATAAATGACCAATATTCTATTTTAAAGTTTTTTACCCTCAACCTATAAATTTTCTTCCATTTATATTTTTTACGATCTCCAATGTAACATTTTGACTATGAGTATATCTATTTATAAATACATATATATTAAAAATAGGAGAATTTACCTAAATAGTACTAAAACATAATGACTTTCTTAATGTAGTGTCATCTATTTTTATTTTTCAATGAAGTGCCACTAGTCATTATCCATTGGTCATTGTTCAAGTAAATGTCCATCGTCATTAGACATTGTTTAAACTAAATATCCACCATCACTGGACATTGTTCGGAACGGCTTTTCTCCTCTCCTCATCAGCGCTGTCACATCTTTTTCTTGGCAATCTTTCTTCTTCTCTTCTGGGCTGGATGCATTCAGTTACTCTAGCCGAAGATATGCCTCTAACTTTTGATTACAATTCTGGTCACGATTCAAGTAAACGTTGGCGTTCAATCTTCACCTCCCAAGACCTTGGTAGCATGTTAAATATATTAATTATTTTAATATGTTTAGTATTATATATTATAATTATGGTTGTTACATATTATAGCTAGAGTTATTATTATACAATATTTCCTTATTTATCTAGCCATTAATATGGAGAATTCTAGAATACTCCAACTCCACCTATATATCCATTGTTTTGCATTCTTTCAAATTATTCAATCAGAAAGCATTCTTTATTAATTTACAAAAAAAAAAAATTTCTTTTATACTTAAAAAAATGTAAATGTTAAATAAAAAGTAAATAAAAGTGTAATCATTGCAGCGAAAGTGAGACACTACGAGTGTGAAGTGAGTGAGATAGTAAGTGCAGTCAGCGCTGATGTGACGTCGAATGATGGGTAATTTGCTGTGAGCGGTGCTAAAACGCTAAAAATAGTAGGGGTGGGCATGGTTTGGTATTTCTAAAGAACCGTACGATATCGTTACTATTCAAATGGTTCAGTACGGTTTCGACTTTAATTTGCGACTAAACCTATTTGGTACTATGTCATTCGTTAACGGCATGGTACCATGCCATACTAATATCTAATCATTCCATAATATTTCGGAACTTTGAAAATATTTTTATTCATAATAAACAATTCACGTAATGTAAAGAATTGGTTCGCCAATTTTTTATGAATTCTTACACAAGTGTATTATTTAGTAACAAATTTTTACAAAACATATACATAGTTTGAGTTTCCTAAATAGGACTAAAACATAAAAAAAATGCCAAAATAGAACTTCTATGTTTTTATTACTATACACGTGTATATTACTATATTTTTTGGTAATGTACATGACCACGTTTGGTAATGTGAATGCATTTTAACTCCTATCTCGTGAATAAAAACATGAAAGTCCTATTTTGGTATATTTTCAATATTTTACTCATACTTTAGTCTTTTTTCCCATTATAATTTGAGTTGTACTTTGGGGTAATAAAGTATTATAAAATATGAGTTTAAGTATGTTAAATTTACACTAAATAAATATGACAAAAACTTACTAAAACATAACAAATGAAAATGTATAATTAATTTACTAATTTAATATTTTAATGGTAACATTTCGGTTTGGTATATTCGGTATTTATTTTTTGGAAACTCGTTCTATACTATTTTGGAAACGATTCAGCTTGGTTCGAGATATTATTTACTAGAACTATTTTAAAATTTACTTTTCGATTTGGTACAATGTCGGACCGGTATTTTTGCCCACCCCTAAAAAATATCCTAATATGAAGTATAATTTTATGAGACTCATAAACTTCTCACCAACAAAATATGCATTGTATAGTCAACTAAACTCTCGTTTTTCGTATGTCATAAATACTCAGTGGAAACTTGAGCCCCAAGTAATTTTATTATTATTATTTTTGCAATATGTTTGGTATTATTTGGCATTATTATGAATTTGATTTTAATGTAAAAATATTAAAGATCTTATTATATATGAAGCATATTTTAATCCTAGTAAGATTTTTTCCCTTTAACTTATCTAGCCATCTCGCTTTTAATTTCTTGGTCAAAATTCACGAACTTGACTTGAATTTGATTGGTGAAATAAATTATATTTTGTCATAATGTAAATTAAATACCATCAACTTCATTTATAATGCTCCGTATTGATATTTGATATATAGAATACTCTGTATTTAATTATTTATAAATGTAACTATTTAACAATATTTAATAACAATCATTATTATGAACATTATATATATATATATATATATATATATATATATATATAAAAGTTTATTTCCTAAATCGTAACAGTGCAGTTCAAGGATAATGAATTCCTTTCTTCTCTTCTCCTAGTCCATGAGGAGTCCTATACGTACATACATACATATACATACATACATACATACATACATATATATATATATATATATATATATATATATATATATGCGTCACGTCAGTTATATACTCCGTATATTTGGAAGTCCTCTCTCTTGTAATTATTATCATCGAATTAAAAAGCAAAAAGAGTAATTTGCGGGAAATAATAATAATAATGGAGGATTCATGGGAAGGCAATTTGTATGTGAGCAACGAACTGTTGTACGAGATTATGGTTAGGTCTTCTTTAACAACGATGGACAAGTGCAAGGCTGTGAGCAAGGAGGTGAAGGACCTGATCCACGACACGTGGTTCGTCCGAAACTACTACCGCACCACG
Source organism: Cuscuta australis (assembly GCA_003260385.1). Classification (NCBI taxonomy): domain Eukaryota; kingdom Viridiplantae; phylum Streptophyta; class Magnoliopsida; order Solanales; family Convolvulaceae; genus Cuscuta; species Cuscuta australis. The sequence goes on along the minus strand of NQVE01000129.1, from coordinate 678,342 downwards.
AAGAACATCCTCGGCTACTTCGTGCAGACGATCCAAAACCATTCCTCCGTCTCCACCTTCGTCTCCGTTGACGAGGACGAGGAGGGGGACGACGAGTCCCCTTTGAGGGCCCCACGCGTATCCATGTCGTCTTTTATCAAAGACGACATGAAGATACTGGCATCGTCCAGCCAGGGGATCCTGTGCTGCAGAAGGTACGAGAGCGGTACCTACCGTTATTACATCTGCAAGCCGAGCACAGGGCAGATTGTGCTTCTCCCTAGCCCAATGAAGAGGCTAGGGAGCTTCCACGAACACGTCAGTTTGATTGTCGCGAAATCGACCCCCCCTTCACTACCGAATCATCAGATACTATCCTGATCGCCATTTATCGTAAGTTCATTTACTCCCTCCATTCAAAATCTAATGTTTCTAATAATCCTTAATCGTCAGTTATTGTGGAATGGAGGGAGCATTGATTTATTTATTTACATCTTGTTATTTAATATTATTAGTCTTATTCTTTCAGATTACTAATGTTAAAAACATTTAATTTTCAGGCCATCTGGATACGATAGCTACGTGTGCGAAATTTTTGACTCGAAGATATGGACGTGGAGGCCAACAGAAAATCTTGTGACGGAATACAACACGATCTTTGAAAACCAGCCATCGGTTTGCATAGGTGAGGTTGCCTATTTGCTGACGAACAAAGACACGGTTGTGGCCTTCGACTCGTCGCTGGAGACTCACGCGGAGTTCGGCATACCCGCACCGGCACGCGCCGAAGGCAACGGGTACAACGTGAGGCAAATCGTGGAGTACAAGGGGAAGCTGGGGCTGACTTCGCGGGAGCGAAACTCGGACAGGTTGTTCCTGTGGGTGTTGGAGGACGGCAAGAGTTGCAGGTGGAGGGAGGAGAGGGAGGTGGAGATCGACGAGAACGAGGGCAGGCTGGTGGGGTGTGGGCTTGCTGACACGGCGTTGATGGTCGGGTACGAGCTTCAAGTTTACAGACAGAGCGGCTTTTGTTACCCTTATAAACCTATCACCGCTATCTTCCCCTTCCGGTCAGATTGGGAGGCTGTGAATCTTGAAGGAGAGGAGGGATGCATGCTGAGCTCTTTGGAAGAGATGATGATGTGCTAATCCAGCTCCATGTTCATGTGAAAGCTTTGTCTAAGTGAATGTACTAACACCCTAGCACAAGGTACTACTGCTAGCCAATTCTCCTGCTCAAAAGACTGTTTTTTTAAAGAATCTGTGATTGGTTGATTTGATACTTTGGTGATCATATCAGACCAAGTGGTCCAAAGTCTTCATTCACACACTTGAAAGTTTGTTTGTACACACTATCTGTTCTGCTTTACTACATGTCACTGCAGTATATGTAATCCTTGTGGAACTTATAATACAACTCAGAAATTTTGAAATTTGTGTGCAACAATACCATTAATCTCCTTGCCAAACACCCCAATGCTTTACTCCATTGAGAAGTAATGCACTACATCCGACCGAGTGTATTTGTCTAGTTTGACTTTTTTCGAGTCAAACAAGACAAGCTTTGAGCATCAACTACTCTAAATTCGTATTGCATATTAGTACAATGAAATAAAACTTTGAAAATTCTCAACAAGGTAAATCTAATAAAATCATTTTTATAGTAGGATACATTATAATTTTTGTTTATGTAAAGCTCAAAGTTGATCTTGTTTGACTCGAAAAAGTCAAACGAGACAGATACGCTGGGACGGAGGGATTAAATGCTAAATGTTCATGGGAAAGCTTTGGTTGAGTGAATGTAAAACCCTAATCCCAGTACGAAACCATTAACATCTTGTATCGTAGTACGTATTAAGTAGCCTATGAGGGATTTGAACCCACATCTTATTTGTGTTAAGCCACAAATGCTCTACCGATTGAGCTAATAGGCTTTGCAAAATGGCAATGAAGTTCAACTTATTCATTGACAAAATAGAAATGGTAAATCACAGGAAATTGATCAATGCATATAAGTAATTAATAAGCCTTTGTTTTTATTTTGTCAAATATTGGGATGAAACAATTCCAAGCAGAGAGCATATCTCCACACAAATCAAACAAAGTGATGAGCAAATATATCCTAAAGCTCCGTTTGGTACACGGAATTCAGACCATGCAATTGGAATTAGAGACAATAATTCCAATTATGCCATTTGGTAGCACAAAAAATATATGAATTTGGAATTGGTAATGCCAAAAATGAATTGGAATTGGAGAATTCAATTCCATCGAAATCAATTCCATAGAATTTCAATTTTCAATTCAATTCCAAATCCGTCAATGAATTCCAAAAACACAAACAACACCAACTGATTGATGAGAAAATATATCTTAATTGAATTCCAATAACGCAGATCATGCGAACTTTATGAGCAGACAAATCGTAATTGAATCCCAAAAACCCAAACTGTAAGAATTGACGAGCAAAATTATATACCTAGGGATGAAGACGCGCTGCGCTTCTGTGCGGTTAGATCTCCGGGGATTGGACGTGGTCGCTGTAAGTGTGAATGGCTTCATGAAGGCAATGAGAGAGATGGAGGCCGGCGGAAAAGCTGCCGGAGTCGCTGGGGGAGAGCTATGATGTTTCCCTGCGGAATGGAGCGCCGGAGCGGACGTCGGGTTCTGTTTGGAAATGGCCTTTAGTCATTTTTTTCTAGAACTGCTCTACAATATACTTCATCCCTCCCTTCGTAGATATTTTCATTACCCTTTTTTATTTGTCTCACATAAATCTTCTCATTACTTTTTTTAACATTTAAATATCACAACTATCCCCACTTACTTTATTTATTACACCTTTTCCATCATATTTAATACACCCCACCCATTTTCATTAAGGGTATTTTGGTAAACTTTCATCTTTTTTCAACTCTACTTAAAAACTGAAAAAAGTCAAAACGAGAAGATCTTAGAGGGCGGATGGAGTATATTTTCATAAACGCGGGTGAGACATAGCTCAGCGGTTGGTATACGAATGTTACAAGGAAAAGATCCCGAATTTGAAGCCTCGTGCCTGCAAAGAGAGGCAACATGCAAAATATGGGGCTTATGTAACTATCAGGCTCGGAATCTCACCTTTATGTCAACTGACTGAGATCATAGCTCAATTTAGTTGCTCTCAATTAATTGTCTAGTCGGTGCGAAGTGACCCTCAAACAAATTTATGGCTTAATCCTTCCACTCACTAACCAAACAAATTTATGGCTTCATAGTGGATAAAAAAAATTCTTTGGTGCATATGAGTTGCAAGTGGGTGATGCACTTGTTTGCCACTTTAGCAAACATGAGGTATGATCTCAAAATTACAAAAAGGAAAAGGAAACTTAAATCATCAGTTAAATGTAATTTGGTTGGGAAGCTGGTAATGTCAAAAGGCTAAAAGTTTAATGCTCCTAAATTTATATTAGCTAGTGGACTTCATTATCTAACTTTGAGAGTTGGAATCACGCCACTCTGACCTTTCATTGAAGAGATATGAGCCCCCTCACAACCTCATTCGGTACCACGCTCCAAGTAATCCTGATAGAATAATATTTCGTCATCAATTATAGTGGCGTTTTGTCATTTGATCTCTCCCCACTAGAGACAAGCTCTCAAGGTAAATATATTTATAAATGCTCAGTTCTTGTTTGAAAATTACACTATGGTGACGTACGTTCTCTCCTTTTTCATAGGTAATTGTTTATATATATAGAGCAACATAATAATTTTGAAAAAGTACGATCCATTTATTAAATCATTCTTATTTTGGTAAATCTACTTTACCAAGTTCAATTTAAATTAGCATAGTGATTAATCTTAATTTATAGATTCACTCTAGCTAGTGCAAAGTAAAATAAAATGTGACGCCACATAGAACAAAGAGGACAAGTTGAGACTTTCATTAGACTTGCTCTTAATACAGCCAATACTTCGGCTGAATCTCATGGGTCCAAATTCAAAAATAGATAACTACGTTCAATTTTGCAAGGATCATGGTTTCTTCTCTATCACCAAGGTTCCCATGACATTGGTTCGACATTGGGAACCAGTGTCATGGAATGACCCGGGTGCTCCAGTACCCCGTTTGTAAAATTGACGGTTCCTACCCCTCCTAATCCCCTCGGTAAAGCCCCCCCACCCTGCCCCGACCCGAACACACCCCCAACCTCCTTCAATTGCACCCCACAAGAAGATTTTGACTCCAAAGTCAAAATCAACTTGTGGGGTGCAATTAGAGGGGGTGGGGGGCGGTGTGTTTGGATCAGGGCGGGGTGGGGGATTTACGGGGGGGGGGGTTAGGAGTGGTAGGAACCGTCAATTTTACGAACGGGGCACCAGAGCGCCCCAGGGTCATCCCATTCCCAATGTCATGGGAACCTTGCCCCTTCCCTATTGCCTAAACATAAATCAAGAAAGGTATTATAATCTCAATAAATCTCGATATCTTTTTCTTCTTATTTGCCCTTCATTTTGTATTCATCTATCCAGACAATACTCTCTCTCACTCAAAATAAGATTCTTGTTCAATTTTAGATGTTTGATTGCTATTATTTTTAAATAAGTACAAGTAAAAATTGGTATAAAATTAAGAAATAAAAATTATATTTTTAAAAATTGAATTCTTTAATTTCTTATAGAGTATTAGTGTATTACGATTAGTAAATATTTTTCTTGTTAAAAAAATCAGTTTGGCGTTTTGAACCCCATCCCTATTTTTACTCTCCCGTTGCCGCTATGAATAGAAGCCACTAAAATTAAACCCTCCGCATCCTCCCAGGCGAGCTCCACTTCAACGCCGTGCGCCGCCGTCTTCCTCCGCAGCAGGCACCCAACGACGATGAGGCTCTTGACTCACAACATGCTATCTTCGAATATAAAGGGGGTGACTAACGGCTTTCCTCTTCGGATCGAGGTAGAGAAGGCCATGGAGAAATCGGTGGATTTCAACGGCGAGTTCATCAGGAGTCTCTTCCCGAAGATCGATTGGGCGGCGCTGGTCGAAGCTTCGAGAAGCTTGGGCTACGCGGAGCTGCCGGAAAGTGCCGACGCCGCTGCTTCCATGCTTGAATCGGAGGAGTTTCTCCAGAAGGTACACCATGCGCTCCTCGAGATTCATCTCGAAGAGGGGGCTCTGGTTTGCCCGGAAACTGGCCGGAAATTTCCTGTGAGTAAGGGGATTCCCAACATGCTTCTTCACGAGGACGAGGTCTAATTTCGATCTTATGAATGCTTTTGGATTGGGATTTAGTGGCCTGAGTTAGGGTTTATGGCCGTTTATTATGGAATGTTTTCATGGAATTGATCAATTGAGTATGCAACTGAAATCAATTTGCTTTTTTGTGTTAATCTCTTTCTGATCTTGATTGAAGCTTAAAATTACTCTGTGTGGAAGACGATTAACAGATTATAAGAGACCAAATCTCAAATATGCAGATTGCCCAGTGCCCTAACTGAACTGCTTCATAAAAAAAGACTGAACCTTTATTCAGCTTAATTACTTTGTAGCAGAAGAGAAAATTCCCAAAAGAAAAAGAACAGATTTTTAATCGAAATTTTTGCTTTTCCAAAGATGTAATTTGAACATAACAAAATTGCAGGAGTTGGATATTGAAATTTCATCAGGAAACTCCGAAGAACTGTCATTATATAAGAACAGATTCTTGTGTAACTTGTTTTTGTGTGATCAATGAAGCAAGTGCAACTTGTTTATGTGTAGACTTCCTCAGTTTGAAATTGAGAACCCAGATTTCTATGACAAACTGTTGAAAAGTTTTTGCTTTTGTTTTGGGGTTTTCCTGTTGTTCAAGTCTTTTCTTGGAACAAGGATGAATACAGAAAACTGATCCTTGTCTTTCCATTAAAGCAGGATATCTCATTTCAGCTTAATGGCATGGTGAAATGCCGGTATTGTAGTATGGTTTGCACCAGTCTATATATCTCTTCTTTAGCATGCTAGTCTTCTTGTGTTAAACTCAGTCCTATTTGTTTTGTTTTGTGGGGTTGTTTGTTCACAAATGCGGAATATATTGAGTAAATTTGGGTTTATATATTACCAGAGAGTGACTACCACATTACGGAGTAACTACCCAAAATGCGGTTGGTTTTCTCCTAGGATAAAACATCTGTGAGTTAGGAATGAGGTGAGTTATGTTAACTCTGGCAAACTGGAACAACAAACACAACGTTTTATTAAGCGAAAGGAGTATTTGTTAGACGCCTCGCACACCTCTAGAGGGGAGGTGAATAGAAGTGTTGCCCAAAAGACCAATTTTTTTTGCGCGGAAACGTTCTTCACGAATATTCAATAAAAACAATACACCACAAACATAATTAAGTGAAGGATAAGAGCAATGCACACACGATATATACTGGTTCGGCCTAAATGCCTACATCCAGTCCCCGAAGCAATCGTGCCCAGGCCTTCACTAACCCGTCAAACTTAACGGAGTTTGACAATCCGAATACAATTCGAGAACTTGATTTCACAAGCCTCTTATCTTACCACCGAAGTTTTGATTTCACAAAACTCAGGATTTCTTCCACCTAACGTTTGATTTCACAAACCGTTAGGATTTCTACCACTTGGTGTAATCCCAACACCAAGAATACAAATCCCTTACATTAAAATAAGAAAACAAACCGCAACCGAGTAATTCTCCCAACACGGAGTAGATTGTTGCAAATACAATGAAATCCTTTAGAATATGACAATATCTCTCAAAGACTCAAGCAATGAGGAAAAACTCAAGCAAGAAATGATTTAGCAATCAAAACAATTGCCTTGCTTGGATATAAGGAGGGGATTGAGTAGAATCTCTTTGGATATTCAAAGGATATGTTTTGAAGTGTTTTCAATGTATATTCTTGTCCAAAAACACGAGATAGGATAGTTTATAGAAGTTAGGGAGTGGAGAGGGATGAAAAGCATTCAAAAAACTAACCGTTTGGTAGTTGAAACTGTCGAACTATTCGACTAAATCAAGACTTAGTCGACTAGTTTTGGTGAAACTGCAATCTGACTTATTCAATTAGTTCTGGATTTATTCAACTAAGTCAGAATAGAATTTTAGGGATTTATTCGAATAGTTTTCAATTTATTCGAATAGTTTGCTGAAAAAAATGTGTTGTAAAAGTAGGATGATAAGGGAATGAACCTTAGAGATGCCATACTCTTTAACACATAATCTAAGACCTAAAACACTACCCAACTAAGGAAACAACCTCTTCGGTCTCGTTCCTTCCACTGATGCTCAAGTCCCTTCTTCACGGACGGATATGAACTTGTTGTAGCTTTGATTCTTAGCCTTGATGCACAAAATGATGATGATATTTTGTCACTCTTTTGTCATTATCAAAACCTAAAAGACAATGGGCAAAGGACATTGCAAAAATATATATGCATGATAGCACATTGTCCAACAGTATTTGGTCGGTAGGATTGTCGGAATATATCTTGGTGTTGCTCATTTGCTTTCTGTGTTAGCCTAGACTAGAAGTGGTCCTTATATAGTGGGCGGATGGAGTAGTGCGACAGATAACGATGATTCTTGTGGCACACATGGTTGATGGCCAGTGAAAAAAGCATACGAGGAAACAAAGAGATCAATGCACACATTTGGGGAAAAAAGGATACACCCCATCCCGAGGGTCCTCCAGGCATCCCGAGGGTCCTTCAGGCAGGGCCCGGACGGTACACCCGAGAGGAGGTAAGTAGAGTATTGATTTCAAGTGAGAAATAAGAAATGAGGTCTGTTCTAATTCCAAAAGATGTTTTTACATTACATAAATCATCTCACACTTGCCTTCGCTAGGAGTCGAACCCGACCAATACGCTCTTTCGCACCCCATATTGATCGCTTGAACAACGCCCTCGTGCAACATACTCTTGAATTTAGCCTTTTGGTACATGTGAATTAATTATTACTCTTCGTCTAAAAAGAATATCATAATTCACTATTACAAAATATAGAAATTTTTATTTATTTGTTTGTTTCCATTGGTTATCTGATAAATTCTTATATTTTGTCACCTCTAGTTTTGTAGACCTTTTGGCGTATATTTTAAATATGAAAGTTTTTATTTTTTATTTTGATACCAATTTTTAAATAAATTGAATTTAAAAAATACCGGAGTATAAAATTTTACTTCGTTTGGGTAACGTGACATCTTTTTGAGATGGAGAATATGTTAATTCAGAATTGGGTAGTTTCATCTAAATTGTAGAGTTCATATTCGTCTCCCGTAAAACATCATTCTTTTCTTTTTCATTTGTCCCCAAAAAATTACTCCTTCAGTCACATTTTACAACGCCTGTTTTGATTTACGATGTATGATTGAAATTCTTTCCAAATCATTTTATATGACAAATGGTATATAGTTGAAAAATAAGAATTACATATTAAAATACTACATCAAAAGATCTACAAAACTAGTAGCGACAATAGTACTTTATTTTATCAAACTGCTAACGAGAATAGTGAAAGAAAGTAAATGAAGTTTGACCCTGTAAATAGTGAACAAGCATTATTATTTACATATTGCTATAGAAATAAAAAATAAAATTTACATATCAAAAAATTACATGAAAAGTTCTTCGAAATAAGAGGTGTCAAGAATATTTTATTTTATCAAATAACCAATGAAAACGTAGGAATAAACAAAAGTTCTCGCGAACGTTGCAAATAGTTTGAGACGGAGGGAGTACAATACTTCTTTTTTATGCCAACATTATAAAAAATTAATTTTTGTATAATGTGACAAACATTTTAAGATGGAGGGAGTATTTCCTTTTAATTTGTTAGTGATCGATTCCATTGTTTTTTAGTAGTTGTTTTTGTACCATTTCTTTGGTACATTTAACCCAAAAAAATTAAAAATATTGCCTCTGGTGCAGCCCAAGCAATGGCAACAAATTGAAAAATGTTCAATTAGAATTGGGATATCTTAGAATAGTGAATAAAATTTTAATTTTTTTTAAAAAGAAAATAAGGTTGTACTATTTGATAAAATTTTAATTATTTTTAAAAAGAAAATAAGGTTGTACTATTTGATAAAATTTTAAATTTTTTTAAAATGAAAATAAAGTTGTACTATTTGATAAAACTTAGAAATGAAATTTTGCTCGACCAAAAAATGATTTCACTTTCTCCTTTCAGAAAAAAATTTGTGATCATTACAATTTCTCACTTCTTTGTATATAATTTTATTTTTTGATCTCTGTGTCAAGTCAAATGTGATTTTTTTGGGATCAAGTGAGTAAAATATAAGAAACAAAACTTTTTTTTTGGTTGAATATGAAATTGGTATTTATAGACCAAAAAAATTTAAAACCATTTTCTCTTAATTGTTGGAGCGACAAAAAAAATCAACCGGTTCAAAAGAAAGGGACTAATGTGACATTTTGTGTTGGCATTATCATGTTATTTTTGTACTTCTTCCATTCTAAAATATTTGTCACATTACGCAAAATGAAACAAATTTCAAGTTTTTTCAATTCATTTTATTAAAAGATTGATGTAAGAATGAAGAAGAAAATTTACACATTTAAAAACTACCGGCGTACATAAAAAATCCTACAGAACAAAAGTGAAAAGAACATTTTATTTTATCAAATAATCGATGAAAACATAGAATTAACAGTAGTTCTCGTCATTTTTGAATAGTGACCTTTGCCATTTTAGGAAAGAAGTATATTGTTATCCTTATTTTGAGGATAAAGTATGTTCAATTTTTTAACATTAATAACTTTATTATAATGTAGTATCTCTTCATACATTTTCAACTTATTAAACACGCAAAGTTATTACCATCACTGGAGATCGAACCCGTGACCTTTCAATATAGGAGAATCACCATGATGTCGCTGGACTAGAAGATCTTTGGCAAGGATGTTCTATTTTGATTCTTTTTCATACTATGTACTACATCCGTTCCTGAGTATTTGTTCAGTTTTGATTTTTTTCAGTCAACCATTTTCAACGTTTGACATTTAATTAAATAAAATATATATTGTATATTTATTAGATATAATAATATTTTTAAAATATTTGATATAATAAATCTAATAAAACTATTTTGGTATCAATATCTAGTATCATTTTTATTTAATTTGAAGTCAAAGTCTATCAAAAAAATTAAAAGTGGACAATTACTATGAGATTGAGGAAGTCTGTTTTATTCTAATTTTAGTGGTTTTCCATTCCAAGATGATCATCTTATTTAACTTTTGTGATATCTTTGATTACAAATAAAATATAAATATAAATAAATAAATTTAATAAAAACTTAATATAGCAAAAATATATTTTAAAATAAACTTTTTTTGAGGAAATAAAATAAATTTAATAATTTATGATTGATAAAAAAATATAGGACTATAATTTTGAGAGAGTTACAAACACCAAGAATTTTGACAGATGAAAACTTGTTGAAGAGGGAGAGAAATCAAAGTACAAATATCCGGCTACAGTAGCTGCAGAAGGGGAGAGAAAAGCTGTGGAGGAGGGAGATGGGAAACCCCAAGCAGAAATGGACATCGGAAGAAGAAGAAGCTCTCCGCGCCGGCGTGGCCAAGCACGGCGCCGGCAAGTGGAAGAACATCCAGAAGGACCCCGAATTCTATCACCTCTTACATTCTCGCTCCAATATTGATCTGAAGGTTGTTTCTTCAACAACTTCGTGCATATTCTGTTCCCTCTCAAATCTGTTGATTGTGTGGGTTTTATTTTTTTTTGTTCAAAACAATGGAATCGATGAGATAATGGGTTTGGGTTTTAGGGTTTAGCTTCTGTAATTGTGTGATTTACCTATTTACTTGTCCCAAGGGTGAAGATTTTATTTTACTGGGATATACCTTTGGTCTTCGGTTCGGTTCTAAAAACTACTGTATTACCTTGATGACTAGAAAAATGATTTGTACCCTTGAAAGGTATGCATTAATGCTGCCAAACTGGAATCTATTGGTCTTGATTCCTTTACATTTTAGTTGTTCCACCAACTTGGTGGTCCGGGGTGAGACTTGGATGCTGGGGCTGTTTGGCTGGTAGCTTGGCGGCATACAGGGGGGGTGTGGATGCAAGGAAGAAATCGTGTTTAAGGGGTTAGGGTTTGGTTCATGAAATTAGTGTAACCACTAACCACTATATGCGTAGGATGGAGGGTCGGCGATAGGATCAAGAGTACAAAGAAGTCAGAAAACTACTAATGCCTAGTTGCCTACAATATCAATTCTGCGTGTTTGATCCACAATTAATGGCTGAATAGAGGTTTTGGTTTGTAATTTTCTTGTCCATTTTTAGTACCAAACCCTCAATGTGGTTAAAACTCTAGGGGCCACTGATGCTCACGTCGGAATATGATTATATGAATTATCTGTTGTTCATAATCTTGGCAGTATAACAGCCTATAGCTATCCTGGGCCTTTTAATTAACCTCAGATTACTATCCCAACTCTTTATATTGTTTATACTATTTTTATTCTTAACCCCATAGAAAGGGCCCATGCCAGGCCCAAGATTCCTATCAAACAAGGGATGGGAGCGGTGGCATGGGCTTACACATAACTTTCTCTACCATAGCTAGTTAGCTACTGATGCGTCAACTGCAATAACCATTTGAAATATCTCTCAAACAGAAGTATATGTGGTAATTTTATGGAAACTCAAAAGGGGGTGGGGGGTGTGGAGCCCTTCCTTGCAAAATTCTGGGTGGTGGTGTACATGCTCAAATCTTAATAGGAAGTTGTGTGTCTAGAACTATGTTGCTTTATTTGTGAAGCCGCATTATTTTTAAAAGCTAAAATAGGCTTCAAGGCATTTTGTGTTAGCCACATGAGGCCTAAGCTTCAAGAAGGATTGAAGTGTAAGATGCTTAGGTAAAATTTATACTCCGTAATAAGTATACAAATTCTTATAGTTCAATCTAGTATGTGAATATGTGATAGTACAAAAATATATTTTTAATAAGTACAATACGGAATCACTCATTACAACAACGATAATTGCATGAAAATAATTTCTAGTTTCATAAAAGTAATCAAATATTTGAGCCAATTCTTTCGCATAAAAGTAGGATGAAGAAAAAGTTTAGTAGGGAGGAAAGTTGGTTCCTTATTCTGAAAACTTCAATCATGCATAGAATCGTATTCGGTAGAGAACATAAAATAATAAAATAGTTAGGTATTGAACAAACATCTAAAGTTCTACAGTTTGGTTGGGTACTTGAGTTAGGCATTTCTTCTTAAAATCTAACTGAAAGCCTCTTAATCTTTTAACAAAAAAATTGTTATTGAGGCAAAATAAATTTTTTTGCGCCTGTTTGGTGAGCGCAGGAGATATGGGTTTTGATATCTCTCTAGATATCAAAACCCTTATGTTGGTGTTTTGATATCTCCCGTTTTGTGGAGATATCATTTTGGGGGGGTTGATATCTCCCAAACTGCTGGCCACCGCCTTCGACTACCCAACGCTGCCGGCAACCACCACCTGCCATCGTCTGCCGCAGACCATCGCTCACTAACAACCATTTCTCCAAACACTTCGATTTATAAACCCATATCATTTCTTGCCGATGTCAAAACCCATATAATATCAACCCTTGGATAATATTAGAGATGTAAGCCTTACTTGGGTGGGGTTTAAGCTTCTCTATGGCCTATAGACACAGTACCCTCAAGGCAGTTTTGTATAGCTTGGCATCGAGGACACCCCCATGGGTTAAGCACTTAAGCTTCAATAACTCTCTAACATTTAGTATCACAATTTTTTCTGACGGAATTTAGCATCATAAATAGTACGAGGAGAATACAAAAATTTGACCTTTAAGTATTTGTCCCCAAGTCTCGCTGTGGTAAAATTACAAATTTCATACTAGACTTTTTTCGCGAAACAGTTAGGTCTGGACTGCTGTTAGGGGTCTTCTTGGAAACAAACTCTCTACTCTTAAAGGTAGAGGTAAGGCCAACATACATTGTATTGTCTGTAGGCTCTCCTTTTAAGGGAGTTCAGTGGGTACATTTTGTTTGGCTTAGTTAGGTCTAATGGAAATTAAATTTGTAAGAGGCTTATTGCATTTTTTTTTCTCTTTAGGATAAATGGAGGAATCTGAATGTAAGTGCCAATGCACAAGGAGGCCCAAGGGACAAATCAAGGACTCCAAAGCCAAAGGCCAACCCTGAAGTTCCTATTACTCCAGTGCCTAGCGCACCCACCGTACATGCTTCCCCCACTCCACTCTTACACGATGCAACAGATGCCACTGCTGTGGATAATACAAAATGTTTATTAGATGGGAAAACTGCTTCGAAGTGGGTTTCATTCTCTCTGCCTTCATTATGCATCTTACTGCTAGCATTATCATGATTAAATAAAGTCATATGTCATAAGTGTGTGAGTGTGTCCAATTATAATATCTATTTATAGTAAAATTATTTGAATCTGAATTTTGAGGAAGATTGTTGATAAGGAAGATTACGACTGTCATTTTACAACCTAGTGCTTCTTGTATGTGAGCTTAAGACACGGGAGACAATGGCATGGCATGGCTTGCTACATTCCCTCTTACATCACGATAGAAGGGGTCATATATCCCTTTAAAAGGATAGAAGGGTCATTAGCAATTAGACCTGCTTAATTTTATGCAACCACGCACATAACGGTATCTAAATCTAAAATGTTCATACATAGAATCCAGAAGGGAAACCTAACTAACTTTCTGATCTAAGTTAGAGTACCTTAATCTCACTATGTTTTCTTGTCACGGCTGTTGAAAGTTGTTTTCCTCAACTTTTCTTTTTAGGTACAATAGCATGGTTTATGAAGCACTTACAACTCTCAAGGATCCAAATGGATGTGATGTATCAACAATTATCAATTTCATTGAGGTATATTATATATGTCACATTCCCTATCTTGATAATTGCTACTCCATCTTCTTGCATAGATTCCTTCACATGGTTTCCTAGCAAACAGATATCATTCATGAATTTGATGAACACAAGGGCTTAGATATATGCTTTTAAATGAAATAGATTACATCTCTTTTACCATTCTTCATGTTCAAACTAGAATCAAATGATTGGAAAGCAGGAACAGAATATGTTTTTGGAACTACAATGTGGCAATAAAATTTTTAAATGCATCGAGTCTCTAACCCTTACCTAGCTCTAGTTGTATTGGGCTCCCATTTGGTATTCTGCACTTGGATATACATGCAGTATGAAGAGTCTTAGTATATAGAATTATACAATACATCTGTAATTTTGTATCGTTCACATGGTCTCAGAATTAAAAAAACAAGTGTTGAAGGTTGCATTTTATGATGATGATTACTATATTACCATTATTACTGGTATTATTATTATCATCATTATTGATATACTATTATTTGTTAAATACAGAAAAGGCATGAGGTACCCCAAAATTTTAGACGATTACTTGGTTCTAGGTTGAGGAGGCTTCTTCAACAAGAGAAACTCGAAAAGGTAGTCTGATTCTTACACTTAAGCATGCAATGTTCTAAACTTGTTGTGTCACCAAAGGGAAGGATAATCTGTTTATGACCATAATGCATCTATGTTTGTATTTCAAAGGTGCTACTACTATCATTCTTTTAATGAGTTCATACTTCATAGAAACTGCTGTGTGTGTGTGTGTGTGTGTGTGTATGGATTTAGTTGGAGTAATATAAATGGGTATTGTTTAGGCTTACAATTGGCCGGGTTTACCTGGGCTTTCACCTTGAGGTTAACGGGCCCTAGCTCCTGGGCATAGTGGTAACAAAAAAGCACACCACCTGCTCTCACTCACTGCCTCCATCCAAAATTACAGTTTACACTTTCTCACTCTCCCATAAAGGAAAAGAATTTGTGACACAATTTCTGTCTTCTAAACAAATTCAATAACCCACGTTACTTTTCAAACTTTTTCTTTAACTCCGTGAAGTCAAACCGCAATCTTCATTTTGGCACGGAGGGAATGTGTGGGTGTGTGTGTATTGCATAATCTAAGCAAAATATATCAAAGTATTGGGATTTTTTTTAAAAGTGCTTACAGCCAACTATTGGCCATTGCATTATGCAGGAGCAGCAAAGTAGTCTAGATTAATATTATGTGGTCAGACCTAGAAGTTTGTTCATATTTTATATGCTATTCTGGGTACAGGTAGGGAACTGCTATAGGATCAAGAAAGAGTTCTTACATGGTGCATCTCCAACTCCAACCCCAACCCCAACTTCAGCACCAATTCCAAAACAGGAGAGCAGGCTAAAGGAGGAAGTACAACACACCAGCTATCTTGGGAATACACTTGAAGAAGCAGCCATAGAGGCTGCCCGCAGGATTGTAGAAGCCGAAAACAAATCATTTGTGGCAGCTGAGGCTGTAAGGGACGCTGAGAAGGCCTCCCGAATGGCTGAGGATAACGAGTGTCTGTATCAGGTGGCAAAGGACATCTACGATAAATGTAAGATTATTATGAAAGATATATTTGCTTGTTCCATTTCTCTAGACGTCAATCCCTGCCTAGGCCATCATAGTCTCTCTACTGAGGCTAGAAAGTTTTGGAGGGGAGGACTTGAAAAGACTCAATCTGGGTCATATTATATGTTAATCTTTCTTCGTCGAAAGCACTCAAATAGATTTAAGCCCTCCAACAAAGTCGTTTCCTCCAAACAGAGCCTTAGGTGCCTCTTCTTTAAGTTCTGCCTGACCCCAACTAGCCTGCCACTAGGTTCTTGGCACCATATCCCCTCCCTCCTCCCACCCCACCCCCCAAATCCCCTCCACACACACACACACAGACTCGTATGCCTAAGTTTTTTATACGACCGTTACCTGATGATGAATTCTCAATCTTTTTTGTTAAACGGACAGGTGCGCGAGGCGAGATTGTGCTACTGGCCTAGGATTGTGGGTTGTAGATCTTTAGGTGTAAATCAGTGATTTAGTTGTAACTTTTTTGTTATGATTGGTTCATTGTTATTTTGCTTGATAAAATAAATGTTAAACTGCCAATACATGATTTATAAAAGCAAACTCGGTCATTCTTGTTGCCTTTTATGCTTGTTTCCACCCCCCCCCCCCCCCCCCGCATCTTTTTTGTGGGGATGTTGTCTCTGTGGTGTGGTTCTTATTTTTCATATAATAGTATCCCATTTTAAATTGTCTGTTTACCTTTTTTTCTCTGTCCCAAAATAAGTTGTTTGTTTCTTGTTATCGTAAATTTTTAATAATAAAATACCTAAATTACCTATAAAATAAGTCACTCTTTTCTATTTATCTTTTTATTCATCGTCACCCCTCCTAAATATGCCCCTAAATCAAAACGGACGAATTAATGCGGGATGGGGGAGGACTAAACTTTTCAATCCGAACATGATCTTAACCTACTTGTCCCGATCTTTAAAAGACTTGAACCTGACCTGACAAGTTGAGATTTAAAGTGGCTCGGGTTTAGTTTGGATATTGCCCATAACTTGACTTCAAATTCAAGTCATGAAAATAAATGTAAAATACTAGATGACTTTATTTTTTTCAAGGTTTTTATCAAATACTACCTCCTCCGTCTTGAAGTATTTGTCTATTTTTGATTTTGTTGGTCAGAATTGGTAAATTTTAACCCTAAATTAAATAAAAATGATATTAAATATTGATACAAAAATAATTTTATTAAATAAAATATTTTCTAAATATTATTTTATCTAATCAATATACAATAAAACGGTTGACGGTAAAAAGACAAAATTGGAAAAATACTCTGAGATGAAGGTGGTATTTTTTATCGACATGTTATTTAATATGCTCACTATTTTTTGTTGTTGAAAAAGAATAGAATATCATTAAGCTTAAATCAACATCTTCACAAAATTAGGTGGAGAGAGCTCCCACACTCTTTCTTGGTTGACTAAGAGCATTTCTAGCCAAAGTATGAGCCACCATGTTCAATGATCTACAAACAGAGCTAATTAGTCGAAACAAAATCAAATGATAATATAATGGAATGACAATCATCAATAAAGCACCCAAGGTATTGAATACCAATTTAATTTTTTTTGTACTCCCTCCCACCCCCACTTCACTCGGGTTTAGACTTTAGATATAATGAAATTAGATCGGGCTTGATCGGTTGATATCCCAAAAGGGTTATGGATGATGTGGATACCATGAAAATACGCAGAATCTTTTGCATAAATAACCTTTTCGAGTATTTATCTTAGTGATTTTAAGAAAGACTTTTTTTTAAAAAAAAACTATACTCCAAAATGAGGACATGTTTTTTGTCTGATTTGATTGATTTTAATCTGATATTATTTAATTTGTTTTTAATAAGAATAGGTAATAAAAAATAAATTTATATGTTTAAAAACTAACTTAAGAACTTTTTTCAAAACTAGAAATCACAAGAATATTTTATTTTATTAAATAGTCAATGAAAACGTACAATTTAAAAAAATTCTTGTAATTTTTAAATAGGAAACTGTAATATTTTTTTTGAGACTGAAAAACTTGGGATCACAAATATAAACATGCGGAGTATTTTTTTTAGGATAAATTTTACTACGAAGTATTTTTTTTTAATCATGCACATTACTTTCTTTTGAAATGTAATTTAACTTTAAAAATATCAAAATTAAACATAGCTAAATATTTGTTTTTTAAATGTCAAAAGTTTAATGCCTTAAAAGTTAAAACGGACACTTTAGAAAGTTTAGTACTCACCTAAAATTGAGTGGAAAAAAAAGAAAGTCAACGAAGACTAAGAAATCGGGTTTCACATTTGGGTACCCGTTTCAAATCTGGGCATTACATAACGGCTACTTCCGTTCCATTTCCCCTTCATCTTCTCAAAATTACTCTTCTGAAACTCTCTCCGGCAAGAAACTACAATACGATTTCGAATCTTTTCAACCTTGATTTTGCCATCACTACTCGCGATTTTCGATTTGGGCTTCAAGATTATTACTTTCTTTCTGGGATCAGTCGGAGAAGAAGATCGGAGATGTTGGCTGAGGAAATCCCGGCGAATTTTAGGGGTTTCTATACGCCGCCTCCCAAACGGAGTAGCTATCATTTTCCATCTCCGGCGACCCAGACGAGGCCTCCTCATCCCCACAGCGCCGGCTGCAAAGAGGAACTATTTCACGTCCTTCACAAAGTGCCCGCCGGCGACTCTCCCTATGTCCGGGCCAAACACGTTCAGGTAAATTTCTATAAAAAATTGAATCTTGAATTCTTTCAGTCACGTTTCTTTTCAGTTTCTACAACGAAATAGAATTATTGGAGTAATCGAATAATTCTGTTCTGATGAAACTGAGAAAATGGCAGCTCATAGAGAAGGATCCAAGCCGGGCCATTTCTTTGTTCTGGGCAGCCATTAATTCCGGCGACAAGGTGGACAGTGCGCTGAAGGATATGGCAGTTGTGATGAAGCAGTTGAACCGTTCCGATGAGGCTATTGAAGCCATCAAGTCTTTTCGCCATCTTAGCCCAGCACATTCCCAAGAGTCCATTGATAATATCTTGTTAGAGCTGTACAAGAAATCCGGCAGATTTGAGGATGAGATTAATCTTCTTGAACATAAGCTCAAGAACATTGAAGAAAGTATGGCTTTTGGTAGGAGGACGACTAAGATTGTTAGATCTCAAGGCAAAAAGACTGAAATCACACTTAACAAAGAATACTCCAGGTATTTATATATACATAAATATTCTACATTACCTTTTCAATTTCCTGCCCACTTGAAAATAATGATGATGATGGTGCTGATGATGATGATGAATTGATGACAATGATGATGATGATGATGAATTGATGATAATGATGATGATGATGATGAATTGATGATAATGATGGTGATGCTGATGAATTGATGATAATGATGATGATGATGATGATGATGATGATGATGCAGGTTGCTTGGTAATTTGGCATGGGCCTATATGCAAATAAATAACTTCAAGTTGGCTGAAGAGAACTACAGGTATGGTGCATAAAAGCTTCTTTTTTTCCCTTCCTTTGAGGTCAGTTAGAAAGTATTATGAGATTTGAACTTAGTCTATAAATATTCTTTTTCCAAATGAATGCAGAAAAGCTCTGTCCCTTGAACCAGACAAGAACAAGCAGTGCAACCTTGCAATCTGCTTGATGCACATGAACAATATTGCGGAGGCCAAGTTTCTGCTTCAATCCATCAGAGCTTCTTCGTCGCAGGACCGCGAAGAGATGAGCGACTCGTGCTGCAAGTCCCTTGACCGCGCCACGGAAATGCTCTCGGAACTAGAGCAAAAACCATCTGGCATTTGCTTGGGGAGAAAACATGGGTGTCCTGTTTCTGGTAGGGGAAGTCCAAGGACCTCGGCGTGGTCGTCTAGAGCCAGCAGAAGGCTGCATTTTGAGAAGCCCAACTTCAAGACAAGGTCTCATTTTCGCGATGGGAATTGGAGAAGGGACCCGAAATGCAATTTGCCCATTAGTCTGGATGCATCAGAAGCATCATCACCATCAACTTCTGGTTCAAGAAAATCTGGGTTCTTCCCTTCCACTGCTAAGGAGAAAATGCAGAAGAGTTGGGCTGATATAGTTGAAGAAGAAGGAGGAGGAGGCAATGATGAAAATGAAGAGTTCTTGGTAACAGGAAGAGTTGAAACACTGGACATCAATGGTGGGTACTACACACAACCTGAAGAAATTACCAAACACCATTCCAAGTGCTTTGACACTTCTTTTGTTGGTGGCTCATCATCTGCTTGGCATAAGGAGCTAAACTTTGATGGTATGGACAGTTTGGCTCTTCCTCCTCAAATGCGCGATTTCGCGACTGCCACCGAAATGCCTCTTCGCAAGCTGAAGCAAAGGAACAATAACAGGCTGCAAGTGTTTCAGGACATAACTCCTTGATCAGTGACACTCTTCTTTTTAGGCTTTGTTTGATCATTTGTTGTGTGCAGATATAAAAAGACACAGTTGTAAATACCACCAGCTTTGATTGAAGCTGCAAGTTTGATTTCTGTTCTTGTTGTAGTCATAAAAAAGATATCTTTCTTTTTTTACTGGTGAATACTTAAGGAGGAATTTACGTAAATAGTATTAAAACATAATGACTTTTTCTAAATAGCACTACACGTGTTTTTTCCCAATGTAGTACTTTTAGTCATTATCCATTAGTCATTATTCAAATAAATATTTGTCATCACTGGTCATTATGGACATTAATAAATGCTATTTAGGGAATAAAACAATTTAAGTGCTATTTAGAGAAATGGCTTAAGTTTTAATGCTATTTAGTGCAAATATTTCATACTTAAGTATATATTCTGCAGTGAAAAAGGGATGAAATCAAGTGAGCAATTTGGGAGGCATCAAATATTTGTTCTTTATTTTCAAATTTGTCTCATACCTTATGGTGGATTAAATTGTCTAATGGAGTAATAGTAATGAACATATGCTTTAATTTCATTTCTTGCTTTTTTTAAATATAGATATTAATATGCATCCGTATATCTTTATTGATTATTGAAGACAGTATGCTACACACACTCTCTTGTACTACACAAATGTTTAATAATTTTATTTAGGCTCAATATACACTTACTGAAATTTATTCCTCAAACGTTCGCCACAAATAGCAGATGAGACAGTTAAAAAAAGGACGAAGAGCGTATACTATATAATGAGATTTCTAATCAATTTACTATACTATATATCAAGTTGAATATAACAATCTATTTCGTGAGCGGAACAGTATTGGAATGAAATAAGTTTGATTTTTTTTTTTGAAAAAAAATGGTGGGAGTTGTATTTAATTAGGGTATTAAAGTGCAACTTGTCACAAATAAAATGTGGAGAGAAACATTCACCCTACGAGATGATAAGTTTGAGAAATATTTATTCACTCTATCAGTTCTTCCTTTAGGTGTTTGTACCTCATGCATTACATGTAGTACTATCTAAGTTGTCTATGACGGAGTAATAAACATATCCTTTGGTTTCTTTCACGTACAATTATACATTCACATATCTTTATTAACGGAAGACAATATATGCATCACTACACAAATGTGTATGGAGTGATAATTTTATTTGAGGTCATATACTATATAGCAAAATTTATAACCAAACGGAGTATATATCGATATGAATATAACAATCTGTTTGGGGAGTAAATAAACGATCTTTAAATATAATAAATACGATGAGGTCTATGTGCAAGATGTGACGGGATCTGTCAAAGGCGAAGGAGAGAGACAAAGAGAAAATTGCTTCAGGTTCTAAGAACGACGACGAAACGACGACGATTACAAAGAGGAGTTGCAGTCCTTATTCACTCGAATGACCGATTTTTTGGAGGTGAAAAGAGCTTCCATCAGAATTAAAAGCAAATCTTCAAATGGTGACCGACATGACGTTCTTAGGCACGAAATATGACGGTATGGACGAACGGTCGAACGTGATCTTGCCTTGATCGATACGATGAAGGAAAAAATATGAAAAGAATATGAGACCAAACGTGATCGTGCCTAGATTTTTTATATTTCATGTGTTTTTATTTCTACCACGTTTTTTCATGTTTTCCTTTCATGTGTTTTTTTCTTAATTTAAGTAATGCATGTGTGTACTTTTCTTTTATTCATATAATATATATGTTTTTTAATTAATGGTCTTTGTTTTGGTGCAATAATTTGTTATAATATAAAAAAAGGAAAAACATTAACAACGAAATAATAATAATAATAATAATGAAATAAATTTGTATTATTAATTTATAGATAATATAATTTAATTTGAATACAAACAAGTAATTATTTATAAAAAAAATAGTAGTCTAATTATTGCCGTGGTGGTGAGACATTATATTACTCTCTTCGCAACCTAAGAGATCACACATTGGTATTCCCCAATTAGTATTAGTATTAGCATTAGAATTAAGATTAAGAGATTAAGATCAGACGTGGACTCTGGGTGCATAGAAGCGCGAGTCGAATACAAATATGTACTCTATCTTAGCTTTATTAATTGAAGACAATATAATAACATGTAGCACAGAGAGTACACAATTATTTAACAATTTTATTTAGGGCTAGATACAATATGTGGTCATATATGATCGAAGTATTATATATATATTTATTTATTGACTTTATTTTTATTGAATGGAGATTGTGTATATAATTAAAAAGCATGATTTGAAACTTATTAACTAATTGCAATGAATTAATTAAATATTAACATAGACGAGTATTATTGGAGTAGTAGAGGCGGCAACCACGGCTTGTACTAACACAACAATTTGTGCAGCCTGCTTCAGTCTTTTTTGGATTGGGTGGGCACTTTATATATGCCGCGTCTGGGTCGCAATTTCTAGGGCATCCCGCCGCCTGAGCATCCACATTTTTTCCCATTATAAATATGCCTGCATATATGCAAATATATATATATATATATATATATATATATATATATATATATATATATATATATATATATATATATATAATTATACCGAGATCTAATGATCAAACCAACCATTGATCTAACTACAAAATTAAATCAATTGTAGTAGTAGTATATGCATATATAAAAATGCTAAGAGTCCACCACGGCTACTCCATCTAGAGATGAGAGTCACAAATAATTAATTTTTACACAAAGTCACATATGATAATTGTCTCTTATCGATGATTATTGTCGTCTGTGTATCCGTGTATGTATAAATTATTTGTGATTGTACAAGTGATAGATTCTCCTATGCATATCAACATATGAGCAGTGACACGTTAGGTTTTTAGACAAAAATAATACCCCGTCTTAAATTAAGTTATTTGTTTATTATAATCATATAGTTAAACTTTATTCACTTTTTTTTCTATTTTTGTTACTCATTCGATAAAGTAATATAGTTATGTCATTTCTTCTTGTGGAATTTTTGATTTAGTTTTTTAATATGTAAATTTTGTTTATTAAATGTTCTTCAATTTTCATATATAAATTATGTTTAAAATAATTTAAGTCAAACAACATGTGATTTAAATGGAGATGATGGAGTATAGTACTCCGTATTTCTTATTTAAAAAGATACTTACATACCTAATCGAAAAAAAAGGTGAAACACCTACTCCGGGCGTAAACCCATTTATGGTTTCTAAACTTGAAATGACATTTATGTCTTTTTTTCCTATCATGAACTTTCACTCTTTTATCTTTTTGCTTTTAATTTCCTCGTTTATATATATATATAAATAAAATAACATGTACGCTCTCCATCTAAAAAATTTCATATATTTATTTTTAAATACAAAATAAATTTTTTTGGGAAGCATTACAAAAACAAATAAAAATGAAATAAAAGAAAAAAGGATATTCAGAAAGAGGGAAAAATTAAAGAACTATCCTTTTCTTTAACTCTGTATTTTCTTTCATTTTTCCATTCTCCATTTTTAAAATCCCAAAATAGTTTTTCTAATTTTGATTCTAATTTGTTTTAAACTTGAGACGGAGTGAGTTTATGTCATTTTTTATTTTATTTATTTCAATTTTACTTGAAATAAAAAGGTAGGTTTTTTCTTTTTCTTTCATTATTTTTTTCTATTCTTTTTTCTTTTATTCCGTACGGAGTACTTTATTTCATTTTCCAACTTTTCATTTTCTTTTGTGACATTCTCCAAAAAAATTATTCTATTTTTAAATAAATAAATGATTTTTTTAAATTTGAGATGGAGAGCGTATAATCCATATATGTTATTTTGATTATTTGTATAAACAAGAAAAATTAAAAATAAAAGATATATACTTCATCATAGGGAAAAAGAAGGGTATAAATGTCATTTTAATTTGAAAATAGGTTAATTAAGGGGGCGTCTGCACCATTTAGAATATATATGATTTTACAAATAATTTTTGAAAAGAGAAGATTTTTGACACTCCTTTTGTAAACCTCACAGGGTACACATGATATTAGCCCTTAAAAATAAGTTTACATCTTTGCACTTTGTTGGATTACCATTTTTCGTTTTTTTGTTAAAGTATCTCATATTGGAAATTAAAGAAAAAAATAATCGATATGTATATTAAGATCTTGAATTAAATTAAGTAATCAATTAAATTAAATATCTTATTAATGTGATTAATTCAATCTAAGTGTGATATATATATAGCTCTACCAAGTACGGAGTACCATTTTTTATATGTACGGACCAAATATGACTTACCACACAAAAGGAGGAGGATGAAGAAGCAAATTTTGTTGCACTGCGCCATGATTTCCAATATTTGTGGGATAAAAAATTATAATTCTCTTTTCTTGAAGGATTATATTGTGTTATTATTATTATTGTGTGCTGCATGCTGTTATTTATAGCAGCACAAAGAATGAAATAGTTGGAAATTAGGGAGAGGAAAAAAATTAAAAATAAAAACAAAAAAAGAGAAGAAGAAGAAGACAGATGGAAACGTACTGCACATGGAGATGATAAGGATGAACCATAACTAATTTTTTGTCATCATCCAGCCAAAATTGACTAGTGAATTATATTGACCGTGGATATCATTTGACTTTTTTTATTAGCTTCTCAAATTGATTTTTTCTTTTACCAAACTTTGTACCAAACCTAAGGATGAACCATAACTAAACCTTGTACCAAACCTATTTACAAGCATTTTTTTGGGACGGATGAAGTACAAATTAAAACCTTTCGCCATTCTTATTTCTTAGTACTCCTTTGTGGGCCCGTCTTGAAATTGGTTTCTCCTTCGCGAGCCTGCCACATGATTATTTTCATTTATGTGGATAAACTTTAAAGGTTTGTTCCTTTCACTTGATCTGATTGTATCTAATTTGATATTTTTTCTATGTTATACTCCCTCCGTCCCAAATATTCTTTCCCCCTTTTTGTTCTTGTACCACAAAGTCCTTTCCTTTTATACTAAAAAACCACTTTTAATCAAACTAATTCTTAACCTAGCTATACATACCTTTTTATTAATAATCTATCCATCACATCCTACTCTTACCCATCACATCAAGAGTATTTTTGGATAGTCAACACAAAAATATATCCTGCTAAAATTTCATAAAAATCAAAATAGAAACATCTTTATGACACGGAGGAAGTATTATAATATAGTTTTCAAGTTTTTTCTTATACTTGAAATTACTCTAACTTTATTACTACAATTTATTTCAAATGTGATGTTTTTATTTTTTAACACAATTTTTTTGAAATAGTCCAATTCAAAATAAGAAAAAAAATAATATGAAAAATATGAAAAAAAGCAAATAATACTTTTATATCTGCATCTAATGCATTTCAAATTGATGAACCAATACTATACTAAGACACTCTCGGTTCTCTATCACTAACTTCGTAAATTATGATAAATTACATGACAAGTAACGTGGTTTTCCAAGTGCCATTACTACTACTAAAGTGCCTACCTCTTTCTGGGCTGCTGTTCACCACACTACATGGCATTTAGCCATACAACAAGAAATTGAAGCATTGGAGAATAATCACACTTAAGATCAGATATCATCAATCTTTCACTAGATTGCATACTTTGAGTTACTGATCGGTGTTTCGATGATTCTAAGAAGCCAGACAATGCACAATTAGTTGTTCTTGGCAACTACCAAGAGAGGGGCACTGATTTGATAGACATCTTTGCCCCGGTTGCAAAAATGGGGACTGCACACATTCTTTTATCGATTGATGTGGGTAAAAACTAGGGAAGTTTACCAACTTGATCTGGACACTACTATTTTTCATGATTCCCTCAGGAGGAAGTCTATACAAAGGTACCCCCGAGTATTCTTATCTTAACCCATTTAAGGTGTGTCACTTACGATAGTCTCTTTACAGATTGTGATAGTCACCCCACAAATGGTTTGAGAAGTTAACCACTGCTATGTGTCAATATGGTTTCAAACAGGCACACAAGGACCACACTTTGTTCTGTTTCAGCGTGGGCCTAATACCTTGGCAATCTTGGTTTAGGTTGACAATATTCTTATTTTTAAGTAATAACCCCACTTTGTGCTCATCTTTCAAACGATATCCGACAACTGTAGGCTGCTTCACCTAGTACCACGATGCTTATATTCCTCTCACATAACCTCGTTTTCATGGTTTAGGATGCTCCCATTTTGCTTTCCGCTACTAATGAAGTTGCTTTTGCTTTCTTTTCATATGAAGAATCTAGATCCCTTGAAATATTTTCTTGAAATTGAATGTGCTCGATCGTGTACTGGGATGGTGTTTGCCATGCAAATATGCTTGACCATAAGTGTAGGGATGTTACTTGTAAGCCCTATAGCACCTCGATCCCCGCCCTGGCCATAAGTGTCCGCTCATAGGATTGTAGACTGGCCTCACAAACTAACACAAGTCTTTCCCACACAATTTATCCTCACTCGTGCGTCTAGGGACATTCTATAGGGGTCACCCATCGTAAATAGTGATAACCAGTCGGTATTGTTTAGTGCAGCTAATCTAGTGTTCCATGCGTGAAAGAATCATATTGATATTGATTTTCATATTTCTCAGGAATGTGTTCAACATAGAGAAGTCTCGACTCATTATGTTTCCACTCGTCTACAATTTGTCGATTTATTTACCAAATCCTTATCCAAGCCTACTTTTAAGTTTTATTGTTCAAGTTGGACATTCAGGGCAGTCATGCACCAATCCGAGGGGAGTGCTAACGAGTATTTAACTGCAGATGGGCTTAGGATGGGCTTAGGATTTGCAAATGGCCGGGATTGTGTTTAGTTCTCTCTTGTAATCATCTATATATCGTGTTGTTGATTATGAAGACAATGATATGCAACACACACTACACACAAAACATTTAGTAATTTTATTTAGGATCACATCTAATCGGAGTATATATATACATTATTATACTTATTGTTGAGTATATTTTATTGGATGGGTATATATGGCCTGTTCGAAAATAGCGTTAGGGATTAACGTAAGCGTTTTGAAAAAGCTATCTACGATCATCATAGACATACTCGCGCGGTATGTAACGCTAACACTAATCTCTAACGTTAATATTTCAAACCGGACGCATAATAACATACTCGGTAACACACACACTTAATAGGAACAATAGATTGAAAGTACTAATTAATTATAGAAATTAATTAGCAATAAGTGGTGCACAAAGACGGCGATCATTAGAGTCATAGAGCTGGCAACCGCGTTTTCGGCTCACACAGCAATTGGTGCAGCCGCCTGAGCCTATTTTTGTCTTTTTCTTGTCTGGGAGGCAGCGAATATACACCGCCTTGGTGTTGCATTCTAGAGTGCAAATCGTCTCGGCATTTCCATTTTTACCCTCTAGAATCATACCTGCCACACACACATATTGTTCTATTAGCGGTGGGTACTTTTGTAAATGAGATTAAATTTAGTTTATACTCCGTAACATACTAACTTGTCCCTGAATATTCGTTCATTTTTTACTTCTTACAATTAGTTATTTTTATATCTCTGACCTTAAATTGTTCTCCTTCCGTACCAAAATGTTGGCCATATTTGCTTTTCAACAATCACGGTAACTTTTGTTTATTTATAGATTTTCAATGATTATTTAATAAAATATAATATTCTTATTTCGAAGAATTTTTCATGTAGTTTTTAAATGTGTAATTTTTTTATTTCTATACCAATATTTAAATAGAATGAACTTATCGAAAAAAACTTAATATTTTTCCTCGTTTTTTGAAATGTGGTAAACATTTAGGGACGGTGGGAGTATTAAATTTATAAAATGTATTGACTAGATAAAAAAAATATTTTGAAAATACTGTATAAAACAATTGTAATATAATACTCCATCCGTCCAAAAATTATCTTCTCGTTGCGTGTTATGATGTTTGATTGAAGTTATTATCAAATCATTTTAAACACACACACACAAATATATATATATATATATATATATATATATATATATATATATATATATATATATATATATATATATATATATATATATAAACAAGGTCGAAATTCAATTTCTCCCAAAAAATATGAACATCTTCTTCTAATTTTGATTATATTATTATGATATAATAGTACTTAATAATTTTTTAATCCAAACAAATATTGTTTTAAAATAAAATTTGAGGAGCAACATAATTAAGGCCAGACTGATATATAATATATGACTTACCACACACAAGGAGGATGATGAAGAAGCCAATTTTGTTGGACAAGGCCATGATTTCCAATATATGAAATTTGTGAGATGAAAACTATAATTTTCTTTTCTTAAAGGATTTATTGTGTTACCATTCTGAGCTGCTGCATGCTGTTATTTATAGCTCAAAGAGTTCAAAATGGGAAATATTAATACTATTTCCGTCTATTCGTCCAATTTGTTAATTAATTGAACAAATTTTAAGCTTCAATTAAATAAAAATTATGATGTACATTAATACAAAAATGATTTAATTAGAACTGACTTGTTTTGAACTTTCAAAATTTAATTTTATATATTGTATTATTATGTAATGCAAATTAAGAGTAACTAAGAAGATGGAAACATACTTACGTATGATATGATGATAAGGATTATGGACTATACCTAATCTTTTGTCACCATCAAGCCAAATTGACTAAAGGTCTCCTTATTGATCAAATGTAGTTCGAAATTTACTTGGCATCTATTTTAAAAAAAAATGTTCACGTGCAAAAAAAGGATATACACTGATACACATTATATTACAAAAATATAAAAGCGTTCACAAGACTACAAACACAAACTTGACAAATTAGGAGTACTTTTTAATAGGCTAAATTCCACCGTTAGTCCTTACATTCAAGTTATTGCGTCATGTACGTTAGTCCTTCAACTTTGAAAATTCCATGTAAAACTTTTCAAGTCATGTTAACGGTTCATATTTGGTCCTTCAATTTTGAAAATTTCACGAATGGTCATTCAGGTCACTTTAGGTTGCATGATTGGTCTTTCTTTTAATTTTTTCGTGAGTCCATGCATTTTTTTTTTATTTTTTCAATTTTAAATGCATGTGAGAAACTTTTTCTTCTTCATATAATTGAACCATATTTAATATAGGTCTATTTTTAATAATAATAGTTATTGTTACTTTAATTACTCCAATTTTTTTAAATAAAATAAGTTACTTTTGCTTTTATTAGTTTAATTTTATTAAAAAAATATCACTCTGCCTTAAAGCTTTTATCAAATTTTGACGGTTAATTTTATACTCTGTAGTTAAGTAGTTTTATTTTTTACCAATATTTTAATTAAAATCAATATACAAAAAGTATGATCAACTCAAATGTATGAATAAAAGAAAGTTCCTCACGTATATTTATAATGAAAAATGAAAAAAAACAATGCATTGGGTAACAACAAAATTAGCAGATGGACCAACCCCCCAACACTAACGTGACTTGAAGGATTATCAATGGAATTTTTAAAGTTGAAGGACTGACCATACAATGCTAACATTTTGGAATTTTCAAAATTGAAGAACTAACCGTGTATAATGCAATAACTTAAAAGACCAACACTAGAATTTAACCTTTTTAATAATATGAAAAAGGGATATTTAAAGTCAACTGAAGAATAAATAACACGAACCACGTAATTTTTAGTTATAATTGAAATTTAAAGAAAGATAATTCCATCACAAATTCACAATAAAAATGTCATTGACGCGTGGGTTAAGTGAAAAGGATTGAAATATAGAATTATGTCATAATTATGTCATGTCATGTATTATAGATTTTAATTATATATTTATTAAATTTTTTTACATAAATTTTAAAA
The DNA here is from genome assembly GCA_003260385.1 of Cuscuta australis. Classification (NCBI taxonomy): domain Eukaryota; kingdom Viridiplantae; phylum Streptophyta; class Magnoliopsida; order Solanales; family Convolvulaceae; genus Cuscuta; species Cuscuta australis. The sequence continues at coordinate 648,540 of NQVE01000129.1, read as the reverse complement.
CAGAATTAAAATTAAAAATAATTTTAGATAAGTATCGTAATTAATTTGATTTGTCAACGATTGTTTAGGATGGAGTACATACCGTTTAATTTTAATTTAAGTTATATTTGAGTTTATGTATTATTAAATTTACCAAATAAGTTTGTCATAGATTGTGTTTTGTAATCTTCTTTTTAGAAATAAATTATATGTACTCTATCAATAAATTTCATATATTTTTTCTTATTTTAATTTTGTTGTATAAAATTTACTTAAAGTCAATAAATAGTAGTTTTATTATTAAATTTTATTATAGTATATTTTATTTAATGATAAAGAAAATTATCAAAAAAAATTATGAACAAAAATATTTTAATAATAAAGAAAAATATTTTAATTTTAAATTTTATAATTTATTTATAAGTAAAAAAATTATTTGAACAAAAAAGGGAAGGTGATTTAAAATGATAAAGAAAACTATATAAAAAAGGTAAACGGATTAGCCAACTTTGTTGGCAAAAAAATTGGTAAACGCATTACCAATCTCGTTGGAAAACTATCCAAAATAGAAATAAAAAATAGTGAAACGGATTTGCCAACTCCGTTTGGCAATTAAATCAAGCAAACAGATTAGGCTACTCCGTTTTATTTAAAATTTTCGAATAGAAACGGAATAGCCAAATCCGTATTGTACTATCAAGAAAAAAATGTCTGACTTCTGTCAGGAATGAATTATTTTTTTTACATATGTTCGTCATTTCCTCCAATTTGACAAGTTATAAGATAAAGAATATAGGACTATAGGAGTACTCATTGGATGGACAAATAAAATAAAAAATATCTGAAAAAGAGTATTTTTTTTAACTCGGAATTACTCGTTGTACAATTAAAAGAGTAAAGAATACGTGCTGAACAATCTTTTTCTTTAGTATTAAAAAATTTTAATAACTTATAAACTTAATACGAAGTATTCCGTAATAAATATACTTTTCACATGTACCCATGCCAACATCATTAAGGCCCCGTTTGATATAAGGAATTGGTAGAATTGGAATTAAAATTTCATGAGATTCAATTGATAGAATTAAATTCTATCAATTCTAATTCATTTTTTGCACTATCAATTCCAAATCCACATAATTTTTGTGCTACCAAACACCAGAATTGGAATTGAAATCCACAATTCCAATTTCATAGTTTGAATTCCATATACCAAACGGGACCTAAAAACTTTCTTTGAATTTGTAAACTTACTATGGAAAATGAAACTTTAAACCATTTGGTTTTACTGTGAAGGGCCTCAGAAATGGTCCAACATGGAAAATAGTTGTTAGAGCTCATTGTTACAATATACCTATTACAACGGAGGAGAAGACGAACGGTCTCGGAAATAATATTAAATAAATTTTGAATTTATAATTTATTTAGAGTATTATAAAATAAACAAAACTGGAAATAAATTTCTGGATCTTCAGAAGGTCTTGCTGTACTAGGACATTATGTACTAGACTGCAAGGAAATTATATATTTCCATTGAAGGAGTAAGCCTGAGATGAGGATACTGTGAGCAGTGGCGAGGTCGCTGGAACAACAGCGAGGACAATATGGCTAGACCAGAATACCATCAAGGACACTACGACCTGTGGCAGAATCCAGCGAAGTCACTATGAATTGAACCTGTAAAAACCAAACACCGTAGAAGGACTGTGGAGCCGTCAAAGCTGTCCTTAAAGGTATTAGTGCCCGTCTACTGTACTGGAAATGGATTTATGATTTGCAAATGGGCTGCTGTATATTCAAACACCGTAGAAGGACAACGGAGTAGCGGACTCATTATGTTCCCATTCGTCTACAAGTTGCCGATTTATTTACCAAAGTGTTATCTAAGCCTCCTTTAAAATTTTGGTTGTTCAAGTTGGGCATTGAGGACAGGCATACACCAATTTGAGGGGAGAAGATGGTTCTGCACCGATAGGTTTAACAAAAAATTAAGAAGAAGATGGAAACATATTTACATATGATATGATAAGGATTATAGACAATACCTAATGTTTTGTCACCATCAAGCCAAATTGACAGGGCCGTCTCCGAGAAATCGGGGGCCCTGTACGACATAAAGAAATATGAGTCATTGTGTCATAATAAAATAAATTTTCTCAATTAGTGTATTTAACAAAATTAATATTATAATAATAAAAAATACAAATTGTCAAATTTATAGTCTTATAAAATTAAAATTGCTTATATTAATAGCTAACTAAAGATTCTTGAAGTTTTCTAGCATTCTTGAGAGCATTATTGTAATAAAAATACGGAGTAATAAAATGTCAAAGTCAAATTTTCAAATAATCAAATCCACACACAAAATTAGTAATCTTAAATAAAATTAATTATACATACAATCTAATTCATTTCAAAGTGAAAATCATAAATCAATATGAAATCAACTAATCTAATTTATGAAATTATAAAATTTGAAATTATTTATTTACTCCAATTGGGCAATTGATTACACTAAAATTTGTAGAGTAAGCTAGAATTATGAAAAATATTCTAAAATCATGATTCATGAACATGATAAGAGGTTAATAAAATCAATTGCTAATCACCTAATTAGAGTAATTTTTGAAAGAGATTTTTTTAGGCAAAATTCACATGAATACTCCCAGAAATTTCAGTTTTTACATAAATACTCCCAAATTTGTTTATTTACATAGTTACTCCCACATTTGTCTGTTATTTACGTCATTACTCCGCGATTGCTTCATCATCAGTGTTCCTCGGATGCGTCTTTTTAAACGGGGTTCTTCATCGTTTTTTTATTGAATTCAAATTAAATTAATATGAACACACTTGATATTAAACATTAAAAACATTTAGGAAGTTTGAAATCTAAATTTTTTTTAAAAAGTGATGGAAATAAGGGCAATGATTAGGCTTACTAAGACGTGAGAAAGTCGATGGAGAGAATAATTTGAGGTGAATTTGTTATATTATAGTGAAAAAAATACATATCTGCATTTTAACTGCTTACTTAGCGCAAAAAAAACGCATTCAAGTAACACTAATGTTCACTACCAAATTTGGGAGCAATGATGTAAATAAAAGAATAATGTGGGAGTAATGATGTAAAGAAACAAATTTGGGAGTATTTATGTAAAATCTGTAATTTTGCATTTTTTTTAAAATAAAAATTAAGCCTGGTGCATCGTGGGCTCAGCCGCTCGGGGCCTTCAAAATTGGACCTATTTTCTGGTGCATCATGGGCCAAAGCAAAAGTCTAGAGAGAGTGAGGTGGCCTTTTAGTGTTCTTTTTTAGTTTTTATATAAATAAATACGTATATATGTATATTATGGAGTAAATATAAAAATGGGGCCCACTCCAAAATTGGGCCCTGTACATATGACCTTGCTGCCCATGTGTGTAGCCGGCCCTGCAAATTGACTAAAGGTCTCCTTATTTTATTGTTTTTAAACAACATGGTCTCCTTATTGATCAAGTCTAGTTCGAAATTTACGTCATTTAATTTTTAAAAAAATGACGTTCATATACAAAACTCGATTATATGCATAATATAGGCCTTGTTTGATTGTTGGCAGTCAGCTGTTGGGTGTTTGTATCAGTTGTTTGATTTAGCTGGTTTGGCCGGCAGAATGAATTGGTTGATCGTTACAAATGTTTGGTAAAATTAGTTATTTGAAAATAACTGTTTCGATATATATATATATATATATATATATATATATATATATATATATATATATATATATATATATATATATATATATATATATATATATATATATATATATATATATATATATATATATATAGACACACGATATTTGTTTTTTTATTTTTGTATATGTAAAAATTAAATTGTTAATATGTGGAGTACGTATAAAATTTTATTTTCATATAATTCATAAGAAATTATTTAAATATAACTTTTTAATAATTTTTACTTTTGATTTTCTCATAATTTTTTTTTGAAAATTTAAAATTCACCATAAAATTTAAAATTCACCCTAAATTTAAAGTTCATCATAACATTCACCATAATTTTTTATTTTTTCATATATTATAAAATATCTTTCAAGAAAAATGATTTAAAAAATAATTTTTTTAAAGCCAAGTTCAAAAGCTACAACCCTTGGCTTTTCGGATTTTGACATTTCGGATCAAAAGCCAAGTGAAAAAGTCACACACACACACACATACATACATACAATTATATATGATCAATTTGAAAAATTAATATACATTTTAATATCATTTTGACGATGTTTTGACAATCGTTAGTCAGGAAGACTAAACTGGACATTATTTTCAATTAGCAAGTACCATCTTGGTAATTAGTTCATCTTGATGACTAATATGGAAAAACACATAATTATTGAGTACCATTTTGGAAATTACTCAATTGAAATATAGAACTATGTAATGTCATGTATTATAAACTTTAATTATATATGCATTTATTTTTTTAAAATAAATTTTGAAACAGACTAAATTAATAATAATTTTAATTAATTATCGTAATGAATTTGATTTGTCAATGGTTGCTTAGGATGGAGTACGCACCTTTTAATTTTGAACAATGCTAGGTTCACATATAAAATGATCATAAATTTCATAAACTTATTTATGATTTAAATTTGTATTTTGAAATTATTTTAGACTATTTAATTTTTTTTATTGAAATTCATAAATAGTAGGTTTGTGAATTTTGTGACTATTTTATTTGTAAATCTAGCATTTCTCTTTAATTTTATTTTGGGGCTACTACAATTTGGCAAATTTTGAAAGTTCTCCAACTATTCCGATACGAGTATTCTTAACTCGCAAATGATAACTGGACGATACACAATTGAAAGAGTAAAGAATATGTGGTGCACAACCTTTTTTTATTATTAAAAAATTTCAATAACTTATAAACTTGATACGGAGTAATAAATTTTCAATTAAAAAATTTCAATAACTTAAATATTATTCCTTAGGGGGCATTAATGGCATGTTAATGGTAATTAAATAAACATTAACACGTCCGTTACGTTACACTATGCTCGCTTCGTTTAAAATTTCTCCCAAATAATTGAAGATCAATGATTAGTTAACTTCGTAAAAATAAACTAATTTAAAACAATACTTAAAAATAATAATAGAAGATTGGTTAAATAAAACTACAAAAATTGCAATTCTTACCGTATTCTTCTATTAACGGGTTAACTCTATTAATCAATTTCTCATTCACCCTCTACCATTTTAGCGTTTAAATTATCAAAATATTTATCTCATTTAAGAGAACATATGTCCATTAATTAATGGTTAAAACCGTTAGTGGACCTGTTGATAAATATACCTAACTTGGTCCATTTAAAACCTATTAGAAATACCAAAAATTTCAACAATCCTTCACATGAATGAAAAATAAGAAATCTCCCTAGATAGGAGTAAAAAAGTTTGAAAATACCAAAACAAGACTCACATATCTTTTAAAACCAAAATAGAAGTATAATGACAGTGTGATGGAAAAGTGATGACAGTGTAATATGTCAGCGCGATTAGTCAATCGTCAGCGATATGCAGCATCACTCTGGTGCCGACGGCGGCAATGGATGGCAATGTGGCGGTGATCATGTGGCAGTTACAATGCGACAATGTAGTAAGTTTGACAATGTAACAATGACAGTGTGAACTTCTATTTTGGTATTAAAAGACTTATGACTTCTATTTTAGTATTTTCAAATTTTTTAGGGATTAGGACCAAATTAAGAGTAAAACACATGTCATGTCTTCAAAATAGGAGTCCAAATATAAACTCCTCTAAATAGGAGTATTTGACCTAATTAATCCAAACATATCCCTAGCTCCTTTCTTGTGATCATGTACGTACATTGCTTTTTTTTTCCTGATCAAGCATTCTCTCCTCTTTGCTACATACTTATTCCCCTTTAATTTTCTTTTTCTTTTTCCTTTTTTCACTAAAATTATAAAAAATGTAAAAAAAAGTTGACGCACAACTCGTCGCAGATCAGTGTTGCTTTCTCCTCGTCTACACAATGAGTCTCCTTAGAGCCACCTCTATTTGTCGCTAATTCACGAAGTCAAGGGGGCCTAGTTCGGAGATACGGCCAATATAATGCTGGATGCCGACACTAGTTGGTGATAGAAGTCGGTGTTGGTCTGCACAGAGAAAAAGCTTGTGAGATTGGGCTGCCTTTGTACTAGTGCTAGGTCGAACAAGGAGTGGGTTGCCATCGTTGATTTTTCACCGTCTCTGCCGATATCTCTGATCTCTACCACTTTCACCAATATCACCACTAGAATTTGCCTAGTTGATATCACAATGCCAGGTTAACTGCCAAATAGAGTGTCAAAAAAATAGTGTCAAGTACCACATAATGTCACCAATGACAATATATGATGCCATAGATGTCCATATGTAATGTCATATATGGCAATTTATAGTGTCACACAAAGGAAAATTGGACATGAATCATATAATTGTAGTTTGAAAGCTTTATTAAATTGATATAAACATCAATTATCAGAAAATAAAAAGACAAGTCTTTTTTAGGGGGGACAAAAATATCTTAGATTTGCTAAAATTATAGCCAAAATATACACAAACGATACATACAACACTCAACAAATCCAAGTAAAGATCTAATAAACACAAAGATATATGCAAATTGAAAAGGCAGGGCAACGAGGGGGAGGGAGCGATGGCGAAAAGGGGCAACGGCGATGGCAGCAGAGGGTTGCCAATGATGGCAACATGGCAGCGGCGGTAGTGCGATGGTGCGAATCAAAGGTGCCGAGGAGAGAGAATGGTGAGGCTATTGGGCACTTGGGGTCAAGTTTAAAGGAAAGTCTTGAGGATATGATCCATGTTTTACTCATATTTAGAGTGTTTTCTTTACTAATTAATGAGGATTTATTGTGTTATCATTCTGAGTTTATAGCACAAATAATTTGAAATGGGAAATACTCCGTAATAACAAATTTAAAATACTCCCTCCGTTCCAAAATATTCACAACATTTGCTTTTTCAGCAGTCGCGAGAACTTTTGTTTATTTCTACGTTTTTATTAGTTATTTGATAAAATAAAATATTCTTGACACCTCTTATTTCGAAGAACTTTTCATGTAGTATTTTGATATGTAAATTTTATTTTTTATTTCCATACGAATATGTAAATAAAATGAATTAAAAAAATTTGATATTTTGCCTTGGGAATACAAGTGTGACAAATATTTAGGGACGGAGGGAGTACAAACAATAAACAGAACAAGTCGGAAACGTACTTACGTATGATGTCATGATAAGGATGACGGGTCATCAAGCCAAAATTGACTACTGTATTATATTGACCATTTATAGGATTTGACTTTGTTAGAATATAATCCGTAAAAATTTATTTGTTTTGAGTTAAAAAAAATCAACTTGTAACTTTTTGAATTGCTTCTTGTTTCTTCAACTTTTTAGCTTCCAGTCCCTCCAACGACTTGAAAATGATTTTTAAAAAAAAATTGAAAAAGATATTTATATATGATGAATATATATAATAAAATTGTATATCCAAAAAGACAAATTGTATTGAGGATTTGAGGACTTAATGTCCACCATGGATCTATATATGAGCAAAATAAATATTTTTTTACTTTTTAAATAATCATCTATTTTTTTAAAAAAAAATCATGCGAGAAAGTCTACAAAAATAGTATGTACCCATGGTGCGCACCATAGAAGCACTCGTCCAAAAATACGGACATGGAAAGATTTTTTATATTCTTAAATTAGAGTTTTCTCATATATTTATTTGGTGATCATTTAATTGAGTATCTTTTTAACACTTTAAATTTGCAAATATTTTCAAGTCCTTCCAGTTTTTTCCAACTTCTTTCAGTTTTTTCCAACATCTAATTCTGGGAACCTAACCTAAAAAACAGGCTCTTAGTGCAATTTTTTTTTATAAAAAATGATGTTTTATGTACAAAAAAATGAAGGGACAAAGGCCAGTTCGAGATGAGATGCAAAAAGCATGGACTACTGGACATGACGACGAATCATCCTATTCAACCTCTTTCTCGTCCCGTTCAATTCCCGCCCTGTAAACCCTAACCTAACAGGTTCTCTTTTCTCTGATTTCAAATCCACATTTCCTTCCATCGCAAGGTCCGTCTTCGATTCAATGATAAACACTGCTTCCGTACAAAGTCCTTATTCGTGCTGATTGCAGCTAAATAACCCCTCAAAATCCCTAATTGTCCGGCGAGCATATTCTTACTTGAACCATTATAGATATCGAGAGCTACAGACGGCTCGACATGGCGACTTCTCATCAAGCAAATCTCGTCCCATTCTCGGCGTACGTCCCACTGCTCCTAGCTCTCCCGTAGAGGATGTTGTTGACCGGAGCTCATACGTCGCATTCGGGCCGAGGTGCAGAGATCTGCTTTACCTACCATCAGCGTTATTCTCAATCCTAAGTCCATGCTCTATCCGGAGGAGACGGAGCTGAGGATGCGTCCGGAGAATATACGTGAGTTCATGCGACGGGAGGAGGTCGATCAGACCATCATCATTGTTTTCTTTAGGTATGTCAAGCACTATGTACGAATAAATTACTATTGTAATTATAATTATTTCTTATAATTGTAATTCTTGTTTACATGTGAAATTACTAGATTGTTGCACGATCATATGATGGAGCGGGGCATTGCGTCTGTCGGGTTGTTATGTCCGGAGAACATAGCATACGTGGTGGAATATGGAGATCACCAGTATCTGGATAGAGCACTCGAGACCTATCAATCGCGACCCTGGATACTTATGCCTTTGTATCTATCGACACCGTATATTTTCTAAATCATTTCCAATTTCCAATATGTATTTTGGTTTTTTATTTTAAGTTTGTGACTAACGCTTTTTCAATTGTAGGCGACATTGGGTGTTAGTTGTAATATGTTTGTTTGAAAACAAAGTGTATTTTCTAAACTCAATCAAGTCGACCGGAGGGCATAAGAAACGGAAGGTGAAGACTTTCGTCAACGAATGAGTATTAAGAAATTTATTTCTTATTAATTTGTTTTTTACATATATTAAAGGTCTTGGCGGTTACTTCGGGAACGACATATGCCTCAGCTTAAGGCTCGACCGGATTGGGTTGATGTTCCCGGAGTACCCCAACAAGATGGGAACGTTGAGTGTGGTTATTATACAATGCGATTTTGTTGGCTCATCGTCAATATGTGTGCACAATGTTCAGTACCGTTATCCGAGGTAAGTTTGTTTTAGTGTTTTTGAAAGTAATGAAGTGTAGGGTAATGATTATTAAACTTTATGTCGTAAGTTGTTTTCGTATTATTGCAGGTATTTCAGTCTACTATGCCTTATACTAGAGCTGAGTTAGATGAGATTAGAGAGTTTTGGGCGAGGGGTTTTCTCGATGAACTTGTATAAGTCCCATTTGTGTTGTATAGCATAATTAAATGTAAGTTAGTAGAGTACAATGTAGTTGTTTGGCTTTTAGTTGTGTTGTTAAAACTTAGAAGAGTACGTAGTAGTTTTACTGTTATATTTTTTAACATGTACAAGTGGCGTGGATGTAAATGTTTACTTTTTTGGTTTAATTTGTTTTGTGGCATTTGAGTTTTGTGAATGTATTTGTGTTAGTTACTTTTGTGTTGATGGGTTGAATTTTCTGCAAAGTTGAAACAGAGTGGATCGGGAACAAACAAAATAGGCCTTTGAAAATATTATATACTTTTGAATCGATTATTTTGTAATAACCGATTCAAAAATACTCATTTGAATCGGTTATTACTAAATAACCAATCCAAAAGACCCTTCCCAAGAATGGCGCCATTTTGGGGTAGAAGCATTTGAATCGGTTATTTTGTAATAACCGATTCAAATGAGTATCTTTTGAATCGATTATTACAAAATAACCGAATCAAATGCTTCTACACAAAAATGGCGCCATTTTCTATGAAGGGCTTTTGCATCGGTTTTAACAACCGATGCAAAAAGTGACCTGAGTATTTGCATCGCTGGCTTTTGCATCGGTTCAACACCGATTTAAAAGGGTCCAAATAACCTATTTAAAAGGTCATTTTCGTGGTAGTGACATTCGGTAAATATAAAACCATTCACAAGACTACGAATATAAACCTCAACTTGTAGTTGAGTAACTTGAGTTGGTTGCCTAATAGGTCTGGATTTGACCAACTTCTTTCCACGTGTGGATGGAGGCGCCTATTGATCTCAACCGAACCCTATTTTTTGATGCTATAAAGCAATTCCTTCGATCAAGCAAGGCTCGTGCTAAGGAAAGGGCTTCCTCCTCGCCTCTACCTTCTATTCCCAACCCGGCGGAGCTTCAAGAGATCTCATTTGGGAGAACCTCGATGCCCAGCTAGGGCACGAGAGCACGCCCGCATATATAGCACTGTGGAGACTATCGTGGAGGCTTGCGAAAACAAAGAAGCGGCCATGAGAGACAAAGCCCACAATATCTTGCATCAGAAAAGGATCAATCCAAAGAATGTTAAGCGTGCACTCGACGCGGCTCTCTATGAAGCACGACATCGATACGCCGTAGACTAAATTGCAACTTCGGGAAGGCTCGCTGTTCCATTATCCACCAACTTTTATTTAGGAGTACTTTTTTTTGACATATTTGGATAACTTTTTAATAATAAGAAAATGGCATAATATTTAGAGTCAACTCAAGAATTGAAAATACGAACCACGTGATTTTTTAGTTATAATAGAATAAAAGATTGGAAATACCTACCTAGAACAAGAAATAATTAATACAGTACGAGTAATGGATTAAGAGAACCGGCAGTGGCAAGGCAATTCCTTGCCACGCACTGCCACAACATCCAATTAATCCATTTGCCCCGTGTGGCTAAAAGATTTTGTCATGCTTGACATGGTAGTTGCAAGGCACTCTTTTTTTAATTTGTTATGTTTTGTAAAAAAAATTAAAAAAGGAGTACATTCATTTTTATGAAAAAAAGATAAGTAAAATAATTTTTAATAATTAAAATATGTTTAAAAAGTGTAAAAACTGACAAAAGCAATGACTTGCCATTGGAAGGAATATCACTCCACTCACTTGCCACACGCTGAGTGGACTGATTTTGATTGGTTAAAATACTCCACGTCACCGTGTGGCATTCCATATTTTACTTGTCATTGTCTATGCTCTTAGAGGAAAGAATTAACTTGCAAGACTGGGAAGAAGATTTCATCACAATATCACAATAAATGCCATCGACGTACAGGGTTAAGTATATATCCCGGGGTGCCCCGTTTGACATCAGTATTAGAGATTAGCATTAGCATTCTGAAAATGTTATTTGACGGTAGCCTTTAATGAAAACGTTTTTCAAATAATTAGTTATTTACATTTATATTTTTTTAAATTTTTTGCATATCACATATAGTCTGTAACGCCCCAAAACATTGCCTAAAAGTTATTTTATAATAAAAGAATTATTAATGATTGGGCCACTTTTGGATAATTAGATTGGATGTGTATACTATTTAATTGGTTTGGGTCAATTGGACTGGGGGCAGTTTTTTTATTGGGGGCAATTATATTTAATGATTAAATACATACATACATACATACTACAAGAAAGTTGGTATTTTGGTGCACGTAAAATAGTTTTTCGCCACACTTATAAATGTGGAAAAACAGTTTGCTACACATGACCTAAGTGCGGCTACGTAAATGTGGCGAACGTCGCACTTTTAAATAAGTGTAGCTAGTGAATAAGTGGTAAGTGTGACCAATATTTTATTTTGCCACACTCACATGTGTTCTTAAAACATCATCACTTGTAAGTGTTGCAATTCTTGTATTAATTTTTTTTAAAAAAATATAAAATCCATTATTAATAAGAACATAAAAAGTATTTTTTAAATATCGATCTTCTTTAAATTAAAGATTTTTATACTAATTACGGCTAATTTATTTATAGAACAGAGCACACATATACGCTTTCGGATCCATTAAAATCAACCACTAAAATATACAAAATCAAACTTCCAAAATACACTACAACTAGCAAAACTACATAAAAAAGCCAATTCTATTTTTAGACTTAGAGCATGTTTTTTAGAGCTCGAACTCTTAACTTCCAGTTTTTTCCAGTTCTTCCATTTTTTTTCAGTCCTTCTAGTTTTTTCCAATTCCTACCAGTTCCTTCCAGTTTCTTTCAGGTTCTTCCAGTTTTTCCAGTTTCTTCTAATTTATTCCAACTATATTTATTTTCTTCAAATTCTTCGTACTTTCTGACAAATCACTCTAAAAAAATATACTCTCTCTGTCCACCATAGATCTTCCCAGATACTATTTACATGGTCAAACTTTACTCACTTTGTTTGCTCAATTTTACTAGTTATTTCATAAAATAATATAGTCTTGTCACCTCTAGTTTTGTAGAACTTTTCATGTAGTTTATTACTATATAAATTTTATTTTAAATTTTTACTTCTATAATCAATTAAATTGAATTGAAAATAGAGTCGGTCAAGCCTCGTAACGCGTAATAAAGACGGAGGGAGTATTATTATTATTACAACTTTTTTTAATTACGTAGTACAACTTTTATGTTCATAACTATTTATTTCATTTTTGCATCTCACTATATTCTATGATTCACATTCATTCTTCCAGTTTCTTCAATTTTTTAATATGAATAATACCGTTTTTTTGTATAGTAATCTACATTAAAAATTAGGAAACTATTTAAAAAATTATGGATAAATAGTTATATAGAATATTTTTTAATCTAAATTTATATAAGGTAAATTACATTTAAGGGCCTGGCAGAGTAATATTATGAAACCAAGAGAAAACTACATTTTGAAAAAGAAAAAATGACCCAAGAAGTGTAATATTTATGCTAATTTTATATTCTAATTATTTTTTCAAACTAGATTTTTATATATGAAAAAATAATACTCGTAATATTTTTTTATCTTAAAGACAATCATTAAGATAACGTGATAACACCACCAACAACAAAAAAAACAACAATAATAATAAGGGCAAGGTTCCCATGACATTGGGAACCAATGTCATGGGATGACCCGGAGGCGCTCCGGTGCCACATTCGTAAAATTGACGGTTCCTAACCCCCTAACCTCCCCGGTAAACCCCCACCCCGCCCCGACCCGAACGCACCCCCACCCCCTTCAATTGCACCCCACAAGTTGATTTTGACTTTGGAGTCAAAATTTGACTCCAAAGTCAAAATCAACTTGTGGGGTGCAATTGAAGGGGATGGGGGTGCGTTCGGATTGGGGCGGGTGGAGGGGTTAGAGGGGTAGGAACCGTCAATTTTACGAACAGAACACCGGAGCGCCCCGGGTCATCCCATGACATTGGTTCCCAATGTCATGGGAACCAAGGTGTAATAATAATAATAATAATAATAATAATAATATTAATAATAATAATAATAACAACAACAACAACAACAAGAATCAGAATGAGAATAATATAAAACCACACATAATTTTTTTAAAAAAGTTTTTTAAGATTTTTCCATTTTTCTAGTTTTTTCTGTTTTTTTAATTTTTTTCAGTTTTTCCAATTTCTTCCGGTTCCTTCCAGTTTCTTCCAATTTCTTCGAACATCCAGCTCTTTTTTTCCAGTTCTAAAGAACAGGCCCTTAGTAAAGGTTCTTGTCTAAAGTATGGCTACTACAAAATCGGGCTTTAGCATCATTTTTTTTCTTTTTTCTCTTTCCAGTTTTCCAGGCTTGAATTGTCCTGTCCACCGATGAAGTTATGATGTAGATGTCTTTACTCTTTTGGATGATAACTTACACTGGTTACCTGAAAAAAATAAAAATCAGGGATCACAATCAAACAAATCATAAGAAGAGGTAAATTTTGAGTCCTAAACAAATGCAATTATAACTACACAAGGCAGTATCATTGGGCATAGGAATAAAACCAAGGGCAAACAGTTATCCACACTTGGTATTACGTTGCAATCAGAGAAAATAAATTGCAGAGATACCAGTAACAATTAGTCTACAATAATGTTCATCTGTATTATGTGTGTGTGTGTGTGTATACATATATATACACACACACATAGTGCATTAATAAGAGGGAACATCACAAGTATAGTAATCTCATGGACTGATATAGTGAGACATGTTCAGATACTTCATAGAAAAATTTACTATAGATGAATGGGTTTTAAAACTGGATGTTACAGATGCACCGACTAGATCCCAGGATTATAACCATCTGCTTTGCCTTGTCGCCTTGGTAAAGCTAGTTTATATTAATTTGATCCCTGGAATTGATATATTTGGAAAACTCAAAAAATAAACCATTATACTGTGCATGATCAGTATAATAAAAACATGTAGACTTACAATTAGAAAGTCTCTGTCTATAATGTTCCAACCTAGAGTCTCCATAGCATCTACCTAAGAGTAAAAAATAAAAAAATTTCAGTCAAAAGAAATAGGAGATTAAGTATAAATTCTCAAAAGCCTAGAAAATAAGTTCTCCATAACTTGATACTTTAATAGTCTAGAAAATGAAAAACCTAAGTGATACTAGAAATCAAGTTTAAATTCTTAAAAGCTAAGTGATACTTTGATAATGACCTTAGCAGCAGTGAACATACCCATATGCTTGTAGGAAAGACCTAATGCCTGAAAAGGAATAAATGAAACAATGAAGCTTGATCACTTGGTACACTGGAACACACTAGAAGAAAAATATAATGAAAAGGAGAAGAGTAAAAACAACATCCTAGAAATAAGTACATGTGGGATAACCTCTTAGAGCATGCTGAATACTGGGTATTGCATCAACCGATTTTGTTGGTGGACCTGAAAGAAAGAAATGAGGAAGAGACTGGAATTTGATTAGGCAAACAGACAAAATCAATATTCACCAGAAGGTAACCATTCTTGCTTTTAAAGAAAAATTTAAAACAAGATTTTGAAAAGCAAAATAAAAATGGCTTGCATTTTGATGTTGGGGCAGTTTAAAAAATTAATTTAAATGATTAGTATAAGCATGACTTATTTATTTCTTTATAAAATGCAAATCATATGCTCAACAATAAACATAGGCTTCCACACCTTCATTTGGATCCATGCTCACTCTCTCACTATATTTTGGAGTCATCTGGTCAGTTTGGTTCATGCCTTAGATTCAGAGCAGTCTCCCAAAAAAAAAGACTCACACTAGCAGTAACTAATTCAAAATTTTTGTATGAATAACGGACTAGAAATTCGAAATTTTTGATTGAACAAACTTATACAGAGTATAAATTATCACTCTTAAGCAAGGGTTCAGAATCATTAGTAGGAGTTACTCTCATACTCTGTATCAATTAAAAACTAGAACATAAATGTAGTGCCATATTGGGTTCAAAACAGAAATGAAATCAGTGGTTTCTCAGGATTACAGAGTGTTTAAGATTTGTTCAAGCCCAAAATATAAACAATCCTACTAAAAATGGACACTAAGAAGGAAATCAATACATAAACGAAGAGGAAACTGAAAAATCGAAACAAAACAATCATACCCTTGAAAAACTCTTGTAAGGTGGCCGGATTTGACTTCGTTTTTGTCGCTCACCGTCGTCGGATTCTCACATCTACTCGCTAATTTCCATCACGATCGGAGATCCAAGGTCCAGACCTAGGGTTAAAAACCCCGGCCATCCCCTGCATCGTCTCCCTCCCGGTTCTCGCATCAGAAGGAGATGAAGAATTGGTGACTGAAGGATGAGAGAAATGATTTATGGTTGTTAAAGAATGGTTCTTAAAACTTCAAATAAATCGTTTGTAAATGATTTATGGACGTTAAAACCTTTTTATGAAGCTAGTTTAAAGCTTAGAAACTTAAATAGTGTTTTGAGAAAAATGGGTCGAAAGTTGAAAATGATGAATAGTGACGTGTGGTTCTCTTTGCGCGTATGCAGTAATTACATACCGTTTAACGGTACGAAGGTACTGTGTCACGGTACCGAGATACCGTATCAAGGTACCGAGGTACCGTATCAAGGTACCGAGGTACCGTAAGACTGCAATTGGTCTTGAACGGTACGGTCGAGCATTCAGACTCTACGGTTTCTCGTTGTGAACATTTTTAAGACGAAAATGCTATTTTTGAAGATGTAAAATCTTATTTTTGATACCATTTGATTACAATCAATATGGAAATGATTTTTATAATTAAATATGATGTTTTTGACAAATAAAGAATCTTGTGTGATGCATGACGGTTAGCTAGGGTGTTAACACCCAAAGCTAGGCCGCTATTTGTTATTGAATATTACTCCCTCCGTCCGGAATTAAACTTCCCAGTTTGACTTTTTCTCATTTTTAGTGGAAGTTGACTATATGTGTAATTTGTCCAAAATGCCCCTTGCCTTCATGTCCCACGCCATAGTCCAGCAGCCGCCACCCCTTGTTCTACCGACCTTTGACAGCCCCCACCACTGTCCACCACCACTTGCCCCACCTTTGCCTCTGCCCTATTGCCGCCACCGTCAGCCCCTCCTTCGTCGTCATCTTCGTCGCCCTATCCTAAAATCTTAGATCTAAAAAATTGAAACAAGGAGAAGAAATATCTCAACCTTACCGTCGCCATGTCTGAGAATAAAAGAAAAGGGAGGAGAAAGAATAAGGGTGGAGATAGAGGATGAGAAAAAATAAGAAGAAGATACATGAAGAGATTAGCCACCGAAGATCTCACAGATCTGTGAGACAAAGAATCAAAAGAAAGAAGAAGATGATGAAAAAGAAGAAGAAGAAAGTCAAGGAGTAGATCCAATCGGGAGAAAAAGGACGAGAAATGAGAGAGAGAGAGAGAGAGAGGGGATGAAGAAGACTGACGATGAAGAGGAAGGATGAAGATTGGGAGAAATTGGAGAAGTACGGGGTAGATAAGAAGAAAAAAAGGAGTGGTTGCTAGAGAAGGGTGTTTATGGAAGAATTAAAAAAAAGTAGAGTGGGAAGATTAATTTCAGACGGAAAAAAAAAGTAAAATGGGAAGATTATTTCCAGACGGAGGGAGTATGATGATTATTACTAATTGATGACTATAATGATGATTATTGATTGATGATTATGATGATTAAACCTTGATGAATTGTAACACCCAACTCGCGTAACCCGAACCGAGGAGTTAACGAATCGAGTTGCTACTAAGTTGATATTCACAACACAACAATTTAGATAAATTAACTCAAAAACATCTAGATACCTAGTTAATTACGAAAAGTTCAGAGTAAAGTCCATCAGGTGTGGTAGTCTCAAAATAACATTTTAAAATAGATGTTTAACCCAAATAATTAATTAATGCAACAATTAGATGTCCATAATAAAAATGGTGACATCATCCACGTTGTCACGCGTCAACGTACTCCAGGCTGGCCCTCACGATTCAAATCCCTACCTGCGTGCAGTAAAAGACAACAAGACTACACGCTCAGCTGAAAGCTGAGTAGAGAAATATCTAACGCTAGAATTAATTTCACAGATAGTATCACATTTATATAATCAGCAACATCAGTGAACAATCAACATTTATTTTCATATACAAGGATCCAATAGTTCCAATTCATTTATTCCCAAAGGGCTATTTCTGTCTCTACAACACTAAGGCTAAATTCAACAGACTAGAGTTACGGACACTCGAGCGGATCCCTCGAGGCCGATGCTCGAACAAGCCCAAAGAGAATCCTCAATGGGCGGGTTGGAGTCTCTACCGAAGAATCCCTTTGGTAGAACAGTGACTCCCGTACGTACGTTTTGAACCCTGGACCACTGGATATGCAAACATGCTCCACAAGGCCCGAACCTAACAACAGTCCTATCAGTGATTTAACTATCCAATTCAGGTCAGATCCGCCTAGGTATACTAGGTGACCGTTTTCAAAAGAGTTCTCAAGTGATAACAATCACTTAAACATTTTCATAAACAGAACAACACACTCAGCGGCCTATCGAAAGAATCACTTCTCGCCGATTATCGTCATACTCAAACAACAAGATTTAGCCCAACAATATTAAAATAACTTACCTGTGTCACGAACTCGGGAGTCGGGACTAAGGACTTATCCTCAGGCATGCTGCACCCGCCGGAACAGTATCAATTACCACCGGATCAGCCCAACAACCCGCCAAACCGACCTAGCAGCCAGACCCATTGCCCATTTGGGCAGCCCCATATTGCCGGCCCAAACCACCGACCCCTAAAGCCCAAATAGCCGGCCCGGGCAGCCCCGCCAACCGGCCCGAACTGCTGCCCAGCAGCCCCACCGTCCGGCCCGAGATGGCTGGCCCGACAGCCCCACCGGTCGGCCCACAACAGCCCCAATTGAAACCCAATTACCCTAACCAAACCCAACTTGACCTAATTAGACCCAAGCGACCCAATTGGAGCAATTGAGTCCAAATCGGATCAATTGGGTCCAAATTGGACTCAACCAATCCGTCCACAGCCCCTGCCGGCGGCCCACCGCCGTGACTCGCCGGAGTTTGGCCGGAGATTCCTTCCCAAGTCAACCCACAACCAATTCAACATTCAATTTAGCAATTCCAACAATCAATTCGCACAAATTCACCATCAATCGCAAGATTAATACAAACAAGATCTTAATCTACAAGTCAACGCTAACGATAGATATTTGAACAACTAATCACCTCGAAATTGAAGAATTGAAATTCGAGTTGGGGGAGAGGGGTGAAAAAAAATGAACGGAAGAGAGAGAGATCCTAGTCTACTAACCCCTACCTATTTAATACTCCCTAAATAGATTACAATTTTTTTTCAATCCTCACGATAACTTTTGTTTGTTTACGCGATTTTATTAAATATTTGATAAAACAAAATATTCTTGTCACCACTTATTTGGTAGAACTTTTTACATTGTTTTTTAATATGTAATTTTTATATCTTATTGATATACCAATTTGTAAATAAAATGATTTCAAAAAATAGAAAATTGGGGGAGAGGGGTGTCACTGTTGCTGCCAACGCACGGCCACCGCTCCTGTCGCCGTTCGGAGGGAGACGGCGCTGCTCTGGTATCCGGCGAAGTCACGAACCAGCGAAGGGAAACCCGGCTGAGGACGATGAACAGCAAACGAAAGAGAGAGACAGAGACTCTGCAAGAAAGTCGTCGCCGACGACGTCCCCGGCGGAGCTCTCAGCGGCTGTTGGCTGACCGGACAGTGAAGGGAAGACGAGCAGAGGTGGGGTGAAAAAAAATGAACGGAAGAGAGAGAGATCCAAGTCTAGTAACCCCTACGTATTTAATACTCCCTAAATAGATTACAATTTTTTTTAATCATCTCGATAACTTTTGTTTGTTTACGCGATTTCATTAAATATTTGATAAAACAAAATATTCTTGTCACTTCTTATTTGGTAGAACTTTTTACGTAGTTTTTTAATATGTAATTTTTATATCTTATTGATATACCAATTTGTAAATAAAATGATTTCAAAAATAGAAAATTTTACTCCGTAACCCGCAATTTGTAATCAAATTGGAGACGGAGGGAGTATAAAAATTAAATAGATTTTAGGTTCCAGTTTACACTTCCTAGCCAGTTAGGATAGATTTAAGCACAATTACCTCATTCGGCAGTCGTATCTTGGGCTCAGTAAGTCCGATTCTCAATCCGTTTGCGTGGTCGGGTTCAGAACAATGAGCCCTACAATGTAGGCAAACTCTCATATTAAATACAAAAACCAGAAAATAAATCTTCGTATTGATTGGCTCATTAATTAATTAATTATATAAATTAATTAAAAATACTAAGGCGGGTTTCGGGGCGTTACATAAATATTCTGATTAAAATGCTAATCATGAATGATTAAATCATAATGAACATATTGATGATTGTGAAAATAATATGTATTGTTAACTGTATTTAGATATACCCATATTAATGTTGATTAAAATCTGATCTGATTAGATCTGGTGTAATAAAACTTAAATTTGATTTAAATTAAACTTTTGTAGAAAAACTAGATTGATGTTGGAAGAAATTGGAAAAATTTGAAAACAGTTAAAAAATATTGTAAAAAATAAAGTACAAAAAACCACTTAATTAAATAAGAGTAAATTCTATAAACAGTCCTTTAAAATTAGAAGTTATTTCATATATTTTCCTTTATATTCAATTATTAGTTTCGCGGTCCTTCATAAATGTGTGTCATTCCACATATAGTCCTTCCATCTGTCTGAAGTTTGGCTTCTTGGCATTAAAATGAGGGATAAAAATTACTCCCTGGCCTCATTCACAATAGTTATTTCACCTTGGGCCTTCATTTACGCCTAACGTTGTAAACGAACTGAATGAATCGAATATTCATGAATAATTTTCGTCTTCTCTAAGATAAGGTGATATTCAAATTCAAATTTTATTTGAGTATTTTTTTAAGTTTAGTACTTGGTTTTTTTAATATATTAAACATATTTAGTTCATTTAAATTTTTAATTCGTTTAAATATATTCGGTTCATTCAAAAATATTCGACTCATTTAGATTAAAAATATATTATAACCATTTAAATTATTCATTAGTTATTACAAAAAAATTAAAATTATATTTACATATCGAAAATGAAATTATAAACCGTAAGGTTGCTTTTTGAGGGCAAGTTGAGCCTCTTTTTCTTTGCGCCTTTGCTCAAGCTTCTCTCACCGCTATGGTTTTTTCTTTAACCCGAAGCCTCTCCGCTTGCATCTCCGCAAAGGCAGACAACAAAGTGGGGAGGTGCTCAAACCCTTGAAGTAAGGGTTCGTGTTCGGGAGCCATGCGCTAGGACCCTTCTCTTTTTCGGGCACGATTCCTTCCGATGGGTCGCTCCGGCTCCGTTGGTGTAGGTATGTATGTCGTCATTATCGTCACTCATACTCGGCATCCAACGCGCATCAGACATACTGGGACTATGGTCGCCGAATTTTGACATTTTGCTTCACTTAGAACGTTCGTGGAAGATGTCCCACGCTCTAAGATGCGGAAATGAATAAGAAAATTGCGTTTGAAATTTTACAAGCGTTTGCTGCAACACGTCTTGATCTCTCTAACCGCTTGCACCGTTCACATAAATGTTGTTGTAGATACCGCTAAATTTTTGAATTTTTTATTCATATTGCGGTACTAGGAAGATACAGAGTGAACGAGGTGGTACGGCTCTGATGCGTGCATCAACTCATGGAATTTTTCGGTCACTTTAGCCCAAAACCCATCACTCGCCTGAGCATTTCCTTACACGAGTTAAAAATTACTTCGTTAAGAAAACAAATATCAAAAAATTATCGGAGCACTTAAGAAAAAACCTTATGAAAAAATATATATATAAACTTAAGAAAGTATAAAAAAAATATAAAAGCACCTCTTACCGGATCGGTGAAAATGTTAACCCAAGCTCTGGCTAACGCTTCCTCTTTGGTACATGTCCAACTTTTCAAAGCACTTCGAGTTGTGCTCGTTTCACCTTCACGTTTTACCTTCCTTTTTTGATTTTTTAGGAGGTTGAGTTTCAGGCATAACCTCATCGATACCCGCATCGATATCGAAAGGGAAGTCATGTGACGGATTCGTTTTGTGCAGTGGCGGCTTGACAGTGGTCTGGACAGTTGGCCAATATTGGTTCTGGAATTGTTTCCAATGCATTTGTTGGCATTCTTGAAGTTGTTAGAGTTCGAAAGATGTCGGTCTTTGAGAGTATGCCACAAATAAAGGAAATGGACAATCGGAAGAAGACACTGGTGGTCGGAATGGATCCATTACACTCAAATATATAAAAAAATCTTTTAAAAAAATTACTATACCTCAAACGAGTGGATGGGAATTGTATGAGAAATATGAGGTGAGTTTGTGTTTAAATAATGAAAATTTTGAAACTTTTTGAATTTTAAAATTCTCCAGCAGTTAGCTTTCAAAAAATAAATAAATAAAACCCGAACATTAGGCAAAGAGAAAAACGGAAGGGGAACCCTGCCCTTCCTGTTCCCGTGGGGAGGGGGGGTGTTCCCGTTGCTTCCTGTCGCCACTTCCCATGGGCGTACCACACGGTCTTATGAAGGACTGCAAAAATAATAATTGATTATGAAGGACTAAATATTGAAAACCCCCAATTTAAAAAAACTATTTACAGAATTTACTTATTAAATAATCACTCAAATAAATATATAAGAAAACTAATTTGGGATCAGACTCATACTTATGAAGTTTTGACCCCAGTCAAAATTGAAAAAAAAGATGTTGAATTGGCTAGTTTTTTGTGCGTACCAATTGAAGTTTTATAAAAAATAAAAAATAAATCAACTGCTTTATCAGAATGGCTGGTAATACCACTTAAGGGTGGATAGACCGTCCACCCAGTTCTGCTACTCACTTCTACTAAAGCTGGTCATCACAAAGCCTACATGTCTTCGATTCCTTTCAATCCAAATGAGTTGAACCTAGTTCAACGAATCTTCAAAGCGACTGAATGAGTTTCACATAGTGAAACGAAATGAGTTGAACATATATAGTGAAACAAATTTCTGTTCTCTATCCTCTGCTCCTCGCTTTTTTTAATGCAGTTCGGGATAGAACGATGTTACTTTCGTTTGCGTTTGAGGTCGAATGTTAGAACTTTAGATATATGACATTAGTTTATATTTATCGTATGTACATACT
This sequence comes from Cuscuta australis, assembly GCA_003260385.1. NCBI lineage: Eukaryota > Viridiplantae > Streptophyta > Magnoliopsida > Solanales > Convolvulaceae > Cuscuta > Cuscuta australis. Next base: position 625,845 of record NQVE01000129.1, on the reverse strand, counting down.
TTTTTTAATTGGTGTTGGAAGAAAATAGAAGAAATTGAAAGAAGTTTGAAAAAGTTGGAAGCAGTTGAAAAAGTTCGAAGTTAATTTTTACAATCTAAATAAACAAATCCTTGGATTGGCTCATGACACTAGGCTCTAATAGAAGCTTGCACTATAGTCTCATTTATTACGCGATTGTTTGGGAATAACGTTAAAGATTAGTGTTACCATTTTAGATAAAATTTTAATAGTGTAAATTAATTTTGAAATTGCTAACGTTAAACGCTACACGTAAATAAACTTTTCAAAGCTCTAATGTTAATCTCTAACGTTATTCTCAAATATAAGTCTAACTGGACAACAATATAAAAAATCCCCTACTTGCAACATTAAAAATCATCATTTTAGAGATGTGTGCGTGCTTGGGAATTTGGGATATAATATTGATTAATGTGTGTTTGGTTGGGGATGATCTTTCAATTCAATTTATATATATTGTGATGAAATTCAGAAATAAATTTAAATATTGAAAAACTACATTCAAAAAATTAAAAAAAAAAAACTTGGTGGCGTTGCACTTGTTTAGCAATGGACAGGGGAAGGGGAGCGAGGGAGCCCCGACAGGTGATCCGAACCCATTCATCTCTTAGGACTAATTCGTTTTGGAAAAACCCGTCGTCGTTTTGGTCGGTTGCCGTCTTCTTCTCTCTACTCCGACCGTCCCCCGCCGTACTCAAAACCAAAAGTGCAGTCTCCGGGGTCCCACGCGCCGAAATTTCTGATCCTCTTTCACATTTGCAACCGTGGCAGCTTATTAGCGTTTTACTCGTTAATTATTATTCCCTGGCCGGTGGGCCCACGGAGGTCAACAACCCGCTTTGACTCCCCTCCCGCGTAAATCCTATTCTGAAACCCCACGCGACACCGCGTCCCCATCTACGCGCTTCCGTCCCCCACCCAGCTGCACACACACATATATATAATGTTCAAATTCCTCCTCCGTTCACATTCACACCATTTCTTCTTCGTCTCTGATTAATCAAAGATTTCTACACAGAAAATTTCGAGCTTATTTAATGGAAATCTCTGCTTTCCCTCACCCCATCTCCGACGACTTCTTCCTAGTTAATCCCATCGGATTCTTCCACGATTCTGACCTCTCCGGCAGCTTCCCGCAACCCGTGTCCAAGAAGATCAAACCCATTGATCCAATCGAAGAGATTCTCAGCTGTTTCGTGCTCTCCGATTACAGAATGCCGGATACAGAGCATATTCCGGCGTGCTCCGGTGAGGATGCGGTGTTTCCCGGTGGTCAATCTTCACCGGAGATAGTGATGAATGAGAACAGGAAGCGCAGCCGCGGTGGGTCTGAGGATGTTGCGACCTCCAGCGGAAGTGCGCCGCAGCAAGGCAACCGGAGGTTGTGGGTGAAGGAGCGGTCGACGGCGTGGTGGGAGCAGTGCAACAGTCCGGAGTTCCCGGAGGCGGAGTTCCAGCGAGCGTTTCGGATGAGCCGAGCCACTTTCGACTTCATCTGCGACCAGCTCGAGCCGGCGGTGACGAAGAAGGACACCACCCTCCGCCTCGCCATCCCGGTCCGCCACCGCGTGGCGGTCTGCATTTGGCGGCTAGCCACCGGCGAACCTCTCCGGGAGGTCTCGAAGAGGTTCGGGCTGGGCATCTCCACCTGCCACAAGCTCGTCCTCGAAGTGTCAGCGGCAATCCGGACCGTTCTCATGCCGAAATTCCTCCGGTGGCCGGAAGAACAGGGCATAGCGAACATCAAACGCGAATTCGAACTCCTCACCGGAATCCCAAACCTCGCCGGAGCAATGTACACCACCCACATTCCGATCGTCGCCCCGAAACTCTCGGCCTCGGACTACTTCAACCAGCGCCTCACGGAGAGGAACCAAAAGCCGTCGTACACCGTCACAGTCCAAGGCGTCGTTGACTCCGCCGGAATCTTCACCGACGTCTGCATCGGGTGGCCGGGATCCATGGCGGACGACAAAATCCTCGCAAAATCCGCTTTTTACGAGCGGGCAAACAGGGGACTCTTGAAAGACCTCTGGGTCGTCGGGAATTCAGGGCATCCGTTAACAGACGGGATCCTAGTGCCATACACTCACCGCAATCTGACGTGGGCGCAGCACGGGTTCAACGAGAGAATCTCCGGCGCGGAGGCGGTGGCGAAGGAGGCGTTCATGCGGCTGAAGGCGCGGTGGAGCTGCCTGCAGAGGAGGACGGAGGCGAAACTGCAGGACTTGCCGGTGGTTTTGGGGGCCTGCTGCGTCCTGCACAACATCTGCGAGATGAGAGGGGAAGAATTGCGGCCGGAGTTAAGGTTCGATCTGTACGATGACGAGGTTGTCCCGGAAAATCCGGTTCTGTCGGCCGCCGCAATGCACTCCCGGGATCAGATTGCCCATAAGCTTCTCCATCAAATTGTATAGAATTTGTTCCCAATCTATATGGAGTTGAGAGATTTAGGGATTGATTTTTTTTTAAATAAAAGGAAATTATATTATTGATAGTAAATTGAAATGTCTCTAGATGTTGTTTTAGATTAATTTAGAACATGCCAGCGTTTCAAAAATTAAAAAAAATCACATGTCAAATTGAAATGAAATACGGAGTATAAAAAACTGGAAAAAAAAAACAAAACTAAAGCTTTGTTTGGTAACAACGTTTTCGATTAGCGTTAGCGTTTTGGATAAAAATTTAACGGTGCAGATTAATTCTGAAAACGCTAACGCTAAAGGCTACCGTCGGATAGCTTTTTCAAAACTCTAACGCTGATGCCAAACAGGGCCTAAATCCTATCCTTCTATTTACAGTAGCAGCCGGAAAAAAGGTTGTAACTACTCCCGCTCAATTGCGAAATTCTCTACAAAAACTCGAGTAATGTACATCCGAAGTTTAGCATCAATTTATTCATTTTTGTGCTAATTAATTCGCGTATATTTTCTTAATTTTTATTCACAAATAGTAAATTGAGGTGAAAATTCTGGTACAAATTCTTATTTTCAAGCGCTTTCGGGGCAGGGAAACATCGGAGAAGAAGTTGATGAACCAAGGACCATGAGACTGCAAAGGTCAACCTATTTTAGGTTGTTGTCAAACTTTTAGCAACAATACTTCTCTATTTTTGTGTAGAAATAGCAATAATTTGTTCGAATTGAGTATTTTATGAGTTCTACAGGGCTTCTATGAGTTCTATCTTCAATAGTCCCATTTTTTTTTAGTATTTTAAGACATCTTCATTGTTTGTCAGTAGTATTAAAAAGAGAAATTTACCTAAATAGGAATAAAACATAATGACTTTCCCAAAATAGGACCATATGTTTTTATTTCCCAATGTAGGACCTTTGGTCATTAACAAGTAGTCATTATTCAACTAAATGTCCATCATTACTGGACATTATTCCTTCCACCAAGTCATTATTAAGTCCTATTTAGGGAATAAAAAAGTTTAAGTCCTACATTAGGAAAGTCATTATGTTTTAATCATATTTAGTGCAAATTTTACTATTAAAAATGCTCGAGCAAAACAAAATCTTATCGAAATTTACTAACTTCCATTATCGCAATTTATATAAATGTAATATTGTAACCACCAAGTCAAGTAAATGGCCATGTTCAAGCTAAACAAACTTATTAAATGCAATGTAACATGTTCTTGCTATATTATAAAATAGTTTTCGAAATGAATTGTATGTAGAATATTCCAATTTAACTTTCAAGCACGTGTTTCTCAACTTGAACATGTATCATTCATTTATTCGGATCATTGTCTTTTGGAAAAATTGTGTGCTTGAGAGCGTTAGTACAAATTTGGTTCTCATTATACATTTCCGGATGAGAATATATCAGTTCAATATTGGGACATTTAAATATGGAAAGATAACTCTTATGTGGTAGATAGAATAATTTTACTTGACAATACTCTTTATGTCGATAAAATTTTTTGAAATGAGAGAGTGTATGAGATTTATATGGAGTATATTTAATTCCAATTTAACTTTACATGTAGAATATTCTCATACGGGGCATTTTTAATTTGAAATGAATTAAATACCGTGCAACGCACGGGTAAAATCTAGTATTAAAAAATCGAAAAGTTGTGAGTGGAAGCACGCGTGGTCTAATTCTTTATTTGATTTTTTTTTTAAATTTTAAAATTCAAAACAAGGAAAGGATCAATTGCCAATTCACATATTTTTATGTAAAACCAAATCGAAGTACCGAGTATTTCTCAATTTGGGATAAAACCGAACTGAAAAAGTCAAACTCGGTTATTTAGATTAAGAGTTAAACAAGATATCCCTCAAAAAAGAAAAAGTGAAACCATATATGAACACTGTTGGGGAAATTAATGATAACTTGGATGAATCGAGAGTTGTGTAAACACTTTCAGATTGAATATTTTGGTTGTTCACTCCAAAATTCAATCGGATAAAACTCGAAAGTATCAAGAACGAAATATGAGAATTGCTGTGTCTAAAACCGAACGAAATTCGACCATGCCCAGGGGGATTTTATAGACTAGGGGTGAGAAGGAGAAGACACCATTCGCGGCTATTACCCAAAGCACGCAACTCTTCGCGCGGAAGTTTCTTCTTCAAAGGCTGCCGCCCCTTGAACCCTGCTCGGGGGCGCTGCCCCCGAACCCCCGCCAAGGGGGCGCTGCCCCCTTGGAACCCCCGGTGTAACGGGTTTTATATCGTAACAAACTCAATGAAGCGTGCACTCCGCACCACCAAACTTCTTTGATGATTATTAAGATACCATTGGTCGTAGTTTTTCCAATTACACTAAAATATATAACAAACACAACTTAGTGTCATTAAGAAACATGAAATCATATAGCTGAGAAAAGAAACAAATTTATGAGTATTTTCTACAGTTGTGTGCTGACAATTATATTGGCACAAAGATTGTCATAACTTTATACCAAGCAAACAATACAATGCTGCCCATAAGAATCATACCCACCCCATTGTTTTTTCCTGCCTTCTTCATAAAGCCACATCTCATTCCAAGGTTCATTATTGTATTTCAAAGTGAAGTGAGCCGAGATCCAACGGCTGAGAAGTAAGAGGAAAGATCGATGTCGAGAATGTCGTGCTTGTGGATGAATGGGTGCCTCTGTGTATCATATGGACAATGTAATGCTTAGTGAGTTAAAAACTATGTGTTGGAGGTCATGAATGGATGAAGACAAAGGTAAATTGACATCAAAGAGTAGAGAGTAATTCGAATACCATTAATTCGTTTGCCGAGAGTCTTTTCTTCGGATCCTTCTGCACACTAAATTATGTACACAATCATGAGCAACTAAAGCATCTATTATTGACGCACAACGGTTCTTTTGGTATTGGATTCCAAAGTCATATTATGACATTGAGGCTTTACGGTGCTTTGTTGGGCCTGAAAGTAGTTTCTATAGCATATCGGCGAAATGGAAAGGGGGGGTAGAGGCTGGGTTTTTTTTTGGGGAGGGTGGGGGTCAGGAGATGGGAACGACTGCCGGGCCCAAAGGAGCACCGTAGGGTCATCAAATGGATTTATGTCATATTATGACTCATTGGACTCCAATGTCAAAAGAAAGAAACCATAGCTATAAACTTGAAAGAGTAGTATTGGCCAGTTCATGTGACATTGAGTATATGTATATAACAATATACTCAATGTATATTGTTATACATTGAGTATATTACAAAAATCTTCCAAAATAGCTCATTTGCTTTGCTCCCCAACCAAACACATCACTCATAAACTTTCCTCATCTTCGGAGAGAAATTCCAAAAAAAAGAATGTTAGCACATACCATGAGGAGATAAAAGAACAGAACTCTGGAGAGAATTGATCAGGAGATGCACGAGGCTCGGGTTGATCAACTATCGTTGACATAAGTTCGTAAATAGTCCACCCCTCTCCCGGTTGGGGAGGGCAATATGGGAAATCACCAGTTGCACACTCAAGTAAAACCAATCCTAGGCTCCATATGTCGCTGCTATACCCGTGGCTGCTTCCGACAATCCTCTCTGGCTGTGCCCATAAACACTTGTTGCATTAAATTGCCGGGGTAGACTTGGATATAGAACATTAAATGCACATCTAAGCAAAATGGATCATGAAGCCTAGGTATGCGGGACAGATGAATTTATATATGTGAAATGAAAGCGAGTGAGAAGCAAAATTCCATCTTACATTTTGCATTCACAAATCTGATTGCCGAAGCACTAACATATGCTCCCTCAGTCCCATAAAACAGTCATATTTCACAAAGGTGCAATATATTTTAATTTAATAAGGTAGAACTACTAAAGATTGCCTTACGGAGTATATAACTATATTTTGAAATTTCTTTTGTTTAACTATATCTAACCCGCTCAACTTGTTTGGGACACTTTTTTATAAAAACCCACTAAATATGATAAAAATTAGCTTATTTTGTTCAAATAAGACACTTTATGGGACTAAGGGTTCATTCGGCTTTGATTCTGCATTTTGTGAATTCTGATTTGCTCAAAATTAGTTGATTCAAGGGAATGAATCAAACAGTAGATTACTTTTTAAAATCAGATTCTGAGAAGCAGAATCAGCAACTGATTTTTCAGCATCTAAAACAAATGCAACACAACATATTATGGGATGAGAATTAAGGCTTCTTGCAAACTATACCAAATGAGCCTTAAAATAAATTCCAAACTGCTTTCTATTGTTTTTGGGGAGGGGGGGGAAGGGGGTCGTAGAGGAAGCAATTGTGCTTGCATAGACAAACAAAGGGCATGGACACTCTAGAAAGTATAGTATACTCACAGACATATAATTGTATGTGCCGACAAAGGTATTAGCGGCTCCGGATGTGTTTGCTAGTACTGCACTCACACCAAAATCGGTTATCTTAACATCACCTCTGTGATTCGTAAGCAAATTTGAAGGCTTCAAGTCCCGGTGAATGATATGTTTTTCATTATGAAGATACCACAATCCCTTGAGCACCTGCTTGATGTGGGAAAAAATGTTAAGGGAAGCACGCGTTTTGGATGATTGTTTCCATGGAATAAATTATTCACATGAAGAAAAACACTTCGGTCGCAAAAACAAGTTATGTATTTGACAAGAAAGCAGAAAATGTGTTTATAACAATGAAAAAGCATGTGGATGATTGTTTCAGAAAGGAAATTCGTGCTTTTTCAAAGAAGTATTTTAAGTAAGAAGTGCTTTTTCCAACCGATGTGTACATCTTGACCTGTTAGATCCCAATGGAGTTGGGATTGCACTGGGCTGTTGTTCTTACAAAAATGAGACAACAACACGCATATGATAAAATACTTGATATTACTCGGTCTTCACATCTAGAAAAATAGTGATACAAATAGCATGTTTGCTTTCCTCCTTCCTTTTCTACATCATGTATACCAAGTCCCTTGTATGTGTGCTTCGTGTGTTTGTGTTATTACTCTGTTTGTGCTTCTATCTTTACTTTGTTTCTGCTTTTGCATTTGAGTTGGAGGGTCTCTTGGAAATAACATCTCTAGTTCCTAGTAGGGGTAAGGTGTGCATTCACACACCCTCCCCTAACCTTACTCTTGTGGGATTTTACTGGGTTGGTTGTTGGATACCAAGTCCCTCAAATGGATGGATTGGTCATTAACAATTGTAATTAGCTCCCATATTTATGCACGGGATTCGAGAAGTTAGGAGAGTCATTCATATATATTCATGCACTCTGAGATAGCTCCATAGTTACATAGGCTAATTAGCTAATACTTTCTGATGTTCAAATAGACATGAAGTAACCATACGTGAGTGCAGTCAAAATTTACAAATTTACGGTCTACCTGCTTGCAGATAGCAGCAAGATAAACTTCAGGGATACTTTTGACTAATTTCAAGAAATCTGCAAGAGATCCACCATCCATGTACTCGAGGATAATGGAGATAGCGCCATTCTCAAAAAAGGATTGGTGGCATACAACAACATAAGGGCACTGTGAAGACTGATTAATTCTCAGTTCCTTTACAATAAGCCTCCGAACAGACTCGGCTATGTTCATTTGAATGACCTGAGTAGTGAGTACATATATTCACATCGAAATTGCAAGTCACTAGATGGTGGAAAAAAGAATGACAACAAAAAAAAGGCGAGTAAGGGAAGAATTCACAAGACTGTTTCCGTTAGACCCTAGATGCATTGCTACATTTACTACGCAAAACTTCACACAAAGTAAGATTGTAAGGGAAGTTTAAGGTTCCATTTTGACTTGGTAAACATATGCCCAAAGTTAAAACATTGTCAACAATGACACTTTTAGCTCCATTTGCATTGGACGGACACTATGGAAGTACCTTGAGAGCAAAAAATTGACCAGTCCACTTGTGTTGAACGAGCCGCACAACCCCACCATTTCCCTTTCCAATAACTTTGATTGACTCAAAGTCCGCTAAACTTAGCTGATTATCTTCTGCCGGGTGTATAACTGAAGACTATACAATACAACCAAGACAAATGATTGAGTAACTTCTACTATAGCTACCAGCAAACCAACAAAGTATTGGGGTTTTCTATCAGGAATCTAACCAGAAAAACATAACTAGTAGCATTGGTAAAAAAAATATGGCAAGCATATGCAAAGTATACCATGGTGGTGAATAATGTTCATTGATTATTTTATAGCTATGTGATCTCATCTTTTTGCTTATAATTCTTCTAGCATAACAGCGAAAACAAATGCTTTGGTAGTTCCACACAAAAATGGATATTGAGACTGAAAAGACCAAGTAAAAGATTTACGGAGTATAAAACTATTTCTTTAAAGCAATCATCGCGGATCAGTGTAATGGTTATAACAAGTTATCGCATTACTCTCGTTTCCTAGAGGCAACTCAATAAAGTAAAAACCAGTATTAGTAAGTGATGTTTCGCTCAGGTAATCTGAAATGAGCCTGGTCTTGCAATGAAGGTGATGTTAGATTTTCCAACATACCCATGTGTTCTATTTTACAATTCCAGCCAAACAGAAGAGGATAATCTTACATTCTCATAATCACAATCTGTTGCCCTAACAAACAGAATTGGATAAAAATGAAATCTTGAAAGCAAAATTGCAGAAGAAAAACAAAAAAAAAACATACAGTTTCAACTTGACCCTCGGAGACGATTCGAAGCCCGTCTTTGTTCACCAGAAGATCTCCATCCTTGAATGTTCCTGACTGAGTCCTACACAGCAAGAACAACAAGAAAAACCAGCAATCCCATCAAACAAGCAGTAAAACCTAACCCTAATGTATATACAGCGAGAGAGAGAGAGAGGAAAACTGGAAAAGAGAGGCATTACAGGAATTTGGAGAGATTGATTTCATCAGGAGGAAGGGAGATCTTGAGAGTTGAGGCAAAAGCTCCTTTCTTCATTAAAAATCCCCTTCTGGCAAATGGGTGTCTGGAATATTTTCCACTTGCGCAGAGAAATTCGTGAATCGTTCAATTCAATTCTCTCTCTGGATTTTCTGGTAGGTAAAAAAATTCGTGTCCGAATGGTTGATTGGTGATGGTAGAATGAAACATGCCGCCGACACAGCAGATGAGGAAGCTGTTTTTTGTTGACTAAAATTACCAGCTCACAATAACACCGAGTTTGACATCAATGACAATCATTGTTAAAATTATTGTTATTCTAACATTTTAACTCATTGGGCTTTCACAATGTCAAAAAAAATATTTAAAAAGTAAAAGTGTGTGTTGGAATTTATTTGGACAAAAGAAAAATTTATGTAAGTTACATGTAAGAATGAAAGAGTATAAACTTAATTTGACAAATAATGAAAAAAATTTGTCTCTTGTATATACAATGACTTCTTATGCATAATCGCTCTTCTTCTTTGTTATTGTCAGAAGTCAAATTGGCCTAAAAGCTTGTCTATTAATGAGCAACCTAGAGTCCTTGACTTCTATAGTATGTACACGATAATTTATACTCCCTCCGTCCCATAAAAAAGTTCCCGTTTTGACCATAAATTGGTCAAATTATTGCACACTTTGACCCTAAATTAAATATAATCTAAATAAAGAAATGCTAAAAAAATTTGAGATACCAAAACTAGATCCTAAAATGAATCCAATTATATAAAATTTATTTCATAATTCAATATACATTTCTCACAATTTGTAGTCAAAGCGTGTAAATATTTGACTAAATACTATTCAAAATGAGAATTTTTTTGTGGGACGGAGGGAGTACATTATCTTGATCAAGACTCAATGGTACTTTTAACAATCATAAACAATTTTTTATTGTGGTAAGTTATAACACATGTAGTTTGCTACTAATATATGTTCACTATCTCAAATTAATATTTTAAGATTAGTTTTATATATGTGTGTGTGTATGTGTGTGTCTATATATATATATATATATATATATATAAATGGGGCGGTTCAGGTGAGAATGCACCTTGGTGAAAGAAATAAGAATAAAATCTAGCCTTTAGATCTGATGCATCGTGCGGCTCATATTGCATTTTGCACTCAGATTTTGAGATAGTGCATTTTTAAAGGATTTTGAGGCATTTCGACATGATGCATTTTCAAATCATTTTGGTGCACCTAATTTTGATGCAATCATGACCCTTACATCTCATAATCTAAAGCATCGGATTCATTCTTATTTTTTTAATAAGATCGCATTCTCATTTGAACTAATATATATATATATATATATATATATAGATATATACATACATACATACATACATACATACATACATACATACATACATACATACATACATACATACATACATACATACATACATACATACATACATACATACATACATACATACATACATACATACATACATACATACATATATATATATATATATATATATATATATATACTTCCTCCGTTCAAAGAGATTATATTTTTTTTTTCTCTCCTCTCGATAACTTTTGTTTGTTTACGCGATTTCATTAAGTATTTGATAAAGTAAAATATTCATGTCATCTCTTGTTTTGCAAAACTTTTGACGTAGTTTTTTAATATGTAATTTTTATATCTTATTGATATACCAATTTGTAAATAAAATTATTTTAAAAAGTAGAAAATTTCATTTCGTAACCCGCAATTTGTAATCTATTTAGGGACGGAGGAAATGTGTATATATATATATATATATACACACACACACATACACGGAGTATATATTACTCTTTACTATCTAATACACTGTATGCTCTTTTTTGTTTTATCTTTGATTCATTCGAACTACTATTCAGATAGTTAAACTATTTTCTCTTTATTAGCATATAGAGTATATGACCATTTATGCCATTTATTCTTTTTGTATGATATAATTTTTTTATCTTATATTTTACACTAACATTTATTTGGTATTTAAAATTTATAAATACCGAATGATTGGGATCATCCCATGCGATCCCAGCGGGTTGATCGGGGCAAAAGTCGACCCCATGCTCGTCATTATCAGTGGAATGGCAGGAGTGCTTTCACTCGCAGCCTGGCTTGAAATAATGGTGTGGTTGCTCGAAGACATGATAATGGATATTTCGTGGGGATAAAGTTTTGACCTGGTCGAAAAATTTTACAAACCAGGTCCCACGGTCGGTGCCAAGAATGATGGTGTAAATATAGCTGGGTAGTTTGACCGGGTCTGACCTGGACAACTAACTCTACTCGTAGTAAATACACACAAGCAGAACACAAAGTATGAACTAGAACGGGTAAAACTTCTCAGTCCGAATTATACTTTTTACTCTGTCTCAAGAGTATACTTTTAGTGAGATAAAGATTCCATCCCCTCTATCCATTGCTAACATATTTATAGAGGAGGATATATGACCTTTCCATGTTCCCCTGTTCGGTATTTAAAATTTATTACAATTCAATTTTTTTTTTTAACAATATATTAATTTTTTTTAATTGTATTATACACTAACATTTATTGGGTATTTAAAATTTTTCAAAATTCATTTTTTTGGACAATATAATACATTTTGTTTTGTTTGTATTATTTGGTCAATTTAGACCGAGCAATAAGAGACGACTACAAGAGAAGAGAAGACCCATAACAGTCATATCTTCTTCCTTCCTTCCTTTCTTCCTTCCTTCCCTCAACACTCCATTTCACTGGAATTATTATAACGCTGACGGCCCCTCCTGATCCGAATCTCGTCAAACTCACAATTCCACAACAATTCATTATTATTCTCTCCTCCCACACGCAACAAGTAAGGATCTTCAGTTAACCCTAATTTTTGAAAAAAAGGGAAGAGAAATCTAACGCGATTTGTGTATTTACATGAATATAAATGTCTTTTCAGTTTTCAATCTTGATAACCAACCCCTTCGTGATTTCTATCCCCTGAATTTTGGCTGATTCTTTAGATTAATGTGGGGAATGTTCTTAGCTTGTGCTCCTTGTATTATGATCAATCATTTCATGTGGGTTGCGACAAGATTGGTTTGTGAGCTTATTCTTGAATTGGGTGTTCTTCATTCACTGCTATTTGACCATTTCTCCTGCTAGTTTCTTTCAATATGAATCTCATTTGGCTCGAGCTCGGGCGGGTGCTTCTTGGTGGTTCTTTTGCACAGACTTTATTAAAGCTTGATATTTCATATTTTTGTCCTAAAATGTCAAACTGATTAGTCCAATGGTTTCTTAATATCCTTATGGTATTTCTGATTCCGCTGATGTTAGATGGTTTTTGAACGGGGGGGGCCTCTTGGAGTCTTGGAAACGGCCTCTCTATCTCTGACTAGGGGTAAGGTCTGCATACGCACACCCTCCCAGACCCTACTTTTGATGGGATTTTACTGGGTTTGTTGTTGTCGTTGTTAGATGGGTTAACATGTCCTTGTAAAATGGTGTGCCCATTGGAGCCGGTCAATCTTTAAGTCCTTGAGCTCGTTGTCGGGACTTACCATGATCATATTTTGCTTTTGAGCTTAGTGAGCTCTTATTTGATAATAAAAGTTGGGTTCTATTATAGATGTTCAACATGATAATAGTAATAGTCCAATGCCTTTTATGTTTGTATATTTGGCTGGTGTGGAACATTCTTAGGCTTCGGATGGCCGATAATGATGGGGATTTTGTCCCGGGCGTAAGTGGGGCAAGCCTGGTTCCTACATTCTTTTTTAATATAAAACTTGTACTCTCATTTACACCCAGACATTGCAATGAGTTTGGTTTTCTTTAGTATTCTCCTTAGAATTAAAAGGAAATTGTTGGTAGACATTCTACATTTCTTCTTCTTTCGTCTTCTATAAGCATTTCTCTTTTGTGGCTGTGGAACTTCTCAAATTTTCAAGAAAAAAAGGAATCTTATCTTTAGCAATGGAATCTTTGATTTTTTTTGGTTCATGTGATGATAGTTAGGTCTTCTCAGGTCACTAGAGAATATTTGTTATCTTACTATGATATGGTATTCTTTAAATCCATTTATTAGAATTAATGGAACTTGAAGCATTTAGATGATATTCCTATATGACAATAGTTCAATGCCCTTAAACCGGTCACTATAATGTGCTTTTATAGTGATATTCCTATAGTATCATTTTGGCCTTAAATAAAAGGGTTATATTTTCTCGCATCGATCAAATGCTAAGGGTTTTTTTCCTCTTTCTTTTTTCAACATATTGCAGGTTATTGTAGAGGCACAGCAGCTGGGACTGCCTCAGCAAACTGGAAGCCACATCTCCAAAGAATTCTAAATGGATCCAAGTAGTTAAATTAATTCTTTGATGCTACATGTCCATCTCATTTTCATACTTGAGCTAACTAAAATACTCCCTCCGTCCCAAATTAATTTGTTTACTTTGACGCCAGGGAGAATAGGGAAAGTGTAGAAAAGACATTGAATAATAAAAAATGAGTGGTTAGATTTAGAAGAGACTAGAGAGAGAAGTATTTTGGACCGCAGATTCTTTCCTAAAAAACAAAAAGAGAAAAAGTGAGAAAATTATTTTGGGATGGATGAAAAAAGGGAAGTTTAGAAGACTTTTGTGTGACAGAGGGAGTATATTGCAGCGTTCTTCTTGTAGTGTTGCGATTTATTTACTTGTTTTCAACGATTGAGGTCATAAGAATGGTGTGTACTGTTACAAAAGATCATTTATATTTGTATATCGAGAACGTGTGAAAGTACTCAAGAGTTACTAGCAGCCTTACATTAGAGAATTGGATAGGAATAAAAATTTCGATATCCATAATTCACTATCAATTGAAAAGTATATATCTTCCCTGTTTCGATCTTTTCTCATAGAACTGGAAATAACAACGCATATTGAATATGAGTGATAAAAAAGACTGGGTACAAAGTGAGTGAAGTAAAGATATACCCCTCTGTTTCTTAAAACAAGTCATGTTCCCACCTGTTCTGTAACATTAGATCGTTTCTTGATAATGGATTCAAACTACATCTTCTGTAAACAGAATCTGCTCTTGAGGAAGGAGAAAGTAAAGATGGTGTTGAATTGGCAAGATCTGACAAGCATTTTGATCTTTTGAGGCCATCTGCTCGGTATTACTCATTGTTTAAAGGTAGTTTCTTGCTTTGGTTGTTAGAATAGATTAGTACCGCTATTATTTACCATGTTACATTCGAGAGAAAGGGCCTAATAGTCATATTTACTCCTTCCGTCCCAAAATAAACTTCAAACATTCTTTTTTATCCATCTCAAAATAAACTTCACACTTTTCTCACATTGTACAATTGGCTTCATACTCACTGAATATACTGTGAAGCATAGGGCAAGCAGCAAAAGCTGATGACCATAACAAGGGGAAGTATGCTCTGATACGAAATCTAGAAGACGGTCAAGCAAGTTTATATGATAAACCTCTTCCTTGCTTTGGTTGTGGGATTGGATGGTTTTCGTAAGAACTTCAAACCCCTCCTTAGTTGGTTCTTCTTTGCTCTAAGCCGAATTCAGTTTCTGACGTTTGATATCTTATTTGGTAGATTTCTTTCTGGAATTTTGTGTCCGTTTATGTGGTACTATGCCACAATACTCTATCTTTGCAACTACTACCGGAAGGATCCGAGAGAACGGGCAGGACTCGCTGCATCTGCAATAGCGGTAAGAATTCAAAGTTGTGTTTTATGAATGTTTCAGCTTCGGATAAACAACGGAATGAATCAAAATGGCACATTAGAACTTCCTTTTGGGAGTAAATGCAGCAATATATCAAAGGTCTAGAAATTTCCCAATATAGAAACATGCACATCTTTTTTTAAAAGACATGGAATAGTTTTCGGTTCAATTCAGTCTGCGACTTCTCAATTAGAACTACAACTAGAACTCGTTTTCAGTTCAAATAGGTTCGGTTCGTTTCAGTAAAATTTTGATCGATAATAATTTTTCGAACATCACTAATATCTTTCTTCTAATAAATGACAGGCAATGGGGTGTTCTGTTGTGTTGTTGATTGTAATAGTGATTCTCCTACTGTAACTTACTTTATCCATATACCAGCTGCTGCATAGGATTGAAGAACTTCCTCTTACAGGCATCATTTCCAGAGTGTGCTCAAATTGTGTGCCTGAAATACCCCTATACATAGAAGACAAAACCAAAAAAAAACTCCAATTGTATATGTTTTAGTGGTTGAAATGCTCCATTTGTCCTGATAAATTTGTCAAATTTCTCTTTGGCGCTTGGGTTGAGGAAGGTGGAGTTTTTCTAGTAGACGTTACAAATATTACCATACTTTTTTTTGTGAGGGTAAACCTGTCAAATTGAGACAGATTTTCTACCAATAGGAAGTGGGCAAATATAATAGTTATGTCTAAAAGGAAAAAAATTGGACTAAAAACTTCTAGACTGAATGAATTTACTGGTGTAAATGACAAAAAAAAGTGTAGATTTCTTTGCTTCAATGAAATTTAAGATCATATCATATGACAAGTGGCAGAAATCATTATGGACTATTTGGGATTTAAATTTGAATTTGAATTTCAGATTTGACTCGAATTACATGTTTGGAAATTTAAAGTATTTGGAATTAGGTCAATTTTTTTTAAAATTTTCAATGAAGTCCAATTGTTAATCTACATATATTCTCTTTTAATTTAAAATTTGAGAAATTCAATTTTAGAATTGAAATTCAAGAATTAGAATGATTTCCTTGTTTCCAAATATCATTTTTTTCTTTAACATAAGAATATGATTAGATTAAATATAAATTTCCTCCATCCCAATTTGAATTACCCATTCTGGTTTACGTGGCTAAGTTGATTTATTTTAAATTTAATTTATTTGATAGTATGCATAGAATTTAAAAATAAAGTTTATATATTTAAAAATTACATATAAAAATTTTTCGAAACAAGATGTGACATGACTATTTTATATTAAGAAACGAGTGGTGAAAATAAACAAATAAGGAGTACATTAAAGAAAGATTGAACATATCAATAGTGTCTTGTAGTTCATTTTTAGATAGAGCGAGTACCACTTTTGGATATTAAGTTTTTGTACTAATTCACAATTTTCTTAAGACCCACTCCAAAATGGGCTCCTCAAGTAGCTAAGTCTCTTAGGTGGAACGTCACTCAGGGTGCATCCACACCTTGGTCCGACAGAGTAATAAAGGAAAAAATTACTGCGGGGTACCTTATATTTTATGACAAGAACTGTCAGGTCTCATTATTTTTTAAAATGTACTCTGGGGTACCTTAAAATACCAAAAAAGTTACTCCGGGGTGACCTCACTTTCTCCGTCATTTTCCAATTTCCGTTAACTTCTCCTTCTTCTTCCCCATTTTCGATCTTCTTCTTTGTTCTTCTTCTTCTCCGTCTTCTTCTTCTTCTTCTTCTTCTTCTTCTTCTTCTTCTTCTTCTTCTTCTCCTCCTCCTCCTCCTACTCCTCCTCCCTCTTCCGCCTTCGGATTTCTTCCAGTCCTCCACCCTCCCCTTTTTTCTTCTTCTATTTTTTTGTTTTGAATTCTTTTTTCTTCTTATTCTATTATTATTATTTGTTATTAATTATTATTATTATTATTAAAATTAATTAGTACTTTTACCACTCTAATTTTTAAGAAAAATAGTGGAGGAGCACTTATTATTATAATTTCACATTTATTATTATTTTCTTCTTATTCTATTATTATTATTATTATTATTATTATTTACTCCGTATTATTTTTATTTATAATTACTAATATTATTATTAAAACTAATTATTAGTTTTACTACTCTTTTTAAGAAAAATAACAGTAATGGTTATTTAGAAAAATAGCACTTATTATTAAAAAACTTATAATTATTAATAGTATTATTTATTAAAAGAATTAATTTAGTAATTTTACTACTATACTTTTTTATAAAAATAATAGTACTTATTATTATTACTTTGTATTAATTATTATTTACTTTTTATTATTTTACTTTTCTACTATTGTTTTAATATATAATTATTATTATTAAAAATTAATGAGTAGTTTTATTACTCTTTTTTTAATAAAGATAACACTTGTTATTATTTATAAAACAGCACTTATTATTTAAAATAAACTATTAATAAAAATAGTAATAATTGATTTTTAATAATAATAGTAATAATTATTAATAAAAAAAATACGGAGGGAAGAAGGAAGAGAAGTTAAGGGAAATTGGAAATTGACGGAGAAAGTGACGGAATGTTACCCCGAAGTAACATTTTGATATTTTAAGGTACCCCGAAGTACATTTTAAAAAATAATGGGACTTGGCAGTTCTTGTCGCAAAATATAGGGTACCCCGCAGTAATTTTTTCGTAATAAAGTATAAATTATTGTATAATCTTAGCCTGAACTTTAGAGACGGCCTTGTATCCAATGTATATAAATAGTTACCATATTAAATATAATTCTCACACTCACACTGGCGAGAATCGATCATAAAACTTCAGACTTAACACTCTTTTCTCTCGACCATCTAAGCTACACTTAGAGTCTGTTCTTTAGGACTGAAAAAAACTAGATGTTGGAAGAAACTGGAAGAAAATTGAATGAATTGGAAGGAACTGTAAGAAACTGGAAGAACTGGAAGAATTATAAGAAATTGGAAGAAACTGGAAGGATCTGGAAGAAACTGTAAAAAACTGGAAGAAACAGAAAAAAATTTCAAAAAATTGGAAAACCCAAAAAAAAATTTAAAAAATTTATTTTCGTGTATTTTTATATTATTCTCATTCTTAATCTTGTTGTTATAAATTAACTGAAGTATTATTATTATTATTATTATTATTATTATTATTATTATTATTATTATTATTATTATTATTATTAGTACTACTACTACTATTATTATTATCATTATCATCACATTATCTTAATGATTGCCTTTAAGATAAAAAAAATATTGTTATTTTTCATACACAAAAAAACTACTTTTGCAAAAAAATTATAATATAAAGTTAGCATAAATATCAAAATGTTAAATTTTAAAAAGTTATTGTGGTTACGTTGCATGTCAATTTATTTATGAATTATTTATTATAAATAATATATTTGCAATTATACTTTATATATTACAAGATTTTGTTTTAAATATCAGACATGTCACATAATGTAATCAAACATAATTTTTCTTTCATGATTGACATTTTATTTTCGTTGTAACTCCTATTTTTAGAATAAAGACATATAAACTTTTTTTTTACATTTTTTATGTTTTACTCCTATTTTAGTCTTTTTCTCTAAACTATTTTGACTTTCAATTTTTTTTATAAAAATTAGAAAAATGGGAAAAGTTTGAGTAATAAAGGGAGAGGTGAGGGCCTTAATTATATAAAGTTAGATTAATAAAATATTCTATATAACTATTGTCCATAGTTTTTTAATATAATTTAAAATATTGGTGTTTTCTAGTTTTATCATGTAGATTAATATACAAAAAATGTCTTATTCATATTAAAAAGTTGAAGAAAAAAATAATGAGTGTGAATCATAAAAATAGTAAGATGAAAATGATTTATAAACTATAGTTATTGAACATAAGTACATAACATGTGTAATAATAATAATAATAATCACATTAAAATATATCGTTTATAGAATAATTGGTTGGGGAGTATAAAGAGTTTGAAGAAAATGAGAATAGTTGCAAGAACGGGAAGGAACTAGAAAAAACTTAAAAAAACTGGAAAGAACTGGAAGAAACTAAAAGAAACTGGAAGAAATTGGAAGAAACTGGAAGAAACTAGAAGGAACTTGAAGTTAAGAGTTAAACCCAAAAGAACAGGCTCTTAGAGGCAACTCAAGCGGTCCTAGCATTCCACTATAGATTGAAGACAAAGAGTTTGTTCTCTTTAACTTATTATTTATTAAAATTAGATCAGAAATGACTTTAAATATAACTACAATTAGATCAAATCAGATCAGGTCAAAACCAATCGGATCAAGTGAAGAGAACAAGCTCAAAGGCCCCCAACCACCTCGAATTTAACATATTTTAATCATTTTTAAAATATTATTTCAATCACTTCTTGATTCATACACAAAGTGATTTGTAAGACAATGTCCAATGGAACATAAATTAGATATTTCTTTCATCTCAAGAAATTACCATATACTAAAGACATGTTATTTTGGATTGGAAAAATAAAGTTGAACGTTGGAAAAACTTTAAAAGATTTGTAAATAATTAAAAAAGTTAGAAGAAACTGAAAGAAGTTATAAAAGATTGAAAAAATGAAAGTTATTGAAATAAGTTTGAGAGATGACTTCAATTGGACTGGATGGCCGGTCAATCAACTTCATTCCCCACGTTAGGTCTTCCTAAGTGAAATGAAACAAGTGAAAGATCTTGAGTTCAAAACTTGGTAGTTGTAATAAGGAGTAACCATGCAAAGGATAAGGTAGGAGTAACCATGCAAAACATAAGGTTTTTAATTTGTAAGTATCAGACACGGAATCTCACATTTATATCAACTGACAGAGGTTATAACCCAATTTATCTCTTCTCGCCTAATGGGTGCCATCATTTTTTTCTAGGTGAAACATATGTCTTGTAAGCCTAGTAGTTTGCGACTATCGTTGTCCACAAAGCTATATACCTCAAGAATTTAGCCTAAAAGAAATTGTAACTACTCTATGTGTTGTTCTTCATCCCTTTTGTAGAATTCTACTGGGTTGTTTACTTGTTGTTGTTGAGTAATGAAAGAAAGTGACATTGATCTGAAATCGAGCTTGAAAAGGAATAGAGTCACTCGGAAAACCAGAGACGTAGATGACTCTCAAAACTTCTATTCATCGTGGGAACTCATTAGTAAAAAAATAGGGTGTGTTTTGTAAGCGGTCAATTATACCATTATGGGAAATAAATAACCTTTTAGAAATTTGTCACACATTATATCATCATTAGAAAATTAAAAATAAATAGAATTTTATTTAAAATTCAAATAAAGAAACAACCCTTTGTACACATTTCAAAAGAAACAACCTTTTGAAATTGATATAGAGTTTCAAAAGAAACAACGGTTTGAAATTGATATAGAGTTTCAAAAGAAACAATCTTTTGAAATTGTGTTACACATTATATCTTTATTAGAAAGTTAAAATAAATAGAGTTTTATATAAAATTAATATAAACAAACAACCTTTTGTACACATTTCAAAAGAAACAACATTTCAAAACTGTACATATGATATCGTTATTAGAAAATTTAAATAAAAGAACTATATCTACTAAATATAAAAAATTAAAACTTAACACTAGGTGGTACATGAATTTTTGTATTCCCTCCGTTATTCACGTAGTCAAATTAAAGCTATTACGAAGTATTATTTACCTTTTTTTTCTTTTTTTATTTGTAGAATTTTTTATATATATGCATGGGGTAATTTTTTATTTTTGTAAGTTTTATTTTTTAAAATCCTATACCAATACTTAAATAAATTACATAAAAAAATTAGTGAAACATTGTAAACTAAAAAGAGAAAATAAAATACCCCAAGGAGTGCATATTTTAAAGTTTGTACACGTATGTTTCCAAGAAACAACCTTTCAATTTTTAGCATGTAGGTCTGACATCTTCATCTTCAGGGATCTCTTCTTTCAAGACATCGAGATCCGAGAGAATAGTTGCCACATCATCAAGGTATTGTGTCATAGTTTTGGTACCTTTACGAAGAGTGTGGAGTTTGTCCCGAAGCTGATAAACATGAGCGGTGGACACGGAGTTGTACCATGCGGCCAAAGCATCCCAGAGGGCAGCTAATGTGGTGAAGCCACGAGCATGTTTGTGAACGGAGGGGCTGATGACCGCTAGGAGGCAGGCACAGATCTGTATGTCAACGATGGTCCAGGAGGTATACTCTGGATTAGGGACGATTTTATCGTTTTTGGAGATAGTTGGCGTCGGGCTGCTTCATGACCATCAATCCATCCAAGGAGGAGATTAGCTGAAAGAGCTGTCTGGACATTGAGAGACCATGCCGGATAATTTGTTTCGGTGAGTTTTTCTGGGATTAAGTTGTGGAGACTCCGAAGCAAAAGTTTTACTCCGGAGGGTAAGGACGCCAAAGGAGCCGACGGGGCTGCCATGGTGGGCGGCGGTCGGAAAAAAAGAGAGGCTAGGTTTTTGAGAGCCTTAGCTCCGATACCATGATACAATTTGATAATAACTTGTCTTATTGAATATTGAGAGATATGGCCCTATATATAGGAAATACAAAAGTAATCAAAGTACAAGTAGGAAAGGAAAGAATAATCCTAGTAGGAAAGGAAAGAAATATACTAATTTAATTATACTTCCTAATAGATATATATACTCTTCCCTCACATCAAAAGCTAGCTAGCTACCTAACAATGAGCGACAATGACTACTTATACTACGACAAGCGCACCATAGTCATCGAGGACCACACCGACGATGACGAAGAGTCCGACCAAGAAGACAACGACGACCCTAACGACCAAGACTACTCCAGAGAGGACGATGACGACAAGAGCAGCAGCGACGATGACGACAAGAGCAGCAGCAGTGACGATGACGAAGGAGACGATGATGACGACAACGACAATATGGACGAGGACGACTAAGATACTGTCAGCAATGCTGGTAGCTAGCTAGCTAGCTTAGCTAACTAACTGCCTGCAACGCTGTTAGTTATGACCGGGATCGGAGTTCGTACTTTTAGAGACTGTTTATTTCAGCCTCTTAATGGTTTAGATGTCTGAATAGTTTAACACTTAATGGTTCAGACTATTTGTTTCAGCTTCTTAATGGTTCAGATGTCTAAATGGTTAAGAGATTTGTCTCTGAATGGTTAACTATTATACAAAGTGTGAATGGTTAAGACCTCTTATCTGAATTGATCAGACATTTGCCTCTAAATAGTTAAGCAATATACTAGCTCTTAATGGTTCAGACCTCTTACTGGTTCGGCACTTACCTATTCAGAAGTTGTCAAACAGCCCCTTAATATATGTTACTTTTGTTTATTTATGTTTGCTCATTACTTATTTGATAAAATGAAATACTAGTATTGTTATTTAAGTTGTCTTTTTAATCACAAGGTCAAAATCTCTTCACTTTCTTTTCCTATTTTCGTTACTCATTTAATAAAATAATATAGTCATGTCACTTCTTACTTTGTATATCTTTTGAGTGTTGTCTTTTTTAATATATAAAGTTTATTTTTAAAACTTTGCTTCAATACATTTATTTTAAATTGCATTGAAAATAACTTGTTGGGTCACTCTCCAATTGTTGGCATCCATGCAATAAACTTTCTATCTCCTGTAACTTTTGTCGCCGTCCTATGAATGGATGTATGAAAGGAAAACTATCGAGGGCCTTTCTAATCAAAGAGACTGATAGGAAAGAATTATTTATTAGAGCAGTGGAAACGGGTGTGATGCCGGTGGGCGTCAACCCTATTTTTAACACCACGGGACGTTAAACACCGCCCCCCTAGGACGTCAAACAGACTTCATCCACTCAGTGTCAGACGTTTGACGTTGCGCCCTCCCCTCCTAACGGCTAAATTAGTCGTTGCAACCATTAAAAAATTAATTGTTTTTTTAATAAATTTCAAACTCCATCTCCTCCGATTCTCACACATTTCAATCTTCAATTCTCATCAATCTTCTTCAATTTTCAATTCTCCAATTGTCCAACTCTCTTTTCAACATGAATCCCTCCGGCTCCGGCTTTTTCCCCCCCGACGATCTCGAGCCTAACAAGCACGCCATGTGGATCTTCCAACAATACGGGAGTAATCCGTCGATGTTCGAGACGCAACCATCAGGATGAGCAGGAGTCGGTTCCGGAGACTCAACTAGAACCATCCGGCACCAAAAAAAAGTGCACGCCAGAAGAGCCACAAAGCGAAAGGCACTCAAGCGATGACTGAGGCGGCACATCAATCCAAAAGTGGACGCCGGAGGAAGAGTGCTTGTTGGCGTTGGCTTGGGTTGACGTCTCCTATCATCCTATCGCTGGTAAAAATTATATGTTTTCTACTCCCTCCGTCCCAAAAAAAATTCCCATTTTGACCATAAACTGGTCAAATTGTTGCACACTTTGACCCTAAATTAAATATAATCTAAATAAAGAAATGCTAAAAAAATTTGAGATATCAAAACTAGATCTTAAGATGAATCCAATTATATAAAATTTATTTCATAATTCAATATATCTTTCTCACAATTTGTAGTCAAAGCGTGAAAATATTTGACTAAATACTATTCAAAATGAGAACTTTTTTGTGGGACGGAGGGAGTAATATATTTATGATTTTATTTATATAATCGTGTTATATATTTGTCTTAAAAAATTTGTGTTATACTTTTTTAAAGGTTCGGAGCAAACGAATGATGCAATGTGGGATCGTATCGAGGAGAAGTTCTTTACGACGATGAACAAGGTAAGGACAGCTCCTACCGTACCCGGGACCAACTCACTTCCAAATGGAGCTACAACAACCATAAAACCGAAAGTTTATCAGATTTTACAAGGAATGCGCCCGGTCCCGGAGGAGCGGGACGAACGACGCCGATGTTCTCCGGCTTGCCACGGCCCAGTATCAAGATGACGGTCACCAAGGCAAGGTGCCCATCAATCTTTGGAGGATTTTAAGCCGTTCACCGAAGTGGCAACAACTCAACAATTCCGACGCCAGATCGTGAAAGAAAAGATCCTCCGTCGACGCCGAGGTTGAGGTCGATGACACTATCTGTAACGCCCCAAAACATACCCTAAAAATTTTTAACGACTAATTATTCAATTAATCAAATTTGTTCTGATTAAAATAAATCATTATTTGACTTTGGGCCGAAATAAAATATTGTTTTGATACCCAATATTTGAATCTCGATAAATCTCATAAAGATAAATCCACTATGTTGACTATTTGTGTAACCTTGATTGGGAACCAGAGCACAGACCCAAATCAAGAATAAATTAAGAAATTGACTTGTGATGTAAATATTGAAATGATTTATTAAAATAAATCATGAGAATGAATGGAATGAATTAAATGAGAGAACCTTTTTGAATAAAGGTCAATTAAATAAATTTGGACTTTGTCAAAGTCAAACACCTAAAAATATGATGTCAGAAAAAGTATTACAAATAAATATAAAACCTATGTCATTGGATAGAGCTTGATTGTCTAGTCGCAACGGTGCAAACAAAATTTAATTCGGAGAAAGTTGGACAAAAAAGTGCACCCCGACTGTGACCAAATTAGTCCCAATCAGGGAAGAGCTGTACAAACTGCGCCTCCTTCTCCACTATCTCCATTTTACGATCAATGATGCAAACCTACAGGGATTTGGCTTGGTTTCTTCCTCAATAACCTTACTATATAAACCACCATTTTGTCTAGCATCATTTTGTTCTTGGGAGTGTGAGGAATGTAGTGGTGCTGACAAAATGGTGTGAAGTCGCCGGATTTGGGAGAAATCATCGCCGGAAGTTTCACCGGAAAATTTCCAAAACTTTCGTTTGGCTTCGAGGTAAGCCCGTAGATATATCTATTGATTAGAATGTTCATATAGGTCGTTTCTACGTTCATAAATGGTCATTTGGTTGAGTTTTGAATTTGACATGCTTGAAGAACTAAGAATCACAAACCATTATTTTGATGTTAAAACTATGAATTAATTATGCCAAAATGATCTATGAACCTTGGAGAACATTTTTATATACTTTAATTGAATTTTGGGGAGTAAAAATGACTTTTCTGCAAGTTGACTCGAGGTAGAAGACGATGAATAGTCGACTATCAACTTGAAAATCGACTGTGGCTCGTTCTGTAGATTTTTGGAACAAAGCTGAGCAACAATCGATTGTCAGAATGTGACAATCGACTGTCAGCCCTCTCTGAAGTTTGATAATCGATTATCAGAGTGTGATAATCGATTATCAGCCCATTCGGAACATCAGACAGTCAATTGTCAAAAGGTGACAATCAACTGTCAGCCTATTCCGATGAAGAAAATGAAACCAGTAACTACTAAATGATTTTTCTATCATATATTAATCAATTGTTATTCAGAAAACATGATTTTTGAGTTATGGAATCCTATATTTTGATACCAAACCATTATGATTAATAAAAGGATGATTTCTTGGAATAAAGATAGTGTTTTAACAACTAAAAGGGATCTTACGTGATGCATGACTGTAAGCTAGGGTGTTAACACTCGATGCTAGGCCGCGGATTGTTATTAGTTATTATGATGATTGATTGTTCATTTTGATGAATATTTTGGATTAATGATGATGAATATTTTGGATGAAATGATTGTTGAACTAAGAGTATGAATTAATGAATAATGTTGTTAAGGATATCTAGAAGAATTCTACGATATATCCATATTGATGTTGGTTTCCAATACTATCTAGAAGACCTCTAAGATAGGTTATAAATAGGCCTTGTGGGTATGATGCCCGGTGGCTGAGGTTAAAACGTACGTACGGGATCCAAGAACCAAACTTGAGTACCTACTCGTTTGGGGGTACCACCCAACCCAACAGTGAACACTACGCTGTCGGTTTTTGTTGACCTTAAGCGAAGGTAAGTTTAAGATTTGAAAACACTTTTTAAAAATATATCTTAAACTAGGCCTAGCTTAAGGATTAGAATATCTTGAACTAAAATCAGTTTAAGAATGGAATTGGCCTTAGACTAAGCATAATATAAGGATATTGTTGAATATTGAATATTGAATATGAATGTTGATTATTGAAACATTGAAAATTTTTTTTGAGAATATCATGAATGAATTATATATTGTGTGCATGATATCAAATGGTTGTTTGTGAATTTAGATTCAATTTATGTGGATCTTCGACACTTTAGATATGCTTACTCAGCTTCACCGCTGAGCGTGTAGTATGTTTATTTACTACACGCAGGTTAAAAGAAAGAATGATGTGACGTGATTCGGGAGGCAGACGGAGGCAAGATTTTCGGAATGGATGTGATGGTTTTGAATTAAAGAACATAAATAAATTATGTTTGTAATTATGATTTGTTAAGCTTCCGCGATATTGAAAACTCTGCACTGTATATGTTACGAAAAAGATTATCGTGATAAATAAAAGTGTTTGAAAAGTTTTAAATTTTACGATTACCAAGTTAATACTTTAGTCCGAAAGGGGCTGCAGACCTGGACGGATTAGGGTGTTACACTATCGGTTCGTCCGAACAAAGGCCTCCCTTCAACGTTGCGGATTCTAATGACGAGGACCCCATTCCACGTCCGATCAGAAGAAAGAAGGCAAATTCCATTGTCTCGGGTTCTGGAGGGTCTGGCTCTGTTTCCGTTTCTTCTCACGACGATATCGATCGGGCAATGGTTGAACAACTTCAGGTGTTCAATATTTAAGAAAAAGAGTGGGCGAGAAGAAAGGAAGCGAAGGACGAGATCGAAATAATGGAAACCGACCTTGATAAGTTATTACCCTTTAAATGTATGATCTTCGAGAGAAAACAAAAAGAGATCAAGGCTAAATATAATTTACCTTAGTTTTTTTATTAATGTATTTTTTTATTATTGTCGCATTCTTTTTTTAATTTAATGAATGTAATTTTTAAAAATTATTGTCGCTTTAATTTCTTTTAATTTAATGAATGTAATTTTTTAATTATTCTGGTTTCAATATAATTAAATAATAAAATAATTTAATTTTATTAATTTAGTTTTAAAAGATGTATATTTAAAAATGTAAACAATCAATGTTTAAGCTCGTGTTTGAAGCCCCGGGGCTTCAAAATGATTTCCACTGAATCTATGAGGTAAGTTAAAGCTGACGTGACAGAGAGAGAAATTTTGATGCCCTGGGGCTTCACGGGTATTTCCAGTGCCCTTATTCCTTCTAATTTTTCTTGGTTCTTTCCAATAAGGCAATAAACCAACTCATTTTTTTCAAGTGTAAATACAAGCTCTAAAAGCCCATAATTTTGTTACATCTAGGACTCACTGCGGTCCGTGACAGTTCGATATTTTTAAATAACTTGTACCATATCGTTACTATTCAAATGGTTCGATACGGTTTCGATTTTACGCCTAAACCCATTCAATACCATGTTGTTCACTAACAGGATGGTACCATTCTATTAGAATAAAAGAAACATTTCCTGGGCCACAACCACAAACTTGAGCTTTTGGTTGAGTTGGTTCTTGGAAATTGTATCGGAGCCTTGTTGACTAAGAGGTCACGAGTTCGAAACTCAGTGCTACCCAGTTTTTAAAAAATTAAGGTTTCATGTGCAAGGCTCGAAAAAGACTACGCCTGCACGTGAGGGGACGTATTAGAATATACGAAACATTTTCTGGGCCACAACAACAAGCTTGAGCTTTTGGTTGAGTTGGTTCCTTGACACATGTCATAGTAATGCCAAACCATTCCGTAATACTTCGAAGCTTTGAAAAAAAATTTCATAAAAAACAATCGACGTAATTAAAAAGATTGGTGCATCAATATTTTTATGCACTCTTACTTAACAAGTGTATATTTAGTTACAATTTTTGATAAAATATAATTATAGTTTGATTTTTTAACAAATAAAATTATAATTTGAGTGGTACTTCAGGGTAGTAAAATACTATAAAAATATAAGTATAAGTATGTTAAAGTTACACAAAATTTTTTTACCCAAACTTACAAAAAATTAACAAATGAAAATGTATATTCGATATTTATTTTTAGGGAACGTGTCCCGTACCATTTTGAAAATGATTCGGTTCGGTTTAGGACACAATTTATAAGAAGCATTTAAAAACCTGTTATTCGATTTGGTACAATGTAGGTTCGGTTTGTAACAATGTCAGATCGGTATTTTTTCCCACCTCTAGTTAGGTTGCGTTCCGTTCGCCTGATCTGATCTGATTTTTTGAAGATCTGATCTGATTGCAGTTATAATAAAAGATGTTTCTGATTTGACCTGATCTGGTTCGATCTGATTATAATAAGAATAAGTAATACGCAGAAAAAATAAGTTAACGAAACGCTGTCTTACAATACCAACAAGACCAAACGTTGTGGAACCGGATCCAAGGGGATGAGGTAAAATTGGGTCTATGATCATAAGTAATCATAGGTGCTACTCTGATTTTCTTAAACCCAATGTAAAATGACGAAAAAAACATATTCCCTCAGTCTCGAAAAATTTTTCTTGTTCTGAATTTTGGGAGAGTGAGGAAGATATAGAAGTTTGACCAAGGTGAAACGACGACAATTGAAACAAGCTGGGCTTGGGAAATGCAAAATGAGTTGAGCGCAGAAGATAGTTGAGGTACGTTCGGATAGATTTAAGAAAAGTAAAGGCAATTGTGTACATTTAGATGAAATTGAAATGTTTTATGGAACGGACAAGAAGTGAAATCTGAAATGTTTTAAGGAACGGATGGAGTACAAAATTCCATTAACAGCATCCATTTTAAATAATTAAAATAAAAAAGACATAAAATAGAAAAATATAATTTGCAAGTTTATCATTAGTTAGTTTATTTTTCATATTTTAAACTTTTCATTTTCACATTCTATCCAAATAATTATTTGGTCTAGGCTAATCTATAACAAGGTAATTAAGGCTGCATTCCGTTCGCTTGATCTGGTCATGATCTGATTTCTTGAAAATCTGATTTGACCTGGTCTGATCTAATCTGATTGCAGTTATAATTAAAGTTGTTTTTATCTGGTCTGGTCTGATCTGGTCTGATTATAATAAGAATAAGTACTAAACAGAAAAAATAAATTGAACGGAACGCTGTCTAAGTGTGTTATTACACAATTATATTTTTAATTGGAATACAAATTTTTTGGACTTGAGACATACTTTTTTTTATTTGGGGCTCGCTTTTAATAAAGGAAGTACTCCTTCCGTCCAAAAATGTTTTTTCCATTTGACTTTTCTTAGTTAAAGTTTGTAAACTTTAACTCGTATATATGAAAAAAATACATTGTATTATAATATAAATTTAATATCAATATATTTCTATTGAAATGTAGTTTTCAAATATCAAATTATTATAAAATATATCTATGTATAAATATAGATATTAATAATCAAAGTGAAACATTGGAAACCATAAAAAGTCAAGTAAGAAGAATATTTTCGGACAGTGGGAGTAATAATTTTTAAATACTACTCCCTCCATCATAGAAAACTTTCCTGTTTTGAATTTTTTGATCAAAGAGTGATTTTTTTACCACAAATAGTGAAAAAACTATATTTAATTTTAATGTAAATTCAATATAATGGGGTTATCTAAGGATATAGTTTTGATTTATTAAATTTTTATAATATTAATTTATTCAAATTGTGTCCAATTTGTAGTCAAGAATGTTACTCTTTGACTAAAAAATTAAAATAGAAAAAGTTTTGTGGGACAAGAGAGTATGTAAAATAAAGTGAGCTAGGGACATTGGCCCCAACTTCTTCTCTTCCTCCTCCACCCTCTCCTTTCTTTTTAATTTAGTTTTATTTTTTAGTTTAAAATTTTAGTTTTCGTTCTTCAATTTTTTATTTTTAATATTTTACTTTTTTTTCTTTATTTTAGTTCTTTGCTCAAGTTTTAAATTTTGTACTATTTTAGTTTTTTAATTTAGTTTTTTGTTCTTTACTTGCAGCACTTACTTACAAAAGAATAAAATCAGCGGCTTGTTATTAGCTTTCGAAGATTCCGGCAGAACCACATCGGCTTTGTTTGGTAACAACGTTTTCGATTAGCGTTAGCGTTTTGGATAAAATTTTAACGGTGCAGATTAATTCTGAAAACACTAACGCTAAAGGCTACCGTCGGATAGCTTTTTCAAAACGCTAACGCTAATCTCTGACGCTAATGCCAAACGGGGCCATCGTCACGAATCATGCACCAAAACTACGCGGAGCGTGACATCTTGACATCGGGTGATCGCCTCGTAGCCATCTCATCAGCAACTGAGCCCATGACATCACGACAGAGTTATCATCGGCGAGCACTCGATGCCAAGACGTCACTGACAACACCGTCAAAATGTTAAAGCTAAACGCTGAAATTATTGTCAAACATCCGAACTGGCACGACATCTTTCTCGATAAATTGTCTTGTTCTTAAAAAGATTTTTTTGAAAAAAGAAGAAAAATCCCCAATTTTGAAAGTCATGGTGGGTTTCAAAAGGAAAACAAAAAGGGGGAAACCAAAAATCATTGATAGTCATGATTTTCTATTCTTCTTATTAGGCTCCAAATGTGCGTGACTCGGCATATTTCAACTATTCGAGAGAATAATGTTATAAAATTAATCTGAATTCAAATTCTAACGACGATGAAAAACAATGATTCTTGCACGTATTAGGGACAAGAAGAGTTCTCACCCACCCTCTCTTACCAAATTAAGTTGATTTAAACTTTCTGGCATATTCTTTGGACAATTGGATATAGGGTTGTGCATTATTCGGTCCGGACCCGGACCGACCCGAAACCCGGCCAAAACCGGACCGGACCGGTCCGGACCAGTCCTTATTCGGTCCGGTCTCCGGTCCTCATTTTTTCCTTATTCGGGTTCCGGTCCGGTCCGGTCCACCGGGTTTCGGTCCGGACCGGTGGACCGGTTAGATTTTATTTTTTTAAATATTTTTTAATGTTTTTTCTTATACTTAAAATTAGTTTAACTTTAATGCTAAATTTTTTTTAAATGTTTTGATTTTATTATTTAATATAATTTTTTAAATACATTTCAATTTAAAATAAGATACCAATTGTAATGATTTTTAAATATTTTTAATATGAAAAGTGTGAAAAAGTAAAAATTATCTTTAAATTAACGATCTAATGCATTTCAAATTTATATACCAATACTATAACTTAAATTTGTATTTTATCAATAATAAAACTCTAATCCGCAGGACAAACATTGTAAACAATCTCATGAACAAAAATAGTAAAAAATGTATCTGTTGGTCAAAATAATTCGAAACTCAAAAAAATATTACAAAAAAAACAAAAATGTACTAAGAAGAAGTATATTCCCTATGCAAAATAAAAATTATGAACAGATTTTATGCAATACGGATTGTGTTTGATAATGTTTAGTGCATGTTACAATTAAAAATTAGTTGTAGTAATATTTTTATTCAATTGAATACTTTAAATAAAAAAAATAAAATAAAATTTAAAAAAAAAATTAAAAGTAACATTTATTCGGTCCGGTCCCGGGCCGGTCCTTAGCTTAATCGGTCCGGTCCTCGGTCCACCAAATGCCCCTTATTCGGTCCCGGTCCGGACCGGTCCGGTCCGGGTTTGACCCGATGAACACCCCTAGTTGGATATAACTTTTTTTTGGACAGCCCATTTTTAGACAATTTGAGAATATGCGTGATTTGAGACGGACTAGTATAAATTGTTCCGGTAGACCCGGTCTTTGTCGGTGTTTAGTGAGTCCCTCAACTTTTTTCCTCTCTTTTGACAGCCAGCCCCTCAAGAAAAGGTAAATGTCAGAATTTTTCACGAAACATACCATCATACTTCACCCCGGATGTAAACGAATATTAATTGTATTGAATGTAATATTACATAATCCGTATTCGTTTATTTTTATCGCATATCGAATTTGGATACGGATTTTGACGGATACTAAAAATTAAAACCGTATCCGCATCTGCATTCGTCGGATATCGATTGGATATCGGATATATCCGTATTCGTTTCCAATTTCTAAAGTTAAACTGAAAAATACTTTTATTTCTAATTAAATTAAATTCAAAATATTATTCATTCAATTGTAATTTGCTACAGTGTAATTTTTTCTTATTTCTTATAATGTATAATATTCTACGACAACTTCATATGGTAAAAAAATATACATAGTACACATACACACATATTAATATGTGTCTACACATATATTTTGCATATAAAAATGTCTTATACTTTGAGATGTCATTAGAAAAACAAAATATAATAATAAAAATTAAGAAAAATTATATATAACGGGTCGAATATCCGGATAAACAGTTACTTAAACGAATGCCTATGTGGAGCGGATTATAAACGGATCGGATGTATTATTACCAAATTCGTATCCGTTTACCAATCGAATATCCTTAATCGGATACGGATAATAATCGCTTTTAACGGATGAAGATATTTTCCGTATAAACGAATACAGGTGCGGACGTTAACGAAATTTTCTGTTATCCATTTAGAGACAACCCTACCCCAAATTAACTTTCACCTCGTGTGAAATCTCATATAGTCATATCTTTTAAAATTAATACTCCCTCCGTCTATAAATAAAGTTTTCATTGCGCGTTACAATATTTGATTGAAATTATTTTCAGATAATTTTATATGAAAAATTGTAAAGAATTAAAAAATAAAAAATACATATTTAAAAACCACATAAAAAATCTACAAAACTAGGAGTGACATGACTATATTATTTTATTAAACAGGACACGAAAATAGGCGAACAAAGTGAATAAAGTTTGACATTGTGAATACTGAATGAAAATTTTATTGTTGGACGTACGGAGGGAGTAGTATTTTAACCTGTGACATGCACGCGATCAATCGAAATTTTTGTCGATTCTGTCAATTATCTTCAATGCAATATTTTTAAATGAGTTTATGAAAATATATGTAATGCGTTCTTTATAGACATCAAAATCAAACTAACATAAATTATTTAGCATTTAATATTTGGTAATGAAAATGCTGATATATAAATTCAAAAGCAAACATCTCAAAGTCTTTTTTTGAAATTTATACTTTTCTTAAAGCCTTTGGAGAATACAACATTTTTTGTGTGGTTGCAAGGTTTCATTATCATCTAGAACTAATATTTTTAACTTTGTCTTTGTTTTCACTCGTGAAAAGAAACATAAAGTTGATCATGAATGAACTTCAACTTAGTTTAAATAATCTAACAAATAATAATATTTGATCTTGACTTTTGTTCATATTCATAGCAAAACATAAAGTGTTCATCGTCGTATATCTTCATCTGGTCTTCATTCATTGTAGATATATAATGTTTATGATTAGATGACAACTTTTCTTTGTCATAGTTCAACTCCTTTATCAAGAAATTAATTTGAAATTTATTAAGTGAAATGTCATTGCGGAATGGCGTACCATTAAACTCTTTTCATACTGATCTTTATATATATACACAATAAAAACTACTTTTTTACAGAAATACCCTAATTATGCAATATTTATTTTTGGTCAAATAAAATCTCATCAATCAAGAGCTCCCATGATTTTTAATTTGTCAAACAACTTAAGAACGACTCATGATATTTATAAATAATAATGTGACTAACAACTTTTTAGCTGACTCTGAAATTCTAACTCAGTAGTCTCTTTTATATGTTCAATAATTTTTTTATCATTGGTTAATACTCCAATGTTTCGTATACATTCTCGAATGAGTTTTGCACAATATTGTTGGTAACTGTCTTCAACCTATAAGAGCTTGTACATTCCCCATTGGATCGTTAAAAGTAATTTAAAATAATATAATTCTCTTGTTCCTATTGATACATATTGTAGACGGCATATCGTTGATCTCTGTTTGCATTGGGAGTCATAGAAAAATTATAATCACAAAAATATATTATGTTTGATTTCGTTATTAAAAAATTTCTAAACACATATACACTAATTAGGATACTATATTAAAAAGACGAATGCATGAAAAATCTATTTTACAGTGTAACTACTCATGATTTTTAGGAAACCTACGAATGATGTTTATGATTTTTACAAATGTATGTCGAATCGCTAAAATAAATAATAATCGTAAAAGTATGTACCTTTTTAGGTCCTTTTTTGTTGGAATATTCATTATCTCCTTTCTCTT
Organism: Cuscuta australis; assembly: GCA_003260385.1. Taxonomy (NCBI): domain Eukaryota; kingdom Viridiplantae; phylum Streptophyta; class Magnoliopsida; order Solanales; family Convolvulaceae; genus Cuscuta; species Cuscuta australis. The sequence continues at coordinate 591,535 of NQVE01000129.1, read as the reverse complement.
ACATATCTAGCTTATCTAGCTCATCTTTTGTCAGGTTAATTTTCTATATTTTCAATTGCTATAAAAAATGGATACTCCTACCAACAATACATAAAAAAACCGAGTGGTAAAAGTTAAATACTGATACTGTCTTTTTTTAATCACAATATTGATCTCTTTGAACACGTATGTATTTAGACCTGAGTGAGGGTGGTGGATGCAATGACACATCCTTGAATTATATCTAAATACTTTGTAACTAGTGTTTACCCGTGCTTCGCACGGGCTCGTATATATTCTAAACTTTTGAGATTCTATAAATATAATTTTAGTTATTTTAGTTTTCTAATAGTGACAAAATATGTTTTAGACTTATGGAATATATATTAGTATGTTAATTTAAAAACAAAACAATTATACAAAATTAATGGTCATTGAATTAAGTACTACCCCCTCTGTCCCATTTTGGCCTTGTTTGGATGTTGGCGATTTGCTATTGGCAGTTCGTGTCAGCTCTTGTAAATGGCTGTTTAGTTTACCTAGTTTGACCGGCAAGATGAATTGGCTGATCATTTAAAATATTTGGTAAAATTAGCTGTTTGAAAATAGTTTTTCCTATATAAATATATATATATATATATATATATATATATATATATATATATATATATATATATATATATATATATACATACATACATACATACATACATATACATATATATATATATATATATATATAGACACACAATATTTATTTTTCATTTTTTTACTTTCATTTAATTGATAAGAAATTATAAATATACAACTTTTTAATGATTTTTACTTTTTTTCTCATATTATGCCAGATGTATACTCCATATTATGTCGCATGTCAAACTTTTATGTATTAGAGTCTCAAACTTATATATAAAGGATTGAATAATTCTACTATTAATAATTTAAAATAAAGGATTTAATGAAATTCTTTATTTTTAATAATTTTTATTTTTGATCTTTAATAATTTTATTTTTGATGAAAAGTAAGAGTTTAATCCCATGTCAAATATTATAAAATGGTGGTTAGCTCATAAATCAAATGCCACATGTATATTCCATATTATGCAACATGTCAAGCTCTTATGCATTGGAGTATTAAATTTATATATAAAGGATTTTATATACAAATTTGTATATAAATAAAAAGTATAAATTACATATTTCAAAAATGCATCAAAGTTTCTGCAAAATAAGATCTGACAAAAATGATTTATTTTATTAAATTATCAATGAAAATACATAAATAACTATAAAAAGTTCTTAATAGTAACTTAGCAAGTTAATTTGTGGAGGAAGAGAGTATTAGACTAATCATCATGTGTAAATGAAAAATCAAGGTCTGTTTGTTGAGCGTAAAAGATATGAATTTCAATATTCCCCGATATCATATTTCCTTTTTGGTGCTTGGCTAGACAGAGAAAATTTTACATTCGATATCTCTAAATATCAGAAATTTACTAAATGGATATTTTGCTAGCTCCCAGATTTAAAAAAAATACCAATTTGGGAATTTGAATTGACCGCCCCCAACTACTGTATCACCAACCACTCCGTTGTCGATCATACTCTCTTATCACTGATTAAATCACGATTTTAAATTTTTCAAATTATATAACTACATTTCAACTTTTGATTTTATTTTAAGTTTAATTTATTTCATATTATGCATAAAAGTTAAAAATAAAATTTATATATTTAAAAATTACATAAAACATTCTTCAAAAAGGATGTGTCATCATTACAATTTTATATTAAGAAACGAGTAGTAATAATTAAATTGAGTAAAAGCTTAATCATATGAATAGTATTTGGTAATTCATTTTCAAATAGTGGGAGTACTACTTTTAGATAATAAAAAAATTTGTACTAACTCACAATTTAACCTTAAGTTCTTAAGACCCACTCCAAAATAGGCTCCTCGAGGAGACGAGGAACTAAGTCAACTGAGGCAGTCTTAGGTAGAACGTTCACGCAGGGTGTGTTCAGACCTTGGTCCGGCAGAATAATGAAGTGTAAATTATGATACAATCTTAGCATGAACTTTAGAAAAATCATCTTGTATCCAGTGCATATAAATAGTTATCATATTAAATAAAATTTTCACACTCGCTGGCGAGAATCGATCATAAGACTTATTCAGACTGAACACTCTTTTCACACGATCATCTACGCTGAGGCAATTCAAGCGGTCCTAGCATTCCGCAATAGATTGAAGATAAAGAGTTTGCTCCCTTCAACTTATTACTTATTAGAACCTGATCAAAAACTACTTTAAATATGACTATAACTAGATCATATACAAAGTGGTTTGTAAGACAATGTCCAATGGAACATAAATTAGATATTTCTTTCATCTCAAGAAATTACCATATATTAAATGCATGTTGTTTTGGGATGGAAAAATAAAGTTGAATGTTAGAAGAAATTGAAAAAAATTAAAAAAAAAGTTAAGAAAAACTGAAAGGATTTAGAAAAAAATTATTGAAAAAATCTAGTAGAAAAATGATTGAAAAAATGAAAGTTATTGAAATGAATTCGAGAGATAACTTCAATTGGACTGGATGGCCGGTCAATTAACTTCATTCCCCATGTTAGGTCTTGCCAAGTGAAAGATCCGAGTTCGAACCTGATTGTTACAATGAGGAATAACCATGTAAAGCATGATTGAGACTTTTAACTCAAATAACAAAGATTATAACTTTATCTCTTCTCGGCTAACTATCCGATCGGTGCTGAAGTACCCTCAAAATGGGATTTCATCTTTTTTTTTTTCCCTGTTGTTGTTAAATACTCCCTCCGTCCCCTTGTATTTGTCCACATTTGATTTTTGGAACTGTTCATCTAAGCACTTTGACTCATCAAATTCTCTCAATGTGTAAGCCTAAATATAGTCATGTGTGATCTTGTTTGATTTGTCTTAACATATAGATTATTAATATATAATTTTTATAATTTTTTAATATACAAATTACAAGATAAAATAGATTTAAAAAGTGCATTAGATGATATGTAAAAATGAAAATGGACAAATACAGGGGGACGGAGGGAGTAATATGGAGTAGATGGGAAGAAAGTGGCACTGATCTGGGTTAGAGCTTGAAAAAAAAATGAAGCCATTTGGAGAACCAGAGTGGTAGATGAATCAAAACATGGGGAATTTATCTTTCTTAGAAGTAAACAACCTTTTGGAATTTTGCCACACCTTATATCATTATTAGGAAAGTAAAATAAAAATAAAGTTATTCAAAATTAAAATAAAGAAACAACCCTCTGTACACATTTCAAAAGAAACAACCTTTTGAAATTGGGGAATTTATCTATATGTTTTAATTTAATTTCCAATGTAGTACTTTATGTTTTAATTTCCCAATATAGTATCACTGATCATTGTTCACTGGATACTTTTCAAGTAAATGTCCACCATCATCGGACATTGTTCAAGTCCACCGCCACTGCACATTGTTCAAGTATAATTTACAACAACGACAACAACATCCCAGTTGAATCCCACTACAGTAGGGTCTGAGGAGGGTGTGTGTACGCAGACCTTGCCCCTACTCGAAAGTAGAGAGCCTGTTTCCAAGAGACCCCCGGCTCAACCTGCACAAAATTATGTGTTCAAGTATAATTTATAGAATAAAAAGTTTTAGGTACTACATTGGAAAAACATACTCCATATGTTTTACTACTCCCTCTATCCTAAAACTTTCTTCTCAGTTTGACTTTTCTCCATTTTTAATTTTTGGCTTTGAATTCAAATTTTACCTTTCTTAAAAAAGATTTTTTGAATTTTTTTTTGCAATCATTCAAATTATAGAGTTAGAAGATAATTGGTGTAAATACATGATGGTATTAATGTCATTTGTCATATTTTTTTTCTAATGGGAAGGTAGTTTTAGGACGGAGAAAAAAGGGAAGTGAGAAGAAAATTTTAGGACTGAGAAAGTACTATTTAGTATAAACTTCACTTTAAAATTGATATAAAGTTTCAAAAGAAACGACCTTTTGGAATTGTGTCGCACGTTAAATCATTATTAGAAAATAGGGGATATATATAGGGATTAATTGTTTATTTATGTAATTTCTTTTAATCCTATACCAATACTTAATTAAATTACATAAAAAAAAATTAGTGAAAAAAAGAGACAAAATAAAATACCTAGGGGAGGTAAGGAGTACATATTGTGAAGTTTTAATTTGTATACGTAAGAAACAAACTTTAATTTTTATACGGAGTAATTTTTAGTATGTACGTCGTCTGGCATCTATAGCCACTATAAATTGCCCCCAAAAACTCCTCACCTGAGAGTAAACCAACATTGCAATTTGATATACTCCGTGTGTGTGTGTGTATATATATATATATATATATATATATATATATATATATATATATATATAAGAATGGACTCCCTGTGCAACTACTACTACGACGAACTAGTCGCCGAGGCCAACGACGACGAAGACCCCGACCAAGGAGACAGCGACGATGACAACAGCAGCAGCGACGACGACGATGATATTCACAGTGAAACTGGAAGCAACACCGACGAAGACGAAGAGGAAGCGACCGACGATGATGATGACGACAACGACAATATGGACGAGGACGTACTGACAGCAATGCTGGTAGCTAGCTAGCTGACTAACTACCTGCAACGCTGTTAGTTATGGTCGGGATCAGAGTTCGTACTTTTAATATATGTCATTTTTGTTTATTTATGTTTTCTCAATACTTATTTGATAAAATAAAATATTGTTATCAAGTCACATGAGTGCTATCATGGGTGCCACCACATGAGTGTTTGTATCTGCGAAGCATAGATACACTTATGAGAGCACCCATGTAGTGGCACCCTAGCATGACCCTTTGTTTTGTACTTCTTAGAACTTATTTGATAAAATGAAATTTGTTATGTTCACTATGATTCTTCCTAGTTTGACTTTCATGGTCAAACTTTTTAAATTTAATTTAGACTACAAATTACGTAAAATATAGATTGAATATTGTGATATAAATTTTAAAGTTCATGTTATAACAAATTTTAAGTATTTTTATTTATGGTAGATGTATTATTTTACCTCATCCGTCCCAAATTAAGTCGCACGTAAGTTTACTAATCACATGGTCTAATTTCATTCACTTTTTTCTTTTTTTCATTAATCATTTGATAAAATAATATAGTACCTTTCGAGAACTTATTATTTAATGAATAAATCTAAAAAGAGATTTATTTTTATAATATTATAATATATTTCTTCTGTTCGAAAACTTCAGTATGGGAAATTACGTACCGTTCAAAATTACTGAAATGATCATTGGGTTCAGTACAGTTATTTTTTTTGTTGAAAATTTTAGAGTTCAATCTGCTACTTGCTCACCCCTAAAACAGGCAACTTAATTTTGTGACAAAGGGAGTACTAAATGTGAAAAAAAGTTTAAGGTATAAAAGAAAAAACTGTACATTAAACTTTTTTGACTTTGGAGTCAAAATTAACTTTAGGTGCAATTAAAAGAATTGAGAGTGTGTTCGGGTCGGGTGGGGGGTTTACCAGGGGGTACGAACCGTCAATTTTACGACCAGAGCATCGTAGCGTTCCTGGCTAATCCTATGACATGGTGTTCCAATGTAATGAAAATCCCTCCATAAACTTTTATACTCCGTTAAAAACTATTTATTTCTCCTTTCAAAAAAATAAAATTTCTTTCTAATATTGTTTGGTAAATTATATTGTTTACCAAATAGTGACAATAATATACCAAAAAAAGTAGAAAGAAAGAGAAAAAAGTGATTCATCATTCTTCATTTTTCCATGGCATAAATATGGACAAGTCCCCTCAACAATAACAAGCGCACTCTGATTTCCGGTAACAAAATAAATGAGGAAACGATCGAGGGAGTTCCACAAAATTGGAGATCAATGAAATGAATCATAGTGTTTCAGCTCTTAGCTAGCTACAAGACGAATAATCTTCCCTTCACCAGCAGCAAATCTAGAGCTTTTACTAATCTGCATTGAAACAAGAAACAAAAAACAAACAATATAAAATCTAGTCATTATTCAATTTGAAGCCAAAAATGAACTGCCATCACAATATAAAGGGAGTATTTGGTTTGACTTTGGGGGTGATTTTGCTGGTTTTAGAATCACAATCACATTTCCCATCGTTTTGGTGCGTTTTTTGACACAATGAGACGTGAATCTGGTTTCTGAATCAAGATATTGGATTACTCTACTTATGGTAATGTTATTTGGAAGGGAGTTTTGGGACACTTACAGTGCTCCGTTTGCAAAATTAATAGTTTTAACCCCCTAACCACCCACCCAAACCCCAGCGCTCTCTAGTCCTCGATTCCCCAGCTCAACCCCCCTTTCCTTAATCGTCAATTTGGCCGGCGATTAAGGGGAGGGGATTAGAGAAGGTAAGAACCATCAATTTCATGAATAGAGCACGGTAAGTGCCTGGTATCATCAGATGACACCGGACTCTGGTGTCTCTAGACCCGTGCCATATTTGGAATGGCCTCTTTGTTCAAATGCAGACCAAAGGCACCCAGAATCAATAGCGTGAACGAAAAACTTACTTTCTTCTCAAGAACTTCTTGAACTTCATTTTCATCACGGGTGTAGCCTGATTCCCTTAAAGACTTCAGGACTGCCTTCTTAAGTTTCCCAAACTTCATAGCACCATCTGGTTTCTGCTCCAAATGTAGGATAGAGTGACAACCATGTACAGAAGAGTAATTTTTTATTTTAAAAAAAATGGTAGATGCCCATCAATTTTTGGAGAAGTGGCGATTCCCATCAATAATATTTCTAGAAGAAAATAGCCCATGACTATTAGTTCATTTTCACTTTGGTGCCCGGCTTTCATTTTTCTCCTATTGATTGCTTGCCGAGCTAATTCCAAAGTAGAAATAACCTAATAGTTGTGGAACAAGAAGTAGAATATTTTGTTTTGGAAATAGATTGAAAACTTATATTGTCGGAAAATAAACAATAGGAAGAGAAAGAGTATACAGATTTCAAAGCTGAGGTGATCAGTTTCTTCCACTTAATCTTCTTTGCTTTATCTTCTTCTACTTCCACCAAAGTGTTTTTGGCTCTCTTGACATGGATGTTTGTTTCTCCCATACTTTCACCTCCTGCCTTTTGTTTGACCGTGCCATTTTCAGATGCTTCATGCCTCCGTTTCTTTTTTGAGAGTAAATTTTCATTTTCTGCTTCAGATGGATTGAGATCCTTTTGCTCTTTATTTGATTTTCTCTCGGGAGCCTCTTCTTTTGGATTGTTATCAGTTGAGACAGTTGCATCTGGATTGGTTGATTCTGTCTTCCCAGTCTGTTGTTGGTTGGCAGCATGAAAAGCCCGTGCCTTTGCTCTATGCTTCTTACCATCAGCATGGAGAAGAAGGGTTTGCTTACTAGAAGCCTTAGTATTGCATAGACTGCATATAAACAAATCATCATCGCATACACGCAAAAAAAACATTAATTTGGGGGCAATGAAACCCAGAGCGAACAAGTGGAAACCAACATTAAAAAATTACTCTAAAAACGGAGCCTCATGCAAAAAAATCCCATCAAGCGAGGGTTCAAGGAAGGTCCCACCACAAGGGTGTATCTATAATTCCTTTTCAATGAATTCCTATATACCCATAAATTTAGAGTTCAAAGATAAATATTTTTTTCCAAAGACTGATTAAAACCTGCAAAACCACGGAGGGCGATCAGACAACCCAACATTTGTATCCACTTCGGGCCTTTTTTTCGTGTCGCTGTTGGGGTTAGAATTTTTTCCATTTGGTGTTTTCACTTGGCCCTTTGGACCATACTTTTCCTGATAAAATATCATTGAAAACAAGTCCAAATCATAAACATATTTTGAAACAAGTACTTGTATTAAACAAGAAATTCAAAAGGATGTTTTAAGCAAATAAAAACTTCAGGGCAATTATTGTCCTTCAATCTAACAGACCCCCAAAAAGAACATTTTGTAGCATCTTTTCCAGCACCATCAACCATTTACAAGGCATGCAATCAGCAAATGCAACAAGAATAAGAATGATGAAGTATAACTGAAGCCAAAGAACATCATGATGAGCACTTTAACAAAAAAAACAATAACAACCAATATAATCTCAACACCATTGGACTATATGTGGTCATTATGTATGCAACCTTAACCTTGTACCCACAAAAAAAACTCTCTTTCCATTAAAATCTTGATGCATTGCTGCATTTACTACCCAAAACATCATAATAGAAGAAGCAAATGAAGCATAATGCGTTATTACCACTGTAAGCATTAAGCTTTTAAGAACAAATCATAACATTTTTCAATCAATTTGATACTTATAGCAGGGTAAAAAGAAAGAATTGTCTTTTGCAGCACTTCCCCAATACGAGTGATATTGCAAGTGAGATCAGGAAATAACTTTAGAACAGACAGTAAAAATAAACAAATGCAATGCTTGAAAATTACCGCTTCAGAAATGCACTGGGTGTGACTTTCCACAGTTTGCTGGTTAAAGACTTGCCCACAATCAATGCATGATAGCTGCGGAGCAGAGACATCTCAAAAACAGTGAGATTCGTATCTAAATGCTAATAAAACGATTAAAATCGATGATTTGATGGATCAAATTACTTCAAACGAAAACATGGAGGATACACGGGAATGAAATGAGAGGGCAAAAACAAAGTGTGGACCTTGAAAGCAGAGCAAACTCTGTAATGGCCAGGAAGCTTCGGCTTCTTCAGATTGTCGCCGCAGTCCTCGCACTGAAACCAGACCATCTTCTATCCCCGTTTTGTTCTCTGTGACAAAGAAAAAAAGTCCTGAACGAATTCTGCGTTCGATTGTTGTTTGCCGGATTGCAGAGCGGAGCTGGGATACTCGGAAAATATGGGGTTTTCCGTTTAGGGTTTTGGGGAAGATGGTAAAGTTTGCTGATCTAAATGCAAATGTATAACGAGCCCACGAGTAGGGGTGTTCAAAAATATCCGATCCGAAATATCCGTCCATGATCCGGGCCAATTCGATCCGAAAAATGGATATTCGATCTGATATTTTAGCTTTTGGATATTTCAGATCGGATACCCGAAAAAAATCGGATCGGATATGGATTCAATTTCTGGAATTTTTCGGATAATCGGATATCCGATTTTTTTTTGCTATATGTTTTTGGAATTTTATGGATATATATTATGACTATATGTTTAAATGTAATTTTATGTTGATTTTGGAACTCAACCATTTTGGACTTTTTACATTACCATTTTAGAATCTTTTGTTTTAATAGTGTTTTTTTTGGTTGTTTAGGAAAAATTACCAAAGTTACTCCCAAATTAAATTTGGTATCATTTTTTTATTAGGCCATTACCTAGTGGTGGAATTTTTCTTTTAATAAATCTATATTGAATTTGATATTTTGGGTTGATTTTGCTATTTTACCATTTTTTTGTAAATTTTGGCTAAAAACTCAACTTTTCGGATAATCCAGTGATCCGATCTGAAAAATCGGATATCCGAATTTCGGATATCCGAATATTTTCGGATCGGATATGGAATGAGTTTTACGTGATCCGAAATTTTCGGATATCTGAATTTTCGGATCGGATCGGATCGATCCAATTGAACACCTCTACTCACAAGTAGCCCAGTTCAAGGTTAGAATTAGATGATGACATGATGCCCAAGACACCAAGAGAATGATAGAAATGTTAAAATATGAGAGGAAAAAATTGTGTTAGATGAGAAAGTAATTTTATTCATAATAAAGTAAGAGGGGGTTCCCATGACATTGGGAACCAATCTCATGGTATGATCCGGTGGTGCTCCGGTGCCCCGTTTGTAAAATTGACGGTTCCTACCCCCCTAAACCCCCCGGTAAATCCCCATCCCGCCCCGACTCGAACACGCCCCTCACCTCCTTCAATTGCACCCCCAAGTTAATTTTGACTTTGGAGTCAAAATTTGACTCCAAAGTCACAATTAACTTGTGGGGTGCAATTGAAGGGGGTGGGGAGCGTGTTCGGGTCGGGCGGGGTGGGGGTTTACCGGGGGAGTAGAAACCATCAATTTTACGAACGGGGCACCGGAACACCCCCGGATCATCCCATGACATTGGTTTCTAATGTCATGAGAACCAAGATGATAAAATAATTCTAACATGTTTTTCTGAAACATTCAAATAAAAAAATATTTAAAAAGTTTTTTCGTGACAGAGCAATGGTAGATAGATATGATATTTTTATTTTCTTTCAATGGATCGTATGATTCGATTGAAAAAATATGAATAAATTACTCTTACAACATGTTTATTCAATGAATTTCGAAACCCATCTCTTATAATAGGGGGGTGCATATATGGGGTCAGCAATATTAGGAATTTAGATCCTATAGTATTAAATCTCCAATCCTATTCTTGCGCCCCACTCTAATTATTTCCTTTTATCACACTTCCTCCTTGACCTAGATCCTTCTTACGAACCGGAGCCCTACGCACTTACTCGGCCCAAAAGTGCTTGGTTCCAATTTGAATAGTGATATTGGGCTATGTAACACCCTGAAAATAGGCCTATCAGAATTAATTAATTGATAATTAATTAATTACTGAGAAGGACCCCAAAAAAATAAGTGAATTATAAAGTTTGTCAATAATTAATGAAAATTATATTGTTGTGTAGAGTTTGACTATCTGACCCCAACGGTTCAATCGGATTTCAATTCGGAGAAAGTTGGACCAAAAAGTGTACCCCGATTGGAACCAAAATTGGTCCCAATCAGGGACACTATGCGAACGGCGCCTCCCAGCGCACTAGCCGATCACAGGATCACGGAAATGACGATGCAATTTGTCTTCTTCCCCTCTTCAACCCCTATATAAGGGAGAGCTCATTTCCCATTTTCTACACCATTCCTTCTACAATTTAGTTCAATAGAATCCTGTGAGTAAGGGGAGTAATCTGATAGTATTAGTTGTCGTCAAGTTCGCCGGAGCAAGACGTGGTGTTCGCCGGAAGTTTTGCCGGAAAATCTTCAAAACCTCCATTACACTTCGAGGTAAGCCTGTAGATATATCTAATGACTAGAATGTTCATATAGGTTGTTTTTACGTTCATAAATGGTCATTTAGTTGAGTTTGTGTTTGACATGTTTGAAGAACCAAGAATCATAAACCTTGAATTTGATGTTAAAAATATGTTTTAATGATTCTAAAATGATCTATGAACCTCGGAGGACATTTCTATATAATTTAATTGAAGTTTGGTGATTAAAAATGATAATACTCGAGGAAGAAGATGATGAACAGTAGCCGAAAATCGATTATTTACTTCTAAAAAATCGATTAGATTTATGTCCAGAAGAGGATGTTCGAAGTCAGTATATAATCGATTATTTAAAATATAAAAATCGATTTAAAAAGTATTAATCGGTTATTTTGAAACTAAAAATCGATTTTTAGCCATTAATTGATTATTTAAAATTTAAAAATCGATTTTTAGCATTTGATTGATTATTTAAAATATAAAAATCGATTTTTAGCCATTAACTGATTATTTAAAATTTAAAAATCGATTTTTAGCATTTAATTGATTATTTAAAATATAAAAATCGATTTTTAGCAATTAATTGATTATTTAAAATATAAAAATTGATTTTTAGGTATTAATTGATTATTTTAAAAAAAATAAAAATCAATTTTCCTCAAGTACAGATCCTGTTCTGAAAATATTATTGAAAATATGCTCTAAAATCCTATTTTGTTACCAATTAATTATAAACCATATAAATATGATTTTGTACAATAAAAATGATGTTTGTGACATATAAACATTATGTGATGCATGACGGTAAGTTCAGGTGTTAACACTCGAGACTAGGCCGCTATTTGTTATTATGCATTATGACGATTGTTTGATTATTGATTATAATGAATTAATGATGATGAGCGGTTTGAATGATTATCATGAATTGTTAAAGTGAAAATAATGAATTAAGGAATCGTATTGTTAAGGATATCTAGAACAACTCTAAGATATACCCACTTGTATATTGATGATGATTATTAAGGATATCTAGAAGAACTCTAAGATATACCTACCTGACCAATTCATATTTCGGGTTAAAACGTACGTACGGGATCCAGACCGGATATCACCCACCCGACAAATCATTGTTCGGTTAGTACGTAATCCACATGACTCGTAGGGTGGATTATCGATTCTTGTGTTCTGCATTAAACTATTTATAGTTTAAGGGCCTGGTTAGAAATGTTGCCTTAGACTCGGAAAAGTTAAGAGTTGTTATGAAATGATTTGGCCTTAGATTAAGAATAATTTAAGAGCATTATTGATATATTGAATATCAAATGACTTGGAATAAAATATGGAAAATATTATGAATGGTTGAACCATATATTGTGTGCATGATATCAAATGGTTGATTGTGAATTGAGATTCAATTTATGTGGATGTTCGACGCTTTAGATATGCTTACTCAGCTTCACCGCTGAGCGTGTAGTGTGTTTTATTTGCTACACGTAGGTAGGCAGAATGAATGATTGGCTGATTCCTGGCAGCAGAAGGGGCGAGACAGTCGTGGTAGATTATTGAATGAAATAAATAATTATGTTGTTATGAGACAATTTTTAAAGTCGCTTCCGCATTTTATTTAAACACTCCGTATTTCTCTACAATTATGTATGGAATATTATTTATAAATAAAAATGTTTGAAATGTTTTAAATTATCACAATTACCAAATCAATACTTTAGTCCGAAAGAGGCTGTAGACCTGGACGGATTAGGGTGTTACAGGCTAAGTGGCTTGTATTACAATACTACCAGTAGTTGCTAGATCGATTTTCATCATAAGCCCACATGGGTGTGGTATGACACATGTCAAGGGGTTGTTCTACTTCAAACCATCATTACCCATCAATCTTTTGAAACATGTTGGCATGAAGCATCAAACACACCACATTGTTTCTTTATCATTGCATCTTAGAATCCCAAACCCCTCAATATATGAAGTCCTATCACACCACCTCAAATTTCATCTTAGTTTCATTCTTCATCTTCAATTGAAACAACGCAGCTACAGTCACAATTTAAAAAAATGATATCCATATGTGGAATCTGAAACCCACCCATATAAAGAGGCATGAACTCGTCAAAATGCAAAGATTTCAGGGCAATGATGTTGAGGTTCATTATCTAGAACACGTCTTTCTCACCATCATTCCCAATGCACACACATACCTCATTATGTATAACGAATCTTTTATGGGCAGATTTTGGGTGCCATTTTATCCCGTCTATGTCGACCTCTTATCGCTGGAGGATCCTCCCCAGGTATCTAATTTCCAATGTGCATTGTTGAATCTTTCCTTACATCCTCCGATGTCAAGAACTCCATGAATCTGCCACATCCCTCGACTTTGAATACATGTCTTTATCCCAATTCCAAACAGTCTCTTTCTAAGAATGTCCCTTCCAAGGTAGTGAAGTAGGGCAAGTACTTTTAATTTGTCTTTCACAACGAACTCCCCTAGGGTTTCTCGTGAAGTCTAGACTCTTCCCTTGAGTTTTCTTACAAAACTCCATTATTGAAGGTTGAGAAATTCTGGGAGAGAAGATAACCAAGCTTTAGGGATTTCTCTAACATTGAAGGGGTGAAGAATGAAAGATATGTTAGCCCTTTTATTGAAGAACATGCATGAGGATGAAGGTATATACATCTCCATCACAGTCACCCAACATAATCATCCATGCCTTGACAAAATAAAAAAAAGGTGGAGTTGATGTGGTGTTGGGATGGTTATGAACATGGAGATGGGGGGATATATGTATGATGGAAGATGTATGCGAATATCTTGCAGGAGGAGGGGATATTGGTTGATTTTGGGATAAAATCTCGGTTCCGGAAGAAATACTTTATATGTTTGAATATCGAGTTATTTTTCGAACGGAGTCCGATTTCAAAATTGATCGCATTTTTTGAGCTTGGGGAAATAAATACAATCTAGCGGTGCATTCAAAATAATTTCCTAATATTTGTATTTTTCAAGTCGCCGGAGGCCACATGGTTAAAATTAGCGACTTGAGTAGTAAATACTTTTAAACCGATTTTTGTATCGTTACAACCATCACGGTCGACCACCAACCACCATTGCTATCGTCGACGACGACTAACAATCACCACACCACCGGTCAACGACCGCCATCATCGCCAACTCACAACCACCAGTATTGTCGACCAATCACTAGGGGTGTTGAGATTTAGAATGGTCCAAACTCTTAAGTATTCTAGTCCAAAGCTTATTTCATAGAGACGAGACAATCTGAGACACAATATTGTTCAGATTTTTTCACCAAACAATTAAGGGAGGTGTATTCAATTTAGATTTTAAAAGATTTTGATAGATTATTTAGGATCTATAGATTATGTAAGTTCATTGGATTGTTTTAAGTTTACGCAGAGTTAACTAGATTCTAATGTATTCTATCTAAGGATTTTATAGGATTATATTTTTCTTTTCTTTTTTTCTTCTTCTTTTCTTTTTTCTTTTTCTTTTTCTTTTTTTTATCTCCTCCTTCCCCCATGAACCCTAGCTGCGCCGCTTCTTCCATCCACATTCGTTCTTTCTATTTTTTCTTTCCTTTTTTCTTTTTCTTTTCTTTTTTTCCTTTTGCCTCCCCAGAAACCCTAGCCCCTCTATGTTCTTCGATCTTCGACCTTTCCTCTGCCTAATTTGAGGGTCGCCGACTCGCCGTCATCATGGCACCACGTCGATATGGTGAAGGAGAAAATTGGGTCGAGATGGCACCACGTCGAGACGATGAAGGATACGCCGGGAAGATTGGGGCGGGATGGTGAAGGAGACAATCCTACGTGGATTTGCAAAATCTTGCATTTTTTGTGAGATTTTGGACTTAGATTTTAATTTATACTCAAAGCCCCAAATCCATCAAAATCCATAGATTATACAAATCTTTTAAAATCAATTGATTTTTGAATACCATTATATTTAGAAGGATATATTTAAATCTAAATTGAATACTTCTAGATTTTAAATATGGAGTAACTTTCTTAAATCAAGATTGAATACCCATAGATTTTTGAAATCCAAAAAAATACTACAAAATATAAATTGAATACACCCGCCCCTAAGTTTCATATGATTCAATTTATGTTCGTCATTGTACAACCATACTCCCCCGTCCCACAATGATTTAAGTTCTTTAGTATCCAAAAGTCACGAGAATATTTATTTTTAAATATATTTTCATTAATTATTTGTTGATTTAAAACATATTTTCAAATCTTTTTTTTTGTAGAATTTTGGATGTGCTTTTTAAGTATGCAAATTCTATTTTATATTTTTATTCCAATCTTCTAAATAAAATGAATTAAAAAAAATTAAAAGTATACTTTATTTTGCCTAAAAATGCAATTGAATGAAGAACATGAGCAATGAATATTCCAAACCCCATTTTATTTATTTTCAATATATCAAACCAAAGCTTAAGATGTCAAAAAAACAAAACATGACAAAAAATAAAGAGAGCAATAATAAGTACGGAAGTATATGAATGTTTTTCCCTTTTAAAAAATATTTATTGCCTATATCGGCAAATCAAAATCTAAATTAGACAATGCGCACAACATGCGCGGGCCCCACCATCTCCAACAGCTAACCAATCATCATCACCAAATAAATAAATAAATAGATAAATAAAACTTAAATACCAAAAAAAAAAGAAAGAAAAGAAAAGAATTTTACAGACAAGTTATTAGAGAGAGAAAGCATCATCATCATCAGCTTAAGCAAAGCTTTTTAGACAGAGAAACTCTCCATTCATTTTCACTTTACCTTTCCATTTCTGTTCATCTCAAATTCTCCCTCATTTTATACAGTTCTACGTTTCATCTCCGGCGAGTATCGGGAAAAGCCTAAGCTTTTCAACGGACGGAGGGAAAGCCGGTTGTTTCCTTCTCCGTCTCCCTTGAAATCGTCGCCGGCGCGCGGCGGGAATTGCCGGAGCTCCGAGTTGGTGCCAGCTCCGATCTGAGCGGGCGAGTCGGAGGCCGGCGGTTTTTTTCCTGTTGATGAGCTGCGGGGGAGGAGATCGATAGACTCGGAGCTTGTCCGATGGTAAGTCAGAGCTGAAACGACTGCTTCATTTGTCGTTTTTCGTTTGTCTTGTTGATTTCCTCTTCAAGTCAATTATTTTCCAACCGCAGTCAATGCCACTGATTCATTTTTTCATTGTCTTGTTCTGTGGATGGGGATTTAACTGGGGTGAATATACATATGTATATGGCTTGTTGAATATGCAAAAACTTTTGGAGTAATACATAGAGACTTGTATTGATTAGTGACAATGGATTAAGACTTGATCAAGACATATGCCTCATTCTTTTGAACTTTTAACTCCACTAATCCAGATTTCATGTTATGGGCTCCAGACTTTAGTTAAAATTGAATTAGTATGACTATCCCGAATTCCCGACTCGAAATTCTAGTTTTTAGACTCCGAACTCCGAGTTTTATTCTTCCCACACTAGTAAAATTAAAACAAAGAAAAGGGCCTTATTACATTTTAGAACCAATGGTGTCTTATGGAAATGGAACCAAAAACTGTACTATTCAGAGGACTATTATGTCATCAAAAAAGAAAGAAAGGAAGAAAGAGGAATCTTGGAGCCTTGTCTGGCAATTGAAATGAACACTCGGCTCGAGTTAGCCAGTGTTAGTGGGAAGCTAAACCATAATAATCTGGGTTCCTGCATGAACAGATTGTTGATTAATCCAGATTATCCTCATTTCTTCAATATTGCCTCGTATGAGCAAATCAATATTGCCACGGGTGAAGTGGAAGATGCTAATGGGGATTCTAATATTAGTGAGTATATGGGAATATGCACACTTCATAGCCCATCTAGGAGGCACTTCATGAACATAATACAGAGTATTAGAGTTTAGAGCATATGCTATCAAATTCACTCATTCACTACCGTGTTTTTTTAGAGAAAGATATTCAAGGACAGATACCTAGCCAATACAAAGAGTACTGTTAAATATTGTGTTAAATATATTGTGCCTGTTAGGTTTGTCCAATTTTTTTGCTTTCTCTTTGCAAATGTTAACTTATTTGCGAGCATTAGCTGTAACGGTTGATAATTAAAACATAGTTCCGAAGTTATTTATTTATTTATTTATTTATTGTTAAATTGTTTGACATGAAGGAAAAGAACCATTCTACCCTCAAATTTAAGTTACATTTCATTTAATTTATTTAATAAATAAATTTTAATTCATTTTTAGATGGCTCAATCCACTCAATGATTTCATCATCTATCTTCTCAGAATCATTTAAATATTTTAACCAAATTTTAAATCCATCAAACACACTCTATATGTCGGTCCCCTCTTATTTATTTCACGAATGTAATTGACCGACCATTCACAAATTTATAAAGTCAAATCAATGCTCAAATACATAAGTTAAAGGATAATGTAGCACACCTCTTTTAAGTAATAAGTAATGCCATGTTCCTTCATTATTAGACTAATGTTTTGGCAAGTGTTTTGACTGTTTTCTACAAAATACCAATAATTTGCACATGAAAATCAACGTTCATTATTAATTTTAAAAATTGTTTGATACTCCCATAATCTATATTACACCCTTGCTAAGATTCCTCAAATGGGGAAATTCTCTCTAATATACTTAACACCAAGGTGTGGTGGTGGTCATATATACAAAATTATTAAACCTTACAAGACTATGCACTTGCTGAAGTTCAAGATATTGGTAATGCATGAACAAAACTTCAACTTGCTTTAATTGGATGCTAATCCCTATAATTTTCACTCAGCTTAAAGCCATGAACAAAATTTTAACTTGTTCTAATGGGATGCTAATTGCACATTAGAATATTAGATGCATATAGAGTTGCTACTTTTGTTTTGGAAATGTGGCCCAAGGCCAAATCTTAGCGGGAGATGAAGGAGATCTAGCTTATGTAGCCCCACAAAATTAAGAATAGTTGATAGTTTTTATTAGAGTTAATTTCATAAATGGTCCCTAATTACACGTCGTTTTCATATTTAGTCTCTAATTCTAAGATATTACATGAATGGTCCTCAAATTTTGAAATGATTTCATAAATAGTCCTTCAGGCCAAATATTAAAAAAATATTTTCCACATATAGTCCCTGAAGAACTGATTACGGAATAGTTTTCAAAAATTGAAGACTATTTATGTAATATCTTAGAATTAGGGACTAAATATGGGAAAACACCTGTAATTAGGGACCATTTATGAAATTTACTCTTCTTATTATGTACTCCCCCCTTACCAAAATGTTGAGCCCTTGCGAGAAACTAAGCCAAAGTTTGGTCAAAATATCTTATAACGTCCATAGTAAAAAATTACATTACTACTACAACAACCAACCTATAAGATCCCACGAATAGGGTTTTAGGGTCAGTGTACGTAGACCTTACCCCTACCTATAAAAGGTAGAGAGACTGTTATGGAAAACCTCGACTCAAACACAAAAGACAAAAATTACATAGTCGAATATTGTAGAGTTAAGAGTTATGAAACTAATTTTCATCATAACTACAACAACATCACAATAATATTTTTTGACTTTGTATCTTAAGAAAAATTGTTGAAAAAGTGTTGACTTTGACTTTCACAAAGTTCAAAAAGTGTTGAAAAGTGAAAAAGGTGTGTTTGAAATTGGTTAAGAGGAGAAAGAAATTTTCTTATGCACAAATTCTTTACTTTTAAAGGAAAGTTAGAAGTTTTTTATGAGACAGGGGGAGTATATCTCTCTCAGACACTCTCTCTCTCACACACACACACACACATATAAGTCCAAGTGTGAATGATGCACAATGAAAGAAATGAGAATGCATATGATCGAATTGGATTTAAGATCTAAAGGCTATTAAGAACTAGAAAATCTAAAAAAATGGAAAATTGCACTGACATTTCATACATAAATCAAACTTTGATGACACTTCAAAAATGCACTTTTGCAAGTGTGAATGTGCATTACGATAGACCAAGAATGCATTTTTTGCATTTCTCTCAATAAGACCATTTTCACATGAACCTATACACAGACACACTGATACACACACACACACTAGTATAACATTTATCCCTTCTATATATGTATATAAATGTATGTGTGTGTACAACACAAATGTAATACACCTAAGTAATTATGAAACATTGTGGGGGGGGATCTAGCTCCGTCTCTATATGAGGAATTTAATGTGTCATTCCCCCTACCCCCCCCCGCGCCAAATATAATTATTGATTAGAGCAAGAATATTCTATTTCCATATATGTGAAACTCACTGCTTTGTTAGCCCATATATTATATATCAACAAACCTAAACTCTAGAGATACTTGTCCAACTATTGGCATTTTCAATACCCTTCAAGTTGAAGGCTTGAATATATCGGTTAAGATCTCTTTCTATAGATGTTTTGATGTTATAGACTAGGTCATCAAGAAATTGTTAGAGTTATAATTATAACTTAGGATTGTAAATTTGCATGTACACAATCCAACCAGACCTTTTCTGTCTCTATAGAGTTATATATTCACCTTCGGGACTCTGTTACAGAGATGTGCATACTCCATGAACATTTTATGCTTTCTGTTTAACTTCATTCATTTTGCTATCTCATCTATCACTAATATAGTACTCTGTAATACCTTTACACGTTCTTTCATCGATTTTCCTTTTTCAACTTGCAGGCGCCACCTATCAATATTAGTGTCGGTTCTCATGTGTGGGTGGAGGATCCCCAGCTGGCATGGATTGATGGGGAGGTGATCAAAATTGATGGTCAAGATGCTCATGTTAATACTACAAATGGTAAAAAGGTCGGTTTTATGTGATGCGAGTCCCTTTTATACAACTAGTCTATCAACAATCAATTTTTACATTGATTTGAACTATTCATGTGCTGACTTTGTTCACATTATGACTCTATTTACCTTCTTTGGGTGCATCACTGCATCCGTGGAGGGATGAACACTGAAATCATGTTCGAAAGAAACTAAGTATACCATTAGATTGAACTGAAAATCCTGAGGATTTTGTGCAGCAAATAAAGTGTTTAAATGAATGTCTTTGACTGTGACATTGTCATATTCCGCTAACAAACTTTGCTTTATTCTGTTGTGTGTATGCTTTCATTTTTTTACTTTTTTTTGTGATTTTGTATTTTAGGTGGTTGTAGAGATCTTAGACATACACGTTTTTATTACAGGTTGTTGCAAATATCTCCAAGGTGTTCCCTAAGGATGATGAAGCTCCACCTGGTGGTGTAGATGATATGACTAAACTTTCCTATCTTCATGAACCTGGAGTTCTTCAAAATATGTGTACTAGATATGAACTAAATGAGATATATGTAAGGTCTCTAATTTGACATTTCATGTTTAAAGTTTTCATTGATGGAAAAGGTATAGTATTTTCACCCTTCTGCAGACATACACTGGAAACATTTTAATCGCTGTGAACCCGTTCCAAAGATTACCTCATTTGTATGATACTCACATGATGGAGCAATATAAAGGAGCTGCATTTGGGGAGTTAAGTCCTCATGTATTTGCTGTTGCTGATGTTGCGTACAGGTAAAACTGGAACTTTTGCTCTACTTTACTATCTTCGCAGATGATGCAATTAGTATTGGTTTTTCATTTCCCGTATCCCTTCACTCTCTCAGGGCAATGGTCAATGAGGGAAAGAGCAACTCAATTTTGGTCAGTGGAGAAAGTGGTGCAGGAAAGACTGAAACCACTAAGATGCTTATGAGATACCTTGCATATCTAGGTGGCAGGTCTGGAGTTGAAGGACGGACTGTAGAACAACAAGTTTTAGAAGTAAGATTAGAGTTTATATTTGTTTCTTTTATTTAAAAACATGATATCTGTGGCTATTTCCTTAGAAGGCGCTCTCCATTTTGAAATGTTATGATTTAAAAAAGATTGATGCATTAATGAGGTTCTTACATTGATTTTCAGTCAAATCCTGTTCTTGAAGCATTTGGAAATGCCAAAACTGTGAGGAACAACAACTCAAGGTAATGTGGTTCTTTACCTCAAATATTTGATTTGTTGAGTTTCATGGGCTAATTTGCACACAGCTAATGCTGCTATTGGTTCATGCAGTCGTTTCGGTAAATTTGTTGAAATACAATTTGACAAGAGTGGGAGGATATCTGGTGCAGCGGTACGAACTTATCTTCTTGAGAGATCCCGTGTTTGCCAGATTGCGTATCCTGAAAGAAACTACCACTGCTTTTATCTTCTTTGTGCCGCACCACCTGAGGTATAAATGAGATGTTCTAATCTTTGTTGTTGATATGTCTATCTGTTTGTATAAGGAACTCGTATAGCTTTCTTGCTTGGATGTAGGTGAATATTTCACATAATTTCTGCTCTATTTTACAGGAAAGAGAGAAGTATAAGCTAGGAAGTCCTAAAACATTCAATTACCTCAATCAATCTAGCTGTTATGAGCTTGACGGAGTGAATGATGGTGAAGAATACCTTGCAACAAGAAGGGCTATGGATATAGTTGGAATTAGCGAGGAAGAACAAGTTAGGCATCCCTTTATAAGTGGGAGAGTTTTTGCTCACCTGTAGTTTCTGATGTTATATTAAATTTTTCAGGAGGCCATTTTCAGGGTTGTTGCTGCAATTCTACATCTCGGTAATATTGAATTTGCAAAAGGGCACGAGATCGACTCGTCTGTGATTAAGGATGAAAAGTCTAGATTTCATCTGAATACAATGGCTGATTTACTCAAGTAGGTAGCTTTTCTTTTTTGAAACCAAAGTGTAATTGAAATCCTTGGTTTCAGTAGATCTTAGAGAATGTGTATAAATGAATAGGTGTGATTCCAAGAGCCTTGAGGATGCACTAATTAAACGTGTGATGGTCACACCTGAGGAAATTATTACAAGGACTCTTGACCCAGAGGCTGCAATGGGCAGTAGGGATGCTTTAGCTAAAACGATATATTCTCGTCTCTTTGATTGGTATGGACATCAACCGTCTTTCTTTCTTATTGTGCATGTAAACTGTTCTAATCTATATTTACATACACATACAATTCTTTGCCGTTTCTGAAAGCTTTGCTCTATTTTCCAGGATTGTGGAGAAGATAAACATTTCAATTGGGCAGGATCCAAACTCAAAATCCATTATTGGAGTTCTTGATATCTATGGATTTGAAAGTTTTAAAACCAATAGGTTAGACTTTTGAGTCTTTGAGTTTTCATTGCGATCACTATTTTACCTTATGTTACCAATGATAAGATTTTTTTTAATTAAAAACAGTTTTGAGCAGTTCTGTATCAATTTTACCAATGAAAAGCTACAGCAACATTTCAATCAGGTTAGTTCTCTCCATTGAGCAAAGATTTCAATGTTGCTTTGTGGCTTATGCATCTCCATCTAGGCATCTAGTAATTGTCTTTTGCTAAAAAAACACATACTTTGATGGTTGCAGCATGTATTTAAGATGGAACAAGAAGAGTATGAGAAAGAAGAGATAAACTGGAGCTACATAGAGTTTGTTGATAACCAAGATGTGCTGGATCTCATTGAAAAGGTTTGGAAGCAAGCTTGATCTTCTTTGAATCAAAATATTTTTTATCAGTTTCTTAGGAAAAAAATCTCCGACATCTTGATATAGAATTCAGTTACAATCTCCAATATCATCAGTCTCACAGTGTTTTGTTCAAGGAATTTGAAAGGAAAAAGAAAAGAGAATGGTAGAGAAAACAACTCTTCTTGTTTGGTTAGAGAGGAAAAGGAAAGTGGAAGGAAAAGGAAAGTTTGGAAGAAAATGCACTAAGAAGGAAAATGATTTTCCTTCTGTTTTGATGAGGAACATGAGGAAAAATCTTCCTTTTATTTTCCTTTCGAATTCCACAAACCAAACATAGTGTTATTGCTTAGAAATGTTACGACTGAATATGTTGAAATTTTGCAGAAACCCGGAGGAATCATTGCTTTATTGGATGAAGCTTGGTATGTTGATCCACTAGCTGACTACCATGGTTGTAGTCATATCTGTTACAATTTCTATTTGGCTTGAGCATATAATCTAATATACGCTACTGTATTTTTTCCCGGTGCAGTATGTTTCCTAAATCAACTCATGAAACATTTTCTCAAAAACTGTACCAAACTTTTCCTAGAAACAAACGGTTCATTAAACCCAAGCTTTCTCGGACCAGCTTTACAATTTCACACTATGCAGGGGAGGTATTAAATTCAGACCCTATTGAGTACTTAGATGTTGTTTGGTACTGTTTTTGTTTTCGTTTTTCTGCTTTCATTCTCACTTTTATGAAAGCTGAAACATGAAAATGTGTTTATCATTATTGGATTTTGTTTTCAATGTCTGAAAACGATATAAATGCAAATTTCTTGTTCTCATTGTTTCATACTTAATTATCAATATCATATTTTTCATATTAAAAATGTAAAATTAATTCATACGTACTGATAATTTAAATATTAAAATAGATATTTAAATACTACTAAAAAATCACAAATTATTTAAAGATCGAGAAGCTAACACTTTTCATATTGAAATAATAAATGGAACCTAAATAAAAGAATTATACTCAAATTATAAAATAATTTGAATTAATTGTTATTAATTTCATAAATAACACTCCCTTCATTCTCTTTTAATTGTTTTTTTGTTTTTGCTTGTTGAAACTTGACCAACTATTTACAAAAACCTACAATGGATTAAAATAGAAAGTGCACCATAGTATTTGTATTTTCTGAGGAATGCCATAATATTTGTATTGAAAAATACTTCTATTATATAAATTATTAAATAATTCTTGTTAAAATGCCTTAAGAATACTATTGGTCAAAAGTTCGAAACGAGAAGCAAAATGAACAATTAATAGGGAATGGAGGAAGTATTGTATAGTATAATCAATAACAACAACAACAATAATTGTAAGATAATATTATACTCCAAATTACGCGCGCGCACGTGTGTGTGTGTGTGTATCAATTCAAATTTTCAAAACAAACAAGCATATCACATGTTTTTAGTTTAGAAAATTGAAAAGTAAACGAAAGCCAATATTCTGAAAATGGTAAACATAGAACATGCAAAAATACCAAACGACACCTTTGAAATTCATTTCTTTAATGTCACACTGCACCATTCCTCTACATTTTACAGGTGACTTATCAAGCAGACCTCTTTCTGGATAAGAACAAGGATTATGTGATTGCAGAACATCAGGACCTATTAACGGCCTCAAAGTGCTCCTTTGTAGCCAGTTTATTTCCTCCACTTCCTGAAGATTCATCAAAGTCCTCAAAGTTTTCTTCTATAGGGTCACGCTTTAAGGTATATATTCAATGACGTGCATGGATAATGTGATCATTTGAACTTATTTTTTAAAGGGTGGTGCTAGGGGGACCCCAAGTATTTTTGTTTTCTAAAATTAGACATCCATTTCCTTAACTATTGCCTCTTCAATTACCTGTTGACTTGCATATGAGAAAGGACATTCATTCAACTAAATAAGTTAAGACTTCTCAAGGACAATTCATTGCATCAAACCAGCACAATGTTCAAATTAAGTCTAAATTATGCAAATGTTTTCGTGAATAAACGTTTCAGATCTTTGGTAGTAGTTTATCTTTTCTGTCCTGTTACTTGGTATATCTCTTGGTTGAGTAATATACCAAAGGCTCTTTCTATCAATCCCTCTTTTGGCTCACAGTTTACTTGGCATCTTGCTTCATATTTTTCACTTTATCAATCCATTGTGTCAATGTCACAGTCACACACATTTCAGTTTTTTTAACCTGAGTTATGCCTATGGTTTTTATTGAGGGAAGAAACATCTTTTTAGTATCTTGAGAGTATTTGATTTCAAATCTGTTCTATCCTGTTATTATGCTTCTGTCTTGGTTGAGTGTTGTATTGTGGGTTCTTTCTACAAAGCCTATCTGGTGGGTGGACAGTCAATCCAGCACCTTGCTTCTTACCCTTCATTTTAGAATAGATTCTCAATGCTCTTTTCTCCTTTTGCAATGAGTGTACAGTTTTCATTAAGTTTTTTCTCTCAACTTACTTTTGGTGAAACATTGGTGCATGTAAACTGCACATATTACATCTGTGCATGCATTAGGTTCAAGTTGTGTGTGTGTAATAGTCACGATCATGGGATAATTATAAGCTTTATTGGTTTCTTGCAGCTGCAACTGCAATCTTTAATGGAAACCTTGAATTCTACTGAACCTCACTACATCAGATGTGTGAAACCAAATAATGCTCTCAAGCCATCTATTTTTGAGAACTTGAATGTAATCCATCAATTGCGATGTGGTGTAAGTATAGCCAGGAAGTCATCCTTGTCCTAGTGTTTATAAACATTACACATGTAAACTTTAGACTTTGATGATTTGCTTGCTAAATCTCAAACATCTTGTTTTTTTCTGCAGGGAGTTCTGGAAGCTATCAGAATCAGTTGTGCTGGTTACCCCACCAGACGCACTTTTTATGAATTTCTTCTTCGATTTGGTGTCCTTGCTCCAGAGGTCTTAGCTGGAAAGTGAGTAACAGCTTCCTTATGTTCCAAAGACTCATTCTACATTCTTGATATACTTGTGTTGTCACATTAACTTAAGTTACTTGCAGTCATGACGACAAGGTTGCCTGTGAGATGATTCTGGGCAAAATGGGATTAAAAGGTTATCAGGTAACTTCTAATGTTTTCATGAAACAATCTCTTCATTTTGTTAGCTTGGGTCGAAGTGAATATTTTTACTCCTTATCTTTTTATGATGATCATCTGTGGTTAAGTAATTTTCACCACACAATTTTTAATGAAAACTTTGAGGTTTCTTCAGACCATACTTCCTTTATGATCACTTCTACAAAGCTTTGTACGCCATGCTATTCATAAGCAGATGCGTTACATCAGGGTAACTCTTTTATTTACAGATAGGTAAGAACAAGATATTTCTGCGGGCTGGCCAGATGGCTGAGCTTGATGCTAGAAGAGCAGAGGTTCTTGGAAATGCAGCCAGGATAATCCAAAGGCAAATTAGAACCTATATTACAAGGAAGGAATTCTTTGCATTGCGTCATGCTGCAGTTCAAATGCAATCGTGTTGGCGAGGTAAACATTTAGCTTTTGTAGTGTATCTTATTCAGGTTTTGCTAACTGTTTCTTGTAGCTATTGAAAATTCCTGATATAGATCATGACTCTTGTACATTTCTTGTATCAGGAATGCTGGCTTGCAAATTGTATGAGCAACTGAGATGTGAAGCAGCTGCTCTAAAGATTCAAAAGACCTTCAGGTGTTATGTTGCATGGAAATCATACTCAACATTGCAATATTCTGCAATTACACTGCAAACTGGCATGCGAGCAATGGTTGCTCGAGATGAATTTCGGTTCCGAAAGCAAACAGAAGCTTCAATTAAAATCCAGGTATGTCTATGTCACATGCTTGTGAAAGGGAATTCAGTATTGAATATAGAAAGAGATACTATCTTCTTACTCATCTTTTCTGCTACAACCCAGTTGGATCCCACAAGTGTAGGGTTTGGGGAGGGTGTGTGTACACAGACCTTGCCCATACTAGAAAGTAGAGAGGCTGTTTCCTGCTAATTTCAGGAAATTACCTTATCATTTTATGCAGGCTTCTTTCCGTCGCCATAGAGGTTATGCATATTACAGAAGTCTTCAGAGGGCTGCCATTATTACTCAATGTAGTTGGAGGCAAAAAGTTGCTAGGAGAGAGCTTCGTACACTTAAGATGGTCCGTTCTCTACTCTTAAAATGTTTTCCTCTACCCTGCCAGTTGTGTGTGTGTGTGTGTGCACCATGCATTATAGTGTGTTTGTATGTGTGTGTTGGAGATCAACAAAGCGGACTCTTGTGGCTAACTTCTGAGTAACTATGTTAGGCTGCAAGGGAAACAGGTGCTCTCAAAGAAGCAAAAGACAAGCTCGAAAAGAAAGTGGAGGAACTCACATGGCGGTTGCAGTTTGAGAAGAGATTGAGGGTAACTTAATGAGAAATAGTTCAATAGCTTCATTTTATGGATGTTTTATGGCGCTTGAGTCATTGTACTCAATTTATCAATAAACGCAGACAGAATTAGAGGAGACAAAAGCGCAAGAAACTGCAAAATTACAGGAGGCATTGAATTCAATGCAAAAGCAAGTAGAAGAAGCAAATGCAAGAGTAATCCAAGAACAAGAGGCGGCACGAAGAGCAATAGAAGAAGCTCCTCCTGTGATTAAGGAAACTCCAGTCATAGTTCAAGACACAGAAAAGCTGAATGCTTTGATAGCTGAAGTAGATAGTTTGAAGGTAGGAATAAATAATAATGGTGATAGTAATTGTCTATAACACAATTTTGCATCATGCGTGGTAATATTTTATATTTGGTCAATGGGACTCTCGGAGAAGCTGAATGGTGAGTAGAGTCATTACAACTGATTGGGGTAAGAGAATAATATTCACTGGTTCTTTGTGTAGAGTGTACTAGTGTAGACAGGGAACGGAATCGTTCACAAAGCGTCAAATATTTCATTTTAGCTAAGCTAACTTTTATTCTACATGCAAGACTTTACACTGTTAGAATGACTCATATATTTCTTGTTTATCACCATTACTTTCCTCCCTCTTATTCTGTCTCTCACGAATCTCCCCCCTATGCAAATGAAGTTTAGCATTTGGAATGAACTGCTTCATTGAAACTTCCTTTGACAGTAACTTTTGCCTTAAAATGATAGTCCAAGTAATTTTTGTTCTGTACATACTTCACAGGCTTCACTGCTTTCAGAAAAACAAGCAACAGAAGAGGCAAGAACGGCTTGTAAAGATGCAGAGGCAAAAAATGTGGAGTTGGTGAGCAAACTTGATGATGCAGCACGCAAAATTGATCAACTTCAAGATTCTGTGCAGAGGTTTGTGATATGATTTGATTATGTGCAAACATTCTAATAGTGACAGTTTTAAGGAATTTCCCATGGGTCATGGGCTTATATGCCTACGAATTTTTTATCTTCCAATAGAAATAAAAACATGACTAGTCTTTATCTATTCCACATGTTATTTAGTGGGCTTTCTGGTCTGATTTTCTTGTCCATGCTTTTATTCTTATTACTACAGTGCTACCTTTTTGTAATTTCAGACTTGAAGAGAAGCTTTCAAATAGTGAGTCAGAGAATCAAGTACTTCGTCAACAAGCCTTAACCATGTCGCCAACAGGGAAAACTTTGTCTGCACGACAGAAAACCACTATTATTCCGGTAAAGAGGCCCAACTGGTTGTTTTTAGTATTGTTTGTTGAGCTTTTCAATTTCATTTCACTTAATGGTGATTAAAATAAGAGTACTTTTGCTTGGTGAAATTTCAGAGAACTCCAGACAATGGAAATATTCTAAATGCAGAAACAAAGGTTAGTCACGTGAGAATATATCATCTCTCTCTCTCTCTCTCTCGGTTGTGAAGTCCGGTGATGAAAGAAATAAATGTCCTATTTCATTGCATTCAATCAGGATATGCGTATAGCAGTAGCAAGTCCAAAGGAGCTTGAGTCTGAAGAAAAGCCACAGAAGTCTCTTAATGAAAAACAGCAAGTTAGTGGCATGCCTGCAACTTGTGCTTGATTTAATATTTTAAAGTGAAGTGTGGTAATTTCATTATATAGAACTTCTTCTTGACAGGAGAACCAAGACTTGCTGATCAAGTGCATCTCACAAGATTTGGGGTTTTCTGGAGGCAAACCAGTAGCAGCATGTGTTGTGTATAAATGCCTACTTCAATGGAGATCATTTGAAGTTGAAAGAACAAGTGTTTTTGATCGTATAATACAAACTGTAGCCTCAGCTATAGAGGTATAGCCTTGTGTTTTGATCAATCATGATTTAATATACGTAGTACGTAGTATATTTTATGGATGACATTTTGACATGTCACTAACTTCACCTTTGCTGAAGGTTGCGGAAAATAATGATGTGTTGGCCTATTGGCTATGCAATATTGCCACACTGCTGATGTTGCTCCAACAAACACTTAAAGCCAGTGGCGCAACTAGTTTGACTCCGCAACGACGAAGGTCATCGTCCGCATCTCTTTTTGGAAGGATGTCTCAAGTATTACGCGTCTTACTAATTTCTTGCTTATATTTATCCAATTACTTGAATCATTCTATTTCTTATATCCATCTTGTCTTTGGTTTTTTAAATTTTGATGTAGGGATTACGAGCTTCACCGCAGAGTGCTGGGATTTCCTTTCTCAATGGTCGTGTATTGGGAAGATTGGATGATTTACGTCAAGTTGAGGCTAAATATCCTGCTTTGCTATTCAAGCAGCAGCTCACTGCCTTCCTTGAAAAAATATATGGAATGATAAGAGATAATCTGAAGAAAGAGATATCTCCTTTGCTTGGGCAATGTATCCAGGTATATGCTTGTTTGTTTTGCAAATAGTGAGACACTATATGCATGTCAAGTTAAGTAGGCTATTAATTTGAATATTTCTTACGGGTTAGCATGCAAAACAATTTTCAAATGCCAATGCTTTGAACTTGTCGAGTTTCCCACAGCTGATTATATCCTATGTTTGATATCTTTGATGTGTTGTCAAAAGTTGCATGGAAATCCTTAAAATATGATCAATTTTTAATGCTCAACTTCACTAGACGATTTATTGGCCAAATTGAGGAAAGAGTGGAGATGTTAACGGGACGGAGGGAGTAATCAAATCTGAAAAAGAAGAAGGATCAAATCAAATATTTGAAACAACATTTCATTTTAAAAATATTTGAAAACACCATTCTATCCTTAAAATCACCCAATGCATCTCAAGATAATATTTGAGATGTTTTGGATACGATTTGGTTTGAAAAGTTTTAATGAAAATTATTAAAATTTATTAAAATCGGAAAACGGAAGGAAATTGCATTAACTTTCTGTAAGGCTATAGCCGGTGCCGGTTTTGGGGTTGGCAAAGATTCATCCTGGGCAGTTCTGTATCAGACCGGGACAGTTCTCCCCGTACATCCCGGTGACTTTTCTGTTTCGCCCAAAATTGCTTTTGGGCTGTTCAGGTCGGACCCCGTACCCTCTATGTATTAATGGCCGGAGGTCCGTTTTTGTGTCCAGTACGTCCACCATCATCTAAAATATTGCAAATAATTATCTCACCCAGTAGACATCATTTATGTAGGAAAAGAAAATTAACGAGCTTTCCCGGTTCATATCATTCTATTCCATTTTGCCACATTCAACTATATCTTTGTATGATTCTCTCGAGGTTGTTGGAATGTGGGGTTTCTCCTAACTTCAGATTACTAGCATGTTATTTCTTTCTTTCTTTATTTGCATGTTTATGTGTGCTGCTTTTTTGTAGGCACCAAGAACATCCCGCGTAAGTTTAGTGAAAGGACGGTCCCGAGACAATGCAGCTGCTCAACAAGCTCTGATTGCTCATTGGCAAAGCATTGTAAAACGTCTCGATAACTACTTGAAGACGATGAAAGCAAACTATGTGAGTTTGCAATTCTTGTACTAAGCAGCAGACAATCCTAAAATTCCTAGCCATTTCATTGTTATTTTGTTCTGATTGTTTTACCATTTTAGGTTCCTCCATTCTTAGTTCGGAAGGTCTTTACTCAGATGTTTTCATTTATCAACGTCCAACTTTTCAACAGGTTAATCCTTGTCCATGTTGTGTACCTTTATTTCCTGCCTTTTCAAAAAATAATAATTATAATCCTATTGGCACTTCTTCGTTTGCATGCTTTTTTAACTTAAGCCTCAACTTTCAGTCTGCTTTTGCGACGTGAATGCTGTTCATTCAGCAATGGAGAGTACGTAAAATCTGGATTGGGGGAGTTGGAACAATGGTGCTCCTACGCAACTGAGGAAGTAAGCATCTGTTATGGACCCACTGGCGCTTAACAGTGTTACTAAGGCTCCGTTTGATTTCAGGAAAATTAGTTCCTAGAAAGTGTTTTCTGGATTTTCTAGTGTTTGGCACAAAAATACATTTCCCTGCTAGATTCTTTCATCTTCTTCGGAAAATGTCTTCTTCTTTTGAGGAGGGGAAGTCATTTTTCTAAACCAATTTTATTTTCTTGTTTTGTGGGTTGAACATTATCCGGTGTACATTATATAGTACTCCGGGTATGTTACTATTTGTTTGATAGGAAAACAGTTTTCCAAATCTCACAAGAACTTATTTTCTTGTGATTAAACGGAGCATCAACTATTGATAATATTCCATATTCTTTTGTGCTCTAATTTTCCGTGCTTGCCCTCAGTATGTAGGCTCAGCTTGGGATGAGTTGAAGCATATCAGACAAGCAGTTGGATTCCTGGTAAGGATTTGGATTTGAACAGCTTTCATTGTGATCTAATCAAACTCGAGCACGACCTACTCAATATGGTTGATTTTCAAATTATCACATGCTCAATCGCCTTACTAACAGGTAATACACCAAAAGCCCAAGAAGACATTACATGAGATCACAAATGAACTTTGTCCTGTAAGAATCTCTCTCTCTCTCTACAGCTGTTTATCTTCTCTTGTTTCCTTCTTATCACACTAAGTTTCCTGGCTTTACTATTTTTTAGGTGCTTAGCATACAGCAACTATATCGGATCAGTACGATGTATTGGGATGACAAATATGGAACCCACAGTGTTTCCACCGATGTAAGCCTTGTTTTTGTTCTTTTTGCTAAGTTTTTCATTGTTTCATGAATTTTAATGGGGGTTGCAGTTCCTTTTAAGCTGCTATTTCTTAAAAAAAACAGGTCATATCAAATATGAGAGCCATGATGACAGAGGATTCTAACAATGCTGTTAGCAGTTCCTTTTTGCTTGACGATGATACAAGGTAATCTTTATTTTGAAAAACATTAGGAACTCATTTTACACCCATAATCTTGGGAGGTTTTTCCAAGGAAAGGACCCTCCCTCCACATGTCCTACATATGTAGAGGAGGATATTTTGTGTAGGACCATTTGATTTCCACAATCTGTGATACCAAACCAAACAAATTTAGTCTATCTGACTCAATAGTAAGGTCTGGGAAGGGCAAGATGTACCCGGACCTTACCTTTACTCGGGTTACAGAGGCTGTTTGGTCCCGAACAATAGTGGCAAGCTGCGAGAGTGCATTTTGAATTTCAGCGGCAGGTCCCATTAATTCAGGAGGAAATCAAATGGTCCACAGTTGTTTCCTTGGAAAAATCGTCCATCTTATACCCAGATTCCAGAGTTTAGCTGTATAGTGATGTTTTTTTTAAACAATGCAGCATCCCTTTTACGGTAGATGACATATCTAAATCAATACAACAAGTTGACATTGCCGACATTGATCCTCCACCATTAATTCGTGAAAACTCGGGGTTCGTATTCTTGCATCAACGCACGGGTTGATAAAAAGGATACCACGGCCACATCAAGCCAAGTGCCCAAAAAACATGCAAAAACTTGTGCATATTTAAATCCCATACTTTATCTCTTCCATACGTACCGATTTTTTTCTTGTTCCCCAATTTTATTGGACTGCCGTGGTGGGGGTCCGCTGTCCGGTCCAATTCATTCGTTTTTTTCACCCCTCACGCTTTTTCAACGTGAGAGGCATCTCTAGTAGGCCATCCGGCTTGTAGTATGATCATATATATATATACCTATATGCAGGCTTAGGAAGATGCATTATTTTGATTTTTTTGGGGGGTGGTTTCGTCTTTGGTTGTAAAGATCAGATAACCACGAACCGTCGTCAATTTAAGGCGGCATTCGTTTGTAGTGGCAAGAAAATGCAGTGATTAAGGTTTTTGGTTGTAATTATATCAAATTGTATTGTTTGGAGGTGTGTAAACATTCTTTCTATACATACTCTTTGTTTCATAGTTTCTTTGGCATAAGAAGCTCACAGTTAAAAAAAAAGGAAATGAAAGTTTCATTTCTTTGGGGCCATGTGCAAATGTCGTCCCATTTTTATTTGCCCGTTTGAATATTTACCGCATTGAATGCAACATTTTAGTTCTTAGTTGTAAATAATTGCACATTGGAGTATAAAATTACTCTGTACGACATCTCAAAAATTACATTTCAAAATCAATGTAAAGAGATAAAATTTGCATTCTGATTAAATGTATTTTAACTACAGAGTACAAAATTCGGTCGGAAAAATTTACAAGGAATATTCCAACAAGTTTGTGATTTCAAAGCTTTACTCCTTGGTTTGACAAATCACACCATAACTCCAAAAATTGCTCTGTTTTCTTACAAATGTTTTACTCCGTATATGCTACTATGTATCACTTGAGATTTGAAGAAAAATGGAATAAAAAGTACACTATAACATATCAAATTAATTAGCAAATATTACTTGATTTTTGAAGACGACAATAATGTTTGAAGTATAATTGATTTATATTTAATTATTTTTGGATAAAAATATATAATGTTCATTTTTCTTTACATTAAGTCAACAAGTTTTGCACTAAAAAATTTAACAATTTGTTTTAAACTATTTATTTTTCTTTTGTTTATTGTTATTTCAATCAATTAAATATAATTAAAAAATGTTGTTATGATGTGACATCGATTCAATTAGATCATCAACATCGTTGTATTTGTAAAATTGATGATCCATATATATATATATATATATATATATATATATATATATATATATATATATATATATATATATATATATATATATATATATATATATATATATATATATATATATATATATATATATATATATATAATATATATATATATATATATATATATATATATATATATATATATATATATATATATATATATATATATATATATATATATATATATATATATATATATATATATATATATATATATATGGTTGAGTTTATTTGTTGTAATGTTGACATATGGCATGCCATATATGCATCTACATGTGCACCTATTAATGAGGTGGATGCATTTCATTTGTCCAATTATTTTTTTAAAGCTCTTTTAATACTTTTGTATTAACTTTTTCATTTTTAAAAAAATTTATAAACATACATTTCACCATTGTAAAATATACTCCATATTATACACACACACTGATAAGTCGGTTTTGGGTTAGTATTTTTTATTCTTTTTTTAGGCATTTTTAATACTTTTAGTTGTTTAGCTTAGTTTTATTTTAATTCTTATTTTTACGATATTTTAATTTTCTTTCATAAATCGTAGTTTTTTAATCATTTCCTTTTGCATTCTATTATTTTTATTTTATTTTTCCTAACCCAAGTTATCAAACATCTTATTTTTTGAAGAAAAGGGTAGGAAAAGGCCGAATGGAAAAGAAGATTATGTTTGGGCCAAAACCCAAACCTTAAAGTATTAGCATCTCGGTCAGCCCCAAATTTCAGCTCCTTCGTGGTCTTCAAACAAGCCAGTAAATTCGGCCCAGCATCTCAGTCAACACGGCACAACACAGCAGCAGAGAAACGGTGAAGTCAAATTGCAACCAAGTCTCAGATTGAAGCAAGAAATCAGCGATGAATCATTCAAATCTATTCAAAATCGATGAGTAACCGAACGGTGACTTCAATCTTCAAATCAAATGCTCTAACGTTCGGCCAACAATTCCGCCTCTGACCAAGTAAGCAACGGTTTCTTCTACGCTACTCTCTCAAATCAACAATGGGAAGAATTCCTCCGGCCTATAAATTGGGCAAGGAATCACAGCAGGTGGAGGGGGAGACGAACCACAACAGCTCCAATTTTCTAAACTTTTCATCTTCTTCTTTTAGGTAACCAAATAAAATGCTTCCGGAATTAATCCGGAAGTCTTCCTTGTTTTTTTTCCCTCTCTTGTAGCTTGTTCCTGTTAAACAAATTGAAAATAAAAAAAATGTTTTTGTTCATTTTTCTTGTATGTTCTTTTTTGAATGTTTATATTAAATCCCTTATGAATGAAAATTGATTCTTACTAGTTTCTTCAATGTTTGCGCAAATTGAAGTTAAATTGGTTGAATTATAAATTTGAATTCATAAGTAGGTTGATATGTCGAATTCGGTTATCATTGAAGCTAATTTAGCTACATATTTTAGTTAAGTGATTTTCGAATTCATACGTGAATCTTTTTTGTGACTTGTGTTTTGTAAAATTTTAAGGTAAATGATCTTCTTAGCCACATAAGTCGAACGTTTTCCTTAAGATTCGTTATAGAGTGATTGTTTATGTCTTGGTGTTTGTTTGTTATTTTCATAAAAATTGGGATTGTTTAAGCGCAATAAACAACTCTTGATTTAATGAAAATATGTAATGTTTTCCTTATGTGAATGGAATACAATTCTTATACTTGAGTAGTTCAAGGAGACCTGCAAAATATTTTCATCATTAGACGTTAAAGTTTATTAAAGTGTATCAAATGTTCTTCATGAATACTTTGTGCATGGGAGTTAGAATGAAAGAAAGATTCGCTCTTTTATAAACTTTTTCATCTTTTGGAATCATTATTTGAGCGCTTGAGGTGAGTGGGGGTTCAAAGTAACCAAAAGGCCTTTGAATCTTTGACTCCGGGCCTTATAGAGAGTTGACGATCCTCTATATGTGGTCAAGGATATGAATCAACTCGAGCCTTTGAATTCTTTTCTATTCTTAAGTGCGTAAGTTACATTATATATTGTCTACGTGCCTATTATACGTGTAATGTTCGATTTGTGTTCGTTTTTTTTAATTTTGTTTCGGGTTCTTGGCGGTGTTTTTCGGGTTACCTAGGTTGAAGAAGTTGATTATCTTTTGAGCTTGTTTTCCCCCATTTTATAAAAAAGAACCAAAAAAATAAGAAAATATAAAAACCAAAAATATTTACTTTTTATTCAATCCCCCCCTCCCTCGTGTTTCAAGTTATAAATATAAGTTTTTATACCTTTTTTTAGTATATCTTAAATATGTGTTTTATGTTTTTAGTTATATTATAGTTCTTCGTTTATATAAGTTATATTTATAAGTTATTAAATTTATGTAGTTATAAGTTTTATTATAAGTTTTATAAGTATTATCATTTGTGTAGTAGTTTCTTTTTTTTTTATATTTATTTTCGTGACAATGTGTTTGCATGCTAAATTGGTTTTAAAAAGTACAACATTTCTCCGTGGGATCGACCCCTACTTGCCCTAGCTATAGTTTTTATTTGATTATATCTTGGGGGTTAGTTAAGGATATTTATAAATTTTTAATTTGTTTTGGACCGCACGACAAGTCCCCAACACACACACATAAAAATATATAGGATTATTTTTTTACTATTCACTATTTATTTTAGTTTATTACCTTCTCAAATAATGATTATATAAATTTAGTCACACATGCATATTTATGAATTAAATACTTTGCTTCAAAACTTTTACCTTTTTACATGATTTATTTTATTACTATGTACGTTTTTCAACAAAGTATTATACACACACACACACACACATAAATATATATAGGATTATTTTTTTACTATTCACTATTTATTTTATTTTATTACCTTCTCAAATAATGATTATATAAATTTAGTCACACATGCATATTTATGAATTAAATACTTTGCTTCAAAACTTTTACCTTTTTACATTATTTATTTTATTACTATGTATATTTTTCAACAAATTAAATAGAATAAAGTTGGTTTAATTGAAGGGTGACAAGTGACATTATGCCACATCTCTAATGATGTACTCCGTATAATTATTTAATTAGTCTTTTTTATTATAATATTTTATTAATTTGTTTTTAAATTAACATACCAATATATATTCCACCAGTTCAAAATATATTTTATCACTATTAGAAAACTAAAATAAAAATATTTATAAATTGTCAAAAATTTAGAATGTATGCGAGCCCGTGCGAAGCACGGGGTTAACACTAGTTTTCTGTAACCCCTCTAAGGGTTTGTTCCATGGGATTTTTTTCTACTTATTACTTATTGTTTTTAAAATCAGATTAGATCAGGCCAGATCCAATCAAATCAGACCAGATCAGATCAAATCTAATAATATCAAATCAAGAAAAAAATATAAAAAATAATATTAATATTTTTCAAGGATTAAGTAATAATTACTATTTGATTAAATCATTTTACTTTATTTAAATCTACACACACATATATCTTAATCCATATTATAATTTTAAATATTATTATTTTTGGTATATTATTATTATTATTATTGTTATTGTTATTACACTTCAACTACAAACCATTATTAGTTGTAGTTGCATAAAAAACTCACTTTTAAACTTAAAAATAGCATACTTCGTAATATGCACAAGGGCGAGTTTATGACAAAATTGGTAGAGGTGATGAAAGGAATATCAGTGTTGAAGATTTTATGTGATGGCTAATTTGTAACATGCAATATATTATTATGTAATATGCAGATAGAGTGTGATATTTCGTAGAATAGCATTCATATTTTCTAATATGTAGTTATTTTAATATCGAATAATAATACACTCCCTTCACTATATAAATGAGAATTGATTATTCAGTTTTCACATAGATTAAAAAAATAGTGGTATTGAAAAGATATTTAATATATCAAAGAAAATGTTTAAATATATCAATGATTAGCTATTGTCAATAATTTTCTTATTTTAATTTTTTAATGTATACATGAATTGTAATACTTTAAAACTATTAAATTTTTGTAATAATTTTAAGTTAAATTTAAATCAGATATCAGACCTAATTAGATCAGATCGGATTCAATCAGACCTAATTATATCAGACCAAAACTAATCAGATAAGATATAACCAGATCAGATCAAAAGTTTAAAAGTTCAGATTAGATTCAATCAGATCAGGCGTACGGAACAAACCATAAACCCTAATGAGGCCCCACCCCAATCTCCCTGCTTGCACTTGTCACGTTCTGTCGTTCTTTTAAATTTTTTACATTTCCAATTTTAATATTCCGAGTATTATTAAAGTTATATAATGGCCGTCTTACTCTACTATGTTCATTGATTGTTTATTTAAAAACCACCCTAAATAAGACTAAAACATAGACAAAAGTATAAAAATAAGATTTTCATGTTTTTTTTCCAAAATAAAACTTCGCATTATGGTAATGTGACATTGTGCATATTAGTATACTTTTTTGTAATGTACATGACCATGTTTGGTAATGTAAATACATTTTAAATTTTATTTTGGGAATAAAAACATGGAAGTCCTATTTTGGTATATTTTTAATGCTTTAGTCCTACTTTGGTCTTTCTCCCTTGTTTATTTTGTAGAAGTTTTTATTACTCTTTTTGTCCGACTTGTTTCTTGGGAGAGAAAAAAACACTAAGTTTAAGAAGTAGAAATTGGAAAGTATAATTTTTATGTATATCCTTAATAGAGGACCTGTTTGGGAATATTTTTAGCGATTATCGTTAGCGTTTTGGATAAAATTTCAATGGTGTAGATTACTTTGAAAACGCTAATGCTTGACGTTGCCCGTAGATAACTTTTTCAAAATGCTACCGCTAATCTCTATTGCTAATCCTAAACAGACCCAGAAACAAAGGTTGAACCTCAAAGCCACAAGTACCGTCTAGACAGTAGGTTGATTGAGAGGAGATAAATGGAACTATAATTTCAATATTATTAATAGAAAAATGCATATTAAGATTATTGTTTATCGTGATTGACAAGAGCCAATCTAGATTTTACTTCTTTATCACGCACCTCTCAAATCATTCTTGATTAGATGCGTTGAGTGAATGAAAGAAGTGATTTAAATTTAGATGTGGGGCATTAATTTGATGTTACAAAAGTAGAATGGCAAAGATGAAATTTTAATAACTTATTCTTTAGTAGGTCAGAGACCTATCAATGTATTTTTTCAATTTGAAAATATCAACTTTTTAAGGGCAAGACTGAGACTCAAATACTAAATATGGAGAAGCTTGGGGTGGTTTCATTGTCTCTGTACCAACATGCTTCCACAATGATAACTTATTTAGTTTAAAGTGATATATAGTATGGAGTATGAATTAAAGAATCAAATAAGGCGGTTAAAATTTAAAAATGACAAGTGTAAATAATCATGTGAGACAGACAAAGCAAATTTATAAGCATTGTACTTCATAATTTTATTTTTAAATTTTGTACTCGTTTTCAAATGCCCATTCGTCCCAAAAAGCTCTTTACAACTTAATATTTATTAATCATACAACTACATATTTTGACAAAAAACTATGATGAGAATATATTTAGTTATAATAATACAAATTTAACGTAATTCAATTCATTTTAAGATATAATTTTGATATATCAAATTTTTTTAGTATTTATTTAAAACTATCTGTCAATCTGATCAATTTGAGGTGCAAAGATTGTAAAAC
Organism: Cuscuta australis; assembly: GCA_003260385.1. Lineage (NCBI taxonomy): Eukaryota > Viridiplantae > Streptophyta > Magnoliopsida > Solanales > Convolvulaceae > Cuscuta > Cuscuta australis. The sequence continues at coordinate 552,052 of NQVE01000129.1, read as the reverse complement.
TTCAATTATGTATCATAAACCAAAACAAAACAATCTAAACATGTATAGTGATAGATATCTCAACAAACTCATCATTCCGAGATGTGAGATAAGGCTGGCCAAATACTTTGTCTCTTGCCACGAAAACACAATCCAAAATCACTAGACCCCATAAAATAAGGGACAAGTGGGAAAAACAAAGACACATGAGTGGTGTATTTCACATACAAATTTCTATATACTCCATCTGTCCCAAAATATAAACAACACTCCACTATTTAAAAATCCCGAGAATTTTTATTTATTTTTGCATTTTCATTGATTATTTGATAGAATAAAATATTCTTGTCACCACTTGTTTTGTAGAACTTTTGATGTAATTTTTAAATATGTAAGTTTTATTTTTCATTTGTAGACCATTCTTTAAATAAAATGGATTGAAAAAATTCAAAAAATTACTTCGTTTAGCGTAATGTGGCAAATAATTTGGGACGGAGGGAGTATATATATATATATATTATATATATATATATATATATATATATATATATATATATATATATATATATATATATATATATATATATATATATATATATATATATATATATATATATATATATATATATATATTATTGTACAGTTCTACTCCCTCTTCTCATACAAACTTTTTGGAGATATGATAAAGATATGTGGTGGTTGGCGGTGATAATAGTAACTCGTGGCGGAGAACGGTCAATCCAAATCGCTTTTGGTCACCAAACACTTTTTTAAGATATCTATCGTACTAGAATGGCTCAGGATGGTTCGGTTTTGGTTTCGGTAAATATTGAGACGAATATATATACATACATAGTTTACACTTTGGAATGTACAAAATTTTTGATTTAAAAAAAATTGAAAGTACATTCAAATAAAAGAAAGATAAACAATTAAAAAATGAAAAATTAAATGAAAAATATACTTATAAAACTTAGTTTAATTTATACTTTATATTTCACAAACAAAAGAGAGCGAATGATAACAAAATAATATTTTAAATATTTGTTAATTTTTTTGTACAAATCTACAAAAAATAAAATTCAAATAAATGATTATATAAATAAAAAATTATTTGTAATTCATCTACACTTTAACCAATTTTTTAAAATCAATTTATTTTTAATGAAGAAATATAAAAACTTTGTTATTTTTATAACGTATTTGTATATATGTTCGGTTCGGGATTTTTTGGTATGAGAAGTTACCTCGTACAGTCGTACCGATCTTAAATACCGGATCGACTATTTGGTTCGGTATGGTACTGTCCTTTTTCGGTATTTTATCGGTTCAGTATTTTTCGATTCGGTAATCTTGGTTTTTTCAAGAAATTTCGGTATCGGTTTGGTACGTGCTCACCCCTAGGTATTATTCTTGCAATAAAATTTCTATGTTTTTATTCAAAATAGAACTTTTTTCATTGTAATATTGTGACACTATATATTGATTTTTTATAGTGTTTTTAGTGAGTATTATAGTGTAGATAATAATATGGATGTCTTATTTTGTTCTCTTTGTTATGTTTTGGTCATATTTTGGTCTTTTCTCCTTAAAAAAGACAAACACAAGAGTAAAAATACGAAAAGAACCAAATAAGACCTCTATATTTTTAGCCTATAAACAGAATCTATAATACCAATAATGCTAATGTACTATACCAAAAAACACAGTGAAATGTCAATATGCATTATCACAATGCTACAATGTAATAGTCTTATTTTGTGAATAAAAATATTTTACACGTATTTTGTAGATAAATTCTATATTTTATTTCTATTTTGGATAATTGCTTTAAATTTAATGTTTTAATCTTATTTAAGTAGATTTTTAATTTATTAGAGAAGTAAATATATACGAGTATAAAGATTATTTTGGAATAATTCAGACATTAGTGAGTAAATCACTTTATAATCTTAGTCTGGTCCTTAAAAGAGTTGTCTCGTGTTCGATACACACAAAGATTTACTCCCTCCATTCTAAAATTATTTTAAAGTTCACTATTCATTGGGTCAAAAAACATTATCCACTTTGTTAATTTATTTTCGTTACTTATTTAATAAAAAATATAATCATATCACATATAGTTTTGTAGATTTTTTACTGTAGTTTTAAATGCAAACTCCGTAATTTTTTAAAAATTTTTTATACCTATTTTCCAATAAAATGAATTGAAAAAGAATTTCAATCAAAAAACGTAAAACATAACAAAAGATTAATTCCTGAAGAGTTTCACAAACAAAATAATTACAAAGTTTACAAACTTACTATTTATAGTTTAAATTCTCGTTTTAAAATTATTCCAAACTAGTTTACTTTTTTATTGAAATTCAGAAATGATAAATTTATTAGATTTGTGACTATTATGTTTGTGAACCAAGGATAGAGGGATTTGGGTGGGTCGGAGCCTGACTGTCAAATCTTCTTTTATTCTCTCTCTCTCATCTCTCCTTCCGGAGATTCGATTCAATCGGGCCGATCATTTCTGCTCCTATCTCTGTCTCCTCCTTCCTTCACTCACCATAATAATGCTCCCAGATTTTCCAGGTATGAAAATTTCACTCAGAATTACTCAAAATCAATGCATTTATTTAATTTTTTTTCCCTCTTTTATGTTCTCACACTGTTCATGTACCTATCTGCATGTTAACAAACACAGTCTTTTAATTGAATTTGTATGATGCCTAGCTGTAAAACCATCTCTATTCCTGACAGAATATATGTTCTAAATCTCCCAGAAAAACCAAAAAGTCATTTTTTTTCCATGTTTGCTTCCCGCAATTTTCTCTCTGTAAAAAAGATGCAAATTATTTGATTTGTAGAGTAGATTGCATAATCTGGGCTGTGTGTGTGGGGAGATTCTTCTTTTGAGACTCTGAACATTGGAGATTTTGGAGGGGTATATATCAGATTAATGATCAGAGTACAGTTTTAAAAGTTTCCTTTTTATGGAAAATGGGATCTGCTTTTAACATCTTATCATACCTTCAAAAAATAGCAATTATATAGACCCTGATATTGCACTGGTAATAATTATGATGCATTAATGGGCTCTTACTTTATTCTCCCTTTTTTTCTTCCATGATCTTCACACCAAGTTCAAAACCATCATTCTCTGTGGTTAAAAAATGATTTGGATTGGGGAAACCAGTGGCGGATCCAGGAATTTGTGAGGAGTGTGGACAATTATTACGGGATCCAGGAATTTGTGAGGAGTGTGGACAATTATTACGGGGCCGGGGACACCATACATGGCAGGGTTCGGGGAATCGGGGGTAGCGTCCCGATTTTTTTTTTCAAAAAAAAAAAATGAACACCAAAAAAGTCGTGATTTCACGACATAAAATAGAAATGTGATGAATATTGAGCTAAATATGTAAATAAATATTCAAGTAATTAAAGTGGAAAATCTTTAATTTATATCCAAAAACTGAATGGGGTTTACCCACGTTGCGGGTTTTCTCGTCATATAAAAAAGATTTGGGCATGGAGAGGGTCACATTATTTGTTTACGAAATCTGGCAAATTCGCCAATACGGAGTATATCTTTATAGAGATACTCCCTACTATTCAGGTGTGACTATATAAGGATATATAGGTAAATTTCATCCCATTTCCCAAATGAAAATGTGTGACCCGCTCCATGCTGCTATCATAGCTTCCGTATTTAGTCGTAATGTGAGCTTCTTGTCACCGAAACACCTCTGTTTTGTATACTTGAGACTTACGGACACCTAAGTTCTTAGTAAATTTTAGAAAAAATGGTGTTTTTTGGTGTTAATGTCCTCGTTTCGGTGCAACTTAGCTTGGGATTATGGTGCAATTGTGGGGTGGGTGGGGGTCATAATATCAAGCATTAGAGATACTGTCTACTTGCAGTCTCCTTAATACCCTCCCTCCATCTCAGGTAGTGACTCCCTCCCAAATCACATTATTACCCTTTAGCCTCTTCTATGCAGTGGACTTGATTGGACTCTCAGCAGCAGCAGCAGCATAGGGAATGGAGGGGGGCATGTTCTCAGGTGGCGGCCGTGGCGGGGATGGGACAGACGGGAAGATTCTGCAGACATTCCAGAAGAGCTTTGTGCAGGTGCAGAGCATATTGGACCAGAACAGGTTGTTGATAAATGAGATAAACCAGAACCATGAGTCCAAAATCCCAGATAATTTGAGCAGGAATGTGAGTCTGATCAGAGAGCTGAACAACAACATCAAAAGGGTGGTTTCTCTCTATGCTGATCTCTCCTCCTCTTTCATTCATGCCTCTGCTGCTGCTTCCTCTGAAGGTGAATCCAGCAACCACAAGAGAATTAGGCCAGGCTAGCAAGACAAAGGAGAAAAAAAAATGCTCATTCTTTATTTGCAGGTAGAACATGATCTTTAGAAGAAAAAGGAAAAAAAAAACATGTTTTTTTTCTTTGCCTGTGGTGTAATAATGCTTCTGGAATTGGAAAAAAAAACCCAGTTGTTGAGGCAAACTGAAATGATATGTAACATTCTTGTAGGTCTAATTGAAAGATGAATCCTTTTTTTAATCTTTGGATTTCCTGGCCTTGCAGCAAAGATTCCAGCAGTTCCATTTGGTTTAAAATGCTACAGTACCTGTTTTTTCCACAAAACAAAAAACTACTCCACAATTTTTTTGAAGGCGAAATGTGTGAATGTAACAACTTCAGGGTGGATTTAGTAAGACCCTTTTAAATTTCTACTTTTATTTCTTCAATGTACTTCTACTTAAAAACTGTATTTATTATTTACGAGTATTTTACCTCAAAATTAAAGTACAATCGAACGAACACCAACAACAACAATAACACTTGCAAACAATAGGATGACATGGTTTAGCTTTATAGTGTTCTATTCGAAAAACTAATAGTTTCTATTCTCTTTAACCCCAGGTAAACTTCCCTAGCTCATCCCAACCCAAACCAACCCCCCCCCCCCCACCACTTTCCCCTTAATTGCACACTACAATTTTTGTTGACTTTGAAGTCAATAAATTGGCTCGAAAGTCAACTAAAATTGTAGGGTGCAATTGATGTGTACGGATCACACCGTGAAGGAGCTCATCTCGAACAAATTGATAATCGATCTCAATATGCTTCGTGCGTTCGTGAAAGACCGAATTGGCTCCAATATGGAGAGCAGTTGTGCTATCACAGTGGACAAACATAGGAGTATCGTGCAAGACCCCAAGAGAATGCAAGAGGCTCTTTAACCATTTCAACTCACAAGTAACAACATCAAGGGGTCGATACTCAGACTCAGCAGATGAACGAGCAACCGTCATTTCTTTGTCTTCCAAGAAACAAAGGAATTCCCTAGATGAACAAACCACCTATTCAAAGAACCCCTCGTAAGGGGACACGTAGCCCAATTAGAATCCCACCACCCAGCAAGTTGTAGATTGTTATCTACATAGAGGAGAATACCACGACCTGGACACTCTTTCAAATACCGAACAACTTCAAGGGTAGTAGTCGACTGATCCTCTCGCGGTTCCTTCAAAAACTGTGCTAAAGTATGCACGGCATAGGACAACTCTAGATGAGTGACAGACAGATAGACCAGATGCCCAACTAAGCATCGATAAGGTTTGGGATCATCAAGAATCGGGGCTTGGGAACGAGCCAAGTGATGATTGGGCTTCATTGGTGTTCCAAATGGTCTGGCACCCAGCAGACCGGCCTCAGTGATGATATCTAGGGCATACTTTAGTTGACAAAGAAAGATCTGAGATGCACTTCAAGCTACCTCAATGCCAAGAAAAAATTTCAGAGTTTCCAAGTCTTTCATATGAAAACAATCAGCCAAATATAACTTGAATTTGGCTATCATCTCTGCATTATTTTCAGCAATGATCAAATCATCAACATAGATCAAAACATTAATCACTCCTTTCTTCCCAACAAAGGAGAATAAGGAGTAACCAGAGATGGATTGGACAGAGTCATAGCATCTCTAACCTCTAGGCAATTTAGCAAACCAAGTGTGGTGCTTGTTTCAATCCATACAGGGACTTTTTGAGTCTGCACACCATATCAGAAGAGTCCAACAAACCTGGCGGCAAGCACATATATACCTCATCTTGAAGATCTCATGTAAAATGCACTATGAACATTCATTTGATGCAACTCCCACCCCCGAGTAGCTGCAACAGCCAAGAGTATCCGCACACTGGTTATTTTTACCACCGGGGCAAATGTCTCATTGTAGTCGATACCTTCCACCTGATGTTTGCTAAGTATGACCAACCTGGCCTTGTATCTCTCAACACCCCCATCAGACTTGCGTTTTAACTTATATACCCACTTGTAGCCCAATGGTTTCTTACAGCGAGGAGGAGGAACAAAGGTCCATGTGTCATTGGCTTCTAATGCATCAATCTCTTCACGCATAGCCTTCCTCCATTGTTCATTCTGGGAGGAGGAACAAGGGCCTATGTGTCATTGGCTTCTAATGCATTTATCTCTTCACGCATGAACTTCCTCCATTGTTTATTCTGGAATGCCTTCTTGAACGTCTTTGGCACAACTTATGCGTCAAGTGTTGTACGAAAATACTTATGTTTGTTAGAGAATCTCTCGTAAGCAATGTATGACGAGAGTGAATACTGCAATTCTCTCTAAAAAAAAACACATTGGCAACGTGCATAATATAATCTGAAAGATGCAAAATTGGGTGTTTTTCACATCGTCCGTGCCCCAAAACTTCTTCTATGGGTTGATATGATGATAGTCAACCATTAGCTATGGTACGGTCGATGGAGCCGACCGTCTATGGCTCTTCCGATTCTCTTGCATTCTGCCTTGCCCACGGTCAACCGTCATTTACAGGAAGGTCTAATGGCTTGACTTCATGTAGCATCTTCGAATTATGGCTTTGGTGCGATTGATCGTCTCCCCAGAGATGGTCTTGTGGCTGGACCATCCATAATTCATCCTCTTCTTCGTGGTAATCAACCAAGCTTTTGTCATCCATTCTATATTTACAGAAGATTTTCCTGCAGAAGTCAAGAAAGGAAAAATATCCTCACAAAACACAATGTCTCGGGATGCTTTGATTTCTCTAGTGTCCGAATAATATACATACGTCATCCCTTCTTCTCTTGGGGATAACCAAGGAATATTTCGGGATTGCTTCGAGGAGTAAATTTATCACCATTCCTCTTCTAATTATGCGCATAACATCTCCAACCAAAAAGACAAATATGAGTAAGTGCAAGCGGCTTTCTATAGAGCTTTTCGTACGGAGTAACTCCCCTAGAAAGGATGATGGTGTATGATTGATCAGATACACAACTGTTTGAACACAATTCTCCTTAGAATTCAACTGGAAGTTGTGCCTGAAATTGCAATGCCCGACCCACATTCAGAATATGTCGATGTTTGTGTTCAGCTCTACCATTTTGCTATGGAGTAGACCCACATACAAGATGTCTCATGAATAATTCCTTATTCCTAAAATATTCATTTAGACATTTAAATTTCGTACCATTATCACTTCGAACACACTTTATTTTTCTCCCAAACTGTCGTTATACTATAGACTTGACTACAGGAGAAAATGTTTCTTTGTAGTCAAGTCCTTCGACCTGATGATTGCCAAGTATAACAAGTCTGGCCTTATATCTCTCTACACTTCCATCAGACTTGCGATTGATCTTATATACCCATTTGCAACCAAGGGGCTTTTTATGGCGTGGAGGAGAGACAAGAGACCACTTCCCATTAGCCTCCAGTGCATCAATCTCCTCTCTCATAGCCTTCCTCCATCGTTCATCCTGGAATGCCTTCTTGAAACTTGTGGGCTCCACTCCAGCATCAAGAGCGCTGAGAAAACACTTGTGTCTGTCAGAGAACTTCTCGTGTGTGACATACGAGGCAAGAGGATATTTGCATTTTTCACCAACATGTGAACCAGCTACATGGGTAACATAATCGGCAAGGCGTACATTTGGATGTTTCTCACGTTGACCACGTCCCAAGTTCTCCACCGCCTGCTGGGAAGAGGACGGTCGACCGTCGTCCGTGGAACGGTCCACGGGGTCGACCGTCTGAAGCTGTTCTGGATCGCTAACTTTCTGCCTCGGAGACGGTCGACCGTCTTCCACATCACGGTCGACCGTTTGATCATCTCCCAACGAAACGTCATTCTGCCTCGCGGACGGTCGACCGTGGATATCAGAACGGTCCACCAGGTCGACCGTTTGGTCATCTCTCAAGAACCCGTCATTCTGCCTCTCGGACGGTCGACCGTGGACAACCGAACGGTCCAATCGGTCGACCGTCTGTAGCCTGTCTGCTCCACCGCTTTCCTCTGGTCGACCGTCCCTCCTGGAACGGTCCATCCGTTCTTCCGTCCGCAGTTCTTCATCTTCATCATAAGAGCTAACCTCATTTGTACTTCCTGTATCCAGAGATGCACCTGTAGGAGTCAAGAAAGGGAAAATATCTTCACAGAACACAACATCCCGGGACACCTTAATTTCCCCAGTGTCCGGGTAGTAAATACGCCATCCCTTCTTCCCTTGCGGATATCCAACAAATATTCCAGGATTGCTTCTTGCTGCGAATTTATCTCCATTCCTCTTCAAGTTATGAGCATAACATCTGCATCCAAAAACACGAATATGAGCCAAAGAAGGTAGCTTTTCATAGATCTTCTCGTATGGTGTGACCCCTCCTAGCAAAGACGAAGGTGTGCGATTGATCAAATGTGTGGCGGTCTGTACACACTCTCCCCAGAACTCAATCGGAAGACCAGCATGAAACCTCAAAGCCCGACCCACATTCAAAATGTGTCGGTGCTTGCGTTCTACTCTCCCATTCTGTTGTGGAGTAGACACACAAGACGTCTCATGAATAATTCCTTGCTCCTTGAAATATTCGTTTAGACATTCAAATTCTGTGCCATTATCACTGCGAACACACTTTATTTTCTTCCCAAATTGTTGCTCTACCATAGCACAGAATTGTTTAAAAACAGTGTCAACCTTGTGTTTGGAATCAAGCAAATGTACCCAAACACCTCTTGAAAAATCATCCACAATGGTCAAGAACATTGTAGAACCATCAAAACTTGGAGTCCTATACGGTCCCCATAAATCACAGTGTATCATATCAAATTTATGAGCAGATTGATAAAAACTTATAGGAAAGCTCCCACGAGTCTGTTTAGCACGCAAACAAATGTCACAACAACTGTGACTACTCTTACTTGTTCCAACTCCAGGAACAAGAGACAAAACATGAGAGGAAGGATGTCCAAGTCGTTTGTGCCAAAGATCAAACTTACTCTCCTTCTTCACACTGCACACCATCTTCTTTTCAGGCTCCTTGAAGTAATAAAGTCCTCCTTCCTGCTCACCCATACCAATTTTTGTCTTTAAATACAGATCCTGTAGTATACACTTATTGTTGGCAAAACGTGCCTCACAGTTCGAATCCCTTGTCAATTGTGACACAGAGATTAAATGGTAACTCAAAGTGGGAACATATAGGACATCGTGCAAAAGTAATGTTTTTGTTAATTTAATCTTCTCAGATTGTACAGAAATAATTCTTTTCCCATTGGGCAAACCAATCTCACATGGTGATATTCCCACGACGTCATGCAATATCGAAATATCACCAGTCATGATTTGATGCCCCAGTATCTATAATCCAACGCGGTGACACAGGAATACATGAAAGCTTCACACTGGAAACACACAATGATAGGGAGAAAAACATCTTCCTTGGTTGTTCATCGGCCATGGCGGTAGCAGAGTGGCGTACGGCGGTGGTAGAAGAATCAACAGCAGCATCTATCACACAATCTGCCGATGAGACGGTCGACGTGCTCGACCGTTCAAGAGCAACGGTCGACCGTTCCGTTGTCCGGCAACAACAACAACAAACGACTGAAACTGAGCAACGATCGATGGACGCCATGCCGGGCGATCGTGAACAGTAGTCACTGAAAAACTCTAGGGTTTTGGCTCTGATACCATGAAAGAATTATTTGGGAGGAAATTTCCTGTATTTCTCTCTTGTCCTTACAATTTACAATGAGGACCTATATATAGGATCTCACAAGTTGAGACTCCTAATAATTAAAGGAAAAGGAAAAGGAAAGAATCCATGTACAAGGAAAACTACCAAAACAATATATACACAAATATCTCCAAATATTCTACCAAATATTCTCTTTCCTTCAACAGGGCAACTTCGCGTAAATATAGCTTGCACGAAATCAAATCTGGCGTATATATCAACGAACCACAATGGCGTCGTAGGGCACGTTGGCGGAGTCCAATGATACGGATAGTTAATTAAAATATTCTAATTAACTATCCGTATCATTTGATACGGATAGTTAATTAGAATATTTTAATTAGTTATACTATTATTTAGTAGTTAGTTATTATTATTTATCAGTATTTTATAGATTAAGGTTTTTGTATGGGCCCGAGCCCATTAGGTCATGTAGGTGTGGCGTCTCATCCCTATATATTGTAATCCCGTATCATTATCATTCAATCAATCAATAATCAAAAATTCTCTTAATCTCTCGTCTCTCTTTTCTTGGAACCCGGGAACGCTCGAAGTTTTCCTTCTCTCTTTGCCTCCCCTTTCTTGGAGCCCGAAGACGCTCGAAGTTCTTCCCTATCCGATACGATATTCGTATCAATTGCTGCTTTCATTCTATAATTCACCCAAAAAAATATACAAAAAAAGTTTCAACCACAAAATCCAATTCCAAACCCGCCAATCCGAATCTTGCTAACGATTGCTGCAGATCCTGATCCTTCCAATGATCTCATTTTTTTGAACTCGCCGGAAGAAAAAAATCAGCCGCTGGTTTAGCCGCCTCCATCTTTGTGAAGGCACAAGAAAAAAAATATCTGCCGCATCCCTTGTTTGGCCATACTCTTTCTTGGCCGCCTGCATCGATGCATAGTTATTCATTGGAATTGCAGGGGATATACGCACTTTGTCAGATTTGAAGGGAAAAAAAGAGCAGCACCGCACCACTTATTTTGAGATCCATTTTAATTTGATTGTTCTGCAGTCAGATCCATTTGGGCCGCACGTTCAGAAAAAAATGTTGCAGAATTTTTCATTCCAAATGGAGGCCCGAGTCAAACGATTAGAGAATTTGTTTATGTGTACTGGACAAACTTACTAATTTGCTAGAGAATGTTCTATATGGAGAAATTGAGAACGACGAAAGAGTATGCACACTTTACGATTACATTGATGAAATGATAACGAATCTTCAGTCATTTCATCCTATTGACGGTCAGTCCAATTATGATTCTGGCTTACATGCATTTGACATTGAAATCTCTTGTGCGGTACAGGATTTGGTTCGTGGTCCCTCAATTTTGCCGATTTTGATTCCTTTGGAGTTACAAAACTTCAGAACAAACATGATGAATGCCATCCAAAACCTTATCAATGCCCCGCTTTCTCCACCAAATTTGGCTCATATGGTCACCATACAAAACACTGAGTCTCATGAAAAGGAGTCAAAGGATGACTCGAGCGTAGAATCATATGCTGGGGATAACATGGACAGTGTGTCTGAACTCATAAATGTAGATGATGAGTGGTCCGAAGATAACATGGACAGTGAGCCTGAACTCATAAATGCGGATGACGAGGGGTCCAACTTCGTGGGGAAAAATAAAGAGTTTGCCCTTCTAAAAGGTGTGGACAAGGTGGCGGATGAAGATTGTATGCACGCCGATAACTCAATTTCGTTGGACACCATCGCGTTGTTTGGCATTTTTGGTATTGTCAAGTCTGAACACCTGGTTTCAAAGAAAATATTTCGATGCATGTTTGGTCTTCTCTTTTATTTCTCCCACTATACTTTATCAGAGAAGCTTCTTGAAGATTGGTCAACAAATGTACGTCTTTTCTGGTTCAGCACGTTCTCACATGGCCAAAAGCTTGAGTGGGAACCTCCACCTTGAGGACAAGGTGGTTTTTAAGGGGGTGAGAATGATACGGATAGTTAATTAGAATATTTTAATTAGTTATATTATTATTTAGTAGTTAGTTATTATTATTTATCAATATTTTATAGATTAGGGTTTTTGTATGGGCCCGAGCCCATTAGGTCATGTAGGTGTGGCGTCTCATCCCTATATATTGTAATCCCGTATCATTATCATTCAATCAATCAATAATCAAGAATTCTCTTAATCTCTCGTCTCTCTTTTCTTGGAGCCCGGGAACGCTCGAAGTTTTCCTTCTCTCTTTGCCTCCCCTTTCTTGGAGCCCGAAGACGCTCGAAGTTCTTCCCTATCCGATACGATATTCGTATCATCCAAGAACAATGCAATTGCACTTCATTATTTAGAATTTTTTGTAACTCACCATTCTAATGAGCTAGCTAGCACAACTACACTGCTACTTGAAGCCATTCTAGATAAATATTTGTAGATGAAATGATGAGAGATGTTTTTTTTTCTTTGTGTGTGAAATCTTTTAGTGTATGGCTAGGGTTTTTCAAGTAGTGAAGTGTATTGATTATATACTCCGAAGAATTTAAGAGAGTTGAGTGAGTTAAGGTGGGTTGGTGAGTGCTCCTCCAGCCACCTAGTGTTGCAAGTGTCATTAATAACCTCTAGTGTACACCTCTCTCTATTTCTTTTAAATATTTTTTATTTACAAATTGGTGGAGAAATAAAAAAATAAAAAATAGATCGTTCAAAAATAAATCAAAAGTTCTACAAAATAAGATGCGATAAAAATATTTTATTTTATCAAATAGTCAACCAAAACGAATAAACAAATATTCCCCCCGTCCCAAAAAAATTTACACCTTTCAAAAACATTGTGTCCCACAATCTCCTACACATTTTCATTAAATACCCACTTCTACTCCTTACTTTTTCATACCCTACCTATCACATCATACTTTTTTCCTAATAATTTACACATCACATCCTACTTTTACACATCACATCAAGGGTATTTTTGGAAAATTAACACAAAATTATCTCTCCGTTAATTTCAACTTTAGTCAAAACGTGTAAATCTTTTTAGAACGGAGAGAGTAGAAGTTATCGAAAGACCAAAATAGTAACTGTTGCTTACATTTTGGGACGTAGGGATTATTTGACTAACAATACTTGTTAAAATATGTTGACAAAAAATAATTAAAAATCATACACTAAACGCACTTGGTCAACTCCCCATACTAGCTCCAAATTGATACAGAAATAAAAATTACTAACTTTCATTTTTTTTTTCAACAAAAAAAACATCAAATGTATTACATTCCTATTTTAATTTACTAACTTTCATTTTTACTAACTTTCATTTTTTTTCCACAGCTGTCCCCACCTGTCCCATGCATCCCATTGTTAATGTAAGATGAAACTTCTATGTTGTGTTTGTGAGATGGACAGGGGCGGACCCACATAGGATCACACGGGGTCACACGACCCCACGGAAATTTTGTAATTTTTAAAATATTTGTATATATGTATTTAGGTGTATATATATTATACGGAGTATATTGATACGGAAATGCATCTAAGTGTAGTTCGATGGATTGGCAGAGTGGCTAGCGCCTAGATACTTGTTTAATGTGGCTTGAGTTCGAGCCTCCATGTAAAGACCAACTTTTTCCACTTTTTCGCTTTCCTTCTTTTTTTTGTTCGCTACTTTTTAATTGCTTTTTTTGTTTCATTCTTTTATTGTCTATTCATATTCATTTTCTCCAATAATTGATTTGACTTTTTAAAAACTAGTACAAAATCAATAATTTTTTTTACATATACTTTATTTACAAATTGGTATTGAAACAAAAGTTTATTCAATTTGACATAAAAAAAATCATACTATATGAATATTCTGAGATATAGAGAGAATAATTTACATAATAAAAGATATAAATTTTTTTATAAAATAAGATATAACGAGAATATTTTATTTTATTAAATAATCAATGAAAACATATAAGCAAAAGAGAGTTTGTCAGTATAGTAATAATTTAATTAAGTTTGGGACAGAGGAGGGAGACACATATTTGTTACTATTAGTGATAATATTATAATAATATAATCTTAAAATATAGAAAGTTCAATTCACTTTAATATTTTTGCAATAAATATAATCTTTAATTTTATGAATTACTCCATCATCTCGTTATGTTTTTCTTTTCGATTATTTACAGAGTCAATTTAGATATTCTTTCGTTACATGTTTTCGTCTATTATTTTCTTAAAAAATAGTTATGAACTTATTTTATAAAATGTTTTATGTTACTTTTAATCTATTATTTTTAAGTTTATATTCAAAGCCAATATTTAAATAAATTCAATAAAAAATGTTATAAGAAACATTATAAACAAAAATGAGACAAAATGTTTCAAAAAATACTTTTTTATTTAATGCACAACATGTCATGTTTTCATTAAACATCTTACAAACACGACCCCACGACATGAAACTTCTGGGTCCGCCCCTGGATGGACCGGAGACCAAAGTTCATTCAATGCATAGCCACAACATATTGGGAGATTTTATGTTCATAATTCATATTTCTGTTGGATTTACATTTATTTTAACTCATTTTTCATATAAATTAAAAAATTAAAATAAACTCAGTCAAAAATAATAGTCACTAGAGCATTCATTATTGTTTTTAAATCTTTTTTTTTCTTTTTTTCTCTTTAAACGGATTTAGTTATCAAGGAAAGGGTTTTTTTTCTAAATTTCATGTCAATATCTTGTGTAGTACTCCATATAAGATACCCATCCATCCCAGTTTACAATGCATGTTTTAGTTTGTGATGTTTGATTAAAGTATTTAATTTAAACTTTTTGGAGATTGTGTTGGAATTATAAAAAAATTACATATTTTAAAAATACACCAAAAAAATTTCAAAACAAGTGATATGACGTACTCCCTCCGTCCCAAAAAGATCGTTACGTTTCATTTCTTTGTGCATCCCTTAAAATATTTTTATATCGTCTCAAATGCCAAAAAAACTTTCAAAACAATTTCATCTTATAATAAAGAGTAAATATGGTAAATTTTAGAAATTTTAGATGTGAGTAGCATTGCTTTTTGTGATGCGCAAAGAAATTAAACGTAACGATCTTTTTGGGACGGAGGGAGTACTATTTTTTGACATGACTATTCTTTTATCAAATAAATAATGAAAATTTTAAAAAAAGAATAAAATTTAAGCCTAATATTATAAACAAACACTATAATATGGGATGGAGAGAGTTACAGCTTCCATCATTTGCTTCTTCCTACATACCCTTTAACTTTTTTCAACTTCCATTCATATGAAAATTAAGATATTTTCATGATAGAATACAATTAGGTCCCGTTTGGTACATGAAATTCAAAGTATGAAATTGGAATTGGGGACTTCAATTCCAATTATGGTGTTTAGTAGCACAAAAATTGTGTGAATTTGGAATTGATAGTACAAAAAATTAATTGGAATTGCAGAATTCAATTCTATGAAATTGAATCCCATGAAATTTCAATTCTAATTCAATTTCAATTCCATCAATTCTGTATACCAAACGGACCCTTACAGTTTATTTGCAAAGAAATAACAAAGACAAGTATAAAGTATGAACTTTTTCTCGTTAAAAAAAGTACGTTATGAAAAAAGATTTTTAAATCTATCAAAAGACAAAATAAGTTTAGATGTCATTTCAAAACTACTAGCTATTTCCTTCTCAATTTAAGTTATGTGCTCATTATTCAGAGTCAAAGCTTTACCACTCTTTCATCATTCATTTCCAATACTTATTTAATAAAATAACAGAATCATGTTGAATCCTCATTTAATCCTCTGTTATAGAACTTTATATACTCTCTCTCCGTCCCCCTCTAAGATTTTCTTGTTTTGACTTTTTGTGGTTTTTAAAAAGATTTAAAAAAAGTAAAAATTTACCAAAATACCATTAATAAAAATGGGTGGGGTGTATTAAATAAGATAAAAAAAGGTGTAATAAATAAAGTAAGTAGGGATAGTTGTGGTATTTTAAATGTTAAAAGAGGTAATGAGAAATTATATGTGGAACAAATAAAAAGGTCTAATGGGAAGATCTATAAAGACAGGGAGAGTATAATTTTTAAATATGTACGCTTTATTTTTAAATTCCATACCTACTTTTATATAAAATTGATTAAAAACAATTCCAATCAAATATCTGTTAGTTCCATGGTGTTGGCTAATCTTTTGGCAAAATAGAATCCCATATTTGTTAGATGTTTTACTAGGTAGAAACCTCTATTTGTTAGGAGAAGTTTATTTTATTTAGACATCTAGAGCTGCTGCAGTTTTCGAAGTTGACGCAGAAGATGCTACAGCACGATGCTGCAACACAGTGCGCGGGATCAGAGGTCTGAGCACGAAGTTTTAAGCTGCAATCTCAATTAGAGACATATTGGGATTGTGATTACATGATAAGAACTCCAGCTGTACTTGTGAAGGAATCCCAACTCTTTAGACTATTTGTGGATCAAGATTAAGGAAGTAGAATTCAAGCCAACTTATACTATCCTATTCCTACTAGGATTGTGTTAAGAGAAGCCTATAAATATGCAGCAGGTCCCTGGTAATTACTTAGAGCGATCGAGAGGGAAAACAAAGAATATACGATGATGTAGAGCATTCCCGTCGCGTCCCGGAGCTTCCCGTGCGTGAAGAAGGTCACGATCTACATGAAGGAGGAGATCTTCAACGCCGAATAGATCGTGACAACTAGGAGATGAACCAGAGCTTAAGGAGAGGGCTGCCAACACGTTTGTCCTCGTGATCTCGGTGGAGATGTGATAGCCGAAGCAGATCTGAACAGAGTTCGGGTTAGAAATCCTATATTAGAAGTTTTGTCATAACAATTTGGAGAAGTGTGTCTCATCATGTTGTTATGTACCGGTGTAACTTGCATCTAGTGATTTAGTGGAGGGCTATTACACAGACGTGGGCCCCGCAGACTAGGAGAGTTTCTCCGAACTGCGTAAACATATCTGGTGTCATTTTTTACGTTTTTTACAGTTACAGCATTCTGCCCAGTAGGCGCTGTAACACTCTCTGCGTCATCTGCTTCTGTGTGTGCTTGTGACAGAGAAGTGCTATAGCAGACTGTCCGTCATCTGTTACAGGACAGAGCTGCAGCGTCTTTTCTGCAGCATAGTGGATTGATTTGTTTGCATAGCTCTTAATTGGTGATTTCCGCTGCGCCCCCACGAACTTACAATATCATTAATCAAAACAAGTAATGTAAATTGAAACATAAGTGTATCTTAACATAACGAATAACACATTCACATTAAAGTTCGATATGTAATTTTTCAAAAGTTATGATAAAAGTAATACTGCAGAGTAACATTGAAGAGAAAAGAAATGAAAACCTTTATGAGAACTCATTTTCCGTAATTTGAATGGACAAATTTTACTCCTTTTTCTTATTAAAAAAAGTACAAATAAGTTTAAAATGTTAAACAAAGTTAAAATGTATTTTTAGTTGGAGTTTCCACTTTTGAAAAACGAGTATAAAAACACATAAGTACAGAAAATACTTAAGTGAAAGAAAATTACATTTAATACTCCTCACTCTACACTACAAGAAAATGCGAAAAAAACGACGGATTATAGCGACAGAATGCAATTCGACGCTAACGACAACGGATTTAGCGACGGAATTTTACGCCTACCAAAATTAACGACGGAATCAGCATTCCGTCGCTCCGTATTGGCGGGAGGTAGTGCGCGGCATATTAGACAATGGAAATAACGACGGAATCTTTCCATCGTTAGTTTGGTAACGGAAAAATTCCGCCGGTCGAAACCACAGATCTAAAAACGGGAACTCCTCTCAGTTTCTCTGATTTCGCAGACAGAAACCACAAAGAGTTGTTGTCTAGTTTCATCTCCTCCGTGACGCCTTCCGCCACCACCCGGTCGCTGTCCGATCATCTTCTCCGTCCGCCACCATCAACCGCCGGTCGTCTACCCATCTTTCGTCACCGTCCACTTGAAATCTCAGGTTTTGTTTTTCATTTTTTCATCTTTTATTCAATTTCAATTTCTGAATTAGTTTGTTTTTAATTATAATTGTATTGCTTACATTAGGGGTTTTTAAGTTAACATATTTTGTTTATTATTACAAATTTAATTTTAATTTTATAATTGTTTTTTATTAGGGTTTGTTTTTCAAAATTTAGTCATTTGTTTTATAAAAAAATTAATTATATTCTTGAAAGTTTTAGTAAATGAATATTGTGTTTATTAATCATTTATATTCTTGAAAGTAGTAGCATATTTTGTATATTATTAATGTTATATGAAGATTGTATATGTATTATGTATGTTATTGAATATTGTGGTTGTTCCATTTATATTTTTAATGTTTTTTTAATTCTATAACTTAATAGTATGTTCATTTTATTTTTATGAATTTCTAAGAATAGTGACTTTCACAAAAATCGGAATTGGATGTATAAAAGACTTGGTAGTTCTTGTTTTATAAATACAGATTGGATTTTATAAATACAGATTGAGTTGCACCAAACTTAGCTTCAAGTGTGGAATGTGAAATTTTCACATGTAAAAATTTATATTCAAAATTTCTGTTGAATTTCTATTTGTATTAAATGTTGTTAAACAATATTAGAACACGGCAAAGTTCTTGGCAACCTCCAAGGAAAACAAGAAAAATCGTCGTGGTGGTGACGAGAATGCCCCTGCTAGCGCCACGCACACCGGTGGTCTGTTATCTTTTCGCGAGTCTCAAGCACGCCTTGTAAGTACTATTGGTAACATTATTTTCATTTAAATGTTTTAACTGACATGTTTACACTTATTTATATATTTTATTGTTTTAGGGTAAAAGTAGACAAGCTTCTAACTTATACTCTTCGTACACACGTACATACGAAAAACATGATGGGAAGACCTACGTCAATAAGAAGGCAGAAAAAGTATCAGTAAGTGACAATGAATATATATTGTATATATAAATGGTTAGTTTTCATTGAATTCAATTGGATGTGAATTCATACTACTCTACTTATTTTGTTTTTTATGTTTATCTATATACATGTATGTTTGGTGTATTGCAGCAAAACTACGTAGTCACGCAGGAGGCAGTTCGAGAATAATACTTAAATGTGACACGTGACGAGATTTTTATATCTACAGTCAGAGGACATTATGCCAAAAATCGTGTTCATAGTGTTAGAGATCTCGCACGAAGCCTACCACGAATGCATGCAAGTGAGGCAAGACGTGCTAGCACCATCTCTATGTGAGACCCTCGAGATGATGAGATACAGAGGTTGAGAGAAGAGCTAGACGACATTAGAGCTTCCCAAGTGCATGAACTATTGTCGATTATAGAAGAGATAACCTAATGAGATACGGGGTTTGCACCCGCTTATTGAATATTTTATTAGAATTGAAGAACATTATATTAAACTTAAGTTTGATAGTAATGTAAGTGGAGTTAAATTTGATTGTTAAGTTGAATTTTTATAAATATTATTTGAATTTTAATTGTAGTTTGATGATTTGAATATTCTTGGTTTGGTATTCTTCATTTCTAGTATTTGTTGTTGTTTGATGTTGTGGATTCCTGGGCTAGAGCAGGTTGCTATGGATGTTGTGTGAAATTGAAAAAATGGCAGCTTTCTTTATTTGTGCTGTAAAATTGGCGACGGATTTGGCGACGGAATATCATTTCCGTCGCTGTATGGTCAAAATGCAGAAACGGTAGCTAAAACCGTCGTATCCATCGTTAAACTTATTACTAACGAAAAAATAACAACGGAATACAAACCGTCGTTGTTTCCGTAGCTAGGCCAATTCCCTACGGAAATCAGGCTTTGGTGACGGAATAATTCCGTCCCGATTTCAGCAAATTTTTGTAGTGCTATCCCTTTTAAAAGGAAATGATATATGGTTCAAATTGTTTTATCTTTCCTCCAAATGAATTTGGTGGAATTATCAAATGCTAACAGCATACAAGATATACACCCAACTGCTATCCAAAACTGCAAATATCATTTCTCAAACATATAACCCAACTTACAACTAATTGAAATACACTATTTTCTAGGGGGGGTGTGAGGGGGCAAACTGTAAATAATGTTTGACAAAGAATGAAATTTGGCAACACACTATGGTACAATTCACAATTCCAAAGGCAAGCAGAAGGTATAGATAATACCTTGTTATAGCAAGAAGCGACGCGATAATGATCACTTCTTTGGTTTGCTCTATATTTCTTTGGCAATGGGGCTCGTGTATGTTTGGGCACAGCAAGTATAACGCCAAGTTCTCCTAATGAGCCAATGCAACACAGTTTAATGTGCTCACATGACCATATATAGAAATAAACTTATGTGGGTCCCGCTGGTCACAAATGGGACCCCACACGGGTTTGGTTATACTACTCAACTACAACTACAATGTTAATTGAGATTCCCAAAGCTAAGAAAAAATAGTACCGAGCTCATCTAGTGTCGGTAGTCAGGTGGAGGTCGTTTATTTGAACCCCTACTTAAAGGTGCAAACTGATTACTGGAATGGTGTGGGCGTTTATTATATCCTCCTCTACCCCTTGGGTTGCTCTGGTGGGGGCCGACCCCACCGCCTACCCACTGATCGTAAGGTTGATAGTTTGCATTGTTGTGGTATCCACTTCGATGAGCTGGTGGTGGTGCTATATGAGGTGGATGATGGAGGGGAGTTGGGTTCAAATGTGTGGCATGTGAACGGTAAGGGTCAATGCCACCTGGCGGATTATACCCTCCACGTCTATGATGATAATCCCTCTCATGATGAGGAACAAACCCCCTGTGGGACCCTGCCAAATGATGAGGAGGATAGTATGGGTCTTCCAAGGGTGTTGAATTAGAATAGCTGGAACTAGGTCCAGCACGGGAGTGTTCATGACCATTATTATATCTGTTTGATTGGTAGGAGGATTGCCGGGGTGGGCCATATACACCCGGGTATGATGTAGGTGGTGGTAGTGCATATCTATGATCGCCATACTCACCCCTACCCCTGCCACCTTTTGTCTGTAAACTATTAGATACAAGCCGATGTGCAGCATCTCCAAGTTGTCGATCACGTATAGCTCCCGGGATATTGTGTCTGAAAAATGCAAATTATAATATACATAATAAGCAACAAATATTGCATCACAGAGGCGATTTCTCCTCCAAGAAGAAATGTCTCACATTTAAAGATGATGGCAATCAAAACCCATTGAGATGCAGTCGTTACCTTCCATTATCAGAATGTTTTCTTCCTGAATCCTCGTGCCAAAGTACAGGATCCGGTTTCATGTCACCAAATCCCACAGTCTGCAAACATATGGATCACACAAAGATCACATTGATGCTTCAACTATCCTTCCTAAAAGATATATACAGTGTACATAATACATTATTAAATGAACCATGCGTCTGTCTAAATACCGACCTAGCTGAAGATGGAATATTGCACTCCCTCTGGTCCCTTTTATAAATGTATCTCTATAAGGGTTGATCCAATTTATAGCAGATTTTGATGCTTTTAATGGAAATAAATGTGGAATAAGTTTCTTCCCAAAATACCCTTTGCTTCTTTAATACAGTAATTTCTTAGGACAAATTAGTTTGTCTTTTCTAAGGGCAATATTGATAAACACATGCGAACTGTTACTCCTTTTGTCCCTTTTATATATATCATCATTCTTTTTAAGGTTCTATTTTTTTTTAAAAAAAGAATTGTGTGGATTATTGTGGTTCAGAAAATTTCACTCATCTGCATCAATCTCATCCTCACAATTACACTTTCATAGACTTCATGCAAAAAGCAAACGAGAACATTAAATAGGGAGAAAGGGGGCATCTTTTAAGAATTGTGTTGGTATTTGAGTAGGTAAAAATCCCATATAAATAGAACTGAGGGAGTAGCATTTAATATGGATGCCACAAACTATCTAATTTATAAGGTTTTTGAGAGAATAAATGTTTCTAAAACACACTTATAGACAGTCAAAAGAAACAAAAGCAAAAATACCCTTATTCATATAACATTAAAGGGTCTGTTTGGATGGAGGGATTTGGAGAAGCATTGGGACGCATAGCTTGTATCTTGATGAATAGAATGTTTCATAAAATTAATAAAAGTTAATTAAGATGTTACAAAGTATATGACTACATATTGTGTAAAACTTTCAACTTTTATAAAATCTCAAATATATATCAAAAGATAGACTGAGCACTCCAAAGCCTTCCCCTCCAAAATCATCCATCCAAACAGACCCTTAATGGAAATCATATAAGAATCATGTTCAACTTATTATTATCATAATAAATACCTTTTTGGGGATAACAACCCCACTTGGAGGTCGAGTAATGTGTTCATGAGAATCTGGAAGTCTATATATTGCACATCTGAAAGCGTAAAATGGAAAGGTAAAATAACAAACTCAGATATCTTGCCTACTTAGGCAAATTGTGTCTTTTGAACCAAAGTAATTTTAGGATAAACTTCTTACATGACTTGGTTATCCATAATATCTTCCATGCCTTGAAGGGGTGATCTGAAAATGGTAGGGCAAGGATCTCCCAAACAAAGGGATAAAAAACCGTTCATCCCGCCACTGACAAATAATCAGAGTAGAAACAAAGAAACGCCAACTCAATTCACGGTTCCAGGAAACAAAGACAAGTAGAGAAATTTATGTGCCTTCGAGAAGAATAGATATAATTTATGTGCATTCAAAAACTAACTGTAGATATAAAGAATAGATAAAGGAACTGAGGATTTTCATTTAACAACAAATATGGCAACATAAACCTTGCTCCTGGGTCAAATATCTCCTTTGCTTCCACCTTCTCCTGGTCTGTTAACTGTTTGCAGCGATTGTCAAGAGAAAAAATGTATGGAGATAGGGGATGAGATAACGATATGAATAGCATATCAAACATCACACTGTTTCTTCGTGCTTCTTCATCCTGCACCAGTGTGTTTAACTTACACTCATAAATTCATTAAAGTAAAATTTATGTGCCTTTGAGAAGTAAGAAGGATAGAAAGCTTACCGTCAATGTATTCTCAACTTTTGCAACTTCTGCAAGGAGCCGGGTTTCATCAATGAATGGTAGTTTTGCAATGCCCTACACGTTGATAATTTTTTATTTGAGCTAATGAAACATTAATCATGCCTCATAATTTGCATTTTGTAAGCTCAGAATACAATATCAATCTTGTAATGATTTGACCCAAAAAATATAATAATGATGACTTTAGGAAAAAAAATCAACTCATCACCAAGACATCGTTTCATGATATATTTGATGCAAGTAGAAGTAATCAATGATAGGTGGCAGTTTAGAATTTCGTCACATTATTTATTTGCATGAAGGCTGCATTTGGAAAGGCATACAACAACAAAGTTGTATCCCTACTCCCTAGTGTTGAAACACGGGTTTATCACGTTTTCGTACTAAAGCCGTGTTCGTTTTTGTAACAGTTTTGATAATGCCAAACCGCCGTGATCAAGTCGAACATTGAATATACAAGGCGAAGAACGAAGATAAGAGCAAGAGCTAAACGAAGACCAAGAACGAAGACCTTAATCATAGTATTGAGTCGGTCTTTATTGTGATCAAGACCGACCCAATCTTTACACCTTGGCTCTTTAGGCTAAAATCTCTCATTGCATTTCTTACATCATAAAAATGTTTTTCAAACTTGTTTAGGTCATTAAAAACACTTGGTGTTCGCCCAAACCAAAAACCAAGCCATCCGACGTTCGGGTTTCAGAAACCGGCATTCGACATTCGGTTTTCGGCGTTGGTTTTTGGCGTCCGAACTAACCAAATGGTTTTCAACTTTTTATGACTGGTTTTTACTTCTGGGCACATTTAAATAGTTTTTCATCAAAAACACTTCAAAAACCACCTTTCGTTTTTTGTCGTTTGATAAAAACCATGTGAAACGACATTAACTTAGCTAGCCGTGGTTTTTACTTAAATGAAGTGGTTTTCGAGTCTTTTTGTGTGGGAATTGTTTTTGAATGAATTTAAATGGTTCTCCAATCAAAACATCATGAAAACCACCTTTAGGTTTTGTCTTTTGGTGAAAAACACCCGTGTACGGTGTTGACTTGGTCAACCTTGGTTTTTACCTTAACGACGTGGTTTTCAACTTGCAAAGCTTGCTTTGACATCAAAATACATTAAATAAGTGTTTTATATACTTAGTTTTTACTTTGGAGAACTTTGCATTTTTCGGTCGGGTTTCAGTGCCGGTCAGCTAGGCCATGGTTCTGGGCTAGCCATCTACCCAGCGATGGTAGATTTCACCCATGCATGGGTAAGTGATCCCGGGATTCCAGAATCATGCCACCCAGCGATGGGAAGATCTTCCCATCGATGGGTAAGCAGTCCCTCAACGAAATTGATTTCCAGAACCATGCCAAACAGCGATGGGAAGTTCTACCCATCGATGTTAAAGCCTTGGTGCAACATTACCACAAGGCAGAATGCCCTTACCCAGCGATGGGAAGCTTTACCCATCGATGGGAACCCAGCGATGGGAAGGCTTAACCATCGATGGTTAGGCATGACTGTTGCGAGCCATTTAAGGCTGATTCTTTCCTTATTTGAAAGTCAACCTCCCACCCAGCGATGGGAAGCATCTACCCATCGATGGGTAGGTAACCGTTGGCTTCAAAACTGAAGGAAAATTGGCTTACCAGCGATGGGTAAGTTCCAAACATCGATGGGAAGCCAATATCCTGCAGATCCCAAATTTATTCAATCCCTAAAATCAAGCCAATCACCCCTTTAATGTATTGGTCCGTTGGAGCCTATTTTGGCACTATAAAAAGGGGTGTTTGGGTCTGCTTTTCTCATCAATTCACTTCACTTTATTCATATTATCATTGCATCTAAACAACATTATTTTCCATAGCTTTCTAGAGCCAATTTGTGAAGTTTGAGTTGTTCTTGAGCGTATATAGTTTACTCAACATCTACTCTTAAAGAGAGTCTTGTTCTTGAGTGTTCTTAGTGTTGTAAACACGTTTAGGGAAGCTTGTTTCCCTTGGTTGTACGAAGGAAAGGTATTTTCCTTCGGGTTGAAGTCTTGGAGTGCGGTATCTCCGAGCAAGTGTATTGAGGCTCGTGGGACTCGAGTTCTCAGGTTGTAACGGTTTGTTAAGCACCCGTAAGCTTAACGTAAGTAGTGTAGCTCGAGAGAGTCTCTCGGGAGGCTGGATTAGCCACAAGTTGTGGTGAACCAGGGTAAATCTTGGTGTGCTCTCTTTACTCTTTTTTATTCCGCTCTTTACTTTATCCCTGCGATTTTTATTCCGCGAAAATTTATAAACATTCTCGTGCCTCACTATTCACCCCCCCTCTAGTGAAGGGCACGTATTCTAACACCTAGTAACTTGGGGTTGGCTCATGAACCAAGAGAATCATGTTCCGTCATTCACAAAAGTGCTCTTTCACCATTTCTTTTTATCTATAACTCCTCTAGAATCTTGACCAAATTCAGAAAAGACTACAGATCACTCATCACCTCCCGCATTTTTTGGATCTCCTTCCTTTCCAAAATTTGTTTCTCCACCCCTCAAGAGTTTTAACTAGTGCATCACAAAGCCTTCTTTGTATGGGTCAAACCACCTCAACCGATCCTCTCTAAATTGATCTTCAATGGATGTCAACACATGACACACCCTTCCTAACACACGCATTTTAGTAACCTTCATTTTCATAATATGACAACCTCTAGTATCCTGACATTGTACACCATATAATGTTGCTGGCCAAATTGTCAGTTCGTAAAACTTCCCCTTCTGTTTCAGAGGTACTCCCTCCGTCCAGAAATATTCTTCCCACTTTCCTTTTTGGTCCATCCGGAAATATTCTTCCCATTTCCTTTTTTAGTATACTTTTTAAGGATAAATATCAATAACACCCTTCTATTTTATCACAAATCTACTTTTTTAGTACTTTTTTAATAATAAAAGGAGATTTAAAAGTTTATAGTATGTGCATTTTTGAAAATTTTGCATTTTTTTTACTATTCCTTAATAACCGTGCCAAGTCAACACGGGGAGAATATTTCCGGACGGAGGGAGTATATCACAACCACAAAGAACTCCAGTTGCACTCACGCACAAAGAACAAAGCTGAGATAGAAGAAGAGAAACCCTAATTGGAAGACGCAAGCCATGAGGCTGATGCATTACAAAGTTTGACTGGTCTTGTTTATATTTATCAACTATTTCTAAAAAATTTAAAACAAAATTAAGGCCGAAGACTTACGTCGCCTCATGACTCACGCACCAGGACATTCGCCATCACTTCCATTTGCATAATTTCCAGGAGACCTAGTCATTGCTCCAAGCCTCAGGGCTTCAACTCTCGGAAAAAACCTCAAGGCGAGCCATAAGGTGCAAGACGGAATGTCTTATTGTTGAGCAGTATCAAAAAATGAGCAATTAATACTGTCACTAGCATAGTTTGAAAGGCGAGAGTCGGGAGATCATAAGGCGAACATTTTAAATACTATATATGTATATACACACACACATATCATTGTGTGTATGTGCGCGTGTGTATATGTATATATAACGAAAGAAAGAATAAAAATATTAAATAGTATTGATAAAGTTTTTTAAGATATAGAATTTAGAAATAATTGATAATATAAATAAACAAGAATAAACAAAATCTGATAATAAAAAATAGTGTTATTTGCGATTTGAAAATTTAAATAAATGAAGAATGAACAGAGGCAAACAAAGAAATGAAAGAATATGACAAAAAATATATATATACATACACAAATAAAGAATGTAAACAAATTAACGAACAAAATATGTAGGAAAATATACTCCGTAATAAATCAACAAAGAAATACGCACTATGCAAAATAACAAATACTCTGTAGATCTGATGTATACAAGTCCTGAAGTCGCATGTCTCAATAATCACTAATCGCTAGGGTTAGTCAATAAGTCCTTATGTTTTAGCATCCTTTTTAAAACAAAAATTCGGCCAAGTGAGTTGCATGGGATGGGCAACACGACAGAGTTGCACGTCTCAGACGAAGGAATAAGGCATAAGTGACTTAGTGGCGCACATCCGGCTCAAGGATGTTGCATCCCCTGGGTTAAGTCAGGCGGAAACATGTCGCCTCAGCACCTTAGGCCAGGAAGAGCGCCTTTCATAACTATGGTCACTAGTGATATATGGAAGCAGCACTTGTGTGACAACACTTTTTTCCTACAAAGCGACACTTACTAAAGAATAGTATAAGACTATAAGTGTTTCACTTTCATCTAACCAACCCCAACTAATTGGGATTAAAATGTTTCTGATAATATAATGATGATGAAATAGTATTTTTAACCAATACCTGCCATGAATACCGCTTGCCATTCATGTCCACCTCAAAATCTGACAAATATACAAACCATATTGAAAAGTGAAGACAAATATATGGCATTGAAATAGTGATTGCAACAAAAAAAATACCAGTGGGATAAAAGTCAATGATGGGCGAGTTTGGGTCTGTCATCAATTTCCGGTACTGCTCAGGAAGCGCATGTGAACTGCAAATAAGCCAAATAGAACCTTTAAGAACTTCATGTCTCAGAAAAGATTAACGTAAAAGGTAGCAATACAAACCTTGCTGCAGGGAATACACCCAGCAGTTGGTTGAATGGTTTAAATGGTGATCCTAATGTGAAGCTGATACTCAATCCTTCGAGATCCTTTAAGTCTGAAGCGAAAGGTGCATAATGATAAGGATAAAACCTATAAGGAAAGAAGCTCATGTGACCAAGAAGTACAATGGTAATTGGTTAAAAATTTACTCAAAGATTTATATTTGTAGACCATGTGTTTTTTTTGGAGAGCTGTGGAGAAATGTGTTTTGGGCAATCACAGTTTTGAGTCCCCAAACGTGCTGAGAAATAAGTGGAACACAGTTTGGGATTATCCTGCTCCCAAACGCATAATGTTGCAGTAACGCTATACAGTTCATCTACTACTAAAATGTACATGCACATGAACATGTGCTAGTACTAATGTATATGTATGTGTGTTACAATGTGATCTGTTAAAATGTGATCTAATATAAAACAAATAACAGAGTTCTATTAAGCGTTTGAAATTTTTTATACTTTCAAGAAATACAGAGTTCATGTTTATTGAAGAGGTAAAATCATGTTTACACTTACATGCATAAAACTTGTTGAAATCTATTTCTTTCCTTTATGTGAAACTGTATAAATATAATGAAAAATTACAAAATGTGTTTCACACCAAGGGTTCCAAGACTTAAGGCTTGGCCGTTCTGTCTTGCCATGCCTTTTAGAACATTGTGTGTGTGTGCACGTGTGTGTGAAGAGGACAAGTCAACAATTCTAAACACTAAATAGAACATGTTACCACTGCCACGAACAAACTCCTTCATAATAATAGTGCATAACCCAGCACAAGCCTTCTGTGTATTTCAAAACCTACAAGAAAACCCGAACCTACATTTAGTTCATTATCCCCCCTATTTCAATCGGTGTTCACCTCTTGATAGTTTTTTGACAAAATGCAGCTGATATCTAATAAAAGTTACCACATAACAGACATCTTACTCTCATACCCAAGTACAGATCCTTTAAGAAAGCAAGAGCGCATACTACACATGAAGTATCACAAACAAATTTGAACTATCCTAGCCTACAACACATTAGCAGGCAATCCATTCATCTGAAAGTGTTTAACAGTAATGCTAGGGAGTTCAAGATACTTACAACATCATTTCGTATCTGATCCATTTCTTCAGGTGTTTTTGCAGAGAACTTTTCATCATAATACCTCTCTTTCCAACCAGGCTCTCCTAGCTTGACCTAAAAAACATCAGAAAATAATTACTCTTAATCCAGTAACAGAGTGCTGACTGCTGAGCACATAGCAGACGGCAACATTTTGGCAGTGTTGTTGCACACAACAATTAATGACCATGTTAACGATAACAACAAAGATAAAAACCATGGTTATGTTGATGATAATAAAGGAAATAGAGTATACTGATGGTGTGTCAATAGATGTAGAGCCAACTAAGAATCCATTGAATCTGGTTTTACTACTTGTATCAATTGATTCATTTCAGCAACATTAGCATAAAATGGTAAAAACATGATCACATTCATACGCTCTAATAAAAATTAGTATGCTTGAGTATGAACTAGGAGGCATGTACAAAACAATGCAGTAATTGAGTGTATGATCAAGATCAGTAAAAGGACAGAATCATAAATAATTAAATACACAGCAAATGGCCAAGTATATTTTTTTCAATACCTTGTCTTCTTCAGGATTTTCTGAGTTGAAAACATCATTTTTTTCACGAAGTAGCTCTTTAAGCTTGGTTTTCAATTCTTCTTTGGCATCATCAGCCTGAGTTACAAAAAGGAAATGTAAGTCAAACATTGCAAATCAACCAAACAGAGGAAGCCTAATATTAATAGTAACTGCAACTTCAATCGAACACATACTTCAGTTTCAAGACTACGCTCAGCTTCAACAATTGCAGCTCCTATTGTGGCTGCAGATGTTGAGCGTGCAACTTTTGTAGCATGATTACGGTTACGGCCTCCATGAGGATTAACAGATTGTTCGCTCTTGTTGTCGCGTCGAAATTGATCAGGTCGTGCCCCATGTTGATGTGGAGAAGGTGTGGGGCCAGATGCAAGGCGAGAACCATGGAACCGAGCAACGGGAACCAATGATTCCGGTTCAGATTCGGGCACCGACTCATCTCGTCTTTTTTGGGTTTTTTCACGCTTGATTCTTTCAGATTGCCTCTAAAAAGAGTAAAGTTGAACGTGCGTTAGGGAGGTATGGTGAGGAGAAGAAGACTTGAAATTAAACCAGTAGCAATCTTAATGAAAATAGCAAAAGCAAGAAGAATCACCAAAAATATTTTTAAAAAAATCAAGAATCAAACATCTCTCAAATGTCCATGTAAGATATCACTTAACAAGGCAAGTCCCTCCAGAGGGAATACAAGGATATAAACATAATAAACTAGCAAATGGCGCCTACTCAAAATTAATGGAAATAAGATGGAATTTAAAAGTATAAAAAAAAGTCAACAAAGAAGATTTGTCATGGAAACCTGATGCAAACGCGCTCTTTTTTGGAATATTTTGTCTTCATATGACCCCACAGCCTGTATAAAATGCTCCACCCTGCCAAGGTTTGGCTAAAAGAAAAAAAGGCAGGGCCATAATTTGAGACAAATAGAAATTAGTGAGGCAAAACTTATTGTGTTTTCAATACAAATTGAATACCTTGCTGGCATCAGTCAAATATCCTCCCAGAGACTTGAACTCCTTTTTGTAAACACACATCAGCAAGTTTATTGCACCCTGAGCACATGTAAACAAATAGGTAGAAGAATGTTATATATCATCTACATTGGAATTCTATTTAAGAGGATTAAGAAGGTATTTATGTGTCCATGCCTCCATGGTAGCAATGATTACTTAGTACCACCTACCATCTGAAGCTCACTGAACTACTAATTTACTAATGAATTTAGATCATAAAAAAGTTGTAGTGGTTGAACAAAGAAACACACCAACGATGTATGAATACAAACCATAATAATACGAATAAACAAACCTCGCGAATTTCAAGTGTGGGCATATGTGGTAGAAAATCATTCCCAACAAAGAAACACATGAATATAAAATCATCAACGATACGCTCAAAATCAATCTCAAAAGGAGGGTTCGGAATTCTGAATTCATACTCCAAGTACTCTCTCAGGGTCCAAATATTGAGAAACTGCAAGAGTAAATTGATTCATGAGTGAAATTAAAAGTAACTATCGCAAAAAGATGGTGTTAGGTATATTATAAAATTTAAAAATTTTTAACAATTAACAAATAGAAACTCAGAGTAACCTAGCAGAAAATGAACATAAAATATAAAAGAAAGGGATTCAAAATCAGAAAAATATTTAACCTGATAAGGCTTTTTCGCCACCACTTCTCCATCACCTTTTTCATCAAACTCCCCAGCTTTTCTCTTGGCTTTTCCTTCACAATCTGCTGCCCTGTGGCCCACTTGACCGCATAAAAAACATTTGTCTTGCTGACCAGGAGTGAATACAACCTAAGAAGGTGAAGCACATTTAAGTCAAACCATAGAGGGAAAATCTGTATGATTTATGGAAAACATGGGAAAAGACACTAATCAATATCTTGAAACCAGATGGGAGCATTTAGAATGTCTAGGAGCTTCATGCACAAACCCAACCTCCATATGCATATACAATGGGGTGTAAATTTTCAAAGTTGTATGCATAAATGCATTAAATATGTCCACAATTTTAATACTGTCTTTCGAATCCACAAACCAG
Organism: Cuscuta australis; assembly: GCA_003260385.1. Taxonomy (NCBI): domain Eukaryota; kingdom Viridiplantae; phylum Streptophyta; class Magnoliopsida; order Solanales; family Convolvulaceae; genus Cuscuta; species Cuscuta australis. Next base: position 520,614 of record NQVE01000129.1, on the reverse strand, counting down.
CCACAAAATATCAAAATAAAAGTTGCAACCTAGGATATTGAAAAGATTAAATTCTAACCTCTCTAAGTATTGCGAAGTGAACTTCATGAGTGGCCAACGCCAACATGATTAGATCGGCATCCTATCAATAGCAAATAGAAATATCTCTTAGAATATTTGAAAGCCCGGAAGTTGGGAAATGACTGTTCCAACCACATGTTTGCAAGTAAATTGAAGCATAAAGCATACCAAGCCATACAGACAATGGTGTGTATTAGGGTCAAAACCCGGAAGGTTCCTTTGCAGACGAATGTAGGACATTATTTTGTGTTCCCCTTCACCAGGAATGTTGGCATCAGAGAGTATAACCTTGAGAAAAATATAGTAGCAACTATATCACTATGAATAACCCACATAAAACTGCAACCAAAACCAGCAAAAAAAAAAGCAACCTTAATGTTTCTCCATCCAGGATCATGGTTTAGCCTGAGATGGATGTAGTACTGGAGTGCAATTGAAAGAGTATCCATGAATGGAGTTCCAGGGGTGATGACATTTGAATCAAAAGTCTGTGATTCCAGCTTGGGAGGGAGCTTTCTACCCTCCTTCTCGAATTCCTCACGCAGCCTTTCCTCTTCAGCTGCCTACAAACATGACTTTCAGAATATAGAAACTAAACATATTGAGTTTTTTTTAATTTTAACTTCCACTTTATGGAGCATTTTTAAGATGCATACCGCATCGGCTGCATCTTTTGCTGCTCTAAAACGCCTAGACCTTTGCTGATTCATTTTTGCTCTTGGAGCAACACCATCTACAGATATATGACGTCAGTAATGACTACAGCGTGCGGCATGAAATAATATACAATTGTGGATAAAACTGTTTCATCCCCAGTACATACCAATAGCCATGTACAATAGCTTTCGAGGGCGCACCATTACAAACAGCCGATCTATATAATCAAACATGCACCGAAATACCTCCTCAAAAGTAGTAGGGGACGGCTGCACACCCAAAAAAAAGTTTTTTTTACATGACAAGCGTGTGAAACCATGTGTTCTGTGCAGACTGCAGTTACATTAAAACAATTGATCCTTGAACATAAAAATTTATTAGAAACAACATGAAGGTCAGTTGAATATCATTCATATAAGAACGGTAATAACCTTCTACCAAGTAATATCATATTCCAAGTCCACAAAAATCTCACTTCAACTTCAAGAACCAAATCACGCTCAAAACACAAAAAAGGTCAACAAAAAGCTACTAAGCATACTCAGCTACGAGCAAGCCGGACTAGTTAACACAAGCACCGAGCTAGAAAGATACTTACTCGATCTTCGGGGTGGAAACATGGATGGATAATACCATTCATATCAAGATAAAGGTTATCGAATTCGATATTGTTAGGGTTCGGCTTGCTGGTATCCACCGGAATTTTGACATCTTCAATCACCACCGGCTCTTCCTCGATCACATCCACCACCACCAGGGAATACTTCTCAGCTAGCCACCGGTAAAACGCCGGAACACCCATCGCAGAATTCTGAACAAACCCCGCCAAATATCCCTAAGAACTCAAATCAACGCGTATGTTAGCATTCAGTAGAGAGCCATTATTGATGAACAATGGAGGGAAACCAGAACTGGGGAACCTGAGATGCAAAGAATATGCGGAAAAAGCATACGACCTCTGGTTAGGGCACGGGATTCAATAGTGGGACTATCCTACGCGGGGTGGAAGTGTGGAACGACTCGGCCCAAATGCCGGAATACCGGTCCGGTCCAAAACTATACACTCTTGTCTCCAATTTACTACTCCGTATGATTTGGTGTTAACGTTTTAAAAATACTATTTAACGGTAGTTAAAGTATTAGAATTTTTAAAATTAATTTATATCATTAAATTTTTATATAAATATTAACACTAATCGAGAATTGTGTTCCCAAACAGGACCCAATTCAGGTATAGTTTGTTAAGTTTTAGATGGATTTTAAAATGTAGAAAAAATAATACTCCCTCTGTCCGGATTTTAAGTACTCATTCTACACTTTTTTCCGTCCGGAAATAAAGTTCTCATTCTACGTTTTTATACCCACTCTTCCTAAAATACTCTCTCATTATCCAATACTCACTCTTCCTCTTCCTCCCTCTCTCTCTCTCTCTCTCCCACCCTCCCCCCTTTTCTTCTTCTCCTTTCTTTCCCGTTCCATTTTCCCGATCTGCTTATGTATGTCCTCCCTCACTTCAATCTTCTTCTTCTCTCTCCTTCTCTTTCCTATTCCCCATCTTCTCTTTCTTTTCTTCTTCTCCTTTCTTCTCCGATATTTTTTCTCGATTGGCACCTTCACTCTAGCTTCTGCTTCTCTTTCCAGCCAAATCTGCACCTAGGTTGCACGGATTTGGGTCTTCACTGCCGCCTCCCGCACCAGAATCGTCGCGGGCACGGATTTGTCGGCGGGGACGGCAGTTGGCGTATCGGAAACGCACCTGGATCCGCAGACTTCTACTCTACTGCCTGGCCGCTGATTGCTTCTTCCAAAGGAACCGACCCAGCCGCCGACTCGCTTGATCTGTTTCTCCTTTTTCGCCTAACTTCCTCACAGATATTCTTCCTTGGAAAGTTCCTGCGGCGGACGGAGCTGACGGTGGTGGTGCGGCGGGTAGAGCTAACAGTGATGGTGTGGGTTGGGTCATTGGGGCGATTGGGAGCTGGGGTGGTTGTGTGGGCTTAGGGGATGGATGACAAGAAGGGTATTGTGGACATTTTCATCCCAAAGTCAACACCCAATAAAAATGACCAAAAGTCAAAATGGGTACTTAAAATCCGGATGGATGGAGTATAAGTTAGGAATCCAAAATGGAAGTATTTGAAAAAATCTAAAATGAATGAAAGATGGCGGGCGGCTAGAAATGGGTGGTCGGTGGGGGTTTGCTGTGGGGATCGTTTGTGGAGATGCCAAAACGCTCTCATTGGGAGATTATGCCATTGATAGATACCAAATTTAAACTATTTTTAAAAATTGTTCTATTAGTTAGTTCTAATTGGTTTTGATATACTCCATAATTTTTCTGAAATCTGATTTGGTCTCGTCTAATTTGAACTAACCTGATTCTAATTAAGTTTAAAATTGTTTCTAATCTAATACGGTTTGATCTGGTCTCAATAAAATAAGGAATAATTCCTCAGTTCTGAAGTTACTGTCCAATTTTAACTTTTTGCAATCAACTAGAATCAACTTTTGTCATTTTTTACTGCAAAAATGAAAATTGGACAACTTACGGGATAGAGGTAGTACTACCTTTGTTCAGAGTATTTGTCAAAAAGTCAATTTGAACAAACTTTGTTCATCAATTAAATCAAAAGTACGAAGTATATTACGGAGTATATATTAGTATAAAATTAATTTTAATAGATTTATCTTGTCGAAAATCTTTACATTGTGTTTTGTACGAGTGCAAGGAGCTACGGAGAAAGAAAGAAGAAAAGAAAATAAATTTCTCACCAAAATGGATGAATTTTGTTTCATTCCTCTTAGATTATTTTGCCTTTTTTTTCTTTCTACTTTTCTTTTTTTGTTCTCTCTAACCAAACATGAAAAATTATTTTTCCCCTCATTTTCTTTTCGTTTCCCTCTCATATCTCATGCACTCATCAAATTTATTTGGAAAATCCAGAAAACAAAGTGACAAATTTATTTTGTGTAGTGATAGCCACACCAGCTAAAATATTATATACACCTCATCAATTAAATACACTTAGTGATACATAATTTTACGGAGTATTAAAAGTATATAAGCTTTATTGATTAAAAAACAATATTATAAGTAAAATTTTCAAATTATCTACCATTTATTTCATTTTATTTCAGTTGTCTAATTTCATAAAGTTTCAAAAAATTGTTTGAAAAGGTTGAAAACAAAAAAGAAAGTATGGTGAGATTTTGTTTTAAAAGAGAGGCAAAATGTTATGAGACATTCTATTCTTTTTAAGGGGCTGTTTGTTTCAGCCTCTTAATGGTTCAGATGTCCGAATGATTCAGCACTTAATGGTTCAGACTATTTGTTTCAGCCTCTTAATGGTTCAGATGTCTGAATGGTTAAGAGATTTGCCTCTGAATGGTTAAGTATTATACAGAGTCTGAATGGTTAAGAGCTCTTATCTGAATTGATCAAACATTTGCCTCTGAATAGTTAAGCAATATACTAGCTCTTAATGGTTCAGACCTCTTACTGGTTCAGCACTTAATGGTTCAGACCTCTTACTGGTTCAGCACTTACCCATTCAGAAGTTGTCAAACAGCCCCTAAGTGTATAAACTTCGTAGCATGAAAAATGACATAATTCATTCCCGTTATCATTCAATTAGAGAAGATGTTAAGATATGACAATAAGGCTCCATTTGGTACACAAAAATATGTAGATTTGGAACTGATAGTGCCAAAAATAAATTAGAATTGGAGAATTCAATTCCATCCAGATCAATTCCCTAGAATTTCAACTTCTAATTCAATTTTAATTCCGTGAACCAAACGGATCCTGATACTTACCTCAAGTCCACTCATCCTACCCGTGGTTGTCATTTCTGGCTTTATTTAACAATTTTAACGACATTTCGATCTAAAATAGTTTTTATTAATTTCATATTAATTATGTTATGTATTTAGCAAATGCCTAATAATGAAAAAAAATCGTCTATTCTTGACTAATGAGTCTAAAAGTATAAAAATTGCACCTGATTTAAACATACTCAATCTGGAACAAACTCTTCAAAGAGTGAATCCACACCCAAATGGAAGAATTTTCAGAAACAAAATGTTTCGGTTCAAAATGTGCAAACAAACTTACAAGGAGATGAGAGGATTGTGGTGTGCTCAACTTCTCATTGCCTGCGCGGATTGAGACGTGGCTATCATTTGAGCCATGATACAAGCATACTGAATGGCTGTGTGTTGAGAGGAGTACTGATCTGCAAGGCCGAACTCTGTGAAGTTCGGTTCAATGTGCATAAAATGGCCCGGCAATGATCTCTTGGAGACAGCCTCCTTCCAGATATCAAAGAACTCGCCCATGATCGCGTGTGATGTTTCCCATGAAGAAATGGGGAGGTACTCCATCTATAAAAAAGCAAAGCATTACGCGCGCTAGTGATCTTCCAGCAAATACAAATCGTTTGTTTTCTACTGATATCCCATAAATGTAGATATATTGCTCAACTAGTACAACAACGAGCCCAAAAAACCCACAAAAGTAGGGTTTGGGGAGGGTGTGTAGGCAGACTTTACCCCTACTTAGGAAGTAGAGAGGTTGTTTGCTTGTTTCCAAGAAACCCACAGCTCAAAACACAGAAGCACAAACAAAGTAAGCACGGTATCACGAACAATGTAAGAGCAACAACTAAACGTAGCATATATTGGTATCCTGCTGACCTAGTAAACCTTAAAATGAATATAGCACGCTAGTAAACACGGTTTAAGAATAAATGTAGTTTTTTTATCTTCTCTTTTTCTTTAATTTAAGAATAAATGGAGTAGGATGTTAATGGGTGGAATGGTGGATGCTCCAAATCCTTCATTCCCCTCAAAGTTGGGATCCAATGGAAGGATGAGAGAATAAGAGATGGCAATCTACCTACATTTCCTTCGTGATCAAAACATGAAAGAACTCAGTGAAGCATAATTTATAACCCCCTCCCTTCCTTTTCTTTTTCCTGAACTTCACTCCAAAGTCCAAAGAGAGTTTGATTGCTTCCCCTACTCTCTTGTATAATAATAATAATAATAATAATAATAATAATAATAATAACAACAATCCTTTGTTTTCCTCTATTTATAAGATCCCTCCCTCTCAATCCAAACACGCTCATAAAATAAAGATGGTATTCTTCATTAAATTTCCCCTCAAACCGCTCCGGCGCTTTAATTAAGAATCATTGGAGTAGTACATATTACTTCACTTTCATCTTCATTCATCTTTTCCACTTTAGGATTACATTATTACCTTCATTTTAATCTTGGATAACACAAGAATTGGACTCCACAAAGGATGTCTTGTTTCACCGAGGATGCTCAAAAGTCTAAACTGTTCTCTTTGCTCCCACTAATAAAAATGTTAAATGGAACAGACACCAGCTCCTTTGCAGAACTTCTACTGCCTTGAGTCATACCTCATAAGCACTTGAACAAATCAAGCTAGTATATAATAAGTTAATAGGTACATCGGCTTTTGAGTTACTGTTATAGTTATCACTTTTCAGCATTAGGCAAAACGTGTATTTGAAATTTTCATATTTCTGACTTTAGAAAATATGGGACAAATACACATAACAGCATAAGAGTATTTCCTTATATTTTTCTCTTGAAATATGGAAAGACTAAAGAAAACAGTTCAAAAAGTTATAGTTCCAAACTTGCTTAAATTTATCTCCCTAAAATGATAAGGTTGATGTTTGAATCCATGGTCAATGGATTTGAAATTAAACCCAAAAAGCATCAACAAGAAAAGCAGATAGTTATTACCTCCATCACTATTCCTCTCAATGTTTCAGTGTGAACTGGGAGAACTTTTCCCACTCGAAGCCGGAAGTCACCTAGTTGGTATTGAAGTCCCTGAATAGGTAGAGATACAATAGTGCAATTATAAGATACAACCACACTGCATATAATTGTCATAAAAAAATGCATTGGGAGTGGTGTGTCATTGGGTATCATGTGTATGTGTGAGAGATGCAGAGCAATGCTTGGAATTTGGGAAATTCATTTGCCATAGTTTTATGCTTGTAGTTTGATAAGTTACCCAAAGAGGATAATGCAGTCTCATGTTTCCTGAAAAAGTAATAAAAGCAAAAGTATGTAATAATCTAGATACAAGGCCTACACCATTTGCTCCATGGTGAATCCTCTGCTCCTAATAAATACATGATGTGTGTGTGTCACACACACACAATCACTAAACCAAACAAACCCAGTAAATGTCAATTAAGAGTAAGGTCTGGGAAGGGCAAGATGCTGCCTCGAAAAAAGTTGAGAGATTGTTTCCAAGGGGACCCCGACAGTCAATGGCACACGGTGTGAGAATTGAAAAAAGACTACAAAACACACACACACATGATGTGGGTGTGGGTACTAAAAAACTGTGGTGTAAAATTATATCAACATTTTGCAACGAAACGGGAAACTTGGAGCTCATAATTTGCACATCCCATTTTACCTCAAAGTTGAGCGCAACTCTAGTCTTATACGACTGGAGCTTCTCCATTGTGGTTTGAATTGATGATTCTGCTTCCATAATTAGGCGCTGCCCTCTAAGCACAAAATAATACTTGTCAGGCTGCTCGTGGAGTGAAATCCCCAAAAAGTCACGCGGAAACTCATTGGCATTAGCTTGGTCTGGCAGGAAGAACCAGTAAAAACAACTACAGCACAAAAATTAATAGATTCATGATATAAATGCAGATGCATGATTCAGATAAAGAATAACACAACTCAAATAAGCATGGAAAAAATATCTCTACGGCTACTACTAAAGTAAAGACTAAAGATAATTTTATTTGCACGTATGATGGTTTCCTCTAATAATGTAACCACTGTAATTTCTCATACACGGTAAACCCATTTACCATCAATAAATTAATCTAGGAAAAAAACTCCACATTCAACCAACTCTGCATTTCTCTGCTAAAAAGCTTCAAAAGCAAAAATGCCAGATTCTCTAATATGCATTCAATCTTTTTTTCCCTTCAAGAGTTGGGGTGTTGGATCAGTCAAAACATGAATCATTTTCCACCAAATACCAGATTCTCTACTACGAATTCACTTTTTTTTCTTACGAGATTTGGGGTGTTGGATCAGTCAAAACTTGAATCATTTCCCATCAAATACCAATTATCCTTCATTAAACACGTACATGCAATCAATCACCACATTGTTTAAGAGTAACATACAGAACCAATACAGAGAAGTGAAAAAAAGGGCTAATTCTGTGATGAAAAGGTGGAACGAAAATATGTGAACCTCTGAGTATAGGCTTGTAGAAACTGAGAGTAGTTTTCCACCTTCCATCTTTGGCTCCATTGATGCTTTCAACACACTGTGAAACCTCACTCAGTATTTGGGTGTTAACTGTTGTGCCAGCATTTGGCTGCCAGTGCAAAACCCTATCGAAAAACAGGAAATCCCACATTCAGATAAGCACGCGTATACGAATCAGTGCTGGAATACTTGAACAGACGCATAGAGTGCCCTTTTACAGAACTAAATAGAGCAGAAAACGATACCATTTGATCGGCATAGCTTGCTGGTACCAGAAAGCTTGAGCTTTGTGCTGTGAAATCGCCGCTCCTTTACTATTCGGAAGCCTCAAAAAGTCTTTAGAATTAAAACTACCCTTAAAACAACTACTCCTACCTATCGGATAATCGAACTATTCAACCAATCTAGGGACTAAAACTCCAAAAGACTCATGGATAGATTGATGATGAATTGGGTAGATGGAAAGGATATTTTTCTCACCCGTTACTCGATTCATCTGATTTTAAATTCATATTTTTTTAAAATACGAATATTAGAATTAGAAATATGTAATACACGGTAATAGTTTTGTTGGGTATAAGGTTAGACACGGTTTTAGGTAGAACCGGTATCGGCGCCAGAACCGCCGACGACGGAGACACTGGTGCGGGTAGGGGAATCAGTTTACACGGATCCAGTTCCGGGTTGTATGTTGGTGTGTCCGGAAGCGGCAGTTCTGGTTCGGTTTCGGTTCCAAATTATTTTTTTTTCTTTTTTCCGGTCAAACATGCAATAATAGTGATGAAAATTTGTTGCTTTTATCACCATTTTATACAATGGACAAAAGAAAGAGCTAATGTTATATTACTATTGATCTTTTTGAGCCCTTATTTAAAGAATTTTAAATTTTATATGGTACTCCACCAAAAGAAACAGTAGATCCTCATGTCCCGAAGACAATAAAGGGGTTAAAAGGGATAGCTGATGGCCTCTTAGCGAAAAAAATAAACATAGCTCTTCGTCGATGAGTACAACTGTAAATTCGCACAACGAACTTGCAATGTACACTACAAAAAACTGCTGAAATGGCGATGGAATAATTCCGTCGCCAAAGCCTTATTTCCGTAGGTGATCTTCATAACGACGGAAATAACGACGGAATCTATTCCGTCGTTATTTCTTCGTTAGTAGTAAATGTGCGACGGATTTTTCCATTCCGTCGCTAGTCTACGACGGAAATGGCGACGGAACTCGCGACGGAAACTTGCCGTCGCTATAAGGAACGACGGTTTTAGCGACGGAATATGCATTTTGACCATATAGCGACGGAAATGCAATTCTGTCGCCCATTCCGTCGCTAATTTGACAGCTTACAACCTGGAACCTGCTGTTTTTCCAATTTCGCACACATCCATAGCAAAACTCAAAAATTCCAGCATCAAATAACAACACTGGAAATGAGGATTACCAAACAATCAAGAATATTCAAATCACCAATAAACAAGTAAAATTCAAATAATATTTATAAAAATTCAACATAACTATCAAATTTAACTCCACTTACGTAACCATAAAACTTAAGTTTAATATATTGTTCTTTAATTCTAATTAAAAACTCAACAAGCCCCTGCAGACCCCGCCCCTCCTCCATCTCCACCGCCATCTCCATTTCTATGTGGGAAAACTCCTCCATAAAGTCGGGTAATCTCTTCTCTAATCGACAATAGGTCACGTGCTTGGGAAGTTCGAATGTCATCTAGCTCTTCTCTCAACCTCCGGATCTTATCATCTCGAGGGTCCCACATAGAACTAGTGCTAGCACGTCTTGCCTCACTTGCATGCATTCGTAGTAGGCTCCGTGCGAGATCTCCAACACCATGAACACGATTCTTGGCATCATGTCCTCCGACTGTAGATAGAAAAATCTCGTCAGGTGTCACATTTAAGCTTTCTTCACAAACTGCCTCCTGCATCGCTACGTAGTTTTGCTGCAATACACAAAACACAAATGTATATATATATATTGTAACATAAAAAGCAAAATAAAATGAGCAGTATGCATATTCAATTGAATCCAATGAAAACTAATCATTCATTAATACATTATATATATATTCATTGTCACTTACTGATACTTCTTCTGACTTCTTATTGACGTGGGTCTTCCCATCATGTTTCTTCGTGTGTGTGTGTACGAAGAGTACAAGTCAGAAGCCTTTCCACTCTTACCCTAAAAAATAAAATATATAAATAAGTGAAAACACGTCACTTTGAAAATTTAAATGTAATTTTGGTTACTAACAATACTTACAAGGCGTGCTTGAGACTCGCGAAAAGATAATGGACCACCGGTGTGCGTGCCAAGAACTTTGGTGACTTCCAATACTGTTTAACAACATATAAATACAAGAATACAAATATATACACAAAATTTGATGCTAATACGTATAACATAACTCATCAATTCAAAAGATATTTAGAAATACCTCCTTCCACGATTACGGTATAAGTGGCTGCACCTTCTCTGTTCCTTTCTTCTCATTCCTAATTGACATACTATTAAACTATAGAATTCATTACAAAAAACTAAAAAAATTAATATAAATACAACACCTGAGTACAATATTCAACAACATACATTATACGTACATAATCTTTTTATAACATTTACAATATCTAAAATTATACATGAAACAATTAATACGCATAATAGTCATTCATTACACCCTAATTTCAATAATTGATAATCCTTTTATGTTTCAAGCATATAATGAATTTTTAAAAACAAAATGACAAAATTTTGGGGAAAAACCCCTAATTTCAAGAATGTTCAAATTTAGAAGAAAATGTTAAATAATTTACATATAATAATATATTTTCTATTCATATCATCAAAACAATAATAAATGTGTATCCAAGGAAAAAAAATCTATAATTGAAATTTTTTACAATATCAATTGTAAAATAAAATTGAAGAAAACCTGAGATTTGTGGATAGAAATCGGCACAAGGTGGCCGGCGACGGTGGCGATGGGACGGTGAACGGTGGCATTAGGCGGCGAGGTGGACGGCGAGCAGCGGCGACAACCTGGAGGGCGAGCAACGGCGATGGGACGGACGGACTTGCTTCTGGTTTTGGTGTTCGATGGTTTCTGTCTGGAAAAGAAGATATCCAGTTTTTCAATTAAAATGGAGCGACGGAATGTCGCGACGGAATATTTCCGTCGCTAAAAAAACGGTGCCGTTTTGAATTGTATTAAAAATATTCTTAATGGCCACGGTTTTTTTCCGTCGCTAGTGTAACGACGGTTCTATTCCGTCGCCAATTCTCTCGTCAAACGTGGCACGCACCCCTTCCCGCGTCTACTTAACGACGGAAGTTAGTTTCCGTTGTTAAATCTGGTAGTCATCTCCAATCCGTCGCTGATTCCGTCACTATTGGCAACGGAATATATTCTGTCGCCATTTTCCATCATCCTTTTTCGCGTTTTCTTGTAGTGGTACTAAGACGTCTCATACAACTGCGATAAAGACAACGATAGCGAGTTCAATGTTTTCGAATGGTGGAAGCGGAATGAGCATATGTTCCTGTCACTTAGAATAATATTCAGACAAGTGTGAAACAGTCATATCTAAAAACTATTTAAATCCTCCCTCCCCAACTTTTTAGAAATGGGCACCAAAGCCACCTTTCTCCTCATTGTGTTTCTTTTTTCTTTTATTTTTTCATAAGCAATTTTAAGTTTTTAAAACATATTTTTATATTGTTTTAAAATTCAAAATTTGTGTGTTTCAAGTAAAAAATCAATGAAAGAAAAAATTAACATATACTTCATTTGTCACAAATTAAACATTTTAATTTTTTGACCAAAAAAGGTCATTATTGATTCATTTCCATCAAACAAAAAAACAATGAAAGATTTTCTCTTTTTATTTGCTGGCTTCTTTTTTAATTCTTTTCTCTCTTTAATTTTTTAAAACTAATTTTACAATGTTTTTTTAATCAAAATAAAAATAAAAGAAAAAAGAATAGAACATCTAATGAATAAAAAAAGTGTATGAAAAAAATACTTTTATAAAAAAGGAATATTATGTCAGGAAGGAACTTTATTGAGCACCAATTTAAATAAAACTCTACTGTGTGTTCTTTTGGTCCCAACTGATTAAAAAATAAGAACTTTCTTCAGACAAAAAAAATGAAAATATCCCATTTGAGATAAATGAAGTAATGCTAGTTTTCTATTTCATTCTTTATTTTAAACTACTTTTATTGTTTAAACATTTTTTAAAATAATTCTGAAAAATAGTTTATAGACATTTATGTGAAAAGAGAACAAAATAGAAAAACAAGAAAAAAGAAAGGAGGTGTCATTGTTCATCTGTTCCCCTCTCACATTATCTATTTCCAATGCCACATCACTTACTATTTCATTTTACCCATCTTTCTCTGATAATTCCTCTCTTTTTTAATGTTTTTTCACAAGTCATCTTCTCGTTTGTACAAAAAAAAATTAAAAATTAAAAACAGTTGGCCAATCACATATTTTTTTGTCTAGGGAAATTTTATTCCTACATGCTAATCTCTTTCCTCTTCTCCGTCTCTTTCAAATCATTCTTCTCCTTTTCTCCCTCCACATCATCATATCCCCCTCTTTTTTCTTCTTATTTGGTGATATCTCTAGAGCAACTCTTATTAAAAGGAGAATGGTTGAGAATTGAGGGTGTTTGCTTTTCTGCCAGAAGACCTTCTGGCGTCTTCTGTCTGCGCCGCGCAGACGCGCGCAGATGATGGGCTCTGCAGATTGTTTGTTTTTTGGAAGACATTTCACTCAAAAAGGTCTTTCTGGCATATTCTTGGAGGAGACATTAACCAATGTCTTCTAACATCTCCTTTTTTTTCTACTTCTCTTCACCACCACAACCGTCCGCCGCCACCGTCCACCATCATCGTCCATCACCATCGTCGTCCACCACCACCGCCACCACCACCGCCGTCGACGTCCACCACCACCTCCACCACCACCACAATCGTCCATACACCACCACCATACACTACCACTATTAATTTATATAGCAGTCTACAGACATTAAAAAAACAAACATTCTTCTTCTTGCACACCGCAGACCTTTGGTCCACCACTTCTCTTGCAGATGTCTACAGTAGTGGTCCGCAGACCACAGACCTTTTCCTGCAGGAAAACAAACACCCCTTGGTGATGTGGAAAAGGGAAAGTGTGAGAGAATGATTAAAGCAGACATAGGAAAGGAGAGAAGGGAAGGGGGAATGTACATTACCTCGGGAAGAAGAGAGAAAAGAGGAGGAGGAGAGAAAGGGAGAAAAAGAAGAAAGAAAAAAATAGAAAGAAAAAAAAGAAGAAAGAAAAGAAAGAAAGAAGAAAAGAGGAAAAAAATAAAGATGAAAAAAAGAAGAAAAAAATTAGGTTGATTTTTTAACAATGATATGATTTTTTAAACTATTTTTTTTTATTAAGTCTCATTTTTTGTGGCATGTATATTTTTTTAAAACAAAAAATACTCCATAAATTTACATTACTTATTTTAAAATAACCTATTTTGATTTAGTATGATAAAATTTGTGTATATAAAATAAACTTATTATAAAATATCAAGATGATTGATTTTTTTTAAAAAATAGATTTATGACATTTGGATCCACCATAAAAAACGAAAAGTGGGAGAAACTATTAAAATAGTGTGAGAAAAATTAAAAGAGAATGTGATGTGGCCGTGAAATAGGAGAAAGGGAGGAAAGTGAAAGAAATTACGGAGTAGTAAAGATGTTCTTAGACAATCACTACTCATTCTTTTCTATTTCCTTTCAAATTATTTTTTCACCAACTTTGCTCGTCATTTTCTAATCATTTCCTTATATCTAATATCTATTATTCCCGCCGTCGTTTGCAACATTTCAAACAATACCTAAAATAATATCTCTTTTAAAATTAATTTATTTATAAATTGGTAGAAAAGAAAAAATAAAAACTACACTGTTCAAAAATAGATCAAAAGTTCCACGTAATAAGATGTGACAAGAATATTTAATTTTATCAAATGATCAACCAAAATGAGTAAAGAATCAAAAGTTATCGAAAAGCCAAAATAGTAACTGTGACATTATTTTTGAAACAGAGAAAGTATTATTTTTCCACATGTCATCACCTCATTTGTACAATAAAATTTAAAAAATAAAAAAACAATTGACCAACCACATATTTTATCTATCTAGGAAAATAATACTCCCAACGCTATTTTCCTTGATCTCCTCTATTTTTCTCTTATTTCTAATCATTATTCCCTCCACATTATCTTATTCCCTCTTCTTTCCTCCCAAGCCTCACCCCCACTCACTTCAAATCAGTAGTCATATCAACAGACATGTTTGATAATAACGTTAGAGATTAGAATAAAATTTTAACGGTGTAGATTACTTTGAAAACGCTAACGCTAAACGCTTAGCCTTTTCAAAAAACTAACTCTAATCGCTAACGCTATTCTCAAACAGTCCAGTTGACAACGCTCATCATCTCAGTTTTATTTTCGTTCACTTCACACTTGTAGTGTGTCATTTTCACCACAATGATTATATTTTTATTTTTTAATATTTACCTATTTATATTCATATCAAATTCTATCATTTAAAATAAAATTAAACTTTATTGTTTTTTGTTTTTCTATTTCAGATATTTTATAATTTATTTAAAAAATTATTTAGTGATGCCCATAGGAGCACTTTGTTCCCAAATCCAAACTTTTCAATCTGTATTCCTAGACGCCAAAATTACTCGGAGAAACAACTCCGGGAAATCCCTTCTTCTTGAGGCAGCTGCCCCGAACCCTATTTCATTCTTCCGAACCAGACACAGAAAAAGTTAGGGTTTTGTTTCGCCTGAAATCGACATTGAATTCGAAGTGCTGGGAAAGAGGCAGCTCATATGGCGTGCGTATACATTCCAGTGCAGAACTCGGAGGAGGAGGTCCGAGTTGCCCTGGACCAGCTTCCAAGAGACGCTTCTGATATACTTGACATTCTTAAAGCCGAGCAAGCTCCTCTTGATCTCTGGCTAATTATCGCTGTAAGCCCAAAGTCTTTCAATCATGCACATTTACAGAGGGCTTTGCTAAATGTTTAGTTGTTTCCATACACTTGTGAACATTCACATATCTAATTTACCGAATTTCTTTTTCAATTGGGTATGCATTTATCTTTGGCTAATTACCGCTGAAAGTGTACTGTTTCAATCCTTAAGACATCATATTGCTTGCTTTGCTGAATCTTGAGTTATTTTTTTAGTACATGTGCCTTTCACTCATCTAAGTTACGTACTCTGTAATATTTTTCTTAATTGTGTATGGAAGTTCATTTTTTGCAATTTTACCATTTCGATTTATGTTGTATTTACTTGTATAAATATAGACTGAAGTGCGCATGAACATCCATTCAGGGACATCCGATACATTTGAACCAATATAAGAAGTTACATACGTGCAATAGTGGCTAGAATCATATACTCGCCCGTCTCAATTTTTTGTGTGTCCACGTCCTACGTCTACCTATACATGCGGTGAAGTTCATGTGAGTGTGCATGTGTGACATAATACAACAGTGACTCAAAACCTAACTTTTTTTATATGGACATAAAATTTTTACTCCACGTGCTCAGTCAATATATCATACTTGTAGATGAGTTATAATCTCTGTCCGTTTCCAATGGAGCTAAGAGAGTTATTTTGATAATGTTTTAGCTTTGGGTAAATAATGTACTAAATCAAAATAACACATTAAGCTCTCTATGAAGTTTCGGGCAATGAATTTTGGAAAATTTGGATAAGGCTTATGAGCAGCCATTTTTTGCATAAGCATCAAGGGTCTAACAAAAAACCTGGTAAGATTGCATACATCTTGACCCCAGACCCTAATGGAGTTGGAAATATACTGGGCTTGTTGTTGGTGGTGAGTTACTAACTCAATATCGTGGGTGTGTGAGTGTGTGGGGGGGGGAGGGTTGTAATTTCATTACTTTGCACGCATGAGCTCACTATGTATATTTTACTGCTTTTGAGATATCAATTCTGTTCCTTGTTACTGAATAGAGATTCCTGATTTATTCTCATTTAGTTATTTCTACTTATTGCAATTAGTGTTGTTTCATTTAAATTTTTATTTTCCGATTTCTGGCTCCGGTGCAGAGAGAGTACTTCAAACAAGGAAAAGTTGAACAGTTTCGGCAAATATTGGAGGAGGGATCTAGCCCAGGTACTGTTTTTGCATAACTGTGAACTGCGAGCAATACTTCGTTAACATTCTATCCATTATTGTATCTATTGTCTTGCTGAGAATTATGGAGTATGAAATTATTATTATTTTATTTCTTCCTTCAATGATCAGTCTGAAAATTTTAGATGGTATTATTGCTTCTGTGTATAAATTGCCTGTATTTGGATCACCACTATGCAGAAATTGATGAATATTACGCTGATGTGAGGTATGATCGAATTGCAATTTTAAATGCATTGGGGGCATATTATAGCTATCTCGGGAAGATCGAGACAAAACATAGAGAAAAGGAGGATCATTTTATAATGGCAACTCAGTACTATAATAAAGCATCACGGATTGACATCCACGAGCCTTCTACCTGGGTTGGGAAAGGTAAAAGCGAAATTATTGATCCGGGATAGTATCAACGGGATAGGGTTGAAATGTTAGCTGTCAGAAGATGTCAGAATGACTGGCTATATATGTCTTCTTTACAGGTCAGCTTTTACTGGCTAAAGGAGATATAGAACAGGCATTTGCTGCCTTCAAGATTGTATTGGATGGAGATCGAGACAATGTTCCTGCCCTCCTTGGTCAGGTATTATCAGTTCATATTTTTTGTTTAATATATTTCACAGCTTCATTTGGTTTAATAGGTTATGGCGTTATGCACACTGAGGCTGTTAGATTGTTTGATGACTTGAGTATCTGTTTGGCTTTCATATTCATTGATGACTACTTACCTGCCGTCAGGCATGTGTTCAATTTAGTCGGGGAAAGTTTTCAGATTCATTGGAATTATACAAGGTTTGCTTAATTCTCCATATTCATTTAGTATTTAATTTTTAAAAAATTGTGCTTTAGACCCCGGATTGAAAATAATTCATTCAACTAATTAAGTCAAAGGATCTTGGGTGAAATTATAGTTTCTTTGTAATGATTTTTTTGTCATCTATATACTTTGGTCAGAGGGCTCTGCAGGTGTATCCTCAATGTCCGGCTGCTGTTAGACTTGGAATTGGTCTTTGCCGATATAAGTTGGGTCAATTTCTAAAGGCAAAGCAAGCATTTCAGCGTGTCTTGGAGGCAAGTTAACCTTGGCTTGTTGATTGAAAATTTGATTATCAAACCATATTTAATGCATTTTTTTAAACGTGACATCGACCTTTTTCTTATCATCACAATGATTCTGCAATTGTAGTTAGATCCAGAAAATGTGGAGGCTCTTGTTGCACTTGCTATTCTAGATTTGCAAACGGATGAAGGTGAGAATCAGTTCATCAACCGGATCAGTGTAATGATGTAGAAGAATAAAGAATGGATTACCTTGTGTCCTGTTTCCGTGTTTTTGGTTATTCTGGATTCATTAGCCTCTAAACAAGATGTCATATTATTCATCTTATCTGATATCCGTGTAATGTCTTTGAACAGCTGGTGACATTAGAAGTGGAATGGAAAAGATGCAAAGAGCTTTTGAGATATATCCTTATTGTGCGATGTCACTGAATTACTTGGCCAATCATTTTTTCTTCACCGGCCAACATTTTCTTGTCGAGCAACTCACTGAAACTGCACTTGCTGTTACTAATCATGGGCCAACTAAGTCACATTCTTACTACAATTTGGCACGCTCGTATCATAGCAAGGTTCATGTTTCATCCTCCAATCAATCTTAATTCTGTCACCTTACAAATTTTTTGTTGGTATAATCCTTTTAACATCTTCTATTATGGTGCCTTACATTATCCCCTTTATTGGTGTGGAGGTATTGTGACACTTGAGTGCTCTATTTCATTGATATTTTACTTTGATAGCTTAAGCATAGTTTAGAAACATAGGCTTGTTTATGAACAATATTTACTTGAGTATATTTAGAAAGTTAGCCTTGTTTAGTTACCATTGATATATGTTTTGTGTGTAAAGTGGCTGTTAATATGTACTCCGTATTTAGCAATACATACAAAGTATGGACAAGATGTAAACTAGCTTTTCTTTCTTTTCTTTCGTTCTTTTGTCATCTTTGTATACACCATGCTCCCCATATAGAGGGGTTAGTTTTCTTGACCCATGTAATTAAATTCCTATATATGAGACCTTAGAAGTAGCTTAATGTAAGGGCACAAATTTTTCTATGTCTGGAATTCAACCGTAACAAACACTATTTTCTATGGAGTATTTTCCATCTACAGTTTCCCAAACTTTTATTTGCTATTAGAATTTGGAAGACTAGAAAATGTGTTCAATGTTCAAAAGTAATTATTTTCCAAGCTCTTGTTAATCATGGAGAAGTACTCCATATTTATTTCATGCTCATTGTGTATAAGGAGTTCTCTTGTTTGAGTTGGGGTCTCTTGGAGATGGTCTCTCTACTTCCTAGTAGGGGTAAGGTCTAAACCCTAAAATTGTAACATATGTATTGGATCATGTTCAGTTTGTTACAAATTCATTTACTCTGATTCCTTTGAAGTCATTTTGGGATCAAGCTTGTTCTTTTATCTCCATTTGGACATATGCAGTAGAGAGCAAACATTGTGTGCAAATGACAACACACTCCTATAGTCTTATATGCTTGGTCCAATGGTCCATTCATGAAAAAATTGATTATTCAAAATGTGAATATCAGCCTGATTATCATTATCATATCATAGACTTAGACCTTGTTCTTTTGGGTTGGAATTTCAGAATTGGATGTTGGAAGAAACTGGAAGGAGTTGAAAATAACGGGAAGGAGTTGGAAAATGTTGAAAAAATTAAAGTGTTCTAAAATCTCAATTAAATGATCACCCAAATAAATATGTAAGAAAAATCTAATTTTGGATAAAGAAGAATTCATTCTTGTCCGTGCTTGAGGTGGTATGTTATAAATTTGGATATATAATGTTATTGTATGTTCATCATATATAAATATCTTTTTTAAATCGTTGGATGAAACTGGTCGAAGTTGGAAGGAACTGGAAGGAGTTGGAAAAAGTTGGAAGTTAATTTTTCCAACCCAAAAGAACAGGGCCTTAGTAACCATTCACCTTCAAACCTACTCCTTCCGCCCAAAATTAGATTCCTACTTTCCTCTTTTGGCTCGATAAGCTTCTCATTCCTTTTTGAAGAAAAGTTTTGCAGCTCTAAGAAAGTGACTGCCCACTTCACACAAAATTTGTGGCTCGAAACAAATGCCTAAATGTTTGTGCCAAAAGCTAATGGGAACACTATATTGGGAATTGGGGACATAGGGGTATGAATGCATCATTTTTTAGTACTTTCTCTGTCCCCTTTGTATATTCCTAGTTTTCTTTTTGGGCTGTCCCTAAGGATTTTCTTTTTCCTTTTAAGTATGAAATGAGGTGGTTCATACCCTTCCATTCCTTTCTACACTAATCTCAACCGCAATTTTATTTTCTTAAACTTTGTGCCAGTGTGTGTGTGTATATATGTGTGTGTGTGTTTGTTTGTGTGTGTGTGTGTGTATCTACTGCCGGTGACTGTTTTTATACAGTTAAGTTATTAGTAAGGCAAAGTCATGCATGTTTTTCTATTTGCAAAATTTTGGAAAACACAATGTTTTTCTATTACATTTTATATTGAGAAATGATTGATTAATGGAAAATGACATTTTTGACCCCTTGGTTGTGGGGAGCAAGTCGATTTAATCTGTCACTGCATCTATTCCATAAGTTGCCAACATTGTAGCAGACCTCCACGGTATTTCCAATCATACATGAAGGTTGTCGTTTTGGATTACTATTAGGATTCTGTATTATTAAGAAGAAAATTTTAAAATTATTAAAAAACAACAAACATATAGGGGTTTAGAATTTTAAAGTCAGGCGTAAAGTTTTCAGCAATTCAACGGCTAATACTGCCAAACCACTGATATGTCACGGACTAAATGTAGTGACATGTATAACTGAGGGATTGCGTTGCTTTAATTTCTTTCTGTGCAACTGGGGGTTTAAAAGCAACTGTTCCCTTGATCATAAACAGAAAACTCTGTTTTTTCATTTCATGTTTTAGATTTTCACAAAAGGAATAGTCTAGTCAGTAAACACACACTTTGTTTTTACTTTCTTGATTTGTTTATCTAATTAAATATGAATAAAGATTTCAATGTCTCTTCTTGACTGATTTTGGTGTTTCTTTTGGGTTCAATTGGTCAGCCAACAAACACAAATTCTCCAATTTCTATATTACTTAGCTTTTGCATACCACAGTTTAGTGGGCTTACTATAGTTAAGATTAATACTAACTTGAATAATAACAGTTATACCATCAACTTGAAAAATTATGCATCTTTGCCTGTGGTAGGAATTGATTTTCTGATTCAATATCCTAATGATAGGTACATTTTTACTGACTCAGGGAGACTACGAAAAAGCTGGAATGTACTATATGGCATCAGTAAAAGAAATCAACAAGCCACAAGAATTTGTATTGCCCTATTATGGTACCCCGGCTATTCTTTCTTATTTGTATTGTAAATTCTACCACAACATTTTATAGCTTCTTTTAGTCTTAGGTGTTAATATTCTTCGTGTGAACAATGGACCTGTGATTATTATGTTCAGTTACCTTTTTGTTTTCATAGTTAGACTCCTCGTTTATTCAACACCCAGTGAATACTATGCCCTTGAGTTATTTATCTCTACTTCCTTGGTGCGCACACAGACACAGAAACACTCTTCATTAATAGCAATAGTCTGACAGAAACAATTAATAGTGACAGCTTGTTAACAAAATTAATTAACATTGAATTTCATACCACTGGGCACTGGCGCCAACTCATTGGGATTAAGTTGCTGGTGATGATGGATCCCCAATTTCAGCACGAATATTTTTGCTATAATTTGCTACATTGGTTTCTCTGAAAACTTTCTACCAGAATGATCATGTGTCATTCACTATCGAAACAATGAAATAACTAATACCATGTATTTCATATCACCTAAAAAATGATATTCGGTTTAACATATGTTAATAGGATGATACATATAATATTACCATCGTTCAATGCTCTATGTTCTCAATGAAACTGTGCACAGCATATACACACTTTACACCATATCTGGACGGGTATTTAGGGAGAGGAAGTGCATTGCAACATGACAGTGCAAGGCTTGAGAAAGTGGGCCTTGCTCATTTTCTGCTTACTCGTGTTTCATCCCTTGTGATAGGGCTTGCCCAAGTTCAACTGAAATTGGGAGATCTTAGGAGTTCACTTTCAAATTTTGAAAAGGTATTGGAGGGTTATCCAGAGAACTGTGAGACACTTAAAGTAAGTTCTATGAGGTATTTGGCTCATTTTCATCCTTGAATCTGCTCCACTTTTCTCCCTTCTTTTGCAAGTCTAACTCACCTGTGTTTGGCATAGTCTCTTTCCCACATTTATGTGCAACTTGGGCAACCAGAGAAAGGTTTGGAGTATTTAAGGAAAGCCACCAAAGTTGATCCTCGTGATCCTCAGGTTATTATCCTGTCATATGAAATTTCTTTCTAACAATTTAAGAGGCGCTGCTTACCATGAGGATGGGCAGCCAAAAGGAAAATAGAGGATGAGGATAAAAGGCTTCTCTGAAGAAATTAAACATTTGCAACTTTACCAAAAGGAAAATAGAGGATACACAAACCACTTTTCCTTTTGTCTAAAAGAAGCGGTTGTAGTTGTTTTTATCAGTTTTAAATTCTACAGTGGCACAAAGGCTTGTTTCTCTCATACAGCTATCTGAGTGTTGGACTTGTTCCCTTGTAGTCCGATCATATCATTCCTTAATCGTATGTGAGCACTTTTCTGTTCTACCATACGTAGTATGCAGGATTGCAAGTCATTAGTGCGGTGCATTTTGCAAATATTGAATGTACTACAGCAGCAATTTACTTCATAAGGCGTGCTTGTTTTCAAACATTGTATGAGTCATGTTTAATAAGACATAATGTTTACATATTTTCTCATGTTTAATAAGACATAATGTTTACATATTTTCATAGATAGTCCCCAGTTCAATTGAATTAAAATGTTTCATGTGGCACCATCTAATGCACTTTTATCTGGTTATGTAAATGTAATAATTCCTAAAGTTTTATTTGTGTTGATAGTGTATTCATTTGGATTCTTAATAGGCATTTTTGGATCTTGGTGAACTGTTAATTTCAACAGATGCAGGTGCTGCTTTAGATGCCTTTAAAACAGTAAGATTCTTAGCCTCTGTATTTATGGACTTGCCTTGGTTTCTACTTCTTAGTGATCATTATAATTTTTTTATTCTGTATATAATTATCATTTTTGGAGGGAGTATTATTTCTAGCATGATGGGATTTTTTATTTTTTAATTTTGCATCTGTGCTATGTTGAAAATTCTGTAATGGAAAATTGAACTTCCCAATCACGCATCTTAGATTAACACTTGTCGAGGACTTGGATGGGTAAGACCTCATGCACAGTCGCACACTGCTGTGTGTGCGCTCTTCTTTCTCTCCCTCCTTTTTTTTCATGCACCAAGAAGTGGTAATTTAGCTTTATGAAGTGCCTGCAAAATAGTTTTTAGTTTTGTTAGTTGTATTTTCTTCCAATTGATAATATTCACACTATAGGATGATTAAATATAAATTCTTGTGCAGGCACGTAATCTATTGAAAAAGGCAAATGAGAAAGTACCTATTGAGCTACTCAATGACATTGGCGTCCTTCAGTTTGAAAGAGGAGAACTTGAGGTTCGATACCAGCTTCAGTTTTATTTTGCTATATGTGCTAGTAGTTGCATGCAGGCTTGAACTTATATTAATAATTCAACATGTAGAAAATACTCTTTGGTTGTTCATTAATTTGAACAACTGAATTGTCTGTTGACTTTCAGCTTGCAGGACAAAGTTTTAGGGATGCTCTAGGTGATGGCATATGGTGCAAGTTCCTTGGTGCCAAACTGCAGTCTGATGCTAATGTTAACGTTCCTAACTGTGAAGGTCTTCAACATTCCAATGGTGAAGTATCATGCGATCTTTTCAAAAGTGTGCAATATCCAATGGATGCCAGTGCATCCATCCATCAATACAAAGACATCCAAATGTTTTGCAAACTTGAGGAACAGGGCATTGCTGTAGAACTTCCCTGGAATAAAGTTTCTGTACTTTTTAACCATGCAAGATTACTAGAACAGCTATATGACACAGAAACAGCTAGTATCTTTTACCGCTTGATCTTGTTTAAGGTGAGCACATGTGTTTAATATTTTATATAATGATGGTAATGGTGCATTAAGAATGAATCTAGTAGTTCTGGGCTTGTTTTTTCATAAGGTTTTTCATCCTTAGCTTAAGTAAATAAAACATGTGAACAATGGTGGTATTTTCCTTGAAAGGTGTACCATACAGAATTGAATGCTGGGTAGATCTTCTTTTTTATAATATATACTCCCTCCGTCCCTAAATAAACTTCCTTTTTTGACTTTTTGAGGATTTAAGGGAGGGATATTTTCGTGTTGACTTTCCAAAAATACCCTTGATGTGATGTGTAAAAGTAAGATGTGATATGTAGATTATTAGTAAAAAGGTATGATGTGATAGGTAGGGTATGAAAAAGTAAGGGGTAAAAGGGGTTTTTTAAGGGAAAAGAGAAGTTTATTTGGGGACAAAGAAAAAACGAAAGGGGAAGTTTATTTAGGGACGGAGGGAGTATATGGTTTTGAACGGAAAACTGCTAGACGTAGCGAACTTTCTGGACATTGAGGCTGCGAATATACCATCATGTGATATTACTGGTGTTACTTTACTCTGATGATGCATTGGTTGATGTGGGGGAGGGGGGCACTGGCTGCTGCTGCTGTAGTGTTCGACCGACGGTGCTGAGTTATAATCCCTTCAATCTAACATCTGTGAACTTGAAACAGCTTCTACTGAATTCAGCGTTCATGATTATCCTGGCGGCAACCTAGATGGAGTGATCTTGAGTTCTCAACCCTCGATTGAGCACTGCAGCGGCTAGGGTGTTGACTTCCACATCAGCGCCGTTGTCTTTTCTATTCTGTATAATCTTGCAGTGATGAAATGCATATAGTTTATATTGTCTGTTAGTTTTTTTCTTCTTTTGTATTGTTCATTTGTTACTAATACAGTATTTTCATCATTTTATTTGGTTTCAGTATCCAGATTATGTAGATGCCTATTTGAGACTTGCTGCAATAGCCATAGCCCGAAACAATGTTCAACTTAGCCTTGAGCTGGTTGTTCCTCTAACAGCTCTACTGCGTCACTCTACTTTTCTGCCCTTTTATTTAATTCCATCTCATTAATGCAAGACACTTTGGTTCATAGATTGGTCATGCTCTCAAAGTGGATGATAAGTGCCCAAATGCATTGTTAATGCTTGGGAACCTTGAAATTAAGAATGATGATTGGGTCAAGGCAAAAGAAACATTTCGGGTGGCTAAGGATGTGACCAATGGACCTGAATCTTATGCTACTCTTTGTCTGGTATGAAATTGTGCACACTATCTTTGATATAATATACCTCATATGTTTATAAGAATTTTTTATCTATCTGCAGATATTAGATAACTATTTAGCTGTAATTTCTAGCTCATTACAAATGTTGATGATGTATTAGTCATGTAGTCTGTAGAGTAGGTTACGATGATGTATTAATCTCTAAAGTAGTTTGTATCATCTCTTTTGTAAACCTTGATGAGTAGAACATTTTTTTTTGAAGTAGAGCATGATCTTTAGTTTGTCTTATACTCCGTATTCAACTCCGTCTGAACCTACCCAAAAGAGGGGAATTGTTTTATTGACTCTTCGTAACTGGCCTCTTATTTAAAGGTCCTTATCTGATTGTAGTGAAGTGTGAAGTAACAAATAATTCCATCATGATATTCAAGTACTATGATGGTATTAGAAATGATCAACTTCATCACTCTTGCTTCTACTTGATACTGGGCATACTACATAAGCTCATTGTTTTTTTTTGACATTTTAAGGGAAACTGGAACTACTTTGCTGCAATTCGCAACGAGAAAAGAGCTCCCAAATTGGAAGCTACACATCTGGAGAAGGCTAAGGAACTCTATACAAAAGTATTACTTGGTGCACCACATAGTCATTTTCATGATTGTGTTCTACTCCTGATTCTTGCATGCATGAAATATAATATGCTGGCCTGAATAATAATGTGCAAAAAGCGTTTAATGAACAAATGGGTCCATAAATCTTCTATCTTTCATCACTTGTTGGTTAAAGAATTTTGAGTATTCCTCTTATCAGGGGTTCTTTTTAATAGTCTCATACTGT
Organism: Cuscuta australis; assembly: GCA_003260385.1. NCBI lineage: Eukaryota > Viridiplantae > Streptophyta > Magnoliopsida > Solanales > Convolvulaceae > Cuscuta > Cuscuta australis. The sequence continues at coordinate 495,077 of NQVE01000129.1, read as the reverse complement.
TGTATACTAAGATGCCATATTCTACCAGGTTCTCTCTCAGCAGCACTCTAGTCTATATGCAGCAAATGGCACTGGTGTTATTTTGGCAGAAAAAGGTCAATTTGATATTTCAAAGGATCTTTTCACTCAGGTTAAAATTTTATACTCCGTACTTTGTTACACTTGGAAAAAAAATCATGGGTTATAATTTTTTGACCGTCCATTCTTGCAGGTTCAAGAAGCAGCAAGTGGGAACATTTTTGTCCAAATGCCAGATGTATGGATTAATCTTGCACATGTTCACTTCGCCCAAGGAAACTTTGCACTTGCAGTGAAAATGGTTTGTCTTCTATTAACTTCTTTAATGGAGAAAGTTAATTCTTTTAAACTTTATGCCTTACGCTCTGATGGTTTTGGAATTTCGCAGTATCAGAATTGCTTGAGGAAATTTTATTACAATACCGACAGTCAGGTGCTTCTCTATTTAGCAAGAACACATTATGAAGCTGAGCAGTGGCAGGACTGCAAAAAGTCTCTGTTAAGAGCCATTCACTTGTCACCTTCAAATTATACTTTAAGATTTGATGCGGGAGTAGCATTGCAAAAGTTCTCAGCTTCAACCTTACAGAAGACAAAGAGGACTGTTGAAGAGGTTTTCCAAACAAACCCTCCTTTCTTTTTATGCCTTCTTCCTTACCTGTTAAGACATTAGCATTTCTCACTTCCCCCTCCTATTAAGTGTTAGTACTTGATAAGCAGCTTTCCAGCGGAACATGATGGGTCAAGGGAACTATCAAAGTTAATTCCATTCATTCAAGTTTATGACCATATAGAAAATGCTATCTCATTGACTTATTTATTTGTTTTTTTTGAGGAAGGTGAGGTCAACTGTTGAAGAGCTTAATAATGCTGTTCGGTTATTCAGCATGTTATCTACTGCTTCAAATCTTCACCTTCATGGGTTTGATGAGAAAAAGATTGAAACTCATGTTGACTATTGCAAGCTCTTGCTTGAGGCGGCAAAGGTCCATTGTGAGGCAGCAGAGCTAGAAGATCAACAGATTCGAGCGATGCGAGAACTTGCACGTCAGGTTGTCGTGACTGAGGAAAATGAAAGAAAAGCCGAGGAACAGAAAAAATACCAAGTAAATGCCAATATATTAGCACAGCGTAAATGTTTAAGCATTCTTACATGTTACAGATATCTTGAATTGCTCTGTATTTTTCATATTCAATCTCTGAAATAACAGATGGAGAGACGGAAACAGGAGGACGAACTTAAGCAAGTGATGCAACAAGAAGAACACCTATTGCGCAAAAAGGTAATTATCTGCCTCAGTTCTATACTTCTCTGTGAAGCTGTTTGCAGATTTCATCTTTCCTTATTATTTTGATATTTCATTGATGCTTTATAGTCCTCCCATATGCTATAAGTCTATGCATTTTTTGGACACAATGCACTAAATGGTTATAGTTCCAGGTGACCAATAATTCAGCAGTGCTGTAGTTGGATGTTTGTTAGATATTGTAGGAGTATGTACTTAAGATAATTCTTGAAAGATCGCATATTTATTATTTAATTAAACACTTGTTCCAAATGAAACTATGGTGTGTTCCTTAAAAATATTATCTGAACTTTTCTTCATGTGTTATGAACTTTCTTTCATTTTTTTCTTTTACATTTCCCTCCCTGTCCCCCTCCCCGCCCCCCCATATGAATTCAGGCCTTACATTTTGGGTCTTTGTTAAGGAACAATGGAAAAGTAGCACTCCTGGCTCTAAGAGAAAGGACAGGTCCCACGCTGGAGATGAAGAGGGGGGCAATGGTGACCGTAGGAGGAGAAAAGGCGGGAAGCGCAGAAAGAGGGACAATAAATCTCGCTATGATTCTGAGGATGCATTTATGGATGATCAAGAGGATATGTATGGAGATGCCAATATGAATTACAAAGATCACGAAAACGTTGAAGCAGAAGAGAACAACCCACAGGATCTGCTTGCAGCAGCTGGGGCTTGAAGATTCTGATGCTGAGGATTATGATGCAGTAATTCTTTCATCTTCCATATAGACAGATTTTTGTTGTTATCATATGCTCACATGTAATCAATTTTTACTGTCAATGTTTTGATTGATGCAGTCTCAACCTCCATCAAATGTGAAGAGGAAGGGACATGAGTGGTCTGAATCAGAGGAGGAAGATGAACCGTTGCAGAAGCAGGATATTGACAGAGGTGATGACGATGGCAGCGAAAAGATGAATGAAGATGTCGATGCTAATGACGAGTGAGGCACCAAATAAATGCCTAAAGGATGTGAAACTTGTTTCCCCGATTATAGAGGCAATCAAGGGTAAATTTTATACCATAAATTAATCACTCTTATTGAATATGCAGTCGAGTGCACAAAGCATCCTCACTGAGCTAGGGTCCAAGAAAGGGTCACACCATTAGGGTGTGATGTAGTCAGCTGCACTGGAAAGCCCTTGGAATTTTTCTTCTTTTTTTAATGTTTTTACCAAGAGTAGCTAACACAATTTACTTTTCATTGAATTTATATATTGTATTACTACAAAGTGTATATGACATGCTTATAGCCTGCATTTCAGCCGCTGCAATGTCATGTAACCTTCCAAGAATCTTGCAGGGGATTAAAAGACCATTTGTTTGGAGAATCCAACGAAAGAAAAAAAAGGTACCAACTATTAATATTCAGTTTTGGTCATATTGCTTGCTCAAATGTGGGGAAGAGAGGGAGGGTGGTGGCTTGGTTACACAAGATATTGTTGAGGGTTTGCTCGCACTCGGTCTAAGAATGACCGACCCGTGATGTCGCTTTTGACACTTACATAGACTAAACCTGGAGTGTGGGTGGGGACTTGGGGAGGGTGGGAATTTGTATGAATGTTAAGCAATGACATTAAAGTGAAGAACCATGTTGGGGGGAACCCCACATTTGATATAGTATGATTTTTATTACAAGGTAGTATATGTCTGTACATTTCCAACTTATTAAAGGCATTGTCACTACAAGGATTCGAATTTCTAAGACATGACCTCCCATTTGGGAGAGTCATAGCGGTGCTAATAGACTATAAGGTCTTTGGCTTGAATATATAGTATGATAAAGATGATACGAAGTACCCCGTAAATAATACTCTCTCTGTCCACTCTCTCTCTTCTTACTTTCTTTTTGGATTGTCCATTATATTCCTTATTTTTATAAATAGAAGTAAAATTAGAATGAAAAGACCATTTTGCCCTTACCAAATACACACACCCCCACCCTTTTTTCTTCTCCCTTCGTTCTCTTTCGCATTGAGACACCCATTTCTTATCTTTTTCTTTCTTTGTTCACCCACCTCCAGTTCTCTTTTTCTTCTTTCTCCGTTGTCAGTCCCATCCACCCCACCTATTTATTCTTCTCTCTTTTCTTTTTCTTCTTCGAAGGACCCACCTATGCAGAGAAGAAGGGGCAATGGCTAAGATGCACATAGACAGGGGTAGCGATGAAAGGGCAACGACGGAAAAAACCTGGATATCATATTCAATATTTGGATACGAACCCTAGGTTTGAAATTTGATTTTTTGGTCGCCATCTTCTCTTCACATTTTCCCCCCTAATTTTTTGGCGTAAACATAAATTTCATTTCTCAGAGCAATGGGGTTAATTTTTTTTATATTGTTTTTGTGTTTTGATTATAATTTCCTTGTGTTGCATGTGGGATGCGTCTGGGTTGTCAAAGAGGGGTGGACGGATTTGAGGTTGAAGAAGAAGATGTTTGGGTTTGAACATGGAAGGCAGGGCATCATGGGTAGGCGGGGATGAAGGGAAATATACACTAGAGATATAGAGTAACTGAAAAGGACAAATATGGCAATGCAGCAACTTTTTTTTAATCTTACATAAAAAAACCTGTGCAAAGTGTGAGAAGTTCCAAATTAGACGGGAGTATGAAATAAATTGGTAAAATGTACTTCTGTCTCGTAAAAATTTTCAATTTTCTCATCTTATATATTGCATAAAAATTTTAATTTTGTCCAAATAGACTTAATTGCCCTTACTTTTCAATCTAACCCAACCTACTCCAACCACCTCGTTTCAATTGTTCTGGTTTCACCTTGCTCAAATTTCTATTGTTTTTTTTATAAAAAATGAAAACAAGAAATGTTTTGCAAATGGAGGAAGTAAGAGTTTTTTTGGTGGCACTATGTCAAGGGGAATGTATTATTCAAATAAATTAAATTAAAAATAATTTTGGTCAGATATCATAAATCAAAATGAGACAGTGTAAATTGCAATAGAGCGTGTAATTAGCTTTTTTGATATATAAACAAATTAAAAGAAAATCCTGAAAAGAAAAAAACCGAGGTTGACCTCGGTGGGTTACCAAGCCTGAGCGAGTTTTTGAAACCATCATGCGCCGGAGGGCGTTGCGCAATTGGCAGAGGTAGGGAGTCAGTTGGTAAAGGTAGGGAGTGTCAAGGAAGTAGACTCGAGTTCGATTCTTGATAATTGCGTTGTGATGTAACTATGTTAAGCATAGAATCCTGTTACTAATCTAAAATCAAAGTCTAATTTACTTTCTTTCAGCTACCATCCAATAGAGTGTGAGAAGATTCTCGTGGGGCTAATTCTTTTTTTCTTTATTTTGAAACAATCATGCGCCCAACTTAGAACTGGCAAATCGGTCGGTCAGGTCGGGTTCGGTTCGGGTTGCGAATTGTATATTTATGACCCAGTGTCAACGGATTCGGGTCGACCCAACGGGTTATAACTTTGGTTTTTTAAATTTTTAAATTCAAATTAACACTTACATTTTCTATTTAATAATTTTAAAATATCAAAAGAAAGTATTAAATCTATTAGATTATTTTATTTTAAATTCTGAAGTAATTTTTAGATATATATATCAATATAAGGAATTTAAAAAAATGTTTAAGTTTTGAAAAAAGTAAGATAATTATGCAATATCATTAAAATTTTGTCTAAAAATATAAATATATACACTAAAAACGAGTAGTAAAGTGTATGATTTTGGAAAATACTTACTTTAGCGGGTCGGTCAGGTCGGGTTCGGGTTCGGTCGGGTTTGACCCATTTTTAGCATGTCATTTCGGGTTCAGTCAACTTCGGGTTCGGTCATCAAAACCTTTGTTCAAAACTCAGTGTTTTCAGATCGGGTTTCGCGTCAAAAACAGGTTGGGTTATTTTTTGTCAGGTCTAGACTACTCACTCCGACTCTTAGAATAGGAGAAAAGGCCGAACTCCACTCAAGTAGAAAAATGGCTAAGCCCGGTGTTCATTTAGATATATTCGATCCAATCCGGTTATTTGCATATTTGAAATTTTCGGATCGACAAATATCTATTTCATGTCTGATTCAAAAATTATCGGATGCCCGACTTTCGGATATCCAAAATTTTGAATCGGATAAAAAATTTATATTTATTTTTTTGATTTTTTTATTTTTTCTAATAATTCTTAAAAATTATTTGGAATGACTTTCAGACATCTAAAATTTTGAATCGGATAAAAAATTTATATTTATTTTTTTGTTTTTTTTTATTTTTCTAATAATTCTTAAAAATTATACTTGAATATGAACGCAAGTGTATTTTAAATGTCATAGTTACCTTAATAGTGCTATTATAACTTGTAATTTTTTAAATGTATGGAAAAAGAATATCTACATAATTGACAAATAAAGCATTGCAAAAAGCCCAGAGTAAAAAAACATGATTTAAGCTTAGATTTAAAGATTTATGATGATAACGATGAATTGGGCTTAGGTTGTATGAACTTTATTTTTAAATTTATTTTTTTGAAATATGAACTTCGGATATCCATGGATATATGAAATCTTAATGTTTCATTCCATACCCAATCCGATTTTTTCCAGACATCTGATTCGAAACATTCAAAAGTTAAAATATCAAATCGAATATCTTTTTTTATGGAATTAGCCGAGATTCGAATCAAATATTTTTTAACACCCCTAGCGCTAATAGCCCGTGCCTTGGGTTGAGTGAGTGTGTTCTTCCAAAGCATCGTAGCTAAGTGTAATTCCAAAGTTTGTTGAACCCCGCCTTGAGCTCCGGATCGAAGGTGTCCACATACATCTTCTACTTCATCTGGTCAGGGAAACCAAGCTGCTTTATTAGGTCCAAAGGTGGCAGGGTCAATTCTCCTCAAACGAAGGCATTCACGTATATCCATTTTAGTCGGTTACGAACATCATGAAATCCTTGTTGAAGTTGTTGGAGATAGTCATTGTGAAATCTCAAAAAGTGCTAGGAGATGGTTGTTGGGAAAACCTCTACGGTAAAGATATTATGCAAATCTTTGTTTAGTGGTAGAGGAGATTCGTTGGAAAAGCCTCTAGTTAGTTATCAACCTAACAATGAAATCTGGTTAGATACTTCATTGCGTGAAGTATTGTCTATCTAGTGTAAACCCATTTACAAGAATTTGTTAGCCAAAACTAAATTTGTGCGGCAGTTGTGTTGAGAAGATCAAGATGTTCTAGTGGATTAAAATTCTTGAGTAGTATTGAGGTGCTCAAGTAAGACGTTTTTGACGCATAAGATTCTTGGTGCAAATCGACTTTCAATATTGACTTTCAATATCTTTGTTCCATTGGATTGAAATTCTTAAGTTGTTTTAAAACATTTAAAATACACTGTCCTATAAGGTGCAAATCGACTTTCAATATCTCGCTAGATACCTTTTGTGAGTTGGGGAGAAACGACAAGCAATGACACGTACTTACAACCTCCCTACTCAGAATAGGAACCTCCATGTTGGGAGTCGTCCCTGCTCAGACGGCCTCTCTCTCACACACAGTGCCCCTTAATTAACCATTAGAACTTATAAGAAATGAAGAATAACAATTTACAACCGTTTTTTTAATCTGAAAAATAATGTCTACTAAAAAAGCTTAATAAGCAATAAATATACTCCCTCCCTCCCAAGCCAAAAAGCACAAGTCACTATTATGGATTCTTTATAACTTTTGTGTCTTTTATGTGTTTTCATTAATCATTTGATAAACTTAAAAAGTCGTGTCACATTTTTTTTAACTTTTGACTTAGTTTTTCAATATGTAGGTTATTTTTTATTTTTTTGTGATATGACTTTTAAAATTTATCAAATGATCAATGAATACACATGAAGAAATGAGAGTTACATAGAATTCATGAGTTATAGAGAATTCATACAAAATACTACCTCCGTCCCAGAGTATTTGTCCACTTTTATTTTTACACACCATCCAATACACTTCTTTAATCTATTTTACCTTGTAATTTGTATATTAAAAAATTATAGAAATTATATATTAATAATCTATATGTTAAAACAAGTCAAACAAGATCACACATGACTATATTTAGGCTTACACATTGAGAAAATTTGATGAGTCAAAGTACTTAGATGAACAGTTCCAAAAGTCAAATGTGGACGAATACTCCAGGAGGGAGGAAGTAATATAAAGACTAAAAGAGTAAGAGAGAGATTTGATAATTGAGTAAAGAAAGTATAAAGTGGAGAGAGTATTTATAGAAAGGGGAAGGTTCCCATGACATTGGGAACCAATGTCATAGGATGACCCGAGGGCGCTTCGGTGCCTCGTTCGTAAAATTGACAATTCCTACCCCCGGTAAACCCCCAACCCCCCGACCCGAACACACACTCCCGCCCCCTTCAATTGCACCCCACAAGTCGATGTTGACTTTGGAGTCAAAATTTGACTCCAAAGTCAAAATCGACTTGAGGGGTGCAATTGAAGGGGGCGGGGTGTGTGTTCGGGTCGGGGCAGGGTGGGGGGATTTACCGGGAGGGTTAGGGGGGTAGGAATTGTCAATTTTACGAACGGGGCACCGGAGCACCATCGAGTCATCCCATGACATTGTTTCCCATGACCATCCCATGACATTGATTCCCAATGTCATGAGAATCAAGGTGTTATAGAAAAAGATGCAAGAAAAACCTCATCCCCACTCATGCCCCCCCCAACGGCTATAATGCCATCGCGTTCGGGCTTACAACGATAGCAAAAGTAATTGTTCACTGCAACAACTACAATCAAAGAAAAAAAAAGAATCGAGATCAGAACCATCGATTTCGGTACAAAAAAAATCTATAATCAACCCCCTTTCCCCCTCGTTCCAACATTTCGGAGACTGGTTCCCCGATACCCTACATCGGTTCCGAAATACCACCAATCCCCTACACCGGTTTCGGGTCTGAACGGGCCTATGTGGGACTATGGAAGTAATGGTGTGCACAAAGTAGAACAAGAATGGGAGTAAAGTGTGTAGGGGTGAGTGAGTGCAGTGGATGGGCAGTGGCATACTGGCATTGCATTTAGCACTGTGCAAAAAGGGCAGTGTCTCTGTGCCTGCCTTCTGATGGGTCTGATCAACAAAGTACTGACCAATTTACCTGACCCATCCATCCATCAAAGAATCCCTCCCACAGTGGAAAAAGTAAGCAAACCAAATCCCATAGATTTACTAGGAAAGATGCTCTCCTTCTATTCATAACAATTTTCTTTTTTTTCCCAATACACTTCCTTTCCTTTTTTAAATTAAAAGTCTCTCATTTTAATTTTAACTAAAAATGTGTCCTTCCTTGGTCCGTTCACGAAAATCAGAAGAATTTGTATGCAGTAATAATGTCCAAAATAAGACTCCCGCCTCTTAACTACCCAACCTCATTAGTACGATGCATTTAAGGGGTTGGAAATGTAAGGTTATTTTGGTAAATTTATTTCTATTGGCTCTCATTAGGGGGTAAAAAACATAAGGGTGTGATAGTAAATATAGTTGTATGGGGTGTCATTAGTTTGTGTAGTCTCCCTAGGGTTTGTAATGCTGCAGAGGTATTTAGACTAAGAGTCACACACACACACATAATAGTAAGAGGAGGAGCTTTAAGTGAGTCAGAAGTTCTTTTGTTGTGTAGTCTGCTTTTGCAGAGCTCTGCTGCTACTTGTTGTGCAGCCTGTCCATTGTCAGTAATCTGACACCCCAACTTTGAACCATTATTATTCCACTTTCCCCTGCTTTTCAATTATCTATTCCCTCTCAGAGCATCCCCCATCCGTTAAAAAAACTTTCTTGAGATTTGGCTTCTTCTTTTCAATGCCACTCCCCTTCACGGTTGATAATTCAACCCGAACCCGATTTTAACTAATCCCATCTAGACCGAGACACGATTTCGATTCGGAATCGGTGTCGACGGTTACGGTAACTTAGGGGTGGACACGACATTTTTTCACGCCATGTCCCTTCCCTCTCACGTAGGGATGGCAATTTAATTCGAACTCGATCAAATCGTAAAATACTCAAACTCGAATTGAGAATAAATTATCCAAATCCGACCCGCTAAAGTGAAACCTAAACACGAAGTAAATCGGGTAGGGGATGAATATGCTACATCTGAACTGAACTCGACCCATTGTCATACCCACGTGCTCACCTAATTCATTTCTCTCTAAATGGATGGGCCTATCATTGAGAGAGACAAATGGTGGAACTTACACTTTATACTTACAAATTAAAGCCTATATAATTACTATATTGCATCTCAATGTAGTTGTTAGGAATCGAACTCAGATTTACCCTTTTGACACAACTTAAGTTGCAAAGGTAGTTTGTCAGCCATTCTGCTTTTTGTTAATTTTCAAGAGATGAAAAAGGTGCAAGTTAACTAAAATATTCTTAATGAAAGTGGTGGAGTTTATTTAAATATGTGGGTGAGGTGTGACAAATAAATATGTGAGGTGTAACAAATAAATATTTAATGAGTTTATTTATCAAATAAATATGTGAGGATATTTATGATATTTTAAATGTTAAAAAATTGTGAGAAATATATTTATGAAATATATTGTGAGGATTTTTTTATTTTTATACTAATTTGTGAATAAAATAATTTTAATTCTTTTTTGCACATTTTTCAAAGTAAGAAAAGATTTTAAGAAAGAGTGCTAAATTTAAACCTATTTTAGAGATGAGGAGAGTATACGTATTGTTTTAAAAAACGGTTGTTGAAAAGTTTTGAATTTCGATTTTCAGGTACACTGTGTTTGGTTTAAGAAATTAGGAAAGAAAGAAAAGAAAATGATTCTCTCTCATCTTTCTTTCATTTTACCTTCTTTTTTCAATGTTTCTTTTCTTTTTTTCTCCTTTTCTAACAAAATAAGAAAAATTATTTTTCAACACATTTTATTTTCTATTCACATTCAAATTTTTCGGACCAAACACAGTGTAAAGTTGTGGTGTAAATGAGATATGAGATATTTCGCCACCCATTTTAGGGAACCGGAACTAGTACCGTGTAGGTGCGGTTCCGGACGGTTTTGATTTCGTAGTGATTTCGGTTCTGATCGTGGGTCTGGCTTTGAATTGGTTTTGAATATTTATTTTTTATATTATTTTTTCGTAAAAAAAGTTATATAATGACTCCAAACTCTTTTTCTTGGTAGCAAATATTGCGAATCAACTTTAAACAAAATAAAAATATGTATAAAAACATAAAAACAAAAAAATTGATATAGTTAATTTCAAAACCAAAAATTAAGATCAGGAACAAATACTTTTTTCTACGATTTCGGGCTGCTTGGGTACCCTAACAATCTTGTTAGCGGTTCTTGTTCTGATATCAGAACTGTCGGTTTTGATTTTGGTTTCAAAACACGTTTTAAACTGGAACAGTATGTAGCCCTAGCTTCAACATCATGTAATGTCCCTTCCGTCTTAAAATGATTTACACTTTTATTATTTGAGTTTTTCGATAGATTTTGTTTACTCATTTGTTTACATTGGTTATTTGATAAAATAAAATATTTTTGTCACATCTTATTTTCTTGAACTTTTGATGTTGTTTTTAAAAATGTAGTTTATAGCTTTTATTTCTATACAAATTTATAGGTACTCTTTAAATAATAAATATGCACTTTAATTTGAGATGGAGGGAGAACTTAAAGATCATCTTATTTCCTTGAACTTATGTTGTTTTTTAATACTCCTCCGTCCCTAAATAGATTACGAATTGTGGGTTACGAAGTAAAAATTTCCTACTTTTTGAAATCATTTTATTTACAAATTGGTATATCAATAAGATATAAAAATTACATGTTAAAAAACTAGGTCAAAAGTTCTACAAAATAAGAGGTGACAAGAATATTTTATTTTATCAAATACTTAATGAAATCGCGTAAACAAACAAAAGTTATCGAGAGGAGAGAAAAAAAATTGTAATCTATTTAAGGACGGAGGGAATATGTAATAATTTCTTGAAATCTCACTCTTTAAATAATGGAGAATGCTAAAGAGGCACCATATGTGCCTCCAAGCATGCCACCCAATATATTTATTTTTTTTTTTAATTTTTCTTTTTTCTTAGTCTTTTCCTCTCCCATCTTCTTTCCCAAAATTTCCAAATCTCCCTTCTCTCACTTCAACCTCCACAAGCGACAGAATTCGGACAACTCCAATTCCATGTCCTTCTTCTCCGTCGAGAGCATGGCAGCGCCGGCAGCCCCACCCCTCCAGCACCAGCGCCGGCAGGCCCACCCCTCCAGCTCCACCGCCGGCAGGCCCACCCCTCCAGCTCCAGCTCCGGCAGCCCCACCCCTCCGAACAAGTAATGTATTTTTTTGGGGAAACAATTTAGATTTTGGATTAAGCTTTATGTACATTTTTTGGTGTAAATGTAGCATGGTCCTTAGCATGTACCCCACTTGTTATTGGACTCTGTGAAATAGGTTTGCTTGTTATTTCTGCTTACTGTGCGAATTGTATGGCATAGATGGTTAAGTTCTGTTTTTTAAACTTCATATAACATTATTGTCTGTGAAAGAGGTCTGCTTGTTATTTTTGCTTGCTTTCTGTGAATTGTATCTCATAGACGATTAACTTCTGTTTATTGAACTTCATAAAACATTATTGTTTTTGAAAGAGGTTTGCTTGTTATTTTAATACTATTTTCCCTTACAGGTATGAAAATTGTGGAGTGATGGTGCTAGCATTTCTAGAGTATTTGTTGCTAGCCTTACCATTAAGCCCGGACTGCATTTCTGAACACATGGCTGATTTCCGATGTCAATTTGCAGCTAGGTTATGGCGTGGAAGGAAAACAACCAATATTTAGTTTACAATTTTAGGGATCTTTAATTTTTGTGAAACTCTTTGTAATGGTTTTTGTGTTTTGTAATGTATTTTTTGGAGAAACACTTTAGATTTTTTTGAAAGCTTTGTAACGGGGCTTTTAGCATCATGAATTTCTACTTGTTAATGAACAATCTGTTACTGTGTGTTATGAATGATTTACCTTAGTTTATGACTGAATTACAAATTTAATTTCAGAGCCCTCACAGAGAATAACCGTCTATTTTACCTTTTACACAGAGCTTCAACGTATGTGACAGAGTTACATAATGTTATGCACTTCAGATTTTTTTGATTTTTTTGTAATGGGGCTTTTATCATCATGAATTTCTACTTGATAATGCACAATCTGTTACTGTGTGTGATGAATGATTAACTGTCTATTTTACCCATTACACAGAGCTTTAATGTATGTGACGACAGAGTTACTTAACGTTATGCACATACACCATCTTCAGAATTTCATCACATATCTGGGGGTCTTGTATAGCTAAAAACAAAGTTAAAACGCATACATTAGATTTCTTGGTGCTCACATGGAATAACTGTCTATGTCACAGACTTCACAGAGACTTAATGTATGTGAAGACAGAGTTACATCAGGTTTACATTAGTTTATGTGCAGGGAACTCAGAGAAAGTTATCATACTTGTTACATACTTTACACAAAAAGCAAAAAGCAAAAATGGTGGAACACATCTTGTGTTTTGCTCTTTTTATTTCCTTGTCGACTACACACAAATGTAACACTTCTAGGAGTTCCATCTTTGGCTTTGCGAGTTGTCCTAGTCCGCATTGGAAATCCTACACTTCGAGCATAAGCCAGATAGTGTTCTCGCCTGTTCTTGCCCTTCGTCGTTAAATAAATACTGAAAGCAAGGATCGTTTAGAAAAAAATATTGTTCAAAAGCTGCAAAAAACAGTACCTTTAATATAATTAGCGTCTATGACAAGGACAAACCCTAGATTCACAGAACTTTAATCTCTGTAACACGAAAACAAAACAGTTTTTTTTCACTACTTCAAATAAATATAGAATGGGGTCTAAATATCAACACTTACAACTGGGCTGCAACTCATATAAAACCAGGTCTTCTTCTTCACCACCAAAATCATGTGGTTGCTCATTCTCAACATGTGTAACAATAGATGTTTGTAAGTCCATAATCACCAAATATCCTATGTACTTTACAAAAATTCAAAAAATTATTGTCATAGAAATTGACTAAAAATGGAATGAAGAGAAGAGATTGACAGAGGAATTGTCGTGCTACAGGGGTTGGCGCATCAGAGATATGAAGATGAAGATAAGAAAAAGAAGAGATTACCTGCCGGCTTGTAAAAAGGAGATCACATGAAAGGGAGAAGAGAGCGGGTCGTTTCCGCGGAAGAGCAGATCCAGAGCAACATAGAGGAAAGGAGAAAAGAAAGGAGAAAAGGTAAAAAAAATACCTTAAATAGGGAGGCATCAGATGAGGCATGGGTGGGTGCACTGTAGCACGGTCTTTAAATAATAGATACGGAGTAGATACTTTAATTTGAGATGGAGGGAGAACTTAAAGATCTGCTTGCATATCAATCTTTTTAGGTATTACTCCATCCGTTCTTAAATATATCTCACATTTGCTTTTTCAGCAGTCGCAGAAATTTTTGTTTATTTCTACGTTTTCATTAGTTATTTGATAAAATGAAATATTCTTAACACCTCTTATTTTGAAGACTTTTCATGTAATTTTTTATATGTAAATTTTATTTTTTATTTCTATATCAATATGTACATAAAATGATTTTAAAAAACTTGATATTTTACCTCGATAATAGAAATGTGAGATATATTTAAGAACGGTGAGAGTATTTTTTTTAGAGCATTGACAATGTTGACCAAAAAAAGGCGTTGTGCCCAACGAAGGGGAACGATGAGCGGTGGCCATTGATTGCAAAATGCCAAGTTGGTCGCAAGCCGCAATGCATGCCGCGCGCCCGGTGCAGAGACGCTACTCCGGTGCAGACTAGTTCGAGAGGCGCCGTCGATTGCAGCGGTCAACCCCGTCTGATCCGAATGCTTTTTATTTTTTATTTAATTTAAAGAAACGGAGAGATCGGGCGAGATGACGATAACATTGCAGGTGTTTAGATATAGCTAAAAGTTAGTGAAATATTGATGCAACAGATAAAAAGGCGGGGCCAGATTCCTCTCTATTGTATCCACTTAAAATGTCATTGGGTTTAGTATTGTTTGTTAATAAGAAATGCAAGTTCTAAAATTAACTTTTAATTTGATTTTTGGAAGTCTCCAATACAATACTTTGATAATCAAAATCTCTATGTTTAAATAAACTAGTATTTTAACCCGTGTCATTCACGGGGTCGAACGAAATTTTTGTCGATTCTGAATTTTTTCAATGCAATATATTCTCTGAAATCAAATAAATATATTTCTAACACGATTTTTAATCAATAGACAATAACGGTAAAATAGAATATAAAGTATTTGAGAAATTAAAAGTGTACTCAAGAAAGTCGCTTTAATTCTAATTTTTCTAAAAGACTCTAGGGTACACAACATTTTTGGTTAGGTTGTAAGAGTTTCATTATTATCTAGAATCAATATTTTTAATCATTTCTTTTTCTTCAATACTTTGATAATTAAAATCTCTACTTTTAGATAAATACTTCGTATGTATTATAAAAAATATTATATTCCAAAACTATGTTTCAAAATGACTAAAATATTTATATGAAAATTCAATATATTTTTCAATAATATGTGGCCAAAATTTAAAAAATTTAACTACAAAAGTTAAATTGGGAAGTGAGTTTTAAGGCGGGAAGAGTATTATTCTTTTGCTTCTACGTAAAATTAAAATTTCACAATTTAAATTGACTCACTATATATCGATTGTGTTTGGAATGGAAAAATGATCCTTATTTGGAAGAAAATGATTTTTAAAAATTTTGTTGGCAAAGGACATTTATCATTATTTACTTATGTCATAGATTGAAAATTGTATTCGCTATGTCCCAAAATATTTGCCACACTTGTTTTTTTCAGCAGTCACCGGAACTTTTGTTTATTTCTATGTTTTCATTGATTATTTGATAAAATAAAATATTCTTGACTTTTCTTATTTCGAAAAACTTTTCATATAGTTTTTTGATATGTAAATTTTATTTTTTATTTCTAAACCAATATGTACATAAAATGAATGAAAAAAACTTAATATTTTGCCTCGAGAATACAAGTGTGACAAATATTTAGGGACGGAGACGGTAGTATTTTAAAACAACGCCAATTAGCGGCGATCATTTTTTTTTTCATTTTCTAGAATTTCAACCAATCATCAAAAAATATATTTATTTCCAATTTTAATTTTTGAAAGTTATTTTTTATGTATAAATAATTTTTTAAATCATTCCAAACCGACCCTTGAGTAGAGACAAAAAATAATGAGTGGATGGGAGGAGTAGCAAATAAAGCAGTAAATTACACAAGGAGTAAAAAAAAAGTGAGAAAAAAATGAAAAAAGAAAAAATTCTGACACAAAAATAGAAAACAGTGCGGCAAATGCACGCGCATATTTTTACGCAACTTCCTATCCTTACGTCCGTCCGTACCTTTGGCAGTGAGAGTCTACTACACTTGCCATGCCTTTGAAAAATTAAAGGTTTGACCACAAACTACTAAATCTCTAAAATGTTCTTCCAATTTAATTTTTATGATCTTCAAAATTATAATTTTATCATTAATATCTTTTTTATGTATAAATATTATTTTATAAAAATTTGAAATTTTAACTATATTTCAATACAAATATATTGATATTAAATTTATATAATAACATAATGTATTTTTTTCACATATCAGAATCAAAGTTTACAAACTTTAATCAAGAAAAGTCAAATGGGAAGAATATTGGGTTAAGGAACAAAATAGGAGTAAAACATTGATTAAAACCTAAAATAGAAGTTAAAAGATAAAATTCTCAAAATAGGAGTTAATGTGCATACATGCAACGCTCCCCGGCGTGATGGGGCGTTTAACGCCCCGGGGGCGTGAAACACCGTCTCCCGCCGGGCGTGAAACGGCGTGATCGGGCTAGCGTCAAAGGAATGACGATGCGTCATTCCATTCCCCTCTCCCCTAACGGTTATAAAGCCGTTGCACCCCATTTAATTTTTTTTCCTTAAAAATTCAAACCCCACCACATCCAATCTCTCACATCTTCTCTTCAATCTCTTCTTCTTCCCATTTTAAATTTCGAAATTACCCTCTCTATTCAACATTAATCCTTCCGGCTCCAGCTTCTTTCCCGACGATCTCGCGCCCGTCGACGCCGCGATGTGGTATTACCAAGAGTTGGGCGATCGACCGCCGATGTACGAGACGCAACAGTCGGGGTACGTCGACCGAGATTCAGTTCCGAAGACTCAATCGGAACCGTCCGGATCGAAAAATGAGATAGATCAAGGAGAAATATAATTTACCTTAGTTTTTTTATTAATGTATCTTTTTTTAAATTATTGACGCTTTTCTTTATTTAATGAATGTATTTTTTTATTATTCGTGTTTCAATTTAATTAAATAATAAATTAATTACATTTTATTAATTTAATTTTAGAAGATGTATATTTAAAAATGTAAAAAATGAAGGTTTGAAGCCCAGTTTTGAAGCCCTGGGGCTTCAAACCCATTTCCAGTGAATTTTGGGTGTAAGTTAAAGCTGACGTGGCAGAGAGAGAAAGTTTGAAGCCCCGGTTTGTGTTAGTTCCATGGTGTTGGCTAATCTTTTGGCAAAATAGAATCCCATATTTGTTAGGTATTTTACTAGGGAGAAACTTCTATTTGTTAGGAGAGGTTTATTTTATTTAGACTTCTAGAATTGCTGCAGTTTTCGCGGTTGACACAGAAGATGCTACAACACCATGCTGCAACACACTGTTCGGGATCAGAGGTCTGAGCACGGGATTTTAAGCTGCAATCTCAATTAGAGACCTATTGGATTGTGATTACATGATAAGAACTGCAGCTGTACTTGTGAAGGAATCCCAACTCTTTAGGTTATTTGTGGATCAAGATTAAGGAAGTAAAATTCAAGCCAACTTCTACTATCCTATTCCTACTAGGATTGTGTTAAGAAAAGCCTATAAATATGCAGCAGGTCCCTGGGAATTACTTGGAGCGATCGAGAGAGAAAACAAAGAATATACGCTGATGTAGAAGAAGGTCACGAAGCTTCCCGTGCGTGAAGAAGGTCACGATCTACATGAAGGAGGAGATCTTCAACGCCGAACAGATCGTGACAACCAGGAGATGAACCTGAGCTTAAGGAGAGGGCTGCCAACACGTTTGTCCTCGTGATCTCGGTGGAGATGTGATAGCCTAAGCGGATCTGAACAGAGTTCGCGTTAGAAATCCTAGATTAGAAGTTTTGTCATAACAATTCGGAGAAGTGTGTCTCATCATGTTGTTATGTACCGGTGTAACTTGCATCTAGTGATTTGTGGAGGGCTATTACACAGACGTGGGCCCCGCAGACTAGGAGAGTTTCTCCGAACTGCGTAAACATATCTGGTGTCATTTTTTACGCTTTTTACAGTTACAGCATTCTGCCCAGTAGGCGCGGTAACACTCTCTGCGTCATCTGCTTCTGTGTGTGCTTGTGACAGAGAAGTGCTATAGCAGACTGTCCGTCATCTGTTACTGGACAGAGCTGCAGCGTCTTCTCTGCAGCATAGTGGATTGATTTGTTTGCATAGCTCTTTATTGGTGATTTCCGCTGCGCCCCCACGAACTTACAGTTTGAAGCCCCGGGGCTTCATAACCATTACCAGTGCTCTTAGCGTTCAACCATCTAAACGTGCAATTCAACACATCTATGCAATCAACTCATCTCCACAATTGAATTCAATCGTCTTGTGCAATTCAATCACCTAAACGCCACAAACCTATTGTCGATGTCGATGTGCCCCAGCTGTCAACGCTGCCCTATACGTCTCTACCACTATATCATGAATCTCTTGAATGGCATGTCATGCTCCATTGCCGCTGCGCCGTTGCGGTCAAACCCCACTATTGCCGTATTGATTTTTCACCGTCACCACCAACATCACCGGTCTCTACCATTTTTGCCCACACTAACATCACATTTTACATTCTTGTTGTCACAGTGTCACATTAACTGTCAATATAGTGTTAGCAAAAGACATAATGGCAAACATCGCACCACATAATGTCACACATGACAATATTAAATACCACAAATGCTGATATATAATGTCATAAATGCCCATATATAATGCCACAATGTGAATTCATAATGTTACACAAAAACATAATGTCAAATCTGGCCCTTTGCCTTGCCGAGAGTCATTGAGCATCACCCCTTCCACGGCCACCATTGCACGGATAAATGACCAATCGTGCTCGATATTGGTGGACTCCCATTTTCCCAACACCAAATCGCCATCCCAAAGGATGCAAACAAAATTCAAGGAAAACTAAGTTTAATTAAAGATCGAGAGAGAATACTCTCACTCTTGAAATGAAAGCTTTGCAGGGAGGGAAATGCGAGTGGGCGGCGCGGCAGATCTTAGATGGGTGCGTCGACGAATCTTTGAAGGGGTTCATGGGAGAAATGATGGCACTGTGGGTGGGCTTTGGTGACGGCGGTAGTGGTGGTGGTGACTGTCACAAATGGTGTTGGGTGGCGGAAAGGTCAACTGTAATGGATTGAAGGGGCGGGCATCCAAGAGATTGGAATCGACCGAGAAGGGATTGAAGGGAGTAGGCGACGTAGAGGTTGAAATCAATCTAGAAGAGGCGAAGAGCTTGTTCGCGAATGATCGGCGTGGGGAATATTTTTATATTCTAATAATTTTGGTCCTATTTGGAGAAATTTATGTTTGAGCTCCTATTTTTGAGATATGACACATCTTTTAATCCTATTTAGGAGGTTTTGTTAAGAATATTTTCAGAGGATGAATTACTTTTGAAAAATGCTAGGGGTATACCAAAGGTGTACCCTATTTGTCCCTCATCCCCTCCTCCATTACATAAATGGGCAAAAAACTTTAAAAAAAATAAATAATTAAAAATGAAATAAAAATATATGGTGGAGAAGGGAGTGGGGGACAAAGGTGTACTCCTCGCATTGCTCATTACTTTTTATTAATCTTGGATACTCTCTCCGTCCAAAAAATTTTTTTCTGCTTGACTTAGTACGAAGATTAAAGAAAGTTAAAAAGTTTAAAGACTTTATATTTTTCTTTGATATGATGGAATAAAGTAAATATTATAGATAAAAAGTGAAGCTACAGTGAGACATTCTTTAAAAAAAATTGACAAAAATTGAAAACGTGAAAGAAATTTTTGGAGAACCAAAAAAGGAAAGTGAGAGAAATTAATGGACAGAGGGAGTACTTTTTTTCTTTCGAAAACTTTTCTTCCAATTTCGGTTTACGAAATTTAACTAAAATTATATTTTTATTTATGATTAGAAGTACGGAGTATAAGATTAACAAATAAATTTATATTGTTTAAAAAACTTAATTTTTTTAACAAAAAAAAAACAGTTGGAATATAAAAAGGAGAATTTACTTAAATAGCACTAAAACATAATGACATTTTTCCTAAATAACATCATATGTATTTTATTTTCCAATCTAGCACTTTTAGCCATTATCCATTAGTCATTATTCAAGTAAATGTTCAACATTACTAGACATTGTTCCTCCTTCTGAATATTATTAAGTGCTATTTAGTGAAAAAACAATTTAAATGATATTTAGAGAAATAACTTAAGTTTTAGTGCTCGCTATTTAGTTCAAATATTTCATATAAAAACTATATCTGGATCACGAGCTTAAGTTTTTGGTTAAGTTGGCTCTTTGATATAGTATCATAGCCTTCTTGACTGAGTGGTTCATGGGAAATTCTGCGTCGTCCAATTTTTAAAAAAGAGGTCACGTGTTAGAATATAAAAAAATCATTCCTAGGCGATAATCTCAAGTTTAAGCTTTTTGTTTAGTTGGTTCTTGGACAAAAAGAATGCCATAATAAATATATTATTACTCATCTATCCGAAAAAAAGACTTTCAGTTTGACATCACTCAAAATTTAAAGAAATTAAAATGTACGATTGAAAGTGATACAGAATAAAGAAAAAGATTGTGAGCCACTCAAATTTTTCCATAGAAAAAATTAAAAAAAATTTGGGACGTTGCGAAAAATAAAATAAAAGTCTTTTTTTTAGACAGAAAATATTATGAAACAAATAATGGAAAGGTTTTTGAGGCTTTATATTTCCGACATGTACCAACCCTCCAACAAGTCTCACTATCATTCCAATAACTGAAAGGTTTCGTTTGGTACACAGAATTCAGGACATGGAATTAGAATTAAAGGCTTTAATTCCAATTCTGTTCTTTGTTAGCTCAAAAATAGATGGAATTCGAATTGAATTCCAATTCCAAATCTTTCAGTTCCACATTTTGAATTCCATAGCACATGCAAAGACTTGGAAATCCAGAATTTGAATTGTACGAGTCAAAATCAAATCACGCATATCCTCTTTGTTTTATAACAAAGAAACTCATCTAATAAAATAAAACTAAACCTTTAAAATTTCAAATTTAAAAATAAAAACTAAAATTTAAAAGAAGACTTAAATGGGGATGTTAGAGTCTTTAGCCCTAAGGAGATTAGTGCCATGATTCTTTTAAGAGCAATGCTAGGGGTACACCAAAAGGTGTACCCCAAATGTACACCACCCTTTTTTCCACCACACATTTTTATTTTATTTTTATTTACTTATTTTTTTAATTTTTTTTTGCCTTTTTTAGTGGACAAGGAGAGGGTGGGGGACATATGTACCCCTAGCATTTTTCTTTTTATAAAGATTAAGGATGCTTTTGTTACTGTTCCTGCTTACTTGAATCGGCGTGTAGCTCTAATGCATTAAGAACACAAAGGCTTAGTATAAATTTAAAAGTTAAGCGGCCGACTCTCAAGGACGCTTCTGATTCCGCTGTAGCACAGTCATTATGATTTGAAAAGGCTATCATCTCCGGGTTCGAAGCCCGGCAGAGGAAATCTTTTTTGTTCTCGCCCTCACCCACACACATATACTGCAAAATGACCCTTGGGAACACCTCACTTTCTTTGTTTGTTCTTGAGGAAAACCTTCTGGGTTAGTCTAGTTTACTGATTAATTCAAGCTATATGAAAAATTTGGTAAATAATTTGCTTGATTGAAGCTTTGACCCTTGGTCCCTATTTAATTTATACAAACATGAGTTGCTATACTAAAATTTATCTTTGGCCTAAAATTTATCTTTGAGAGGTAAATATGGTGCTTGAGGTTGAAGCTTTGGCGTTGAAGGATGCTCTCACTTCTTTAAAGACATGCTTTAGTTTCCTTATTATTAATTTTAAAAATTTCCTCACGGGAGATTTTAGTTATTTTGTATATCGTTCTACTAATGAAGCAGCGCATTTGTTAACATGGGTTGCTACTTTCTTTGAGAGTCTGTGACCTTGTGTGTATGGGATGTTCATCTTTGAACTTTATCCTCACATCGATTTAATAAAATTTATATAATTTCTAAAAATATATAAACTAGGGTCCTTTGTGGAAGACAAAATAGAAAAAAAATTGCACGATATTAATCAGAATCTTTTTGCTAGAATTAGAGTAGAGTAAAAGGATAGAGACCACAAAGATCGACTAGATCGAAACACCAAAAATTGGGACTGAATAAATCATTGGGACTAGTCAGTCCATGACCGATAATCTCAATTGGTACTTAGTTTGTAAGGACTTGGACTGGTCCGAGACTAGTGGAGGAGCTGTTAAGGACTTAGACCAATTTGGAATTAGAAGAAGACCGGTCGTCCAAAGATTTGACGAGTCTAAAAGTTGAACATCCAAAGGCTACTTTAAATGAATTAAAAATACTTTAAGGGGCTGTTTGTTTCAGCCTCTTAATGGTTCAGATGTCTGAATGATTCAGCACTTAATGGTTCAAACTGTTTGTTTCAGCCTCTTAATGGTTCAGATGTCTGAATGGTTAAGAGATTTGCCTCTGAATGGTTAAGTATTATACAGAGTCTGAATGGTTAAGAGCTGTTATCTGATTTGATCAGAAATTTGCCTCTGAATAGTTAAGCAATATACTAGCTCTTAATGGTTCAGACCTCTTACTGGTTCAGCACTTAATGATTCAGACCTCTTACTGGTTCAGCACTTACCCATTCAGAAGTTGCCAAACAGCCCCTAAGTATTAGTATAATACTCTCTTCCTTTTCAATTAAAAAGTGATTTTTACACTATTCATCCATCCCCAAATTTTTTTCATTTTCTATTAAAAAGTGATTTTTACACATAGAATTTTACACTATTCATCTATCACATCTTTTTATCCATCACATCTAAGAAGGTTTTGAAAAAGTCAACACTAAATTTACTCCACTTAAATTTCTTAAATATTACTACCTCGTCCCAAATTATAATACATGTTCACTATTCACATGGTCAAATTGTATTCATTTTCTTTCTCTATTTTGGTTAGCAATTTGATAAAATAAAATACTATTGTCATTACTAGTTTTGTAAATCTTTTGATGTAGTATTTTAATATGTAATTTTTATTTTTTAACTATATACTATTTGTCATATAAAATGATTTAAAAATAATTTCAATCAAAAATCGTAAACCGAAATAGGCATTATAAAATGGAACGGAGGGAGTAATACAAGAAGCGTTTTAAGGGCCAAGTTGTGGGAGCAATTGACGAAGATGGGGGGGTTCGGGCCGGGCTGAGTTGAGGAGAGTTTACGAAGGGGGTTAAGGAGATAGAATCTATACATTTTTTCGAATGAAGTATTGTAGGGACCTCGAGTCATCGCATGACATTGATTTCCAATGTCATAGGAACCATTTTAAGAACAGAGAGAGTATTCGACAAGTTTTTAAATTTATATAACTTCTCAAATCAAAGTACATTGACCCAAAGTTGGGCCCATACTGAACCTAAACTGGGCCGAATCTTACCCAAAATGTGTTGGGCCAAAGATCCCGCCACTCGAAGTACATCGAACCCAACCAAACCTAAAGTTGGCCCAAACTGAACCTAACCCGGCTCGAAATGTGTTGACCCAAATGTTGACCTGGGTGACCTATTTCCTCTTAGCAAGTGGATGTAACAAAACCAGAAAAACAAAAGAAATCCAAAGAAAACATCTTTGGCAGGAAAAGAAGAGATCTTGATCATGATGATGATGCTTGAGATATAGAATCTCATAAAGAAACAAACTTCCAAAACCTGTGGCTTTAAGCCACACATCAAGAAGAGCCTTCCAAACATAACAATAATACTAAAAAACATGAAAATGTTGGAATGGGGGATTAAAAAGAAAGTGGAACAGAAAAGGCCAAAACACATGTGGAATTGGCCAGTGGTCAGACATTTCCCACTGCTCCTCCACACACACACAAACTTCTAATTCAAGTACTACCATATAAATTACACAAGCAAGCTATTGAGCAGTAACATGTTTACTGAGAGCAAGAGACCAGTAAAGGCAGTGCCCCCACCACCATTTCCCTTGATCACTCTTTTGGCCTTTGCTTCAGAGACACAAAGCCACCCCCACTGTACCTTCCTCACTTTTCTGCACAATAAAAGACCAAGTTTATAGTCAAAAACACATTTGTACTGCAGAATTGAACCATTTTTTATAATGGGTTTATCACTTTCTTTCTGCACAAATATGGAAACTTGGGTTGCTGTTAATTATTACCCTGAATTATTTTAAAGTGTATGTTTTTGAAGTGAAAAAAAACAATGCTTTTGAAGTGCAGAGAGTGTAAAATGGGATTTTCTTGAATGTTTATACTCAAGAACCCTTGCAAGATCTGGACTTATGGAGGAAAAGAGTTGTCACAGAAAAATTGTCATAATTAGATACCAATTTGAGCAATTGAAGAGAAATGTGTGGGCTAAGTTTAGAGCTGATAGGTCGTCATACCATTCTGGGTCATGAAGAAGTCATGAGATGAGTTTGGGACAGAGATGGAGAGGTGGGACCCATGGGTGGAGAATTTATCCCCAGAATCAAGCCAAGAATCTTTGTTTTCTTTGGGCCATTCATCAAAGAAATGGTGCATCACTTTCTTGGGCTGATGATCATCTTTGCTCCCCAGACCATAGTAATCATCTTCTTGTCTCTGATGATGTCTGGAGGCCTCATTAAGCTGCAGGTAGGAGTACCCATCATGAGACACACAATAGTCCCTCTCTTTCAACTGCCCTAAGGGTGATGAAGATGCCATTGTAAGTGGAGCAAGCTGCCAAGTTGTGTCTTCATCTACTGAGTTTGAACCAGTTGTGCTTCTTATGCTCCCAGAAGCCTCTGAGAAAAACACATGCTCGTCCACCACTTCCTCCTTAATGACATGACCATATCCATTTCTGCATTACCAATGTGTACAGTTTATCATCAATTAAAAAGAAGAAAAAAAATTGAATCTTTGGAAGAAAAAAGCTTTAAAAACAGTCCAAGAATTATTACAGACCTAGAATAAGGACCAGAGTCTAGGAGGAAATTGGTGGTGTGGTCCCCATGAGAAGACAAAGCAATGGCATGAGGCCTTGAAGAGGATGAATGGGTATAGAGCAAAGGGGTACATGTGTTTTTATTCATTGAAGAAGAAGAAGATGATGATGATGAATAGGGAATGGCATTAGGGGGTGTTTGGGATGGGGTTGATGTCACTGTACTCAGAACTTCCACAGGCTTTCTTGAACGGTTTCTGCCTCTGTGCATGTGCCTCTCACAGTACTTGGAATCTGGGTAGGCCTCCTTTGAGCACCTCCATTTCTTCCCATCTGTTCTTCTGCACCTCCCTGGCTCTGGGTCAATCTTCTTTCCAAACCCCATCTGGAAACAGCTCCACCCCACTGCACTCACATCAACAAAATCCACTATTTTGCCTTTAAAACCATATGTTGAATAGTAGTATAATGCATCATAAGCATAGCATAGTCAAATCAACTGTTGTTGGACTGTTATGCTGTTAAATTTCAGCATTACATTCCAAAACGAAATGTGCCCTTCTCATCAAAATCCAATCTTTTTCACATTTTCCAAACACAACAATCAAACCATGCATAAAAATCACAAGTCACAACCTCACAAACATTTCTGCATAAAACACATTCAAGATTACCACCATTCTTGTTTTTGTCAAAAATGCTTTTTTATGTGTAATGTGTATAAAGACTCAACCTTTTTTGTGTGTGTGACACTAAACAGGGAGTAACAGATATGGGAAAAGAGAGAATACATTGAGGAGGTTGGTGGAGGAGGAGCTTGGAGGAGAGAGAAGAATCTAGACTTCTTCTGATGGAGTAGAGAAGGTCAGGAGGGACAGGCATGCCAGATACCATGTATTTGTATATAAGAGCTTGGTGTTCAAGTTCTTGCCACTGGTTTGCAGTGAATGGTAATCTGCCTCTTCCACTGCTCATCATGAAGACAACAAACTTAGCAAAGAAGATGAAGAAAAGGAGAGAGAGAGAGAGAGAGAGAGAGAGAGAGAGAGAGAGAGAGAGCAAATGAAGGAGAAGGATGTAGAGAAATGGTAAGAGATTCAGAGGGGAATTTGAGTCTTGAGGCCTTCTTGTATTGGGCGGAGGGTAGGTAAATTTATTTCAGGGACCAGGGAGTTGCAGAATCAACTGCACCATGTACAGGGATAAAAACTTGATTTTTTGAACATCACAGTAATTTTATATTGGCCCAATGACCAAAAACTTGATTCATTTACTCCGTATTAGGCAACCACATAGATAATTAATGGGATATGCTAGGGGTACACCAAATGTGTACCTCAAATGTACACCACTCCCTTTTCTACCATTTATTTTATTTTGTTTTTATTTTTTATTTTTTATTGAATTTTTTTGTCATTTTTTGTGGTGATGGAGGGGGTGGGGGATGTTTGGGGTACACCGGTGTACCCCTAGCATTTTCCATAATTAATTAATGGTCCAATGGCCAAAAAAGGTTGTGCTGTTTCAAACCCTAGTTTTTGTTAGGCATTGTGTTATGGAGCGTGAAGAGAGACTTGGTTACCTTCCATCACGCCACTCACCCATTACATATGCATCCTCAAGGGGCGTTGTCCCAATTAACCTGACCACCATCATATAGTGATGACTTTTTTCTTTCCAATTTTTTTTTATATATTTCAAACAATCAAAATTTAATAATATTTACACCTCATCAAAATCACTTCACACTCACCATAAGACTATCTGGTATGGGCGCGATCTGGAGGTGGTGATCGACCGTCGCGTCCCCTCCGCCGTGCCACACCGGGCGTGACACTGCTAGAGGTGGCGATAATTAACAGGTTAAGGGAGGGTTTTTTTTTTAAATTCTAACCAATCAAAGTTTAACACATCTCCACACTCATAACCCCCAATCACCCCACCATATCACATTTTTATTCAATCATCACCCATCACCCCTTCCTCATACCACATAGCCTAATACATATTTTGATCACTCTACATCATACCCAATAACACATGGTCTTAGGGGCACCTTTATCAGGCCATTCGTCGCAAAATAAGTTGAAAAAAGTATTGAATAACACCTTAGTTCCCATGACATTAGGACCAATGTCATGGGGGTCGTACGAGGTTCCGTTTAAAAAATGGGTTTATCATACAATTCAAATAGTTTAATGTAATCTTGGTATGGATTAGCTCACCAACCATGATTCCCCAATAGACTTTTACGCGAGGATGGATGATTGTACCATTGAGAACTAACGAGCGTGACAATATTACAGTTGTAACACCCCGACTCCCTGCCCTGTCCGAAAGTGTCTACTCATAAGATTGTAGATTTTTCCCACAAATCAACACAAGTCCTTCTCGTACATTTTTTCCTTACTCATGCGCGCCCGGGGAACTTCTCAGGGGGTCATCCATCCTAGAATTACTCCAAGTCTAGCACACTTAACTTCGAAGTTTTTAAGTGATGAGCTTTCGAAAAGAAGATGTGGTATAAGTAATACAATTAATTCTTTTGAGCTCTTTTCATTCCATGTTAAAATGGGGTATTACATCCATCCCCCATAGGAATGCAACGTCCTTGTTGCACCCTTTTTCAATCCTCTAAGTTATCCCCGATAGGTGACTTAAGCTCGTTGGTCTGTCCCAGTTGCAGGGTTGCTTTGATACCATTTGTAACACCTCAACCCCTACCCTAGCCAAAAGTGTCTGCTTATTGGATTTTACACTCGCCCCACAAACCAACATATGTCTTTCTCGCATACTTTTTTCTTACTCGTGCGCACTTAAGAAACTTTCCAATGGGTCACCCATCTTAGAATTGATTCAAATATGAGACACTTAACTTTAGTGTTTTTAGGTAATGAGCTCTCGAAAAGAGGATGCATCTTGTTGGTATGAGTAGTATTATCAATCTTTTTGAGCTCTTCCTATTCCATGTTAACAAAGAGTATTACAACTGTTTTTATGGAGTATTTCTCCCAAACTTCGAAATTTATATTGCTCATGCATGCTAAAGCGTCTGATCGAGAAGAAGTGTGATGTGTTTATTTGTAATGTCCTTTATGTCTAAAAGGAGGCACTTGAACGGAAGGAAATTCTTATTATGTGCAACTTTCTGGATGCCTTTCGTAACGAGTTACTTGAGTTGCCACCAACTAAAAGAATCAAAGTGATATTAATAACCCCCTACTATATGGCACCAGTTGAAATGAAGGAGCTTAAAGTCCAACCACAAGAGTTTTTGGACAAGGGATTCATTTAGCCCAATGCATCTACATGGGGATCAGAGTGCCCATTCTTTTTGTTCAAAAAATGATTGATCGATATCACTCTATAACAACTATAGGTAAAGAGCCAGTATCCCTAACCCTATATTAATGATATATTTGACCAACTTAAAAGAGCTATAATGTTTTCCAAAATTGCCCTTTGATTTTTAATCCATCAGACACTTGTGGAATATGAAGACATACAAAAGATGACATTCTGCACATGATATAGAGATAATAAGTTCACAATCATATATGTTGTTTGGTTTAACTAACTCCCCTCACTCTATTTTCATGGATCAAATGAGCAACATCTTATACTTTTTCTTGATCAATTCGTGATGATATTCATTGATAATATCTTAGTGCATTCGAGGAGATGTGAGTAGCATGCTCGACATTTCAGATGTGTACTCAGTGCACGAGGGAAGCATAAATTGTATGCTAAGCTAGCAAAATACGGGTTCAGGCTTAATTAAGTCACCTTCTTAGGCCACATAATCTATAAGGAAGGAGTCACACCCGTCCAAAAATATAGTAATCATGCGGTGGAAGCTTTTGAGAAATGTACTCGAGGCATGGAGTTTCCTTGGTCTTGCTAGATACAACCAATGGATTTTAAAAGGATTATCTACCATTGCATAGAGCTAATCAATATATGTACTGGGCTAAGTTCAAGTCAGGCCAAAATACTATATTACGAAAACTTTCTAGGCATAATCCCGGTCGACATTATGGGCTTAAAAATTGAAGTCCTAGCCCGGCCCGCATTGGTGCCCGCGAGATTTGGGCCGGCTTGGCCCAAATTTAAATATTTCATCTGTAATTAAAAATAAAATTCAATTTTTAAAAAATAGTCTTATTATATTATATACTTGATAGAATACTTATGATAAATACATTACTAATTAATGAATGACTAATGTATGCAATATGTTTTATGTGATATTTGCCATTACTCCCTATTATTTATTTCAAGTTTTTATTAAAGTGCAATATAGAATAAAAAAAGACAAATTTATCTAAATAACATTAAAACATAGCGACTTTTCCAATATAGTATCATATGTTTTTATTTTATAATATAGTGCCATTGTTTAATGTCCACAGGTTTTTATTCCCGCTACAAGACATTATTCAAGTACTCCCTCCGTCCCCCAGTTTTTGTCCACTTTCATTTTTGCATATCATCCAATGCACTTCTTTAATCCATTTTATCTTGTTATTTGTCTATTAAAAAATTATAGAAATTATATATTAATAATCTAAATATTAAGACAAATCAAACAAGATCACACATAACTATATTTAGGGTTACACATTGAGAGAATTTGATAAGTCAAAGTGCTTAGATAAACAGTTTCAAAAGTTAAAAATGGACAAAAACTGGGGGACGGAGGGAGTACTATTTAAAGAAGAAAAAAGTTTAAGTACTATATTGAGAAATGACATATATTTTAGTACTATTTAGTACAAATTTTACTAATAAAAATATGTTCGTTTGATTAAATATTCTTATATTTCTTGTTTTCAATTATTAGTAGTGTTGTTGTTCATGTTATTATGATGATGATTATTATTACTATTATTATTGTTATTATTATTATTATTGTTGTTGTTGTTGTTATTAGTATTGATTTATTCACTATTACTATTATTATTATTACTAAGGGGTTGAACAAGGTTTATATTCACTTAAAACTAATTATTGTTATACACACTCCGTCCCTAAATATATCTGACATTTCTATTACTGAAGTAAAATATCAAGTTTTTTTTCAATTCATTTTATTTATATATTGGTATAAAAATACAAAATAAAATTTACATATTAAAAATCTACATGAAAAGTTATTCGAAATAAGAGATGTCAAGAATATTTTATTATATCAAATATCCAATGAAAACGTAGAAATAAACAAAAGTTCCCGCGACTGCTGAAAAAGCAAATGTGAGATATATTTAGGGACGGAGGGAGTATATAGTTAAAAAAATTATATTTTTTTCATGAAACAAATTGTATAATTCAAAAGTGAATAAGAAAAGTTCTATAAAATACTTGCAAGATACAACAAGAATATTTTTTTTAAATGAACAATGAAATTATATACGGAGTAAATAAACAACAATGATGTGGGTATATATATTGTTTTGTTTGAGAAATTGGCGATTCTTACTCTCTGACCACCATTATAAATCTCTTATTTAAGCCTCCATTGCCCGCCCGCACTACCCCAGCCCCTTGCCTTGCTTCCTCTTCTGCCACTATGTGTATACCACTCCCTTCGTCCCTAAATCATTTACTTTTTACACAAATCGAAATAAAATTTTAAGTTTTTTCAATTCATTTTATTTTAAGATTAGTATATTAATAAAAAATTTACATATTTAAAAAGTACATTAAATTTTTACAAAATAAAAGGTGATAAAAATATTTTATTTAATCAAATAGTTAATAAAACACATAAATAAAAAAAAATTTCCATGATTTTTGAATAATAAAGTATGTAAGTTATTTAGGGACGAATGTAGTACTATATTCCAAGGGAGGGAGGGGTGTAGGGGGCTTGGATCAGAGCTTGGGGTGAGATGTTTAGGTGAGGCATGAGAATGATTTCCAAAATGTCTGAATTATTTTCGAATCAATTTTTATAAAATGAAAAGAGCATTTGTGAAAAAAACAAAAAAGGTTAGGCTTAAAATTGTCTGTTTCAATTATACTAGAGGTACATCAAAATTGTATCTTACTTTCACACTACCAAACTTCTTACACAAAATTCTTATTTATTTTACTACGTATTTTTTTATCCACATCAAAAAATGTGTGATAATATAAAAACGAGGGTTGTTAGCATTTTCTACTTCAATTCTATAAAAAAAACACCAGCCCCATCCCCCTCAGGTCTCGTCAGACCTATTTGACGGTCACTGAGAGGAGTTAAATTACACTTTGACGAGTGTCATATTTCTAGTTCAATTCTATACTCTTTCTAAACTTTTCACACACACTCTCTCTCTTTACGTGCACACAAAATGACAAAAGGCTGAGGAGTGAACAGTGGCCGTATAATGATACTCACTCTGTGGGGAGGCGCTACTACTCGCTCATAGCTGCTGCCGCTGCTGCTGCCGCCTGCACCTATGCTGCTGTCTTTATTTATATGGCAGCTGTTTCTCTCTGCACACTCTACTGAAATCCATACACTAAAAAGCTTGTGTTCCATTTATCATTTGTACCCTAAACTTTTGTATCCCATTTTATACACTGCAGATTTGCAGTGACATTTTATGTTGGTGTAAAACTAATTTTTGTTTACGCACCAACACTTTGTGTCCGTATAAATTTTGGTTAATGCACCAACACTTGTGTCGGTGTAAACCATCAAAATATTTGTGTATAATTGCGGTGTACAAATGGGATAAGATTTTTGGTGTAAGTGTAGCATGACCCTTTATCATTACACACACTCCTCCAATTAATACTCCAACCTAATTAACCTCCCCATATTCAAAACACAATTTGACTTCACTAACACACATTGTGTACCAGGGAACGTTACTTTTTAATTTTGTCTTTCATACATATGATGTGACTGAAATAAGAAATGGTGTGAAAGTACTTTTATTGGAAAAAAAGTAGACAATGTAAGATTGTTACACCAATTCAGTTGAAATACTTGCGATATTTAGATTGTAAAATTAATTGTACTGATCCCCTTAATCCCTCTCGTAAATTTTTCTTAATTACCTGGCGTGTCCGAAAATCACCCTGCACCCCTCTAAGTGCACCAACAAATTTTTTGCTGACTCAAAAGTTAGTTGGTGCAACTGGAGGTGTGCAGGGTGCTTTAGGGACATGTCGGGTATTGGCGGTTTACCGAGAGGGATTAAGGGATTAGGGAGAGTAGGAAGAATTAACTTTATGATTAGTGCCTCGTAAGTGCTCCAATTGAATTAGTGTAACAATCTTAGACCAATGGAGTTGGTATAATTAAGATCACTATCCTCTATAAAATATTTAGGCAAGTAATAGTCAAATGCAACCTCCGATACTTATTGTGGTCTCTTATCTCAGCAGTATTAAAATGAGCAAGATTATGATTTGGTCAAAGTGTTACACAATATCTTTGTTGGTATTTTTCGCATTACTTAACATCTTTCCTTGAGAGTCCATAATATAATACTTTTCATCTTAAGTTTAGCTCTTCTACCATTGAAAAGTGAGTGAAATAATAAGGAATTACAATCACCCACTTCCATCCATTTGATATTAGCTTTTCCTCTCTAAAATTTTTGCTCATTATCACTGGCCAGAGTCAACTTAGCCCTAGCCATGTTGCCTTCAATGCAATTTCCCATAGAAGGAACTTCGTCAAATTTCTCTTATGCCATAGTGACACCTTTATTCTTGAGAAGATGTCCTCAAAATAACTTGCGTCTCGTTCTTTGACATTAATATCTCTAAGATCCTAGAGTTTTCTAGTCCTTTCATCCCCCCATGAGTAGGATTTCAAATCCCAAAACTCCTTGACATTGTTCACAAATGTAGGTGGACTAAGCCAAACATTTCAAGAAGCAGAAGAGTTTGGGTCCTTCTCAACTGTCATTGTTACACTCAAGTAGAACTGACTTGTGGTTGTTAAGATGAGATTAACCTCCTCGAGCCTCCTAAAATCATAAGGCTCTTAATATTATAATAATTGTGTTATGAATACACTTATAAGCCCCAAGCAATGAAAAAATATCCCTCACTCCTTCAAATTTGAAGATAGAGAATCGTCCAAACTATTACTTGTACTAACACTCTCGAATGTCAAAATTTTTATATAATTGTCAACTAGTGTCACTTAATTATGCCACTTTAGTCTTTTTTTATTTACTTTTGTATTTTTTTCATTGAATACATTTACTTTATTGAGCTCCAATTTTAAATAAAAAGTTACTTAAATATGAAATTAATTTTTGTAAAGGGTAATTTTTTCGTGCCCTGGAATTAAAAAAATCTTAAAAACAAGCTTGATTCACATAGGGGTGGGTTGATTGATCTTAGCCAAGAAGGTGAAATTTAGCATAATTTTGCTTTGTTGGTGAACTTTTTGAGTATTTGATACGAACTACGGAGTAACGTTTATAAGAAGTTAAGCTTTGCGGCGAAGAGGAATGCACAATTAGTATGTACTTCACAACTGAGTGACCAGTTGCGCCGTTCTAGCTCAGTTGGTAGAGCGCATGGCTTTTAACCACGTGGTCGTGGGTTCGAATCCCACGGATGGCGGATTAATACACTTTCACTTTTTAGAATGAAAATTATTGCATACAACACGAAGATTGAATTCTTTGATAAATAATGTTTAATTCAATAAATTTTTCATAATTAATTTTTGTATAAATAATCCTTAATTTTTAAATTATTGCAATTTCACTTTTAATACCCAGTAATAAAATAAATTGTATATCATAAAGAGATTAAATTCCTTATTAAATAATGTCGAATGTCTAATTTCTGTAGATTCTTCATAATTAATTTTTAATTGTGTGATATTATATAAACTATCCTAAACTTTCAAAAACTATTCCAAAAATAGTGTTTTACGTGAAATAAAATATTGCAATTTCACTTTTAATACCCAGTAATAAAATAAATTGTATATCATAAAGAGATTAATACACTTTCACTTTTAAGAATGAAAATTATTGCATACAACACGAAGATTGAATTCTTTGATAAATAATGTTTAATTCAATAAATTTTTCATAATTAATTTTTGTATAAATAATCCTTAATTTTTAAATTATTGCAATTTCACTTTTAATACCCAGTAATAAAATAAATTGTATATCATAAAGAGATTAAATTCCTTATTAAATAATGTCGAATGTCTAATTTCTGTAGATTCTTCATAATTAATTTTTAATTGTGTGATATTATATAAACTATCCTAAACTTTCAAAAACTATTCCAAAAATAGTGTTTTACGTGAAATAAAATATTGCAATTTCACTTTTAATACCCAGTAATAAAATAAATTGTATATCATAAAGAGATTAAATTCCTTATTAAATAATGTCGAATGTCTAATTTCTGTAGATTCTTCATAATTAATTTTTAATTGTGTGATATTATATAAACTATCCTAAACTTTCAAAAACTATTCCAAAAATAGTGTTTTACGTGAAATAAAATATTGCAATTTCACTTTTAATACCCAGTAATAAAATAAATTGTATATCATAAAGAGATTAAATTCCTTATTAAATAATGTCGAATGTCTAATTTCTATAGATTCTTCATAATTAATTTTTAATTGTGTGATATTATATAAACTATCCTAAACTTTCAAAAACTATTCCATAAATAGTGTTTTACGTGAAATATGACAAATATCTTTTTAACATCTCCTCCGTCCCAAAATGTTTGCCACAATACTTTTTCAACAATCACGAGAATTTTAGTTTATTTGTACGATTAATTGATAAAATGAAATATTTTTAACACCTCTTATTTTGAAGAATTTTTCATATAGTTTTTAAATATTAAATTTTATTTTTTACTACCTCCATCGCAGAGTATTTGTCGAGTTTGATTTTTTCGAGTCAAACTTGACAGACTTTGAACTCCAATTACTCTCAATTTGTATTACATATTAGCATAATGAAATACAATTTTGAAAGTTCTCAATACGATAAATCTAATAAAGTCATTTTTATATTAAAATACTTTACGGTTTTTATTTAATTGAAGCTCAAAGTTTGTCCAGTTTGACTCGAAAAAGTCAAAGTGGACAAATACTCTGGGACGAAGGGAGTATATACCAATATTTAAATAAAATAAATTTTAAAAACTTAATATTTTACATCGTAAGTCAAAATGTGGTAAACATTTAAGGACGAATGAAGAAGTTATTAAAGGATCAATTATAGAATAATTTTAAAAATTATGGATCATTTATGTAATATTTTAGCATAGAAAACTAAATATGAAAAATCACGTGCAAGTAGGGACTATTTATTTTATTTACTAATTTGAGATATTTCTTACTCTATGACTTCAGACACTACTAATTTTTCTAAAATCAATTGACGTTAGAAAAAACACATACCCTAAACTAGCAGTCTATTCAACATACAAAATATGTTAGTACAATCAAAATTGCACTAACGTTATGTACCCGTGTGAACCATCACCTAACATTAATCTAGCACAAAATATAGCTACATACATGCGGAGTACAATTTGGAGCACAACTTTTGAGATACATGTAGCTTAATTGATATTTAATGCAAGACTGAAATTGAGAGTATGATGGTTGAGAAGGAATGAGTATAACAAGTGATATGTGTATTCCACCCAGGACCTGGTCTGAGTCGGGTCCACAACGGTTGATCGGTAAGATGTTAGGATATCATAATGGAAGATTTAAACAAAAATAAAGATGATCGGTTAGATTCGAAAAGCCGATCGGTGCGATGAATAAATTTACCAGTCAGAGTACATGACTTCGTGCTGACAGTCTCCTGCCCATCCAGAACGTACGACCGGCTAACCTACCGGGTAGGTTTCCATGGTGTGAAAGTGTCGGCACGAATAGCTTCAAAGATGCTTGAACGGTAGTGACCGATTTCAATAGAAG
Organism: Cuscuta australis; assembly: GCA_003260385.1. Classification (NCBI taxonomy): domain Eukaryota; kingdom Viridiplantae; phylum Streptophyta; class Magnoliopsida; order Solanales; family Convolvulaceae; genus Cuscuta; species Cuscuta australis. Next base: position 459,435 of record NQVE01000129.1, on the reverse strand, counting down.
ATTGCAGGAATATTCCAACATCTTCAACTGGGCACTACGCGCCAAAGGAGTGTTATCAGCACAAAACGAAAAGGGAGTAGGACCAATCATTACGAGATAAAACGAAGTCACCTTGCGCCGTCTGGGAACGTGGGGTGACGCGGACGCGCGACGCACTATCCCCCCATCTCCTTATAAATACCTCTGTAACCCATAAATAAAGGTATTCGAACTTTATCTCTCTAGAGCATATTCTGTAATAACTTCCCATACTCTTCTACATACTTTTAAAAAAATATGAAATTTATAAAATAAACTAATTATTTTAACAATTTTTATTTTTTAGAACTCTTTCAAAAAAATTCCAACTCAACTTCTACTAGTTTCTTCTAATTTCTTATAGTTTTTCCAATTCTTTCCAATTTTGGGAAGAGCGTTAGAGATTATCGTTAGCCTTTTGGATAAAATTTTAACGGTGTAGATTACTTGTAAAACGCTAACGCTAAACGCTGGCCATATATAGCATTTTCAAAACGCTTACGCTAATCTCTAACTCTTTCCCAAACAGACCCTAAAAGGGGTTGCAGAAATTAAAAATAGTTAAAAACTGTTGGAAGTTAAGAGTTAAAACTCAAATGAGCCGAGCCTATAGAGGGAGTAATGCTTATGCAAAATCAACAACATTTTAGGTAAGTTGGTTTAATTAGGAAAATGATATCCTACTAAATTTTGCTCTTATAATGAAAGTTTTTTGTACTTATATCTAATTTTAATTATACTTTTCTTATTCTAACACCCCCCTCAAGCTGGAGCATGGGAGTTCAACATGCACAGCTTGGACATCCAAAAGAATGTTCCCTCGGTTCGCGCATCTGCGCAAGCTTCTCCGGCAGGTCACACGTGCAATTCCTACACGTACAAATTGGGAAATACTTCAAACCTGCAAGAAACGTTCCCTCGGTTTCTTCATCTTCCCATAATATTCCATTATGGAAAGATTCTTCTATTTGCTTTCTGCTAAGTCCCGCTTCAACTGTTGAACCCTTGGTCCATTAATTACAGAGAAGCGAGCCTTTAGATCACTCCACAGATCTGAAGCTTTCTCCACAAAAGATATGTTGGATCTCAAGGCTGGATCGATCGTGTTCCGAATCCAAAAGACCAACAACGAATGGTTTGTCCACCAATCGTCAAAATCATCTGAATCGGGATCAGGCATCTCAATTGTTCCATCAACAAATCCAAACTTCTAGCGTGCTCATAGAGCCAAACGCAGAGATTTGGACCATTCATCGTAATTATCCCCCTTCAGAACGACATGGGTCAGAATCATACCCGGATTGTCGTTCCTCATTCTTTTCATTGGAAATAATCTTCATGCTTACTTCCTTGGACATACCAGATTGTCTTTCTTCAATCCCACTTCCTTCTTCTGTCTCTAACACTTTCCTTCTTTAATCCCGCTTCCTTTTTTCTATCTCTAACACTTATAGTCGAAATTTGTACATTTTCACAGCAAAAATTGAAAACGGGATACACACTAAAAGGAGGCAGTGATTTTTTAATTTTAACTATCAAAACATTGGCACTGGTTTGGGAACTTTGTAAGGAAATGAAAAGATTTTTCTCATCAACATGGAAGGAGAGTCGTTTTTCAATTCATTTTCGTAAAATATTTTTTAATTTTCTTTTCTTTCCACATTTCTTTTCTTCTGTAACAAAATAAGTAAACTTTTTTTATATCATTATTTTTATTTTCCTTTTCATTAAACTTCGAATCAAGAAAGAATAAATAAAATAGGAATAAAATATAGAAAATGACCAAAATGCGACTTTCAAGTTTTGATTCCAAAATGCTACCTTCATCCCAAAGCATTTGTCCAGTTTTGACTTTTTTTTTAGTTAACCGTTTTCAACCTTTGACCTATAATTGATTAAAATGTACTTCGTATATTGTATATTAATTAGATAAAACAATAATTTAATTTTTTTAAAATAAAAATCTAATAAATATATTTTTGTATCAATATCTAAAATCATTTTTATTTAAAATGAGGTCAAAATTTACCAATTTACAAAAAATCAAAAATAGATAAATACTACGTAACGGAGGGAGTATAACTTATAATATCAATAATGCCAACATATAATATAAAAATACCAATATATTGTGTCATATTGTCACAGAACAATAATAATCATATTTCATTGATAAAATTAGAGCAGATAACTTTTATTTTAGAGATAAATGCTATACTTTTCTATTATTTTAAATAATTTTTTTAAACCAAACATAGTGTTATTGCAAACATTTTTTAAAATATTGGATCTCACTGTTACTTCCTTTATTTGTTCTCATTGTTAATTACTTCCTTATTACTCTGGGATATTTTCCTTTTTTCGTTTTATTATTACTATTATTATTAGAATCATTATTATTTTCATTATTATTATTATTATTATTATTATTATTATTATTATTCTAGTGCATATAGCAGCAATACAACGCAACTCAATAGGCGAAGCGGCAGTGAGTGACAAGTGCAAAAGACAATGATGAACATAGATGAAGGGAGTAAGAATAATAACAATGCTCCATAATAATAATAATACTCCATCTGTCCTAACACTTTCTTTCCAGAGCACTATTCCAACTTCACGGGAATTTATATTTATTTGTGTTTTTTCATGGCCTATATGATAAAATAAAATATTCTTGTCACCACTTGTTTTGTTGAACTTTTGATGTACTTTTTAAATATGTATGTTTTATTTTTTTTATTTCTATACTAATATTTAAATAAAATAGATTGAAAAACTTGAGGTTTTTCTTCGTTTTGCGCAACGGGAAGAAAGTTTTAGGACGGAGGGAGTAATGATGATGATGATGATGATGATGATGATGATGATAATGATAATGATAATGATAATGATAATGATAATGATAATGATAATAATAATAATAATAATAATAATAATAATAATAATAATAATAATAATAATAATAAAGGAAAAAAGGAAAATTCCTCCACAACAAATTTTTAGATATTTTAGGGTACTCAGAGTAGATTTTTAAAAATGATGGAACCTGAAAGTTATTTCCACAAAATTAAGGGTACCTAACAACAAATTTTGGGAAGAAGATGATGAAAAGATAACGAAGAAAATGAATTTGACGGAGGGATGAACAGAATGTCCCTCCCGGAGTTAGTTTTCGAATAATTAAAGGTATTCCAGAGTGCATTTTTAAAAAAGATGATACCTATGAATTCTTATTACAAAACGGAAGGTAACGAGAGTAATTTTCTGATATTGTCACGTTGATCATGAAATGAGATTATTAGATGAGCATCTTGCAACGATTGCTGATGAACAAACTAATACGGAGTGTTAGTATGCAAACGTTTACAAATTAGTAACGGTGAAAGTTTGTAAAGTAGCCGTTCTAGCTCACTTGGTAGAGCGCATGGCTTTTAACCATGTGGTCGTGGGTCGATTCCCACGGATGACAATTCTTGATTTTCTTTTCAATGATCACCTCCTTACTTCTATCTTATGTGAATTTTTTTTGATGGACTTACATATATAGATATTTACTTTTTTTGAAAAGGTTAACTTTTTTTATACTACAAATGCACTATGATTTATATAATAAACATGATCCTAAGGTGTACGGAAGAATTTGTCATTTAAAATTAGGGAGATTTCCCTATCTAACAGTATAATGCAAGTAAAAATACCTATCTAGTACACTATAATGTCACACTGCCTCCCCTGTTGCTACCACTACCTTCTTTCGCTGCCACAGTGTCACCACTACACTGCTACTCTTTGCTGCTGCATTGCACAGTTGGGTGAAATTTACCATTGGTTATTCAACTTTGTGAGCTGTGCACGATTGGTCCTTCAAGTTTCAAAAGTTTATAAATTGTCCTTCAAGTATTCAACAACCTCCAAATCTAGTCATTCAAGTTTCAAAAGTCCATAACTAGTATTTGAAATATTCATCGACCCTCCAAATGCAATCCTTTTTTACGGTACAAATTAAAAGCTAAACGGAGTACTAGCTCCATATATATAACTTGCGACTGACAATGGGTACGAGATGCAACTAACTCCACATATATAACTTCCACCTCAGTGCCAGATGCAAGCTAAGTTTCGACTAGCAATGAGTGCATGGCGTTGGCCCCGTCCTGCGAGCATCACAGCACAGTGGGTCTTTCCGCAGTGGATCTTTCCTTCCCATTGTAAATGTTGAGGATCTTTTTACTTTCAAATATTTTCAATTTATACAATAAAAAACACAAAACTTTGATTGGATAGAAACCCATTAATTCCATATACGTAAAAAACAATCACCTACATTTAGGTACAAGTACTCTGTATTATATACTCTCTCCCTCTCACGAAACATTTCTTGTTTTGATTTTTAAAGATTTAAGAGGGGTGTATTTTGGTATTGACTTTCCAAAAATACCCTTAGATATGATATGTAAAAGTAGATGTGATGGATAGATTAGTAGTGAAAAAGTATGATGTGATAACTAGGTTAAGAATTAGTAGGGGTAAAAGTGACATTTTAATAGAAATGAGAAAAGTTTTCTGGGACATGAAAAAAGAAGGGATAAAGGTTTTATGGAATGAAGGGAGTATATAGAAATATTAATCCGTTTATGTTTTAACGTGTACCATTAAAAAGAGTTCATTTTGAGAGTCGATGAATAATTGAAGGACTACGTATGAACTTTTAAAACTTGAATGACTGCACGTAGAGGAGGGTTATGAATACTTGAAAGAATATTTATGAACTTTTGAAACTTGAAACTTGAAGTTTGGGTTTGCACTCCATGTACTCTTCATTAATAAATAATATCACTCTCCGAGGACCTCCTCGACCGGTGGAGGGGAGACATATGCAATCATTCTCTAGTTTCTCTTTGGATTCAATATGTGCTAACCGTGGTGGTTTTCTTTTTGTGATGCAATTTTTTTCGATTAAAATGTGTAAATTTTGAAGCAAGATAAATGAAGTAACTCATTCAATTATACAAGAAATCAATGCCTGACTATACATACCTGTCATACTTATCTCAAGTCAATGCAATGTATGTTATAGACTTATGTATTGTCATTCTAGTTTTTTTTAAAAAATAATTTTCATAATATTTTAATTTTATAAGGTTATATTAATTAAGATGTAAATTGTATTATATACGTATTTATTAAATGTACTTGATAATGAAAACCTTTTCTTGTATAATTTTTTTGTTATATTAGAGTAATAAAGTCCAAGTGTTTAAAAACTGTACAGGGCTTTCAAGTTTTATCCACAATCATCAAGCAGGCCAGCCAATTTTGTGGATCAAATCACCCGGATCATGGACGAATTTGTTTGGATGTGGTAAGAATTCAAGATGAATATGTATATATATATATATATATATATATATATATATATATATATATATATATATATATATATATATATAATATATATATATATATATATATATATATATATATATATATATATATATATATATATATATATATATATATATATATATATATGGGATTGACTCCAGTGAAATGACACCTTACGGTGCGATGACATGCTTCGGTCAGATGACGCAAAGCTCACCACACTACACAAGGGATGTAAACAAATCAAATATTTTAAATTCGATTCGCGATTTGTATTCGAATATGATGATTTGAATTCGCGTTATTCAAATACAAATTCAAATTCAAATATTATTTTTGATTCGAATATTAATCAAATACAAATACAAATAGGGATATATTCAATTCAGATGATATTCGAATATTCGAATATATGTATATATACACAGACCATGTTTTCAACATCAAAAGTCAAGCAAAGTAATATAGTATAAAGTATATTTAAAATACTAAGAATTCAATAAATTAACGTAACACGAAAATCTAAAGCATATGATTTTTAATAGTTATATTTTATAAAATATAATTTGTGTAAGATGCAGACGTATTAATGTTTTTATATACGGAATATAGTATAGTATAAATAGTATCGTAAGTTAAATTACAAATTGATGTTGGTCCATCATATAAATTACATAGCATGATTATTCAAATATTCGTTTATGATTCGATAACTATTCGAATATTAATCAAATACTTATTCAAATCTTATTTTGAATTCGTCTCATATTCGGATTCGGATTCGTATTCGAAAAACTTAAACAAATACAAATTCAAATATATCGGTATTCGCTTCGATTCGGTTCGTTTACACCCCTAACTACACTACAAAGCTCACCAATGGACAATGCAAAGTTCACTTAGAAATAAAGCAAAGCTCACCACTTTGAACCCCAAAACTTACCTTTTTTTTAATTTTGAAAATTAAAAAATTAATTAAAAATAAAATAGCAACACCGGTCAACCACCGGTCAACGGCAATTGAAGGGGGTGGGGGGGGGGAGGGTTTACCGGGGGAGTTAGGGGGGTAAGAACTGTCAATTTTACGAACGGTGCACCGAAGAGTCCCCGGGTCATCTAATGACATTGGTTTCTAATGTCATGGGAACCTTCCCCTATATATATATATATATATATATATATATATTGGCACGTTCAACGGTCATCATGATATGAGAGAGTATGAGATGAGCATCTCCATCAGCATTCAACTAAAGATAGCTAACTAATGAACTGACGCTTATTGCGACCTTGCAGCAATTACAAGTAATTGGTAAATATTCTGTTTATGACATGGGAGTTAGGCAGCCGTTCTAGCTCAGTTGGTAGAGCGCATGGCTTTTAACCATGTGGTCGTGGGTTCGAGTCCCACGGATGGCGGTATTCTTTTACTCCTTAAGTTATCCTTTGCTTTCCCGAACACAATACACTCTCGCAGCTCATTATTTTCTTTCCTCTTTTATTTTACCTCTCCTAAACAAGGGGTTAATTACTTTTTTTCTTTAAGTATATTTTTTAATCTTATTTTCATCATTAAATTAGATATATATTAGTTACTTCACTACAAAAACAACCAAATTAATCGCTTCATTTGCATCAGTCTGCGGAATAATCCATTTAAAAGACAAAAAAATTCGCCAACCGCTTATGATTTGAATCGATTATTCCTAATAACCGATTCAAATAACCGTTTGAATAGCTTATTACGAATAACCGATTCAAATGCTAATTAGCTTTTTGAATCGATTATTCCTAATAACTGATTCAAAAAGTTATTTGAATAGATTATTAGGAATAACCCACTCCACAAGATAATTAGCATTTGAATCGGTTATTACGAATAACTGATTCAAAAGATACTGTTGATGACATCCTCCAATACCTTATCCTTACGTGTTTTTTTAAAAAAAACTCCAAACCTTCTTCGTCGTGCTTGCTGTCTCCTCGCTGTTGCCGTGCTACTAGCCTCGCCGTTGTCGTTGCCCAACTCTTCGCCATCTTCCGCCTCATTGTCGCTATTTTCATCTTCCACCTTGCAGTCACCGTTGTCGTTGCCTCACCGTCGCCAATTCCAGCCTCGCCGTCGCCAACTTATAGCCTCACCGTCGCCGTGCTTGCTGCCGCCCCGTGCCCTGCACCCGTGTCTTGTGTCATTTTCCCTCACCTCCTCTACCCTCGTTGTGCCTTGCTCGCCTCCTTTAAGCTATTTCCTTTAATTTTTTCACTTTAAATATTTTATTCTACTATTATTTATATATTTTTACATTAGGTGAATATCTTTTTTCCAAGTGGATAATATGATTTTAAATTTATTTCAATGTTTTTTCTTTAATTTACTATATATTTGAATTTCTTTCGTGTTTATGTTTAAGTTGAAATATGACATTGTAATATAGATTGCTTCATGGTTCTATATAAAATAAGTTGTTGCTTACTTTTCTTGTAGGATATATATGTGATACCGCTGGTGGGGTTCGGCATGTCATGACGGTTGCTGGGGCGAGATTTCGCGCTTTCAAGACATATTTACATAGGGATTATTTTACGGAAGGTGGGGATCATTACAGCGAGACTCCCTTTCGTCGTTACAGCTACGTAGAGACAGAGCATTGGGAGGAGTTTTAGATCCAGAACAAGACTCCGAAAGCTAAGGTAAAACATAATTACGTTCTTTGAATGAAAGTAACTGACATATTAATTTATTTTAAACAATTGTTTTTAGGCTTTGAGCAAGGCTAACAGGGAGCTATAAAAAAAGAATCCTTATCTGCACTTTATGGGCCGTGGTGGATATGCCATGCATCAGCGTGAGTTGGCTGCTTCTTAGGCCGCCACTTCTGCCGATATCGCTGGTTCGTCTACCAAGACGGGTTCTCAGATCGGACGATAGGACTTTTGGTTAAGAGGTCACACCCCGGGGAGGAAGCCAAAAGTTACGGACCCTGCACTTATGGAGATTCGTGATAAGATAGTAATCATATAATCTACATTCACATCAATATATTTGTTTATTACTTGTTTATTATTTGCTTACAATTTCTTTACTTTTTATATTTCTTAACTGTAGGTCCAGCTGAAGGAAGAGTGATGGCCAGTACCTTTATGCCAAAGGGACACAATGATATACTGACTAGATCTTTAGGGACTGCTGAGCACCCGGGGCAGACGAGGGGTGTTGGCTCATACATGGGCATATGTAAAGTCTTGAAAGGCAACATGAAGCCCCGTTAGCCCAAAGGTAACTATATGACTGAGTAGTGTAATGTAGTGAGCTTAACGTCATCTCACTAGAGTCAATCCTATATATATATATATATATATATATATATATATATATGTATGTATGTATGTATGTATGTATGTATGTATGTATGTATATATATATGTATGTATGTATATGTATATGTATGTACTCCTCCCTCCCAAATTGAAGTTTACAAATGGCTTGGATTCAAGGAGTTCAAGATGGAAAATGGTTGAAAAATATAATGTACATGTATGGTGGGAAGAAATATACTTAATTGAAAAGTAAGAGAGGGTAAACTTTATTTGGAAAGTTTTTCTTTTTTAAATGGCAAAGCATTGCAATTTTGGAAGTGAGGAAGCTAACTAGCTAATAGCTAAGTATACACACGTACGAAATAGAAATTGATGTAAGCAGTACAAAGTTAGATGAGATAGTCTACTGTCATTCAATTCAGTTGTTCAAAACTTATGCCCCATGACACAACTCAACATTAAGTGCTTTCTTTTTTTCCCATACATAAGGGATGTGTTTTTTTGCGCTGATACTTATTGACTTATTTTTGATAAGTAATTTTTAACTTATAAACTGCTTATAAATTAAATCTTCGTTTGTGGAAGTAAAATGACTTAAATAATAGATAAATCATTTGGAAATATTCAAAAATGGCGAGGAATAGTTTTGTAAACAATCTTGTTAAAATGAAATTTTGAGAAAATTAATTTAAAAATAAGCAGGTAAGATCCACTAATTTTTTCAGGCTTATAAACAACTTATAAGCATAGATAAACATGTCATTACCTGACTTATAAATTAAAAATAACTCATAAGTAATTTTGAGCAGCTTATAAGCATATAGAAACACTACTAAAGTCTTGTTTTCTTCAACTCATTCGTATTACTTATCACTTTTCTTTTTAGAATTAGATCAGACCATATCAAATCAGATCAGAAATATTTTTAAATATAACTACATTCAGATCAGATTAAATCAGATCAGAACTTATTTCAATCAAATTAGAATCATTCAGATCAAGTGAATAGAAAATGACCTAAGTTATCTAATTCTTTAGCCTAATCCAAAGACCTAAAGAATCCCAAGAGCCTAAATAAGGTAAATATGAAACTCTTTTGTGACTCAGTTCCTCACTTGGTTTGTGTGTTACTATGTGTAAAATGTTATCTCATGCATATTAATGATAATTATATATGTTGGCCAACTTCTTTGTACTGGAAAACATAAAACATAAACTAGTTTTGTGATTGTCAAACAAAATTATTCATCACTTATGTTTCCATATCTCACCATAGTACGTATCATTTACTTGTGAATAAAAAATGTAGCCTTTCCAAGTCTGCACACATCTATTAGTACACCCTATCAACATACAATCACTAAACCATTTTTTTTATCAAGATCGAACCGAGTCCGATCCTTAAAAAATCTCTGAAATCAGAAACGATTGTAATTCGCCGTATAAATGAGTAACACTAATCCGTATGAATCACCATCTTGAGCAGGGACCGCATCAGAATTTGACGCTTTCTAAGTTCTTGATTATGCCAAGTCACAAATCACACACTTTCGCGCCAATTTTCTCAGAAACCGCAGTAAAGCCTCGTGCTTCATTTCCAGCTCCCCATTGGAGGGAGGACCTTGCGCTTCGAGGTGAACCGGGTATGGAGGTTTTGATATAGCATCATCTTCATTTCCATTTGGGCTTTACTTTTTCTGTGTTTTCTCACATATACAGCCAGGGAGAGGATTGGCATAAAAACTTTCTTCCAACTTTGGGAACTCACCGGGTTCCCTCATATAAGGAGCCCCGATCCGATTCTCATGGAGTTTCTTGACTCTGGAACTGAACACTTCCCATGAGATCTTCCCTTCATCCAGTTCATCAACTAGCTTCACAAAATTCATCCTGCATTTTCAATATCACATCACATTTATAGTTTACACGTCCTCCCCAGACCCTACTGTTGTGGGATTTTACTAGGTTTGTTGTATTGACTAATGAGTCACTAGTTTTTTTTTCAAAAAATAAAGTCAAAGCTCAAGCTCAATTACATACTCGTTTAAAAAATGAGTTGATCTGTGTTTGATTCAAAAACTCAACTACGAGTCGTAACTATGGGGTATAATTGTCATTTTACTCCAATTTATAGAATGATAATAGACATGGCTTCTTGGATGAAGTTGCATTTGGAAATTACCTGTCTGGATTGACAGTTTTCTTGAAATCCTCGAAGCGCCTATGACCCTGCACAGCCTTTGCCATGTTGCCATCGTAAGTATAAAGAAAAACATCACTGAGGAGTGCAACAACATAGTCCAGACCAGCCAACATGTTTTGGTGATTCTTGAGAGGACTCAGTTCTTCTACCGATGAAAGAGTTGAATGAGAATAGATATTCGGGTAGTTGTCCCAAAGATATCGCATGCTATCTTTGCCGAACGCTTTACCCGCAACCAAGTAAATCGTAGTGGTGGAAGGGAAGCCCAGACCCTTCAGCAGAAGGGCAGTCTCCCTTGGTGTCAAGGGACAGCCACCAAGCTGCCTTCTCTCTGCCCCATCAATCTCCTTTTCCTTCCAATGGCTCACTTCATACCTCATCCTGCGAAGTTCTTCATCCTCTTCCGCTGTCAAATTATAGCTACAGCCTGTAAAAGCAAGCATATCCTTCTCATACCTGCAAGAAGAAAAGACAAATAAGGCCTTGTTTGGGAACAACATTTTCAATTAGCGTTGGTGTTTTGGATAAATTTATAAAGGTGCAGATTAACTTTGATAACGTTAAAACTAAACACTAATTAAATAGCTTTTTCAAAACATTAAATCTAAATGCAGAAGTTGTAGCCAAAAGGGCACGAAATAAGGACCCAAAAACTGCAATTGCGTGCCTATTCAAGTAACACATATTTATGAGGAAAAATTACTACTACAAAATAGACCTTAGATGTAGAGCAAGATAAGGGTTCCCATCTTTCCGCAATCTTGAAGCAAAAGTTTTCCCAAGTTCTTCAATGGTGGAGGAATATTTTAATGCTTGGTAATTCACGCGACATCTCAACTTTTGTATGGAATTCGGAATCTCATTGTTGGCAAGCCTGGAATCCGTGTGCGTGAAGTACATCACCTTATTCTGCTTCAGTAGTGGAAGGACGTCATATTTGTAGTAACTAACCTGAAGAAAAGAAGCATAACAAAAATAAGTAAAAAGAGTAAAGCTGCAAGTGATTCTAATGGAAAATGTCTGAAGATGTCAGCAAGTATCACATCCATTTCACAGTAAACAAGTCTCTCAATTTGAAAAAAGAACAAAAAGTATTTTTGTTTTACTATAGAAAGCATTTTTCCCCACTTTCTGGCAAAACATCTCTCTCTGTATTACTGGGTTTTTGTTAACACTTCTTTTTTTAACAAATAAAACTACTAGAAATGTTTTATTCTAAGAGTACCTATTCCTTGCAATATAGGGCAGCCATGATGTTTCCATTAAAGTCCAAGCAAAAAAACTTATAAGAGTTTATGTTTGAAGAACTTTACCTTTGACCAAGATATTGGTGTTTTGTTAAAAGGTTCAACACCGGCAAATTCAGGCGGTAATTCCTCAACTATGTGAACATCATCCTTCAATGTCTCAATGAAGTGTTGCCAATCGAACAAATCTTTGAAACCACTACATAACAAGAAAAGAACAAAGAGATACACACATTATGATCCTATAAAAGGATGTGAATCATTAGTTATTGGATTATTGCAGTAAGTATGCACAAAATGCCAAATGCCCCATTTGGTATACACCACTTCCTACGTCCCAAAACAAGATTCTTATCTAAAAACTTGTTTTTATCCCCAAAAAAAATCTATCTGAACAAAAGCATCTAATTTTTATCGTATTTTTTGAAAAACGAAATGTCTCAAACAAGTTGAGTGTAATAAATTAAGTTAAACGAACAAATAAAGTCCAAATTCTGGCTATATAGGATGCTTTTCAATAGCTGTACCTTACTAAACTTAAAAGTTCTTCCTTTGTGAAACATGACTCTTTTTATGGCGGAGGGGGCACTTCTTTACATTAAAAAAGTTGTTACAAAGTTAGGGTACAATTCTGCTTTTCCCATTGCGACTTGTGAGTTTTGGCAACAGGGATTGATCTTATTTATCTAAAATGACACACCTTTCATCAGCCCAGTAGGAAGTGTGATCAAGAGATGGAAGTACAAGGGTCGCCTTCATGATTTTAGCCACAGCAACCATATCACAAATCTGCATTCTAGAAGTATTTGTTTATAAGATCAAACCAGATAGTGTACTCATACTGTTTAAAAAATCACATACAAGATACATCACTGTAAAAAAAATAACAACCAGACCCCAAATCTCATCTGGTTTAATCCACCATTCGCATTTATGAGAAAATAGCCGTTTGTCTTTCTATCTAGCTCTGCCAAGAAATGATGAAAGTAATGATATAAAAATAATAAATAATATATAAACATGTACGGATCCTTTAAGCAGGTCAAGAACGAGTTCATAGGAGCTTACGTTTGTGACTCTTTGGCCGATCAATGCACTTGGTGAAATTGGCACTCTCAGGTTTGGTCCATATCATTAAATGCTGAAATGAAAAAAAAATAACTTCACAGCAAAACAAACAAAAATATTTCAAATGCTAGTTCCGTTTACGTTGTTTACAAGCGAATGCATTTGGGAATAGATCTAAGACCTACATCTTCCATGTTGGGAGTACCAACCGCTCCTGAAGATACCATCGTTAAGGCCTCCACCTCATTTCCTCCGCCTTTATCTTCATGATGTCTGTCCGTATACACGTAGTCATATTCATGAGAGCCTTGATGCGTCATAGTTTGGTGAGTGACCAGAGAATCTGAGAAATCCTAGATAGCAATGAACAACAATAAAGCCAAACTGCTTTAGCTTCAGATGCAAGATTGTATACAAAGTCCCATTCCTAGAAATATCAAATATTTATATGTTTTAATTTGTAAGGGAAGCTATTACTTTCCTAAGTGTTATTAAATAGCAGGTGTGGGCGCGTGGCAGATGGTGGAGGTGGAAAACTGGAAATAGTACATAAGTAGTATGCTCTAGAAAAATACGCTAACTTATAGCATATGCGTCAAATAACATAGGCTATAATTTTTAAATTTGTCTTAAAAAGTCATTATTGACAATAATTTCGCTTCGGATAAACAATACACAAAATCAGAATGGAACATTGAGCTTCTGTTGCTTCTTACTCTCTATGAAGTTTTGGATTGTAAATAGAGAGTGCATCAAGAGTCAAGCAGAAACATCTACTTTGCTTTTTACATGGGTTAGCTTGCATAAATCTTGATCCCTAGACACCCACAGAGTTGAGATTATACTCATTTTCCGTGGTGTTGTTGGTGTATGCAGCAATCACTATAAAATACGTAACTTCCATGGCAACCTTGGAATCATGCATCTTTTTACAATGACAAAGAAAGGTCCCACAAGTGTGGTCGGGGAAGGTGGGCGTACGCAGACCATAGTACCTTACCTATAAAGATAGAGTGCAACTTTTTACAACATTGCACAAAACTCACTCTATCCTTTCTTCTTAAAAGATCTCTATTCCTTAAGTGGTACAACTTCATTTCCATATAAAGAAAGCCTAACAGATTATAACTCATTGCAAGCTGACTTTACAATCACAAAACCTTGCTAGCAATAGGAAAGGGTCCTTATCCTTCTACAGTTCTACTCAAAGAAAACCCTCAAACATCAAGGGGACTTTCTTACCATTGGATCACAAATCAAGCATGATCTATAAACATCTAAAATTCCCAATCTCCAAATTCAGCTAATAGATTACTCGTATACATGTAGAACAGCTAGACCAACCTGATTCAGCCCAGTCTTCTCTACCACTGATCCGAACCATCCATAAGCACAGAACTTGAGAACACCCAAGAAGAAGCAGAGGCCGCAGAAGATCAAGAACATCAAGTGCCCCAATTTCTTCTTGCCCTTGAACTCCACCAATTCACCCAATCCACCCAAATCCACACCCAAAGATCCAATCTTTCTCCTCAGATGCACTCTCTGGATCACACTGCTCAAGTGGGTCTGAGCTTGTTTCTTCTCCACCACGGAATCGAACCCGTCCTCGAAAACAGGGCTCCCATTTCCCTCAGATCTGGGCGAGGTCGCCTGGAGATCAATTTCGTGGTGGGTGTTCAGGGAGGCGGAAGTGCCGCCGTTTCCATGGGTAGTCTGATTGGCGCCGCCATTGTTGGAGCGCTTGAAGGAGTGGGCTCTGCGGGTCATCGAGCCGGAGAATCTGGGGCTGTTGACCCGCGGCGAAACCCCATCCGTCGCCGTCGTGTGGTGGTGGTGATTGTTAGAATACATATATATATATATACGTATTCTATATGATGAAAATCATGGACATTAATGGGAACCAAGCAAAGACAGCAAGAGATCAACTCTCAAATCTCAAATCAAAGAAGAGAAGAAATCACTCTTAATTGCTCTATTTTTTTTTCTTTTTCTTTTTCCCTTTGTTTATCTTTAGTGGAAAGAGGCCGCCATTTTCAACGACTTTTCAAGAAATTTTTTGGTAGGCATATAACTCATTTTCTTTCTTTCTTTCTTTCTTTCTTTCTTTCTTTCTTCTTTTTTGAAATGACTTCTTCAATTATTAAGAGACACATCACACCTGATGAACGTAATAATTTCGTCCCCTAAATGGATAACCTCTTCTTAAAAATAACATAAACAAAGTTTTTAAAAAAATCTAAATAAGTCAAAAAAAGAAAGAAAATATAATGAATTTATTAATTTTCCCTAAATATAAATGATTTAGGCCGGGACAGTGTCTAATACTCCTTCCTCCCATTTTTTTTCTTTGTTTCTTTTTTATTAGTCTTATACTCTTATTGTCTTTTTATACCAAATACGGAGTATTACATTTTTTTTATATTTGTGTGTTTCACATTATTTTGTATTTTATCTTAATTTTAATCACACACTTTTTTACTTAAGTGATACGTATATGGTCTCAAGATCTACATTTAGATTATAAATTTTCCCCCATTTTTTCATGGGCTTGTGTTTGAATATTTTCTATTTTGCAAAAGGCCCACATATTATATGCTATAAATGCACTAAGATCTATAAAATGAGCATGAACTTTAAGTCCACAAAAAAATTTATGTTTTTAGTTTTTAACGCTTCTTAAAACTCCATCTCTGTCAAAGTAAACTTTTAATTTAGAATGAATGTGTTGGACAATGTGTCATTACATGAATATGTATATTGCAATGTTTTTTGCTCATTATTATCTTTAGGTTTTTATGATGACAAATAATGAGCAAATCTTATATGACCTTAAGTCTACACTCATTATATGAATCTTAGTACATAAATAAAATAAAAAAATTCGATCCTTCACAAAAAAAGGAAAAGATCTACATATAAACACATGAAAATTGCAAAAAAGTTCACATTTTAGGTGTGAACCTTAAAGCCAAAGAACCATAACTCCAAAAGCAAATATAATGAGCATGAAAGCTAAGTAGAAGTATGATTCAAGAGCTACATACAACAAGCTTATTCAATCTCTGATTGAAGAACTTTTGATCACATATGAAGGATCAAGAGGGAAAACTTTTAAAATCTCTTGGTTTGTTAGTCTTTTTAAGTCTTAGTATATTTGTTAAAGAAGAATATAGCTTAGGAATACTTCTAAACCATCCTCGATGACTATTCCTTGACCTGATCAATCTTCTTTAGCAGAGATCTTTCTTCATTTCAAGTTAATCTTTACACATTTCTCTTATTATTATTATTATTATATTTTTTTATTGTTAATTACTGTTTTATTAATTATATATTTATTTATTTTATTATTTACTTCATGCACCTCATTTTCATTCTAATTAAAAATAATGTATTAATTTAATATAATGCCTATTTAAGGCAACCTGAGGCAAGATCAACTCATCATCAAAACAAGAGTTGTTTTTTGTTGACCTTAAAAAATCTAGTGTGGATCTTCTCACATATTTTATTACCTCATAATTAAAATTTTTAATTTCTGTAAAAAGTAATTTTTTATAATTTATAGTCTAATTTTTATAGGTAATTTATAGTCTAATTTTTATAGGTAATTTATAGTCTAATTTTTCTCCTCCCTGGAACCTTGCGTCTATAGGTATATCCATTAAAAATTGTGGACTAAAATAAACTAATTAAAAAATCATGTAATATCTGGGTATGAACATTCCGTCCATATCTCCTTTAGTAAATCGTCAAATAGTACATACTATTAATAGATATTTATTTCCTATACTGTTTTTAATGAATATCAATAAAGTTTTCACAATAGTACTCTCTATTCCATATTAATTGTCTTTTAAAATTTTATGATAAACGACAGTTAATATAGAATGAAGGTAGTATATATTTTGAGACATCCAAATAAGAAAATGAAGTAATAATGAACTCTTTCTTTTTTAAAATTTTTCAAATTTTTGACTCAAAAATAAACTTGATCAAATTGCGGGCCAGGTTTCAAGTCAGGCCAAAACACTAATTACGAGAATTTTTTAGGCTAGAGCTCGGCTGGGCCCTTATTGCGGGCCTAACCATTGAAACCCGAGTCCAGCTCACATGGGTACCCGCGAGCTTTGGGAGAGGCTGGTCCATATGAGCAAGTTTTAAAAAACTAAAAACATTTTTTTAATATAGTAATGCATTAATATATTAGATGTTTGATAACGTAACTAAAAATAATTTTTTAAATAATTATAATGACTATATCAAAGAACGACTAATAAATAAAATGTTTTAATAAATCGGTATATAAGCTCTTTAGTTAATCTAAGTAATCGATATGATTCGATCTTTTAATATAGTTCAGCCTAAGTGTCTTATTGCCCAACCCAATGACTCTTACCCCTTCCTAAATTTTATCATGATATCAGATCCAGTTTTAGCCCACTGCGTTTGTTAAAGTATTCATCTAGAGTCAAGACGTTCATTCCTAGCGGCCACACTCTTTAGCCCAGTTGTACGTGTGGTAGACATGATCAATGTTCGGGCTGGGTTGAGAGGATACATTATAAGTGTAACGCCCCAAAACATACCCTAAAATTTTTAATGAATAAATATTCAATTAGTCAAATTTGTTTCGATTAAAATAAATAGTTATTGGGCTTTGGGCCGAAATGAGATGTGTTTTGATATCCAATATCTTAATCTGGATAAATCTCATAGAGATAAATCCAATATGTTGAATATTTGTGTGATCTTGATTGGGAACATGAGTACAGACCCAAATCAAGAATAAATAAAGAAATTAGTTATGTAGTGAACTTTTAAATAATTTATTGAAATAAATCATGGAAATAAATAATATGAATTGAATATGAGCACCTTTTTGAGTAAAGGTCAATTAAATCAATTTTGACTCTGTCAAAGTCAACCACCCAAAAATATGATGTCGGAAAAAGTATTACAAATAAATATAAAAATTATATCGTTGGATAGAGTTTAAATGTACGATCACAACGGTGCAAACGAATTTCGATTCGGAGAAAGTTGGACCAAAAAGTGTTCCCCGACTCGGACCAAAATAGTCCCAATCAGGGACTTGCTTTTGGAATCGTAGGAATCGGCCGTCCCCTCCACTTAGACGCCAAAACAGGAGAATTGGTGTCATCCTCCATGTCTCCTTCTCCATTCACCTCACTATATAAACCCTCCATTTCTTCACCATTCTTCATTAAATTTGATCTGAGAAATAGCCTTGAGTGTGGAGAACGCAGTGGTGCTGTCAATTTGGTGAGAGGTCGCCGGAGCTGAGAGTAATCGTCGCCGGAAGTTTCGCCGGAAAATTCTCAAAACCTTCGATAAGCTTCGAGGTAAGCCCGTAGATATATCTAGTGACTAGAATGTTCGTATAGATCGTTTCTACGTTCATAAACGGTCGTTTGGTTGAGTTTTGTGTTTGACATACTTGAAGAACCAAGAATCATAAACCATGAAATTGATGTTAAAACTATAAATTAATGATGCCAAAATGATCCATGAACCTTGGAGAACATCTCTATATAGTTTCGTTGAAGTTCGGTAACTAAAAACGGTATTTTCGAAATTGGACCCGAACGAAGAAGAAGATGAACAGTAACCAAAACCAGACTGTCTGGATCGATCCAATGGCCTGGATCGATCCTCTGGGACTATTTTCTCTACATATGGATCGATCCAGAGGGCTGGATCGATCCTCCGAAGTTCTGATCCGAAAATTTGTCCGAAATTACTATTTTTGAGCTCTAAAATTCTATTTTTGATACCAATGGATTATGACCATTATAAAAATGATTTACCATAATAAAAATGATGTTTTTAACAACTAAAAATGTTATGTGTTGCATGACGGTAAGTTCGGGTGTTAACACTCGAAACTAGACCGCTATTTGTTATCAATTGATATGTTGATTGATGATTATGATGAATGATTATTACGGATGATTATGAATGATGAACTTACTGATTAAAATTATTATTTATGATTGAACCAGGAGTAAAATGAATATATTGATAATTATTAAACTATTTGTATTGTTAACAGCATCTAGAAGAACTCTAAGATGCACTCATTAGTTAATTGGTATTAAGGCTATCTAGAAGACCTCTAGAATAGATCTTGTATTAGAATAGACTTATGAAACCATGAATATTTGATGAATTAGATAAAAATGTATAAACGGGATTCGTAGACCAAATTAGAGGATTACTCGTTTGGGAATGTTCGATCCAATGTTGATAAATCGCTATATTGTTGTTGTCTTAACCGACTACGGTTAAGTGTCTGAATTGTTTGCCTTAAACTAGTAATAGTTTAAGTGTCTGATTGCCTTAACTGACTACAGTTAAGTGTCCGAAATCAATTGCCTTAAACTTATGATAGTTTAAGTGTCTGATCAATAATTACCTTAAAAGAATCTGGTTATGGAAGTTATGATTTGGCCTTAGACTAAGAATAGCTAAGAGCATTATTATGATTTGGCCTTAGACTAAGAATAGTTAAGAGCATTATTATGATCTGGCCTTAGACTAAGAATAGCTAAGAGCGTTGTTATGATCTGGCCTTAGATTAAGAATAATTTAAGAGCACTATTGAAATAGTATCTGAATTGAATAAAATGTGTTGATATGAACTGAATAATATCAAAACTGTGAATGTCTGAAACGAACCTTATGTGCATGATACCAAAAGATTTGATTATGAATTTAGATTCAGTTTATATGGATGTTCGACGCATTAGATATGCTTACTCAGCTTTACCGCTGAGCGTATAGTGTGTTTTATTTGCTACACGCAGGTAAATAGAAAGATTAATGTGATCCTGGCGGCAGATGGGGCGAGATTGTCGGGATGGATGTGACAAGTTTGAAATGATTTATGATATGTCAAAATTAAATTCGCTTCCGCAATATTGTTGAATACTCCGTACTGTATGTGTTATGAAAAATATTATTATGATAAATAAAAGTGTTTGAAAAGTTTAAATTTTTATGATTACCAAGTTAAATACTTAGTCCGAATGGGGCTGCAGACCTGGACGGATTAGGGTGTTACAATTTGGTATCGGAGCAAAGTGAGGCCGGAGAGAGATATCTTTCTAATCTGTGTGGTATGGGACATACAGCTTGGTAAGATACATGTAGCTGGTGGAGGTAAATATCTTTCTAATATGTGTGGTATGGGACACACAGCTTGGGGAAATACATACAGCCAACTCATGATCCTTGGGAACCCTCGCACGTGAACGGTGGCGAAGCGTGACTCCCCGCCTAAGGGCTCAAGCAATTGAGTGCTTTGATAGGACCAAATTGTAGCCACATAGATGTGTTACAATTTGGTATCGGAGCAAATGGTTTTAAAACCGATCTTCGGATCAAAATTTGAATTTAAAAAAAAATGTGTCAATCACATCTACGACTCTCGCATCCCTCTGCTCCAGGTAAGGTATGAGAATTTATTAGATAAATATTGACTTTGTTAAAATTCTTACTAGATAACAATTGTTAGTAGTGAAATTATATCGAGCATATACTCAAATAGATTTTTCGTACTCGGTGAAGAGACGAAAGAATAAAAAAAATTGTGATACGTTATCAACGTACTTATCATATCGCGATTGACGAAGCTGATCTATCTCGCAAAGTCGCATAGAAGTGAGACGACTATGAAGAAATGCCTAATGTTGAATAACATTCGCAAAGCTGTTGTCAAAGATCCTCATGTGGACTGAAGATGATCGGATTGCTGATTTAAACACGAACGTTTAGAATCAATAAACTCTGTTGTCTAAAAGTATCCCATTATGATGTCTAACTCATTACGACGCAAATATGCGATTATATTATACGAATCGAAATAGTTCATTCAGCAACAATTCCTTGCAAAACTTTGTTGAAATATCATACAAGGAAATTGACGTTATCCTTATTTCGTATCTATGACTTATTTGATCAGCTTAGAGAATCCACTGTGCTCTCTAAGATTGACTTACGGTCAAGGATACTACCACTTCTCTGTTAAGACAGACAAACTGACGATCAAGAATCGCTACCCTTTACTATGTATTGACAATCTGTTCAGTCAAATTCAAAGGAACCTACTTGCTAGAAGCTATGGATAGCTCAATCTTGTTGAATTAAGTGACGCATTGTTATGACACGATTAGTGACTTAAACATCGATATAGTCTGAATAAATATCCGTTGTCAACTCGTCAAGAATCCTAACGAAGGAATTTCTATTATTGTAGCATGAGTCAAGAAACCGCTCACGATCAAAGTAACCAAGCGCCAAGCGATGGGCACGAAAATGTTCATATTGAAGTATCTAGTTTCACACCTCCTATTCAAAGTGAACAAGTGAACTCACTACATGTTCCCCAAAATGATCAAAATATTGGAGATCAACCTGACGCTATGCTACCTACCTTAATGGTAAACTTCTTACAACAAATGACTAATGCCCCTGTGTTTCAACCACCTCCACCACAACCTCGTTTGACCACTTTCAAAACCTTGAAAGATAATGGTGCTGAGGAGTTTCTGGGAGATCGAATTGCCGAACCCCAAATTGCTCTTGAATGGATCGAGCAGACCGCTCGTGTACTACAAAATTTGAACATACCTCTCGTTGATCATCCAAAAATTTGCATCTCAATTGCTCCGCAAGGAAGCCTACGAATGGTGGAAACGTACCGACGAAAATCCAAACACACCCAAACCTTGGACTTGGGAATTCTTCGATTGGGCGTTCAAGAAGGAATATATACCAGCTCGATTCCGTGAAGAGAAATGTGCTGAATTTATCGAATTAAAGCAAGGAGATATGACACTCCCTGAATACCGACAAAGATTTGTCCATCTCGCTCAATTTGCACCCACGCTGGTGAGTACAGCGGCGGACCGCATTGAGGAGTTTCGCAAAAGACTTCGACCTGACCTTAGGCCGCACATATCTACTATTCAAACTATGGATTTCATTGAGGCATACGATCTAATCTCCAAAGCCGAAAAAGATCTAAGTGATTACTATGAAAGTCTGAAGAATAAGAATGTCAATCCAAATGAACGACCAAATTCAAATGGGAAGAGACCCCTGCAAGAAATTGATTGTGCCATTCACTCGAAAAAGGGAAAATCAATGACAATTCAATCGACGTCATCCATGAACAAAATGAGGGTATGGAAACATCCAAAGTGTAATGTTTGTAAAAGACACCATCCCGGAGATTGCTGGCTTGCACAAGGATTATGTCTAATTTGTGTTGAACCTGGACATTTCCGAAGAGAATGTCCCTCTAACCCTGAATCATATTCAGTTACTTCTGTCCAAAATCAACCTGTTCGCTCAAGAACAAGTCAACGCTCTAAAACACGAAGCAATTCAAAGAGTCCAACCCAAGGATGATACTCTGTGAAGATCCTGTGACTCTTACCCCTTCCTACATTCTATCATAAATTGTGTTTTGTTTGATAATGTTACTATTCTTTATTTCAATATCATTATCAATGTGTGATACAAAGTAAATAAAACAAAGTACTAAAGATGTATTCTTTTTTATAGTGTATTTATTTTATTAAAGATATTTATAATTCTCTCTTTTTCTCCGTAAAAGTACATCATGTGTTTATAATAATTTAAAATAGTATTGTTATTTTTAATATTGTTTATATTAAAGTTATTATTATTATTTTATTTTATTTATAGTAATAGTAAATATTACGGAGTATTATTTATTTAGACCAGGCCGACACGTGGGCTTGAGCATAAAACCCGAGCCCGGCCCTAAAGTATAAGGGCCACCGTTTATAAAGCTCGAGCCTATTATTTTGCGAGTGGGCCAGGTACATGGACTTGTGATCAAATCTACTTCAAAGTCAATAATATTTTGGGGATGAAATTGAAGGGGTTAGGGAGTGGATTCGGGTGAGGGGTCTACTCGGGGGTGGAAATCATCCATTGGAGCTAGTGCACTCAATATGAGTATCAAAGGAACCTATCTTAGTTGTACATAAATTTCATCCTAATTTTCATATAAATTGTATTAAAAATAAATTTAGTCAAATCTCATAAATCAAAATGGATAATTTAAACTTAGACAAAAGAAGTATTACTAATGAAGGAATGGACAAAATATCCTTAAACAGTTGTTAGGTCAAGTTTTTAATGTTGGCGATGGCTTTAGAAACATAGAAGGACGTGGGAGTTCTTTCAACAAAATTGACATAGTTCTCGAGTAATTTTTTGATCATTTGATGTCGTTTTTAGATTTATAAATTTTATTTTGAAATTTTGTTCACTTATGTAAGTTACCTCTCCGTCTCAATTTAAATCTTTTGTTTCGATTTACAATACTTGACTAAAATTATTTTCAATGAAATTTATTAGAGAATTGGAGCGAAAACAAAAAATAAAGTTTACATATTAGAAAACTACATCAAAAACTAAAAAATAAGATGTGACATGACTATATTATTTTATCAAATGATATTTTAAAATAGGGAAAAAAAGTTAATAAATTTGACCAGGTGAATAGTAAATATGCAACTTAATTTGGGACAAAGAGAATAGTTGATTTGAAAAAATAAACTTAGATGACAGCTATCATAATCTTTTTTGTGACGCTAGTTTTATACTCCGGGTATATCGTAAAATAATAAAATTTTACATATTTTTTCCTTTTTTAGTTAAAAGAAACAAATCACATTTAGATCAATATTGTAACTGATGTAGAAGAAAAAATATTGTAACTGAATATTTAATTTAAATACATGATTTTTTTAAGGAAAAATTACCCAAAATAATCCCAACTTTACCCGGTCTTTCAAAAATAATCTCACCTTTCACTGTGATGCATAATAATCCCAACTTTATTGAAATTTGTCAGTTTTGGGTCGCCTTTAAGTTTCTAACGGAGGGTTAACGGAAATGCCCGTTTTAAAAGTTGGGATTATTTTTGATGAATTTTTGTTTTTATTTTTTTTTGAAATTTTTATTTAAATTTTTTGAATTACTTTCAACCTCCATTTCTTTTTGTTTTTTTAAAGATTATTCTTACCTTAGAAAAAAAAATAGATATAAAAAATAATGAAAATGAAAAAATAACTAAAACCATATAAAATTAATCAAATAAATAATGTAATCAATAGAAATTAAACAGAAACTAGTAAGAAATAAAATAAATATATACGGAGTGGTGGGTTTTAACATTTTACACACTATACGGAGTCTTAATGTACTACTTATTTTTAAAAGAACAAGCCGTCCGGTAAAGTTGGAATTATTGTAGATAATGTTTTCTCAAATATAAGAAGTGATATGTTAATACTTTGTATAATGCGTAAAATATTAAAACCCACCCGTATATTTTTATTTTACTCTTACCAATTTCAAGTTAGTTTCCATTGATTACCTTATTTATTTTATTATTTTTGTATCATTTTAATTACATTTCTCATTTTTTCATTTTTATATCTATTATTTTTATTTTTAAAACTAAGACTAATCTTTAAAAAAGGAAAAAGAAATGATGATGGAGGTAGAAAGTAATTTTAAAAATTTAAATGAAAAATTTTAAAAAAATAAAAAAATGAAAATTCATCAAAAATAATCCCAACTTTCATTTTGTTGCCTAAAACGGGCATTTCCGTTAACCCTCTGTTAGAAACTAGGTGGGATTATTTTTGAAAGATTGGGTAAAGTTGAGATTATTTTTGGTAATTTTTCCTTTTTTTAAATAAGAAAGCTTCATGATGACCGACTGAGCTTTAGCTAAAAATGGAAG
Organism: Cuscuta australis; assembly: GCA_003260385.1. Taxonomy (NCBI): domain Eukaryota; kingdom Viridiplantae; phylum Streptophyta; class Magnoliopsida; order Solanales; family Convolvulaceae; genus Cuscuta; species Cuscuta australis. The sequence continues at coordinate 434,372 of NQVE01000129.1, read as the reverse complement.
TCATATTCTACAAGTCCCAAGGCATACACCGTTTTTTATTATTAAAAGCTACACCGTAAATGCATAAATTCGAAAAATAAAAAAGGACAAAAGTAATGTAGTAAACGGAATGAGTTTCACAATGAGATGACTTCTTCATCTCTTCAAATAGAGTTCAAACTCTTAATAAGGAACAATAAATAATGGATATTCCTCACTTCTCAAATCTAATTCATGCCAAAATAAAGAGGAAAAATGAATATATGATATCACTCTTTCCCAAATATATACTATATTTTATGAATCGAACCCGCCGACTCACGGAACGTATTTAGAATATACTATAAATACATATATGATGAAGATAGGAAATATACATTCTACACTTTGGATATATTTATTCGATCAAACAAGTTTACATGCCATTACTACATCTGGAAACGACAACCATACACGGGGCTTAATCACAAGCTAGAAACCGAAACGAGAAAGTGCCACGATGATCGGGCATCACACGGTAAAAAGTAAAACAAGATAAAACAGTTGAAAAAAACGCAGCCACGGTGGATGCTGTACAGAGAGACAGGTTTGTTAAAATTTTGGGACAGACTTGCGCAACCAAACCTGTCTTCCATTAATGGAGAATTTCGCTTTCTCGGTGCCATTGAGGATGAAGTCGATTATACCTGGAGTGGTGAAGACAATGAGGGCGTAGAGTGGCAGCTCACCAGGATTCACTTCCTGCATGGTGATGGAATCAATGCAGTCACCAAACATCCTGCTGAAGAACCGACGCATCTCCCCTTCATAAACTGGGAATCCCTTTGAGAAGGTAGCAAACATTGTCCTCCTTCCTTTTGGTGGTGCCTTGATGGTTGGCATTCGACGAGGCACCACCCCACCAGATTGAGACGACGACGAGCACTCACCAAGGAAGTAGTCAATCAGTGCCACTTCACTTTGAGCCAAGTGTTGCTGGGTGTTATTGCTGATGGCCATTGCCTTGAGATCGTTCAATGCCTTCAGACAAACTCCTGATACAATCTTTTTAATCCTATTAGATGCCGCGGCCTGGTTTTCATACAAGTACTTGAGACAAGAGTGCTGCCCCAAAAGATGTTGAGTGAGAAAAAAGTGACTTGGTGCATGAGGGAAATGATGCATGGTGTTAGCAATGCATCCAAGGCAGATCACAGCTTCCCCAAAGAGTCCATTGATCATTTCGAAGGACAGTGACAATATTTTTGTCACAGCATCCTTGAGAGTGATGTGTTCCAGCCAAATCCAAAAGGCAATTGTCAGCATGGATACCCTTGGATCGCACTGGAGATTGAAAACCAGGATTGAATAAAGTTGTCGGTCAATTGCATGGAAAAGTTTGGTCATCTCAATCGGAACTTCAGGATAGGAAGCTTCCATTTCCATGGCTAACATTGTTGTTGGAAAACAAAACCTGTTCACATGAATTGCACGCATGAGACTCCATGGTATCTCCTAAAAGGCAAAAGAGAAAAAACAGAAGGAAAAAAAGGTACTCTTCAAGGAGAAACTGAATAGTGTGAGATGAAAATCTACAAATCACGTGCTAGCTAAGAATCAAAACCAAGGGAACAAAATTTTTAAAAAAATGATAAAAGAATGTAACAAAAAAACCATCTTATGCCCTTAGGAGTACGTAACTTAGATGCCATAAAGAAATGAATGTTTTCAAATCCTCGATCACAAAGACACTCATGAAGTTGCTTTTCTGCACTGCTATTTAACTGTGGAGGAGAGTAAGGCCTTGTTTGGGAACAACATTTTTTATTAGCGTTAGCGTTTTGGATAAAATTTTAATGGTGTAGATTAATTACGAAAGGCTACTGTCGGATAGCTTTTTCAAAACGCTAACGCTATAATCTCTAACGCTGATGCCAAACGGGGCCTGAGAGATCATAATCATACAAAAGGAGAAATTTGAAGGAAAAGGAGAAACCTCTGGAGATGCTTTATGTACTGATCTGTGTATCTGCTTCACCTAGGTAGCTGAATATATAAGGAGCTGAGGACTGCCACGTAGCTCAAGACTTAAGGAAACCTACCTGGGTGCAAAAGATAAACTTAAGTAAGTTGAAGATTTATATGGAAGAAAAAAGAGCGAATGTGAAGGAAAAGGAGAAACCACTGCAGATGCTTTGTGTATTGACCTGTGTATTTGCTTCGCATCGCTAGCTGAATATATAGGGATCTAAAGACTGCCACGTAGCTCAAGATTTAAGGTTACCTGGGTGCAAAAGATAAACTTCAGTAAGTTGAAGATTTATCTAGAAGAAAAAAGAGAGAATGCAAAGGAAAAAGAAAAACCGACAAACCGTTACAGGCAGGAAGGCAGCTCAACACGGTCACGCAACTCTATGCAGTAGTCACCTCACTTTAACCCAGGTTATTAAAGTTTTAGAAACTAACAAACCCAGTTTAATAAAAAACACCATTGGGGTTAGGGTGTCAATATGCACACAATCTTACCCCTATAAAAACAATTGCTGCATTTTCTACACAATGTTTCATAGAAAATAGTAAGCGATTGGCAATGAAAGCATATAGTTTTGGAAATTTTGCATGCAAATGTTAATATTATTTGTAGAAAACTTTTCTAGAATACATTGGGGAACAATTTTTGTATTGGTGATAAATTTAAAATATGGACCTTAGAAAACCCTGGCTCTCCAAAGTAAGAAAATAAAATTCATTTATTTAAATAATTACAGAAAAATGTAAAATTAGAATGGAATTTCCCAAGGGTGTGTTTGGAAGGAGGGGAGGAGTGGGAAAACTTTTGTTCTTTCACCCAAATAATGTTTTGAACCAAATGAGGTGTGGAAATGATTTTCCCTCCATCACCCTGAACCAAATACACCCGAAAAGAGCAAAGAAGTTATCAAAGTGCTACTACAAAAAGTCAAACCTGTCTCCATTTTTACTAATATATTTTCAAAAATGGTGTATATACATGATACCAACAAGTTAAACTGCAACTCTAGTACATTCTACCTATCAGAAAAATACATAAACAAAATCAACAAGGTCAGTCCTATAAAAATCAAAGAGGGAAGTTTTGTTAGACTCTTGATGCATTTAAAAGCCAAAACTTCTCACGGGGTATGAAGAAAAGGAAGTTCAATGTATCATCTTGATTTAGCCCGCTATGTACCAAAAGCTAAGCCATTGTCAATAATGACTCTTTTAGAACCATTAGCAGTGGACGCAATATATGTAGGTCATAACTTTCATCTTGTGCCAATCATATCTTGAACTTAACAAGAGAAGAATTTTTCCTGCATTCATAAATCATATGCCATGTGAAGCATTCGAAACTGTTGTAATATACGCATATTCTAAAATTTACCAGCTAGTATAATTCAAAAATAATTTAAGCTTCAGATGCTTATCCATTTTTCTCTTCTTCTTTGATGACTAAAAAGACCAAGAAGTTCAGTAAGCGAGTCCTTCACAAATCTTTTTCTCTTAGATGACCAAAAAGTATAGTAATCAATGTATGCTTTTTCACACTTCGTTTAGAAAAATATTAAAGTAATTTAATGAAAATTTCTTTATATGTTTATAGCAACGATAAGTAAATGTTTTGGTGTTTGGATGCCAGTTGCTCATTTACAGATTCACAACTGCTGAAAACATCTAGTGTGCCACAAGGCATGAATTATGGCATTTAGTTAAACCTAGTGATGATTATGGAAGCTTAACATTAATTTTTTAAAAATGGCCTCGGCAATCTTAAATTAATTATTTAAATCCAAAACCAATGGGATGAGATCATCTTACACAAGTTAGCACATTTGGCCTAGTTTTTCATTTTGGTATGAAGTTTTTGGTATTTTTCATGCATTGGGCCACCCTGAGAGGCTGAGATATAGCATTCAAAATGAGCAAGAGGTTGGCAAAGGCGGTCACACATTGTAACCTTAGGAGTTGAGTTTAGGTTACGCGGTTGAAGAAATATGAAGATGTGGTAACTTGTGTCATTATTCCATAAGTAACAATACCATTCCATATTCTTTCACTAGCATAAATCAAAAATAGACAAAATATTGTAAGCAAACACACTCTCAGTCCCATAAAGAATTTCACAATTTGACTTCACAAAGTTAATAGTTAAAAAGTGATTGGTGAATTTGTTTTTTTTCAAAGGTCGGAATTTGGTTAGAAGAGCCACTAATTTTGTGAGCCACATATTCCTTTCCTTAAAAGAAAATGAAAGAAGTGTGAAGTTTCTTTGGGCATATAAACAAGGAAATTGTGAAGTTATTAATGGGATGGAGCCTAGTGGAAGTTTAGTTGTACAATATCTGTTTGTGTGTGCATGTGTATGTGCATATTCGTAAATGCATATACGTGTGTGTGCAGAAACAAAAATGAATAAAAGGTACACAGATCTGGGGATGAGAGGCATACCTGGGCAAGTCTTTTCTTGAGATCAAAAGGCATCAATGGCCTCATTTGGGTACAACCTACAACATTTTCAAATAGTGTTTTGAATTAAGACTGATGCTTTCATGGTCCCAAGGCCTACATTTAAAATGTGGACCTTCTCACATTTTTCATGGGCTTGCATGGGGATATTTTATATTTTGCAAAAGGCCCACTTCTTTTATGCTACAAATGTACTAAGGTCCATAAGATAAGCATGGACCTTAGGTCCACGGAAGAATTTGTCTTGAACTAATTTTTCAAAACATTTTCATATATGTGTGTGTGCAGAAACAAAAATGCTAAAGTTGAATGTTGCTGTTAGATAGCATTTTTAAAACGTTAAAGCTATACACTAAAAGCTGTTACCATACAGGCACAATGTCTCATGTCAAAAGACCAAATGCTCTAAATGTGTTACAATAAATAAGACATTATTTCTCTCTTTGCTAATATCAGATGTTAATTGGATGCAGTCATGCAGTAAAGAGATCACCACAAATAGCATTATTGAAATAATGAGATCAATCGCCTTTACATGCGACAATCGAACAAGTTCAGATATCCAATTTAGTGAATTTAAAATTTCAAAAGTAAAGAAATAAAAAGAGATAAGCATCCATTTTGGGAAGATAAACATAATTCTAAATTAGATAATAAAGTGTCCTTAATAAGCATAAAACAAAGCATTACTGATCTGGATATAAATTCATCATTCAAAGATTAACGAAATGAAAACATCATTTTCATTTTATGATGACAACATTAAAGTATTAAACATGAAAAATAAAACAAATTCAGAATAAAGAACATTTGAGAACAAAATTAGGAGCGGGGGGGATACAATAACTAATTGACAACTGTTAATGCAACAACAACAACAACCCAGTTGAATCCCACAAAAGTAGGGTCTGGGGAGGGTGTGTGTACGCAGACCTTGACCCTACCCGAAAGTAGAGAGGTTGTTTCCATGAGACCCCGGCTCAAGCTGCACATAAAAAGGAGCACAAGAGATACATAAAGCAAGGAAAGCACAAATGCAACGCAAACAAGCACCAAGCACACAGAGCTCATGTTCATGTTAATGAATGAGCCAATTTGTTTAAGATATAAAAAAATCATACACCCAAGTAACACAAGCATGGATGTAAATTTCATTAATGGAAAACCAATACAGCCGCTATCTTGATATCCTTAATATACACACAAGTGCCAAGCTTCAACGAATTACAATTATCGGCCAAGCTCAATTAATGAAGAGAAACAGAGAGTAAAAGTGGAAGCAGTTCCCCATGTGGATAGGAAGGAGATGGATGGGGAAGAGAATTGAATCAGTGCACCACTAATAGAGTAATGGAGGTGCACAACGATATTGACCATGGACTCTGCAGCCCAAATAGCAAAATGCTGGGCCTGATTATCAGTAATTCACATAAAAAACATCTTATGCTCTTAAGAGTATGTAACCTAGATGCCATAAGAAGAAATTAATGTTTTCAAATCCTCAATCACAAAGGCACTCATGAAGTCGCTTTTCAGCACTGCTTTTTAACTGTGGAGGAGACTCAAAGATCATGCTCATACAAAGAATGATATCATCTTTAAAAAGGAGAAATTTGAAGGAAAAGGGGAAACCTCTGGAGACTATTGTGTATTGATCTGTGTATCCGTTTCACCGCTAGCTAGCTGAATTTATAGGCAGCTAAAGACTGCCACATAGTTCAAGATATGGCGAAACCTGGGTGCAAAAGATAAACTTCAGTAAGTTGTGGATTTATTTAGAAGAAGAAAAAAGAGAAAATGTGAAGGAGGCATTTCATCTATGGATTGGTATACGTAAACCACTTTACTACTAGCTCAATTTATAGGCAGGAAGGCAGCTCAACACGGTCACTTAACTCATTAAAAAATAATTTTAATAATCAATATATGCATTTTCACACTTCATTTAAAATATATTGAAGTAGTTAAATGACAATTGCTTTATATACTTTTAGCATCGGCAAGCAAATGTATGTGTTAGAATGCTTTGGTTCAATACTGGGTGCTTTAAAGTTTACACAAATACGACAAAGTTCAATTTAAAAATGGAAAATCAAGTAGGGCAAACTTAATCACTCTTGCGCGGAGGCTCCTTTTGGATTTGCAAGTGCTGAAAACATGTAGTATGCCATAAAGCATGAATGTTTATACTGTATACATAATCTATATTTGGTATTTAGTTAAACCTAGCAATGATTACGGAAGCTTAACATTAATTGTTGAAATATGGCGTTGGTGATCTTGAACCATCTGAAATAAATCCAAAACCGAAATCAATGAGATGATATTATCTTACATGAATTAACACGTTTGCCCTAGTTTTTCTATGTTGGTATAAAGCTTGTTGTGTTTTCCATGGATTGGGTCGCGCTGAGATATACCTCGTAGTAGCATTCAAAACCAACAAGGACCAACAAGGGGTTGGCAGTGGTGGGCACACGCTGTAACCCTAAGAGCTTCAGTTATGTGGTTAAAGAAATATGACAACGCGGTAACTTGTGTAATTATTCCATGAGTAACAATACCATTTTATATTACGGAGTATTTGACAAGCATAAGTCAAGAATAGACACAAAACATTGTAAGAAAATACTCTCTCCGTCCCGTAAAGAACTTCACAAAGTTAATTGGTGAAAAGTGATAGGTTCAAAGGCATACTCATAAATACATAATTGTATTTACATCCAATATAGCAATTTTGAAATTGCAAAAAGTAAAAAAAAGATAAGGATGCAATTTGGGCAGATAAACAGACTCCTGAATTAGAGAACAAAGTGTCCTTAATAAGCCTAAAACAAAGATTGCTTATCTGGATGATATAAATTCATCATTAAAAGATTTCAAGTGGAATCAGTTCACCATGAGAATAAGATTTGAAACAGTGTAATGGCGGAGGGAATTGCAGCCCAATAGCAAATTGCTGAGCCTGATTATCAATAATTAACTGAGAATTGAGAAAGCCTCTGATTATCCTTAAAAAGGTACGGATTAGTATACAAATATGCTTAGAATTCTTACGAGAAATCATGAAAACTAGCTTCAGTCGCTTGAACGGCCATACCATCCCCACGGGGAACTGTTGGAGAAGAAGCAGATTTCGCTTCAATGGCTTCCATGCGGGCGGGCTGCAGTGGACGCCTGCAATTCAGAATTCACATTTGCCCTAAGAAAAATGATGGGTACACTTAACCCATTTGTCCCCCACCTCTCCTACCCAACAAAAAAACAAAAAATTTAAAAAAATTAAATAAATAAAAATAGATGGTGGAGAATGGGTGACGTACATTTGGAGTACATCAAAGATGTACCCCTAGCATTGCTCTTGCCTTAACCATTTTTTTGTGTGAAAATTAGCCAAAAAATGTTAGTGCAATTTGTACTAAAACATACGGAATATATCATTTTTAAATACAGTATTTACATTTTTTATTCCTAAATAGTACTTAGATAAAGATTCCCGGGGCCGCTCTGGTGCCCCATTCGTAAAATTGACGGTTCCTACCTCCTTAACTCTCCTGGTAAACCCCCACCCCTCCAATTGCACCCCACAAGTTGATTATTGTGGGGTGCAATTGGAGGGGTGAGGGGTGTGTTCGGGTCGGGGCGGGGTGGGGGGTTACTGAAGGTTAGTGGGGTTGGAACCGTCAATTTTACGAACGGGGCACTGGAGCGGCTCCGGGTCATCCCATGACATTGTCGGGCAATGTCATGGGAACCTTGGTGTAAAGATAATACTCCCTCCGTCCACAAATAAACTTTACATTGTGCGTTACGATGTTTGACTGAAGTTATTTTCAAATCATTTTATATAAAAAATGGTGTAGAATTGAAAAATAAAAATTACATATTAAAAAACTATATCAAAAGATCTACAAAACTAAAGGTGACATGACTATATTATTTTATCAAATGGGTGACGAAAATAGGCCAACACAGTAAATAAAGTTTGACCAAGTGAATAGTGAACGTAAAATTTATTTGTGGACGGAGGGAGTATCTAGTAGCGAGAATAATGTTCAGTGATGGTAGATATTTAGTTTTACAATGTTAAGTCCCATGAGAGGCAAAGAAAGCAAGAACTAAGAAGCATGTTTAAAGAAAGACTTAAATATTGAAAATATACCAAAATAGAACTTTTATATTTTTATTTCCGAAATAAGACTTAAAATGCATTTACATTACCAAACACGGTCATGTACATTACCAAAAAGTATAATAATGTGCACATGTACAGTACCATATTACAACCACATCACCACAGTGTGAAGTTCTATTTCGAGAAAAAAATATGAAAGTTCTATTTTGATACTTTTCTCTATGTTTTAATCCTATTTAGGGTGATATCTATTAAAGAAACGTGTTGCACCAAAAAATGGTGTTGCATCGCAAGTCGCAACAACCTCCCGTCGACGCCCCACTACCATGTCCTTACCGCTCTCACTTAAATCTATGTCAACACAGTGCCCTACTCTGCCCACCACGCTCCTGCATGGCTGCTGGTGTTGCCTCGGGTCCATTCGTCCATACAGTAACAAACATGACCACATTTAACGCCAAAAATCTTAATTAAATATGCGAGATTTGAATCAATACTTTATAAGCATGTGTCAAAATTCTTAATCAATTATTCTATTTTTACAATTTTCAAGAAATACATAGTTTTTTGAAAGAAAAAGCGTATATCGTGAAAGCATAAAGTTTGAAAAATAAGAATAAAAGACAGTAATAGTTGGCATAAGGGTAAAATAATAAAATTCTCACACAACTAATTTCATTCAATACTACCGTAAAAAAAGTAAGTCAATACTCAATAAGATATGGATTTCTACAAGATCACATCTATTCGAAGATAGTTCAAAGTTCAAACACAAGAAAATAATAAATGATGGGTTGGGAAAACACTTATATATTTATCTTCAAAATAGTACAAAAAAATCATTTTATTTATAAAAAATTAGTGTTGCCCATTATTGAATTTAGCTAAGAATTGGAGGATTCTATAGCAATTATTCTATTTCTACAAGTTCCAAGGAATATATGGGTTTTTAGAAAAAAACGTACATCATAAACGTATAAAGTTTGAAAAATAAGAAAAAAGACAAAGTAATAGTGGGCATAAGGGTAAAATAGAGAAATTCTCACACAACTTTTTTATTCAATACTAGCGTAAAAAAGTAAGTCAATACTGAATAAGACAAATATTTCAACAAGAAGACAAATAGAGTTCAAACTCAAGAAAACAATAAATGATGGATTGGGAAAAAACTTATATATTTATCCTCAAAATACGACAAAAAATTCATTTGATTCATACAAAAAATGGTGTTGCCCATTATTCATTTTAGCTTAAAATTGGAGGGTCCTATAACAATTATTTTTTTCTACAAGTTCCAAGGAATACATAGTTTTTTGAAAGAAAAAAACGTACATCGTAAATGCATAAAGTTTGAAAAATAAGAAAAAAGACAGAGTAATAGTTTACCTAAGGGTAAAATAGTGAAATTCTCACACATCTATTTTCATTCAATACAAGGGTAAAAAATAAGTGAGTCAATACTCAATAAGATAAGTATTACTCAAATACTCAATAGTCAATAAGATAAGTATTTCAAGAAGATGGCATATTCTCTTCAAATAGAGTTGAAACTCCAAAAAAACAATATATGATGGGTTGGAGAAAACATAATATATTTTCCTCAAAATAGGACCAAAATTCATTTTATTCATAAAAAAATTAGTGCTACCCATTATTGAGTTTAGCTAAAAACTGGAGGGTCTTATAGCAATTATATTATTTCTACAAGTTCCAAGAAATATATAATTTTTTGAAAGAAAATAACATACATCGTAAATGTATAAAGTCTGAAAAATAGGAGAAAAAGACAAAGTAATAGTTGCCTTACGAGTAAAATAGTGAAATTCTCACACAACTATTTTCATTTAATACTAGCATAAAAAATAAGTAAGTCAATATTCAATAAGTTAAGTATTTCAACGAGATGGCATCATCTCTTCAAATAGATTAGAGTTCAAACTCAAAATAACAACAAATGAAGGACATGAATTTTTTTTTTAATTTCATCAAAATAAGACCAAAAATTTGTTTTATTAAAAAAATAGTGTTGCCCATTATTGTGTTCAACTAAAAATTGGAGGGTCTTATATCAATTATTCTACTTCTACAAGTTCCAAGGAATACATAGTTTTTTAAGAAAAAACATACCTCGTTAATGCATAAAGTTTGCAAAATAAGAGAAAAAGATAAAGTAATAGTTGGCCTAAGGGTAAAATAGTGAAATTCCCACACAACTAATCTCATTAAATATTAGCGTAAAAAAAGTCATTCAATACTCAATAGAAAAAGTATTTCAACGAGATAATATTTGTTGGACAATGTGCTATCATGAATATGTATTTTTGCAATGTCCTTTGCCCATTGTCTTTTAGGTTTTTGATAATGACAAAAGGGTGACAAAACATCATCATCATTTTGTGCATCAAGGCTAAGAATCAAAGTTACAACAAGTTCATATCCGTCCGTGAAGAAGGGACTTGAGCATCGGTGGAAGGAACGAGACCGAAGAGGTTATTTCCTTAGTTGGGTAGTGTTTTAGGTCTTAGATTATGTGTTAAAGAGTATGGCATCTCTAAGGTTCATTCCCTTATCATTCTACCTTTAAAACATATTTTATATCAGCTTTTGTGTGGGGAAGTTGTCTTTCTATTCGAATAATCTCTAGTTTATTCGAATAAGTCGTGATCTTTCCTGTGACTGAAATTAACCTGTTTTATTCGAATAAATCACCATTTATTCGAATAAGTCCTGGTTTTTCAACCTGATTTATTCGAATAAATCACCATTTATTCGAATAGGAACTGGTTTTTCAAGCCACGTGATTGATCCAAACTATTCGAATAGTTCTTGAATTATTCGAATAAGGCGACAGTTTCAACTACCAAACAGCTAGTTTTTTGAATCCTTTTCATCCCTATCCACTCCCCAACTTCTATAAACTATCTACTTTCGAGATTATCTTTAGTAGAACACTAAGAACACTTTGAAGAACATATCCTTTAAATATCCAAAGAGATTCTACTCAATCCCCTCCTTATATCCAAGCAAGGCAATTGTTTTGATTGCTAAATCATTTCTTGCTTGAGTTTTTTCCTCATTGCTTGAGTCTTTGAGAGATATTGCCATATTCTAAAGGACTTCATTGTATTTGCAACAATCTACTCCGTGTTGGGAGAATTACTCGGTTGCGGTTTGTTTTTTTACTTTATTGTAAGGGATTTGTAATCTTGGTGTTGGGATTACACCAAGTGGTAGAAATCCTAACGGTTTGTGAAATCAAACGTTAGGTGGAAGAAATCCTAAGTTTTGTGAAATCAAAACTTCGGTGGTAAGATAAGAGGCTTGTGAAATCAAGTTCTCGAGTTGTATTCGGATTGTCAAACTCCGTTAAGTTTGACGGGTTAGTGAAGGCCTGGGCATGATTGCTTCGGGGACTGGATGTAGGCATTTAGGCCGAACCAGTATATATCGTGTGTGCATTGCTCTTATCCTTCACTTTATTTTGTTTGTGGTGCATTGATTTTATTGAATATTCGTGAAGAACGTTTCCGCGCAAAAAAACTAATCTTTTGGGCAACACCTTTATTCACCCCCCTTTAGAGGTGTGCGAGGTTTCTAACAATATTATATCTTCAAATAGAGTTCGAACTCAAGAAGAACAATAAATAATGGATTAGGAAAATACTTATGGATGTTTGGTGAGCCAAACCGCTATGGCTTTGGATATCCCCTATATAAAGTTTCTAAAATAAATGTTTGGCGAGTAAAAAAATCAAATTTTAAATCTGGGGATATGAAAATTATCCCTCTATCAAAATCGAAATCTGCTTCTTCTATTGCAAGTCTTCTCCTGGCGATGCCGGCCCTATCTCCGGTAGCAGTGGAGGAGCTTCGTCGGCCATGTCCCTAGTGGCACAGAGAGATCTGTCTTCCGCGATTATAACCTTTAGAGTTCGTAGTTGTTTTCTATTTTTCCCAAACAATTTTGGTTCAAATTTTAAATCTCATATCATTTCTTCGAGATTATAAAACTTCTATCTTATCATATCTCCAAAACTCGCCAAATGGGCCCTTATATATTTATCCTCACAGTAGGATAAAAAATTGATTTTATTCCTACAAAATAATGTTGCCCATTATTGAGTTTAGCTAAAAATCGGAGGGTCCTAAAGCAATTATTTCATTTCTACAAGTTTCAAGGAATACATAGTTTTTTGAAAGAAAAAACATACAAAGAACATCGTAAATGGTTAATGTTTGAAAAATAAGAAAAAAAAGACAGTAGAATTTGGCTAAAGGGTAAAATAGTGAAATTCTCACACCTATTTTCATTCAATACTAGCCTAAAAAATAAGTATTTCAATGAGATGACATCATCTCTTCAAATAGAGTTCCAACTAAAAAACACAAGAAATTATGGATTGGGAAAAAACTTATATATTTTTTATTTTCCCCAAAATAGGACCAAAAAACAAATTCTATTCATAAAAAAATTAGTGTTGCCCATTATTGAGTTTAGCTTAAAATTAGAGGACCCTATAGCAATTATTCTATTTCTACAAGTTCCAAGGAATACATATTTTTTGGGAAAAAATGCACATCGTAAATGCATAACGTTTGAAAAATAAGATAAAAGGACAAAGTAATAGTTGCCTTACGAGTAAATAGTGAAATTCTCACACAACTATTTTCATTCAATACTAGCATAAAAAATAAGTAAGTCAATACTTAATAAGTTAAGTACTTGAACGAGATGGCATCATCTCTTCAAATAGAGTTCCAACTCAAGTTAGCTAAAAACTGGAGGGTCCTATAGCCATTATTTTATTTCTACAAGTACCAAGGAACACATAGTTTTTTGAAAGAAAAAACGTACATCGTAAATGCATAAAGTTTGAAAAATAAGAAAAAACAAAGTATTAGTTGGCCTAAGGGTAAACTAAGAAAAAACAAAGTAATATTTTCATTCAATTCTAGCGTAAGAAAAAGGTAAGTCAATTCTCAATAAGTTAAGTATTTTAACGTGATGACATCATCTCTTCAAATAGAGTTCAAGCTCAGAAAAACAATAAATGATGGATTGGGAAAAAACTTATATATTTTTCCTCAAAATAGGACCAAAAATATATTTTATTCACAAACACATTAGTGTGGCCCATTATTGAGTTTAGCTGAAAACTGGGGTCCTATAGCAATTAATCTATTTCTACAACTTCCAAGGAATTCATAGTTTTTTTTTGGAAAAAAACGTACATCGTAAATGCATAAAATTTGAAATAAGATAAAAGGATAAAGTAATAGTTGGCCTAAGGGTAAAATAGTGAAATTCCACACAACTAATATCATTCAATACTTGCGTATAACAAAGTCAGTCAATACTCGATAGGAAAAGTTTTTAAACGAGATCATATCATCTCTTCAAATAGTGTTCAAACTCAAGAAGAACAATAAATAATGAATTTGGAAAAAACTTATATATTTACCCGCAAAATAGAACAAAAAATTCATTATATTTTGGGTCTGTTTGGGAATAGCGTTAGAGATTAGCTTTAGCGTTTTGGATAAAATTTTAACGGTGCAGATTATTTTGAAAACGCTGCCCGTAGATAGTCTTTTCAAAACGCTAACGGTAATCGCTAACGTTATTCCCAAACAGGCCCTTTATAAATAAAAAATTAGTGTTGGCTATTATTGAGTTTTGCTAAAAATGGGAGGCTCCTATAACAATTATTCTATTTCTCCAAGTTCCAAGAAATTCATAGTTTTTTGAAAGAAAAAGCGCATAAATCGTGAATGCATAAAATTTGAAAACTAAAAGAGACAGTAATATTTGGCCTAAGGGTAAATAGTGATATTCTCACACAACTAATTTAATTCAATAATAACGTAAATGAAAAGTATGTCAATACTCAATAAGCTAAGTATTTCAATGAGATCACATCTCTTCAAATAGAGTTCAAACACAATAAAACAATAAATGATGAATTGGGAAAACACTTATACATTCAATACTAGCGTAAAAAAAGTCATTCAATACTCAATAGCAAAAGTAATTCAATGAGATGATATTATCTCTTCAAATAGAGTTCAAACTCAAGAAGAATAATAAATAATGGATTGGGAAAAACACTTAAATATTTATCCTCAAAATTGAAAAAAGATCAATTTATTAATAAAAAAATTGTGTTGGCCATTATTGAGTTTAGCTAAAAATGGGAGGGTCCTATAACAATTATTCTATTTCTCCAAATTCCAAGAAATACATAGTTTTTTTGAAAGAAAAATGTACATCGTGAATGCATAAAGCTTGAAAATTAAGAAAAAAAGACAGTAATATTTGACCTAAGGATAAAGCAGTGAAATTTTTACACAACTAATTCAATTCAATACCAACATAAAAAAGTAAGTCAATACTCAATAAGATTAGTTATTCAACGAGATCACATCTCTTCAAATAGAGTTCAAACACAATAAAACAATAAATGATGAATTGGAAAAACACTTATAAATTTATCCCCAAAATAGTACAAAAAAATCATTTTATTTATAAATAATTTAGTGTTGAAATAGTACCAAATAATCAATTTATTCATAAAAGATTTAGTATTGCCCATAATTGAGTTTTTTTAAAGAAAAAGTGTACATCGCGAATGCATAAAGTTTGAAAAATAAGAAAAAAAAGACAATAACAGTTGGCCTCAGGTAAAATAGTGAAATTCTCACACAACTAATTTCATTCAATACTAGCATAAAAAAACTAAGTCAGTACTCAATAAGATAAGTATTTCAACGAGATCACATCTCTTCAAATAGAGTTCAAACACAAGAAAACAATAAATGATGGACTAGGACAACACTTATATAGTTACCCTCAAAATAGTACAAAATATTCATTTTATTTATAAATAATTTAGTGTTGCCCATTATTGAGTTTAGCTAAAAATTGGAGGGTTCTATAGCAATATTTCTATTTCTACAAGTTCCAAAAAACCTACATCGTAAATGCATGCATACGTTTGAAAAATAAGAAAAAAGGACAAAGTTATTGTTGGCATAAGGGTAAAATAGTGAAATTCTCACACAACTAATGTCATTCAATACTAGCATAAATAAAAAAAGCAGTCAATACTCAATAGGAAAAGTATTTCAAGGAGAGGATATAATCTCTCCAAATAGAGTTCAAACTGAAGAATAATAAATAATGGATTGAGAAAACAATTACTCATTTATCATCAAAATAAAACAAAAAATACACTTTATTAATAAAAAAAGTGTTGTCCATTATTGTGTTTAGCTAAAAATGGGAGAGTCCTATAACAACCATTTTATTTCTTCAAATTAGAAAAATTAAAATACATAGTTTTTTGAAAGAAAAAACGAACATTGTGAATGCATAAAGTTTGAAAATTAAGAAAAAAGGACAATAATAGATAGTTGGCCTAAGGGCAAAATTGTGAAATTCTCACACAAGTATTTTCATTCAATACTAATGTAAAAGAAGTAAGTCAATACTCAATGAGATAAGTATTTCAACGAGATCACATCTCTTCAAATAGGGTTCAAACACAATAAAATAATAAATGATGGTTTGGGAAAACACTTACGGAGTATATATTTATCCTCAAATGAGTGTTGCCCATTATTGAGTTTAGCTAAAAATTGGAGGGTTCTATAGCAATTATTCTATGTTTACAAGTTCCAAGGAATCAAGTTCTTTGAAGAAAAAACGTACATCGTAAATGCATAAAGTTTGAAAAATAAGAGAAAAAAATAATTGCTGGCCTACGGGTAAAATAGTAAAATTCTCACACAACTAATCTCATTTAATACTAGCGTAAAAAAATTATTCAATCAATACTCAATAGAAAAAGTATTTCAACGAGATGACATTATCTCTTCAAATAGAGTTCAAACTCAAGAAGAACAATACATAATGGATTGGGGAAACACTTATATATTTATCCTCAAAATTGGACAAAAAATTCATTTTATTCATTAAAAAGTTAGTGTTTTCCATTATTGAGTTTAGCTAAAAATTGGAGGGTCCTATAGCAATTATTCTATTTCTACAAGTTCCAAGGAATACATGGTTTTTTGGGGAAAAAAACTTACATTGTAAACACATAAAGATTTAAAAATGAGAAAAAAGGACAAAGTAATAGTGAGCCTAAGGGTAAAATAGTGAAATTCTCACACAACTAATTTCATTCAATTCTAGCGTAAAACAAGTGTCAATACTCAATAAGATAAATATTTTAACGAGATGACATCATCTCTTCAAATATAGTTCAAACTCAAGAAGAACAATAAATGATGGATTGGGGTACTTATATTTTTATCTTCAAAATAGGAAAAAAATTCATTTTATTACAATCTCTAATACATTTAATTTTTTTATGTCTTAAAATCCATATGATGAGTATGAATCTTTATTTTTTTAAAAAAATTAAGTACTTATAAATCTTAAATTTAAAAAACTATTTATAAATTAAAGTATTTATAAATATTTAAATATTTGTAAACTGGAAATATGTATGACAATTTTAAACATTTCAATTGAAATGTTAAAAAATATGTATAGCAAATTTCAAAATTAAAATGAATTCATGTTTTGAAATAAAATATGTAGCTTGCCCAATAATGTAATTTAATACTCCAATTTTATAAAGTAAATGTATTAAAATTTTATAAATACTTAAGTTATTTAAAAATATAAAGTTTAAATGATACTCAATCCGTCCTAAATTAAGTATATTGTTTACTATTCACAAGATGAAATTTCATTTAATTTCTTTTCATATTTCTATTACTCTTTGATAAAATAGTATAGTCTTGTCACCTCATATTCCATAGAACTTTTGATGTATTATGAAGTTTTTTAAACTATAATTTATATTTTTAAATTTTTTTCCAATTCTCAAATAAATTATGTTGAAAATAATTTTAGTCAAATATTATAAACTGAAACTGAAAAAACAAACTACAAGACGGAGGGAGTATTTTTTGTGTGATGAAAACATGACTAAGGTTTTTAATACTCTTTAACTAAGATAATACTTATTTAACTTAGAGAATGAAAACTTTTATTAAAATATATTAAAAATAATAATTATTCAAAGTAAAATCTTAATATAGGAGACTTAAGTACTTAACAAAAAATGTGAAATGCCCAAGAGTAATTTTTTGATGTTTGATTGGTCAACATAACAGAACTTTCAATTTTAACGGGCAAATAGACAGAATGTACCGTCAAAATAATTGCCATGAATTTTAAAAACTCATAAAGTATATTTCAGGTAATGTGAGATCTGCAAGTTCTTAGCTTAAAATGTTAGATGCCCCGCATCAATTTTTTTTGCACCGATTTAGAGAATGTAATTAGAATATAATATATACTATAAATACATATACGATGAAAATAGCAAATACACATTCTGGACTTTGGATATATAATATATTTATTCGATCAAACAAGGTTACATAATGTTACTAAATCTGGAAACGACAACCATACACGGGGCTTAATTGCAAGCTAGAAACCGAAACGAGAAAGTGCCACAATGATCGGGCTTCGCACAGTAAAAAGTAAAACACGACAAAAGGGTAAAAACGAAACGCCCTCACGGTAAATGGTTGAGGACATGAGAGAGATAGGGCTTATGATTTTGGGAGAAATTTGCGCATCCAAACCTGTTTTCCATTAATGGAGAATTTTGCTTTTGCAGTGCCATTGAGGATGAAGTCGATTATTCCTGGAGTGGTGAAGACAACAAGGGCGAAGAGTGGCTGCTCGTTGGGCTTGACTACCTGCATGGAGATGGAATCGATGCAGTCTCCAAACATCTCGTCGAAGAACAGACGGATCTCCCCTTCGCAAACTGGGACTCCCTTGGAGAAGGTAGCAAACATTGTCCTCTTTCCTTTTGGTGCCTTGATGGTTGGCATTCGTCGAGGCACCCCACCAGATTGAGATGACAAATCACCAAGGAAGCAGTTGATATGTGCCATTTCACTTTGAACAAAGTGTTGTTGGGTGTTAATGTGGATGGCCATTTCCATGAGATCCTTTAATGCATTGAGACAAACTCTTGATACAACGTTTTTGATCCCATCAGAAGCCACGACCCGGTTTTCATATAAGTACTTGAGGGACAAGTGCTGTCCCAAAAGATGTTGAGTGAGTGAAAGCTCACTTGATGTATGAGAGAAATAACACATGGTGTTTGCAATGCATCCAAGGCAGACCACAGCTTCATTGAAGAGTCCATTGATCATTTCCAAGGACGACAACGACAATATTTTGGTCACAACATTCTCTAAAGTGATGTGTTCCAGCCAAATCCAGAAGGCAATTGCAAGCATAGATGCCCTTGGGTTGCACTGGAGATTGAAAACCAGGGCTGAATAAAGTTCACGGTCAATTCGATGGAAAAGCTTGGTCATCTCAATTGGAACTTCAGGATAGTCACCTTCCATGGCTAAAATTGTGGTTGGAAAACAAAACCTGTTCACATGAAATGCACACATGACATGACTCCCAAGTACCACCTAAATGACAAAAGAGAAAAAAGCCAAGAAAAAGAAAGGTGCTCTACAAGGAGATACTGAGTACAGTGAGGTGAAGGTTGAGAATCATAACCATGGGCACAAAATATGAAAAATGATAAAAGAATGTAACATAGAAAACCATCTTATACTCTTAGGAGTATGTAACATAGATACCACATGAAGAAATGAATGTTTTCAAATCCTCAATCACAAAGGCACTTATGAAGTTGCTTTTCTGCACTGCTATTTAACTGTGGAGACTCTGAGACCATAATCATACAAAGAAAGAAATCACCTTACAAAAGGAGAAATTTAAAGGAAAAGGAGAAACCTCTGGAGATGCTTTGTGTATTGATCTGTGTATCTGCTTCACGTCCTAGCCAGCTGAATAATAGGGCACAAGATTTAAAAAAACATGAGTGAAAAGCATAAACTTCAGCAAGTTGAAGATTTATTTAGAAGAAAAAAGAGAGAATGTGAAGGAAAAGGAGAAACCGTTGAAGAAGAAGAGCACCTGATTTATGAATGGATATCTGTAGATCACCCACTAGTAGCTTAATTTATAGGCAGGAAGGAAGGTCAACATGGTCACGCAAATCTATGCGGTAGTCACCTCATTTTAACCCAGTGATATGCAGAAAAATGTACGCATGTTATTATAGTTTTGAAACTAACAAACCCAGTTTAATCCCAACGCCATTGGGGTTAGGGTGTCAATATGAACACAACCTTACCCCTGTAAAAAGAGAGAGGGGTTAGGGTCTCAATATACACCTTTGATACATAGGTGCATTTACTACCCAAAGTTTCATAGAAAATAAGAAGCAAAGTTTGATGTGTCATTTTGGTTAAAAATATAAAATATGGGTCTTGGAAAACCCGGGTTCTCCAAAGTAAGAAAATAAAATTAACTTTATTAAATAATTACAAAAAATAGTAGAATCAGAATGTTAGAGTTCCCCAACGCCCAAGGGTGTGTTTGGGAGGAGAGGAGTGAAAAAATTTTGGTTCTCCCACCCAAAAAATGTTTTGAACCAAATGAGGTGTGGAAATAATTTTCCTTCCTCCACCACCCCCAGGCCCCACCCCAAATACACCCCAAAAGAACATAAAAGCTATCGAAGGGCTACTACAAAAAGCCAAACATGCCTACCCTTTTTACTAGTATATTTTCAAAAAAATGGTGTGTATACATAATACCTACAAGTTAAATTGTAACTCTAGGACATTCTACCCACCAGAAAAATACAAAACCAAAATCAACAACAGTGTCAATCCTGTAAAAAACAGAGGGTAATTTTGTTAGACTCTTGATTCATTTAAAACCCACAACATCTCACGGGGTATATAAAGCAAAGGAAGGTCAATATTTCATTTTGATTTAGCCGATTATGTACCAAAAGCTAAACCACTGTCAATAATGACTCTTTTAGCACCATCAGCACTGGACACACTATATGTAGGTCATAACTTACATCTTGTGCCCATCATATCTTGGACTTAACAAGAGAAGCATTTGAAACTGTTGTATACTTGTATAATACACATATTCTTAAATTTACTATACTACAATTATAGAAAAATTTCCATTCCCCTGTGAAGCCAAAGATTCACTATTTGCTTTGGGGTATGATGGAATAAAGCAAATTGGCTCTCTAAACTGTCTGCGCTTCTTGTAATTGTGAAGTAGTAATTCGTCAATGCAACTTTTGATGTTCATCATTGGTCATCTGGAAATAGCCGCTCTATGTTTTAAACACAGGGGTTAGACTGCATACATCCGACCCCCCTTACCCCGCAATGGGCGGGAGCCGTTGAGGCACTGGGGTAATGTTGTTTTTTTGTGTTGTACTACAATTATAGCAAAAGGCCACGTTACCTTCTGGATCATTTATAGCAGAAGGCCACGTTACCACCTTTAATTAAATTACTTTTTAGTGTTTAATACTTTAATGTAGTTTGTTGCGGTTTTAATTTAAATCGCTAGTTAAATAAAAGGACTCTCAGCATGTTAGGAGTCCTGAAGCCCTAGGTAGCCTAGATTGTTATTTGACCTTATCAGTTGGTTACAGAGTTATGAATATCCCAGCTTCTCTATTGCTGAGATACGCAAAAAATTAATCACCGTTCGGTAACCCTGCAATTCTCTTGGCTTCTATTCCTTTCCATCGGTGAGATTCTTACAGAGAAAAAGGGAGGAGAGTTCTGTTCGGTTTTATTTAAGATCCTATATTAAGTCTAACAAGTTTTTGTCATTTCGTATCAGAGGTCAGAATTCATAAATCCAAATCTGTGCTCAGGGCTTCTAGTTTAGCAATCAAGTTTGAGAAACGGGATACACCACTAGACCTGGCAAAACTGACCCGGACCCGATGTCCCGAACCAAATAACCCAGAACCGAACCCGATTTGACCCGAAAATTGAAGACCCGAAATAGAACCGAACACCCAAAATGACCCGAACCGAACCGAAACCGAACCGAATGTATTCAGACCTGATTCAGATCCGAATCCGATTAAACCAGAACCGATTAAACCCGAACCGATAAAACCCGAACCCGGTTAAACCCGGAACCGATTAGACCCGAAATTGATCAAATTCATTAATATTTCATTTATCAAATTGTCAGAATATAAATAACTGTTCCTGGGCTACAACCACAAGCTTGAGCTTTTGGTTGACTTGGTTCCTTGACATGGTATCAGAGCCTTGATGACCCAAGAGGTCACGAGTTCGAAACTCACCGCCACCCAGTTTAAAAAAATTAAGGTTTCACGTGCAAGGTTCAAAGAGGTCACGCCTGCACGTGAGGGGGCATGTTAGAGTATATAAGAATCATTCCTGGGCACAACCATAAGCTTGAGCTTTTGGTTGAGTTGGTTCATTGACATGGTATCGGAGCCTCGTTGACTAAGAGGTCACGAATTCAAAACTCACTGCCACCTAGTTTAAAAAAATTAAGGTTTCACGTGCAAGGCTCGAAAAAGACTACGCCTGCACGTGAGGGGGCGGGTTAGAATATAAATAACTGTTCCTGGGCCACAACCACAAGCTTAAGCTTTTGGTTGAGTTGGTTCCGTGACAGAGACAAATCAAATGGTCTCGGGCCGGTTTGCCGCTTCAGGTTCTCTCACTTATCTAAACCGAGAGGTAAAAAACTCGACTCAATCTCATTCGCCCCGGCCACTCACATTCTCAAGCTCTTCAGGCCAATGTTGAGATTTAGCAGAGACAATTCAATGAAGCAGCAACACAGGGATAAGGGACTTTGCTACCAGTGTGGCACTGTGGCGATCCCTTTAGGATGGGACATCGCCGTTCGACCTCATCAACTTCTCTTTGATGGAAGTCGATGACGATGGCAATTTGATAAACACCGAGCAGGTACCCGTTGATGAGGAAGTGTCCATTAATGCAACTCTAAGAAGGCCAATTTCCGCAACAATGAAACTACGTGGAAAATTACATAGGCGTGAAGTTTTTCTGTTTATTGATAGCAGTTCAACGCACAACTTCATTCCAGACAAACTTGGGCAGCAACTTAAGTTTCATGTTTCATTAGTTCAGACATTTGGGGTACAGATAGGAGACGACTTTATCATCCGATGTAATCAAATTTGCAAGTCCATTGACTCTTACACAAGATTTTTACACATTTTCACTAGTTTGATCTAATATGGTTCTTGGAATCAAATGGTTAGCCTCCTTGAATACCTTTCAAGCAAGTTGGAATGAAATGTTTCTAATTTTTTGGGCTGATGGGAAGCAATATAAATTGCAAGGGATCCCGAAAATTGATCAAAGCATTAGTTTAATGTCGATGGTAACTCTTAATTTGAGATGGGGATAGAGGAAGAATTTCCATAGAATCTGAATGAGTTGCTTAATGAATACACTACTTGATGAACCTAGACACGTTCCACCAACACGCCCCCACAATCAGGACATTCATATTATGCCTAACAACCCGCCACCCAACATTCGCCCATACCGTTGCCATTTTCCCAAAAGAATTAAATTGAGTGGCAGGTGAGCAAGAAGGATGGGTCGTGGCACATGTGCGTAGATTATCGCACCCTTAACCAGATTACCATTACGAACAAATACCCAATACCCAATATTGATGAGTTGCTGGATGAGCTACACGGAGTAATCTACCTCTCAAAAATAGACCTTTTGTATGAGAGTGTGACATTCCAAAAATAGCTTTTTGTACTCACAACGGACATTATGTATTCACGGTAATGCCTTTAGGATCGACTACTGCTCCTGCTACTTTTCAGTGTGCTATGAATGATATTTTCAGGGTTTATTTAAGAACATTTGTACTAGTGTTCTTTGACGATATCCTAGATTACAGCAACAGCTCCCAGTAGCATCTTGTCCACCTCTGCCAGGTACTTCAGGTATTACAGCGACATGAATACTTTGCCAAATGTCAACCATAAAAATGTGATTGTAGGTGTTCACGTGTGGCATATCTCGGCCATCAAATTTCAATTCGGGGGATAGAAACTGAATCTGAGAAAGATTAGAGCAGTGGAGAAATGGCCTACTCTCAAGGATGTCACATCGCTGTGTGGCTTCTTGGGACTTAGAGGCTACTACTACAGGAGGTTTGTACAGAATTATGGAATCATTGCCAAGCCAAAAACTGAGTTGACTAAAGAAGAAATACATTTAAATGGAATTGTAGGAGTCAGCACAAAGCAGGACCCAGTTACAAAGTTTTGGATGAGTTTAGATCCTACTGCTATTCCTGTGTATATTAAGGTAAATGGCAAGTTGTTTTTTCTAGGGTGTTCCTCCGGCTCTCGCCAAATTGATCGAAGAGGCTCACCTCATGCCATCAGGGGGCCATGGAGGGTTCCTCAAGACATTGAAACGGCTTACTGGTAGTTTCTATTGGCCCAACACGAAGCAGATGTTAAGACTTAAGACATTCGTCCAACAGTGCCACAGTTGCCAACAAACGGCTCTATTTCCTGCAGGGCTATTACAAGTTTACAACAGCTACCAGCATCTAGTAAGTACTGCCATTTTATCCCTTTGAGTGACTCGTACACTGCCAAAACAGTTGCAGCTCGTTTTTGTGAAGAGGTGGTCCCACTACATGAAATGCCCTGATCCATCCTTGCAGATAGGGACCCTCTTTTCCTCAGCATGTTTTGGCAGGAATTGTTCCGGTTGAGTCAAACTCGTTTGAGGATGAGCACCTCCTATTATCCCCAAATGGACAGTCAAACTGAGGTTGTCAGTCTCTATTTGGAAGCATACTTGAGGTTCTTCACCCATGAACAGCAACGCCAATGGAGCAAGTTCCTGTGTTGGGCGGAGTACTCGCTCAATACGTGATTTCAAACTTTGTCTCAATTGACTCCTTTCAAGGTAGTTTACGGAAGGGACCCACCGGTAATTCATCCTTTTGTTCGAGGTAAAACTCTGATTGCAGAACTGGCAGAACAACTAGAGGCCAGGGACAATGTTTTGAGACTCTTACAGGATAATCTTAAAATAGCCCAAGACCGAATGAAGAGCTATGCGAACCAGCACAACAGTGACATAAATTTCAAAGTTGCTGAAGCTGTTTTCCTTTGCAACCAACCTTTCCGGCCGAATTTGTTTTTTTAAGCTTGGAATTTGGTTAGAAGAGCCACAAATGTTGTGAACCACATATTCCTTTCCTTAAGAGAAGTATGAAGTTTACTTTGGGATATATATAAATAAGGAAAGTATAAAGTTAATTATGGGATGGAGCCTAGTGGAACTTTAGTTGTATAATATCTCTGTAGTGTGTGTGTGTGTGCGTGTGTGCATGTATGTGTGTGTGTGTGTGTGCATATTCGTAAATGCATATATGTGCGTGAAGAAACAAAAAGAATAAAAAGTACACAAATCTCGGGAATGAGAGGCATACCTGGGCAAGTCTCCTGTTGAGATTAAAAGGCATCAAGACTATCAAAATGACATTGGCATTATTTGGGAACAACTTTTTCAATTAGTGTTTTGAATTATTTTTTATGGAAAATATTATCTTTGAAAACAATGAAGTTGAACACTGCTCGTAGATAGCATTTTCAAAATGACAAAGCAATACACTAACACTATGTTTGGTTCACGGAATTTGAAAGAAAAAAGAAAAGAAAATGAGTTCAAAACTCACCGCCACCCTTTTTTTTTAAAAAAAATTAAGGTTTCACGTGCAAGGCTCAAAGAAGTTACGCCTCCACGTGAGGGGGCGTGTTAAAGTATATAAAATCTTTCCTGGCCACAACCACAAGCTTGAGCTTTTAGTTGAGTTGGTTCCTTGACAGTAGGGTCTTGGAGGGTGTGTGTACGCAGACCTTACCCCTACTCAAAAGTAGAAAGGTTGTTTCCAAAGAGACCCCCGGCTCAAGCACCACATGTGATCGCATATGCAGCCTGACCCCTATATTTTGGGTGATAGACATACTTCTAACTTTGATACTCCCTCCATCCACAAATTAAGTTCCCAGTTTGACTTAGTACAAAATTTATGTGTTGACTTTCCTATAATACCTCTCCCCCATCCACTTCGATCCGAACCCTAGCGACCCACCCCCATCAATCAAGAGAAACCCAAATCTCGTGTGTTTTCTTTAGACTACATCGGCGACCTTAGCATCACGCAGATACAAAATCTCGATGTCTTTCTTGAGGAGATTTGATAGGAGTTTGGGTTTTGCTGGTGAGTTCAAGTGTGTACTACGCCGCCAGACCTATTATGAGATCTCTCTTTCAGAGACATAAGGCAAAATACAGGTGCAGCTCAAATAAAAAATTCCAGGTTCAGGTGCACTCTCCCTTGTCTCATTTTCTTTATTCAGAACATAAAGTGGAACTCTGGACCTGTAAGAAGATTGAAAATGCACACAAGAATATTAGAGAATCAAACAAACTGAAGCAATTAGATAGAAGATTAAAATTGAACTTATTGAAGAATGAAAGATAAAAACATGATCATTGATTATCTAAAGAAGAAACTTAGAAGAGGCTGGTCCCGGATTGGTAGGGCAGTCCCTCGGGAAATGTCCTGCTTTTCCGCATCCCAAGCACAGTTCTTGAATGAACCAACACTCTCCCTGATGATTCCTCCCGCAGAGATTGGTGCCTCAAAGGCTTAAGCTTGCTACTTGAAGCCACAGATAGAGCATGTGCTGATTTGGTCCTTTTGGCGTTTTAGGTACCCTTAGTTACCATTGAACAGTCTCTTACCGCTCAGTGCGGAACTCAGAGATGGCCGTGCACTTGGCCCTGCGTCTACAGTTTGCAAACTCGCCTTGTAGTAGTTCACATCCTTCTCCGCCTTAACCACTCAATTAGAAACGTACTAGCTTGGAGTGATGATAACCAGGCATTAAATACTCCATTTTGATGAATGGTTAATGTGGACTAAGACTCAGAGGCGAGAGAGGGAGAAGGAATTCAGAGAGGATCGAGAGTATCACTGAATGGGTGGGGTGGATTATATGAAGGTGGGGTAAATTAGTCATTTAATACTTTTTTTGCCAAATAAGGAAATGGGAAGACAATTTGTCTACAACCCAAAAAGGAAAGTGGGAAGTTAATTATTGGACAGAGGGAGTAAAAAGTGACCTTAATAAACCTAAAAACAGAGCATTACTGATCTGAATATAAATTCATCATAAAAAGATAACAAAATCATAAATGTAGCTATGAAAGCATCACCTTCAATTTATGATGACAATATTAAATAGGAAGAATAATACAAATTCAGAATAAAGAACATTTGAGAACAAAATTAGGGGCAAGGGGGAGGGGGATACAGTAACTAATGGACAACTGAAATTCCCTCTCATGTTCATCTTAATTCTTAACGAATGAGGCAATTTGTTTTAGAGATAAAAAAAATCCTACACCAAGTAACACAAACATGGATGTAAATTTCATTAATGGAAAAAAGCCACTATCTTGATCTCCTTAGTCCTTACCATACAACAAGTGTCGAGCTTCAATGAATTACACTTCTCGACCAAGCTCAATTAATGCAGAAAAATAGAGAGTAAAAGTGGAAGCAGTTCACCATGGGGATATGAAAGAGATGGATGTGAAAGATAATTGAAACAGTGCTCCACTAATGATAATGACGGTGCATTCTGCAGCCAAAAAGAGCAAATTGCTGAGCCTGGTTATCAGTAATTAACATAAAAAATGTTTTCAAATCCTCAATCAGAAAGGCACTAAGTCGCATTTCTGCACTGGTTTATAACTGTGAAGGAGACTCATATCATAATCATACAAAGTAAGAAATCATCTTTAAAAAGGAGAAATTTGAAGGAAAAAGGAAAAACCTCTGGAGATGCTTTTTGTATTAATCTGTGTATCCAGTTCACCGCTAGCTAGCTGAATTTATAGGCAGCTAAAGCCTGCCACATACCTCAAGTTATGACGAAACCTGGGTGCAAGAGATAAACTTCAATTTGTTCATCTTAATGAATGAGCCAATTTGTTTTAGAGAAAAAAAAATTCCTGCACCCAAGTAACACAACATGGATGTAAATATCATTAATGGAAAAAAGCCACTATCTTGATCTCCTTACTGTACATCAAGTGCCGAGCTTCAACGAATTACAGTTCTCGGCCAAGCTCAATTAATGAAGAGAAACAGAGAGTAAAAGTCACTCAATTAAATGATCACTCAAATAAAAATGTAAGAAAACTCTAATTTTAAATAAAAAAGAATTCATCCTTGTTCGTGTTAGAGGTGGTATGTTATAAATTTGAATATGTAATGCTATTGTATATTCATCATATATAAATACCTTTTTTAAGTCGTTGTTGGAAGAAATTGGAAAGAGTTGGAAGGAACTGGAAGGAGTTGGAAGTTAATTTTTCCAACCCAAAAGAACATAGTCTTATTTAGAAGAAGGAAAAAGAGAAAATGAAGGAAGCATTTCATTTATGGATTGATATATGAAGACCACTTTACTACTAGCTCAATTTATAGGCAGGAAGGCATCTCAACACGGTCACACAATTCATTTAGAAATAAGTTTAGTAATCACTAATCAATGTATGCTTTTTCACACTTCATTTGGAAAAAAAGTAAAGAATTTAATGACAATTTTTTATATATTGTTAGCATCGGAAAGTAAATGTTTTTGTGTTTGAATGTTTTGGTTCACTATTGGGTGCTTTAAAATTTGACCAAATACAACTAGTTTCAAATTTAAAAAGGAAAATCAAGTTGTTGTTTCTGGTTGTGTAAAATCTAGCCTAGCTACCTAAGGCGGCACATTGTAAAACGAGGGTAACATACTAATACATAGCTACATTATGCAAAAATAAATACACAAAAACTAGGGCAAACTTCATCATTCTTGCTTGGTTGCTCCTCTACGGATTCGCAACTGCTGAAAACATGTAGTATGCCATAAGGCATGCATGTGCATACATAATCTAAACTTGGTACTTAGTTAAACCTAGCAATGATTATGGAATCTTAACATTAATTACGTAAAAATGGCCTCGGTGGTCTTGAATCATCTCAAATAAATCCAAAACTAAAACCAATGAGATGAGACCATCTTACACAAAGTTGCCGCATTTGCCCTAGTCTTTTTATTTTGGTATAAAGTTTTTGGTATTTTCCATGCATTGGGTCGCACTGGTATAACATTCAGTACCAAGAGGCTGGCAGTGGCAGCCACGCGCTGTAACCCTAGGAGCTTCAGTTACATTGTTGAAGATATGAAGACATGGTAATTTGTGTAATTGTTCCATGAGTAACAATTCCATTCCATATTCTTTCACCAGCATAAATCAAGAATAGACACAAAATATTGTAAGCAAATACTATCTCTGTCCCATAAAGAACTTCCCAATTTGACTTCACAAAGTTAATTGTTGAAAAGTGATTGGTAGGAATTTGGTTAGAAGAGAGACAAATGTTGTGAACCACATATTCCTTCCTTCAAAGAACATGAGAGAAGTGTGAACGGTTAAGTTTATTCGAGACATATAAACAAGGATAGTACAAAGTTCTTTATGGGAAGGAGCATGGAGGAACTTTAGTTCTACAATATCTTTGAGTGTGTGTGTGTGTGCATGCAGAAACAAAAATAATAAAAAGTACAAAGATCTGAGAAATGAGAGGCATACAACAACAACGCAGTTGTATCCCACGCAATTAGGATCTCGGGAGGGTGTGTACGCAGACCTTGCCCCTACTCGAAAGTAGAGAGGCGAGGGGGCATACCTAGGAAAGTATTCTATTGGGAATAAAAAGGCATAAAAACTATGAAAATGGCAATGGCTTGTTTGAAAACAACATTTTTAGTTAGCAATTAATATTATTCTTTAATAGGGCAGATTAACATTGAACTGCTGTTGATCAGCCGTTAATTGAACGCAATATACAGAACATCACCAGAAATAGCATTACTGAAATAATGAAATTTATCACCTTTTCATGTAACAAGCAAACAATTATGGGTGATTGATGGAAAACTGTATTTCATTAATGGGAAAAAATACAGCAACTATCTCTTAATTCATCTCCTTACTATACACCCAAGTGCCAAGCTTCATTGAATTACAGTTCTCGGATAAGCTCCATTAATGGAGATAAATAGAGAATAGAAATTTGACCTACGCCGCGGAATGAAACAGTGCAACTCTTCACAACAATAAAGGCGGCGGATTCTGCAGCCCAATAGCAACTTGCTAAGCCTGATTATCAGTAATTAACTGAGAATTGAGAAGAGTCTTGATATCATTAATAGGTGTACGGATTAGAATACAAATGCGCAGAGAATTCTAACCAGAAAGCATGAAAAGCTCCTTCAATCGCTTGGTTTTTATGAATTTCAATTAAATAAAATTTATAACAAAGATATCATTAGATATATCTTGTTCAAGGGTTTGTAAAACTAGATTACAATTTTTGAATGGAGAATTCCTTAAATATCACTAAAAAAACTCGAAAAAAAGATTTAAAACAATAAAAATATATTAACATAAGACTTTCATATTTTTATTCTTGAAATAAAAATTAAAATATATTTACACTATCAAACGTGGTTATGTACATTACCAAAAAGTATAGTAATGTGCACGTCTATTGTGTTACATTATCTCTACATTACCACAGTGTAAACTTCTATTTCGAGAATAAAAACATAGAAGTCCTATTTTGATACATTTTCTATGTTTTAGACTTATTTAGGGTCATTTTTTAAAAAACTATGAATATAGAAAAATATGAGTCATAAGTTTTTTAAGAAAAAAATAGGAGTTCACACTGTCATTGTTACATTATCACACTCACCACATTATCACATTATAACTGCCACACTATCACCGTCAGACTGTCACCGCAGATCACCGACGATTGACTGATGACTAACATATTACATTGTTATTATTTTCTTATCACACTTCCAACGTGTACTCTTACACCACATTGTCATTATACTTCAATTTTGGTCTTAAGAGACATGAGACTCTATTTTAGTATTTTCATACTTTTTTACTCTTATCTAATGAAATTTCTTTTTTTGAAAACTAAGAAAGGCATGTACTCCCTAACTCCAAACTAGATTACAATTTTTGAAAAATCTCATGTTTTTTAAAATTATTTTATTTAAATATCGATATAAAAATGAAAAACAAAACTTACATAATAAAAAATTAAGCCAAAAATTTTGTAAAGTAAGAGACAACACGAATATTTTAATTTATCATGTTATCAATGAAAATATATAAATAAACACAAGTTATTTCGATGTGAGAGAAAAATAAAATTGTGATCAATTTGAAGAGAGATGAGCATATCATATTTCAATGTGATGAGTTTCTATTCATTTTTAAGACGTCGAGGAGTAAATATGAAGCCATAAATTCTAATTCATAATTTTAAAATCAATAATTTTTTATCAATGATTTTTTGTTGATTTATAATACTTCCTGAATTCTTTTTACCCGTTGATTTTGTGCTTGAAAATCATGCATCCCGATAGATAGCCTGGATAAGGCACATCATGCTCATTAGAGCATCGGCAATGGCGAGGGATGTGATTTCCTCGCCCTACCAACCAGGGGCGGATCTAGTTCAATGGAATAAGGGCAGATGCCTCCAACTAGTTTTTTGTAATAAGGTAGAAAAGAAAAAATAAAAACCTTTATGTATATATGCCCCAACATATATTAATGTGACTCATCTAATTAGGTTAAATGTAAATTTTTTGTTAATTTTTTTTAGTAAAGTACTACGTATGTTTTATTGCATATAATTAATTTTTTATAAAATAAAATTTCAAATAACCTATTAAAAATGTTATACATTCAATAAATGTTTGAAAATAAAAATCATTAATTTTTGTCATTTCAAATAGTTTATCGAAAAAAATTGGGGCGCTACTCTCGGATAATAATGCTCCCATCTAGCTAAATTTCTGGATCCTGCATTTTTTTAATTTTTTAATTTTTTTTGTATAAGAAAAAAGATTTTTAATAGAGTATGTACATCTATTTTTGTAAAAAAAGATAATTAAAATAATTTTTAATAATTAATATAAATAAAAAAGATTAAAAAGTGTAAAAACAATGACTTGCCACTGCATGACATGTCAATTCACTCACTTGTCACATGGTTGTAGACTAAGTTATTTTTTATTGGTTCAAATTTTTCACATCACTACGTAGCATTCCATTTTTACCTCACCATTGTACATGCTCGAGGACTCAAAGAGGATTGATGCCCAATTCCCAATTCAGCAACATGCACTCTTCATTTTCTCATCAATAGTGTGGTCAACCTGGTCCTCCTCGGGCATGAAGTTGGTCATTCACTCTCTTCTTTGGAGTGAGAATCAACCGTGTGTAGTGTGCTTGGCCTCAGCCATTAGTAGTGCCTTGTTTGTGAGGACGTAGCATAATTGTAACACCACAATCCGCGTAATCCAAACACATGAATAGCAAATCGGGTTGTTACTAATCTGGTATCCAAACACATACTATTTTCAAACAATTTAAAACATCTAAACAGTTCTTATAATAAAATCCAACATTAGAATAAAAATCCAAATGTTGCGGAAGCTTAATTTATTTAATCAAACACAACTTGGGACATGCAAAAAAAATGTAATAACTTATTTAGAAACAGATATTGATTCCAAACCATTAATCACATCAGCCTACATTTCTTCATCCTCATTACCC
Organism: Cuscuta australis; assembly: GCA_003260385.1. Classification (NCBI taxonomy): domain Eukaryota; kingdom Viridiplantae; phylum Streptophyta; class Magnoliopsida; order Solanales; family Convolvulaceae; genus Cuscuta; species Cuscuta australis. Next base: position 402,061 of record NQVE01000129.1, on the reverse strand, counting down.
TTCAGGATCAACTTTAGATCCATCATGTCCTTGATTACCTACGTGTAACAACCAAACAAACTACACACTCAACAATGACGCTAAGTGAAAAATTTCTAATGTTAAGTAAACAACAAGTGAATCCACACTTCATAAATGTCATGTGATATCATGCAATCAACATATACATCAGACAACAAGAATTCTTATAATTTACCTGACACTTGCTCATTTCCATTCTCAGTATAACTGTTGATTCTTCGAGGTTGGTGGATCACCAAAAACATGTTCCTATAATTTGTTCTAGACTAAGAACTACTACTTTATTTTGGGAGTCATGATTTTTCTCACTGGATCAGCGGATCATGCTCAACCAACGAATGTGTCCTCCATTAGTACGGGTTCTGTAAAAATACCAAACCGTCAGGAACCATGCCCACCCCTATGGAAGCTTATCCTATTACTCCATTCGTCATAAAACTTTCTTCCCGTTGCGCAAAACGAAGAAAAATCCCAAGTTTTTTCAATCTATTTTATTTAAATATTGGTATAGAAATAAAAAAAACATACATATATAAAAACTACATCAAAAGTTCAACAAATAAATATAAATTCTCGTGAAGTTGGAATAGTGCCATGGGAAAAAAGTTTTAGTACGGAGGGAGTAATTTTTAGTTTTTTAATGATTCTAAAAAAATATACACGCTAGATTTGTATTTGTCAAAATAGTGAAACTTAGAAATTAGATTTGAATTTAAAGTCAGAGGTGTTTTAAGTATCATATTCACCTTGATAGTGTTATCATAAATCAAATTTTTGCAAATGTATAGAAAAAAACATCACACAAGAACAAATAAAGCATGAGAAATGCACTAAGAGTAAGGAACTAGAATTGTGTTAGATTTAGGATTTATGGTGATAATAAATCACATTAAGATTAATATTGTAACCGATTTTTTAGCTAGAACTACTTGCATTTTTTAATAAAAAAGCATTAATAATCTGGAGGACCGAACGAGGTTGGCTAAAATTTGGAGTGTCATATTTATAAAATAATATTTTTCTGTTTCTTAGTGTAACAAACTGTTCTCTCAACAAGTCCCAAGGCAAAAATATTACTATTTTTCATTAAGAGCCACCGAAATACATCGTAAATGCATAAATTTGAAAAGTGAAAAAAACGGACAAAGCAATGCACCGTAAATAGGATAAGTTTCTCAACCAAATGACATCAACTCTTCAAATAGAGTTCAAACTCTTAAAAAACTGTAAAAAAAATGGATTCTAAAATGTATAGAAAATAAATATGGAAAATCAAAGAAGAAGTGATATCACTCTTTCACAAATATATATTTTATGAACCTAACCCACCGATTCACAGAATGTATTTAGAATATACTATAAATACATATATGATGAAAATAGCAAATATCCATTCTAGACTTTGGATATATTTTTATTCGATCAAACCAGTTTACATAGCATTGCTACATCTGGAGACGACAACCATACACGGGGCTTAACCACAAGCTAGAAACCGAAACGAGAAAGTGCCACGATGAACGGGCATCACACGGTAAAAAGTAAAACAAGACAAAACAGTTGAGAAAACGCGCGCGCGGTAGATGCTGGAGAGAGATGGATTTAATAAGATTTTGGGACGGACTTGCGCATCCAAACCTGTTTTCCACCAATGCAGAGTTTTGCTTTCTCGGTGCCATTGAGGATGAAGTCAAGTATACCTGGAGTTGTGAAGACAATGAGGGCATAGAGTGGCAGCTCACCAGGATTCACTTCCTGCATGGTGATGGAATCAATGCAGTCACCAAACATCTTGCCGAAGAACCGACGGATCTCAGCTTCATAAACTGGGAATCCCTTTGAGAAGGTAGCAAACATTGTCCTCCTTCCTTTTGGTGCCTTGATGGTTGGCATTTGAAGAGGCACCACCCCACCAGATTGAGACGACGACGAGGACTCACCAAGGAAGTAGTCAATCAGTGCCACTTCACTTTGAGCCAAGTGTTGCTGGGTGTTATTGCTGATGGCCATTGCCTTGAGATCGTCTAATGCCTTTACACAAACTCCTGATACAATCTTTTTGATCCTAGCAGATGCCGAGGCCTGGTTTTCATATACGTACTTGAGACAAAAGTGCTGTCGCAAAAGATATTGAGTGAGAAAAAACTCAGTTGGTGCATGAGAGAAATGATACATGGTGTTCGCAATGCATCCAAGGCAGATCACAGCTTCCCCGAAGAGTCCATCGATCATTTCGAAGGACAATGACAATACTTTTGCCACAACATCCTTGAATGTGATGTGTTCCAGCCAAATCCAAAAGGCAATTGTCAGCATGGATACCTTTGGATCGCACTGGAGATTGAAAACCAGGATTGAATAAAGTTGTCGGTCAATTGCATGGAAAAGCTTGCTCATCTCAACCGGAACTTCAGGATAGACAGCTTCCATTTCCATGGCTAAAGTTTTTGTTTGAAAACAAAACCTATTCAGCATTTATTTAAAAGATTTATTTAGAAGCAAAAAAGATATTGTGAAGGAAAAGGAGAAACCTCTGGAGATGCTGCTGGGTGTAATGATCTGTATATCTGCTTCACCTAGCTAGCCAAATTAATAGGGAGCTAAAGACTGCCACAGAGGTCAAGATTTAACGAAACCTGGAAGTGAAAGATAAACTTCAGTAAGTTGAAGATTTATATAGAAAAAAGAGAGAGAATGTGAAGGAAAAGAAGAAACCGCTGGAGAAGAGCATATGATCTATGGATTGATATCTGTAGACCACTTCACTAATGTCTTTATTTATAGGCAGGAAGGCAGTTCGGCACCGTCACGGAACTCTATGCGGTAGTCACCTCATTTTAACCTGGTGATATGCAGATAAATGTATGCAGGTTATTATAGCGTTAGAAACCAACAAACAAAGTTAAGTCCATTATTTACACGAAGCTAAAACATTATCAAAAATGACTCTTTTAACTCCATTGGCAATGAAAGCGTATAACATTTTTTGGAAATTTTGCACAACAACAACCCAATTAAATCCCACAAAAGTAGGATATGGAAGGGTGTGTATACGCGGACCTTATCCCTACTCAAAAATAGAGAGGTTGTTTCCGAATAGACCCTCAACTCAGGCCCCACATGTAATCACGTACGTAGCCTGACCCCTATGTTTAAAACATAGAGCAATTGTTTCTAGATGACCCTGAAGAGCGTCAAAAGTTGCATTGACTAACTGCTACTTCACTATTAAAATACATTTTCAAGAAAACATTGGGGTAAAATCTTTTTTAGTGGTTCGGATCATCCACAGAATGCATAGTGAGAAAGCTTTGGGGCCGGATGAAATTTTGGTGGAGTTTTGGAAGCATGCATGTCGCGATGGGTTGGTATGGTTAACCAAGCTCTTCAGTTATTTTCAGAATGGCTAAGATGCCTCACGAGTGGAGAGAAAGCGTGTTGGTCCCTCTATTTAAAGGTAAGGGTGACATTCAAAATTGCGAGAATTACAGAGGCATCGAACTTCTTAGCCACACTATGAAGGTTTGGGAGCGAGTCATTAGGTATATGCTGCGGAAGGGGGTATGCATTTTCGAGAACCGATTTGGTTTCATGCATCAAAAAAAGAGGCCATCCACCTCTTACGGGGATTGATGGAGGAGTACAAGGCTAGGAAGAAGGGTCTTCACATGGTCTTTATTGAACTTAAGAAGGCGTACGATGAGTTCTGAAAGGTATATGTATAGTGGGTCAAGGACTAGGGTAAAGACCATTAGGGGCGACTCAAAACCTTTCTCCATAGAGGTGGGGTTACACCAAGGGTCTACCCTTAGACCTTTCTTGTTTGCTCTGGTGTTGGATTGTCCTGACGCAAGGAGTTCAAAGAGAGGTTTCATGGTGCATGCTTTTTGCTAATGATATTATGCTTATCGACGATACCCACGAGAGAATAGACGAAAAGTTGGAACTTTGGTTCCTTTCCGTAGAGGACTCTGAGTATAACTAAGTCTGAATACATGGAGTGTCGGTTCAGCGGTCGTGAAATGGAGGAAGTGGTGAAAGTCAGGATGGGGAGTTGGATGGAGATGTGGTGTATCATGTTGGAGCGGCTTGGGCTAAGTGGAGGTTAGGTTCAGGGTTCCTGTGCGATAAGAAGATTTCACCTAGGATGAAAGGTAAGCCAGCTACGATATTTGGGGCGGAGTGCTGGGTGGTTAAAAACCCACGTTCGTCTGCATGTTGCAGAGATGCAGATGTTACAGTGGATGTGTGGGCAGACAAGGCTGGATAAGATTCCAAATGAGGTTATCCGAGGTCAAGTAGCCATAGCACCCATGGAAGATAAGCTACAAGAGAATGTTGACGCCCCAGAGCAAAGATGAGAGATGCTTACTTTGGTGGGTGGAAGTAGGTGAAGGGGCAGACCTAAGAGTTGGAAGAAAGTGATTAGAAAGGACTTAGAACTTATTGCCCTTTCTAAGGATATGGCTTTAGATAAGAGCGTTCTGCGAGCTAAGATTAGAGTAGTTGGATACACACCTTTGGCTAGAGGGTTGTTTATTGTACTTGTTGTGTGCTTTGTATGCCGTGTTTGCTTGGTGCTCTTTGTTTGCATTACTTTCCCTTCGCTAAGTCTAGTGTCTTGCTTGCCTTTGTGTGCTTTGTGTTTTTTCTATTTTATATCTATGCAGCTTAAGCCAAGGGTCTCTTGAAAATAGCCTTTCTACTTTCGAGTAGGGGCAATGTCTCTTCTCTACTCTAGTGATTTCCAGTTGGGTTGTTGTAATTACAGAAAAAAGTAGAACCAAAATGGAGTTCTCCAAGCGTGTTTTTGAGACGATGGGAGAAGTGGAAACTTTGGTGTCCCCCCCCCCCCACCCCCACCCAAAAAATGTGTTGAACCAAATGAGGTGTGGAAAAACTTTTCCTGTCTCCCCCCACCAACAACTATACACACCCTAAAGGAGCATAAAAGTTATCAAAGTGTTACTACATAAAGTCAAACTTGTCTACCATTTCAATAAATTGGGTGTATATACATAATACCTACAAGTTAACAGCAACTCAAGTACATTCTACCTATCAGAAAAATACAAAAGCAAAATCAACAACAGCATCAGTAAAACCCTGTAAAATTCCAACTCCAAAGTCAAGAACTATGCAGTTCTCTACCAACTTCTATTAATGAAACTACAGTTCTCCACAAACTTCTATTAATGAAAAGAAATAGAGAGTAAAAGTGGAAGCAGTTCACCATTCGGATAGGGAAGAGATGGGCGTGGAAGAGAATAGAATCAGTGCACCACAAATGGAGGTTCCAAAGATAATGGAAGTGGATTCAGCAACTCAAATAGGATATTGCTGAAACTGGTTTTCAGTATCATAAAAACTGATCTTATTCTCTAAGGAGTATGTAACCTAGACGCCATGTGAAGAAACGAATGCATTCAAACCCTCAATCACAAAGGCACTCATGAAGTCACATTTCTGCACTGCTTTTTAACTGTGGAGGAGACATAGAGATCATAATTATACAAAGAAAGAGATCATCTTTAAAAGGAGAGATTTGAAAGAAAATGAGAAACCTCTGGAGATGCTTTGTGTATTGATCTGTGTATCTGGTTCACCCACTAGCTAGCTGAATTTTTAGGCCGCTAAAGACTGCCACATAGCTCAAGATTTGACGGAACCTGGGTGCAAAAGATAAAATTTAGTAAGTTGTAGATTTATTTAGAAGATGAAAAAAGAGAAAATGTGAAGTGAAGGAAGCAATTGATTTATGGATTGATATATGTAGACCACTTCACTACTAGCTCAATTTAAAGGCAGGAAGGCAGCTCAACACCATAACACAACTCATTTAGAAATAAGACAAGTAATCAATGTTATGTATGCTTTTTCACACTTCATTTAGAAAAACATTAAAGTAGTTTGAGGAAAGCAAATGTCCTTAATAAGCCTAAAACAAAGTGTTACTGTCCTTATAAATTTAGCTATACACTTCATGAAAGGATCATTTTCACTTTATGATGACAACATTAAATACGAAGAATAATACGTATTCAGGATAAAGAACATTTGGGAACAAAACTTGGCTGGAGGAGGAGGATACAGTACCTAATGGTGTCCTAATCTAAAACAAGAATTCCCTCTCATGTCCATGTTTAATTGTTAATGAATCATCCAATTTGTTTTAGATAAATAAAAAAACTCCTAGACCCTGGTATCACAAACATGGATGTAAATCTTATTAATTGAAAAAAGAACATACAGCAGCTATCTTGATCTCCTTAATATACACCCAAGCGCCAAGCTTCATCGAATTACACTTCTCGACAAACTTCCATTAATGAAATAGAGAGTAAGAGTGGAAGCAGATTACCATTGGGATAGGAAAGAGATGGACATGGAAGAGAATTGAATTTGTGCACCACTAATGAAGGTTCACAACAATAATGACAGTGGATTCTGCAGCCCGAATAGGAGATTGCTGAGCCTGGTTTTAAGTAATTATTATAAAAACCATCTTATGCTCTTAGGAGTATGTAACCTAGATGTCATGTGAAGAAATGAATGCTTTCGAATCCTCAATCACAAAAGCACTCATGAAATCACTTTACTGCGCTACTTTTTAACTGAGGAGGAGACTGAGATATCATAATGACACAAAGGAAGAAATCTTCTTTTAAAGGATAACTTTGAAGGAAAATGAGAAACCTCTGGAGATGCATTGTGTATTGACCTGTGTATCCGGTTCACCACTAGCTGAATTTATAGGCAGCTAAAGAATGCCACGTAGCTGATGATTTGATGAAACCAGGGTGTAAAACATACAATTCAGTAAGTTGTAGATTTATTTAGAAGAAGAAGAAAGAAAGAAACAAATGTGAAGGAAGCAATTGATATATGGACGCCACTTCACTACTTGCTCAATTTATAAGCAGGAAGGCAGCTCAACACCGTCACGCAACCCATTTAGGAATAAGTTTAGTAATCAATGTATGCCTTTTAACACTTCATTTAGAAAGGTATTTAAGCAGTTTAATGAGAACAAACTGTCCTTAATAAGACTTAAACAAAGCATTACTCATCTGGATATAAATTCATCATTAAAAGATTAGTAATGGAGTCATAAACTTAGCTATACACTTCATAAAAGGATCATTATCATTTTATTATGACAACATTAAATAGGAAGAATTATACAAAATCAGGATAAAGAACATTTGGGAACAAAATTAGGTTGGAGGGAGAAGGGGATACAGTTACTTAACAGGAATTTCCTCTCATGTCCGTGTTAAATTGTTAATGAATGAGCTAATTTGTTTTAGATTTAGAAAAAAATCTAGGCCCTGGTATCCCAAATATGGATGTAAATCTCATTAATGGAAAAAAAGAATAGAGTGCAGCTATCTTGATCTCCTTAATATACACCCCAAGCGCCAAGCTTCATCGAAGTACACTTCTCGACCAACTTCCATTAATGAAGAGAAATAGAGAGTAAGAGTGGAAGCAGTTAACCATTGGGATAGGAAAGAGATGGACGTGGGAGAGAATTCACACTTCATTCCGAAAAATATTAAAGTCGTTTAATGAGAACAAAGTGTCCTTCATAAGCCAATAATGAAGCATGATGGATTTGGATATCAATTCATCATTAAAATATTACCAACGAAATCATAAATTAGGTGTGAGGGAGAGGGGGATACAGTAACTAATCCACAAGAGCAATTCCCTCTCATGTGCTTAATTTACACCCAAGTGCCAAGCTTCACCCAGTTATAGTTATGGACCAACATACATTAATGAGTAGAAAAAGAGAGTAAAAGTCAAAGCACTTCACCATGGGGATAGGAAAGAGATGACGTGGAAGAGAATGGAATCAGTGCACCACTAATGAAGGTTCAGAAATCACGACGAAAATGACGGTGGATCCTGCTGCCCAAATAGGAAATCGCTGAGCCTGGCTGTAAGTACTTACATACAAAAACCATCTTATGCTCTTAGGAGTATGTAACCTAGATGCCATATGAAGAAATGAATGTTTTCAAATCCTCAATCACAAAGGCACTCATAAAATCACATTTCGGCACTGCTTTTTTAAATGAGGAGGTTCAGAGATCATAATCATACAAAAAAATCATCTCTACAAAGAAGAAATTTGAAGGAAAATGAGAAACCTCTGAAGATGCTTTATGTATTGATCTGTGTATCCAGTTCACCACTAGCTGGCTGAATTTATAGGCAGCTAAAGACTGCCACAAAGCTCATGATTTGACAAAATCGGGGTGCGAAGGATAAAATTTTGTAAGTTGTAGATTTATTTAGAAGAAGAAAAAGAGAATATGTGAAGGAAGCAATTAATTTATGGATTGATATATGTAGACCACTTCACTACTACCTCAATTTATTGGCAGGAAGGCAGCTCAAGACCGTCATGCAACTTATTTAGAAATAAGTTTAGTAATCAGTGGATGCTTTTCACACTTCATTTAGAAATGTACTAAAGTAGTTTGATGAGAACTAAGTGTCCTTTTTTTGAAAAAAGAACAAAGTGTCATTAATAATCCTAAAACAAAGTTTTACTGAACTCGATATAAATTCATCATGAAAAGATTAATTACGAAGTCATAAATTTAGCTATGAAAGGATCATTATGATTTTATGATGAAAACATTAAATAGGAGGAATAATACGAATTCATGATAAGGAACATTTGCGAACAAAATTAAGTGGGAGGACAAGGGTGGTACAGTAACTAATCAACAACAGGAGTTCCCTCTCATGTCCATGTTCAATTGTTAATGAACGAGCAGGGTTTGTTTTAGATATATTTAAAAATCCTAGAACCAGGTCTCACAAACTTGGATGTAAATCTCTATTAATGGAAAAAAGAATATACAGCGGCTATGTTGATACTCCTTAATATACACCCAAGTGCCAAGTTCCATCCAATTACAGTTATGGACCAACTTCTATTAATGATGAGAAAAAGAGAGTAAAAGAAGAAACACTACACCATGGGGACAAGAAAGAGATAAATGTGGAAGAGAATTGAATCAGTGCACCACTAAAGGAGGTTTAGAAATCACGACTACAATGTCTGAGCATGGTTTTAAGTATCATAAAAACCATATTATGCTCTTAGGAGTATGTAACCTAGATGCCATATGAACAAATGAACGTTTTTGATAGAATTTTGGAGGGTATTGATAACTGGATTGGGTAATAAGACACTTGGGTTGAACCACATTAAAAGATTGAATTCAATCGATTAGTTAGTTCAACTCAAGAGCTTATATACCGATTATTTTATTTTTGGATTTTCGATGTGGGATGCACTTTAACACTCCCCCTCAAGTGGACAACCGGGCCATTTTGAATCTAACCGGTTGACCACTTGCAATGAACTCCCATTCCCTTGACTTTTTTTGAGCGCCAACACCTAAAGGACCACGAGCCGCTGGGTATGGACTTCCAGACGAGCAATCGTGTTAAACGGGCCACAGGCCGTTGGTTACATACTCCATACGGACAACTGGGCTAAAGACAAACGGGCCGCTAGGAATGAACATCTAGACGGACACCTTGACAAACGAGGTGGGCTAAAACTGGCTCCGATACCATGATAGAATTTTGGAGGGTATTGATAACTGGATTGGGTAATAAGACACTTGGGTTGAACCACATTAAAAGATTGAATCCAATCGATTAGTTAGTTCAACTCAAGAGCTTATATACCGATTATTTTATTTTTGGATTTCCGATGTGGGATGCACTTTAACAGTTTTCAAATCCTCAATCACAAAGGCACTCCTGATTTCACTTTTCTGCACTGCTTTTAAACTGTGGAGGAGACTCAGGGATCATAAGCATGCAAAGAAAGAAATCATTTTTAAAAAAGAGAAGTTTGAAGGAAAATGAGAGTTCTGGACTTCTGGAGATGCTTTGTGTATTGATCTGTGTATCTGATTCACCACTAGCTGGCTGAATTTATATGCAGCAGCTAAAGACTGCGCCACGTAGCTCATGATTTGATGAAACCTAGGTGCAAAAGATAGAAGTAAATTGTAGATTTATTTAAGAGAAGAAAAAAGAGAAAATGTGAAGGAAGCAATTGATTTATGGATTGATATATGTAGACCACCTCACTACTAGCTGAACACCGTCACGCAACTCATTTAGAAATAAGTTTAGTAATCACTGTATGCTTTTCCACACTTTATTTAGAAAAAAAATTAGAGTAGGTTAATGAGACAAAGTGTACTTAATAAACCTAAAACGAGGCATTACTGATACGGATAAAAATTCATCATTAAAAGATTATAAACGAAGTCATAAATTTAGCTATGAAAGGATCATTTTCATTTTATGACGACAACACTAAATAGAAGGAATAATGTGAATTCAGGATAAAGAACAATTGAGAACAAAAATAGGTGGAGGGCAAGGGTGATACAATTATTAATCAACAACAGGAATTTCCTCTCATGTCCACATTAAATAGGTAATGAATGAGCCAGTTTGTTTTAGATATATAAAAGAAATCCTCGGCCCAGGTATCAAAAACATTGATGTAAATCTCTATTAATGGAAACAATAATACATGGCAGCTATCTTGATCTCCTTAATATACACCCAAATGCCAATTGAACCAACTTCCATTAATGAAGAGAAAAAGAGAGTAAAAGTGGAAGCACTTCACCATGGGGATAGGAAAGAGATAAATCTGGAGGAGCACTGATTCAGTGAACCACTAATGGAGGTTCAGAAATCACGACGATAATGGTGGTGGATTCATGCCATATGATGAAATGAATGTTTTCAACTCGTTTTCAAATCCTCAATCACAAAGGCACTCATGAAGTCACTTTTCTGCACTGCTTTTTAACTGTGGAGGAGACTTAGAGATCATAACCATACAAAAAAAAGAAATCATATTTAAAAAGGAGTTGGAAGAAAAATGAGAAACCTCTGGAGATGCTTTGTGTATTGATCTGTGTATCCGGTTCACCACTAGCTAGCTGCATTTATAGGCAGCTAAAGACTTCCACGTAGCTCATGATTTGAGGGAACGGGTGGAAACCTGGGTGCAAAAGATAAAATTCAGTGAGTTGTAGACTTATTTACAAGCAGAAGAAAGAGAAAATATGAAGGAAGCAATTGATTTATGGATTGATATATGTACACTGCTTCACTATAACCTATATTTATAGGCAAGGAGGCATCTCAACACCGTCACGCAACTCACTTGGAAATAAGTTTCGTAATCAAAGTATGGTTTTTCACACTTCATTTAGAAAAATACTAAAGTTGTTTGATGAAAACATAGTGCCCTTAATAAGCCTAAAACAAAGCATTACTGATCTGGGTGTAAATTGATTGTTAAAAAATTAAGGAAAAATTACCCAAAATAATCCCAACTTTACCCGGTCTTTCAAAAATAATCCCACCTTTCATTGTGATGCATAATAATCCCAACTTTATTGAAATATGTCAGTTTTGGGTTGCCGTTAAGTTTCTAACGGAGGGTTAACGGAAATGCCTGTTTTGGGCAATAAAATGAAAGTTGGGATTATTTTTTATGAATTTTCATTTTTTTAAATTTTTTTAAATTTTTCATTTAAATTTTTAAAATTACTTTCTACCTCCATTATCATTTCTTTTTCCTTTTTTAAAGATTAGTCTTAGTTTAAAAAAAAATAAAAATAATAGATATAAAAAAATGAAAAAATGAGAAATCTAACTAAAATGATACAAAAATAATAAAATAAATAAGGTAATCAATGGAAACTAACTTGAAATTGGTAAAAGTAAAATAAAAATATACGGGTGAGTTTTAATATTTTACGCACTATACAACGTATTAACATATCACTTCTTATTTTTTAGAACAAATTATCTACAATAATTTCAACTTTACCAGACGGTTTGTTCTTTTAAAAAATAAGTAGTACATTATTAAGACTCCGTATAGTGTTTAAATGTTAAAACCCACCACTCCGTATATATTTATTTTATTTCTTACCAGTTTCTGTTTAATGTATATTGATTACATTATTTATTTGATTAATTTTGTATGATTTTAGTTATTTTTCTCATTTTCATTATTTTTTATATCTATTTTTTCTAAGGTAAGAATAATCTTTAAAAAAGAAAAAGAAATGGAGGTAGAAAGTAAATTTAAAAATTTAAATGAAAAATTAAAAAAAATTTAAAAAAAAAATGAAATTCATCAAAAATAATCCCAACTGTTACGTAGTAGTGTTTCTGGGCTGAAAAACTATTGTATTCTCTCTTGGTTATTTACAATACAATGGGAAGTATATATATACAGCAAGGTATTCCTAATAGGATTAGGAATTCTAAATAAAAGGAAGCTACCATATACAAGTCTAATACAAATCAAAGACTAATATTCTAATATTCCTTTTCCTTTTCTAACACCCCCCTTCAAGTTGGAGCATGTAGCAATGAAATGCCCAACTTGGGAATCAAGAATTCATGTCGTGCTTTGCCCAGTGCCTTTGTATGCATATCAGCTAGCTGATGTGTAGTGGAAACATGATCTGTCTTGATGACTCCTCGCAGTAGTTCGTCTCGAACAAAATGGCAATCGACTTCGATGTGCTTCGTACGTTCATGGAAAACAGGATTGGCTGCGATATGTAATGCTGCAGTACTGTCACACTTTATGGTCATAGGCTTCGAATGTTCAATCCCAAGAGAACCAAGTAGACTCTTGAGCCACTTTAACTCACAAGTGACCGCGGCTAGAGCTCTGTACTCAGCTTCTGCAGACGATCGGGCCACAGTCGTTTGTTTCTTTGTTTTCTAGGAGACGGGAGATTTGCCAAGTTGAACAAACCAACCAGTGAGGGATCTCCTTGTCAACGGACAAGCGGCCCAGTCTGAATCACACCATCTCGTTAGCTGCAAGGTATTGCTGGCTGATAAGAAGATCCCTTGACCAGGTTGCCCCTTCAAGTATCGAACCACACCCATTGCAGCCTTCCAGCTCTTGCAGAAACTGGGCCAGTGTATGAACCGCATAGGACAGGTCCGGTCGAGTGACCGACAAATAAACAAGGCGACCAGCGAGGCGTCTATATTTCTCAGGGTCAGGAAGTAGGGGGGTAGTAAGCGCCAAGCGATGGTTTGGCTCAAGTGGGGTGCCTAGAGGGCGTGCCCCAAGTAAGCCAACTTCAGAGATAATATCCAATGCATACTTTCTTTGACACAAGAAAATGCCTGCCGGAGTGCGCGCGACTTCGATGCCCAAGAAATATTTAAGGCGCCCCAAATCCTTCATGTGAAAACATTGGGACAAGTAGGACTTAAACTTTTCAACTTGTATACCCATTTGCTCCCCAAAGGCTTTTTGTGAGGAGGGGCACTGACTAGAGTCCAAGTCCCGTTACTCTGCAACGCATCAATTTCCGCCCGCATTGCCTTGCGCCACGCTTCGGATCGCATTGCTTCACGAAAATTTCTGGGCTCGACCTCGGAGTCGATGGCTGTGAGATAGCACTTGTGTGAAGGAGTAAATTTGTCATAATTGATGAATGCACTGAGCGGATACTTGCTGAGCGTTTGGAAGGTAGTATATGTGACATAATCCTTCAGACGGGTGTTCGGTATGCGTGCTCGTTGCCCACGACCAACTATAGGATCCGGTGTGGGTGCTGCCTCGTTGGCAGTGGTTGGTGCCTCGTCGGGTAGATGGTCCGTCAGTGCAGTACTGGTGCTGCCTCCAGTGCTGGCAGCGCTGGACGACGTCATGTCGCCCGCTGCTACGGGTGCGGTGTCTTCGGTTGCTGGAAGGGGCTCCGACGCTGGGTTGTCGGTGGCGGCGTCAAAGACCGTAGGTGCTGCAGCACCAGGTCGTCTTGGGGGCCGTGTGATCAGATCCTCCTCCATTGGTAATGGGCCGTCCGACACTGGAATTGGATGATCGGTCTCTTTATCTGAAAGGGTTAGATATGGAAAAATATTTTCCAAAAAAATAACATCACGGGAAACAATTATTTTTCCCGTGTCGGGGCAATAAATTCTCCATCCCTTCTTGCCATGTGGATATCCGACAAAGATACCCGGTGTGCTTCGGGGAGCGAACTTATCACTCTCTCGTCTTCGAACATAGCATCTGCATCCAAACACACGAATGTGAGATAGGTGAGGTGGGTTCCCATGCAATTTGGAGTATGGTGAAACCCCCCCTAAGAGAGAGGACGGTGTTCGATTAATTAGGTAGGCGGCGGTTTGGATGCAATCGCCCCAAAATTCAATTGGCAGTCCAGATTGAAATCTCAGGGCGCAAGCGACATTGAGAATGTGGCGATGCTTCCGCTCAACTCGTCCGTTCTGTTGTGGAGTGTCGACACATGAGGTTTCATGAAGGATTCCTTGTTCCCTGAAGAAAGCATTCAAACACTCAAACTCGGTCCCATTATCACTTCGTACACATTTAATCTGTGTCCCATACTGTCTTGCAACCATGGCACAAAATTCACGAAAAATTGTTGGCACTGCACTCTTTGTTTTGGTCAAGTATACCCAAACACCACGGGAAAAATCATCAACGATGGTCAAAAACATTGTGGATCCATTCAGACTAGGTGTGCGATAAGGCCCCCATAAATCAACATGTATCATATCAAAAATTGCAGTAGATTGATGATAACTTATAGGAAAACTGGTACGTGAGTGTTTGGCACGTATACAGATATCACAACAATTATTCTGTAAACTACTATCTTTAATGGAACCAACTACAGGAACTAAAGATAAGACTCGAGGTGAAGGATGTCCGAGACGCTTGTGCCATAGATCAAAGTTGTTCTCCCGTTTTGCATTCAACGCCACTTTGTCCTCCATCGGTCTAAAATAGTAAAGTCCACCATCCTGTTCACCCACACCAATCAAAGTCTTCAACTTTCGGTCCTGTATCATGCAAGCATTAGTAGAGAATCGGGCCTCACAATCAGATTCTTTTGTCAACTGGGAAACCGAGATCAAGTTACAACTCAGATTTGGAACAAGCAAAACATTCTTCAATGTCAATGTGTCTGTTAACTTAATTTTCCCGGATTGAACTGATATAATTTTCTTTCCGTCTGGCAACCCAATTTCACAAGATGGCATATCCATTATATCATAAAGCAACATAACATCACCAGTCATATGATTCGAAGCACCAGTATCAAGGATCCAACGGGGGGCAATACCTGTTAATTTTTCAGGAGCAACAGATGGAGTGGTTGACACAGATAGGGCTTGACGAATTGTATCCCACTGAGAAGGTGTGAGATTTTCAAAATCTGGAAGGCTGGTCAATCCTCCGTCGCCAGTGGTTACGGCGTGAGCTGCTGCCGCCTGTCCGCTGCCCTTGCCGTCTGTTCCTCTTCCGCCGCGGCCTCCACGATTTCCCCCACGCCCGGAGCCACGTCCACGGTTGCTGCCACGCCCGCGGTCATTCCCTGGCGGCCACCACTCGGGGAATCCGTGTAGTTTGAAGCATGAGTCTACTTGGTGTCCTTTCTTCTTACAATGGCCGCAGATTTGATCAGCTTCGTCGCCCTTTTTCACAGCAAAAGCAGCCGCTGTAACTTCGGTGTCGCCAATGCCTCGGATCGAAGCACGGGCGGTCTCTTCTTGAATCAAGATATTGTAGGCTCGGGCAACGGTGGGCAGTGGTTCTTGAGACAAAAGTTGCGACCTTATGGAGCCGTATATTGCGTCGTCGACTCCCATGAGGAACTGATGAACCCTTTCTTCCTCTCTCTTCTTTGCTAGGGCTGCCGCCAGTTTTCCCGCACAATCTGTGCAAACACAATCTGGGAATTTGTCGATGTCGGCTAAGTCGTCCCATAATTTCTTCAACTTGCCATAATATGCCATCATGCTAAGTCCCTTTTGTTTACATTCAGATATTTCACGTTTCAGTTGTTGGACGCGAGGTCCGTTCACAACCGAAAAACATGCCTTCAGTTCGTCCCATAGATCAGATGCAGACTCGCCCGTAGAGATCGTGGATCGCAACGATGGTTCAATCGTGTTGCGTATCCATGACACTATAAGCGAATGATTGGTCCACCAATCATCCAAGTCGTCTGAGTCTGGATCCGGCTGCGTTATTGTGAATTAGCCCGTAAGGCAAGGCGCAAGGATTTGGACCATTCGTCATAGTTTGGTCCCTTAAGGACAACCTGGGTTAAAAGCATACCCGGATTGTCGCTGGGTGAGAGATCATATGGCGATATGCGACGACGTCTTTGCACCATGTCGTCATCGTTCTCGTCCACATGATTCTTCGGTGATGCTTTCAGATCCTTTGGGGTTGCCTCGCCTGCCATGCTTGCTGTTCGCCGGAGGGAGATCGTTCACCGTCAAAGGAAAAAAAACGAAGTAGTTCGTATGATGCTGGATGGTAACGTGTGGCTGTAGCACACGAAGGAATAGGTATTTTAGGTTTGCTCCGATACCATGTTACGTAGTAGTGTTTCTGGGCTGAAAAACTATTGTATTCTCTCTTGGTTATTTACAATACAATGAGAAGTATATATATACAGCAAGGTATTCCTAATAGGATTAGGAATTCTAAATAAAAGGAAGCTACCATATACAAGTCTAATACAAATCAAAGACTAATATTCTAATATTCCTTTTCTAACACCAACTTTCATTTTGTTGCCTAAAACGGGCATTTCCGTTAACCCTCCGTTAGAAACTTAACGGCGACCCAAAACTGGCAAATTTCAATAAAGTTGGGATTATTGTGCATCACAGGGAAAGGTGGGATTATTTTTGAAAGACACGGTAAAGTTGGGATTATTTTGGGTAATTTTTCCAAAAATTAATAACACGAAGTCATAAACTAGTTAATGAGAAGAAAATGTCCTTAATAAGCCTAAAACAAAGCATTACGGATCTGGTTATAAATTAATCATTAAAAGATTAATAACAAAGTCATGTATAAAAGTATGAAAGAATCACTTTCTTTTTATAATGTCAACATTAAATAAGACGATTAATACGAATTCAGGATAAAGAACATTTGAGAACAAAATTATGCAAAGAGGAAGAAGGATACAGTAACTAATCAGCAACGGAAATTCCCTCTCATGTCCATGTCAAAGTGTTAATGAAACACCCAATTTTTTTAGATATTTAAGAAAGTCCTAGACCCTGGTATTACATAGTAAACTGGATGTAAATCTCTATTAATGGAAAAAGAATATATGGCAGCTACCTTGATCTCCTTAATATACACCCAAGTGCAAGGCTTCATGCAATTACATTTATTGATCAACTTCCACTAATGACAAGAAAGAGAGAGTAAAAGTGGAAGCAGTTGACCATGGGGATAGCAAAGAGATAGACGTGGAAGAGAATTGAACCAGAGCACCACTAATGAAGGTTGGCCAAATAGCTCCAGCGCCCCCTGTGGTGTGGAAAATTGGCATTATTACCCCCTTTGTTTTCAAAACTTATTTCTAAAGTCCTCATGGTTTCAAAACGTTACACCCACAGCCCCTCCGATCATTTTCCGGTCATTTTCCGGCGAAGAGGGAGCATTGGTGCATATTTTCAAAACTATAGGGGGCACATGTGCTCATTTCTTGTCTTTTGTTTATTACTTTGTTTTTTTTTCTTTTTTTTTTACTTTTTTATCTCTTTGTTTCCCTTTCCTAGAAAAGTTTTTTATATTTCTTTTAAACTTTTTATAATGTTTTTAAAAGTTTAAAGATCTTTGAGTCTGTAATAAAAATAAAAAATTAACATATACTTCATCTATCTCAAATTAAACATTTTAACTTTTTGTTTTCTAGAATAATGTTTTTGGTAAGTTCAAAAAAAAATTAATATATGGAAAAACGAAATGAAAAAATTGAAACATATAGAAAAAGAGTCTTATGCAAAAAAGAATTTTTAGAATGCCTAAAAAAGTCTTTAGAATTGGGATGTTCAACAAGGATATTCATTTTTATTTCTTGTGTTTTATTTTATTTCTTATTTTATTCCTCGTGTTTTGAATATCTCAAAACTCAAAACAAATTTTAAATTTTCTATTTAAGAAAACAAAAAATAAAAATTGTTAACTTAAGACGTACAGATGTAGTATATGTTAATTTTTTTCAAACAAAAGTAATTTTAAAATTTAAGAACATTATAAAAACAAGTTTAAAAAAGAAATTTAAAACAACTTTGATTGATAAAAGAAACAAAAAAGGAAAACACAAAAAAATGACGAAAAATAAGAAATGAGTAGCAGTGCCCCCTATGGTTTGGAAAATAAGAACCAAGGCCCCCTTCTTTGCCGGAAAAAGGCCAGAAAATGATGAGAGGGGGTGTGGATGCAACGTTTTGAAACCACGAGGACTTTAGAAATAAATTTTGAGAACAAGGGTGCATTGGTGCCTATTTTCCAAACCATGGGGGGTACTGTATCTATTTGGCCAATGAAGGTTCACAACAATAATGACGGTGGATTCTGCAGCCCAAATAGCAAATTGTTGAGCCAGATTTTTGACGTTGAGCCAGGGGTCTCTTTGGAAGTAGCAGTTAGTCAAGCAATGCAACTTTTGATGTTGAGCCGGGGGTCTCTTTGGAAATAGCCTCTCTACTTTCGAGCAGGGGTAAGGCCTGCGTACACACACCCTTCCCAGACCCTACTCTTGTGGGATTTAACTAGGTTGTTGTTATTGTTGTTGTTGAGCCTGATTTTAAGTAATTACATTAAAAAACCATTTTATGCTCTTAGAAGTATGTAACCTAGATGCCATATGAAGAAATGAATGTTTTCAAATCCTATGTCCCAAAGGCACTCATGAAATCACGTTTTTGCACTGCCTTTAAACAGAGGAGGCTCAGAGATGATAATCATACAAAGAAAGAAAACATCTTTAAAAAGGAGAAATTTGAAGGAAAATGAGAAACCTCTGGAGATGCTTTGAGTATTGATCTGTGTATCCAGCTCATCACTAGCTAGCTGAATTTATAGGCAGCTAAAGACTACCACGTAGCTCAAAATTTAATGAAACCTGGGTGCAAAAGATAAAATTTAGTAAGTTGTAGATTTATTTAGAATAAGAAAAAAAATTAAATGTAAAGGAAGCAATTGATTTATGGATTGATATATATGGACCACTACACTACTAGCTCAATTTAGAAAGTGGAAGGCAGCTAAACACCGTCACACAACTCATTTAGAAATAAGTTTAGTAATCAATTTGTGCTTTTTTACACTTGCTTTAGAAAAATATTTAAGTAGTTTAATGAGAACAAAATGTCCATAATAAGCCTAAAATAATGTGTTACTGATCAAGATATAAATTCATCATGAAAAGATTAATAACGAAGTCATAAATATCAGTTTCAATTTATGACGACAACATTAAATAGGAGGAACAATGCGAATTCAGGATAAAGAACATTTGAGAATAAAACTAGTCAAAGGAGGAGAGGGAAACAGGAACTAATCAACAACAGAAATTCCCTTTCAAGTCCTTGTTAAATTGTTAATGAATGATCCAATTTTTTTATACTTAAGAAAACCTAGACCCCGCTACCACAAACATGGATGTAAATCTCTATAAATGGAAAAAATCATGTACACCAGCTATCTTGATCTCCTTAATACCTAAGTGCCAAGCTTCATCCAATTACAGTTATTGAACAACTTCCATTATTGACAAGAAATAGAGGGAAAAAGTGGAAGCAGTTCACCATGGGGATAAGAAAGAGATGGACATGGAAGAGAATTGAATCAGGGCACCACTAATGGAGGTTCAGAAATCACAACGATAATGGCGGTGGATTCTGCAGCCCAAATAATTGATGAGCATACCACCTTCCTTTAACAGCATTGTTCTATAGGGTGGTACCTCTAAATCCTCTACTCTAAGGAGGAAATTGATGAGCCTGGTTTTAAGGAAATACATTACAAAACCATTGTATGCTCTTAGGAGTATGTAACCTAGATGCCCTATGAAGAAATGAATGTTTTCAAATCCTCGATCACAAAGGCACTATTCTACACTGCCTTTTAACTAAGGAGGAGCCTCGGTGATGGATTCTAAGAATGGGGGTAATAGAAATAGTAAAGAGAGAAAGCTTAATGTATGATATTGAATGCTCAGAATCCAATCAGATCTGATCCCCCTCCATGTTGAATGGAGAGGTCTATTTATACACTACAAGTAATGGCCTGGAGCACAACTAATTTAGGTTACAGCACATGGGTTCATTAATTACATTTGTCCTATTCTATGATTAGTCTCTTTCTCCCAAGACTCGAGGATTGTTCCCACGGCAGGGGTTGGTTTGTTGTTCCCTAGGGGTTGACCACAGGGTGGGGTCTGAAATGGCCCTTGACGTAATCCAAGCATAGAGAGCTGATTGGTGCTTAGCTCGTCAAATGGCCGACCATGCCAAACTCTCTATGATGGCCAAGTGCGCCCATGTTGTGCTTATGACCGAGCCCGAGTCCTTGCGCATTCATGATGGCCGAGCTCGAATCCTTCTTCCTTCAGGCCTGATACTAATGAGCCCAGCTACAGAGCCCGTGAGTGATGAGGTCGGGCTTGAGTGGGACAAGGCCAAGCATGAAGCCTTGCCTTCACTACTCACTTGCTTATGGGCCTCACATGCTGCTGCCAAGACCATATTATATAGGCCATGGTTTTAGGCCCAATATCTCCATCACTCAAAGATCAAAATCATACATAGAATGAAAACATCATTAAAAAGGAGAAATTTGGAGGAAAATGAGGAACCTCTGGAGATGCTTTGTGTATTGATCTATGTATCCGGTTCACCACTAGCTAGCTGAATTCATAGGCAGCTAAAGACTGCCACGTGGCTCAAGGCATCTATGTATTCAGTAAGTGAAGGAAACAATTGATTTATGGATTGATATATGTAGACCACTTCACTACTAGCTCATTTTATAGGCAGGAAGGCAGCTCCACACCGTCCCCCAACTCATTTAGAGATAAATTTAGTCATTAATGAATGCCTTTTCAGACTTCATTTAGAAAAATATTAAAGTGGTTAAATGTCTTTAATGATAACGAAATGTCCTTAAAAGCCTAAAATAAACCATTACTGGTCGGGATATATAACGAAGTCATAAATTTAGCTATGAAATGATTATTTTCATTTTATGATGACAACATTAAATAGGAGGAATAATACAAATTCAAGATAAAGAACATTCAAGAACAAAATTAGGCGAAGGGGGAGAGGGATACAGCAACTAATCAACCACAGGAATTCCCTTTCATGTCCATGTTAAATTGTTAATTAAGGAGCCAATTTTGTTTTAGATATTTAAGAAAATCCGAGTATCACTAACGTGGATGTGAATCTCATTAATGGAAAAAAGAATATACAGCAGCTATCTTGATCTCCTTAATATACACCCAATTGCCAAGCTTCATCGAATTACAATTACCAACCAACTTCCATTAATGAAAAGAAATAGAGGGAGTAAAAGTGGGAGAAGTTCACCATGGGGATGGGAAAGAGATAGACGTGGAAGAGAATTGAAACAATGCACCACTGATGGAGGTTACATCCGCCGCTGATGTGCAACTCCTTTGGATAATGGCGGGCGGTGGATTCTGCAGCCCAATCGCAAATTGCTGAGCCTGGTTATCAATAATTAACTGAGAACTGAGAAGACTGTAATTTTATCATTAATAGTTGCGGATTAGGATACAAATACGCTTAGAATTCTTACGATATGTGGTGAAAACTTGCTTGAGTCGCTTGCACAGCCATACCCACCCAAGGGGGGCTGTTGGAGAAGATGCAGATTTCGCTTCGGAGCCGCAGTGGAGAAGAAGCGGATTTCCTTGTTTAGGAACCACACCCGTTTTTTTTTTTTGAATACTCTTTCTTACCAGCAATATAATAGAGTTAGGAGCAAAATCTCTCTTTTCTAAAAATATTTTATTTATAGATTGGTATCATTTAGTATAAAATTTGAGATTTGATGGTTTAGAATTTTGACATCTGGCACTATATGAATTCTATTTTTTAGACACATAATGCTCCACGCGTCCTTTCTACGCTTCTTCCTTCTTCCTGGAAATCGACCAAAGATCCAATTTTGTTTCTACTTCCGTCTTCTTCGCGTCGTCAAAGAAACCAATTTCCAATTCCGTCTTCTTCGCGTCAACATGCCCAAATCGCCTGATTTTTCGCATCTACACCAATCGATATACGCAGATTCTTCAAGGAAGGAAAGATTCCATATAATCGGCATCAGAGAACCGCAGCAAGGTTTGTTTCCAAATTTCAAATTAGGGGTACAAATATGAGACATATTATTGAGTATGATCAGATTTGCAAGTTCGTTTCAGTTAAGCTTCCAAGTTTTACTCTTACTCAATCTAAAAAATTCTCATAATATAGAAATAACTCCAAGGGTAAATTTAAAATTCCAAATTAGAAACATTTTCTTATAGACCATCTCCAAAACCACTTGAAAGCAAATTTTTTTGTGAACCACTTTCTTTCAACCAAAAAAAAATATTCCGAAAGCTGCTCCTAATCAAACATTTTGACAAATATTTGGCCAATTACTTACCTCCTAGATCACATTCATGAATGAATCCTTCAAACTTGTAATTGTATTTTTCTTACGGAGTACTCTTCAAACTTCAAAGAGAATTTACAAGAATGCATTGCCAATAAGGCTTACAACATACAGATTACAGAGTACTAAACTACCTAAGTGTCTTATATAATTATTATGGAGTACTTCTATACACACACATATACATACATGCTCAAGTTCGAATATGTATATTAAACGCAAACAACGGTTCAAACACCTTGCATTCCATACCGAGGGAGGATCCATATTGTGCTGTTTCACCCCACAAAAGAGCCACGTAATTTGCAAGAGTGACACTCAAGCAACGATCGGGTATGAAGCGCAAGTTGCGATGCCTGCAACCAAAAGCAACGAATTAGTTAGAACGAAACATGTGTCTCGGTGTCAGATTCCAAAAAGCTCTTAGACAAAAGGTAATGATCCTTCACTCCAAGGATCTTCGTGCAATGAAGGAAAATGACAATATAGTTTGTGGATAAAGATCAAATAGGGAAGCAACAAAAATGCAGATTTTAATAGATCGCACAGGTGAAGCAACTTACCACACATGTTCTTTCCCATCTCCATTTTGAAGTAGCCGTGATCGCCCCAGTCTTCTCCCCACGAGTTTTTGATCAGCCAATATGGGATTCCATTTTCCACTCCATAGCCCACGGCGAGAACTGCATGATTCACATCCTACAAAAAAAGGGCAACAGAGATCGATTTAACTACAGTACTCCCTCCGTCTCAATTTAATTTGTATGTTTACTATTTACAAGGTCAAAATTTAACTTTGCTCTTTACCCAATTTCCCTACTCATTAGGGAAAATAATAGTTTTCTCACCTCTTATTTTGTAGAACTTTTGGTGTAGTTTTTAAATATATAAATTTTATTTTTTAATTACCAATTTTTAAACAAATTGAATTGAAAAATAATTTCAGACAAACCTCATAAACAAAAACAATGCAGACTCAATGTCCTAGTCTTTTTTATGCCATAAATCATATGGAATACATAATTCTTTTAAATTAATGTAGAAAAAAAGAATATCTCTTCCGCTCACTTCATTCCCAAATACCTCCTCCCAAAAGACACCCTTAAACAAAAACAACATAATTAAAAAGAAAACAATCAACATAATTGCCGACAAAGTAACCTCATATTCCTATCCCTAAACTGCTCGATTTGGTCTTTGAATATAAGAAAAAGAAAATATACTTACCGTGGGATTCCTACCACACTCGGTGCTGGTGTAAACTCCGGTCTCATATAATTTAAAACCAGATACTACCTCATATGCAATGCTAACTGGTCTAACTAGTCCAACTGCATATTTTAGTTCATCTTCAGCGCCCTGCAACACATAAGACACAGTGAATGAAAGTATTTACCAATGGGTATGGACAAAAAATGCCCCAATTACCAAAAGAAAACCAAGCAGATACAAATTATTGAATTGAAATAAAACAAAACAGGAGGATATAATCTTACCAATGTGATATTAACAGAGTCAATGACTTGCACGCCCACGTTTTTTGAAGAGAATTTGCACACTTCGTCTTTTCCAGTGTAAGGATATCCTTCCTCGGTATCGAGACCACCAGTGTATTTAATATACTCAAACGCTTGTGATGGCAACCCACCATTGCAACCAAAGTTATTAAAAGCTCCTGCACAATCCACGAGCTGCTGCTCTGAGAGTGAAATATTCTTCCCAAATGCTTGGGCATAAGCTGCTTCTAGAGCTCCAGTGGTGCTGTAGCGATACAAAGAAAAAAAGCATAGGTTCTCAGCACTAACAATGCAACATTTTAAGTCAAAATGTGTGTGGAGTTCATGCATAGATTATATTCCAAACTAAATTTCACCTGAATGTCCAACATGATCCACACTTGCCTTGATTCTTGACAGGGCTGACTATGCCAGCTTCCCTCCAGTCTTTCTAATGAATAGAATGTAAGCAAAGCAATTCATGTCAATAAAGATCACTATCAGCAAAAAAAAATTATATACGGAGTATATGCTCGTCACCAGTTCCATAAAGTTTTTGTTTGATGTGAACTCTTTTCCTTTAGAACTCATAAAGCTTCCCACAAAACAAAAGGGTAGGTTGCTTTTGGAAGGGAAACAAAACTTTGGCAATAGTATATGCTTCTTGGATAGTGCCTTATTTTGATCTAAACCAATGTGCGATCCTCGGAAACAAAGTAGGCTTTTTATAGTAATGACAGATTGACAGGCTTTGTTTACTATTTTATTTTTCTGATTTATCTTCTCTAACTTCTGTTACTTGTATTAGTTTTCTCTAATCTCTACCGCCTATTTTGATTTGAAGTATGAAAAATGCACACATAGTACACTAGTACTCCAGACTACTCAATACGCATAATTAGATAAACTTATCTCACCACTTCAGTTTCCAACAATTTATGATATTTTTGTAACAAAATCACGATTTTTTCTACTACACTACTAACACTACGTCTAACTATTTGCGGGGTCCTCTTGGATATGGTCATTCTACTCCTTGGTGGTAGAGGTAATATTCCAAGATCAGTATAAATCAAGCCCCGACCTTACTTCTTGGAGAGATATACTGGGCATGTTAGGTTTAGTTCAGAATACTGGCTTACTGAAATAATGATAAAAGATTGGGTAGACTGTAGAGAATACCGTCTCTGGGACAATAGCTTCAGAGATCTTGAGATTCCCCTTTAAAGTAGCAGAGCAGTTTTGAGCAGCGCCCAGCTTATGTGTACGGAACTCATCCCATGTCATATCAGCAAACTCTGTTACAAACAGGACAGAACAAAATGTAAGGACTTAGTTCATAATCTAGCGATTATCGTTTTAATTCTTACTAGGATAGCAACCAAACCACTTAGATGCTACTCGTATTAACATATTACTCTTCATCTCATTTATGTTTCTCGATCATCTTTAGCTAGCCTTGTAAAAGTGAAGTTCTTGGCCAAATAAACCAGCAAACATAGATGATTTTCTTGTAATATGAAAAAAAAATGTTGAATCGCTTCTGTATCCAGCCTGTTCATATGTATTAGAGAATGATCTTTTCAACTGAAATTTATGAGTTGAATTTAACCAGAATAAAAGTTAGATAATTCTCACTTAAAAGTACAGACCCGAACTGAATTTAACTGAATTTGATACGTGTTAGACTCTAAATATCTTTATTTCAAGTAGAGACAATACAAGATTGCATCTCAAAGGTACCAATAAAAATCACAAAATTCAAGCTTAATGTTTGATTTTTCACCAAGCAGAAAAGGGCAGATACCATTGACACCGAGCTTATACGGAAGCCCTTTCTTGTTATGAGATCTAATCGTCCTCAAACTCTCCTTAAACACACCAAAACGCCCATAGATCTCCTCGGCGCTTTCATATCTCTTCCCATACCTGCACAAAGTGATGCCAAAAATTGAAAACAAATACTCGCCAACCAAGCTCTGTATGAATAAAATCCGTTAAACAGAAGACGCCTGATGAGAATTTAACCTGTGAGCGAAGCGAGCAAAGGAGAGGGCGTGACGAGCGGAGCCGATGACCGAGAGAATCGAGCTGTCCAGCTCGTGTAACCCGTCCAACACGACTTGCCTGATCGGATTATCGTCGGAGAAGGTGTTCGATCCGGCGGCGGCGGAGGCGATCGCAGCGAGAACCACACAGACGATGATGGAAGGGCGGGCCATGGTTGTGATTTTCTCCTTCCAAAAGTATGGGAAATGTGTTCACAGAGACCAGTGAAGAAGAAGATAGTCTACACAGCCGCCGGAGTATTTAAGACACTCAATGATTACCCTCAGCGTGCACTCAACATATTTTTACTCTCAACATATTTACCTTATTTTTTATTTTATACTCTCTCCGTTTCACAAAATTCTTTCTCTTTTGTTTTTTTTGTTTTTTTTGTTTTTCACAAAACATTTTCATTTTCTATTAAAAAACCACTTTTACCCCTACTTTTTCATACCTTACATATCACATCATACTTTTTCAATAATAACCAAACTATCACATCTTACTTTTTCCCATCACATCAGGGACAAAATTGGAAAGTCAACCAAAATTACATTTTCCTTATTTTTCTCCAAATTTAAAATCGAAAGGGTTTTGTGGAACGGAGGGAGTATGATTTTTTCTAATGTAAACTAAATTAAAATCGATAAAAAAAATAATTAATAAGAATAAATTAAAAAACATGGTATGAGTGTGAGTAATTGGAGTTGATGTCAAAGCAAGTTGACCCAGTCAAGTCCTAATTTGGTCATGATCGTGACTTATTTTAAACTAAAAACTAAAGCTTGGTTAATAAACTCCAAAAGAGATAAGAGAGAGTTTGAAGAACGAGGCAAAAATGAATATAAACAATGTCGAAAAAAAGGTTCTTGTAGTTATTGTGGATGATATCAAAATCGAAGATTCGAAGAAGGTGTCAGGTTGTTGCAAAGGGTAAAGCAATCAAAGAAAACTTGTACCGAAGACACACCCCGATCTTTAAGCCAACTCAAGGCTTCTTTGTACACCAAAATCTCAGCCATCAGCGGAGAGGACACATTTCGAAAAGGACCCCTCACAATCACCAAAAAATTATTATGCCAAGATAAACGAATAACTTCAAAACTCATCTTGCCAGCATCAAAGTAGCACTTTGATACCTGAAATTGGTGCGAGGCATCGTAGAATCAAGGGTCGAACTGGGTGGGGGGAGATCTGGAGGACTGTTTCACGCTAAGATGCCAAATCCCGAGCTGTCGTACTCCATGTATACCGTGGTAAAAGAAGTTTGTAGTCCAAAAAAAACCTCGTTCAGCGTCAGCCAAATGTCGTACAGGGCTGCCAAGCATCTTCCATCTTGTAAATTCTTGCCCCTATTAAGGATTGGGGCTTGGTGAGGGAATGCCAAATTGAAAGCTCGTATGTCTTTGAAATCGAGCCCTCCAAACTTCTTCGGAACACACAATCAATCTCACACTATCCAAGGAATACCTTTGACATTGATTCTGCCTGAACTCCACCAAATCTGATTTATGGTACGCTTTAAAGGGCAAAGAGAATCCAAGAATAAAAACAAAATTTATAGAAAAGGTTTTTGTTCCTAAAGTTGATCATTGGCTTAATCCTCTCCATAATGTAAAAAAAAGACATCACGCATATTTCTACCAACAAATGACAACAAACTAAAGTAAGAGAAGACTTCACGCTTATTTCTACCAACAAAAGTTGGCACACTTGTTTCTACCACGATCGCGACCTTAAACCGCCGACGATATTGATTTCCAAATAGAACGTATACCATTCATTTAAGTGTACATAGAGATATGTACATGTGTTGAGTATTTATTTTGAATCAACAATATATTCATTTTCAAATATAATGTTCGTTCTGAAGTCTATTAAGCACAGTGTTCATTTTGAAGCAACTTAGCGTTTATTTTAAAATATGTTCATTCTGAAACAACATAATATGTTTCTTCAGAAATATTTTTTAAATTACAAATTTACCATAATGTACTAAGAGGAATTTACCATATGGTAAATTTGATTGTACCATATAATTTATCAATTTTAAGCATCTGCTAATATTTATATCCGAATTTGATATATTATAAAGACAAATTCTTTGGTGCACCTAAAAGTGCACCATGTGTTTTGTGCATCTATATGTAATAGTAGTTGCTTACTCCATGAAGAGAAATATATATTTTTAAACAAAAAAGAGTAATGTGAAAGTCCACAAAAATGAATGGAAATTGTAATGTCACATCCAATCCGTTTTACAACCATTTACAGTCCAATTAAGAGGAATGCATCCAGTTCCATGATAATTTTCATTAATAAAATAAGAAATTTTCTAAATAGTTCTTTATAACGAATGTTTTCTATATTAAGTCTATATTTATCAAATATTATTATGATAGTCCTTATTAATTGGGTAGCATTCCACACCTGGTCCTCTCTTTATGTTCCGTCATAGTGCCGTTAGATAAAGACTAAACGTAGACTGATACCCAATCAATAAAGACCACGAACATAATATTTGATAAATATGAACTAAATATTAAAAATGCTAAGTTATAAAAGGACTATTTAGAGAACTTAATCTTTTAAAAACACTTTTAATATAGGAATGAATAAATACTAGAAGTGTATAATTATAGTTTATTTATAAAAAGTCAAAATTTGTTTACCATAAAAAATAGTGAACGAAAAATTTCAATTTTTAATATGAGAATTAGTTTGGAATGGATATAAATTAAAAAGTGAGAAATCACCCCCAAATAGATGCAAAGACAACATTTACCATAAAAATAAAAAATTCATGTTTTTTCTTAATATAGGAGTTTGCATTGTGACACTATAATACTGTGTAGTGACATCTCACTCTATTTTTGGTACCATATATTGGCATTATTAAGATTGTGCTCATATTTCGGAGATAAAAAATAAAGATCTTATTTTTGTACTTTCTTCATATTTTACTTCTAGTTTAATTCTTTTCTCAAAAGAAATTAGAAGTTATTATTCTATTTTAACAACAATGCTTGAATAGAAAAAAGAGAATACACATTACGGAGTATTATGTTAGGTGTCATCCATTTCAGTGTTGAGTGGCATAGGAACTCTCGCCGAGAAAATCTGCGCCCTAACAAAATTTTTCGTAAGACGTATTCTTTTTCTTTTTCAATCCAAGTTTCTGTAGTTAAAACAGAATAATAAGTTCTAATTGGTTTTTAATTTCTATCCATTCTAAACAGATTATCGTATTAAAAATTGAAATTTTCGGTAATTTTTTTATGGTGGACAAAGTTTGACTTCTTATAAATAAACAATAATCATAGACTTTTCGTATTTATTAATTTCTATATTAAAAGTGGTTTAAAAAGAGAAAATTCTCTAAATAGTCCATTATGAGCGAGAGTTTTTCATATTCAGTCCACCGAGAAGAGTGGTGATTTCAATTTTGGGTTCAGAGCTTCAAACTCAACGATGAAGTTGTGAAGGAGTACGAAAGGAGAGAGGAAACCTAATTGAAGAGAGAGGGCTGTGATAGAGGACCGTTCGTATTAAATAATACTCCTTCCGTCCCCCTGTATTTGTCCACTTTCAGTTTTGCACACCATCCAATGTACTTCTTTAATCTATTTTATCT
Organism: Cuscuta australis; assembly: GCA_003260385.1. Classification (NCBI taxonomy): domain Eukaryota; kingdom Viridiplantae; phylum Streptophyta; class Magnoliopsida; order Solanales; family Convolvulaceae; genus Cuscuta; species Cuscuta australis. Next base: position 372,276 of record NQVE01000129.1, on the reverse strand, counting down.
TGTAATTTGTATATTAAAAAATTATAAAAATTATATATTAATAATCTATATGTTAAGACAAATCAAACAAGATCACACATGACTATATTTAGGCTTACACATTGAGAGAATTTGATGAGTCAAAGTACTTAAATGAACAGTTCCAAAAGTCAAAAGTGGACGAATACAGGGGGACGGAGGGAGTATAATAATAAAAGATTAAATTATTGATATTTGATATGTGAGGACTAAATATGAAAAAACGGCCTATAACTAGATGCTATTTATGAAATTTATTATTTAATATACAAAAATTTGAAATTACGAATTAAAATCCTAATGGAATAAAAAAAATCCATATGTTACCAAATTCTTACCAAAGAAAAGAATTTGGAAAACCTCTATAAACAATGTAAAGTCACCAGGAGTTCTTACCAAAAGAAAAGCTGCGAGAGAAGTAGTACTCCGTACTTTTTTTTGCAAAACCTTGGCCCATAGCCAACCTCGATCCAAATTCTGCATTCCCCACTCATCGGAACGGAGCCCTGCTACCTTCCCTCCAATGGCGTCTCTCGACACCGACGTGATGATTATTCCGGCCGGCGAGGGTTCCAGCGTCGCTGCACCGTCGTCTTCAACCAAGAAAGGCAAGAAATTCGAGATCAAAAAGTGGAACGCAGTTTCCCTCTGGGCCTGGGGTATCTCTCTCTCTCTCTCTCAATGTTGATATGCAAATCGCAATCCAAACTCGTGAGATGGTGTTTGTATTTGCGCATATTGTTCGAGAGCCTAACCTAATTTGTCTGAAACTAAAGTAGCATGTCTGAGTATGTGTTATGTTATGATGATTACAGGCGATTTAATTCGGTTGGATCCCAAATCATTATATAGTATTTGTACGTTGGAGTTTATATTGGAACCCTAATTCTTCTCTATTTTTTGTAAGCTGGAGTTTGTGCTCATTATGATTTTGATTCTTGTGTTCCCTCTGAAAATCCGTATGGTATATTTTCTTGTTTTAGACCTTCCAGTGCTTATTGGTTTACTCGTTTACTTGAATAGTTCAATATTATAAGGGATATACAGGGTAGAAAGTCTAGTCTTGTTGGTGTAAAACTGTAAATTGATTTTGTGGTTTGAAAGGTGGCAATTGATTGATTTGTATTCCCTATTAAGTAATTTTTTTGAGGAAATCTCTACTAGGTATTGAAACACTAGTGGTTATACAGTGGTTGGAAGCATTTGTTTATGATGGGGTTGAATACTCTTGTGCACGAAAACACTAGTACAATCTTTTTTTTTGGTTTAGTTTACAGTTCACACTATTGCTCGTATATGTGGTTACTTCAATAGCTAAATACTAAGGGTAGCTTGGTGAAAAAAACATCCACATTGAGTATTTGAGTGAGAATAGGAGGAAGTGTCCATTATGATGGTATTATGTAGGTAGACCTTACCTTTTACTTTTGAAAGAGATTGCTTCCGGGACTCAAACCCGTGGTGTCAAGTTCACATGGAAGCACCTCAACCGGTGCACCAATGCTCCCTTTCCTGTAGCTCAATACTAAAAGTAATTTAAATTGTAGAAATCCAGATTTGTCATTTTAAAGATGATTTTGATTATTGGAGACCTTTTTGGTGCTATAGAATATGATTTTTTCTCTTCTTCTGTGTGTGTGTGTGAATGTGTTGTCCGTTGTGCTGCATCATTAATCATGTATGTGTAGTTTACTCTCTTAGTATAGGAATACTAATGGATACTTTTCATTAGTATATTATGCTATAATGTTTGAATGTACCGTTTTGGAGAGTATTCAGTACACTGTGTTTGTATAGTGAAGGGCTTTGTGATACCCGTGCATTTGCTCAATCTGATTATTTTTTTACTTCGCAATATGTAAAATATAAATGTAATACAAGTACGGTATATCCAGTTAGATTTTATTTTAACATTTTTGTTTTACACTGTTTATTTTATTGTCTCTGCAGATATTGTGGTGGACAACTGTGCTATTTGTAGGAATCACATCATGGACCTCTGTGAGTTTTAGTCTTTGTTCATAATGCTCCAAAGTGCTGACAAGTTCCTTTTGCTTGGTTTATTTGAAATTATAAAGCATAAGCATCATTTTCTGCCAAGTTTGGGCTCAAAGTTTTCTTATCATTTTGCTAGGTATCGAGTGCCAAGCTAATCAAGCTAGTGCCACAAGCGAGGAATGCACAGTTGCTTGGGGTTTGTACCTTTCTTCAATTGTGCTACCTTTTCACTCATTCCATGCATGCAATTGTTATGCCAGTAGTCTAATGAAAGTGTTGTTTGGCCATCCTCTTTTCCACTCTTTAAACCAACTTACCCCTTGATTTCTATTTCCGTTTATGCTTTTGCTTTTCATTATCTCCTACTTGCTAAAATTAATGTTTCCATGCATTGAGGATTTATTATAATTATACTCCCTGCGTTTTGATTAAAATTAAGAATCCTGTTTGAAAAAATATTTTCTTACAAAAAGGGTCCTATTTCAACAAAGTAAATGTTCATTATATTTAGTTTTTTAATAACAAACACAACATCCAAACAAGCTGAGTGTGCTAAGTTTAGATAAATCAACAAATTAACTTGAAACTTTAGTTATATTTGATGCTTTCCAATCGTTGTACCTTACTAAAATTTATAAGTTGTCCCTTGGTGACACATGTTTCTTTTTATGAGACAAAGGGAGTAGCATTTTGTAAACTAATTGTTCTCAATGAATTAGGTGTAAAAGAATGTCACGACATTGTTGAATGTTGATGGCACACATTCCCTTGCATATTAAAGTTCAAAAATTATTGCATACTGTATGTTGTAATGATCATGTTACTGACAACATCTCCCTAGTGAACCTTCGAACTCCATAGAATTGTGTGTATGTGTGTCCCTTTTCCTGGTAAATCTACTGCTCTCACATATTTTACTGTGCTTTATGATATACGGAGTAAGAATTACAAACATGGATCCCCCATGACAAGCTCAACGTTGAAGGAAAGTTCAAGTGCTGAAGTTTACTAACAATTCAGTATGGTCTCACCCACAAGTGGGATTTGGGGGCAGTGGGTGTTTGACCTTATCCGTATTCCATAGCCACATAGTTAGAGAGGCTGTTCTCAAGCGACCCTTGCCTCAAAGTTCAAGTACTGAAATTCAATGTGTTGTAATTGCAGATATCTACTTCTATGCCATATAGCCATCTCTATCACACTACATCAGCATTGATTTTTCCATTCTGGATATCTGTTATTAGTGTTTATCCATTAGTTATAATTTTTGTTATTAGACTTTTCTTATTTTTGATCCCACGACTATTATGCCATTCTTACTTTTAGTCTATGACTTTTAGTTTTTTGCTTTTGGTGCTCTAATATGGACTTGTTGCCACTTTTGTTGAGGCTAAGAATCGTCTTTGCAGGGGTTTGCAACCATGCCTTCCACTTCCATTGTATCAGCAGATGGCTCAAGACACGTCAAGTTTGCCCCTTAGGTAGGCCTTTTCCCCCCTCTATTTTTCAGTGCAATGGGGTCTTTTGTATTTGATTCCTACATACAATGCCCCCATTTCAGACAACAGCGAGTGGGAGTTCCAGAAGTACGGGCACTAGATTCCCTATCCAAATTGAACTACATATGGCTGCATTGGTATTCTATCTCAGCGATCTCAAATCCTACATTCCCCGTTGCCCTTTGAGTTTCCACTTGCAAACTGCACAATGAAGAATCAGGGTGAGTGTTAATTAATCCTGACTTTATGCTTTTTGAAAACATATTGATGAAATCTCAGTAGTTTATAATTTCCAAATATGTCAAGCCTGTTAATCTGAATGGTTTATTTGTTGGAAAAGATGCTGAGAGCTCTTTTAAAGATTGATTGTAAATTGCGATTAATCAGTGCACTATGCGTTGTTTGCATTCACATTTGCACGCCATTTATAAGATCCTTGCACGCACACACCATGTACAAATGCTCTAGTTACACTCTTGCCTTAGAGTACTTAACAATGCACCAGAGAGATCATTTAAATGATCAAATCATTCACACCATACCACTTGTCCAACCAATGTTCAATTTACATCGGAAACTATGCAGCATATTTACGCCACTCTATTAGTGTATACGGGTGGTTATAAGCTGTATTGAACGGCTAGCGACAATCAAACCCGAGAGCTGAGACATCTTCAAACGAAAGTCACCCCCGCAAAAGGTATCAGGTTTAATTGTCGCAGGCTGCAATACAGCTGGTAAGTATGCTTCAGATTAATTTTGAAAAGTAGATTTGTGTTATAAGAGCAAAAGGTTTTAAGTTTCAACTCAATTACAAAGTACTCCAGCTTTTTAAAGAGTTCCTCTTTAATTTTTTTCGTTTTCCCTAAAACATTTTCATTTTTTTTGTGAAAAATGACTAATATATCCTCCTAAAATCATTGCAATATACTGCTTTCAATTTGTATTTATATAATAAGTTATTTAAATTATTTATCTCTCTTCTTTTTTCGATGTTAAAGATATAATTAGAAAGTTAAGCTACTAAAATAAATCTGGCACAAGTCAAAACTAGAATGGTTTCAGGAAACAGATAGAATGGTACTTTGCAGTAGTTACTACTCATAAAAAACTTGAGTAAATTTCCAAGATGGTCCTTTGTAATGAAGTGTTTTTCCAAATCAATCACCAATAACTTCTAATTACTTGTGAGGTATTTTATAATTGAGATTTATTTTCTAAATAGTTCTTTGTAGAAAATGCACTTAAATGTTGATTAATTGGAAGATACTTTGGTATTTCCATTATCTAAGCTTAAGTAAATTTTCAAAATGGTCATTGTTATACAATTTAATGTGAAACTAAAATAATCATTGACTATACATAATTCATGGATTATTAAAAATCTGTCAAAATATTTTAAAATTTGAATCAAATACACTTCCTTAATTCAATTCAAAGTGAATTCACTCTTTTCTGGAGCAACGAACAGGCGTAGCAATTTAATAACGGGAAGGCGTTAGACTTTAGAAGCATTCTCAAATTAATAGTCAAACGTTGCACAATTTGTGTTTAAAATGGGTCGTGTTATATATGATGTGAAATTCTTGTCACAACTGTGCTGCATTTTTATTTGTATAAGCACGCATGAATAATGATCAAAATATGGTATACAGAGAGAGTAATAATAATAAAAAAAAGAGTAGAACCACCAAAAATATATGAATGAACTTGTTTGTAAACGATAAATTTTGGTACTTGTAACGAATCGAAACACCTTTCATACAACAACGAAAACGATCCTAGTTGAATCCCAGAAAAGGTGGGCCGGGGTCTCATAGCTAGAGAGAAATTGAAACAAATCAAACCACATGGATTGATTAGCAGCAAGCTTCTCTACCAGCATTACAACATATATATGTATGTATGTATGGAAACAGCAGCATTTAAATTGGTTTGATCGAAGAGGTTGAAAGATGGCATTTTGGCATTACACCGTTCACAACTACATAAAATCCATGCTTGAAATGCCCAAATGCATGCGGCATGCATCCGAAACAAAAACAAAAAAAAAATTGTCTGCTGGTCAGAGAATTTCTTTACAACCTCGTAAGTAAATGAATACGTTCAAAATGATAATATTATGGACAAGAATGTGAGAGAGACGAGATTTGCGGCAAAACTAAACGAAAGGGTACTTTTGGTAATTCACCATCATATATTTATCATATATGGTGAGGGACGCATGTTGAGGACATACATAATTGAACATTATGACTTAAAAGATTAATGGTCATGTTACTGTCACACCATGGATGATATGAAGGTTGACTTCGTTATCGTCTCAGAGGGAATTAATGAATGCGTGGTCGTCTCTAATGGTGTCAACTATAGTGCCATTTGTGAAGTTAAAGTAGCATTTTTTTAAAAAAGACTAATAAACAAGAGCACGAGTTACTCTTCTCATTATTCATTGATTTTGGACTGAAATCCCACAAACTTACAATACTAAAAAGGAAAAAAACGGTTAACTATGCTTTTCTTAGCTATGCTATGAAGAGCATAACTAATGGTTAGATTAAAAGTTAAATGCCATATTTACCCTGATATTGTTATCATAAGTCTAAATTTTATACTCCGGGTAATAAATACATGAACAAAGAATATTCACATAATGAACCAATAAAGTACGAGGGAAATGACTAAGAGTAGAGTACCTTAATCGGGCTTTGATTTGGAGATTGGCGATGATAACACTGAATTGGACTTTGTTTTGAGACTGTGCATAACGTCACCTTCGCCACGGGTTACCACACATTAGCATGATATTATCTACTCTGGACCAAATTCTTTCGAATTTATTTTTGGCACCTTCTAAAATACTTCATGCTAATGAATTAAGTTTTGCCTATCTATCATACATATTATATCCTACATACACCCTAGTATAAAGTAAAGATAAAATTAGAAAATAATACTACAATTACACAGTTTTAAAACTTGCTTTTTTAAAACTAGAAATATTTTGTGCCACAGAGGGAGTATATAAGATATTGATATATAAATATAATTCTACTATATTTAAGTTGTAAAAAAATATATCAAAGTATTGCTTTATTTATTCAATTTACCACATAATTTTATATTTTCTTAATATAAGTTAAAAATAAATTTTAATTGACTGTAAAAAGTCAAAATATACCAAAAACTCATAAACAGATGAGTATAATGCTAGAAAAGGTCGAGCTAGGCAATAGAAAGGAAATTTGGGGCATTGGGCAGGGCAGAGTCCAATCCATCCCAACACAATATATAGTCTAACCCACTTGAGTTGGGTCATGCATGCACTTAAGTAGGGAGTACTCCATATAGTGCGTAATTGATACCCTATTTGTACATCAGGCAAACACAGACAAAAACAAACACTTAATTAGTGTTTGTGGATCACAGACTCAAAATATCTGTATTTGTCTGGTGTACAAATTGAGTACTCCATTTTGGTGTACTCCCAGCTTGTCTCTAATCGTAATGTTCAACTATCTTAACTCAAGTTGACTAAATTTTAATCATCAATTACTATATATATATATTTATTTATTTATTTTGAAACTTTTCTATAAGATAAATTTAACAAAATTGTTTTTGTACTAATATATATGCAATACAATTTTTCTATCGACGATCGAAATGTCCAATTCGACTCATAAATAAAAGTTAAACTGCACGAATATTTTGAGACGTGTACATTTTCACTCTTTCATACTTGTTGAAAAATGTTTTTTTAGAGATGATAAACTACTCCGTAATTAATTTGCTTGCGGGCTAAGTTTTTCAGCCGTAATATTTGACAAATTATGAATATACCATTATTCCCTACTAAGAGAAGCATAAAACTTAAACGCAACATTTTAAAATAATTGCTACCGAATATATTTAAAAGTAAATTTTCTTTTGATAGAATATTTAAAAGTACTCCCTCCGTCCATGTATGATCTTCCCATTACGCGTTACGAGGCTTGACCGACTTTATTTTCAATTCAATTTAATCTATTATAGGAGTAAAATTTTAAAATAAAATTTATATAGTAATAAACTATATGAAAAATTCTACAAAACTAGAGGTGACAAGACTATATTATTTTATGAAATTACTAGTAAAATTGAGTAAACAAAGTGAGTAAAGTTTGACCCTGTGAATAGTGACTGAGAAGATTTATGGTGGACAGAGGGAGTAATATTTATGTAAATGTTACTCATAAAATGTTGCAAAAGGCTCATTTTATAGAAATGACATTTGAGTTTTAGAGGTAAAAGTAAATTAATCTAATTGGATTGCAAAAACCTTTGAACTAAGAAAATTATTTTAAGAGTGTACTATTCCTTAATAAGCTTTAATTCAAAATTCCGTAATTTCCTTACACATAAAGAAATTATGTTTCCCTCAGGGTGGAAGTATATATACATACCTTTAATACTGTATCATCTCTCTAGCTCCTTCATATCATCGCCACATCGGATTCCACCAATTTCAATTCATACTTTTATTACTACAAACGGGGTTTACACACGCTAATTTGCTAACTTACTACTACTATTATAAATAAAATAACCTTTTTTAAACTCATAATACTACAAACATGGTTTTGTTATAAAAAATCATAATTATTAATTGTCAAAATATCACCACGAAAATCATGAGAATAAAAAAATGAATCTCTTAGTGGGAGAGGATTAGCATATACTCCATTAATTCCAATTATATATATTCCCTTGTTTGTGGGAGAGGATTAGAATATAGTACTCCATTTCAATTATATATATATATATACACACACACACACATACATACACACACATACACACACACACACACACATTTATAATTATCACATATACATACTCAAAAAAACAAAAAATGAAAGGCGGTTACATTGCGTGCATTGTCTTAATAGATTTCATCGCAGGAGTTTCAGGAATTATGGGAGGGATTCTTCAACTTGTTATGGTACGTAAAAATCTCACAACTAAAATTGCATTGCTAATTATTATGATGATTGATTGAAATCATTTTTCAATTTTATTTATTTATATAATAGTACCAACTATAAAACACCATACCATTACGCCCTGTGGTTTAGTAAATTAAATGTGCATTGTTAGCTAGCTTCCATATATGGTTTCAAAATTTGCTTTGTTACTTCTCATGGTGCTGATGTTCATATGTCAATCCCTCTAAACCAAAATATCCTTCAAATATTAGATGAATTGCTCCTCTGCCCCATATAGTTTTGAAAATGTGCACCAACACATGACATGCACTCTTTTCTTCCTTTTCTATTATTTTTTCTTGACGTGAATATTATTTTTAACTTAAGGACCCCTTCGGCCTACTTTATTTTGGAGGTATGATATGATATATATTTTTGATCAAAATCTGAAGTGTTTAATCAGAGAGAATCAAAATCACAATTTATTAAATGATGATAGGCGTAAGTTGCCGACTACGGGATGGTTTGCGGTGACAATGGTATTCCGTGGCAGAGGTGGTCAATAGTTGAGGAAGAGCATTCAAACTCTAATATAGAGTATATTGTTGATATCTCTAGAATTTAAGAGCTAGATTCCTCGGAGAGCTTGTGACATAAATCCAAATTCTTTTTCCGCTTCAACAAACACTAAATCCATATATATATATATATATATATATATATATATATATATATATATATATATATATATATATATATATATATATATATATATATATATATATATATATATATATATATAGTTTACAAAAACATATTATACGACTAAAAATGTTTAATAAATTAATTAATTATGGGATGAATGATACATGTATTATTATATATATATATATATATATACATACATATATAGGTGAAGCATATGAAGAATGTGTCAAATTGCCAGAGAGGCATTGGCAGTGGCGTGGTTACATTGGGCGGAGCTGCGGCGGCGTCTCTCTTTGTGGCGGGGGTCATGATTCCCTTGCTTTCCTACTTCAGATCCAAACAATGGAACCCAATGTCAACACTCTTTGTCGTCTTGAGATTGTACGTGCGTGCATGCATGCATGATTCCCTTTTTTTTTGTCTAACTATTTTCATTATTCATCTGATAAAAAAAAGAAATATTTGCACTAAATAGCACTAAAACTTAAGTCATTTCCCTAAATAGCACTTAAACTGTTTTATTCTCTAAATAGCACTTATAATGTCCATAATGTCCAGTGATGGCGAAATTTTGCTTGAATAATGACTAATGCATAATGACTAAAAGTGCTACATTGGAAAGAAAAACATATGTAGTGCTATTTAGAGAAAGTCATTATCTTTTAGTGCTATTTAGGTAAATTCCTCTAAAAAAAATAGTGCTCCGATTCCGATATGACTTTTTATTTCATGATTTAATTTTTTTGTGAAAAGATACGTACGTACGCGGAGAATGCACGTAATTCATATACTTTCCTTTTATCTCAAAATAAAATTTTTCATTTGATTTTTTTTCCATCGTGATTTCAAACACAATAATTATATCATTAAATACTTTAAGTGCTATAGACCTTGTGGTTCCTGCGCATCAAAAAAAGTGACTTCCTTTCTATTGGGTTGATCCTTATTGAAGTTTTCAATCAAATTGAACGAATATTATATTGATCCTTAAATAAAAGTACTTTTCACATTAATTTATCCAACTTATTTTTGATAAACTTTATTTCAATTATTTGGATATTAGCGTAATGCTTAAAAAATAAAACTTAAATAATTTCACAATTAAAATTCCTCAAAACAAGAGGTAAATGGTTATGTATTTCAAAGAAATAACTAAAAAAAGATGAATTTTTTTTACTATGTGAACATTTAGGGACACAAACAACATTTAATTATATTAACATGCAATGTATATTTAAAAAAAGATCATCATATTCTTCTAGTTTAACCGAAAAAGTCAAACTGAAAAAAATACTCTAAAACATTGAAGGTATATTGTGAACTTTTAATAAATATTTCATCCGTCCCTGAAAACCTTTTTCCTTTCTTTTTTCATCCGTCCCAAAAAACACTTCTCATTTCTATTAAAAAGTCACTTTTACCCCTTACTTTTCCATACTCTACCTATCACATCATACCTTTTTACTAATAATCTATCCATCAAATCATACTTTTACCCATCACATCAAATGACATTTTTGGAAATTCAATACCAAAATACACTAACCTTAAATCCCTTTTCAAAATCAAAACTCTCATGTTTTCCGAGACGGAGTGAGTATATCTTATACTACATATATGTGTGCATGCAGCTTCACATTTGTTTTAGCAATGTTCCTATGTGGGTATGGACAAGCATTGAAAAGCACGGTTGAAGGAAAGTGTAAGATCGTACGCCCTGGCGTTTTATTCTCTCAAGGACTCCTTTGCTTTCTCCTCCTCGCCCTCACCATATTTCTTATCAAACCATTGTCAAAGGAGAGCAAGAGTAGTGAAGGAGCATGATCTATATGTGTGTGTGTGTGAACATTGTTGACATTACTCTGTACTGAACAATTAGTAAGTACAGAGTACTTAGCAACTTGATAATTGTATAAGAGGAATTTACGTAAATAGCACTAAAACATAATGACTTTCCCTAAATAGCATCACATGTATGTGTTCTTTTCCCAATGTAGCACTTTTAGTCATTACCCATTAGTCATTATTCAAGTAAATATTCGCCATCACTGGACATTATAGACATTATTAAGTGCTATTTAGGAAATAAAACAATTTAAGTGTTATTTAAAAAATAAAACAATTTAAGTGCTATTTAGGGAAATGACCCAAGTGGTGTTAGTGCTATTTAGTGCAAATATTTCATTGTATAATCCTTCTACTACACTCATATTTCTTCTTTTGTTTAGTTTGAGGTGTTACATTTGGCGTGTAAATATTTTGTCACAAGTACAATTTAAGGAGAAATGTCTGGTTGGATGATGTTTTATTCGATTTTTTGAGGTGCATCCAACACAATCATTCAATAGATTAAAATAAAAAACCCTACTTTCCCAACAAAGGATACCTCAGTGCAGAGTATCACATGCATCTCCGGAGGCCTTGTGCACAAAGCCAGCAATATCAAAAGCATCGCTCCCATCGTCCTTCTTGATCACGCCCTGTTTGCATAATGCCCGACCAATGTTAATCAACTAATTACTAAGCATTGGACATGTCCTCGTTAGCGGAGATAAGAAGCTGACCTTTTCGGTTATAATGCCACTAATCAGACTAGCTGGGGTGACATCAAATGCTGGGTTCCAAACAGAAATGCCAGAGGCGGCAATTTGCTCACCTAGTCCTCCCCGTGCATTCAAAAGCTCTTTGGCAGATCTTTCTTCTATCACGATTTGTTCTCCGGAAGGTAAGGATAAATCAACGGAAGTCAGGGGAGCAGCCACGTAGAACGGTATATTGTGATGCATAGCACAAACAGCAAGACTGTAGGTTCCGATCTTGTTCGCAGTATCACCTAAAAGTATGTCATGGAATTCATTCCCTGTGAAAAACTTAACTTTTTTTCAATCAAAAACAAAATTAATATGATTAAGGTACCGTTTGCAGCAACACGGTCAGCTCCAACAATGACAGCATTCACGCGTCCAGCTTTCATCAACGCAGCTGCAGCGGAATCTGCTATAAGTGTGGCGGGGATATTCTCACTAACCAACTCAAATGCGGTCAATCTGGATCCCTGGTATTTAAATTGAGAGAAAAAACCCATTTGGTAAAGAAAATAACGGACTAAACCATTTGCGAAGGCAGGGGGGGGCTGAGAGTGCGGGGCAATTTTTCGAACGGAGCACTGTAGACATCTCGGGTAACCCGATGTCATTTGAACCGTTGTGCTAAAACTTTAGGTAAATAATGGACTAAATCAAAATGACAGACACATTAAATGTTTCTTCTTGCTTTATATGATGTTTTGGATAGTAAATGCATCACGGGTAATGAAAACAGTCTCTAAAACTCTGTCTAAAACTCTGTTTTTACAGGGGCAAGGTTGCGAACATCTTGATATCTTTCTGGATTTGTCTTTGTTGTCGTGTAGTCTTTTGATATATTCCTAGGTATGCCTAGGAGTATATATGTAATGCATTGATGAAGGATGTGTGCCAAGGAGGAAGATCAAGTTATAAAGTACAGTATAAAAAAACCCTTGTTATTGAACCGTATGTTTCCACCGACAGCCCCGACAGGTTACTACGTTTGTTGTTGTATTTAACAGCACTTTTCCCAGTTTCCTGTTTTTTTAGATTATTGGAAAATATATTTTTTCCACTTTCCGTTTGAAGTTTGTCTTTCCCCCGTTTTCTGTCATCATAGACCACAAGTTACCTGGTTGAAAGGGCGTGTTTCAGTGCAATAAGCCCTTTCCAGAACTCCGGAAGTATGCACGGCCCTAATAACGCCTAAGGCAGTTCCATATCCAGCTGTTGCCAGGCTGTTTAATTCAATGAGATGAAAAACATCAGAGGAGCTTCACAATAGAATCCTTTGCCAATATTTCTTAAACAGGGAGCCATTAAATGAAAAGGTACCTTCCAGTATTGCAATGAGTTAATATTGATATCTTCCTAGAGTCTGGTAGCTGATTTTGCAGAAGAGAAGCTCCATATGACCCAATTGCTTTATTGCAAGTAACATCATCCTTGAGCATAATTTCTGCAGCCTCAATATAAGCCTAAGATGAAGATACAAAAAGTTAGATTTGAGTCATACAAATGCAGTAATGCACTATCAAGCACTCCCTCTGTCCCTGTTTTATGTTCTCATTTTGCTTTTTATATGGAGTTCAATGAAATGAAATTGTGTGGTTGAAATTTACTTAAAAATAAAGAAATCATTATGGACCACACAATTCTTTCCTTCAAAGGAGAGGGTCAGAGGGGAAATAGTTATTTTTGTTTGATTTTTTTTCAAATGACAGATATAATGAGCAAATATAACATAGATTACCAACAATTTTAAACTCTTGGAGTAGCTGCTATATCGTCAAACTACATACAACCGCATAACTACCTCAAAAACAGTTTTGGCTTCTGAAGCAGTGGAAGCTGCCTTCTTTATAACTTCATTAAGCTTTGTAGTGGCGTCTGAAAGATTCACAGCTGTTGGCCGGCTGCAAAAGTTTAATCATGTGAAACTCTGCTTTGTGATCCATTTAAAGTACTAATAAGCAAATAAAGCTCAAGCCTCAAGGAATCATACAATAAAAAATTGCTCATTCCAGATAGTTACCTCGAGACAAGATATTCTAATTTCTGGCTGATGAAAGATACTGCCTCTTGAGCTGTACCGTTAAAGGTCTCTAACTTAGACACTTCTACAGCCAAGGAAAGTGCAGCGGCTATAGCAATTGCAGGTGCACCCCGGACTACCATTTCTTTTATTGCATCCCTGAGGCATATATAAATTTACAAATGAAAAATATTAATTTTGGAATACAGAATAGTATAAATAAATTGCAGAAATTTCTGCCAGTTCCTGTAAGTGCAAAAAAATTACAATAAATGTTAAAAAGATTACCATCCATCTTGCACATTTTTTATATCCAGATAAATTGTTTCTAGTGGAAGCTTCCGCTGCTCATAAAGCATAAGATAATTCTTAGTAATGTAGGTGTAGTCACATTCATATCACAAGAATGATAATGCATGTGTCCAAGGTAAATGATATGCAACATCAACTTCCTTTTCCAGTTTCATGAAACCTCATCAAAACATCTAATTCTAAAGCAAGTAAACTCTCTTTGACTCCTAGAAATTCAAAACCATTTCATTTTACTTTCCAGAATCTTTGTTCTTAGTAGAGTATGACTAATTAGTAAGTATAGTCAACTCTCTCGTTCGCCCCAGAATGGTTTGATTCACCCTTTAGAATGTTTATCCTTCTTTTTCGAGATAACAGAAGTTGCTTTTGAGTTCCGATACATTATCCCCAAATATGATATAGCCTAATTCTCAATGCATTTCTGTATGATAGAAACAAAAGCTTTCAATCTTAAGAAAATCAGACATTTCCCATAAATCAAACTATTCAAGGATTCCAAGCCTAGATTCGTTTCCTTTGCTTTGTTTTTTTTTTTGGAAGATTCAAGTGCTACTCAAGTTATATTCAGATCAAGCAGCTGAAGAACATCATGAATGAAATCTGGCAGATTAACAATCCGCTCAATAGAATAAGACACAGAATCAGCCACAACTCTAGCAAGAAGAGAATGAACAACTGGATTGACAAAGATGTAAAATCTCTCACAGCTAAATCAAAAGAAATTGATCTATCGTAAGGTATATCCACATAGCGAAAGAGAGAGAGAACCTGATCAAGGAGCTGGAGAGAGCCGCGTTTGTAGCAGATGGATTGAAGAGTTTTATCTTCGGATTGAGCTCCGTTCGCCATTAGTCACTGGTGTTAAAGTGAATCAAATAACTAGGGAAGAAGAAGAGAAGAAAAGAAGAAGAAATCATCTCTCTGCTTAAGAAAGATTCGTTAACAGTGACAGAATCAATAACTAAATTGCACTACGTTTCAATCCAACCTTGTTGGATACTACATTGTACCCTAAATTGTACTCCCTCCGTCCTATATCTTTCTTCTCGTTGTGCAAAACGAAGAAAAATCTCAAGTTTTTTCAATCTATTTTATATAAATATTGGTATAGAAATAAAAAATAAAACATACATATTTAAAAACTACATCAAAAGTTCAACAAAACAAGTGTTGACAAGAATATTTTACTTTATCATATAGGCCATGAAAAAACACAAATAAATATAAATTCCCGTGAAGTTGAAATAGTGCTCTAGGAAGAAAGATATAGAACGGAGGGAGTACACTACAAAACATACTAGATTCGTACACGTGTGTTGCACGTTCTAATTATAAACTGAATAATTAGGAAAAGCATTGGTCAAAGAAAATGATAAAATTAAATTATAATAATAACATGTAATAAAATTTTAAAAAATTATGAATACTATGCATGTTTTTCATGAAAGATCACTTTCAACGAATCTCCTCTTGTTCAAGCCAGAACAAAGTAGACACAAACCACTCATAACATAAGCATCCAAGTGGTTCGACTATTGTCAATCTCGACAAGCGCATTATACATACTCTTTGAATGTTTAGAAATATAAGTAGTATATTAATTGCACAATCAATTTACCCATTTAATATGATTTGACATAATGTATGCATGGAACCACTCACCAATTTTACTACGCACGCAGTTCCAAAGCAATACACTACTCATTTATTTATCTTGATTTGACATAAAGTTTGCAGCAAGCCGCATACCAACATTATTATGCACGTGCTTCCATATCAATACACCAATTTATTTATTTTGATTTGACATTAAGTTTAAATGGAGACATACACTAACTTTACTACGCACGCGGTTCCATAGCAATACAATACTCATTTATTTATTTGGATTTGACATAAAGTTTGTATCGAGCCACGCACCAACATTATTAGGTACCCGGTTATATATCAATACACTACCCATTTATTTATTTTGGTTTGACATAAAGTTTGCATCGAGTCACGCACCAACTTTACTTCGCACGTGGTTCCATAGCAATACACTACTCATTTATTTATTTTGATTTGACATAAAGTTTGCATCGACTCATGCCCCAACATTACTACGCACGCAGTTCCATATTAATACACTTCCCATTTATTTATTTTGATTTGATATAAAGTTTACATCGAGTGACGCACCAACTTTACTTCGCACGCGGTTTCATGGCAATACATTATCCATTTATTTATTTTGATTTGATATAAAGTTTGCATCGAGCCCCGCGCCAACATTACTACACCCGTGGTTCCATATCAATACACTACTCATTTATTTATTTTGATTTGACATAAAGTTTACATCGAGTCACGGACCAACTTTACTACTCACGCGGTTTCATAATAATACACTACACATTTAATTATTTTGATTTGAAATAAAATTTGCATCGAGCCACGCACAACATTACTACGCACCCGAATCCATATAAGTAAAATACCTATTTATTTATTTTGATTTGACATAAGGTTTACATCGAGTCACGCACTAACTTTACTACGCACGCGGTTTCGTAGGAATATAGTGACCATTTATTTATTTTGATTTGACATAAACTTTGCATCGAGCCCCGCAACAACATTACTACGCACGCGGTTCCATATTAATGCACTATTTATTTATTTATTTTGATTTGACATAAAGTTGGTATCGAGTCACACACCAATATATGCTTGGAAATAGAAAATCTATAAACTAAATGGATTTGACATAAAACACATTGAGCAACATAATAGATTTGACACTACTTTTACAGTTTTACTTTATGGAGCAATGCATCCATGATTTGACTTGAAGATATCTAACTCATAACCGCGTCAGTCAACCCACTTGGCCTGGTCTATACCCGAACTCATTACTCGATGATTTTGGCGGGAACACTCCCAAAACGCCTATTAGTTTGAAAAAATTTTCATGTAGTTTTTTGATATGTAAATTTTATTTTTTATTTTAATGTCAATATGTAAATAAAATAAATTGAAAGAAATGATATTTTACCTCGATAATAGAAATGTGAGATATATTTAGGGACATAGAGAGTATATAGTAGGATTTGTTAAATGAGCTTTTTAACCACTTTATTAAATGGCTAGATAAAAAAATCTTTATATTTGATAGATTTGACATAAAACTACATTTTTTCCAATGTTACTTTATGGAGCCAAAGAATGTTCTAACAACTCATACTAATTAGACATAAAGTCACTTTATGGAGCCCATCCCTATGAATAGGCCCATACCTGTCACTTCTATTGCCCGGCCCATACCCGAATCACTTAACCTCTTCTTTTGGCGGGAACACTATTCATGAAGTCATCTTAGCATTGTATATATGAGGATTTTTATTTAATTCACTCTTTTCGATAATTTGTTATTTGTAAATTTTTATTGATTATCTGATAGAGCAAAATATTCTTGACATTTCTTGTTTTGTAGAATTTTTTACTTAGTTTTTTAATATGTAATTCTTAATTTTATTTATGTATCAATTTGTAAATAAAATGATTTCAAAAATCGTGAGATTTTATCTCGTAATTCCAAATTTGTAATCGAAAATTGGGATGGAGGGACAATAAGAATCAATACAGTATTCATTCTAAAATAATGTAATGTTCATTTTCTCACGTTGTTCATTACAATTATAGTATTCATTTATGATCAACGTAATGTTCATTTTAAAATAATTTATCATTCATTCTGAAACAATAAAATGTTCATATTGAATCAAGAAATTGGTGTTCATATGAACACTCTATGATGGTGTTATCAATATGAGTTATTATTGAATTTGGTCTATTTGGCATATTTCTTTGTTGATGGGTATGGTAAAAAACAGGCTTGGTATTGCGAATTAGTCAAAACGACAACGGAATACTTTATGGATGAGTTTTATCGGTTAGTCTCAAGAAATTGAAAAGAAAATAAACATTAAGACTCATCCATGAAGGTTACTGGTTTCGAATTTGGGTTCCACCAGGTCTATAAACAATTGAGAAAAGAGTGATGATTTCGGTTTGGGTTCGAAACTTCAAACTCAGCGACGAGTTTGGGAAAGGAGTGTGAGGGGAGGAAGGAAGCTTAATTGAGGTGAGAGAGTCACCTCCTCTTTGATTGTTAGTAATTCACGCGCGTGAGATGATCTCATCTCTTCAAGCTCTTCCCTTAATTTTCTTAGTTCATCATCACGTAGGTCCAATATAGAGCTCGTGCCGGCACGTCTCGCCTGACTCTCGTCCATTCGTGGGAGGCTCCGTGCAAGATCTCCAATACCGCGTATAAATTACAGTACATATTTTAGTCTTATTTAAATAAGTTTTATATAAAAGTATCCAGTGCTCCATCCTAATATAATTTACTTTTTGAGAAAGTCCTCTAAATAACACTCCATATTAAAGTATAATTTCTCCGTCAAGATTTATTCATTTTTGTGAACTAATTGTCCACTTTCCGTATTCAATAAAGAAACTATATTTTCAAGTACTAGAATTGCATTGCTTATTGCATTTGCTAAGTTAATTCAAAATCGCACTTGTTAAATACTTCATCTGTCCCTGAAAACACATGACATTTTGATCTTTAATAGATTTAAGGAAAATGTATTTTGGTGTTGAGCTTCCAAAAGTATCTTTGGATTTTGATCTTTAAAAGATTTGATAAGTAGATTAATAGTGAATCGATGTAATGTGATATCTATGTTAAGCATTAGTATGAGTAAAGTGACTTTTTAGAGCGTCTTTGGGAATAGCTTAGTGTTTTTGATAAAATTTTAACAGTATTGATTATTTTAAAAATGCTAACCGTAAACGCTGCCCGTAGATAACCTTTTCAAAACGCGAACGCAAATCTCTAACGTTATTCCCAAATATGACCGTAATAAAAATAAACAATATTGAGATGGATGAAAAAAAATGAGAAAAAAAAATTCACAGATGGAGTATAAGGAAAACCATTAATTGCACCTTCTTTGTAGACTGATAGCTTTTAATGATTTTATGCTTTTAAAGAGATCTCTGTTTTGATGGTTTAATGGGTTTTACTTTAATATATCCACTTCGTTTTGGACATCGAACAATGCATTTTCGTCTTTTAAAAATGCGAAAAATTTATTCTCAAATGTTCGTTTTTTTAAAACCGAAAAACGCACACACATGGAACAATGTCAGTGTCTATGAACATCTGTGAGAACTCAGAAGGTAGTGTCACAATTGTGGTCAAATTTAGGGTACCCTTAGCATAATTCCTAAGCAATACACAATTAACACACAAAAAAAAAGACTAAGAACAAAACATTGTGCAATATTTTACAATATTTCTCTGCTATGAGTTTGATGGCGTTTTACACCACAACCCGAAGGTCATTCGACTACGTACTACCCATCTCGATCCATCGTCCACTGAGAAATCTCTTAACCATGGTTAAACATGGACATAGATTTTTCCCCCCCGGGTGGGGCCGCAAGGACCTTTGATAGTCGTTTCGACCCATATTTCTTCTTTCTTTTTCTTTTGGCAATCCAATAGCTTCCATAGGGTAACAACCAAAGTATGTGTGTTTGTATGTATGAAATCAAATCACCGGTTTTGAAGAGCCTCGATTGCCTTTTTCCACTGCGACGCTCTCTGCTTGGCATCCTCAAAAGCCAAGATCTTCTTTGGCTGTACGCGGTATTCCGAACATTCAGTGCACCAGTTGAGATTATGTAATGGAATTGAATCGTGTAAAATGAGATTAACTAAGGAACTCACGGTGCAAATCTTGAAGTTTGAAGGGCTAGTGACTTGAACGCTGAGGTCATTCGGATTGTCGGACCATATAATGTTCCCTTTGACAACCAACTTTGACGGGTCTAAGTAAATAAGCTTCGGCTTGTTTGTGAGGATGAGCTGCACTTTCTTGTTAGCGAGCTTCTGTATCTTTTTAACCATGGAGATCATCAGTACCGACTCCCCAGGATCCAAAAACTGTTTCCTGTTTCCATGCAAGAGAAGAAGAAAAATGCAGTCTTTTTATAGGCTTTTTCTACCTAATAATTTTAGGGAGAAACAATGAAACATAAGCGCGTACATACCATTTCGAGTCGAAAGAATCAATTGAAGCTAGCCTTGTGATGCTACTGGCGGCAGCAGCTTCAGAAGATGATGATGAGGCTCCATCATTTGTTCTAGCTGAACCATCCCCAACATGTGTGGGATTCCACGACTCTTGATCATCGCCTCCACTATGAAAGGATTGTGACTGAAAAAAATGCTCAACATTATAAGTAGCTCAAACATTATTTTACGTCCCTAAAAGAGGTTTTTGTTTGTTTTTCACGAAGTTATTAAAAAAAAAGTAAAACTGTATCATGGAAGTTATGAACCCATTATTTTTTTCCATAAATGATATAAAAACTTCTTTTTGGGACAGCTGAAGAAGTTCTTTTAGAGACGGAGAGAGTTTTGTAATTAAATTAAGAATATTGAGGTGATTACTATCATTTGGGAGAGGGTTTCCTACTTTTGGATCCAAAGCTAGCCGCGGAGGGGTTTGAGCCCTTAAATTTTGCCAGTCAACCCCTCGAAAGAAAGGGTGGTTTTTAAGTGAGGCATAGCCATCTGGACCTGCACCAGGTCTTCTGCTAGGATCAATGTCCTGAGATATTGTTTGTACAAATAAGAAGTTAGGCAAATGATGATCATACAACTTAATGCTACTCCGTATTTCATGTCATTTTGCACTCTGAAACAAATAAACAATTCCGAACAATATAAACAAATCAACACTTCAGCTAACCGCATTGATGAGGATAGGTAAACACACACTCACATATGCCCATGCATAAATAGATGTCTTTGTATGTGTGTGTGTGTGTCCACACACCCACTTACAGATATATAAGGGCACACATAGAAACACTCATATGAAATAATGGAGCTTGAGGAACATGCAAATTTTGATTGCTTGAAGAGAAAGAAGGGAAGATAGAAGGACGAGAAATCGACTTTCACTCCATCCAGATGTTCATTTTCTAAAAAAAATATCTCTTTTTTTTTGAAGAAATGAGTTTAAAAAGTCAAATAAGTCCTTGAGTTTTTCACTCGTCAATGTTCATACTAACCTCTAGGATTTTTTAGACCATGCATCATAATTCCTTTATGGTGTGTTTGGGAACAAGGAATTGAATTTGAATTCTACAATTGACTCAATTCCAATGTTTGGCCTAAGAATTTGGAAATGGAATTGGGTCAATTTCATGCATATTCCCCCACAATAGTAAAATAGCTCTCTTTAAATGACTACCATTGCCTAGTCATTTGAATTTCAAGCTTGCTCTTTCCTCAAACATCAGTCATTTTTTCATGTACTACTTTCTCTCTTTTTTCTTCCTTCAGTTTCTCTCTACTAACCTCTCACACACTCTCTCCCCACCGTAAATGAGGATTCTTGAATTGAATTCTTGGAGTTCTAAAACAAGCATTTGGAATTGGAATTGGACTTAGAATTCAATTTTTGAATTTCAATTTATAGAATTGAATTTCTGAATTTCATTGCAATTCAGTGTTCCCAAACGCAACCTTAATGAATATGAAAAGTGGACAACAGCTTCCAAACAAATGGAAACCAGAAAGTCGACAACCAAATCCGGACGGAGGGAGTACTTTATTTCTTCTCACACTCTCCCACCTCTCTTTTGTTATTCTCTATTTCTCTTCTAAGCCAAAGTGGTAATGAAGTGAAATCTATAGCTTACCAACAGCCGATCAATAAGATCTCTCGCTTCATCAGAGAAGTAGTTCGGAAATTCGATATCTCTGGCAATGATTCTTTGAAAAATGAGCCATTCACTAGCACCTTTGAAGGGAGTTGTCCCTGAGAGCATTTGATACAATGTGCAGCCAAGTGCCCAGAGGTCATTTCTAATATAGCATGTCGAACAGATTGTTAAGTGGGGAAATCTGACTAAACTTAGGGTCCGTATGGAAAAAAAGATGGACAACGATTTCTTGAAAATGAGTTCTGAACAAATGACTTCTTGAAAATAAACTCATTTTCTGGTGTTTGTCTGAAAGTTTGGAAAATGAAAAAAAACTAGTTTTTGTTGTTATAACATAATAAGATGTGGTTAGTTTTGATTTGAGAAGTAAAAGAATGGTGGAAAACGTCTTCTGCAAAAGAAAACGGAAATCATTTTCCTCCAAGTAAGGTTCATTTCCTGTCGACTTCAAAAATCATTTTCCTCTCCCAAACGGGCCCTTAGGAGAAATCCTGAATGCATGTAGTCCACTGAAAAGAGTCAGTCGCATACCCAAAAGTTGCAGGTGAAGAATTTAAAACCTCTGGAGGGACATAAGCTGCTGTTCCCACAAAGGTGCAAGCCTTATCATCTGGAAAAGAATTTTTAAAGATAAAAGATTCAGCTAAAGTGACAAATCCATATCGTCAGTTGTCACTGTTAAAGAAACATTTTTGTAATTTTACCCGAGGCAGCATTTGGTAGTACTGTTATTTGACTGTCTTGCATGGGCTTAACACTGCCAAAGTCCGCGATTTTGATGTGCCCGTCTGCAGTAAGCAGCAGGTTCTCTGGCTGTCAATTATAAAACATTTCATATATATTTGTATCACGGAAAATGCTTTAGGAAGGTGAGAAAGGAAAGGAAAGGAAAACGACATATAATTAGTTTTAAACTTTCACCCACAGATGTAGAATATTTAGTCTTTATATGACAGGCATAAATAAATAAATGAGTATCCACAAGTATCTAAAAATAAATAAATTCAAAATCCATTGAGTTTTAGCCTATCATTTACTCTTCCCTATATTTTCAATCCTTCTGAATTTCCCAAGTATTTATCGAGACTCCAACAGGACCCTTGGCATCCTTCATAAAGTTGTAAATTTCCCAGTCTAGAGACCACACTTGCCTTAGGTGTCTAGGTATCCCCCCCCCCATGGATCAACCAAACCCCAATCGATCCCCAACCAAGTGCTAGGTAGGGGTAAGGTCTGTGTACGCGTACACCCTTGTGGGACCTTACTAGGTTGTTGTTGTAAGTGCTAGGTAACATTTTTTTAGAGATTTCTAAATACCTCATTATCTCGTACTCCCTACATTCTACAAAAGTTTCCCACTTTCATTTTCCATTCTTCCCAAAAAAGTTTTCACTTTTTTTTCTTCCCCTTTTTTGGAAAAGAATGTGGTTCAAGATACTTCTCTCTTCTAAACAAATTTTAACTACTCACTTTTCAATATCATTCAATTTTCACAACTTTATATCATCTTTATAACATTTTTCCTAATCTTTCTGAAGTCAAAGTAAGAAAACTGATATGCAACAGAGGGAGAGTCATCGATATCGAACTATACCTTAATATCTCTATGTATTAATCTCATGCTATGTATGTATTCAAGAGCATCTACAACTTCTGCGGCATAGAAACGAGCGTCACCTTCTGGCACACGTCCTTTCTGCACCCACAAACTTTAGAAACAGGAAATGCAAGGGAAAAAACATCTGCTAAGGTCATAATAAAATATGTAAAGTGCAACTTCATTTTCCATGAATAAAGAAAACGATGCATAAAGAAGATGCTTTTGGTATTAAAAAAAAGGTGAGGGTTTGTGTGCAGCAAGCAATTTCATAGGCCTTGTTTGGGAATAGTGTTTTCACGTAGTGTTCGCGTTTTGGAAAATTTTTAAATGGTGCATCTTAACTTTGAAAATGCTAAAGCTAAACGTTGAAGTTATATAGCATTTTCAAAATGCTAGTGTTGACAGGCAGGGCCTTAATATCAATTGTCCATTATACTGGCCCTTCCATAACCATAATTAGGAAATTGAATTCATGACCGTAGCTACATCAACAAATGTTTTAACCATTTTTCATTAACAAGTGAGTCATAATCCCAAAAATGTTGGTTTCACGAGATGCTCTTTGTTGCAACCTTCTTAAAGAGGAATAGTGAGATGAATTTCAAAACCGTCAAAATATCGTGGGGGTTTTGCTTGCATGAGAATTATCATGAGATGAAAATGAGGTAAGACACTGGTTACGGTGACGCCCAATACAAAACTTTTACTCTCTGTCCCAAGATTAAGTTTCCATTGTTTTCAAAAAAAAATTAAGCTTCCACTTTTCTTTTTGAGATGTCTCAAAATAAAGTGCGCCTTCTTTTTATGGAATGAATTGTGTGGTACTGTGGTCAATACAGAGTACTATTTATCTCCATTGCATAAATCTCTACCACGCAATTTCACAAACTTAATTTCCTTGAAAAACAAATGTGAACTTAATTTTGGGGCATATGAAGTATTGTTGTAAAATCAACATGAGTCATGGAACACGAACATAACGGGATAATGGAGAATCTCAGTGAAAACTCCATATTAAAAAGAATCCCAGCAAACTATAAAACAAAAACAAGATATTCAAACTAGCACCAAAAATTTGAATTGAAAAAGATTGATACTGGGCATTTTATCTAGAATAGTGAAGTTATACTTACCCTAGTTATTTGATCAAAAAGTTCTCCACCTTCACAAGACTCGAGAGCCATGTCTTCACAACAAAACAAAATGCACTTCAGATTAGCAAAAAAACACAACAGCAACCACAACAACAACCCGGTATAATTCCAACTTTGTTGGGGTTTGAGGGTCAAGATTCGTTATACCCTTCCCGCATTGTTGCATTTACAATCCAAAACTTAATACTCCAAATTGACCTTGTCGCATTTACAAGGTCAAATTTTGACCATTTTCCTTGCTTATTTTTATGACTCATTTGATGAAATAATATTTTTGTCACCTCTTGTTTTGTAGACTTTTTTATGTAGTTTCTAAATATATACAAATTCTATTTTTTAATTTTACCCCAATTATCATATGAATCGAATTGAAAATAACTTCAATTAATTATCAAAACCCGCAACAGGAAAGTCTTGGAAAAAAAGCTAGGGGAACCCTACCTTTGACACCACTTTGACACAGTTTCTCGCAAACACATAGACAATTATTGTTTGTGAGAAACTATGGTGTCAAAAAGGTGTCAAAGGGTGGGGTTCCCCTAAAAATATCCAAAGTCTTTTTGGGACGAAGGGAGCAGAAAGAAAGAAGCAATTAATGTGCCATTTGATTTAGTCCACTATTTGCTCAAAGCTAAAACATTGTCAATGATGTCTCTTTTAGCTCCATTGGTAATGCACAATAGATGGCAAAAAATGCCCATTATAAAAAAATGCATGATCGGATGGTGCTGCTGAATGAAGTTTTGCTAAAATACTCACATAGTGAAAAGGTGTCCTGAAATGTAAAACATAGACGCACAATGCCAGGATGGTCTAGCTGATCAAGTACAACGCGCTCCAATTTCACATATGCAGTCTTATTTTCCTTGGTGATGAAGTTTTTGTCCATGATTTTCATGGCATAAACATTTCCAGTATCTTTCTTCTTAGCTCTAACAACCTGATGATTATAGGTTAACAATAAGAATGAATCAGCACTATCAGAGTATCAGTGCACGCTCAAAATAGTAGCTTGAAGAACAAGCCATAGTAATTGAGTTGAATACTCCCTCCATCCCTTTTTTATTGCCTCATTTTAACTTTACAAAGAATTTAAGAAATGAGATTTTGTATGATTGAAATTTATGAAGGGGGAGAGATATCATATGGAGAATACAATAAAACAGAAGTGATACAATAAAAAGGGAACGAAGAGAGTATAATCGTATATCAACTAGACTATTCTCCTTATTCCAAGAAAAATAAGGTGGAAAATGATTCCCCAAAAATATTTTTCTGCAAATATTGTTCTATGTATAATACTCCCTTCATCCCAAATTAAAAGTCCACTTTGACCAGACACAAAGTTTAAGAAAATTGTTGAAAAATATGGTTGGACCAAAAATAATTATGCTCATCTGAAGAAAGGAAATGGACTTTGATTTTTGAACAGATCAAAAAAGAAAGCGGGCTGTTTATATTGGGACAAATCATAATAACATGTAAAAGAAAAAGGCAAGACAAATGAGAGGAGCACGAAAGAAACAAGTGTACAAGTTGATACAACAAGCTAAGGTAGCAAGTCCTACATAGAAGTAGATTACTACCCAATAGCCTACCCTACCACCTTAATCTTAGACCTCCAAACTCTCCTATCTAATGTCATATCCTTGGTGAGATTCTAAAGTCGTAAGTCATGCCTAATCACATCTTTCCAATTATTCCTAGGTTTACCATTGTCCCTCCTCATGTCCCCTACCTTGAGCATCTCACACCGCCTCAGTGGAGCATTCATACATCTCTCATTATGTGTCCAGCCATCTATGTCTAGCTTCATGCAGTTTATCCATAGGGGCCACCCCCACTTTCTTCCAAAAATCTTCGTTCGGAAACCTTATCCATCCATGTATGACAACACATCTATCTCAGCATCCACATCTCTATTACTGAGAGCTCCCGAACATGAGTGTTCTTAATTGCCTAGCACTCCGTCCCATTAAACATAGTTGCTATGTGATCATTTTACGGTAAAACTTTACTTTCAATTTGGTAGATATGTACCGTGTACAATGGGCAACGACCTGCGGAAGGTAAAGTTTCCTATTGATAATTACCTAGTACTTTCTTATCGACCTCACCTCCATATAGTTTAACAAAAAAAATGGAACTACCTAAAGAAAATGAGTTTAGCTTATTTTATGTCACTTTATCATGATTGTCAAAAAGTCAGGAACCAATTGCACGCGTTCTTGCTTGTGTGCCTGATTCTGTGACCGATATGGTGGAGTGGGTCTCTACCCCTCCAACCTTCAATTCTGATGTACTGTTAACAGATTTAGTTTAATGTGATAATGATGATTTTATTATTAAAAAAACAGTCAAAAAAGTTCAGATAATCATTGAATATATTTTCCTGCAGGCCAAACAAAGAAAGTTCAGAAAACATTCCCAAGAAATATATTTTTCTAGAAACAGACGTAGCCTGTAGCTCAAATTCTTGACTATAATAATTCCTTAATCACAAGTTCTTAGCTAACGATGTGAGAAGACATACTGATAATTGTAGCCTGTGGGTAATAAGCACCCAAAACAATTCATTCTATTCACATGCTCACCAAAGTGAAGAAAGTGAGAAGAAAACCAGGGTGAGCGGATGGGGGATTATGATGGGTGGAAAAATTCCCGCCATAAACCACCACCCTCCCATACCCTGCCATTCTAAACAAATTTCATATTATGTAAACCACTTCCAACCGCCCTGGATGGAAGCCATTTGACAACACTGCTGTAGCAAATGTTTTCGAGAACTAAAGCAACTGCCCTCGTAGTGGTGTGTTGGTGGGGAGGGGGGGGCTTTAATGAATATGTTATCCCTTAGTCCCACCATAGGGTGGCAGTGTAGCACTCAAGATTGAAGAAGTTTACAGTTCACCCCCTTTCCGAGCGCGTGAAATTTCTGGCAAAAGCATTTCTCCAGGCAATGCAAAGAATAATAACAGACGACCACAACAGAACTTCAATACTACAGTATATCCACACCATTCCCCCATTGAAGTACTACGGATAGGAATGATAAAAACACAAATTTACAATGAACAAACTCAATCTTCCAGGAGAGGGACTAAAACAATGAGAATAAAAAAAAGATCAACAACCATAGGATTAAAAAAAACTGACCTTGGAATAAGAACCAACTCCATAGATCTTTCCCAATTCAAAGTCTTGAATGGAGAAGTTTTCCTGGGGAGCTCTGAATGTAAAGCTTTTGGATCTCTGAGAATTGGATGGACTGCTCTGAAGCTTAACCTTTGAATCAAATTCCTTTTCCATTTCAGATCCTCCTTCCCCAACTATTTCCAACATTTCACCTCAACAAGCTACGCAAAATTCTTCTCTCACTCTACAATTCGGGGGGGGGGGGGGGGGGGGGGGGAGGGAGGTTTCTTTCTCTCTTTCTCGAATTTTTGAAAGGTGGGTTGGGTCTTCACAGACTCAAATCAGATCATATTATCCATACATAATGCACATGCATCACACAAGCCACATTTAAAAGTTTTCTTGCCCTATCTGTGTCTTTCTTTGAGAAACCAATCTGATAAAGCAAAACCCAATCTGTCAAAGACACCCAAAAGCAGATGATTCCCTAGATATGTGCGTCTATATGCAAATGACAAAGGAAAAATGTATGAATTATCTGAAAAAGGCGTGAGCTTTGGGATTAATATTCACTGCTCCCTGTTTCTTTCTCTCGTGACCGGAAAAGGGCAAGTTCAGAACATGGAGAATGAATGGCAAGAGCCACATATGCAATGCTTGCTTGTGTGGGGTGGGTGGGGTGCGGAGATCGAATTGCACATGACTACATGAGAAAGAATGATGGGTGGCATGTTTTCTTGCTGTTTTGGAATCCGGATCTATTAGGAGAACGAGAATCAGTCATTACCTTTGAAATCCTAGGGGTCACATTGTTTAATATGGTACTCTCCTATAAAGAATTTCCTGTTTTGATTAACGTGCAAAACCTCGTAGATTTTAAAACGATTTTATTTGAAAATTGGTAAGAAAATAATACATAAAAAGTTATATTTAAAAACTACATCGAAAACTCTACAAAATATGAGGCGACAAGAATATTTTATTTTATCAAATGATCAATGAAAACACGCAAACAAATTGGATTTATCGAAAGGCCGTAATAGTAAACAGGAAAGACTTTTTGGAACGGAGGGAGTATGTCTTTGCGCATACCCAACAAGAGAGACTTTGGCATAATAATTAGCGTTTTGGATAAAATTTTAACGGTGCATGTTACTTTGAAAACACTAATGTTAAATGCTGTCAGTAGATAACTTTATCAAAGTACTAAAGCTAATCTCTAACGTTATTACCAAATAACCCCTAATCAAAATTATTGTTATTGTTATTACAACTACTAACTGCTTCCTATATCCTAATTTATAGTGCATGTTTCGATTTACGATGTTTGACTAAAATTATTTTCAAATTATTTTCTATGACAAATGGTATAGAATTAAAAAATAAAAATTACATATTAAAATATTGCATCAAAAGATCTACAAAACTAGTATTGACAATAGTACTTTATTTATCAAATTGCTAACAAAAATTGATAAATAAAGTGAATGGAGTTTGATCATGTAAATAATAAAGATGCATTATAAATTGTGACGGAAAAAGTATTATTGCTATCAATTTGTATAAAGGGATGGATCAAGTCATGAAGGAGCATGTCTAATCATCATAAACACAACAAATCTAAAATATAACAAATCTATCACATCTCCTCCGTTCTTTTTGTCTCAATAAAATAGTTCCCTTATCTGTATAAGAGATTGTAGAAGGATATCAAAAATTGAAAAAAAAAAAGAAATTTGAAAGGATAATGGTCTAATGGATTGACTATTGAGTTTTGGGCTATTACATTCTCCGCTTGGATTTATTGGTTTATTTAAAAAATTTAACCACGGTACAGCAACAATTAGCATATACTTTAAAGAAGTGTTACGAGTTTTTGTCGCGGTAGCCATGACGCGTATCAAACATTTCCTGGAGTTGAACGAAGTTCCGTATGAAATACGCAATAATTCAAACTAGTGGTCATTTTTTAAGGTGCTTTTATTCTTCACTTTTAATTTTAGTTTTTAATACTAAGTCGATAATATAATTAATTGAATTAGGATTGTGTTGGAGCTTTGAAAGAACTCTTATTGAAGCTATCAGATGAAAAAGGTTTACCATTTCGAGGATGTAAAAGAAATAAAATATAAAGTGTTTTGGCTTCATGTTAATTTTTTCTCAATGTTGAATTCAAAAGTAGTGCTCATGGCATAATTGTAAGAAAGCATAGCTTCTTTGAACCAAAATTTTGGTTTCCACACTCACTAGCAGGTATTATGCAATTAGGATTTTGGAGGTAATACTCGTGACAACTATATACATAAATTTCTATTTTTTTAATTTAGAAAAAAACTATTTGGTGCATTCTAGATATCCAAACACTCTTGGATATCTCAGTCGAATAAGACATGAAAATTTTAGATAATGCATGTCTAAGTTTCGTGGATTGGAGGCCTGCCACCCAGTGGGATGCTCGAGCATTTTAATTACAAATACTCATCATTGCTAGGGTTGTTCGTTCAGATATATCCGATTCGATCAGATTTTTCGGATATCCAAAATTTTTGGATCGATAAATATCTATTCCATGTCCGATCGGAAAATTACCAGATACCCAAATATAACATGTTTGACAAACAAAACATGGACAAAAAGACTAGAGTAAAAAGGTTGAATTAAGTTTAGATTTAAATATTTATGACGATGAAAATGAATTGGACATAAGTTGTCTAAGCTTTGTTTTTATATTTATTTTTTTAAATATGAACTTTAAATATCCACGAATATCCCAAATCTTAATATGTCATTCCATATCCGATTCGAATTTTTTTGGATATCCTATCTGAAATATCCAAAACCTAAAATTTCGGATCAGATTTCTAGTTTTGGATCGGATCAGCCCAGATCGTGGACGAATATTTTGGATCAGATATTTTTTAACACCACAATAATAGACAACTATTTTGGAGTGCTAAAAAGGCGATGGATGATTTTGAAAATTACGTCTCCAATATAAATTGAACTAGTATTTTAACCTGTTCCATGCACGGGATGAAACAAAATTGTTTGTGATTCTACAATATGGAATATTAAAATGAATTTGTTTTTTATGAGACATATCATTTAGGCATCAAATATAAATGATCTAGGTTTATTAATTTTATATATATATATATATATATATATATATATATATATATATATATATTTTATTCCCGTAAAAATTTAAAAAGTACAAAAAAGGTAGTGATTCTATGAATCATTTCCCAGCATAAATTTTAAAAAGTTTGAATTACCGATCTTATGATTCTACAATTAAAACATTGATTTTTCTCCTCCATTTTAATTGAGATTAGAAAAAAAAATGATTCCCCCCGCATTGAATACAAAAATTGATTCATCTCTAATGCATAATTTAAAAATAAAATATTGGATTAACGATTTTATGACTCTACTATTAAAAATATTCATTTGAAAACAATTAAAATACAACAATTCTTTTCCCCGCATCAATTTTGAAGAAAAAAATTTAATAAAAAAGTAGTGCCGCAATGATTCTGAAGGAAAAAAGAGAAAGAATAAAATAGAAATATAATATAAGAAAACAACCAAAATAGAATCTTTACGTTTTATTTGCAAAATAAGAACTATAATATCAATAAGACCAGCATATAATACAAAAATTACAATGAAATGTCAATATACAGTGTCACATTATATTACAATAGTATTATTTTGTAGATAAAAACATATGACTCTTATTTTGTAATATTTTTTACTTCTATTTTTGGTTGATTTTTGAAGGGAAATTTACAAAAAAAATTACTATTTTTTATTCTTTTTATTAATTTTTGCTTTAAAATGCAAAATCATTCAAATGCATAGTAATCATTGCATAATAGCCACACATTTTGTGGGAGGGTTACGGCGGGGTTGGGGTGGGGGTAGGGTGGGGGGTTTAGGGGGTGTGTTAGGGGGGGTAGGAACCGTCAATTTTACGAACGGAGTATCGGAGGTGCCTCAAAAACCCAGTGGCACCGCTAGTGGCACCGTTTTCCGGTGTTACTAGAACCTGGCCGTTATAAATATTAAGTTACACCTTAGGAAAATGGTAAGTTAAAATACAAATTTATTTTGAAGAAAATGAGAATTGTTGAAAGAAACTGAAAGGAACTAGAAGAAATCGGAAAAAATGAAAGAAATTAAACAGAATTAAGGAATCTAAAAGTTAAGAGTTTAAATTCTAAGGAAGAGACTTTAAATCTAATGCAGATTATGCTTTCTCTAACCACAGGCACTAGTTTAAGGGTCCGTTTGGTATAAGGAATTGATGGAATTGGAATTGAATTAGAATGAAATTCCATGAGATTCAATTCCATAGAATTGAATTCTGTCAATTCTAATTCATTTTTTGCACTATCAATTCCAAATCCACATAATTTTTGTGCTACCAAACACCAGAATTGGAATTGAAGTCCCCAATTTCAATTTCATAGTTCGAATTCCATGTACCAAACGAGACCTAAAACTTGGAGGTTCAAAAATTTAAAATTAGATCACATTTTGCTCCTAAGAGCACTGGAAATGGGCTTCACGCCCGCCGGCGTGAACGAGCATTTAACGCCCCGGGGGGCGTGAAACACCGCCCCCCTCCGGGCGTGATCGGGCGTGCGTCAAAGGAATGACGTTGCGTCATTCCAT
The DNA here is from genome assembly GCA_003260385.1 of Cuscuta australis. Taxonomy (NCBI): domain Eukaryota; kingdom Viridiplantae; phylum Streptophyta; class Magnoliopsida; order Solanales; family Convolvulaceae; genus Cuscuta; species Cuscuta australis. The sequence continues at coordinate 339,806 of NQVE01000129.1, read as the reverse complement.
TCCCCTCCCCCCTTAACGGCTATATAGCCGTTGCACCCCCCAATTCAAAAAAAAATTCTAATAAATTCAAACCCCCCTTCCCAATCTCTCACATCTTCCTTCGGAGTTTGGACGAATGATCTACGAGCAAAGAATGAGAGAAATCAAGGAGAAATATAATTTACCTTAGTTTTTTTATTAATGTATCTTTTTTTAAATTATTGTCGCTTTTTTTAATTAATGTATTTTTTTATTATTCGTGTTTCAATTTAATTAAATAACTAATTAATTAAATTTTATTAATTTAATTTTAGAAGATGTATATTTAAAAATGTAAAAATGAAGGGTTGAAGTCCCAGTTTGAAGCCCGGGGCTTTAAACCCATTTCCAGTGAATTTTGGGTGTAAGTTAAAGCTGACGTGATAGAAAGAGAAAGTTTGAAGGCGTCTGGGTCTAACACGAGAACTTTCAAGGGAATTCAAGCCCAACAACCCCAGCTGGTCAGGCCCGTGCTTTTGCTGCTCTCCGTTGCCGTCTGGTAGCATTCATTCTCTTCTTCTTCTTCATCAATCAACTATAGTCTTGAATCTCCCTCCATTCCCCACTCCCAGATTCCACAGATTTCGTATTGACAGAGAATTAATTTAGAGACAATCGAATCTGCGGATGATCCATGGCGCTCTCAAGGCTTCGTCATCCCGTAGTCCTCCGAGCTCCTTCCCTCTTCCGAGCTCGCCTCCTCTCGTCTTCCTCCGCCTTCCGATATCATTCTAGGTGCAATCTCCCTTTCTCTTTGTGCATTTACATACACACTAGCTCGCGTAGGTTTGCATCAACGAATGAGTTTGAATTGAAATATGAATTTTTACTATAATGGGCAATTCGAGTACCAACAGTGAATTACATGATAGATTAATACTAGTATATATTAATTGTATTTTATTTGCTCATTGAAGACTACTCCGTATTCAGTTGCCTACATTAAAAAAGATTTTTTTACAACTTGGCGTTTTTTTTACGATCAGCAAGTCATCACTCTTTTTAAAAATCTTAATATTTTGTATCAAAGTGTGTTTTTTTCTTTTTCAAAGATTTAAAGAGCTCTTTAATATTTTGGTTTAATTTAGTGAAGCAAATGAAAAGAAGATTGCTTGCCATTGATCTGATTTTGTATGCATTCAATAATATTTTGGTTTAATTTAGTGAAGCAAATGAAAAGAAGATTGCATGCCATTGATCTGATTTTTTATGCATTCAATACTAATACAAAAAGGTAGATCTTTAAGCTAAAAATGGCTGGGTGAGGTCAGCAGCGTGCGGTTACTCACTCTGGTGGGAGTATTGTATCAATGTTTTATGTGGAGGTAGGGATGATAAGAATTGTGCAGGAATTTAAAGAACATAAATATTTTTACGGAGCTTTCTTGACAAGAGATAAAGTAAGCTTGAATGTGAGATATTATTCATACAAATCTCACTTAGGGTTTACTCTAGAATTCTATTAAGAATCACACCTAATTAAAAACCTAGAACCTAACCCTCACTCTTAAGATATACAGAGTATAAACTAGGTATTTGAATAAATTAGTATCACACTATTTTAGATTTCACTCATTGAGTAAAACACATATTTCATTCATCAAATTCTCAATGTTTTATTCCTAGGTTCAACTCCTATTTATAATGAAGTATTCCCAATCTTCATAATGATGTACTATTAGCTATGAAAACAAGAAAAATCAGTCTAGTATCCATATGAAATTTCTGCCAAGTGCCAACACCTTTTAAAATACAAGGGTATTAAAATCAGACAAAGACTTTTATAAGAACAACTCACTGTTAACTCAAGAATTTTGTCTTCCAGTCCTCATTCATCTTGAGGTTTGGCTAGTAATGATGCTCAAGGGAATTACTTTTTTTGAGTTTAGCATTAAAACATGAAAGAAAACCTCGTAACAATTCATTGTCCCTGAGGACTATTGTTTTTGTTGATGTACTATTCATCATGTGGGCTTCTTTTTCATTTCACATGTCAGTGTTGGATGTTCTTCCTTAGTCTATTCTGACCAGGGGTGATTAGGTGTATCCAAGGATTAATTTGGGAGTGTATTTGTAGTAGAAAACCTTCCAATGAAAGATTAAAAACATAGTCTGCGGTTAGACTTATTAAAGGGATTTACGGCCAAGGTTACAGAAATGTGGGAAAACATAGTATTTTATATTGTGTTTCTTATGGATATGATTTACTAGTATAAAGTATAAGGTTTGTATTTTCTATATCGGGATTTGTGATGTCATGGATTCAATATATAACACTCCCCTTCTTCAAAAAAGTGTCCTCGCACTTTTGCACTACCATGGAAAGTTGGTGAGTGGTCATCAAAGATTAGAATGAATTTTTTCCATCTCTCCAGGTTATATAATGAAGTCCTTTAACACATATTTTTTTTGGTATTCCATCTACTACATCTAGAATCAAAACAGTAGCGTCGGCACAATTCTGTCAGCATGGCGTCATCAACTTTGCAAGGTCATAACTTTCTAACCACAACTCTGAGTTGATTCAAATTAACATCTAGACAAAGACGACTAACTTATCTTTCAAGTGTGAAAAGTTCACTGCCAAACAAGTTATGTACCTTCGTGCCTGAAAAATTCTTCAGCACTGAATTTTTCTGAACCACATCATTATGACTAATCTTTGTACCCAAACTGTGCTCGTTCTTTGCGTTTTCACCGCCCGCCTCTCGTCTCGCCTCACCTCAAAAAAGGTCCTCTCTCCCGCCCCTCGCCTCTTGCCTTTCGGAAACTATAGTGGACATGTGGAATGCACATTGCACTTTCCATGGAAGTATGTAGTATAAAAGAAGACAGTGATTTCTACTTTGAATGTAGACTTGGGAAGAACAAATGGAAAGAGTGAATCATTAAAAGGAAGGCATACATAAAACTGAAATGCCAGCTGAAAATGTGACTATGTGAGCATTGGTAAACCACCATGAAGCATACATATTCCATTTAGTTTAAGTACCCATGCACGGGTACACCTTGGGTGCATCGAGGTGCACCCAAATATGTATCCAAATGTTTTTTCGAACAAACACGGCTTGGGTACACAGATTAGTCATAATGATGTGGTTTTGGATGCTTTTTTATCAGTTTCTTCAGGTTCCATATCCCTTCTAAACTGCGACCACCCCCACAGACAAATTCGCCTTTTTCTTACACGTTGAATTTTACGAGCACACAACTTTCTTTCTGTCTTTCGTACGGATGACAACACAACCAACTATTTTTTTGTACATTTCAGTTTCATACTTTCACTCATAGTTATCATGGTGCATGACGACAATCATGGCGATATAACGTCGCCACATGACACAAGTCACACAACCAATTAACTAGGTTCACAAATATATAAGCCATAAATCCAATAAAAACAACAGAATAGAATGATCTATATTGCCATGTTGGAAATAAAAACACAACCAAAATATCATTCCAAAACATCCTAAGGTGCTAGTATTAAAACAAAACAACTTAAGCAAAACTTAAAACTTAATTCAAAATTAAGTTGATAAAAGGTTCAATCTAGAAAACTAAGATATGAATATCTAATAATAAAGGCACTCCTCAACATTATCATTTGTCTGAATCCAATTATAAAGGCACGCCTTCTTGCACATGAGTCGCGATGTTGGATGCAAAGAGGGCTAGGGTACAAAGAAGACGAAGAAGTGTGAATGTGAGAGACGATTGACCAATATGAATATCTAATAATAAAGGCAGGCATAAAACTGAAGTGCCAGCTGAAAATGTGACTATGTGAGCATTGGTAAGCCACCATGAAGCATACATATTCCATTTAGTTTAAGTACCCATGCACGGGTACACCTTGGGTGCATCGAGGTGCACCCAAATATGTATCCAAATGTTTTTTCGAACAAACACGGCTTGGGTACACAGATTAGTCATAAGGCGTGACTGCGTGAGAGACGATTGACCAATATGAATAAAAGGGGTTTTTTGGATTGGGTCCAAATATATTGGACTGGAGTATAGAAAAAATGGGTCAGAAAAATTAAAAATGGCACACAAATGGCGATGAAATGGCGTTGCCATGGGATGATCGATTGCCACAACCAAACATATGGCGATTGGGGGCCAGATCGCCAATGACGCATTTATGGCACACACAATTTGCGCCATCAATAAGTATGGTTTTACTTGCATTATTTATGGAACAACCTCTCTACTTTTGAGTAGGATTAAAGTCTGCCTACTCACACCCTCCCCAGACCCTACTTCCGTGGGACTCTGCACGCTTGTTGTATTTATGGAACAATATAGGCTGCTTTAAAAAAAATGGAACAATATATGCTTGGTTATGTCAAAGTGTCCTAGAATATCACATAATTTTCTCTATTATCCTATGTAATTTTTATATTTTGAAACTAATATAGTCGTGTACCTAATTTTTTTAAAGGAAACTTTTCATTTTCTGTACCTTCATAGGTAATAGTTAACTGCAACTTCTTTGTCAACAAACTAGGAGAAAAACTATCCATGATTTCCTATACTTTACATCTTAAGTAGTCTTCGGTCCTTCACATTCCTGGAATTATTCATTTGAAATTTTACATTGATATACTTCTTGTTTGCTTAACCAATTGCCAGAATTTATATCTGAATGGGATTTAAGTAAAGAATTATCAATTCATGATCATATAATTCCAGGAGCAATGGCCACCATGCATTTTTATGTCTATGAAGGACATCTGTAACTGAACAATGGATTATTGTTGACTTTTTTTCCCCTTCATTTATTTCAGTTTGGTGGTGCTAAATCATATTCCTGAAGTTACTTTATCAAGGTCTGAATATTCAGCTGTTCCTTTTATTCTAAAAATTTTGTTGCTCGACTCCCCAGATATACTTTGATGTAGTTTGTGGCTTTGTCTTGTTGATAAATACCCTATATATTTATATAATGGGTTCTGTGTAGTAGCTTACACGTGATTTTACACTTATGGGAACGGATACAGATTAATAAACAAACATTTAGAGTGATTAAGCCCACTCATATTTTGGGGAGGGAGGGGGTGGTCTGCCCTCATTCTTCTATTTCTGTGTGCATGTAATCATGAATGGGCACTGGTTTATGCGTCCGCACACATGGACACATGGTTGAGTTCATGTTATCATGTATGGACATAGCCATGGCCATGGTTTATGGTGTAAACACGGGAAAGGAAAAGTGTATAGTTGCAAGTTGCAACACACGCATCAATTATTTGTTTAATGCTCAGTTTTATGTTGTCATATATGCACTATGAAGTTCTCCAAAACTTTGAAATGTCCATTGTTTAGTTTGAGTCTAATCTGAGTCACACAATAATCAAGTTATTTTTCATTTCTTTAGTAAACATCAATTTACACACCTCTCCTATGTGCACTGATCTTCCTGTGCAAACATACACATAATGCATTTTGTATCAATACAATTGTATATTTGCACATTCAAATTAGCACTTCTATGCTCAAAAAGCCACCATGTCTTTTTTGCTATTTTATCACTTGATTGTACTGTACATACGAGTTTTCAGCCATTCGGTGACGTGACTAGATAGTGATCTATGTCGTTCTGTATTTCTCGCATTAGGAAACATTCTCATTTGATCCGAATCTCACTCACACAAAAAGAGAACTGGTGAATGTTGATTCATTGATTCTTGAATTCGAGGATAGCTAATTCCAGTCTGTATACGTATGACACATGACGTATTTTTTTTAGTACTTTTTGGTTGAATGTAAACTGTCTCTGCTTCTTTTATAGTGAAGTAGGCAAGTAGCATTTAGTCAATGCGACTCTCTAACGCTCATCATAGGTCATCCAGAAACAGGTGCTCTATGTTTTAAACATAGAGGCCAGGCTGTGTACTTTCGACCCCCTTACCCCGCATTGGGTGGGAGCCTTTTAGGTAGTGGGGTAATGTTGTTGTTGTTGTTTGTATTGGGGTAGAATATATTTTGTTACTAGGAGAACATATTAGGTGCTTGTCATATCTATGAAGGTGTGCAGTTTCATCTTTACAGAGCTGAAACACTTTAATCTTCTTGGATGGAGTGGTGTCACATTATCTGATTCCATGTTCCACTGATTATGAAACAAATCCAGGCCTATACCTTTTCTCATGTTCAATGGAGTTGGACACAATTCTTCCAAGTCAAAGGTTAGAGTAATGAACTTTTTATTTTTTTTTATTTCATCAAAAGAAACTTTTATATTTATTTTGTTCTATTTTCATTCTTGCATCTTTTATCTGATGAGTAACGTGCATATTGTAGTTACCAAGTGGTTGCAGATGTCTTTCATCAGCAGGTATTAATCTCTTATGAAAATGTTAAAAGTAGATGAAGTACTTTATAAGTGGCATATTGCCTTTTCAACTAGTTCATGTGTGTTATTCTTACTTTATCTGTGTCATCATTCCCCGTAATAATTAAAGACATCCCACTTTTATGTTATTCTATTCCCAAATTTTCCATAGGTATTTGCTCATGTTATCTAGGTTGCATGGATTCTTCATTCTAGCTAGTAGAATAGCTTTGCTGAATGTTGCTCTCAATGGCATGTCCGCATCATACTTTACCAGCCACATCTTATCAAAATTGATGCCTCTGTTTATCATTTGACTAGGATCTATCCTTCTTTCTAGTAGACTTGATGTTTGAACAAGTGTCAAATTACTGATGTTGTGATACTTTGATTTAGGCTAGTTGATCACTCATGTTTTCTCTATGCCCTCCTGATTCCTTGTTGTTTTTATTTGTTGCAGATAGTATTTCCCATTCTGTTCTAGCAATGCCCGCTCTATCACCTACAATGGTAATCTGCTTTACTTTTATTTTATATCTGTATTGGATACAATGTTATGCTTACTTTTCTCTTTGTAGAATCAAGGGAATATTGCTAGATGGAGGAAGAAAGAAGGGGATAAAGTGAGTTTCTAGTGCCTTGACAGATCCTCTATGTCTCTATCTTCTGTTTAATTCCTATTCCATCTAACAGATAGAAGCGGGGGATGTGTTGTGTGAGATAGAGACTGACAAAGCTACACTTGAGTTTGAAAGTCTCGAAGAAGGGTATGTAATCGCAACCTATTGGAATGCATCTGTTTGTTCTGATATGTTTATTCATGTAGAGGTTGAGTCCAACCGCTCTTGGCGGTTTAGGGATGCATTGTGGATGTTTGTTATACTTTTCTTGCCTTTTTAGTGTACCATCCTTTTGTTGCTGCCTTTTATTATTTTAGTGCTTAACATTCTTTCCCGAATTGTTTTTTTAATTCCACCTTTACACTCCTCACCTTTGTATGTCCTTTTTCAATGTAAGGACAAAAATATTCTTCAAAATTTTCAATATTTCGAGAATTTGAGATGTTTCAAATTTTAACTTTGCCCAATGTCATAGTTTAGCTTCCCCCAAAAATTTGAATCCCGGTTAACCAAAGTAAATCGGTTAACTAGTTTTGATCACCCCTACTACCAAGGATCTTTACACCACTTGACCTTTCATGCACTCAAGAGCATGAAGAGATGAAATATATATGGTTCATATATTTGAACATATACCAAATAACTCAATATATTATCACTGCATATTATGCACTTCTTTCATGCTCCATTGGAATTCTACAGTTTTCTTGCAAAGATACTAATGCCTGAAGGAACAAAGGATGTGCAAGTTGGCCAGCCTATAGCCATCACGGTAATGCTTGATAGTCTTTAGATCACACTCTTCCTTGTATTTATAGTTTCTTTGGTACTTTGTGTGCACATTTATTATGTTTAAAATGTCGTGATTCTCTTTAATCTCTTTCATCCATGGCAATCTTCAGCTAGCAAACCACACTAATAGCCAATTGTTCCTTTTATGCATTCCATGGTATTAAAAATGTTTATTATTACAAACGCAGGAGTCTATATGTATATACGTTTCCTTTTACAATATGCAAAAGTGTTTTTTAGTACTATTGACTCTATTACAATGCAATATCTATTCATACATATTTTATCAATCTACTAAAGCACAGAGAGTCAATGTCTCCACTGGAAATTGAATCTGGGTGAGCTTTTCATCCAAAATCCTTGGGGTGGTTGGTGGTCCTATTTCCGCTCAAGCCAAGGGGGAAACTCTTGGTAGTTCACAGATTAGATAGTTAAAGCCTTTAATTCAATTGTTTATGATTTTTCTAACATGTGCACCCTATACAAATGGTAAGGACTAGAAAGTTGTTGGGAAATCATGTGGGACAAGTGACAAAACATTGGAATTGGTAAAAGATGAAAAGAGGTAGTGTTGGGATTGAATACATGAGAGATTTTATTATTCTTATTATGTCCATGGGGTGGACATGATAGAAAGACTGATAATTTTATATGAGATTGTGCATTTCAAATAAAGAACACAATTTCTAACAGGCAAATGAGCTTAAACATGAGCCAACAGTGTTGAATCTCTGGTTGAGGTTCATTTAAGGTTTCTATTTGCAATTTAGCATCTGAGAAGTAGATGTTTCTTTCTACTCAATGGATTTAAAATGTTGCTATTTTAAAAAATGGATCCAGTGTGTCCATGAAAAACACACATCTTTCCAGCCTTCCAGGAACATGTTTAAAATATTACTCTTTGTTTGAAAATTGTCTTGAAACTTTAATTTGTTTATGAAAATGGTCCCTAAGCGTTTGAGGAGTCCGGAAGGGAGAATGTGTTTGAAAGGAACAAATGCTTCCCATTTAGGGTTCCATTTATTATAAATTGCGAACTGTTAGTGTTGAGTCTGCTAGCATCTGATTATCTCAGATACTCACTTAGCTTATTAATTAGGTGGAAGATGCAGATGATATACAGAAAGTACCTACTACATTTAAAGGTGTTTCAGAAGTTGACAATGCGGCATCACAACAAAAGGGAGATGTGGTTCCAGAATCAAGTCAATCAACTACTGCAAGCATTGACACATCTGACCTTCCTCCACATATTGTTCTTGGAATGCCAGCATTATCCCCAACCATGGTAAGAAATGCCATTTGGTATAGAACTGATTTATGTTAGTTTTTATTGTCCATCTGACAGGGGCTGGGATTTGCCAATTTGTGAACCCATATCTATTACCAAAACCAAGTTACACCCTAAACCCTATTTCACACTACTATTTTTTGTTCTTTGTTGATGCGAATCAACATTATCCTCCACCTAAATGGCTAAATACTATGCTGATTTATTTATTTGTCTACTCCCTTCCTAATGTAATTAAGTTCATTACGGAGTATTAGTTTATTGTTTGACTTAACATAGTTTAGGAATAGTGTTAAAAAGGGAAAGGTTTGTGGTTGGAACATGGATTGAAGAGAGAAGTTCTCTTCCTAAAGAGAATGTGAAAAAGCGTTAAGTTAATATGGGGGGGTGTGGCAGGATGGGGCGTGAAGTGTCTAGTGTCAATAAACTGTCTAAATTTTGCTAACATTATAAATTCTTGCAAAAAATAAGTGACAATTTGACACCAGATGTCTTTCCAGTCAACCTTACAAATGCATAATGAGCTAAAACCTCAATACTGTCACCATCATAGGTTGTTTCTGCTTGCTTGGGAATCTTATGAGACAGGTTGAGTTGAGACAGTTGCTTTGGTCATATTCCCAATTACAATATTGGTTCTGTACAATCAACATGAACATCATTGAAATTGACCTATTCCACTTTTACTAATAATATTTTTTTCTACTTGCAGAATCAAGGTAACATTGCTAAGTGGAGAAAACATGAGGGGGAAAAGGTTGGTGCAAGATAGTGTATGCCTATTGAATCTACTGTTTAGATGCTCTATTCTACCCATAATTAAGTGCTTTTCTTTTGTATTTTCATTATTTTTCCATTTATTTGCTCTTATTGTAGATTGAGGTTGGTGATGTTCTTTGTGAGATAGAAACGGACAAAGCAACTCTGGAATTCGAAAGCCTTGAAGAAGGGTAACTTTTCCTAGAAAATTGTAGTTTCCATATTGAAGTTGAATGATGCTATTTCTTGGATAATTAACAAATATGTCGAAATAGAAAGCCATGGAAGTTGTAATACACATGGATTTACTTGGCAACATTTACTGTGCAGATTCTTGGCCACAATATTGGCTCCTGAAGGTTCAAAAGACGTTTCCGTTGGGCAGCCTATTGCGATAACAGTAAGTACCTACTGCAGACTTCGTATCTTAGGACCAAAGAGGGAGAGACAGGAAGAGAGGGAGAATGTGAGATAGCATAGTTGGGTGTCCTGTTTTTGTAACTAATTCCATTCCCTTGACTTTCCAAGGTTGAGGATGCAGATGACATTGAAGCCGTGAAGGCATCATCTATCAGTGTCAGTAAGGTGGTGAAAGAGCAGAAGCCTATCCACCAGAACACTGTAAATGGAAGTAGACAGCAGAAAAAAAGTTTTAACAGAATAAGTCCTGCTGCAAAGATGTTAATTTCAGAACACGGGTTAGATGCCTCGTCAATTCCAGCTTCTGGTCCTCGTGGGACTCTATTAAAAGGCGATGTTTTAGCCGTGATAAAGTTTGGAAAAGGAACCTCCAAAGTTGCTTCTGTTAAAGAGGCAATGCCTTCTTCATCTCAGACCCACACCCTAGTTGCATCAGAGTCACCGGGACAAAAATCTGATCCAAAGCAACAAGATTCTTATGAAGAATTGCCCAACAGTCAGATACGCAAGGTACTCCTATATCCTAAAATAACCCTGTATTTCGTATCTTCTCTTTTACCACCAGTCTGGCAGTCTGCATGTGAGAAATAATGTCCAACATGTATCTTTTCTTGTTGTTTGCATAATGTGTTTGTCCTTCTGTTCTAAACGATCACAGCTTGGAATATCTTGTTCCTCGAAAGTCACAAAAGTGTGATCCCCATTTATGTTGTTACTAAACTCATGTTCTGTATATCCTGTTTTACTTCTAATGAGTGTCCCGAGTCAAGGAAGGAATATGTTTCTTTCGCACCTCTACGCGAATTGAACTTAGCAACCTGAAAGAGGGTGCGTTTATTAACCCACAAATAATCGTAAATAGCCTTGACAATTGAAGAAAACTTGCTAGTATTGTAACTCTGAAGTTTTTATGGAAAATTTTCCACAAGATGTATGTTGATACATCATAACACAATCTTCAAGAATCATGTCCTCCACCTTCCCAAACTTGCCAATATCCTATCCTTGAAAGCCTTATGATATACCCAAGCTTTTCGTCTAATTATCATGGAGTGACAGTGATAATTACCAAAATCAAATGTCCGTGAAATAATTCATGGAAACTCTTTTTCAACTTCTGCCATTCTTGATCTTGAATATCTCCCAAAGTAACAGAAAAATCCATAAAAAATTGTGATTGATTTGAAACTAAAAGTAAAACATACTTCATCTTCATCACAATCAAAGAAATTTACAGGTAAGCTTCCTGACTTGCCCAGGGCTAGTTTTCATGAACTGACACTAATTCCTTTCAGTTATTTTCAAAAACATTACTATGCTGCATATCCCACACTGGTTTTATCCTGGCTGTTATCCTCTCCTTTGTCCTTTGGTTTGTATTGAGTGGTCACTTGTTGGTTTTGTTTGCTTGCAGAGCATCAGATGTGTAACAGGTCTTGTGGATTGCTATCACACTTCATTTTGGAGTACCGCTTGTTTCCACATATCACTCAGAATATTAAAAAACAACACTCTTTTTTTATTGCAGGTGATAGCAGCAAGGCTGTTGGAATCAAAGCAATCCACACCTCATTTATATTTATCTGCAGGTTTCCCATTTAATTGAGCTATGCAAACATGCAAAAAAATTCTAAACTTTTGTGATACATGCATTCTGAAAAAACATTATGGAAACAATTGCTCCCTAAATTGTTATAAATTAGAGCAATCCTCACCTCATTTATATTTATTCACAGGTTTTCCATTTAATTAACCTGTTCAGAATGAAAATATCCAAAAAAATCATAAACATGTGTAATACATGCATGCTGAAAAACATTGAGAAAATTATATAAATTCATTTGCTCTCTAAATTCTTCTAAATTAACTTTTTTCTTTTTACCAGATGTTATATTGGATCCTCTTATTTTCTTCAGAAAGGAACTCAAAGGTACATGTTAATAACATTTACCTATCTAAGTCCCACTCTTTTCATGAAACAATATTGAATTTTTTCCATCATATTTTATTCTACCTTTTTTAAAAATTATTTTTGCAGAAAAGTATGATGCCAAAGTCTCTGTAAATGACATTGCCATTAAAGCTGTTGCTATTGCGCTAAAAAATGTTCCAGAAGCGAATGGTATTGTGCTGTAATATTTTTTTTTTTTATGTTCAAGCTGTTTTTACGTTCAAAATTGTAAATCAAAGTAAAGTACAGAGTAGTAATTAGTAAACATGAATCTCCTGACATGCCAATTTTACTTCTAAGTGAACTAATTCCCTATTTCCCTCTGATACTTAGTATTGCAATAGCAGATATTCATATTATAAGGTTCAAGGGTTATATGTTCTCTACTTTATGTGTCATTTTTCTGAAATTTTGCATTCTGTTTCCATGCAGCATACTGGGATTCTGTAAAAGGCGAAGTTGTTTTGTGCGACTCTGTTGACATATCTGTTGCAGTTGCTACTGAAAAGGTTATTTTTATAGACCACATGCTCCAATCAATATTCCTTATGAAGACATTGCTCATATTATGTCTTACTTTGTCTTCCAGGGATTGATGACTCCTATTATTAGGAATGCAGATCAAAAATCGATATCGGCTATTTCCTTAGAGGTAGTAACTTCTAAAGAGCAAAGTTTAATCTGCCATTCTTTTTTCTCCTTTTCTAAATATGGACATAAAGGATTATTAAATCCAGCTACAACATGTTGATTGCCTAGAAAACTTTGATTTTAGCATATCTACCAATCATTTGTCAAGCTTTATGAAAAAAGCTGGAATTTTGGCATACTTGAAATATTACTCGAACACGACTTTCTTTTTTTTGTGACTACATCTATTTACAACTAGTATATTTGAGCTGCATCTTTCCTTCATTTAGCACGGGCACAGTTTCTGTTTCCTTGGTGTGCTACATTGTATTCGAGGCCTTTTTTATGTCTAATTTGATTTTGCATCTGCTCACATGAACAGGTCAAGGCACTTGCTGAAAAGGCTCGAAGTGGAAAGCTAAAACCCAATGAATTCCAAGGCGGCACTTTCAGGCAAACTTTTATATTACCTTCGAATTGGCTCCCGAGCTTAGATTTTTTAAAAATTAAATGCTTCCTTTAATCAGTTTATTTGATGGTATATCTGATATCTCACGTGGTCTTTATGCAGTATTTCAAACTTGGGGATGTTCCCAGTAGACCGGTTTTGTGCAATCATTAACCCCCCTCAGGTTTTTCTTCTCTCTTGCATGCCTTTTAAAAAGTTTTTTTTGTTGGTTTTGCAACTCTCTGCAATTATAATCTGGGTTTCTCTCAGGCCGGTATACTTGCTGTTGGTAGGGGGAATAAAGTTGTTGAGCCAATTGTTGGTCCCGATGGTAACATCGTGAAATAATAGTGCTCTATTTCCATGCTATTAAAATTCATTTAAAAGAAAAAAAACTTATCGTCCAATTCACTTTCCAGGAATCGAAAAGCCCGGTGTTTTCACAAAAATGAACCTGACACTATCTGCTGATCATCGCGTGTTTGATGGGAAGGTTGGAGGTATGTCATGATATGCATGCCTCCACATTAACTCAACACAAAATAAAATTCCACTCCCCTCTCTTTAATTGTCATATATGGAGTACTCGATCTAACTGATGTAAGTTTTTCACTTCTTACCGGCATGGAACTTAGATTGAAAATTACATTTATGTTTCGAATTTGCACAGGTGCTTTCTTTGCAGCTCTGAACTCAAACTTCAGCCACATTCAAAGGCTTCTGCTATGACAGCTTTGCTTCAATTTTGTTCATACACAAAACTAGTTGTACTTTCATTGATTCTCACGTGGACTCGCTTCCCAAGGTTGTTTTTGGCGCGATAGCCATGGGTTTTAAAAATGGAAACACTTTCTTTATACAAATAAGGTTAGACTGCCTGCGTCGTAACTATAGTTGATCATAGTGGGCATACGACAATTTGCTGTTCCATTTTTTTTCATCATCAAGCATAAGGTCCAAATGGGACATTCCCATATCTAGATGATCATGTAATAGATTATATCTTTGTTGCTAAACGGGTGGGCGAATTGCATGCCCAGGATGTACATATATTCGATTGTTTTTTTGTTGTCGAGGTAAATGAAGTTATAATCGTAGTCTAAACATGGAGTGAGATCTGTCTTTAGTCCTAACAAGGACCTTATGCAAAGCATAAAAATCTCAGTCTTGTTAGTGTATCGGTATGCAACTAGCTAGCCAATGGTGCAACGCCATGTGGCGACACTTGGTTGGCTATCAGAATTTTGTTCCGAACAACTTTATTTTTTGGGACCGACTCCAAATCGTGAACTGCTGGGAGTTTCAAATTTCGAATGTTTCACTTTTTTACTTTTTTTTTTAAATTTATACTTCTTATGTTCCCGAGTATTTGTCTACTTTTGACTTTTCTGTCATAATTGAAAAACTTTGACTTCAAATTAAATAAAAATTAATTAGATATTGACACAAAAATAGTTTCGTTAGATTTATTATATCAAATGTTTTCAAAATATCATTTTATCTAACTAATATACAATATATATTTTATTTAATTATAGGTCAAATGTTGAAAATAGTTGAATGCAAAAAGACAAAACTGGACAAATACTCAGAAACAGAGGTATTTTTTATTGTGGTTTGTACCAAAATATTTTTTCTCCCTCTTGTTCATTCAGTAGTTCGTTTTGTACAAATTTACTAGAACATGATCTGATCTCTAGGGTGCTGGGTAAATTTCAAAAATGGTACCTGAACTTTAGCTGGAATTTCGAAGTAGTACCTAAATTTTAAATCCTATCACAAAAATCCCTGAACTTATACAATCCTTTCACTAATGAGCCATTAGCCCGTTTTTAGGTTAACTTTCGGTCATTAGGGCCAAATTCGAATTTTATATATTTTAAAATTTTCAATTTGACCCCATTTCTTCTTTTCTTTTCTTCCACGCCCCGCCGCCGCCGCCCGCCGGTCAAAGTCGCCCGAAAATGAACTTTTTCCGATTCCGGCGGGACCAATGTCATTCTCTTCGTCTTGAGACGAGGATCAATAATATCCAAACCATTTTGTCTAATTTGGCTTGTAACTTCTCGAATCTGAATTTTTCTACTCGAAAAAACCCTAAAATTCGAAATTGGATCCAAAATTGGGGGTTTTGAAAATCTTCATCAAATCTTGCAATTGAGGGGTCCTTGGAGGTCGCCCGGATGCCACGACCGCATTGGAGTTGGTGCCCGCCGTCAATTTCGCCGGAATCGGAAAAAGTTCATTTTCCGGCGACTTTGACCGGCGGGCGGCGGCGGCGGGGCGTGGAAGAAAAGAAAAGAAGAAATGGGGTCAAATTGAAAATTTTAAAATATATAAAATTCGAATTTGGCCCTAATGACCGGAAGTTAACCTAGAAACGGGCTAATGGCTCATTAGTGAAAGGATTGTGTAAGTTCAGAGATTTTTGTGAAAAGATTTGAAGTTCAGGTACCACTTCGAAATTCCAGCTAAAGTTCAGGTACCATTTGTGAAATTTACCCCTAGGGTGCTACCTCCAAATCCGTTGTTCTAAAATTAGTTTTGTTTTTGCGTCTAACACAACTTCAATTTTTTTAAAAAAAAATAATCAAAAGACACAACTTTTGTGAATTTTGACCATTATGAAAAAAACGAATGGGTGAACTCTATTGCTTGATCTAAAATTGAAAAATAACATTCGGAGTAGTAATAAATAAGGAAAAATAAGTTTGCACGAAATGAACTTATCGATTGTGAGTGTAAATATTTATTGAAAATATTATGTTGAACTTAAGGATTTGAAATAAAGGTTGTTTGGAGAGTAAAATGAATTTTTGAAAATGACTTTTGGAAAGTGATTTTTTTAAAAAGACATTTTCCATTCAATTTTCTTTTGACATAATGTTTGAGAGATGGAAAATGTAAGAGATGGATGCTCAATTCAAAGGAGAAGACCCGAAACCGAAAAGGTCTTCTTCAGTTGAAGATTTGTCAGCAAAAAAAACCCTGAAAACATGCATAACAACTCTTATGTAATGGCAATGGAGAAACAAGTGGTGGTAAAATTGGCAGCGCTGGCTCTTGTGCGTTTGCGATGGGGATGGGGTTGCGGCTCATCTTCTTGATTGAAAGATGAAGTGCACAATGAGCGGCATTTAAGGGACACGTACGTTTATTATATGCCAAAATCTGTTGAAGAGAATAAAATAGTGATTCTCAAAATCGACATGTTAACAGCTTACAATAACTGAAAATTAGAGAAAACGATTTCTTGTCATTTTTTCCCTTTCTAAACAAACATTAGGCCGTGGGATATGGGCATCCATGGACTAAGATGGACCCGTTTTTTATCAGAGAAACTCCATGTTCATTTGTCAAAACAATAATAGGAAATACGGACATCTATGGGAGTATATTGAATTATGGAAATATATTTAGATATTTATTTGAGCAAAGAATATATTTTATTCGTTCGAAAATAAAGGGATAGTTTGACTTTTTGGTTAAAATGTGTCACACTTTAATCATTAACTGTTGCAGTTTTAAATAAATAAAACTTACATTGTACAAAGCTTTGATATATTAAAATTGTATTTTACAATAAAATCAATTACATTAGATTTATATTATCATCAAATATACTTTTCCACATAATTTGTAATCAAAATGTGAAACAATTGGACTAATTAAAAAATGAAAATTTCCCTTTTAATTATAGGAGGAAGATATAGCATTTTTTTTGTAAGTGTATCGTGGAGATACAAAGTATTTGAATATAAATATCACAACCACTAGTGCTGGTGAATTATGATCGTGGCTTGAATGTAGATTCGTGTAAATATTTTAGAAACAAATAGAAAGGCAAAGAAAGAAAATGTAGATGCAATATTTTGTTTAAAAAAAGAGAGTTTAAATAATCAAATGAGACAAATATAAACCATTGGTGTAAAAGTTGTATGTCAGTAGTTTTAACATCGACATATTACAAAAAATATCAAAATATAAATTTATGTTTTTATTTACCAAAATACATTGTAGTAATGTAACATTGTACATTCACATTTTATGTAATGAGCATGGTAATGATTGGTAATGTAAATGAATTTCAACTCGTATTTGTGGAATAAAAACATAAAACTTTTATTTTAGTATATTTTCAATGTTTTACTCCTATTTTAGTCTTTCTTCTATTAAATATGAGTCTTCTCATTATTTTCATGGCCAGACAAGTAAATCTTTCATTTTTTGTATAAAACCAGTATAAACTCAAATGATATATACTCTTTCCGTCCTAAAATTAACTTCCTACTTAATTTTTCAAGGTTTTCGATGTTACTTTGACCATTGATATTTCTATTTTATATATAATATGTATTATAAAAATAATATATTTCAAAATAAACATACCGATAAAAAATTTATATGAATATTCAATGTATGTTCATCAAAATATGCAAATTTCAATGTATGTTCACCAAAAATTTATATGAATATTCAATGTATGTTTACCAAACTTATGTTTTAGTCCTATTCAGTGCAAATTTCACATTAACAATGTGCCTAAACAATTAAACATTCAAATGAGGGGCTGTTTGTTTCAACCTCTTAATGGTTCAGATGTCTGAATGGTTCAGCACTTAATGGTTCAGACTGTTTGTTTCAACCTCTTAATGGTTCAGATGTCTGAATGGTTAAGAGATTTGCCTCTGAATGGTTAAGTATTATACAGAGTCTGAATGATTAAGACCTCGTATCTGAGTTGATCAGATATTTGCCTCTGAATAGTTAAGCAATATACTAGCTTTTAATAGTTCAAACCTCTTACTGGTTCAGCACTTAATGGTTCAGACCTCTTACTGGTTCAGCACTTACCTAATCAGAAGTTGTAAAAATAAACTGGCGCACAATTAGAAAATTGTTGGGGGCGGGATGGCGGGAAAGCCATTGATTTGGGAGGGAAGTAGAATTTCCAGTATTTAATTACTGGAGAAGTGTTCTTGATGTGGAACCCTAAAAGCGCCTCTGCGTCCCCTCTCCAACAACACAGTCAGCTTACTCAGCAACCGTGAAGCCGGCACTCGGTGGCGTTTCGTCGCATCCGCCGTAAGTTCTGTTCTACTTGTTCTGGAAATCCGGTTTTAAGGTTTGTTTTCAGACTTCGTTGTATCGGATTCACCTTTCGTTATGAAATGGCTAAACGTAGAAAAAACGCCCTTTTGTGGTTCCGATTTAAAATTTTAGTGTTTATTTCAATTTTAGGGTTTTAGATCGTTCATAACTATACTTGTACCATATCATCAAGTTAGGGAATATGGTCTCTAACTCTATCAGTTTTAACTTCTACAGAGTATATATGCTAATATAGATACTGTAATTTCCATTGCTCTGCTAGGGTTATGGTGATACTCAATGTGTTTTTTTTGCGCATTCTTAGCATTTGTTCAAGATTGGTTTGGTTCACGGAATTGACAGAATTTGAATTGAACTAGAAGTTGAAATTTTATGAAATTGATTTGAATGGAATTGGATTCTTTCCAATTCATTTTGGCAATACCAATTCCAAATCCATATATTTTTGTGCTACCAAACAGCAAAATTGGAATTATTGTCTCCAATTCCAATTTCATAGTTTGAACTCCATGTACCAAATAGAGCCTTAATGTAATTTCTGTAATTCTGCTTATTTGCTAGGCTAGATGTTGATACTCAATATGTTGATTTTTTTTACGTTCTTAGCATTTGTTTATCTAGTATCTTTTGGCTGTGGAACCTTTTATTTATTTCATAGGTTATTTTGAAATGACATTTTTATGGTTGTGTTTGATAGCAGAGGAAGTGTAGGGTTTTATCATTCACTGCAATTTTTTGTATCTGTCTCACCCCAACTCTACAATATTGAAATAAAAAGAAAAGAGAAAATGTATCACTGTAAGAAAAGAAAACCTTTTTTTGGTATTTGCTATCGTTCATTCTCTGTTGAGTTTAGCTTTAACCTTGGAAGGTAGAGATTATTTCTGGAGAAAGATAGATAATCTTAAACTGAGTGTTTTTATAGATTTATGGTCTGAATTTGAATTTTACGTAGGATGTTATTGTATTAACTAGTTTTGAAGTTTTGTAACTATAGTAAAAATGGGTACTATTGCTCTAAAATAGCATTTACAAATTACTATATATATCCTTGCTTAAATTACTTTTGAATCACTTTTGTCTTATTCTAATTTAATCTTTTTATTCTGAAATGTCCTACTTGTAATCTTGTTCTTTTCTTACCATGGTTTTATTTCTCATATCTTCATTATAAACTTCCCACTATTATCTTTCAATGTTCTGTGTACCAGTTTTTTTAATTAAGTTCTCCATAACACCCTGTTAAAGTAAAGTATGGTAAAAGACTATGGTTAGTTCCTTGTTCTGATGGACTGTCATTATTTTTGCACTTTTACTGCCTTTTCACTAACACTTTTGGGTTACTCCTTAAATACTTGATTTCTATTATGTATTGTGAAAATGCAGTAAAATTGCAAAACCACAGTAAGGTGGGAAAGAAGGGATAAGGCAGGAGATCCAAAGCAAAAGAAGAGATGTATGGTGGGAATGCCTCTTTCGACAGCAATGCAGCCTTTTCAGGAGGGGGCTACATGCAGTCCCAGGCGACTCAATCAGCTACCGATCCTTCCTACTCTGCACCCAAGAGCCGAGATGCACAGTCATTGCTTCCCCTGACAGTGAAGCAGATAATTGATGCAGTCCAAACGAGTGATGATAAGATAAATTTTCTAGTAGATGGTGTTGATGTGAACAATGTGAAACTAGTGGGCATTGTGTTCAACATAGCTGATCGGGCAACCGATATTTCATTTGCACTGGATGATGGAACCGGACGCATTGACTGCTACCGGTGGCTGAATGAACCATTTGACAAGACAGAAATGGGAGCCATCTCAAATGGGATGTACGTCAAAGTCCACGGACACTTGAAGGGGTTTCAGGGCAAGAAACAGCTGATGACTTACTCTGTCAGGCCCGTGGAGGATTACAACGAGATCCCCTATCACTTTGCCGAAGCTATTTATGCTTTTTGCCACAACACGAAGTCGCGCAAGCTTCAAGAGGGCACTTCTCATCACATGCCGAATTCAGGTACCAACACACCCATGAAGGGGTACCAAGTTTCCCAGCAAAATTTTGCCGGGTTCACCACTGATAAAGTTACGGGCGTAGAGGAGATGGTCTTGAACTATATGCAGCAGCCCTCCTGCGTTGCACAAGAGAAAGGCGTTCACCGGAACGAGCTTGCTCAAAAGCTGAATCTTCCACCCGAAAAGATCTTAGCAGCAATCGAATCCCTGGAGTCAGATGGGCTTGTTTACTCCACAATTGATGAGTGGCACTACAAATCCACCGTTAATGCCTGAGATAGCAAAGGTGAAGTACCCTTCCCAATCTTTGGGCAAGAGAAAAATGAAACTATGTTGAAAGTGTTATCCGCTGACTTTCGTACTTATTATTATTTTTATTATTATTAATTTTAGCATTATATTTATAGTTTTTTATATTTCTGTCATAACCTATGGATTTCTTAGTTTTCACAGTAGAATGCATTTTATGCTCGAGAAAAATTGTACCACTCATATTTTGTTTAGGTAAATTTATGGTGGCTTACAGTTTGACAGCATTGTATTATTCATCTTTGGATGGCATTTTAATTATGAGTTCATTAGTTAGACAATTTATGTTGACGCAATTGTGCATTTGTGTTCAGTAATTAATAACCAGTCCAATTCCCCCCATATTTGCTTGATGACTACAATCATAATGGGTCATGGATTCGTAAACCAAATAAATGTTTATCTTAATATTCATACTTTATTTAAAAATACATGGAGTCAACATATGATTTTTCCGCCCATGTGTTATGATAATTAAAAATGACAAATGTGAACTTAAAATGGTAAGTGACCGAAATTATAGTAATAATTATTATAATTAAAGGAAAATCTTTTAATTATATTATCACACGGTATTAAGTGGCCGAAGTTAATACTGTATTAATTTTCTTATTATACTATCACATGCCATTAAAGGCAAATCTTCCTTTTTTTTATTGCACGGTAATGTAGAATTTCATATGGGAATTAAAATTGTTTCCATTTGTATACTAATTTGTGACATTCAAAAATGATGTTAATATAATTTAGTAACTTAAATATGACACGTGCAACGCACGAGTATAATACTAGTTCTGTATTAAGTAAAGACTTATCAATCACATGAAAAAGTTCACATTTTTAATGCATATTTTTTATGTTTTAAAAATTGTTTTTTTATTACGGAGAATTTTATAACGCATTTTATGTATTTTTTTAAATTATACCACGTATTTTTTTGAAATATTACATCACTATTTAAATAAATTGATTTAAAAATGAAATCGGTTGACGTTGTAATAAAAAGTGGAATGATAAATTTGAGATGGAGGGATGATGAGAGTTGTAATATGGAGTGTTTGTTACCATTATACCCTTCTAGACCATCCACATTGACACTCACAACCCAACCAAGACTACCTCAACAAAAATTAATTTTGCTCTGTTCCACCTACACAACCCAATTATGTCATCCCTCCACGAATTTTTGTGTGGATAAAAAAACTAGAGAATGGATAAGATATGTGTGTCTGAAAAAGGGTGGTGTGTGATTTGTATACATCTAGCATTACTCAAATACACCGGGAGTCACAACGAGTTGACGATGTGAATATTCAAACATTAACCTTTGAGGCTAATTTCAATGTATATTGAATTGGCAATACAATTCAACACTGTATGCATTACAATATTTATTTGAATAATGAAAAAAGTTTGTGGACCTGTTTAATTCAAAAAAAATAAATTTAGTAAATACGATATGAGGTAATATGACAGAGGTAATAAATGATTAACAAAAATAAGTAAAGTAAAAAAATGTTTCACTTATAAAGAGTGAAATCAAATGATTATTTTAAAATAGACCGAGCCCGTGTTTTATGAAATAAGGTGGCATTGAGTTTTGTTTGTTTATAAAAATTTCATTGTGTTTTGATTAACTTTTATGTCTTTTTTGGTGTTTAGCAATTGGATTTTGAATCATGTATGTGTGTGCATGCATCTATCAAAGGTATGGTATTATACTATTATATACTTGGAATCTAATGTCATGGGATGACCCGAGGACGCTCCAGTGCCCCGTTCGTAAAGTTGACGATTCCTACCCCTCTAACCCCTGGTAAACTCTCTCACCCCGCCCCGACCCGAGCACACCCCCTACCCCCGTCAATTGCACCCCACAAGTTGATTTTGACTTTAGAGTCAAAAGTCCTCGGGTCATCCCATGACATTGGATCCAATGTCATGTGAACCTTGTGTATGTACTTATGTATGTATGGCGTATGTGTATGGAGACATGGTAGATTGTAATATCTACTAGCCAAAAACTCAACTCCAAATGTATGGGTCATGTTAGGGTCACTCAACTCTTATTCTACCTCATACATAGATATAAGATATCTCAGATTCTTTAATGTTCGTACATGTCTCTGATAAAATAAGGTGAAAAGTGGTATAATTCATCTCACATTCTTTAATGTTCGAATATATCTATGAGAAATAAGGTGAAAAGTGGCATAATTCTAATTTTAGGTTAACTCATTGATTGGGTTTTCTACGTTAGGGTTTTGCTAAAAGAAATTGGATCATACTAGGGTCACTTCGCCACTTATCGTACCTTTTAAAACTCGAAGGACCAACACTACATAACTCATAAAGTTGATAGACTTTGAGCAGTAGTAAAATCACTCAAATTGAGCAAATCCTTGAGACATAGATTAAAGAGATAGAGATATATACAACAATAATTCAAAATAAGAAAAATCTAAATCTACAATTTACACTCATATATCATAGATGAATCTTTCAACATGTATGCTATAAATCATACTCAACCTTTGAGCAAATATCTACCAAAATAATCCTTGGCAAAGTAACTTATAAAACTTACAAAGAACTTCAAGAGCTCATTTACCAACTTCCCATGGATATATTACTCCGTCGGTCCTTTCAAACCCAAATGAATGCTTGGATGCTACATATCTGCAAGAAGACGTGTCGTTTCAGTGGTTTTTTTTGCACAGGCAACGAACGGATCTTAATGTGTCTGATCTTAATGTAGTTCAAGAAAGACCCTTCAAGTTGTTTGAATTTCTCTCTATCCCCTTGAAATCCTCTTACTCATCGGAGTCGTCATCCTCCTCAAAAGGTCTTTCACCGGCATGTTTCTCTATTGCTTTTGCAGTGATCTCTCTGCTGTATCCCCAAAGGTAGTTTAAACCAACAAGAAGTTCGGCGATTGTGGCTTCAGTTTTTTCCTGGTTTGCGTAGTAAAGAGTTTGTACAAGGAATACATTGGATGTTCTTGAGACAAAGCTGCGGTGGTGCTCAAAACTCCTCTCTGATTGCCATCTGAGCATGTGATGGGCGAGTGGGACCAGCCACCCCAATATCCCCAGCATCGCCTCATTCCATTCTTCCGCAAGGGACATATCATGTCCTACCAAATTCAGAGTCTTTGCGTATGGCTTTAGCTTTGCCCTAAGGGCTGCCCTTATGCTTGCAGGCAACATGTTGTAGAGGTCTTCTCTAGCGTCTGGTGCTATCAGGTGCGGGGACGCCACGAATTTCTCTATTACAATGATGATGTTTGCGTAGTGATGCGCTAGGGCAGCTGCCCCTAGAGTGTCTGGGGGTGCTTCAATCAACAACCTACGCGATGAACTTAGGTAAGGAGAACTGGCCCCGCACGCTAACAGAGGTCCTACAGGCGTAGGATGCTTCTCGGTCGCTTTTGAAATCTGGAGTTTTCCTCTTAAATGCCACCATTTTTGAAGCTTGTTAGGTCTGGTGATTGAGTGAGGCTTTTCCGATGACATCTCCATAGGGCCTGAGTAGAAGTTAAGTGTTTTACTACTTGCTGCGTCTGAAACAGTGTTAGGATTCTGGAGTGGGCCCGAAAAAAATGTGCTTGTTTTGGTTGCCTTCAAAACCGGTCCGGATTTAGCTAGGAGATGACTCTCAAAGGGCTCTGAGGAAAATCTAGAAAGCTTGTACTCAGTGGGATGCACAGATGAATGTGAGAATGCAACCGACTGGCTCCGGAAGATGTAATCGGATTCAACAAGTTTCAAGTTTTTGACTTCCTGATTATCATTCATCCCAAAAACATCCCTAACCCTACTGAATATAGTGAACACAGACCTTGCCAGAAGAAAAATAGTATAATCATAACTTCTGTTCCAAAGAGAGACCTCTCTAAGATACTTCACTTCATCTTTCTTCCTGGTGACCTTTCTCTCATACTCAAGAAGTAAAACAACAGTATCCGTGGGAGGATCGACACTATTACCACAGCCAACCTTCATTCTCCTCACAGTTCGTTCGAGGTCTGAAAGTGTTTCCATTTCTCTGTACAAATTAGCATTGATAGCAACGAATCTTTCCATCTTCTTAACTTTCCTCCCCATCTTCTTCCAGCTCAGTTGCCATCCATATGGGTCGGAACTGAGTTTAAGAAGCTCGTCGAATGCCAGCTCAAAGCTCCTCAAGAGTGGGTCCCGGCATTTCTTCGAGAGCCTGGTAACGGTTGATGCCATATTCCTCAAGTTCTCGCTGATCTCGCTGCATATTAGCTTTGAAATGTAAACATCGTCTTCGGAAACAAGCTTTTTTATACCAAGTGAGTTGGCTATTTCGTCCCTTAACCTGGACACCTGATCATCACTTAAAGACTTCCATAGATGAACCAGCTTACACATCAAGCTCGTCACTTCAAATGCCAAAACTCCAACTCGGAGCTTCTCCGGTTCACTGTCGTGCTTCTTTTTTGTTTTCCATAGAGCACGAAACCAAGACGACTCAGAAACCATTTTTGTTAGCAGTAAGAAACTGCAGATTGATATTGAACACAATCAAGTAATCAATCCCACTAGCTGCTTCTGAACCAGAAATTTGAAAGACAGACAATTAAAAAAAAAGAGCTTTTAATCGTCAGCATAATAAACTGGACACAATCTAAAACTAATAATTTTTACCATAATTATTCACCATCCATAACCCTTTTTTTCTTGTAACTTTCCTTTTTGTAAAAAGGGGAAAATCACGCCCACTGAAAAATGAAACCACCAAATTTTGCATTCTATATTGATTGAAAATTAATTTGAATTGAATTCACCAGAGCATCCTATCTAGTATAAAGCAATTAAAAAAGAAGAATAATAAAAAAAATCAGCACCAAAAGTAAATAATTTACTAGCATAGAAAGAGGGATTTACTTTTTAGACACCGAATCTGATTAAAGGTTCAAAAGGAGTATGAATCAACTCAAAAAATACTTTACACACACACACGCGCACGCACATGGACACAGTAGACAAAAAGGAAAACAGAAATTATTATTTTTTTATCCTAGAAAAAGAAATCAGAAATTCGATCTGAAAACAAAATTGATCCGAAGATCCAGAGGAAAACCTAAACCTCCAGAGCCGAGACCAAAAATCGAAGATATATAAAACTGAAGAACATCGGAAACAGAAGCAAAGAGCTTGAAACTCACTGAATATAATCCTGAGGGCGAAAAGTTGAAATGCTGCGCTAGGGATCGGAATCAGAAGAGGTCCATTTGAGTTTGGATTTGGATTTGAATGTATAAGAAGAAGAAGAAGAAGAAGAAGAAGAAGATGATGATGATGATGATGAGGAGAGGAGGAAGGAGGCGCAGGGGGAGACTGGAGTCCACACGCAGGAATGGAGGCGAAATTGTTGAAAATGTGGAAAAGCCGTGTGGAATTTTATTTCTCTTCGCCCTTATTTTTTTGGATAGTAAAAATTAGTCCCAAGAGGTCAAGACAAACAAATTGCTTAGATAGTACTCCTAGAGTAGTGCTCAATTGAGAATAATGTACTTAGGGCTGTTCACACTTAGGATTTTACTATCATGGAGTACATTTACTAAGGAATAGAGCTATTATTTTTCATTAGAATATTCTTTTCGGTTTTTATTTTTTCATTTCATTTATAATAATTCTTTCAATGAATATATAAACTACTCTCTTCATCTCTAAACAAATTTCATACCCCGGAGTATCTTTATGATATGATTAAGTGAAGTTAGTTTTATTCTATTTATTTAAATATTAATGTAAAATAAAAAATATCTTTTAAACCCTATATTAAACTTCTATAAATTAAGATATGACTAAATTATTTTTAAATGATCAAGTGTTTAAACCAAATTAATTAGAAGGAATATTTAATTTGACCTTTTACACTTTATCTTGCTAATTTGACTTATTCCCTCCGTCCTAAAATATATCTCACATTTGCTTTTTCAGCAGTCGCGGGAATCTTTATTTATTTTTATGTTTTCATTGGTTATTTGATAAAATAAAATATTCTTGACACCTTTTATTTCGAAGAACTTTTCATGTAGTTTTTTTGATATGTAAATTTTATTATTTTATTTTTATACCAATATGGAAATAAAATGAATTGAAAAAACTTGATATTTTACCTCAGTAATAGAAGTGTGGCAAATATTTTGGGACGGAGGGAGTATTATTTTATTCAAAGTAAGTTTGCACAACTTACCATTTTAAGATGTAACTTAGCATTTATAAATTTATATTGAGTGATAATTCACTATATTTATGCATGAAAATAAAATATGAAAGAAGTATCACTCAATTTTCCTTTTCTCAATTCTCGCAATCATACAAAGAAATTCAACAAAATGATATTTTTAGAAACGGGGAGAGATATAATATGAACTTTTACAAAGAAGATTTCTATAAGGAAAATTAAGGTCTAGAGGCCGGGAAATGCATGAAGATCTTGGACAATTAAAATCTAGGTGTAAGGATAATCAATATATTAAGGAGAAGTACGGAGAAGATCTAATGTGCAGAAGTAGAAAAGATCTAGACTCAGCTACAACATCAAAGAGAAAATGTAATTTTCAATTCGTAACTCTTTATGTTTTTTATAAAACATTATGTATTTAATGATTTAATATATAAAAAAGAATGCAAAAAAAGAGGAAATATTTTTTGTATTTTTTCAGAGTCATTGACAATTTTTTTGATATAATACGGGGGGATAATTATTGTATTTTTAATGTATTGTAAAATTTATATTTCTTTTCATAGGATTGCTAATTTATGTTTTCATATTTTTAATAATGCGGGAGAAAAAAGTCAATTTTTAATCAATGCAAAGGACCGAGGAGAGGAAGTATCATATTAATGCGTGAGAGAAGAATCAGGTTTTTTCATTAATGTTGCGAAGAATCAAGATTTTTTTAATCGTAAAATTATAGGATCGGAAATCTAAGTTTTTTAAATAAATGCGGGTGAGAAGAATGATAAAATCACTAACATTTTCTAATATATTTTTTTAATTAAGGGGCGAGAAGAATTATACATTCTAGAAATTTAGTAAACCTAGATCATTTATATATATGAAATTTAAATGGTATATATATACCATAAAAATGAAATTGTTTTAATAGTTGATGTTGAACAGGTTAAAAAACTAGTAATTTGGATGTTTGAATACATTGTTTGATATGATTTCTAGATTATTTAAATTCTATATTTTTTATATGATCTAATTTTTAAATATATTAGGGATTTCTTTGATATAATTTTTTATTTCACTATCATTTGTTGGAACACACTTTATTTTGCGTTGAACTAAAGTCGTGTTCGTTTCTGACAGGTTTTAATAATTGCCAAACCGCCGTGAATATGAAAAGTTTCGTTGAATAACTCAAGGCGTGAAGTAAGACATGAAACAAGACCAAAAGACTCAAGGACAAGATCAAGATTTGAAGACTTAGTCGAGTCGGTCTCATTGTGATAAAAAACCGACAATTAAATCAAGTCTTGACTTTCAAAGAGTCAAAATATTTTATAAAATTATGAAACGTTTTTATGCATCAAATAAACGTTTTTCATAAGCTTTTTAAAGTTGTAAAAATCCTTGGTCTTTGCCCAAACCAAAACCACGCGTTCGGCATTCGGCATCCGACTTTCGGTTTTCGGCGTCCGAACCAACCAAGTGGTTTTCAATATTTCCTTCTTTATTTTTACCTTTGGGCATATTTAAAAGGTTCTCAAACAATTGCTTTATAAAAACCACTTGTATATGATGGCCAATCGGTCTAAACACCGGAAAATCGATCAAACTCGTCAACATGTGACTTACGACCTCGAAGAATTGGTTTTTAATAAACAAGTCTTGGTTTCTCATTTTTATACCATATACAATGTTTTTCAACCTTGGTTTTAGTTTTGGGAACACTTCATTTTTGGACCTCGATTTTTCAAGTTGGGTTTTCGCCGGATGGGTCTTAGCTGGGTGATACTCGATTTTCACTAAAGCAACAGTCGACTATCAGATCCTGCAGTTTTTGAACTCTAAGCTCAGGACCGTCCAATAGTCGATTAACACATGCTGACAATCAATTATCAGAGTTTCATGGCAAACCCAGGTTTTTCAGAGGGGTTTGATAGTCGAGTATCAGACTTTTGATAATCGACTATCACTGTTACCGTTGCCCTCCAACGGATAGAATTTTAAATTTTTTGACACGAAATCTTTTGATAATCTATTATTATCTTAAGATAATCGACTATCAGTCTGTGACTTTAAAATTTTTGTCTTGATCCGGTTAGAACTCTTGCAACGGATACACCAAATTTTAGCCTATAAAATGACACCCAAATCCTCTCATTTTTTCACACAATTCTTCAACATTCAAGACTATTTCATTGCATTATCATCTTTCATATTTCTTAGCTTTTTGAGAGCCAATTCTTGAAGAATTTGTCGTGTTCTTGAGCGCTTATTAGTTTACTCATGTATACTCTTTGAGAGGTTTATTCCTGACTTTTTAAGTGTTTTTATACACTTGAAGGGAGGTTTGTCCCCTTGTTGTAATTCGAAGGAAGTTTTCGTTCCTTCGTATGAAGTTTTGGAGTGCGGTATCTCCGAGCAAGTGGTACGGTGTTGAGGCTCGTGTGACTCAAGTTCTCAAGTTGTATCGATTTGTTAAGCACCTTTTATGCTTAATGAAGTTAGTGTAACTCGAGTGAGTCTCTCAGGAGGCTGGACATAGTCACACGTTGTGGTGAACTAGGGTAAAATACGGTGAGCTCCTTCCTTACGCTCTTTACTATCCCTTCCTCGTTTTAAATTCCTGCGATTTTGTTTTAAACGTTATTCACCCTCTCTAGCGTTGGTCCTTTATTCTAACATCATTGACTACGTATGATATAGAGATATACCTTTGATAGGAATATTCTTTCATAAAAAAATATCCACTTCAATTATAGTGATACTCTCCAAGAATAAGATTCTGTTTTTTTGAGTTGGAAAAATTAATTTTCAATTTTTTCTAACTCTCTCTAGTTTCTTCTCATTCTTTTCAATTCATTCTAATTCTTTCCATTTTCGTCCAACAATAACTAAAAAAAGTATTTAAATGTGATAAATGTACAATAAATTATATATTCAAATTTATAACATTACACCTCAAACTCAGAAAATGGTGAATTTTTTTATTCAAAATTAGAGTTTTCTTACCTGTTTATTTGAGTAGTCATTTAATTGAGTGATTTTATACTGCAACACTTTAATTTTTCTAATAATGTGTAACTTCTTCCAATTTTTCTAACTCCTTCCATTAACAACAACAAAAAAGAGTCTAAAATCTAAGAGTAAATTCTATAACTGGTCCTTTATAACAAGGAGGTTTCCCTATTTAGTCCTCTATTATCAAATATTACCCAAGTAGTCCTTCTTTTATGGGTATCTTTCCACAAATAGTCCCTTTTTTGATCTTCTATCATGTTGGTGTTAATTTGAGGGCTAAAAGTATAATTTCGCAATGATAATATATCTTTTTTGTCATACACAATTCCAAAGGGTGTTCCATTTCAATCGTTTGTGAATTACAATTGCTTTCTACTACAATCATAATATACAAATGTGGTCTTTCGTCGGAATTCTAGCCCACAATCATAGTCATTATTTTTGTGTTATCCGCTTAACCAATATCAGAACACGTCACTAGACATAATGTTGATGTCAAATTATACTTTTAACCTTTAAATTAATACCAACATGATGGAAGATAAAAAAAAGGACCATTTGTGGAAAGTCAACCTTAAAAAAAGGACTACATGGGTAATATTTGACAATAGAGGACTAAATATGGAAACCCTCATGTTATAAAGGATCAATTATGAAATTTATTCAAAATCTAAATAAGTTACTAAGTACTAACCCTATAATTTACACCGAAATATTAATGTCCAGCCCAAAATTCAAAGTTGCAGTCTTGTAGTCTTGAATTGTTGCTAGGTGAGGTCTCCTCAATTAATTAGAAGCCCAAGAAATTCAAAAGCGGCGAAATGACGTTTTTACCCATTGCGTCTCACTTGAATTACAAACCTACCCACAAATCCCTTCTCTCAAGTTTCCAAATCCCATATCCCCTTGCAGTTTCTTAAAGCGCCACGATCCTTTCACTCTATAAACCGCCTTCTCCTTCTCTTTATAATGGCGGAAAGCCCCGATTCCCTGGAGAAGAAGAAGAAGAGGACACAGACGAAGACGAAGAGATCTGCGGAAGAACGAGGGGATTTCATCGCATCGAATCTCCTCGGTCTCCGAGAATCTCTCAGGTGAATCTCCCCTCAATCAGTTTACTTTTTTTATCTTGTTCCGGAATGTGAAATCTGGGTTTGTGTATTTATTTCCGTTGTGAATTGAAATTTTTTTGTGAACAATCTGTGATTAGATTTCTGAATTTCCAACATTAGTTTGTGTTAATTCTCGTGAAAATGTGATCTTGCTCATACTGATTTATCATCCACAATCAAGCGTTTAATACCCGATCCGTAGTTAACTACAAGAGTTTCTAGCTGCATTGCAATGTGTACAGTGTTATGAAAAACTCGTGGCTTCTGTGGATGGAGGCTTGGCTCCTGTAAGGGGGGGGCTTATTAGGACAAAACTTGTGGAGTTTTCATTTAATTAGGTTTCTTGGTTTTGTTTATAGTAGAGATTAATTGTGGCGATATGATTTGAATTATGAATATCACATGAAGTAGTGTCATGTGAAAATATTTACATTAAACTCTCTGTATTAATGTTTTGCATCATGTTCTTCATGGTATAAATTGAGAGACTTTACTTATGTTGTTTAATTTGTGTGTTTCTAAGGAAGAAAATATGCCTATTCACAAGCAAAATGTTGGAGGGCTTGCCGATTCTACCCTTGCAAACGCCGATGAAGAACAGAATCCCATGGTTCTGTATTTCAAAGACGAGTTAAAAGAGTCTAAAAGACCTTTTAAACTACAAAATGCAGAAATATTATCAGTTTCCAAAGAAAAGCAGGATGCTTACGACGATTACGATGGGGCTCCATCAAAACGGTTGCTCTTGTGTCTGAGTATAATTGAGGATGATAAAGCCTTCATCAATGAGAGGAATGGGCGGTTCTTTGCTAACTATTGGGGGTTTGAATTTTGGAAGAGCTATACGAAGGGGAAGGATATTGTGGATACAAGTCAATCCGAATCTACACTTGTTCAGATTGCATGGATTGCATCAACGGCTTCAGATATTATAATTGGAAAGGGAAACCAATTATCACCCTCAAGCCCCTTCCTTATATACTTGGTCCCCTCTCAACGGGAAGTGATTAAGGTATCTTTCTTTTTCTTTGGTTTTCTTTCTTTTTCCAATCTTTATTATGGAAAGAATATTCCTTACGCCTATGATTCCGGCATTCTGTTGATAACTATGTCTTATTTATGCTTAGGTATTCCAAGTCTGCAAGCCTTTGATAACAAGTGGAATACTCACTCTTTGTCAAGATCATGTGTTAGTGAAAATTTCTCGGATCTCATCCTTTTTCTGTTATATGTGTTTTACACAAATGGTTTTTGACGTGGAACTAATTCGTTGGATTTTGATTATGCCAGCCTTACGAGCACACCAGACATTTTTGTTTCCACTCCCAAGAGACTCAAAGAGCTCATATCGTGTAAGGCCATAGACGTATCCATGGTTTCTTTTCTGGTACTTTTCCTTCACTTCTGCTCCCTTGTTTATCTCCTAGTTCGAATTTCCACGTTTTTTAATATCAGAAACCGGAAATATTGTGGTCAAGATTTGTTTAGAAGAGAGGGAAACAACATCCCCCGAAGAATTCTTTTTTTCATTAAATAATCATTCATGGTGTTTCAGATGTCATACTTTCCCAAATTTCCTCAAGACCGTTTTCTGGGTTCTCTTTTGATTCTTACAGGTAATTGATGGACCTCGTTATGATGGCGATAGTGTTGAAGCCATTAAAACCATTAAGAATTTGATGCTTAGCAGTTCACAGACTATGGTTTTCGGTGGTTGCTTGATTGATCCATCTCCTTCAGCTTCATAGTTTCCATTGGGAGTTTGGTTGCAGATTCTACATGTTTGGTTTGCAATAATGGGAGAACATTTATAGGAATATGATTCCGGGAAAAAATGTAATATGTGAGAAATAGGATAGGAATATGAATGTGGCCTCGAGTATATTGTTATTCCATTGTTTGGTTTGCGAAAAAAATAATGCAAGAAATTGTTGTTTGAAAGTTTGTGTAGGTACTTGGAGAATCTATTGTGAACTTTTTTTACCCGACTAAAAAATATTGATATTTAAATATAAAAAATTGTCGCTCGAACTACCAAAAGGGATCAAACTCAAAATGACTCGTTAAATTACTTAAATATATGACCCGAGTGACCCGTTGTGGTAAAACATATTCTAAATGATACACTTAAGGAAAATAAATTGATATAACTGTATCAGACCACCATTGATTCAGTCTCTTATAAACATGTTTCCTGCTATTAGGATTCCACGCATAAATTGTATGTTTGTGAGTGTTCAAAAAGACACCAAGTGTTGAGGCCTACAACCTTCAACTACAGTCATAGACAGTGTGTGATTGCGTATCACAGATACTAGGGGTGGGTATGATACGGAACACGATAGTATCTAGCTCGTATTAGTGCCGTATTAATTTTTCAGTTTAGCTCGAAATTCCGATCTCGGAGTGTTGGTTAAGGATGTTTCAAAATTGGTTTCGATACAAATCGAGATTGATACATACATTTTATTTTATTACATTTAAACATGCAATGCAAGACCCTTTCCTTTTGAAAACCCAAGTGTATTTAAATGAAGAAACACAAACGTAAACAAATTGAAAAAGGAACAATTAATATCCAAGAAACGCTTATCAAACTCTGTTCTAAAAACTTTTTCCTCTTTCTTTTTTTTCTTGTCCACAAACATTTTTCCTTTTCTATAAAAAAATTACTTTTACCCCTACTAATTCTTAACTTTCTTATAACATCATACCTTACTACTAATAATCCATTCATCACATTCTACTTTTACTCATCACATCATTGGTATTTTTGGGAAGTCAACACAAATATAACTCCCCCTTAAATTTCATAAAAATCAAAATGAGAACATCTTTATGGAATGGAGGAAGTATTTTACAAATTAAATTAAAGAGAATGAATGATAACAATTATCTGTAGAACATTTGAACTCAAATAAAGTACAATTAACATATTATTATAATATTGTCCACTCTCGACCAATTCATTACAACTTTTTTTTGAGACACCTCCAAACAGATCTCATACTAATGGGTTCGGTTGAACCTGTTTGTTTTGGTCTCTCTTCTTCTTCTTCTCCCATGTGGGACACATAGATTTGAACCCAGGCCAACACCATTAGATTAGATTTCTGGGTTTTGTTTATAGTTGAGATTAACACTGGGGATATGATATGAATATCTCATATGTAGTAGTGTCATGTGAAAATATTTGCATTAAACTCTCTGTATTAATTTGTACCCTTACCCATCAAGAACTAATCACCCCTTGCCATGGATCTAAACTTCAAGAATGAGCTAAAAAAACTCTAATAAACAAGCTTTTAAACTGCACAATGCAAAAATACTGTCCCGAGAAAAACACGACGCTTACGACTACAACTACGACGGGGCTCTACCCGAGACCTTGATCTCGTGCTTAAGTAAAATCGGGAAGGACAAGGCGTTCCTTAACGAGAGAAAAGGGCAGTCGTCCTTTTTTTTCTCAAGGGAGTTTGAGTTTTGGAAGAGTAGTAGTAGTAATAAGAAAGGGAAACCAGTTGCCCCCCTCAAGCCCTTTCCTTGTATACTTGGTCCCCTCCCAACAAGAAGTGATTAAGGTTTTCACCATTTTTGTTTTCTTTGTTTTTTGTTGATAATTTTTTTATAGAAAGATTACTTTTCCAAGAGACTATTTTACATTGTTGATATTTGAAAAGATGACATTTAGAAAAAAGTGTTTGGGACAATTTAAAAGTATTTTAGCAGCATGAGGGCATGCCGCGCGGGGTGGCAGTGGATTGCCAGTGGTCGTTGGCCGTGGGGCCGGGGGAGCTGGGGGGTGTCGAGTTGCGGGTGGACAAGGGGCGGGTACGAAAGGCGAGATGAGGGGTGGCAGGGTAATGGGATTGAGGAGGCAGGAGTGGAGAGTGAGTAAGAATTTTCTTTTGAAAGCGAACGAAATTATATTCCTTTTACGATAACTATATTTAGGTGCTCCGAGTGTGCAATCCTTTGAAACAAAATGGAATACACACTTTTAGTGAAAATTTCTCATATCTCATCTTTCTTTATATTCTATGCATTTACTAAATTAAAATTCACGTTGGAAACTCACCACACTTGACACCACTCTTTGTGAATTTTTACTTACACAGACGGTAATCATTTGTGAACACAGAACTTACAGACAATTATCTATGGCTCGTACATGTATAAATTGTTACGAGCAGGGCTCCTGAGGACGTCGAAGACGTGGGTGATCGCTCATGCATGGGGGAGGTGCGGCGTAGTACGAGAATTAGGAGACCGCCGCACTGGCGGAAGGATTATGCAGATTAAGGATTATTTATTTATTATTATTAATCAATGTAACATAGATTTTATTAGGTGAGCTTTTACGCTCCTTCGAGGGTTTCTTTTCGATTCTTTACCTCGATGCTTTTTCTTGAACCGACAGGATAGGCCACGTAGCAACTTAGGGTTTGGGGATCTATTTAAGTGAGGTTGTACAACGGTTTTGGCAGAGAAGAATAATACATCCTCTTTCCCCCTTTTATCTATTCCTATTCTGAAACCTCTTTTCTGTTCATATTCCAGCCGTTTCCCTCTTCTTTCTTCCTTCCCCTTAATTTCTTCTTTGGCTTACTTCTATTCTAGGCACGAAGGAGCCAACCATCCTTCTCTGGTTGATACTAGGGCTATCATAAATTCAAAAATGATTATCATATGTGGTCCTGACCATGGTAGTTTTAGCATTTACGTGTACAGAAATACTCTATAGATTTTTATGTGTAATTAACGTGTGGATTTTGATAATGGCAGCCTGAATGAGTGCAAACCCGACATTTTAGTCTCCACTCCCAATAGACTCCTCAAGCTCATCTCACATAATAATGCCATCGACTTATCAATGGTTTCTTTTTTGGTAATGAATGGTTTCAGTGCCTACTCTCGTGGGATTCACCTGGGTTGTTGTTGCTAACAGTTTTATATAATTGAATTTTCTTAGATCGAATGAGTATTTTATTAGACGTTTTGTTGTTAACGACTTTGGATGTGCGGAGTGCACGCTCATTCAATGATATTAGAAATTCAAAATCGGAGTGTGCGGACGGTTGCCCCGGTTGCGGAGTCCAACGGGCGGAGTGCATGCTCATTCAACACTTTTTGCAAAAGAATGTTTGGATTTAAATGTTTATGGTAAACAATTGAATGTTTCGCTATTAGACACGAAGGTTGACATAAAAAATCACATATTCATTTCTAACCGCTGCCAACATTCAAATGTTTGAGCCAAACATTCAATTGTTACTCGATAATTAAGACATGTTATGTTTGGATTTTGTTTATATATGTGTGTGTGTGTATGTATGTATGTATACACACACACACATACATATATTGAATCTCAATGTATGCTTAGGATACACAAACCTTTCATATATACTCGTTCTAGAATTAACGTCTTATTTGATGTTCACATTTTTCAATAAAGAATAAAATAAAACCGTAAGTGTGCGGTCAAGATTTGTTTGGAAGAGGGAGGGAAAAAATATCTATCTCAAAAAGTATATTTAAAATAATCATGGTGTTTTAGATGTCATATTTTCCAGAATTTCCTCAAATATTTTTTTTTGTAAATTCTCTTTTGATTTTTACAGGTTATTGATGGACCTCATTATGATGGTGATGTTGAGTGTGAAGCCAGGAAGCTAGGTGGAAACTAACAGGAAATTGGCAGGAAACTACCAAGAAGCTTCTAACTTCCCTAATCATTGTGCTCTCCTAATTATTCTCTATTTAAGAGATGCTAATGTGCTTGTAATTGTGGTGCAACAACAAATAATAAAATCCTCCTAATTGCCCCGTGTGGAGTAGGTCGCAGTTGAAGACCGAACCACGTTAAATCCCGTGCCGTTAATTTTTCTGCAGTTGATTCGTGATTGTGTGTTGTTTCCGCGTGCGTTTATCCCAACAAGTGGTATCGGAGCTTTGGTTCGGCAACACCGGAAATCCGATCAGCAGAAACTAATCAGAGAGAGTGTCACCTAAAGAACCCTGTGCAGTAGCAGGAGCCTGTGTTTGGGCCGCTGCCGCCGGAGCACCACCATCCCCGTCGATCCACAGAGAGCTGCCGCGCTTGAATCGGGAAAGCTGCAGCTGGCAGTGAGTCACGAGCAGACTCGCCGCTGCCGCCTTCGATCGCGTAGCCGAGAACCGTTGTAGAAGAGCAGCTCTGGTTCGTCCAGCCGTTGCCTCTCGCCACACGCAGAAGAGCCGCCGCCTTGTGGTCGTGCAACAAGAAGAGAGACCGCTGCCGCCGTCGATCTCCCTGGTCGGCCGCCGCTGGAGATCTGCTGATTTCGCCGTTGATTGCCTCTGTCCAGAGAGGGTGTAACGGGACCAGGAGCCAGAGCGCCGTTGCTGTTTCCCAAAAAAAAATCCAGCCGCTGGGAGAGGAGATTCCCGTTAGCCGTTGGTTGTGACCCGCACACAGATTTGCCGGAAATCTCAGCCGTCAATCGCCGTCCGGGAGCAGCTTCGCCGCTTGAGTGAACCGCGTCGCTGCCGTCGTCGCGCAGTAGATCCGCCGCCGTCAATTGACCATCGCGAGCAACACAGGAGCGCCGCTGCTAGCCGCGCGCAGAGGACCGTCGCATCAGAATCGCGCAGAAGCAAAGGAGAAGCGCCGCCGCATCGCGAGTTCATCCCGTCGACGTCCAGTGTAAATTGCCGTCCAGATCGTGTTGCCGTCGTCCGACCGCTCGCCGAGCCACCGCCTCCGTCCAGTGGGTCGCCATCGCCATCCGAGCCGCCGCTGGCGCGCATAAGCTTCAGGTGCCGCCTCCTGATCGGAGAAGAAAAAAAAACAGTTGGGCCGTGTGATTTTTTGGTTTGGGCTGGCTATTTGTTTTGGACTGGTTTTATTGGTGGGCTGTGGATTTGTCCAATTTTTCTGATAAAAATATCACGATCTGAAATTGGTTGTATCGGGTATCTCATCTTGTCGTTGGAGATGGCAGAAGATGGGAAGTTCCGAATTGAGAAATTCGATAGTACAGATTTCAGTTGGTGGATAATGCAAATTGAAGATTTGCTGGTTCAGAAAGATTTGGACGTGGTATTGGGTGACAAGCCAGAAAAGATGTCAGATGCAGATTGGGCAGGTTTAGATCGGAAAGCTATGTCCGTGATCCGTCTCTCGTTGACCAAGAATGTTGCGTTCAACATTCTGAAGGAGAAGACAGCAAAGGGAATTATGGACGCGCTGTCTAACATGTACGAGAAGCCATCTGCAGCGAACAAAGTTTTTCTGATAAGAGAGCTAGTGAACACAAGGATGAAAAATGGCACTTCAGTTACTGAGCATATCAACACGTTGAATTCAATCTTAGCCAGACTTTTGTCAGTGGGCATTAAGTTCGATGATGAAGTTCAAGCTTTACTACTGTTATCGTCATTGCCTGACACTTGGTCCGGAATTGTTACAACAATTTCCAGTTCAGCGGGACCTGACGGATTCACTTTTGAGAAGATTCGTGACCTCGTTCTTGGCGAAGATGTCAGAAGAAGGAGTTCTGGTGAGTCTTCGGAAGAATCACTAAATATCATCAGAGGTAGAGGAAATAACAGAGGTAGTGGGAGCAAGAACAGACGAAGGAGTCGATCGAAGACTCGGGATAGCTCAGGCGTAACATGCTGGAAGTGCAAGGAGGTGGGGCATTTCAGGAATCAGTGCCCGAAAGAGGATAAGCAAGTGAACATTGCTAGAGGCTCCGCGAGCGACGAGGATTTGTTTATCTGTTATGCGGAGAGCAGTGTAGATTCCTAGGTCATGGATTCTGGTGCTTCATTTCATGCTACCCACAGCGGTGAAGCATTGCAGAATCTAGTTGTTGGGGACTTTGGAAAGGTACGACTAGCAGACGACGGAGCTCTTGATGTGACGGGCATGGGTGACATAGTGCTGAAGACCCCTGTCGGTTTCTGGACTTTGAAGAAAAGTTTGATTTCTGTTAGGCAGTTGGACGAACAGGGACACGAGGTGAAGTTCGGAAATGGGCAGTGGAAGGTCGTGAAGGGAAATCTTGTCATGGCCCGTGGAAGGAATAGAGGTTCGTTGTATATGGTCGAGTTACCATCTGAGGGAGTGACCGTCCCAGTTCAGAAGAGAAACAAAGTCTGGTTCACAAAGTCTCGTGGGCAGAAGAAGGTTTTCTATGCAAGAAAGAAACCCAGAGCCACAGGTCAGACTCAGGATGAACGAGCGAGGAAAGGTTCAATGAGGCCAGTCAGAGGTATCTGTGGCAGTGGGAGCACAGGCTTTGCTTCAGGCAAGGTTCCTATAAGACAATGGGTCCGGAGAACCAGTATTCCAGCTGTTGAAACATCTCCAGAAAATTTCTTGCTCAGTATGGAGATTGTTTGTTCTCAGGATGTTCCAGGATCCGGAAGTGCGTGTGTGCAGTGGGAGCCGGTAGGGACCAAAGATGAGTCAGGGGCAGTTCAAGCCATGACCGATGGGTTGAAACTCAGGAGAGTTTCAACAGAGTCTTCTCGATGATCAAGAAGGCTGGTGGCAACTAGAGGTGGTGGAATTTTGTGTTCCATTGTCAGATTACAGAAGTACATGTGCACAGTTAAAGCGCAGGTGAACATTGTTCCGTGGCTTCAAGTGGGAGATTGTTGAGTGAGAAGGCAGGAAGCTAGGTGGAAACTAACAGGAAATTGGCAGGAAACTACCTAGAAGCTTCTAACTTCCCTAATCATTGTGCTCTCTTAATTATTTTCTATTTAAAAGATGTTAATGTGCTTGTAATTGTGGTGCAACAACAAATAATAAAATCCTCCTAGTTGCCCCGTGTGGAGTAGGTCGCAGTTGAAGACCGAACCACGTTAAATCATGTGCCGTTAATTTTTCTGCAGTTGATTCGTGATTGTGTGTTGTTTCCGCGTGCGTTTATCCCAACAGGTGATAGTGTTGAAGCCATAAAAACTATTAA
The DNA here is from genome assembly GCA_003260385.1 of Cuscuta australis. Taxonomy (NCBI): domain Eukaryota; kingdom Viridiplantae; phylum Streptophyta; class Magnoliopsida; order Solanales; family Convolvulaceae; genus Cuscuta; species Cuscuta australis. The sequence goes on along the minus strand of NQVE01000129.1, from coordinate 299,792 downwards.
GAATTAATGCCTAGCAATTCACATACTATGGTTTTGGTGGTTGCTTGAAAGATTCATCTCCTTAAGCTCCATAGTTTCTATTGTCAGCATAGACACTATGCCTTGGTATTGTCAGAATGATTTTTCTAGGGTTACCTTTTCGAAAATAGGAAAAAAATTTGGACGGTCTAAAAAAGAAAGTAAAAAAAATTAATGGGTGGAGAGAGTATGACATATGACCTTGCCTCGAATGTTGAGGTTGGCTTCTCCTCCATTCTTCTATCATCTTCCGATACGCTGAACTGATGAACTAGTCGTTAAGCTTGTAAATGAATTAAATACTAAAAGGTTTGAGTTCGTATTTGTTTATTTTTTTCAAATACAAATTTGAGTATGAAACCAATTTTAAACAAAATATATTTTTGATTGACATTTAAATAGTTATCAAGTCCTAAAAAATGTTTGAACATTCCAAAATTAGATGATGGACCATGATTGACATTCCAAAATTTAAGGTTTGTTTAACTTTCCAAATATACCCCTAAAATGAAAATGATGTGATTGGATGTGGGTACGTAACAATAAGTAATTTAAAAATACGAATATCAAATGTTGGTTTGAAAATTAGAAAAATCACTTCAGGAAAATGAATTCTAAAAAAATGCAATATTTTTCTGGAATCATTTTTCGTTTCAAATATTTGGCTGAAAGTATAAAAATTGTGAATTTATTTTTTATTCATATTTGGGAAAATGAGAATTCAAAATTGAGAAAATTAAATTTGAAATGATCAAAGCTGCCTTAGAGCACTGGTAATACATGCAACGCTCCCCGGCGTGATGGGGCCTTTAACGCCCTCGGGGCGTGAAACACCGCCTCCCTCCGGGCGTGAGTTCACCAGCATCAAAAGTTTGACGCGGCTTGGCTGTGTTTTTTAGCCGGCTCCCCCCTTCCCAACGGCTATATAGCCGTTACCCCCCCCCCCCCTCAAATTAAAAAAAAATTCTAAATTTAAAAAAAAAAACCTATAAAATCCCCTATCTCATACATCTTTCTCACACCTCTCTCTCACAAATCTCTCTTTATTACTATATATTCTCTCAAAAATATTTATTATTTATTATAAATATTTATAAAATATAATTTAAAAATGAGTTCATCTTCCGACAATGAAAGAAGAGCTTTATTTTTTCGTTGTTTCGCGACGAATTGTATTCAATGGTGGGAAGATGACCAAGAAGAAGCCGAATCCTCCCGACGACGGACCCGACGCCAACGTCTAAACCGGGATTGAGCGGCCGCCCACGATTCACTTCTAAACGACTACTTTAATAATCCGTGTGTTTATACACCGGAGGATTTTAGTAATCGTTTTCGGATGAGTCGTCCTCTCTTCTTACGCATACTCGCTGATGTTGAACGCGAGGTTCCTTGGTTCAACCAACGGTTTGATGCGAGAGGCCGACGCGGGTTTAGTAGCGTCCAAAAGTGCACTGCCGCGCTCCGTCAGTTGGCGTACGGGGCGGCATCCGATATGTTTGACGAATACTTGAAGATGTCGGCTCGGAGCATCAGGTTTTGTGTTTATAAATTTTCAAAAGCTTCAAATTTATCATAAAAGATATTTACGCAAGCGTACAGCGAGCGACATCCAGCAGTTGCAGGCGAGGCATGCCGCTAAACACGGCTTTGTCGGCATGCTTGGAAGTATTGATTGCACGCATTGGGAATGGAAAAATTGTCCCACTGCGTGGCACGGTCAATTCTCCCGGGGAGATCATCCCAAGCCTACCATCATGCTCGAAGCTGTTGCTTCGAGTGACTTGTGGATTTGGCATGCTTTTTTCGGTGTCGCGGGCTCGAACAACGACATCAACGTTCTCGATCAATTTAAATTTATCGATTTGGCACGGTTAATTTAAATTTATTAATTTAAATTTAAAAGATGTATATTTAAAAATGGAGTTAAGTGCACAGTTTACCCCCGTACTCTTTAGAAATTGCATGTTTTACCCCTGAACTTTAAAAAGTGCATCGATTACCCTTGAACTATTCGAAAATTGCACGATTTACCCCTGCAGACTAAAAATGCACCAAATACCCTTGAACAAATTAAAATGTTGCATCGTTGGTCGTAAACTATTAGATAGAGAGGGCGTTGCTTCCACGCACAAGAATTGTGAATATCATTCATCTGACCCTTGTGAATTTTCCAAAATATCTTTACCCAAAATTGTCATCTTTATTAAAATGTTCAGGAGTAAACCTTACAATTTTCGAAGAGTTCAGGGGTATTTGGTGCAATTTTTATTGTTCAGGGGTAAACTGTGCAATTTCTGAAGAATTCAGGGGTATTTGGTGCACTTTTTAATATTCGGGGGTAAACCATGCAATTTTCAAAGAATTCAGGGGTAAACGATGCACTTCACTCTTTAAAAATGTAAAAAATGAAGGTTTGAAGCCCCAGTTTGAAGCCTCGGGGACTTCAAAACCATTTCCAGTGAATTTTGGGTGTAAGTTAAACCTGACGTGGCAGAGAGAAAAAATTTGAAGCCCCGGTTTGAAGGTCTGAGGCTTCAAATGTATTACCAGTACTCTTAGATATGAACAAAGATTTCCTGTGGTTGGAATTGAATTCAAACCTTAAAGCTTCGTCGTCCTGTACAAACCTAAACCACATATTGCCGTTCCCTGTACGTCCAAACCTAAACAAAGCTTAGCCGTCCAAATATGTTAGAATTTATGTCACATCAAAAAATTGAAAAAAATATACGCGCTCTGTACTTAAATATTTGTCACACTTGTATTTCCGAGACAAAATATCAAGTTTTTTCAATTCATTTTATTTACACATTAGTAAAGAAATTAAAAATAAAATTTACATATCAAAAAATTATATGAAAAATTCTTCGAAATAAGAGGTGTCAAGAATATTTTATTTTATCAAATAATCATTAAAACGTAAAAAGAAACAAAAGTTTATGCAACTTCTGAAAAAGTAAATGTTGCAAATAGTTCGGGACGGAGGGAGCAATAGGTTTATAATTTATTAAGTTGAATCGAGTAATTAATTAAATAATCAGACTCAATTTTTTAATCTAGTTCAACACAAATATTTTATAATCCAATCTAATGATCATTTTTCTACTATAAATTTTATAGATAGAGTGAAGAAAAAGAGGTACAGACTAGAGACAAGGCGGAAAATGACTTCAAAAAAACTCAAATTCACAATCTGAAAACCAACCTCATTTTCCATTTGACCAAGGCATTTTCTATTGACTTCTCATTTTCCAAGTTCACCAAACACCACAACCAAGAAAAATGACTTTTAGAAATTATTTTTCTTTATTTTAAACGGACACTAAAACATTTGTAGTAGTCTTAGGTATGTGAAAAAAGAAAATAAGACTTTTGTTTTGAGATGTCTAATTTGAAAGTTAGACTTTAATTTTAGGACGAATGGAGTATTTAATGTCATTTCAATACTTTTATTAATATCAATAAAATGAACAAATTATTTAATTCTTTTGAAGAATGCACACATTTCCTTTTTGGTGCATTTTAAAATGAAATTCAATTTTCCTTCTCTTAAGGTTTCATTTACCTTTTTAGGAGTTTATTTTAAAAGTTTATTTTTTTAAAATTCAATTTTCCTTCTCTTAAAACTCTTAAGTGCTTTTCAACTCCTTTTAAGGTTTCCAATCAATTCTCATAATTTAAATACTTTATTACATAAATCCTAGAAATACTCTGTAATGTTCAAAAAAATAAACTTTTAACCACTGGTCACACTATATTTGTGTCACAGTATATTTGTGTGATTTTCAATCATACACATTTAATCTTACTCTTTAACATCAATATCAACCACAATTTATTTTTAATTTTTTGCCTTACTACCGTACCCCATGTATCACAAAAAGAATGGGACGGAGAAAATATTTATTTTTGAAAGCGGGACGGAGAAAATATTGTACTCCTTTCGTCCAAAAAAATATGTTACAGTTCACTATTAAAAATTACAAAAACCTTTGTTTATTTTGACGTTTTGAACGATTATTTGATAATATAAAATATTCTTTTATTGAAACAGTTTAGGCGTAGTTTTTAAAAATACAATTTTTATACCAATCTTTAAATAGAAAGAATTGAAACAACTTAAAATTTTATTTTGTTTGCATTTTACATTAAAATGAAAATAATCATTATTTAAATAGAGAAAAAAAGAGGGAGTATATAATTTGTGGCAGGTAGACAAATTTTGCGGCATGTTTCCAGCTACCGATTCACACACACACACTCTCTCTCTCTGTAAACCCCAAACGCCATTTTCGACCATACGCCAAAAACCTTTTCGTCTCTCCGATTCCATTTCGTCTCCTCCATAAAAGGAGTTGAAAAGCACTTCCATGGCCGCCCCGAGTTGAAAGGTCTTGTTCCCGACACACAGCGGCGTCGTCGGTTGGTCGGCGATGCTCGGCACCCTCTGTGCGCGCCGCCCCAAGCCGTGGCTTTCGGCGACGCTTTCGCTGTACCGTGCCCGCTGCTCGACCGCGGCGGTGCGCAATCGACTGTCCGGAAGTCCAATTCGGCCGGTTCTAGTCCACTGCGACGGTCCGCGGCGGCTGCGCCACTCCAATAGTTGTAGATTCGGAAGCGTCGCGGCCGAACGTGGGGGAAGTAGGTCGGCGGTGTTTCACCGCCGCGATTGCCAGCTGGGGAAAGTGGTGGAAGGGTCCTGGAATGCGAGGCCGGCGCGGTGGCTGCGGAATCCAGACTCAGCCTTGCTCCTTTTCGGAGGCTGCCCCTGCTGGGCTGCGCCGCCCCTAATCGATCTCTCTGATTCCAATCCTGAGGCAGCCGTCCCCTCCGCAGGCCAAGCTGATAAAATTAGCTCCGATTCATCCGGCCACACCCCGTCCAATTACAGAGTCACAGGTATGCTGCATAGTTATAATGAATCATATTTCCATTCCTTCGAACATTAATTGTTATGTTCCCAAAGTTGGTATGCAAACAATCTCAATCATACTTTAAATGTTCATAGTTTCTACGCTCAATAATATGAATTTAATATAATTAGGTTAATTTTAAAATACGATTTTGATGTATGAAATTTTTATTATACTTAGACAAAGGTTTCTAACTTTGACTCTTAAATACGAAAAAAAAATTAGGTTATGATATAAATTTAATGTCAATAGATTCATTTTGAAATAAAGTTTATAAATACTCCGTATCATATTTTTATAAGAAAAAATTAAATACAAATAGAGACATTAATAATCAAAGTAGTGCATTGGAGACCGTGGAAAACAAAAAAGATACTTTTGGAACAAAGGGGGTATTTATTAATGTTCAAACTGTGTAGTAGTTTGACCAAAAACATCAAAAGAAGTTTTTGGTTAGTAGGGTGTATTATTATTTCAGTGTTTAAAAGAAAAGTAAATACCGAGTATATTGAGACACCTATTTTTTTCTTTAAAAAAACAAAAAGAGTTATTTTGGGACATAATGTATGATTCTTAATAGGACCGATGAACCATTTGATGTTTTGATTTCTTCAAACATGATTTGATATTGAAAATTACTCCATTATATCAAAATGAATTTATTAGTTTCCTTTTTGTAGGTCAAGTTTTACAAACTCTAATCATGATATGTAGAAAACTGCCATTTTTCATATACTCCGGTATATGTTAAAGTTTAAAATGTGTTTTTGAAATATCATGCTCCGTATTTCTATAAATATAGATATCTCTAGTTAAAATATTGCATTGAATACGGGGAAGAGTTATGTTGTACTTTCCATCCAACTCTTCTTCATAGAGAATATTAAACTTAAGTCTTTAGCTGCCTATGATATCTCAACATCTAAGGCTGCTTAAGGCTTTTTCAAGAATTGCCAACCAATACTTGGGCGTGTACAAATGGTAGGTGTTGCAGCGGATGGGAGATGTTTATTTAGAGCCATAGCACACGTGGCTTGTTTGAGAAGCGGGGGAGAAGCTCCTGATGAGAATCGCCAGAGGGAATTGGCTGATGAGTTGAGAGCTAATGTATGTTTTCTTCCACTTTTTTAGTTTAACATCTTTCTTTTTAGTTGGGTTTGATGAAGTAAAAATTTCTACAGGTTGTAAATGAGCTGCTGCAAAGGCAAAAAGAAGCTGAATGGTATTTTTACTATTTTAATTAGAGTCCATTTTGAGGACTTTATATTTATTCTTTTCTAGTAAAGACCACTAACTTATTTTATTTATCCCACAATACTTTTGTCACCTATTTTGGGTGTCATAATATGACATAATATGATACCAATGTCCTACGGTGCTTCATTGGGCTCAGGACTAGTTCTACCCCTTAGCCATCCCACAAATCCACCGCCATTCACATCAGTTTGCAAAAATGTTATAGTTGTACTGCAGCATTTTAAAGGTGCTGGAGGGTGGGGGACAAGGGGTGGGTTTTATGGGGTGGGTTAGGGGCAAGACTCGGTCTTGAGCCCAAAGGAGCACCGTAGGACTCTCAAATGGCTTGGTGTCAAAAGAGCCGGTCTCTTTATTTATAAATAAAGATCACTAACTTCTCGATCATGAAAAAAAAGGTACTCTGTAGTGTAAAAGGAGTACGTATTTTTAGCTGAAGTTGCTGAAATGAACAAAAATAACAATTGAGCAACTTTGGTAAAAGTAAAATATTTCACTTTTTATTTAGTGGTAGAAGTAATATATTTTAGGAGTAATTATTCAGTAACTTTGGCAATTTCATTTACAATTGTCGATATTCAATAACTTCACCAAATTTACTCTTACCCAATGGGAAGTTCTTTTGATGGTTGTGTATTGTATATTGCCCGTTAGGTTCATAGAAGGAGATTTTGATGCATATATAAAAAGTATTGAGAAGCCATATGAATGGGGTGGTGAGCCAGAGCTGCTAATGGCTTCTCATGTCCTCAAGTAAGTTCCCCCCCCCCCTCCCCACCCCACCCCATCCCCCCAACTAATTTCCACTTTCTGTGTTGTTACAAGATTACTTGATTGTTGAAATAATAAATGCATCAAATCATTGATGATAGATAGTTTTTATACCTTACTAGTCTAACTTAATTACAAGCCCAATAACAATAAGACCTTTAACTACAAAACCTAATACATCCGCTTACAGAGCCCCTGAAGTTGTTTAAAGTATTTTTTAATAAAAACAATTACACTCTTGTTCATTCATTCAAAAGAATAGTACATGTACATGAGTACATCCATAAAATACCGGTAATTGATTGCATTTATTCTTATTTTTATAATTATTATTTTCCCCGTGTAAATTTCACTTGTGATTTTTGTTTCGAACTATAATTATTATTTGCCCCGTGTAAACTTCACTTGTTCATAGTTTGATTTTGTTTCAAACTATGAAAGAATAGTACATGTTCATGAGTACATCCATAAAGTCTCAATTAGCTGTATGAGACTACAATGCTTTGCAAACAAATGTCAAGTTTGTTTCTGTTGATGATGTTTGTAGGACACCGATATCAGTTTACATGATAGATAAGATCTCGAAAAGTTTGATTAACATTTCAAGTTATGGCGAAGAGTACGGAAAGGCGGGAGAAAATCCCATCAAAATTCTCTTTCATGGCTATGGTCACTATGACATATTGGAGACCGATACGAGCTCGTAAGGTATAAAAAATGGACAGGGTGAGGCTACACATACAGATTACAGATCATTCATTCATTCATTCATTACATGAAGAGAGGTTGGTAAGCATTTACCATAATAACCAACTAAAATTTGGATTTAAAGTAAATCCAAGTTTTAAAATACTCAAATTCTTCGAGGCTTAATTCGTTCGTTGTTGCAATAAGATTATCTCAACAGATATGATTTGACAAATTTGTTTCGAGTTCGCATTTAGAAAATCGGAAGTTTTGAACTTGAAGGTGTTTGTTTATGCTAATAAAACACACTTCTCTGGTATCACCTCCCAATGCCATTTTTTTTGCATGAGCTTAAATTTTTATGTTTGAAAGTTTATATGCATTGCTTCTTGAATCTTTTGGGTGAAATGGGAAATGACATAGTATGGTTTACACAGAAAATCCCATGTTCATAATGTACCTAAACTAATTATATAATGTGTGTACTTTTTTTTTTGTTATTTCGTTCTTTGATTGATTGGAAGTGCACCTTTATTTTGAGACCTAATCCTTCTTAATTATTCACCATCAAGCCCTAGAAAAAAAATTCAATCGTCTTTTCACGCTCGGAACGAGCACGTTAAAGAGGTGACACGGCACAAGTACATGCACTAGTCGGATCAACAGACCCATAAAGTTGGTTCCACGATATGTAACAACACTTTGACCTTTTCGTCTCAAGGCATTCGAGTCATGAATATCCAATTACGGATCATTGAATTGCTGGTGTTCCATGCCACCAGTTTATGTTCACCTGTGGATTCGGGAACCCTTGTGGCTATAAAAATATAGTTTTACCGAGACCTTTAAAGAAATGAAGACAATAAATTGATGGCGGATCGAGGATCAGGTGTGTCTTCTTGGAGTTGTCTCCTATGACAAACATTATGAGCGATGAAGTTAGGATTATCGATCTGATTGCATGGCGATAGACGAACTTCTCGACTAGGTCTTCAACCCAAATGTATCCAAATAGAACTCGGACTCAAAATTGTCGCCGATTATCGAATCATCATTCTTTATTTGAATGTTACGACCGGGGTTATTATGAAGGAAAAAATATCTAATATAATCTTACTTTCTAAAACTATTCACTATTTACTATCACGTGCAATAAGTTTATCTTTTGGCGTGTGTGAGTCTTGAGTCAATGCATGTTACGAAGGTAACGGTCAACTTACGGATTTCTTTAGAAAAGACTTATTTTGCACAAATAAATTAAAGGTGGATTATTTGAGGTGAATTATACTATTTTTCATTTTTTTAAATATAAAATTTAAAATTGTGTTTTTGAACATTTAACGGTATACTCTTGCTAAACATTTATCTCACTCTTTTCTAAAATAAGGTTCACAAGTTCTGTAGTACCGTTTTGAGAACAAGATAATAGTAGATTATTGAAAAAGTTCTGTAGTGTTGATACTCCGAAAATACTTAGTGAGTTAGTGATACTTATTGTTTCTTTTTAATCGATAATGTGGTATAAATGTTCTTCCCAAATAATATTACAAAAATCGAAATAATTGCACAACAAATTCTCTTCTCCAAAACAGCATTAATTTTGTGCAATTTTGTACTGCCATGACAAAATTGTGTACCGATCATTGAATCATTTGTTGTGTGATTTTTGCAACTTTTGTTATGTTTTTTACATTAACAAAAAACCAATTTGTACTTTGAAAAATATACATTTAAATTTTGTACTCCCTTCGTCCCTTTTCCTCTTTCTTGTTTTGACTTTCAACCAAATTAAGGAGTCAAATTTTTTGCATTGACTTGACAATTTACCCTCAATCCTAATCTATTAATGGAAAGCAAATAGTGTAGAGTAAATTGCATTTAATCTGAAGTGTACTTGGCCATCAAATTCAAGAGTTGTTGAGAATAAAAAAACAACCCATTCCCATCCCACACACACGAGGGTAATGATGGGTGAGGCAAGAGTACAATAGCATCCACAATTTACATTCAAATACACACCAAAATAAGTTTTTAAACTATTTGGCTATTTTGGAGAATTTTGAAATTCCCTCCAGATCCATCCCTCCAAAAATAGCAAATTTTAACTACAAATACCTACCACACTTCTACTTAAATGAATGCATTCTTCATCCCTTATTCTTTTTCCTTTCTTCTTCAATATATCCTGCGTTTGAGCCCCCTTTGCACTCTCCCACTTTTTCTTGTACTTCTTCAGAGGATGATTCTTCTTCCTTTGACCATCTTCCCCAAGTTATTGAAGTGCCTTTACCCATTCTTTTCACCCCTGAAATAGAAACAGAAACACAATCCGAAGGTAAAGGTGCTTTATTGAATCAAAGAAGGAAAAGAATTGCAGATCAGTTACTACAACATTGTAGGAATGACAAACTTCAGCAAAGTACCATAAAATTAAAAAACTGGTTGAAGAATTCAGCATTTCACGTAAAACTGTAAGCAACATTTGGCAAGTAGTTCAGGCTCAAATCCAGGGTGGTCAACCCATTGTTGTAGAGTGTAAGTGGAAAGGAAACTGTGGCAGAAAAAAGATCCTCGTGGAATTTGAAAAAATGGCAGCTCTACCTTTCAACAGGCGCAAAAACATGTGTGGGAAAATAGGCATATTTCCATTCACTTATGAAGCTGCAGCTCAAAGGTCAAGTAAAAATAGGCCAGCAGGGACTATGGAGGTTAATGTTATCCCAATAATAAATAGGGATGTTATGAAAGACATGTTACTCAGTAAGTTACTACCAGCAATTAAGCAAAAGTGGCCAGGTTCTTCAATAAATGTTATTATTTAGCAAGATAATGCAAAGCCTCATGTTGATGGTAATGACCCTCATATTTTACTAGCAGGACATGAAGGAGACTCGAATATTGAATTGAAATTCCAGCCTCCAAACAGCCCAGACCTAAATGTACTTGATCTTGGATTCTTTACATCCATTGACACTTTACAAGACCAAGCTGCTCCTAGGTCTTTGGCAGACTTGGTTCTTGCCGTTACAACAGCTTTTGAACAGCTCTCACATGACACACTTAATAGAGTATTCTTGACCCTTCAAGGTGTGATGGGTGAGGTTCTTAATAACAAAGGGGGAACCATTTCAAAATCCCTCACATGAACAAAACAAAGATGGCCAGAGAAGGAACATTACCACAGAATTTAGGGGCCAGCTCAGAAGTGTATCATCTGTATTTATCAGTTGGATGTAATGTAGCATCTGTTATTATCGGAACAAATTTGATAAGCATTTTCAAATCATCAAGAAATTAAAAAGCAATTTCCAGTGCACATTTGAATCACTAGCAGGAGTGGCAGGGAATAAAGAATAAAGCACACAATCATACTCTCACTACAACACTTTTTGCACAAAACAGACAAAGGGTTGACCAAATGGATAAAAGTATTCAGTAATGTAAGTCTCCAGCCTATACGGGGTGACATTACAACTTTGCCAAATCAGTAACAAGTTTGAATCATAAGTTTGCCGATTTAGAAAGAATTAGGCTGTGTAAAAATAGAGAGTAAAATTAAAGAGTTGGGCGACATTACTCTTCCTGTAGCGAAGTGCCTTCGCCTCATCTCCACATGGCTCTTCAAAAAAAAAATTGCATCAGACATCTCCAGGATCTGTTCTGAGGTAACAGATTCATTATCTTCATCCTCTTCCCCATCTTCGACACATCCTTCTTCTTCCTCTGAAGAGAAATGGTCTTCCCCTAGATATTTTTTTCGGTACCACCATGTTGGATCTGTATAAGAGGTTCCAGATCCGCTATCCCCAAAGTCATAATCAGGGATTGAAGGCTTCACAGTAGTTGGGACAGGCGTAAGAGACCATATCTCCTCATCACTATCGGTTAATAACTTGAAGCTTGGCATCGTAGGATGAGGAATCACCATAAGAAATTTTGGATTGGTCAAAGAAAAAGAGAAGGGGGATCTGAAGAGAGAAGGGTGCCGGCAACTGGGAAGTGGAATAGGCAGAGAAAAGAGACGGAGAAGAGTGTAGATGAGTGGGTGAGATAGGAGTGAATGGATGTATAATGTAGGTGGAGGGGTTTGGGTGGGTTGGGTAGATTTAATTAGGGTAAAGGGTATTAGGGTCCAAATGTGTGAAAAGTGAACCACTTTTCGGAACAAAAAAATTAAAGGAGAAAGACTTTTTGAGACGGAGGGTGTATAATTTATAATACTGAATTATCCATAACCATTCAAATGTTTTGTAATACAAATCTTTTTGTACCACAATATTTTTTCCATAGTTGCACTATAAATTGTTTATTCAATAATTAAGTACAATTTTTTTCGCAAATAAAATTAAAGTTGTGTAATAATTTTTGCACTAATCTTTTTTATTGAGTGGCCCTCCGAATTGTATTACGATTTTTTGTATTGTAATTTTTTTCTTGAGTAGTGCTACAAATTGTTTGTCCGATAATTCATTATTATTCTTTTACCAAAATAACACTACAAAACTTGTGAACCGTTATGTATTTAAAAGAGTGATACAAATCTTGACAAGTGTGTACCGATATATTTAAAAAAAACATAATTTCAAATATTAAAGTTTAAAAAAATGACTTTATTATGTGGGTTACCTTTTTTTCTTTCTATTCTTTCGTTGAAACTCAAAAAGTAGTTAACCTTTTTTTATTTTTTTCTAATCACGGCACTGCATAAATTATTACCCATCTCTGACCTTTAACTATACCCATGGTAATGTCAAAAAAAATCCTGGTTTTTCCACCAATAAAGAGGGAAAATATTATTTCTTTTTTTGTTTTTCCGCACAATTTTTTTTATTTTCTTATATTTATTGAAAAAAATATTACTTTCTTATATCTTTTATACGGAGTAGTATTTAATTTTTTAATGGTATGTACGGATTATCTTTTAGTATTCATAACTCATAACTATATTAAAAATGTAGTATCTGTTTACATATAGTTTTTAAATGTATTGAATTAGATAGAGTCAATAAGCTCAAAGGAATTTAATCATGTAACCTTCAATATATTTGAAACACTCATTATGTTACTTGACCATTAAATATACAAATTATTTCTTCATCTTCTAAATAAATACTAACCACATTAACTTTAAATTTGTATAGTCATGTTTAATCAAAACCAGTTGGACCGCATGTACCTTCACCCGAACCTCGCATTAGTATAATATTGTTCGCTTTGGACCAAACTCTAATGGATTTGCTTTGGTCATCTCCTAGAACACCTCATACTAGCTAATGGGTTGAGTTGAACCTATAAGAATTGGTTCTCTTCTTATCCAATGTTCTTTCCAATGTTCGACTAATGTTTGCTCCCAACAAACCTCCCCTCAAACTAGGACTACACAAATTCTGACCTCCCCTCATGCAGTAATCAATTTTTATCTGTTAATCATCTTGCACCGTTGCTAGACTCTTCACAGGAGACTCGCCCCACCTTCTATCGAGAAGACTTTCAATGCAAGGCTCTAATCACAGATCTCCTCTTCGCTGGGCTACACCATTTGATCCACCAAATCATCTTGCACTGCCACAAGAACTTCGCAGGACATGATGTCTGACCTCCTCTTTTCGGGAAGACTTGATACAAGGCACCACCTGTATATCTTCTTTCAGTCTTTGATCATTTCATTATATCTTCACTCGAGATTTTCTTACATTGCTCAATCCACCGCTCCTGCCCACACGAACCTGGGCTCCAATACCAGTTATTGGGACCACATGTACTCTTACCCCGACCCCGCAATAGTATGATATTGTTTACTTTGGACCAAGCTCTTTGTTTTTTTGCATCTCCCAAAATGTCTCATACTAATGATTTGAGTTGAACCTATAAATATTGGTTCTCTTGTTCTCTAATTCTTTGCTCCCAACAAAACCGACAATCATATACTCCATAGTTTGGGATAAGTGTTAGGTGTTAGATAATTTTAGTGTTATCGGCTATTTTATGAAATTGGATTTACTTAGATTGCACGTAAGTTGTAATAGTATAGAGTGCACACTTGTTCAACGATATTATAAATTTTTTAGCAGAAGTCCATAGACAGCAGCCCTCTGTAGCAAGGTCCAAGGGGTGGCTCTCAGCCGCTGGTGAGGTACTTGAATTTTCAAGAAGAATATCAAAGTGGACGGTATCATCGACAAATTTAAAGATGGATTGATTATCCAAGACTTTAGACATAAGGAAGGAATGAAATACTTTAATACATATACTCTATTGGAAAACTTTTCATCCCATTGTACTTGGTGCTTTATCTGTGTTATACTGTGATTTTTATCAATTTTAATTTTTGTGCAATTGGAGCCAAATGTCTCTTGGAAACAGCTTCCCTACTTCCGAGTAGGGGCAAGGTCTGCGTACACACACCCTCCCAGACACTACTGTAGTGAGATTCAACTGGGTTGTTGTTGTTGTTGTTGTCTATTGGAAAACTTTCCACTATTAACCTGTTGTTGTACATGTAGTTATATATTATAACTTTATTATTCAAGAAATGGATATGAAAACCACATTTTGAGTGGTGAATTGAATGAGGATTTTTATATGAATTAACTATAAGAGGTCACCATGGCTGGTAATGAGAATAATGTCTGCAAATGGGAAAAGTCAATGTGTGTCGATGTCAAAAGTTTGATGATGTTTTACAGTCACATGGTTTCCAATTGAACTAGGCTGACAAATTAAATGTGCTTATAGTAAATTTTATGCTTTTGGTAAAGGAATTATAATTTAACAATATGTTGATCTTTGGCGCAAACCAAGATCAAATCAATAAGACCAAGAAATTCTTATCATCAAACTTTTTTGTGAAATTATGGGTCTATGGGAGGGAGAGGTAATTCTAGGCATTATAATAAAGCATGCAATAATGGAATCTCTCTTTGTTGGTATCATTGCTTTGAGAAAATATTGAAGAAGTTCAATTGTGAGAATTATTCTCTAATTAACAATCATATTAATCATAATATTAAACCTTTGTTTAACAAAAATAGTGTCTCAACTTAAATACTCAAGGGATATTGACTACTTAATGTAGTACATGATCAACACAAGATCTCACTTTATATTTATCGTCAGAATACTTAGGGACACACTACTGACAGAGGATAACCTCTTGTCAGCCTAGTATTGGGCCAGGGCTGGGCCCATATCCAGGTAAGCTCGGAGAGGACCCTAGAGAGGGACAACTCGATCGGTGGAAGAGCTCGGATCGGACCTCGGGTTTCTTCCTCCTCGGCACGGGCCAGATGACTGTGATGGGAGGATAGCGACTGGATGATAGGGACCGGATGATAGCGACAAGGTGAAAAGGACTGGACTATGAAGACCAGGTGACGTCTACTAAATGACAAGTATCAGTCACAGAGGTTGACTTAGTTGTATTGTTGTATCTATAAATAGGCTAAGGGCTTCCCACTGTAAAGGATCTGATTTCAAGCTAATAAAACTACTACTTTGCACTCTCTCTCTCTTTCTAAACTTTACATATCCAAGCTTACGTAGCTCACAGACCCCGCAGTCGATATCTTCGGTGGTTTATTGCCATCAACTACCAATGAGGTATGTATGATTAGCAACATATGAGGAGAGTGTTCAAGTACTTGAAGAGAACCATGGGCTACAGCTTAGTACACTCTGGTAAGTTGGAAAAAAAGAATACTAAAAATTATTCCTCAACTAGTGGATGTGTATTTCTACTTGGAGGAAGAACTATGTCTTAGGATTCAAATAAATAGATTTGCATCACTACGCCAATAATAAAATTTGAGTTGTTTGTTTTAGTTTTGCCATTGTGACATAAACCGATATCACCAATATCTATCAATACAATATTGCTTCTTTGACTAATTCATATAACTGACTGTACAATGATAAGTTTAGACACTTGAGTGTTAGACATATCATGATTTGTGACTTGATCAAGCATGGTGTAATATCGGAGTAGTTTATTAAAACTCAACGCAATTTAGTCGATCATTTAAACAAAGGGTTAAAAAGAGGTATCGTGCACAAGTCGGCTATTGGGATGAGATTAAAGTCTATATGATGTCTCTCATGTTGAGATACCCAATTCCCACCTAATATGATATTAGGTGCTAAATTCAATCTGAAAAGTATAACATCTAGAAATTGGAACACATTAGCAATCTCATCCCAAGGTATGTATTCGGACCTTCAAAATAAGGAGGTTGAAGCATATCTTTTTAATTAACCTTTCGAAATATTGTATATGTAGGTACAAGATCTAAAAGAACCACCTATATGAGTATAAAGTTTATCTGCTTTTTGTCTTCTTGAAGCTTGGACTTCAACTTTATCTCTAGTTATATGGTAATATGGAGTCTCAAGATAAGTTCGAGTGACACAAAAGTTCTATACTCGCTCTAGATGCTTACGTCTTATGCAATTGAAGTCTTTTATTATATCTCAAAATAACTTTAATCTAAAAGTCTGTTTCACGCAATTCGTTAAGTCTATCAAGCCTTCAACACATTTATCGTATACCATCCGATCTACTTTTAACACTGTTATGCAGTGTTGCCTCCTCTCCCCGATTTTCAATATGTGATGTAGTATGTGATAAATATTACTCCTTCTGTCACCTTTTTTCCCAGTTTGACTTAACACAATTTATAATAAAGTTGTTCTTTGTATATGTGTGGTTATGGTTTATATAGAGGAAAGAAAAATGATACAGACCGCATATTTTATTTCCGTAAAAGAACAAAGAAAAAAATTAGGATAATCCAAATTAAAAAGTAGGACGATACTTATGGGACAAAGAGAGTATTTTTTTGTTCACGTGAATCAAGTACGATACGAGTATTTGAAATAGTGAAATGCTAAAGAAGATAATTTAATTTACTTCCTCTCACCTAAATATCATACCAACCCCGGAGATATAGAGAATGTATGGATATGATTCATATATTTTTTTTACTCCGTAAAAAAAAAGAGAAAAATATTGTTAACTTTAGTATCATGAGTTATTTTATGTAATTGAAATCAAGTTATCTCTTGTTATATGGTAATATGGTGTCTCAAGATAAGTTCGAGCGACACAGAAGTTCTATACTCTTTCTAGATACTTACGTCTTATCCGGTTGAATTGAAATCTTTTGCTATATCTCAAAATAATTTTAATCTAAAAATATATTTCACGCATTTCGTTAAGTCTATCAAGCCTTCTTCACATTTATCGTATACCATCCGATCCGCTTCTAACATTGTTATCCGCTTCTAACTCAATTTACTTCTTCTCAGCTAAATATCAGACCAATCCCGGAGATAGGGAATGTATGGATATGATTCATCTATTTTTTTACTCCGTTTTAGAAAAGAAACTATTCTCTATTACCCAAAAAAATTGGGATGCGACATTTACGGCGAGCACTCGAATTGGAAAACAGTTATATATTTTATTTTTATTATTATTATTAATTTATTCCCAGAGATGCGAAAACAATAACTGATGTTCCAAATGAAACAATCAGATTTCAACAAAAGAGACAATCCTTTGCATTAAATTTCGGAGGTTTTATAGTGCATTGATTTTGGACTTTGACCAAATCTCAGATGCCCCATTTTCACATATATTCATTTTTCAACTTCATATATATATTCATTTTTCTCATTATATTCATTCATCACTTATAAAAAAAATATTATAATTTTTTGTATAAAAAAAATTATGGTCAAACTCTGATCATTTTTGTTTCGAAAAATTGAGATAGTATATATAGACAGATATTATATATGTTGTAAATTCCGGATATTATACGGATCGAAGTAATCCCTCCATCCCACAAGATCTTTCTGGTTTTGACTTTTAAAAGATTTAAATGGAGTGTATTTTAGCGTTGAATTTCGAAAAATGTCATTAGATGTGATAGGTAAAAGTAGATGTGATAGGTAGATTACTAGTGAAAAAAAGTGTGATGTGATAAATAGGTTAAGAATTAGTATGCGTAAAAGTAAATTCTTAATAGAAATAAAAAAGTTTTTTGGGACAGATGAAAAAAAAGAAAAGAGAAATATTTTGTGGGACGGATGGAGTAATTCCTAACAAAATATTTTTGGATTTATAAAAGAAATTCCTATATGCTTTACTTTCTTTTGAAGAATGAACAATTTACTCACATAATTTTCTCCTCTAAATAAATTCCTAATCTACTTTTCATTTTTTAATTTTTTTAATGTCAAATAAATTTTTTTAATGAGACAGTATTTTTTATTGGAAAATTTATTTAGGAGTGGTAATAATTACGTGCACATTCCCTCAATTGGTCAATTCTTTGTTCTAAAACGACCAGAAGTATATTTCGGGCTTGTTTGGTAACAATATTTTTTGTAGTTGTTTTGATTTTTTTTATATTGCAGATCAATTTTAAAAAAGTTAAAGTTGGACGTTATAATTTAAAAAAAATCAAATCATTAAAACTAAAATTTTTTATTATTGTCAAACCGAACCTTCATCTGGTTTGATGTGTTTGGCAATGAATTTTTTTATCACAATACAAAAAATGAAGTATTTGGTCGAATATCTACTGTAGTTAGGGCTGTTCATCGGTCCAGAACCGGACCGGACCGGACCGAAGACCGAATCAAGATAAAAAGAGGACCGAAGACCGGACCTATTACTTGTCGGGTTCAGACCGAACCGGACCGATATTAATTGGACCGAACCGATTTGGACCGAGAAGACCGAATTGAGAATGTAAATAGAAAAAGCAGGCCACAAAATAGCCAAAACAACAACTCAAAATCCTGCAAATAACATTTCTATTCAAAAAAATTCATAATAACAATAAAAAGTACCCTAAAGTAAAGTGTAGGGTACTGAATAATGCAAATTTGCAATGGACAGTGGACTAGCAGTGATTGATAATTTGAAAACTTGAAATTAAAAATAAAAAAAATCAGTAAATCACCGATGGTAATGCAATCCTCATCTGAAGTCGGCTGGAGTGCGGGACTTAATACATCCAAAATACATATCGAAAACAAAGGTGTCAGCGGGAGTGGTTTCTGCTTCGCTGTTGGCCGGCATCGCTGCACCACCGGCGTTAAATTAACAAGACGATGGATGTTAGAATTGGGGTGACGGCTAGGGTTCAAGACTTAGTGTCGGAACCACCTCCATCATCCTCGAACTCTCCTTTCTCTCGCTCCCTGGGCATTTTCGGATAAAATATTAGCTCATCCCCTTCTGATTTCATGCTCTCTTGCGTCGAAGAAGAAAGAGAAGAGAATGAATGGATAACAAATGAGTGGTTTAGGTAAGGCTAGAGGGTGAGATTTCTACTTGGAGGGATAAGTGGATAACACAGGTACGGAGTAACTGACATACTCCGTAATTAAGTAGTCGGTCCATTCGGTCCAGACCGAAATAATATCGGGTTTGGACCGGACCAGACCGAAACCCGAAAACTCAAATAATCAAGACCGAAGACTGACCCGAAATCTAATCGGTCCGGGTTCGGTCTGGACCTAACGGTTCGGGTCGGTCGGTTTTTTCGGTCTGGACCTAAACATGAACAGCCCTAACTATAGTTGGTTTGTGAAACAAATTTATTGGCACAACTTATATTTCATCTTATATTGAAACAAATTTATTGCAACTCTTCGATGCTCCGTTCGTAAAATTGATTATTCATCTCTCTCCTAACTCCCCCGGTAAACCCCCTTCCCCTCTCCCCCGCCCAGTCCCGACCCTAACACATCCCCTACCCATGTCAACTACTATATCCCACAAGTTTAGTTGACTTTGATGTTAATTTTTTTTACTTTAAAGTCAACTAAATTTGCGGTGTGCAATTGACATGGCTAGGGGCCGGGGATGGGTTGGGACGGGACTGGACGAGGGTTAGGGTAGGAATCATCAATTTTACGAATGAAGTACCGTAAGTATCTGAATCGAAGTAGTGGTTTCCGTGACCACTGAAAAACAGTGGTCATAGAACCAGCCGGATAAAAATATACATATACGGAGTAAATATTTTTTAAGGTTCTTGTACAGTGTATTTTTTAAAAAGTAATTTTACCTAAACACGCAAATAGTCAAGACAAACGGATTGTTTTATGAAATACGGAGTACTTTTTTCTTTAACAATTGACAAAAATAGCAATCAAAACATCTAAAAGCTCATTTCCAAACAAGGAATTTTAGATGAGAATGAGATCTTTTATTACAAAACTATTTTATTCTTTACTTTAACATAAATATCACTCCACTCTTCTCATTTTTTTTCAATTTAATTTTTTCACAATTTCTAATGCAACATTTTGACTATTAAAATTTATATTTATATATGAGTACACCTTATACATTACAAAAATGCAATATTTAATACTATATTTTAAAATAAATTTATTGATAGAAACTTATACTCCGTACTATAATGACGTGGTGTGATGTTTATTCACATATTATGCACGGTCGGAGTTTAGAGACTTTGACAAAAAAATCAAATGTGAAAAGAATAAGATTGAGGTGGTATATAAAAAATGGGGACAAAGCATTCATTGTGCGGGATTCAAGAAAGAGTCTCAACATAACGGTGTAATATCGATAAATAAAGAGTATTATACTGTGTCACACTCCGTAATTTGTACTTTTCTAAAAGATTGCTTACACGACTTGAGTCATAACTTCAAGGTACTTTTCTAAAAGATTGCTTACACGACTTGAGTCATAACTTCAAGTCAAATGGCAATGCCTCAACCGGTGTGATATCATCACGTCTAATTGACTAGTTCATTATAATTTATGAAATGTGAATAAAGTTATTATAGATCAAAGTAAATGCATTATATACACACACAGCGAGCACTAACAACTGTCTTATAACTCATCATGTAAAAGCATAACCTTTTTATAAAAATAATACTTCAGGTAAACAAAACATCAATTGTGCACAATTTGTAGAAGAATCTCACCATAACGATATATTTCGTCCATCTCAGCATATTCGTCCAATTTGACTCAAAACTCAAATTAGATAAATTTTGAATCTCAATTACTCATTATTTGGCTTATAAACATTATTTATTACTCTCTTCTAAATATTTTCTTTCTATTTAATTTTTTACGATCTTCAATGCAACACTTTCACCGTTAATATCTCTACTTCATGTGAATACTCTATATATATATATATATATATATTATAAAATATAATATTTTAAAATTATATTTCAAAATAAATTTTTTGATATGAAACTTATACCATAATAGCACAATGTGATGCTTTTTCACTTATTATAGTCAAAGTTTAAAAACGTTTACAAAAAAATAAACTTTGAAAAGAAGGAAATGGTGGTGGCATATAAAAATAATGGATAAATCATCTATTGTCAGGATTCAAGAAAGAGTCCCAACATAACAGCATAATGCAGATAAATACAGAGTATTATACTATGTCTTAATACTTCGTCTTTTTTTAAAAAATATCATACAAGACTCAAGTCATAACTTCAAGTCATATGTCAACACCTTACTGGTGTGATATAATCACGTGTAATTCACTGATTCATTATAAAATGTGAAATAAAGTTATTACAGAATAATGGGTATGCTATATATAACGAGTACTGATAGTAGTCTCATAACTCACCATGTAAAAGCATGGCTTTTATACTCCCTCTGTCCCAAAATAATTGTTAATAAATCAATTTAATCAAAAACTCAAGATTGTTGTTGTAGATCCAAGATACATTTTGTACTTTAACACACCCCTTCATGTGCAGACGAGATTTATTTTTGCTCGAGACTTGCACGTAAAATTTAATTTTTTCAAGGAGAGCGTCATACTACGTCGTAATGCTTTGTGCTTTTCCATAAGACTGGTTACAAGGCTCGAAATGATAGCTTCAAGTCAAATGTCAACACCTTACCGTTGGGATATCATCACGTGTAGTTGACCGATTCATTGTAAAATTAGAAATAAAGTTATTAGAGAGTAATGTGTATGCCATATATAATGAGTACTGACAGCAGTGTCACAATTCACCGTGTAAAAGATGAATCTATGCTCGCTTCGTCCCAAAATAATTGTCAAGAAACCACTAAACCAAAAGCTCAAGTTTTGTGGTTGTAGACCCATGATATATTTTATACTCTAACACACTCCTCATGTACAGGCAAGATTTATTTTTGCTCAAGTCTTGCACGTAAAAATTATTTTTTAAAAAACAAAATGTTATACTACATTGTAATACATTGTGCTTTTCTAAAAGACTGCTTACAAGACTCTGAATCGTGACCTCAAGTCAAATGTCAACACCTTACACGTGTAATTGACCGATTCATTGTAAAATGAGAAATAAAGTTATTACAGAGTAATGTGTATGCTATATATGACGAGTACCGATAGCAATCTCATAACTCATCGTGTAAAAGCACGACTTTTATATTCCCTCCATCCCAAAATAATTGTCAAAAATTTAATTCAACCAAAATCTCAAGATGTATGATTGTAAGCCCAGAAAATGTTTTACACTCTAACATGCTCCCCACGTGCAAGCGGGATATATTTTTGCTCGAACTATGCATGAGAAAATTAATTTTGTGAAAATTGGGTGAAAATGGAATCTGAACTCGTGACATCTTGGGTCAACAAAACTCTCATACCACCATAACAATGTATAATTTAAAAACAAAAAATATTAAATACCTTGTATTTAAAAAAATTGCAAGTTAGACTCGAAGTCATAACTTCAAGTCAAATGTCAACCCCTCAACGGGGAGGCATCATCACGTGCAATCAACCAATTCATAGTAAAAATATGAAATAAAAGTATTAAATACGTATGACATATGACGAGTTGTGACAACATTGTTGTCACAACTCGTCATATGAAAAAGTACAATTTTGGAACATAAAATCTTGATCCTTGAAAATGGAACCTAGTACTGACTGCCAACACTGCTTGTGTTTTTCTTTATAAATAAAAGCTGTCTCTGTGAAATTAGATATACCCTTTTACTATCTCTCTCTCTCTCTCTTTCAATCTGGTGTTTAGGGGGCAGACTTCTCTCTTTGTCTCTATCTCTCTATCTCTCCTGATCGGTGAGCATAGCTGCAATTACTTTCCCAGATTAAATTCTTTGCATTTTGATTTATGAAATTTGTTTTAGAAATGAAAAAAAAGAGAATATTTTGGGGGGGTGATTTGCATTTCTTCATTAAAACCTGCACAAATCACGTGGCAGATTTGATCTCTACCACATTTATTTTGCTGGGTTAAAATCCTCTCTAATTCATTGATACATTTACTGGGTTTGATACTTCTGATTTGGTGGATTGGTTGTTTCATGAGCATTTTTATTACTGTTATTTCTGAATTTCCATGGATTCTTTTTTATTCTTATTAATCATTTTTGGAAAATTCTAATTGCTGCAGTAACTACACACATACAGAGGATTACTGGGTAGGCATGATTTCAGAAATGGGATTTTTTTAATTTTTTTTACTGTTTCATGGAAATGAATTTGCTGGCAGTAATTGCATGATGCTATTTTACAGTTACTCTTTCTTCATAATAAAACAAACTTCTTTCTGTTTTGCATTGACAGATTAGGTAGAGTTTAGGCTCATTGGATTGAAATGCACTGTCTGATGGGTTTTGGAGTTGGGAAGATATAAGTGAAGAAAGGTGTGCTTTTCTTTTGATCTTCATCTATGAATCTGGGGAGGAAACCTTGCATCACCCAAGAGAATGGAGTGGGGAGCAATGGGCTTCCTCTGGCAACGCCGACCATGTCGGGGCCCAACGTTATTCTGGCCGCCGACTCGCGAGGGAATCCGATGACAAATTGGCGGGAACCACCAGGGGTGACCCAGTGGAGCCTGGCGGAGATGATGAATCTCCGCCAGGAACCACAACCGCGGCCCCACCTGATTGATCCCTGCGGAACCAGAACGAACCAAATGGAGATCTTAACCCGACCTGGTCCGTGTCACGCCAAAAATATGCAGATGACACCAATGGAGAGGGTGATGATAAATCACAGCAAAGAAACACTACTAGAAAGGCAGATTTTACCTGGATCCATTCCAAACCAGGTGGAACCAAACAAGCAAATCCCGCATGAGGAGCCAACGGAAATGGCAGACTGGCAGGAATTGGTTGACATCTACGGGCAGTTTCTGCAATCAGATGAGGGAGGGGAGAAAACTGGGAATGTGGACCCAGTGGGAGGGGCAAATAGGGCAATGGGGGCTTCTCAGAGCAACCCTTCAATAGAGCAAGTCCAAAGCATTAACCTGAACCAGAACGTAGGGGCAAATCAAAGCCGTCCAACTCTGGCAGAGGTTTTGTGGAAGAGAAACCTGAAGACAACACATCATAGTAATGCAGCACCAGATAAGAATGCATTTGTGAATGATAAACCACTGGAATGCAGTTCATATTCTCAGTTTGAAGGGAATTATTGTTACAATAGTAGTGATAATAATAACAATAGATGCAATCCATTGAGTTCATATGCAGCTTCCGACGTTTACAGCCGACTATACCATCCACAAGGTACACTTTCCTTTCCCCGTGTCATATGTAGTCTACAATATTCATCTTTTTTGATACTTGAACTAAGGGTTTGCTTGGTTGGAGGGGAGGGGAGGGGAGGAAAATGATCCCCCCTCATTTGGTTCAAAAATCTTGAAGCTCTCCTCCCCTCTAATCCCCTCGAACCAAACACGCCTCAAGCAAAAAAATAATCCTCCCATTCCCTCCCCTCCCCTCCCTCTCTTCCCACGCCTCGAACCAAACACCCTAAATGCTGAGACTTTTCATTCTAAATGGTAGCAAACCTTCAAGGTCTCCATCATTTGGAAGGCCTCCTAGCAACTAGATTTATAACATATTATTTTATAATATAAACATGTGCATTTCAATTAATGTGTCTATGAGATCATAAAATAAAGGATTATGCAATCAAATGAGTACATATTATCGTTCCCAAAACAGAAAGATAAGCATAAAAATATCACATTTTATGTAACATCTATTATCATCTGGTATACTGTATAAAAAATGTTTAAATTTTTTTTAAAAAAATTAATTTTAGCTAAGAATAATTTTAAAAAATAAATTATAATTGGAAGGCACCTAGGCACCAGGACAGTTTTTGAGCTGCCTAGACTAAAATCAGGGAAGTTAGGCACTGCCTAGCCTGCCTTTAAGGCAAGGCTTGGGAGAGGTTTAGTAGAGCATAGGAGAAAACGCAGGACCAATTCAGGAAGGAAAAGAAGGGGGGCTAGCACCTACGCAAAGATTAAGCGGATCTAGACAGATTTTTACAGCATGGCTCAGTCCTGGGAAATAAAGAAAATGTAGAGAGCCAAACGTCAATTTTTTTAGCTTACGTCAATATAGTTCAGTGTACTTTGTGAAGGATAATGTTCAGGAAAACTATTTTTTCACTTTTATTATGCATATATATGTACAAAAGCATGATAATCGTCATAGGAAAGATGCACTTTTAAAAATATGTGTTGGTTCAAATGTAAATTTTGCAAGGATATTTTAATTTTGACTCATGAAGGAAATGCTGACCTATGACAGATGGATTTTGCATACCGGGTCCCACCAACCGGAATCTATATTCACATCCTTCGGGGACTGTTGCATGCTCCAGCACAGCAAGTTTCACCACATTGGCCCCAGTGACACCGGATAAGGTGCAAGATTTAAGGAGCATCCCGCCAGACACTGTAGAGAAAAGCTCAAGTCCTGAGGAGAAGCAGGAAACGGTTGCTGGTTGTACACAGGAAGATAACAACACTGTAGGGCATATACTGAATCCTCAAGGCTCATCCTCTGATGGGGTATCGCCACTGCTTAAGGAACACAGCTCTGGAAATGCAGTAAATGGAGATGTTGACCCAAATATCCAGACCCCCAAGCTGAAACCTCGGAAGAGGAGAAAACATCGGCCTAAGGTGGTGGTGGAAGGGAAACCCAAAAGAACCCGAAAAGCTTCTGCTAAAAAGACTAATACACCCAAGGAGAATCCAACTGGAAAAAGGAAGTATGTCCGAAGAAAGAACACCAAGCGCTCTCCACTAGAGCAATCCGACAGTGCAAATGAAGTTTCAGTTTCAAATGGAAATCTTGCAAAACCATGCAAGAGGGCACTAAAGTTCAACATAGATAACGAAGCAACAAATGAAAGCCATGAGGAAACAGAAAAGGAGGACAAGGTAGACAAAGCACACAAACACAGAGACCAGCCTTTTAATTTTGATTTGGATGCTCCTCAAAGCACTAGCAGAGCGCTTACATCGCCAGCTCAGCAAGCAGATGCACAACAGCAAGCAGAAACCTACTCTGCTCTTCAAAAGCCTATTCTTCCAAGTACCCCCTCAGCTACAAGTAAAAGTCATACATTGAATGCCATTGCTAGAAATCTGAACACTTCAAATGCGATCCTCTATCAAGACAATGTCCAAAATGTATTAAACCAAACTACAATGAGCCAAAATAGAGTGAGTGCACCAAAGCAGTCAGCATTGCAGAGCATCAGTCAGCTGGTTACAGGTGATATGAGTGACGAAAGGAGATCCAAGAGAGACTACCACCAATACAGTTCTGAGATGTCCCATCTACAAAGCATCGGAGTAATTAGATCTAGATTGTTGTGCCATGAAATGTCTAGGATGGGTCAACCTAATATTCACTGTGCTTCGCTCGAGATAAGCTCAGAAGCTCACAAGAAAAGGAAGTCTGAGAACAAGTTTTATGGGACCACGGCAACAAGTACACCTTCATGTGTTACACATATCAAGGATTTATCAGAACATGTTCAAAGGAGCAGTTATATATCTCATGCTGATGAAAGATTATCTAAGACAAATCCTCATGGCACAAGAACCCCCAGACCAACAGATCACAGATTAAATGATATTTCAACCAGCTGGCAAACGAGTCCCTTGGCTTCAGAGCTTCAATTCCTGAGGCAACAGCATGCGTCAGGTCAGTTGGGCACAGTAGATACTGAGAAGCAATGTAACCCATATCATTTGCATTCAAGGGAAGAAACAGTGGCAGATCATATTTCAAGACAAGGCACTGGAGTCGATGATTGCAAAGCTCTCACTGCAATTAGCAACAACTTCAACAATCAGTACCCAACTCTTTCTTATTTCAAATCTCTGCTAGGGCACGAATCAAGAACTTCCGCCACTACTACTTTAAAAAAATTAAAAGTGGGTAGGGCTTCATCCAATCAAACATCTCAGACTAAGAAGCCTCTTCCAGGAAAGAGGAAGAAAACAGTAAATGAAGTACAAGCCTCCACAAAAGCAAGAGGTATCCATCTGTTTGTAGAATATAAAAACTACTCATCAGTTTTTTTCTACTTTTTATCATTAAAGTCAAAATTACAACAGCATTTTTGATGCAGGGCTACATGATGGTTTAAAGTACTCAGTTTCAATTGATATACTCGCCATCCGATTGGAACGCATTGTTATAAGTGACAATGGTGAGGTTCCGAATGACCAAAATGCACTTATTCCATACAATGGAGATCGGGCAATGATACCATTTGAAGAATATGATCTTACTAAAAGGCGAAAGCCACGGCCTAAAGTTGACCTTGATCCAGACACAAGTAAACTTTGGGACTTGTTGATGGGTAAAGAAGGTAGTGAAAGCACACAAACAATGGACAAGGATAAGGAAAAATGGTGGGAAGAAGAAAGGGAAGTTTTCCGTGGACGGGCAGACTCATTTATAGCAAGAATGCATCTTGTTCAAGGTATCACAAATCTCATATACTACTGCTCTCCAGATTTTGAGATATTGGAACAGTACTTCAAGATATGTTTCTCTAGTTGATCTGATTGCAGCATGATAAATTGGAAAGAATCAAATGGAGTTTTGAATTTTTTGGCTAGATATAGTAACTAGGGTTCTTTTCAATAACCATATCATATTTTAGGTAGTGAGTACTCTGTGAAAAATAATCTGAATTGGCTTCTGCAGCGTCTTACGCTAAAACTCAGACTTAACAAAACTATGACTTTGCAGGAGATAGACGATTTTCACGGTGGAAGGGTTCAGTAGTGGACTCTG
Organism: Cuscuta australis; assembly: GCA_003260385.1. Classification (NCBI taxonomy): domain Eukaryota; kingdom Viridiplantae; phylum Streptophyta; class Magnoliopsida; order Solanales; family Convolvulaceae; genus Cuscuta; species Cuscuta australis. The sequence continues at coordinate 272,024 of NQVE01000129.1, read as the reverse complement.
TCATAGGAGTGTTCCTCACACAGAATGTGACAGACCATCTTTCAAGGTATGGCCAATGACTTTATATTTAAGGGCACAACTTGATATTAAGATAGTTAAATAAATGATATCCTATTGCATGCAGCTCTGCTTTCATGTCCTTAGCGGCCAGGTTTCCCGTGAAGCAAAGTTGCATGGAAGAAGCACATGGACAGAATAACATAACTGCATGGGTTGAGGAACCAGATATTCAAGTAATGGATCCAGATGGTTCTATCATATATCGTAGCATTCAAACGCAGTCAAGATGTAACCAAAGCTCTCTGATATCCAGTGATAAATCTGAATCTGCAATAGAAAATATAGTGACAGGAGAGGTCCATTTAGCGAATGAGCAAACAAAAAGAACCGATGAAGAACTCATTTCATCACAAAATTCTTCTGAGTCTTACACTTTTCAAGTCAATGAAGAAGTCAGGTCCAGCTCTGGATCCAACTCAGAAGCAGAAGATCAAACAAGTGAACAAGGCCAAATGAATTTCCACAGCGATCAAACGATTCCTCAAAACATAGAATTTACAGTTCCATTCCCTAAATTCCAGCACCAGAGGATGGGTGTTCCACTATTTGAAACGAGTCCGACTCTCGGATATCAGCAATCAGAACATATAGTGTACAACACACAAAATGTTACAGCTGCAAAGAGTAGTAGTGCATTTGATTGCGAGATCCAATCTAATCTCCAATGTGTACAAAACTCAGCAGCTGCTATGGGTGACTTCTGGTCGACTGTGAAACCACTCTTGGAATCAGAGGAAGTGTGCTTTGATGGTACGTGGGAGGAAACTGCAATAAATCATTCATCAGCTATCAGCAGAGAAAAAACTACGGATTATTCTAGTAAGAGATTGGGACAGATGGCAGGAAAGATAAGTAGCTCAATTGCCCCAAAAAAAGCAGCTCCAATGAATCAACCGCCAGGAATGCAGCACAATGCATTTCTATTGAAGTCAGAGTGCCATGCTAACCTACAACACCATTCTTGTTCTCAGTATATCAATCAGCCCACCAGTCATGAAGACACATCGAATGTCATTCAGACAGAAAGCACAATCACAGCAGATTCACATCCAGCTGAAACCAATGCTAAAAGACAATCAGGTAATGCCAAGAATTTAAATATATGCAGTTCTGTTCAACACCTAAGCCCCCTAGGGTAGTAGATAAAATATTATTTATGAGGTATTAGATCGAGTCAATAGCACTCAAAATAATCATAATGAGCTATTAGATACTTATAAGTATATAAATATACAGAGTGGCATATAGATCCATCCAGCAAACAATCTACAGGGAATGACATCACTGCAGAAAATGCAAGAAAGAGAAAGATGGCGGATAGAAAACCAACATTTGATTGGGATAGCTTGAGAAAGCAAGTTCAATCTAAGAATGATAGAAAAGGAAGGAGCAAGGATGCAATGGACTCAATTGATTATGAAGCACTTCGGCATGCAGAAGTCAAGCAAATCTCAGATGCCATCAAGGAAAGAGGAATGAACAACATGTTAGCTGAGCGAATCAAGGTATGCATGAGAACTCAACATTCCTTTTTTATGTGTCAGGTCATGATAACAGAAATCTACACTTTATACGAGAGAACACTCAAAAGATGATCAAAAAATTGTACATCTTGTGCAGGAATTCCTCAACCGAATTGTTAGAGAACATGGGAGTATAGACCTGGAATGGTTAAGAGATGTGCCTCCAGACAAAGTCAAGTAAGTTTTGTGTGACCATACATATAAGTTTACTAAGTCAGTGGCTTGTATCTTGCATCATAAATTCCTCCAACATAATAGATCCTTTTGTATTTCAGGGAATATCTATTAAGTATACGAGGACTGGGTCTGAAAAGTGTCGAGTGTGTCCGGCTATTAACACTACACAATCTTGCTTTCCCTGTAAGATTAATTTCTCAAATCAAAACCCATCAAACAGTTGATATTGGAGACATAGTTCATTATTTCCATTTGTTAGGTTGATACAAATGTTGGACGAATTGCTGTTAGATTGGGGTGGGTTCCTCTCCAACAACTTCCGGAGTCACTCCAGTTGCATCTTCTTGAGCTGTGAGTGACATTAGTTGGTTCATTCCCTCCAAAAACTTTCTACCACATTGGCCTTACTGTGTTTCCTTGCAGGTACCCAGTTCTGGAGACAATTCAGAAGTATTTATGGCCAAGACTCTGCAAACTGGATCAGAAAACACTGTAATACATCAAATCTTCAAAATAGCTATCGACTACCTTATTAAGTATTGGCCAAACTTACCTGTCAATAAGTCACTGATTACATGCTACTAACTGCAGGTATGAGCTACACTATCAAATGATTACATTTGGAAAGGTATAGTTCTGATGCTTTGAGGTTCAATTCAATCCGGTGTTCGGAAATTACTTTGACCGTTTGGAGTGAGCTATATGATTGCTTGTGATCAGTGCAGGTTTTCTGCACAAAAAGTAAACCAAATTGTAATGCATGTCCAATGAGAGCAGAATGCAGACATTTTGCAAGTGCTTTTGCAAGGTTAGTTATTACATGTATTTCATTCATATCTGCAGCTCAGTGACAAGGCACATTTGATCCTAACTATTCCACTATTTTTAAAATCAAAAGGGTTAATAAAACATTTGATGAAATCAAAAGGGTGCTTTGGTATGTGCACATTTGAGAACTTCATAGCCATTACGTGATCAAACATTTGATTCAGGTGGTTTTTTATGGCTTTGTATGTGCTTTGGTAAATGAAATCAAAAGCATTAATAATTACCATTCAAAACTTCTCAAGTAACTAGCAAAACTTTATTTGGCTAACAAATCACCAGTACAGAGTACAGACAAGTCATACAATTAGCGAAATTATATTTTGGAAAAACTGAAAAATATCCAAGTGTATTCTGTGGTATCCATTAACTATTGTCATTGGAGCTAAAAGAGTCACTTTCTGAAAATGTTTTTGCTTTGGATAAATGATGGACTAAATTAAAATGGCACATTAAACTTCTTTTGCTTCTTATTTTCTATGAAGTTTTGGGAAGTAAATGCAGCAATGCATCAAGGGTCTAACATAAATTACCTCTTTTTTACACGGGTAAGGTTGTGTACATCTTGGCCTCTCAAACCCAGTGGAGTTGGGATTATACTGGGTTCGTTGTGGTGTGCACTGTTTCTCTCTAAATTTGAGATATGTTACTGAAAATTAAAAATTTCATTAAATCTGTATAAGAATTGTGTGCATTTCTGTGATGAGTTTTTCATAAAATGAAAATTATCTGTATGATGTATAACTTGCAAAGCATTTATCTTATTACTCCAAGTATGTTTATATTAAAGAATGCATCATACAGCAACACACATAAGATATCTTAGGGTAATTATATTCTACCTGCAGTGCAAGGCTTGCTCTTCCAGGTCCAGAAGTGAAAGGTATGGTTAGTTCAAGTCAACCTGTATCTGCCAATGTAAATCCAGCTGCTACATTCAAGCCAATGCCTCTTCTACCAGGAAGGTCGAGAGGGACAATTAATGTAGATTCTACAGCTGCAATTGAAACTGGCACGGTCCCTGTATTCTTGAACTGGCCAATGCCACAACTTCCCCACATAACTAGCTTAAACAGAGAAGCAGCCGAAGCCAGTACTAGCAACTGTGAACCTATTATTGAGGAGCCAGCAACACCTGAGCCAGAAGTATCGGCTAGTGATATTGAGGATGCTTACTATGAAGATCCTGATTATATTCCTACAATTGAGCTCAACATGAAAGAATTCACAGCAAACCTGCAGACTGTGTTGCAAGAGCAAAATATGGGAATGCAAGAAGGCGATCTATCCAAAGCTTTAGTTGCATTGAATCCAGATGCTGCTTCTATCCCAACAACCAAGCTTAAAAACATTAGTCACCTGCGAACGGAACATCAAGTGTAAGTTTCTGACTTGCTAAAAAACTGTGGCATACTGACAGCAGAACTAATACGGAGTATAAACTATCGTTGGTAATGTATGTCTATTGTCTAGTCATGGAGGAAGTATGTTGAAGATCTTACAATGGTGAACTTACTATGATACAAAAAAACAACAGCTCTAACTGATACACATTCACATGATTTATCAAATGAATAGAAAGCCTGTATGATCTAAGTACTATCCCTTGATATTTACAGTGGCAGATTATAGTGTTATACAAGGTCCTTGATCATTAGGAAGCTGTTGACCAAATGATGTATTGTTGACATCTAGATTCTTAATCACTTAGTTATACATTACATTACATTGCTTAATCACTGAATTCCAACGTGTCTATGATCAATTGCAGGTATGAGCTTCCAGACTCACATCCACTGCTCAAGGGGGTTAGTTATTAGTCTTCACTCTGTTTGAAGTTAAATATTTGGCTAGATGACACTAGACTTGACCGTCTTGACTATTGTGACTCACAATCTTTAACTTCAGATGGATAGGCGTGAACCTGATGATCCAAGTCCATACCTTCTTGCTATATGGACACCAGGTAAGCAAACACTTTAAATTCTCTCAGGATCCATGAATTCTAAATATATGACTATCTAGCTCTTCATTGATACATTGAGCAAAACTAGCTCCTAGCATTTCATAAGAAAACAAAGCTATGGAGTTCAGGATTATGTGATCCAGTAAAGTCTAAGAGAAAAATAGAAAATTATATAGGAATGCCCTGCATCCAGTTAAAGGTGCAAATAGAGTTGGTCACTATCAGTTTTTCCAATTTCTTTTTCTTATTCTGATATTGTCCATTTGCCCTTTCCTTCTAGCTGACTTTCAAGATGTCTAGGTCAGAAATAAGTTGTCCATTTTCCCCCAAAGCTTCATTTTCACACACACACACACATGTGTGTGTGTATACACATACACAGATATATATATATATATATATATATATATATATATATATATATATATATATATATATATATATATATATGTTCCAAGCATTCAATCTAGTTAACACAAAACAATTTATATCCAATTAGCCCATAGGGTAATGTCTGATTGTCTTTTTTAGAAAGATAATAATAAGCATCTTTTGTAGTACAATAGTTACTTAGTCCGTGGAGTAGCACTAAATGAATTCGCTTATCAAAAATGTTTGGGGAAAAGAGGAGCCCGACAGGGCCTTTAGAACTTGGGCATCGAGTGCATGAGTTGTTTCCCCGAGATCTCGCCTCCTACAAGCAAAGAATATCTTGGGACTACACCAAAGTGGTTTGACAATGAGTAATGCTTTATGTCCAAGCATTGGCAGAGTATTTTGATGTCTTCTTCATGATACAACTTATTTCAAAATGTCTTTAGCCTATGTTTTAGGAGGAAGAGTTGTATTTGACAGTATGGAGAGATTATTATTACAATTAGCATAGTGTTGTATCATGCGTGCTTACCTCACATGTATCGGTAACCCAGGTGAGACAGCCAATTCAATTCAGCTGCCTGAAACAAAGTGTAATACCCAGGCATCGGGTAAACTGTGTGAGGAGACTACATGTTACTCGTGCAGCAGTGCACGGGAAACCAATTCACAGACAGTTAGGGGCACCCTTCTGGTAAGAGGCCCTTTGATACATATTCAATAAAAAGGTTGCTAGTATAAACAAAAATACAGTTCAGTACTTCAATAACTGAGATGCATAAAATGTTCTAGATACCATGCCGAACAGCAACAAGAGGGAGCTTCCCACTTAATGGCACATATTTCCAAGTGAATGAGGTAAATATAATATGCAATCACTATGTATGAGAGTCATTGTTTAGATTTTGGATATTTATAAGCAGCTAAATCCCAACTATGCCGGGGTTGGAAGCATGAAATGTATAGTGCCATTAAGCAGTCCAAATTGAATTAGCACTAAAAAATCAATTCAAAAACAGTGGTGGAGTTTTAAGCCTGAAGCCTTTCTATAGCAATCTTAGAATGAATACTGATATAAAATTCTAAAACCGTCATCATCATAAATTTTTTAATTACATGGGAAATATTATTAAATGGCAACGAGTTGACATAGTTGTTATAGTCAAATCCCATTGCAAAATTGATATTGTAAAATCAAAATGCACATCATGAAACACAACACAACACACACACACATATATACATATATACATATATGCATATATATATAGGGATATCTATGATGCTAAATTGGAAGCAATATTGTGCAAATGGACATATGATAGCTTCATAAGTTAGGGATTGATGGGTGTTCAAGAAATATTGAACTGATTTGTGCCATAATGTGCAAGTGTACAGGGGAAGGATACTTGGACAGTTTGTGCTTATCATCATTCTATAAATAAATTTTGTAAAAAGGGATACTGGTTGTGCAGGTATTTGCTGATCATGAATCCAGTCTTAATCCAATTGATGTTCCAAGACAAATGATATGGTATCTACCCAGAAGGACAGTCTACTTTGGGACATCTGTGTCCACAATTTTTAAAGGTATACTAAGATGGGTATTGACCTACAAGGCTACAATTTTACATTCTTAATTGAGAATCAAATCAAAGTGCCTGATTGTTTGTACTTATTAGGCTTGTCGACAGAACAAATTCAGCATTGTTTCTGGAGAGGTACGAGCAACTTTTGAAATTAATAATGGCAATAGCAATGAGAGATTGAAAAAGCAGTCTGCTGGTAGGGCCTTTTGTCTATATCAACAGCCGCCCTTAAGCTAATATAATTCAAAAATATTATGCAGGATTTGTATGTGTAAGAGGATTTGATCAAAAAACAAGAGCACCACGGCCTCTCATGGCCAGACTACACTTCCCAGCAAGCAGGTTGGCCAAGAACAAAAATGAAACGCAAAAGAAGGGCAGTTCAGATGCAGGGGTGACTGCTAAATAGAAAACTAACCAAGGCCAGATATGACAGATTTTTCCTAGGGTAGAAGTTTGTTGACTAACAAATTGTTGTACAATCAAATATTTCTTGTCTCAAGAGGAAATGTGATTTTAAAATGTAAGCCTAGAAGCAGGAAACATAGGTATTTCTTGAAAAGGACCCTTCAACAAAAGGGCATGATGTATAATGAGAAATTTGTATCATTTGATTCATGCTCACAAAATGAGCAATTTTTCATGGATGTAAGATAACCAGAGGAGGGGTATACTAGTTAGTATAGGAATCAACAGCACTTGCCTGTAATGTACATTTCCATTATACAAACTTATGAACAAGTGTTTCTTTGAGACAAAAGGATGATGCCATGATCATCAGACTTTATTCACATTTGACACATATCATTAATCCCAAATACCAAAATCATCATTAATGAATTTCTGGAGTTAAATGTTGGGCCACTTGTGGTAAAATAAAATGATAAAACAGAAAACTTAGCTCTGCTTTACATTGATAACTTTCAACCAGAAGTTCCCAAAGTCACTCTTACAATTGTTATGAGATTGATTAATCTTGTAAATAAATAAGCATCACAATACACAAAAACAGAAAATATGGCAGAACAATGAGATAAAATAATGCATATATTCTTCCTCATAATGAGGGATGGATTGGGATAAAAGCGTCTACACATACAACTGTGCACTTAAGAAACATTGTTTTGGTGTTAAAGCTAAACCAACTTACACCCATACTTATAGAAGACTCGTCAAGATGATACTAGGAGAGACAAAGCAGTAAATTAATGGAATGGAAATGAGAAGATAAGATTTTAAGGGTAACATCATTTGCTGCTTCAGGAACTCTTATGGGAAACAATCCATGGCAGCTTCTGAAACTAAAGGTTTAGATGAGGGTTTAAATTTGGCATTAAGAAAAGAATGGATAAGATGTGTGTGATAAGACTGCTACTTGGTAGGTTGTATATGTGACTGATATTGGTGGTATTGACAGCCAAGTCCATCTTAGATTCATGCACACCTAAACTCTAAACAGTGACATAAACAAGCAGATTATCTGAGTCAACTTGACAATTTAGAGTATAACTAGTTTGCATTTCTTATGTTTGCTATCAAATGTCATCCCACTGACATCTTGTAGAGTATTGCTACACGAATTTCAGATAGTGTGGTTGTTCATGTGCACTTGTGTTTTCTTTTTGGATGTTTTTGATCTAATCCCCCGCCTTTTTGTAGTTTTGTGGCAAAACTATGATGCTTCTTTTCAACAGAACAAGATTTGAAGTAATGTTTAGGTGAATTACTGGTGTGCCCATGGAGGAGGTGTGTGTTTCAGAGTTTGGCTAGCATTATAAGCTCATTCCATTCCTAATGAACGTATATTTTGATTTGATATTGTCCATCACCATCGGAGCAACCCCAGACTCAATTCATCCCTAATAATTTACTTACTATAACCACTCTGAGAGGACAGGGTGAAGAGCTCAAGGATGAATAGTATGCATTGTGCTAGATCAGGAAGATATCCCAAAATTTTACACAAGACCTGGCACCTCGTGTTAAAGTACTTGTAATATTCTACTTCTTTTGGGCCTCATTTGTAATTAGCTTGTGATTAGTTAGTTGGTTGAAGGTAGTCATTACTAATCTAGCTAGCTAGCTATGAGCTGTAACACGTGTGAGAATATATATATCTACACTCCGTAATTGAAGGCATAAAGAGAAAGCTCTTATTTGCTGCTTTGGAGCAGCTTCCTGTTTGCTGCATCATTGGTATCAAAGCATTAGTCGATTCCATTTCATCAAAATCTTGCCAATACACGTGCACAAATCAGGGTGGAGGAAGCTCTTACGAAAATGATTGAACAGTGAAAATGGATGTCCACGTAGCTCCTGGAACATAACAGGGTTATGGAGAAGCAAGTACAGCTCTTGTTGACACAGCTGCAGATTTACAGGTGAATGGATCTGGAAGACAAGATTCAGGTGGAAGTACTTCAAACCATGGTGAAGGTAAGAACCTGTCCCATTTTAATCTCAAGATAAAATTTCCTACATTTGAAGGGAAAATTCCAAGGCAATGGATTATTTTTACTGCTGGAAAATCAGATGGATTTAGCCTCAATTCATTTGAGAGGCAAAGCTGAGATATGGTTTAGCAATTACAGACAGAACAGAAATAATGTAGACTGAGAAGAGTTTATTGTGGATCTAGGTGCCAAGGACAATAAACATGATAACATTGTAAAGGAAATTAACAAATTATGTCAAAAAATGAGTTTAGAGGAATATGTAGACAGATTTGGAGAGTTAAAAGGTCTGCTGATTCAGAGATGGACTACTATGCCTCAGGAATAATTCCTGGACAACTTTGTGGTATGGCTTAAACTCCAAGTTGAGCCATTTGTTAAAGCTATCAACCCAACGTTTGTGGCCAAAGTCATTGAATATGGAAGACTACAGGAGGAGACCCTGGAAGCTTGTAAAAGCCACGAAAGTAGTAGATTGGGGAAGCATAATATACCACTATTGACAATGTTAGAATCCAATTCCAAAGCCAGAACATCTTATACCTCACAGGGATCTTGTAACAATATGAATACAATTAGTACATACAGAACCAATCAATCTGTACCCCAGACGAATCCCAAGTGTATTATCCCTGCTAATGTGAGAGCTGAGAAAATATCAAAGGAATTGTATTACCATTTTGACAAGCCTTAAGAGAGAGGCCATCAATGTGAGCATAAACTTCCATAAGTAGACTTTGTTGTTATTGGTGGAAGTCTTGGGCCAAAAAAAAGGAACAGTTTGAAATGCCTGATCTAGAAACAATTAGAGACAATGATACAGCAATATCCATACATGCTATAGTTGGCCATGAGCGTCACATGGTTTGTAAGAAAAAAGGCACTTTGGCTATTCATAGATACAGGAAGTACCCATAATTTCATGGACAACTAGTTAGCTAAAAGATTGGGGTGTTCCGTGGAACCTATGAGTACTCTAGAAGTGGCAGTAGCAGATGGGTATAATTTGCAGTATACTCAAGCTTGTAAAGGTTTTAGATGGAAATTACAAAATACAAAATGTACATCTGACATGTACATCATGCCAATTGGGGGTTGTGATATTGTGTTGGGCATCCAATGAAGATTTTAGGTAGTGTCAGATGGAATTACAAGCAATTGCACATGGAGTTAAAATATCTAGGTAGGAACTATATCAGTATATCCTAAGGAGTGCTAGACAAAAAAATGAGCTTAATGAAAGGAGAGCAGTTGGCTAAGAATATGGGTAGTGTGGCACAGATATGTTTAATACATCTCCAGGAAGACAACAAGACTCCGGTGGATCTAAGCAGCCACAATGAAGTTGGTGAAGTAGTGTCCCTACCTGTCAATATTGGAAAAATATACTCAGCTCTTTCAGGTTCTATCTGAGCTCCCATCCACTAGGGGCACTTTTGACCATAATATCGCACTCAAGGAAGGTAGCCAGCCAGTCAACATCAGACCATCAGATATCCAACAAACAGAAAGATATTATTGAGAAGCTAACTTGGGAAATGTTGGAAAGTGGGTTTATCATACTGAGCAACAACCCTTTTGTTTCATCTGTTGTATTAGTAGACAAAAAGAATGGCTCGTGGAGGTTATGTGTGGACTATAGGGGATTTAACAAGGCAACCACAAAGGATAAGTTCCCTATACTATTGTGGAAGGACTCATTGATGAACTGGCTGAAGCAAACTGGATTTAAGAGCTGGGTATCATCATCGAATCAGGGTAAATGCAAAAGATGTGTGTAAAACATCTTTTAAGACGCATCTTGGCCACTATGAATTTCTGGTTATGCTCTTTGGCTTAACTAATGCTCCTCTCAATTGTCAAGGTCTCATGAGTCATACCTTTGACCTTTCAACAATTCTTGAGGAAGTTTGTCTTGATATTTTTTATAACATTCTCATTTATAGCCAGAGTATGTCAGTCCACGTATGCCATCTCAGAGAAGTGTTGGGGGTCCTACAAAAGCACTCCTTAGTGGCCAGGCAAAGCAAATGTATCTTTGTTGTCCCTAAGGTGGAATACATGGGCCATTTCCTTTCTGGTAAACGAGTAGATCCAAGGATGGTCCAAACTGTGACAAGTTGGCAGATTCCTGAGAATGAGAAGGAATTAAGGAGCTTCTTGGGCCTAACAGGTTATTACAAAAGAGATATGCTTCTATTAGCAGGTCCATGACTAATCTACTCAGAAAAAGATAATTTCAATAGTCAATTCCAACTACTATCACTTTTAGTCAACTCAAGCAGGATCTAGTTTCTACCCATGTACGGCCGGTACAGGCGATTCCAGATTTCTCCCAAACATTTGTGGTGGAAACAAATGCCTCTCAACAAGGCATTGGGGCAATACTTAGGCAGAACACTCACCTTATTGCATTTATGGTATGGGGCCTGAGCAGCAGCCTCTAAAGTGTTAATATATAAAAAGGAACCTCTACTTGTGGTACACTCAGTTCAAAAGTGGGAACAATACCTAGTGGCCAAACCTTTCATCATAAAGACATATCAAAAGAGCCTGAAGTGGTAGTTGGAACATAAGGTTTCTACCCCATTCCAACAATTTCAGCTTTATAAACTCATGGGGTTTTCTAATGAGATTCAATACAAAAAGGGACATGGCAATAAGGCAGCATATGCATTGCCTGAAGTCTCAGATGCACAACTTATGCAGACAGTGTTGTCCACAATTGAGTATGACCTAATGGCACAGATCATAGATTCTTGGCAGTTAGATAAACACAAGTAGACTGTTATCCAACAGTTGCAGGGTGGAGCAAACATTCCTCATTATTAGTAGGCTCACCAACAATTGAGAAGAAAAGGGAAACTGGTGGCGGGTTCAGTCCCGCAGCTTAGGCAAAAAATTCTACACCGGGCACATGCTTCATCTAGTAGGGTCAGTCAGACATATGCTGATATGCTACTCTAAATAGGGTCAAAGCTTTGTTCTTCTGGAGAGCAATGAACAAAGAAGTGACACTTTATCACAGAATGTAAAACCTGTCAAGCTTGCAAACATTGAATAACAGCAACCCCAAGTCTATTACAACCCTTGCCTATTCCTCAAAATGTATGGGTAGATATGTCCATGGATTTCGTTGAAGGTTTACCTATGTCTCAAGGTAAAAGGTGATTTTTGTGGTAATAGACAGATTAAGTAAGCATGCCCATTTCTTGAGCATTGTCCATCTGTACACTGTATTGGAGGTAGCTCAATCTTATATTGACAATGGATATAAACTCATGGCATACCCCAAACCATTGTTGATGATAGAGATTCTGTATTTTTAAGCACTTTTTGGCAAGGGTTATTCTTGATACATGGGGTGGATTTGCTACTCTCCTTCTCCTATCAAGGGGAAAAACATGTGCAAATAGAAGTTGTAAATAGGTGCCCTAGCGGAGTGGTGTTATAACCCCACATATCACTATGCCACCCACTTGACCCCTTATGAGGTTGTGTATAATCAACCACCACGTATACATCTTCCTTATCTTCAAGGGGAGTCTAAAGTGGACTTGTTGTGGATAGATGACAACAAGGGAGAGAAGAGATGATTAGAGAGTTGAAGTTCAACCTGCATAGAGTTCATAACAGAATGAAACAAGTCAAGCAACTTGTTGACTGTCACATAACTGAAAGAGTATTCCATGTGAGAGATTCGGTATGACATAAATTCTAACTCTACAAACAAGCCACAATTATAACAAGAGCAATGAGAAATTGAGTGCTAAGTACTCTAGAGCTTTACAAATTCAGGTTGTGATTGGCAAGGTGACCTACAAACTACAGCTAAGAACTACTGCTAAGATCCACAACGTCTTCCGTGTTTCTCTTTTGAAAGCTTTCGTATGGCCAATAGAAACACAACCCCACATTCCACCTTGGTTGCAAGCTCTCAATGTGGATTCTATGCTTAAACCCCTGGTTGTGCTTGCTAAACAAACAACAAGAAAGAACCTGTCAGCTTAAACTCAATTCTTGATCCAATGGACCGACCAATCTCCACAGGACGCCGTGTGAAAATATGCTGAAGATGTGCAAGCTATGTTCCTAGATTTCAGTCTTGAGTACAAGGTTGTCAGTTAGGGGATAGTATGTTACAATATTTGTAACATTTTACTTCTTTTGGGTCTCATTTGTAATCGGCTTGTGATTAGTTTGTTGGTTGAAGTTTGTTATAACTAATCTAGCTAGTTGTAACATGTGAGAAGATACATAACTATAATCCTCTGTAGTCGAAGGCATAATGAGAAACCCATCTTCCTCTTCAATCTTCACCCTTCTTGTATCTTCCTTCTCTATATTCTAAATCCCTAATATAGTCTATTCAAAGCTCCCAAATACTCCATTGGAGCAACTTCCTATCTGATATATCGCCTTGATTCAGAGCGCCATAGCAGAAGAATACAGATTGGAAATTATTAAACTATGATCTAAATTCCTCGAGCGAACGTTGTCTGCCGATCATTGGCGACATGAGAGGTTTAAGACAACGGAGATTCATTGTTGAAATGAAAAACGGAGAAGAAGCTGAACGGAATTCGTACCTGTTTGAGCTCCGATCGGGCAATGAATGGATTCCGACTGCGGGGAAGAGCAAGAGACGTTTAGAGCGCTCCCGACTGTTGCGTAGGGTTTTTGATTTGATTGTTTTTTGTTTTGGCGCGCATGGTTTGATCTGTTTGCCGCGCTCTTGCGAATTACTGTACTCCCCCGGACCTAGATCCCAATAAAGGGTAGAGTAGAGGCTGTCAAAACCGTGTCATCATCAATCATGCTCATTTTCAAACGTCACCTTTCTCTATCTTATCTTCATTTCATTCGGGCTCCAAAGTCTAGTCCCGTATTTCGTGTCTATTCTTTTTTTAAATTTTTTTTTACATATTACTTTTTATAAAACTTTATAATTTTTTAAATTAAACTAATATAGAATTTGAAAGTAAAATCTATAATTAAAAAATAGAAACTAAAATCATATCTTGAAAAATTCAAAACTAGAAAATTAAAAAAATTACAATAAAAAAATTGAAGAGGAAGTTCAGATTTAAAAAAAGAAGAGGGGGTTTGTGATGTAAGAAGAAGAAGAAGAAGAAAGAGCCCATAGAAGTTGCGATGCGAGAAGAAGAGTGAGAGGAGAAAGAGAAGTGTAAAAAAAGAAAAAAAGCTAGTGAAGCTCAGCGTACAGACTACAGATGTTGGCCATGTCGAGTTCCGATAGGGGGTGGTGTTCCCGTCAGGATTGAGTGTCACGTCTGTTATACCGATTGTACACCCTGCACTCTAAAGCCAAGTTCAATGAACAATCTAAAGCCAAGATCAATGTGGACATGAATATGAATGTAACTAAAATTTTATAAAGCACCACTCCAAGAAGGCTTTAAAACGTTAACTAAGAAAATAAAAAACATATACAAAGTATATGCTTACATATGTACTTCAATACAGAGTATTGCTTACGAGTATATTTTAACGCTATATGGATGTATTTTTACGAGTATATTTTAACGCTATATAGATGTATTGAACGTTATATTTTAAAACTAACAAAAGTTAGACGTGCCAAAAAAAAGAGAAGTCGAAAATTATTGTTAAAACTAACAAAACATTATAGATGTCTAAATCCTTATATTCCTCCATCACTCCAAATATCGTTTAGTTAAACGCATATCATTCGTATATTAGTATCTGCTTTGTATAACATGTGAAATACATCTTATCAAAGTATTTTATGAATAGAGTAAATTCTATAAATGGTCCCCATGGTATTTTATATTTATTTCTTGGTTATAAGATATTACATAAAACTTTAAAATTGTTCCTGATGCGAAATAATACGTGGCTCGGCCCACATTTCCCAATTATTTACAAAGAACAGTCAAACCGGACCTGTTTAATAAAATGGAGGAATAAGAGAATATTCCCCGAGTATGCTTCTCCTCCTTCCCTATAAAACGAGGGCTCCCCCTCAATGTTAGGGGGCCTCTCTCAATACACTCCTTCCCTGCCCACAATACTCTCTCCTTAGATTTTAATAGTTTCTGTTCTTCAATATGCTTTTAAGCTTCCATTAATGGCTTCCGAGCCCGATTCTTGTATCATGTACACACCCCCAATATCAATAAAAATCTCCCTTTGGCAAGATATCGCCAAAAAAGGCCCGTGGTTTTCTTCTGATTTGGGTTTCCACGTAAAAATTCTTGTGTTTATATTTTGGTGTATTTTTTAGACTAGTTTATCATTTTAGCCGGGCTAAAACGATATACCGGTTGATAATTTACACCATCATTTTGGCGCCACCCGTGGGACATGAACAAATAGCCATGTTCATTTTTTTTGTTACAAAAAAAAATGCTCTGAGAGAAGAGTGACCCAAATTTCAGCCACAAAAAAAAAGAGTGAGAGAAGGGAGGGTTTTTTATTTTTTGATTTGACAAAAAAGGAGAAAAAAAGCAGAACCCCAAATTAAAGTCGCCCCTAAATCGAGCTCAGATCCGCCGCCTCCGCCGTCGCTGCTCAAATATGCCGCTGCCGCCGCTGCTTTGATCCGGCGCCTCCTCCGCCATCGCTGCTCAAATCTGCCGCTGCCACTGCTTTAACCAGCCGCCGCCGCTCTAATCCGCCGCCTCTGCCGCTGCTCAGAGTCGCTGCCTCCGCCGCCGCTGCTCAAATCTGCCGCCGATGCTCAGACCTGCCGACACCACTGCAAAGATTTGTCGTCATCTATGCCACTGCCGACACTTGTGCGCCTCCATCACCACATGGCTGTTTTTTGGTCCCGCTGCGGCCAAAGCCGTGAGCCACCACGCCGGGAAAAATCAAACCCCGATAGAAGCCAATCATCGCCGCCGACGAAGTAAATCACCGATGCTGCTACAAAGATCTGTCGTCATCCCCGCCACTCTACCCCTGCCATGAATCCATTATGGAGGTCCACCCCTGTGATGGAAGCAATTCATTGCCGCCACTTCGCTCGAGGCAAACGGGCTATGCTTGTAGAGACTACTATTGACCTCCGCTATTACCGATCTCAATTTTGTAACCCTCGATTGATAGTGCAAAGATTCGCCCATCACTACTGCAACCAAGTTTACTTCCTTCTAGGTGGAGGCGCCGGTTGTTGCTTGGTGGGGATTATATTTCCGGCTGCCATGATTGCGGTGGGATCCACTACATCGTCGGAGGGCCAAGTTCACCACTAAGTACTGCTGCCATAACCATTGGAATTCGTGGCTGTCATGGAGTCCCTCACCCTCGTAAACCACCAAGAAAGCATAAGGCAGTATCTGGCCATACCCCATTCAAGATAATGTTTCAAATTTTGGAGTGCAAGAAAAGATGTTGTAGAAATTGTGCAGTTTGGGGCCTTTGGGCCCATCCACAAAAATACGGTGTATTATGCCTATTTTGAAGGGAAAGCCACATGGGAAGGATGGAGCAAAAGAATCAAAGAGATTGAAAAAAATCCACCAAATATACAAATTGGTGGGCCACCATATATGGCATTCACTTTCCAATTAGAGACATATGCACAAAGCTAAAAAGCACAAAGTTGGGAAGATGGTTTCACGTTGATAGTGGAAAATTGGTCCCACAAAGATAGTGGAGTGTGGAGAATTTTTTAGTGGGGGAGATGGCTTCACGTGGGACTCCCTTTGACAGTGGAGAAATGGCCCTGCAAAAAAAATGTTCCTCCATAATTGCAAGAATGGAAAAAATTCCAAGTGGCAAAACTCCACCCCTTGTTCGGCGAGAGGGAATTAATCAAATTCTCATAGCTACACCCTTCAGCAAATTTTGGAAAGGAAGACTGAGACACAGGCCCGGACCTGGCACGCCGGTTACTACACCGGTCTTGCTCAGTATAAAATAAAAAAATAATAAACCCGAAAGAGGGGCCCGGAAGAGGGTATGCCTGCAAGAGGGCTGGACCTGGAAGAAGGTTCGAACCGTACTTACACGGGCCCATGAGGTTTGACCGGTATCGGGGAATCAGCCAGTGCCGTCAAATTGATTGGGGACTAAAAGATGCCCATTAAAAGAAATAGAAGGGGATCGTCCACCGTGGCGCATCCTATTTCCCCCTTCTCAGGGAAGACTTGAACGGGGGGTGAGCTAAGGCCTTCCCGGGATAGTAAATATCAAAGGGCCATTAAAAGACTCAATCACCCGGAAGAGGGGGGCCTGGAAGAAGGGTGCATTTTGGGCCTTGGAGAGGGCTCAAAAGCATCCGACATGGTTAAATCTCCAATGTTGATCTGGCCCGGCCAGCAGCATTATCTTATTGGAAGACTAAGACACAGGCCTGGCCTGGCACGCTGGTTACTACACCGGTTTTGCTCAGTATAATAAAGAAAATATGTCACCCAGTCGAACTGGTACACTGGTCTCACACCAATCTTACACATATTTTCCAATAAGCCTGAGCCCAGTCGAATTGGGTACACCGATTGCACATCGGTTTCAGCAAAAAAGTGAGCAAAGCTCATATCGGGGACGCCCGATTCATTTAAGCCCTCAGTCTGAGGCACTTTGATCGAAGATGGTCTCCGCGAGACATGAAGATATTTACATCAGTCAGCCGGGCTAACATTGATCTTCAACAAAGCTACTGCATCGGATTCAATTCTTATTAACTAAGGTCGTTGTCATCGGTATACTAATTTCGTCACACATCATTTGCTTGACTCGTATTAACACCGACCTCGACGAAATAACTTTTCAAAGCATCGTTGCTTTATCGAACTGACATTGCTCTCGTTACGATAATTATTCGCGCGAATTTCAATCACCTAACACCGAGCTCCTCGGTAAAAATAATACTCCCTCCGTCCCGCTGTATTCGTCCACTTTTGACTTTTGGAACTGTTTATCTAAGCACTTTGACTCATCAAATTCTCTTAATGTGTAAGCCTAAATATAGTCATGCGTGATCTTGTTTGATTTGTCTTAACATATAGATTATTAATATATAATTTCTATAATTTTTTAATATACAAATTACAAGATAAAATGGATTAAAGAAGTGTATTGGATGGTGTGCAAAAATAAAAGTGGACAAATATAGTGGGACGGAGGAAGTAATTTTTTGAGCACGGCATAGGCCGGTCAAAAAAAATGTTGTACGAATTATTTTTTGCAGGAAAAACTTCTGATTCAAGAAATTAGAGAATTAATGAAGACTTGGAAGACTAGCAATAATATCTACCGGTCAAGAATTCAAAGTACGAATACTGAAGATCACACTCGGATGACTTATTTACTTTTTTAAGTTGATGATTCTCACAACTTAAAAAAGTGGAGGACTTCTTGATGCGAAATAATACGTTGCTCGGCTCACATTTTCCAATTATTTACAAAGAACAGTCAAACCGGACCTGTTTAATAAAATGGAGGAATAAGAGAATATTTCCCGAATATGCTTCTCCTCCTTCCATATAAAAGGAGGGCCCCCCCTCAATGTTAGGGGGGCTCTCTCAATACACTCCTTTCCTGCCCACAATACTCTCTCCCTAGATTTTTATAGTTTCTGTTCTTCAATATGCTTTTAAGCTTCCACTAATGGCTTCCGAGCCCGATTCTTGTACCATGTACACACCCCCAATATCAATAAAAATCTCCCTTTGGCTAGGTACCGCCAAAAAAGGCCTGTGGTTTTCTCCTGATTTGGGTTTCCACGTAAAAATTCCTGTGTTTATATTTTGGTGTATTTTTTAGACTAGTTTATCATTTTAGCTGGGCTAAAATGATATACGGTTGATAATTTACACCATCAGTTCCATTTTTAAAAACTGTTCCATACATAAATCATCCTCCATAAACTGTTTAATAACATTGCAATTGGGAGAGGAGAAGGTATATGGTACAACATGATGTACCGTACATCCAGGTAGTACTCATTCTGAAATAGAGTAGTTTCATTCTCGCACAAATATAATTAGCGTGGTACTCATTCTAAAATAATGCAGTATCCATTTTCACACATTGGTTCAATATAATTATAATATTTATCTACAAATAATGTAGTGTTCATTCTGAAACAAAATAGTATTCATTCTCAAATAATTTTTTGTTATTCTAATGTAAAAATAAAATTTATATCATAATTTTTTTTTTGATTGTATCTAAAATTAAGTACAACCGAATGTATGAGTATAATTTTCCAATGGGGAGGGACTAGGGAGTATTAAATTTAACTTTAAACCACTCCCATTTTTATTACCATTATCCTCCTATTCGGTTCAGCACTTCAGCCTACAGCAATGGCGCTCGACCCCTCAGCTTTTGAAACCACAGTCCCTTCCCGCTACATCACCTTCACGCTCCCAAACCCTCTCCTCCACCTCAACCACTTCACCGCCACCCTCCTCCGCATAGCCGTCATCGACTCCCCGTCCGGTGCCACCGCACAGACCACGATCGCCGCCATGCTCGTCCCTCCCTTCCGCGAATCCGACTGGACCTTCTCCACGGAGTCCGGCCACCTCCAGCTCATCCTCGCCTTCCCGCACCTCTCCCGCCTCGTACTCATCGGGAACTGTCCCGATTCCCCACGCGCCACCTCTCATAAGCCCCCGTCGCCTACAGACGATACCTCCGGGATCGAAGATGCCCTGATGCCCCTGATGATCGCCCTGTGTCCCAAAGAGGCATTTCGTAGAACAGGTGGCGGGCTTCCGCGAATCCCTTTCCTGAACTACGAAGACAAAGTGATCCAAATTCGCGTATTGGAAACTTGTTTCGGAAACCGTGTTGGAGAAATCGCAGTGGAGGATGTGGAGCTGGAAACAGAGAACGGCAGCAGAGAGTTCCGGCGGAGGCTGAGGTTCAAGAGAACGCCGAATTTAATCCAAACTCAGATAAGAATCCACCCCGAATCACTGGATTTTGAAAACCTAGAAGCCATGAAATTCCAAACAGATAATAGGGTTTTGGTTCATCCTTATTTGACCCCAATGGTTGCTGGGCTATCAGTGATTGCCTCGCATTTGGATGGGCTAATACGAACTGGAATCAGGCCAAAAGCATTGTGCTTAGGGGTTGGAGGAGGGGCATTGCTTAGTTTCTTGAACTCCCAGCTGGGTTTCGAAGTAGTAGGTGTTGAAGAGGACGATCGCGTCTTGGAAATGGCTAGAAAATATTTTGGCTTGGAAGAAGATGGTGAATCAATTCGTTTATGCGTAGGAGATGGAATGGATATGATCAGACAACTATACACTGGGGCTGGAAAAATTCAAAATCATGATCTCTCAAATGCAAAAGATTTTGGTAATGAACTGTATGCCTCTATAAATTTCAAGCTTTTAGTACGGTGCTACCCTATGCCCTATGGACCATCATGCTAGGGGCATCGCCGTCTTTTCACAGACATCCACAAACACATGGTACTCTTCAATGTCTATGGATGTGTGTGAGAAAGTTTAGGTGACCTTAACATTTTGGGGTAGTACCAAATTTCACCTAAGTAGGCTGTCGATCTTGTGATTGTAGGCCTATGATTGTTTTGGCATTTTGGGGTAGCGAATATTCGGGTTCAACGATTTCATTTCTTGATGCTGTCGACAATGCAGGTGTCAAATTTGATGCCATTATGGTTGATCTCGACTCGGCTTGCGCTGGTGCAGGAACGAGTGCGCCTCCACCTGAGTTTGTTCATAAACCTACACTCTCTGCAGCAAAGAGGCTTCTTTCCGAGCACGGGGTTATTATTGTCAATGTCATGCCTCTTTGCGAGCAATTCTACGAAACGCTGATGAGCGAGTTCCGAGATGTTTTCGGGGAGTTGTACGAAATAGACGTCGCGGACGATGAGAATGTTGTCGTGATTGCTACCGCGTCGAAAATTCGGAGAGATTCGGGCGGTTCTGGGAAATCTTTTCTCAGTAAGTTGGATTGTGTGATACAAGGGTCTTACTTGGGTTCTATTAGGGCAGTCTCAAGTGTTGTAAGGTGAGTGATGTGAGTATTGGTGAAACTCTGCAGTTTTGTGAAGATTTTGTTCCTATTTCTCCTCAAGTACGGGTTGTGAAAGCCTATGGTGTATTCAGGTCCCGTTTGGTACATGGAATTCAAACTATGGAATTGGAATTGAGGACTTCAATTCCAATTCTGGTGTTTGGTAGCTTAAATATTATATGGATTTGGAATTGATAGTGCAAAATATAAATTGGAATTGGTGAATTCAATTCTATGGAATTGAATCTCATGGAATTTCAATTCCAATTCAATTCTAATTCCATCAATTCCGTATACCAAACGGACCCTCAATGACATTCTGAACTTCATTTGATGACAAATTTGTGTTTTCCTGGCCAGAGCTTTAACATTAATTAGCTTCATTTTGAAACGATTATCTAATGACAATATATAATTTTAGTGTTTTTAATGTTAATTTACACCTAACTGATTATCTAAAGTGTTAACGCTAATTGAAAATATTATTTCCAAACAAGGCTTTAGTACGGAGTAATTATTACTCTATCCGATGACAGTTTGACTTTAGAATATTATTACTCATTCCATCTATTCTCCTCGCACCTCATCCATTTTTAATGATACATTATTTTCATCTTAAACGTTCCCTACTCTTCTCTAATTATTCTCTTACTCTATTCTTACGAGTACGGAGTATTATTTTTTTCACACATGTAATCTCCTCAATATTTCCTTCTACATCATCATAGTTCTTCTTTTCTCCCCGGTAGAGATGCTCTGAATATTTATTATTCTATATTACTTCCCCTGTGCCAAATTCATTTAACATGTTCGAATAACATGTAAAAGTTTATCTTTTTTTAATGAGTTTATCTATAAGTTGGTACAAAAATAAAGGTAAAATTTACATATTTAAAAATTACATTAAAAATTTTACAAAATAATATAATTGATATTATTACTCTATCTCATGAGTTCGACTTTCATAATTTAACAATACAACATTTTGATTTTTAATTTTTACTACTCCGTATTACTTGTTATCCCCTCAAATTAAACTTCATCGCAAAGTTTAACCAATGTGTTAAAACGTGAAAATGTGTTATTGAAATTTGTTAAAACAAAAAGAAAAAGATTGTGACACACGTATTTTATTACTCCGTATTAATAAGAAATGAGTGTATAGTGAATTCTATTTCCGAAAGAAAAAAGTGACATCCATTTTTGTTGGAACCCATGGCTCACCTTGAATCTTCAAAGTGAGAATCAAACCTAGAAGAACTTCTCCTTGAATCTAGGAGGGTGACTTTTAACCACTAAGGTCATGTTCTCCCGATTTTTTTATCAGATCAAATCAAAAACAAATTTAAATATAATTACGTTCAGATCAGATCAGACTAGATCAGATCATAACTTATTTCAATTAGATTAGAACCAATTAGATCAAGTGAAGAGAACATGACCTAAAACTAGTAAAGAAGTTCCAAAATTTTGAGCTTAAGGTAAAAAAATTATAAGTGCAAGAAAATTATAACTATATTATTTTTTAATCATAAAAATATTGAATAAACAAAAATAGATGCACATAGAGAGTATATATTTTGTATTCAAATCTATTTCTTTTTTCCCTTCAGAAGTGTTTCAAAATGAAATCTCAACAATGGTCAAAGTGGCAAACAAGACATTGGGTTTCTTGGAAACTCAGTACAAAACTACTGGGCCAGGTAACCAGTTGGGCTGAACTTTATCAACATCAGCCCAACTCATATTTATTTTTCGGTACATAATTACTACACCCTAAAATCCATTGAGCTCCACATTCGACCGTTCGCTCGCCGTTCTTCCTCCCGTCGCCGTCCAGGTACGCCTCCATCTCCGGCTGCTTTATCAAACAACGACGAGTTCATGTTTCAATTATCGAATTATGAGACTTGATTCTTAAGCGCTTTTGAGTTTTCGATCTACCGTAAAAATTTCATGCCTGAAACATTATTATACTTATGTTCCATGAACCACGTAGTTATGAATGTTTGTATGAAATGTCACCGCCGGCCATTTTCGCGTTTTGTATATGTGTTTTTGTTTACTTTTTTGCTCACTCCATGCTAAAAAAAATTACAGCCAAAAAGACATGTTTCCCTTAGTTTATTTTCTTTATTAGTAAAGAATGTATTATAAACAAATTCTAACAATAACTTTTCAATACTTCTTTTAACTAGCTAAAGTTTTTTGGGATGGTTTTTAGAACATAATAGGAATGCAAAATAATTCTGACATAGTAATGAAATACTCACAAAAACAATTGATACTTTAAATGTAAAAATAGCATGTCATTAAAAACGATGATAAGGTTTTGGAAAATAATATGGAAATATTAGATAAAGCAGATTGATTAGTGAAAGAACATGTGTGCGAAAGGTGAACATGTGCAAATGAAAGAATTTTGATATAGTGGTGTGTAGATGTGTGTGTTGTCGTTATAGTGCAAATTTTTATGCGGGAAAATGTAGAACAACTAAATAAAAATGGCACTTGTTTCTCACTCCATCTGCCCCCATTGTTTTTGGGACATGGGGTAATGGCATGCAAATTAAGAAAAGTGGAATTGCGTATTAGATATTGATGTTTAATAGAAAAAGTAACAAAGAATTTAAGGCAAAAGTGGGTGAAAGTAGTGGGACGTCAGTACTTTCTATGAAGTGTTGGCCAGTAAGTGAACCAATGCATCGAGGGTGTAATGAGGGCAACCACTTTTGTCTTTACAGGGGTTAGATGATGTACATTTTGACTCCCACACCCTTACAGAGTTGGGATTATACTTCATTTGTTGTTGTTGTATTAAAAAAGTAGC
Organism: Cuscuta australis; assembly: GCA_003260385.1. Classification (NCBI taxonomy): domain Eukaryota; kingdom Viridiplantae; phylum Streptophyta; class Magnoliopsida; order Solanales; family Convolvulaceae; genus Cuscuta; species Cuscuta australis. The sequence goes on along the minus strand of NQVE01000129.1, from coordinate 248,232 downwards.
TCTTATATTGAAATGTAAATTGCACTGAACTCAGGAACAAGATTAGTAAAACCCTAGCAGCAAAGCTTGGATAAAACGTGCTGGATAGGTGGAAATGGGAGCTAAAGCAAGGAAGGCTCAAACAAAGAGTGTCAAGAAGGGTGCAATGAAATTAGCTGCTTCCGCAGCTCCTGGAGATGAGGCTCCCGATTTTTTGGCATGTTACTGCATCATCTCTTTTTCCCCTTTTATGTTTATGCTAATTGATTGGTATTTATGACCAAGTTGATGTTTAAGATATCAGTGGTTATAAGTTATCTTCAAGTTAACAGTTAATTAGGGTTGGTGTATTTTTCATGCATGCTATAACAACTTGTCTTGATACTCTATGTCCTTGCCAATGCGTGGGAATGATGGAAAGGCTGAGGTGAATCATGCAATAGAATATTATGAAATTAGAAACTTAGGAATGGGTAAAGTCGATCGAGTTTTACCAACTTGGTTTTGAAAAGTGGGTGTTGCACCCATATTAATAGGATTCTTGCCATTGTGATCCCTAAGTGTCACTCTGGTAGTTATAACATGTAACAGAATGCTAATAGAAAGTGTGTACTTCGAGATTTAGAGTTCACAAACTTACTCCGACTATGTATGTTTTTTTGTTAGCAATGAAAAGAATTTCACCGATTCTTACAGTAGATGCTGCACTGGCTGTACTTGATCATTTTTTCCCTTCTACACATATACATAAAGAAACATGTCTTGTATGCTGCAAGCCTACAAGTTTAATGATTTTGTTTCTCTCTGGATAATTAGCCGTTGGAAGGTGGACCAGCAAAGAAGATTCCAGTCGCCCATCTAAAAGAAACTAAAGCAACAGTTTTGTATATTGGAAGAATTCCTCATGGATTTTATGAGGATGAAATGAAGGGTTTGAATTTCTCTTTTTCTACTCGAATATGATGACATGGGTGCATGTTTTGCAACATATGTATGTATAATTGGAATAAGTATGAAGTGGAGATGTAACAATGTTTCTTTTTTCAGGTTTTTTTCAGCAATTTGGAATGATCAAGAGGCTAAGGATTGCTAGGAATAGGAAGGTCAATTCTCCACCTTATCTCTTTATTCCTTAATTTATTGTCAGTTAACTCATGATTACAAAATGTGGGTTTATATCCACAGCTAAGTTCTTAATTCTATTTTGTTGTTTACAATGCTCCTTTATTGGGTGGTTCTGACTTATATAAATCAGAAAACATGATTGCAATATTATTCAAAACAAGTTCTATAGATGAGTTCCCCTGTTTGCCTTAAAAAAGCTGTCTTTGCTATGTTACAATCTTAAGATCATGTCATGTAGAAATATTGGCAAGAGTAATAGCTGCCAAATTATTAAGTATACTGACTACCTGCCCCTTATGGATAGATAAATTTCATCTATCTAATCATTCTAATGTAAATATCACGCATTTTAGTGCTATTGATAGTCTTTTAGTGAAAGTCATCACCAACGGGCTATTATTCATCTCCTTTTGACACCTCATTCAGTGGAAGATGCTTCCAAATTAAACCAAGCAAACCTAGTATATCCCATTCAAGAGTAGGGGATGAGAGGGAAAGACTGTATGATATGGCAAACCTTACATCTGCCCCAAGGAGTAGAATTAGGTTTAAATCTACTAAAGTATACTCCTGTCCCAAAATAAACTATGTAGTTTGACTTAACAGAATTTTAAAAAAATGTTGAAAAGTGAAAAATGTATGGTTAGTTGTTTAAAAGAAAGTGAAATGATGTGAGCCACACATTCCTTTTTCTTAGGAGGAAATAAGGAAAGTGTGAAATCAATTTTGAGACAAATTGAAAAGGAAAGTGCTAAGTATATAATTATGTGTTAAATTAGAGCTATGTTTGAGGAAATGAAATGCGTAATTCCAGTTTTTGCACACTTATTCATGACACAGTAATCCACAAAGTTTTACTCCATGACTAAATCTGCAATTTTCATTTCCAATCTGCACATTTTCAATGCTTATTAATTCCCAAATTCATCTCATGTGCTCTCTTTGTTTTAGGGGGTGAGTTGTTTATTTGCTTAACATATTTGTGATTATTGTGTTATGCAGACTGGGAAATCCAAGCATTATGGTTACATAGAATTCGAGTCCCCCGAGGTTGACTTTATTTTGCTAGATCTTATATTTAAAAACAGTTTTTATCCTTCTCTTTATTCCATGTGCTTTGTTTTGTAATGCAGGTTGCAAAAATTGTGGCAGAAACAATGGATAAATATCTTCTGTTTGAGCATGTGTTGCAAGTGAATCTTATTCCTCCCGAGCATGTTCATCCAAAACTGTAAGGGGATCTACATTATATAGTTAGCATTTGACATCTTATGGAAGTGCTGGTTTTAGGGATCTTTATGTTTTGTTTGGATGTTACTTTCTGGGATAGCATCAAAATTAAAGTGAAAAATCTTTAGTATTGGCTGATTGCCTCATCTGCATTGGAAATGATGCATTGAACAAAAATCAATCAATATGTAATACGAGTTGTGACAAAGTCATCAAAATTTGCGTTTATAATAAGAGCCAACTCTCTCTACGTTTTGTCTCCCTCACAAGTACTTTCATTCAGACATGTCTCCAATGTTAAAAGAAATTACAAAAAAACTTGCATTAGAGACCTTGACATGCCGAGAGTCCGAGACATGGTATTAGGGTATTAAAGTCCTTGTTCGTGCTGAGTGCAATGCTTTTGATGGTTGTTGTGTTTTTCACTCACACTATGCTACTACATATCACTATTTGTCGGGGCCCTCTCAGAAACATCTCTATTCGTTGGGGCAGAGGGGTACATGTACGTTTTGCCCCCATATTTGGTTGTTTAGTTTGCATTACTCCACCCATCCCCCATCCCTCAGCCCAATAAAAAATAAAAAGAAGAAAGTGTCAGTCACTCATTTCAATAGTTGCATGTGATCGTCTAAAAAGTTGTTGCATGGAAAAAAGGGGTTGACACTCACTCTACAACATAAATTGTTTTAAAAATTTTCATTTACAAAATTTTCTCTAGGTGGAGACGTGTGAATCGCAAGTTCATACCAGTGGATTGGCTTGAAGTTGAACGAAACAATCTCGACAAGGTATCCCACAACTCACAGCATCAAGAGACCGACTATTCTAGGGCATGTTTACATTCCAAAAAAATCTACTTGAGTTGTTTTTTGATTACATTGCATCTTTGAGAAATTACTCAGATGCGAACATGGGAAGAGCACAAGAAATTGGTTGACGGAATAAAGAAGAAGGATCGCAAGAGGGTTAAAAAGATGGAGGCCGCTGGTATAGATTATGAATGCCCAGAAGTTGTAAGAACACACCTCTTTTTTCTTTAGAACATCTGATGTTGCATAGTGCTTAGTATTAGCACACTTTAAAACCGGATGTGTGGACCGGGAACATATGCAGCTAATCTAGTTTGAATCAGATATTAAAGGCCATCCTTAATAAGCGCTTATACAACATATAAACTGCTTCTGCTTTAAAGATCATGAAAGAATGAGTCAGTACTAATTCCTCTAAACTAATGTGTCATTTGCAGGCTGGTTACACTGAGACTGCTCCAAAGAAGATCAAATTCAACACAGATTAAGTGTTTATTGTATGGCCTATGGTATCCATACGACAATGTTATATACCAATGCTTCTTTGGTGCTTCATTCGTAAAATTGATGGTTCTTGCCCCTTAACCCCTGCCCTTGGACCCCATCCCCTCCCCCTAGAATGCCAATTTGGCACTATTGGGTGGGGGGTGTAGGGAGGTAGGAACCATCAATTTTACGAACGGAGCACCGTAGGTGCTCCAAAATGTCAAGGTCATTTAGGGTCAAAATTGCCTCGGGTCAAAAGATCGTTCCTTTTTTTAAAAAATAAATAAATATTTTGATGTTTTTTACGCCTGCATTAGTACTTACTGCTCAAACCTTTTTTTCCCAGGAAGACATTGGTGGCCATATATATCAAAATATGCTGGAAGATGAGTTCAGTTCAAAAAGAGGCTATTTATCACTCTTGTGTGAAGAATGGCTGGCATCTACCAAACAGTTTCTATGTATGTCAGTAGCATGTTTTATATGTGGAGGTTTGTTCTAGGTCACAATTTGTCTTTGGATAAGTTTGAGCTGTTTGCACTAAAAACTAATGGTTTCTTTGGAATGCAATGCATGATTTAAAATTCTGCGTGTTTTTTTGGAGAACACATTCAACAGTCCTTGAATTATTGTCACTTTGACTTCGCTTGAAATTAAAAAAAAAATGAAGTGTTGTTGGGGTTGAATATAGAGGAGGGTGAAATAATATTACTCCGTATTTTACTTTCTTAGAAATGAAATGACTGATCATTATGACTTTTGTGATATGTGGAGCGTTACATGTTGAATGCATGTAAACACGCAGTGCTCGTATTCATTTAACTTTTGACGAGGTATATTATTTGAAGACACTACTTTCGTCGGAAATTATAACGCTTGTTTACTATTCACATAGTTAAATTTTATTCGTTTTCTTTAATTATATTTGATAAAATAATTGTCATGTAATTTCTTGTTTTGAAAATTTTTTATATAGTTTTTTTAAATGTGCACTTTTTATTAAGTTTTTTCAATTATACAACAATCTTTAAATAAACTAATTTAAAAATAATTTCAGTCAAATACTGAAATCAACACAAGCACTAGGACATAGAGAGTAAGGGTCCGTTTGGTATAAGGAATTGGTGGAATTGGAATTGAATTGGAATTGAAATTCCATGGGATTCAATTCCATAGAATTGAATTCTATCAATTTCGATTCATTTTTTGCACTATCAATTCCAAATCCACATAATTTTTGTGCTATCAAACACCAGAATTGGAATTAAAGTCTCCAATTCCAATTCCATTATTTGAATTTCATATACCAAACGGGACCTGAGATTCAATTCCATAGAATTGAATTCTGCCAATTCCAATTCATTCTTTGCACTATCAATTCCAAATCCACATAATTTTTGTGCTACCAAACATCAGAATTGAAATTGAAGTCCTCAATTCCAATTCCATAATTTGAATTCCGTGTACCAAACGGGGCCTTAAAAAAAGTTTAACTATTCAAAAGAAAAAAGTTTAGGCCCCGTTTGGTATACGGAATTCAAACTGTGGAATTGAAATTGAGGGCTTGAATTCCAATTCTCGTGTTTGGTAGCACAAAAATTAATTGGTTTTAGAATTGGTAATGCAAAAAATGAATTGGAATTGATGAATTTAATTCTATGGAATTGAATCCCATGGAATTTTAATTTCAATTCAATTCCAATTTCATCAATTCCATGTACCAAACGGACCCTAATTGTTCATCTGGAGAATAGCTTTCAAAAGACAATGTTCATCTTGAGCATCCTTTTTATCCTTAAATGACAAACGAAATTAGAGAGGTGATTACTTGATTATGCCAAAACTAGAATCTGAACAAAAAAATGAGCACATAATTTTCGGAGGCTAAAAAATTACACACATTCTTACTCTCTCTGTCTTAGAGTTGTCTCGATAATTTTTATTTGTTTGTAGTATTAAATCTGTAATTTATATTTTTTATATACTGATTTGTAAGCTAAATAGATTTATGAGATTTTACGTATAGTTCGAAGTGAGATAATTTTGGCAGTATAAAGGAAAAACTCAGATGGAGTGGGGACAATACAGTATGATACTGACAAACTCAGATGGAGTGGGGACAATACAGTATGATACTGACCATGGCAGTTCTAACTATTGGAAACTCCACAGTTTTCACATAGGCAATGTTTGACGAAACAGAATGATAATGTGTTCGAAAATTGGAGAAGAATAAAAAACAGAAGGAATTGCATATTCAAAAGAAGATGGATTGAACTAAGTCTTTGCTAGGTATAGACTTGATGGATTAGGGATTTTTTCTAATCCAATATTATTTAAACAGTACAAGAAAACCCAATTTTATCTGGCCCAAGATATAAATCAGGTAAATTATTCAAGGCAGAGCCAGAGATATATGGACAGAAGAATATATTTGAAGTTATGTAAAAATATTCAGTGGAGCCCATATACAAGAAATGTGCACATGGAGGTTACATGGTCACCTCATGGCATTGTTGGGATGCATGCATATACTCTTCTTTATAATGGACATTTACATAGGAAGATGGAGGCCAGATTCCTACAACATGTTCCTACTATTCTTCATTCTTCTTCTTCTTTGAGCTTGGAGCTCCATTAATGGCTCCAAGCTCCTACAAAAATGTATATGTAAATTCCTTCGAGATTAATAAAAGTTCATCCATTTTGGCATGGCACCGCCTAAAAAGGCCCGTGATTTTCTCCCAATTTGGGTTTCGACGTATAAATACTTTCTCTCCGCTTTATTTATTTACTCCGTATTTAATTTTCGGATTTCGCTATTCGGTGCGGTGCCGACCCGGTACCAATTTCATCGGGTCAACGCCCCGAAAAAGCGGTTTCCATCAAGACTAATATTGGGGTAATCAATGAGTGAAATTTGCTCTAAATAATACTAAAACATAAATCCTCCGGTCATAAAAATCTTTAATGTTTTGACTTTTTTTATCAAATAGTAATACTCTTTGACCATAAAATATGAGAAAAGTTTATTTAATTACAATATAAATTTAATATAATTGAGTTCATCTTAGGATATACTCTCTCCGTTCCTTAAAACCTTTCCTCTTTCATTTTTTTCCAATTTTCTAAAACACTTCTTTTTCTATTAAAAACCACTTTTACTCATACTTTTTCATATCATACCTATCACATCATACTTTTTCACTAATACCCAAACTATCACATCTTACTTTTACCCATCACATCAGTGACAAAATTAGAGAGTCAACCAAAATTACACTTTCCTTAATTTGGCTAAAAGTCAAAACAGGAACCTTTTAAGGGAACGGAGGGAGTAGTTTTAATATATCAAATTTTTGTATCATTTATTTATTTAGATTATGTTTAATTTGTTGTCAAAGAGTATCACCATTTGACCAAAAAAATAAAAACTAGAAAGGTTTTTAGGACCGGAAGGAGTATATCTTTTTCCAATGTACTACCTAAAACTTTTTATTTTCTAAATAATACTTGAACAATGTCCAATGGCAGGACCAGTGTCCGATGGCGGTGGACATTTACTTTAATTAATGTCCAATATCCAATGGACATTGAACAGTCAACAGTGGTACTACATTGGAAAATTAAAACATATATTACTACATTGAGAAACACACTAATTGAAATTTAGTACTATATAAGTAAATTTCTCAATCAATAATGTGTGAGAATTGAAAATCCTACTAAGTGTAGAAATCTCATCATAGAAGATTTGTGTGGGTGTGTATATACATAGATTTCACACCACACACATACACTTATTCAGCAGATCTTCAAAATATAATACTCTTTGTGTCCCTGAAAAGGGGTCTTGTTTTCCTTTTTTGGATGTAAAAAAAATGACTCATTGTATTTAATTTATATTATTTCTCTCTCCGCGGCATAATTCTCCGCCGTACAATTCACTTTTTTCTTAAACTTTGAGAAAGTCAAATCACGACAACCTTTTAGGAACAGGTGGAGTATTTCTTGAGAAGAACAATTCCTCGATTCGGTGTCTTGCAGTACGTGATCCGGGAAAGCTTCAGGGAAGCCATTCATGTCCAATGAAGAGTCCCTTACAGTCCCTTACTAATCCATTGTTTCTGCGACAATTTTTGTGACCTGCAATTACAGAACAAAGCACATTCTCTCTAACCATAATGCTTGGATTGAAAGATATTATAACATAAACCATCCTCCCCAAAGTTTCATATCCGAAATAGTTTCGCCGTTATATCAAAGTAAAACAAAATCCGCGTAAATCAAAATAAAGATACTTCCCACTTTTCTTTTTTGGTTGTCCCAAAATTACCTTTCCGTTTTCTTTTCTGGGCATGCGTCTTTTACTTCTTTTATGTAAAAATATACTTTTACCCTCAACAACTTACATGTTTGCTACTTTTCACTTCCCTTTCACAAATCCCAAACAAGTAACTGAAGTAAGCTTTATACAATTTTCTTTCCACCCTTAATCTCTGTGTCATTTTCACATAAGATAATTTTGGGACGGGGAGTTTATATTACTTATAACCTATTAGTAACACCAATTTGGTCACAAATACCAATCAATTTACATACACTTTTTAGTGAAAATGGAATGAACAGATAAATGCAGGAAACGTACCAAAAATCGGGAGCTTAATCCCTAGAAGTTGCGGGAGCAGCTAATTGCATCCAATCCTTCTTAACACTCTTCATCTGAGCCTTCCTTGCTTTAGCTCTCATCTCCACCTATCCAGTACCCGAGTTCGCTGCAATATACATTTCAATATCATTAGTATGTTTTAAATACAACAACAAATGAAGTATAATCCCAACTCTGTTGGGGTGTGGGGTGAGGTCAAAATGTACATCATCTAGCCCCTGTAAGAACAAAAAAGGCTTTTCCCGTTAAACCCTTGATGAATTGCTTCATTTACTGCCAAAAACACCATAAAAGAAAGTACTCTCTCTATGTCTCACTACTTGCGTCTGTTTTTATTTACCCTTTTTATTCAGCCCATTAGTTTGTCAAATACCATATTGAGTAAGATTTGTGTGGCTCAAATTCATTGTTAGTTTTTCTACTAAACATCTAGATCAAATATGGAATTCCACTTTTATTAATTTGTGCGCCATTGCCCCATGTACCAATAACAGTGAGATGAAGGGAGTGAGAAGCAAGAGAAGGTCAAAAGTGCCATTTTTGATGTAGGAAAGAATAGAGTTTGCCGTTGAAATGGATCCAGCTGAAACCCGGTTCTTTGTTTATTCCTCGTTTAGTCATTGTGCTCCGTATACTATCCACTTTCTCCCACATGCCTTGAGAAGCATAAAGGTTTGATAGCAACGCATATGCTCCAGATTTATTAGTACCCATCCGGAATAGCCTTTCTGCAATGTCCTGGGCAAGATTCAAGTTACCGTGATTTTTACAAGCAGCAAGAAGAGAATCCAAGATCGCAGCATCCGGCTCCATAGGCATACTATTTACAAGTGATTCAGCTTCAGCGAGTCGCCCAGCCCGCCCAAGAAGATCAACCACAACCGTATAGTGATCTATCGATGGTGGAATCTCATAGTCCCGAATCATCGAGTCAAAGTAGTTCAAACCTTCATCCACTAGCCCTGAATGGCAGCAAGAAAAAAGCAGCTCGAGAAAAGTTACTTGATTAGGGACAACCTTAGCAGATTTCATTCTCTCATAGATATTGATGGCTTCTCTACCCAACCCGTTTTGAGCACATCCAGTCAAAACAGCATTCCAAGTGACAATGTCTCTATGCTCAGCCTTTGTATCCTCAAAAATCCTAAACCCGTCACGGGACCCACCCTTGAAATACATGGTTATAAGAGCGTTGCGGACAAACAAACGCAAATTCAGGGCAATTTTATAAGCTAACCCGTGAATTTGTTCTCCCAACCGTGGAGCACCACGGATACCGCTACCACTCAGTAGACTAGTAACCGTTTGTTCGCTTGGTTTTATTCCACCATTGCGCATGTCATGGAATAACTGGAATGCAATGTTTCCTTGTTCGGCTTGGGCATATGCTGATATCAAAGCAGTCCAAGACACAACATTGTGGTTTGGCATCCTCTTGAATACTTCAACAGCACCACTCAGTCTGTGGTTCTCAGCAAGACCTGTGATCAGAGAGTTCCAAGAGGATGTATCCCTGACTTTCATCATGTCAAATACCTGAAGAAAATCTTCTATGTTCTTGCATTTAGCATACATGTTTATCAATCCATTCCCGATGAATGAATTAAACTCGTAACCCAATTTAATAGTTACAGAGTGTATCTGTTTGCCGATTTCAATCTTTCCAATGTTCGTGCAAGCAGAAAGTGTACTAGTTAACACGGAATTATCGGGAATGATCCCTGACCTATGCATTGCACCAAACACCTCCAAAGCTTCTTTATAATTCCCACTCTGCACAAACCCAGAAACCATTGTTCCCCAAGAAGCCATATTCCTTGTAGGCATTTGGATAAAAAACAATTCCTTAGCCTCCTCAACCATCCCGTTCTGTGCATATCCTGCAAGAAGAGCATTCCAGGTAAGAACATCTGGGTTCCTGATGATGTCAAACATTTTCCTTGCCTCATTCATCCTTCCGTTTTGGGCATAAGCAGTCAACATTGCCGTTTGAGTCCCATTATTGTGTTCTGGAACTTGTCTGTAAAACAGAATAGCATCTTCCAACCTTCCACACTGGGAGAGCGCTGAAATCATTGTGCTCCAAGTGTACTCGTTCTTCTCTGGCATATCATTAAAAAACTTTAAGGCCGAATCCAAACTCGCAGTTCGTCTTAAGGTGTTCAAAATTGCAGTTCCCACCACTACATCACTACTGTATCCCGTCTTCAATGCAAGTGGAAGAAAGTATGTGACCAATCTAGCATCATCCAATCCCGTGATCACAGACAGCACCCCCAATAATATTTGCTGGTCCGGTCTCACTTCACCTCTCATGTGCATATCTAAAAACACCCTCCATGCTTCTTCATAATCATTCATTGATTCATACCCAGAAATCAAAACCATATACGAAACCTCATTTCTTTCTGGCATATCATCAAACAGCTCGCGTGCCTCCGGCATCCAACGCATCCTGCAGTATCCAGTGATCATAGAGTTCCAAGTAGCCATATTTCTATCACCCATGACATCAAAAATCTCCCTTGCACTCCGAACATCCCCATTCTGAAAGTACCCACTGATCATCGCATTGTAGGAGACAACATTTTTCTCTGGCATGGCAAGAAAAATCCCCTCAGCGTCACGAACTCTTCCAGCTTTGGCGTACCCAGAAAGCATAGACGTCCAAGTCCTGACACTCTTGCCAAGAAACGCATCAAAGAGGCACCTTGCATCATCAACGCGGCCATTTTTGCAGTACCCGGAGATCATTGAGTTCCATGTGAAAGCATCTCGGTGAGGCATCTCGTCGAACACCCGCCGGGCATCGTCGACCTGCCCGAGACGGAAGAAAGTTTGTATTTGGTTGTTGCATTGGAAAAGATAGTTCGGGCAGTAGTGCAGAGTGGAGAAGGGTCGGCGGAGTCTTGAAAGAAAACCATTCATGGGAGAAGAGAGATGCTTTTGCAACTTACTCTCTGTGATGTGTGGGATTATAATCCATAGTTTGGAGGGGATGCTCCGTGATAGTTTGTTTGAAAGTAAAAGAATAATTTTGGGTTGACTTTCCAAAAATACTCTTGTGATGTGATGGATAAAAGTAGGATGTGATGTGTAGATTATTAGGAAATAGGTATGATATGATATGTAGGGTTTGAAAAAGTAAGGGGTAAAAGTTGTTTTTTAATAAAAATGAGTAAGGGATTGTGGGACACAATTTTTTTGAAACGTGTAAATCTTTTTGGAACGGAGGGAGTATTTTTTAAGAACTTGTACAATATTATTACTCCCTCCGTCCACAAATAAACTTCTCGTTCACTATTCACAGGGTCAAACTTTATTCACTTTGTTAGCCTATTTTCATTACTCATTTGATAAAATAATATAGTCATGTCACCTCTAGTTTTGTAGATTTTTTGATATAGTTTTATAATATATAATTTCTATTTTAAAATTTTACGCCATTTTTCATATAAAATGATATAAAAATAACTTCAGTCAAACATCGTAACGCGCAACGGGAAGTTCATTTTTGGACGGAGGGAGTATTATTTATATGGTTCGGTTCGGTTTCAATTTTACACTTAAACTCATTTGTACCATGTCGTTTGTTAACATATGATATCATGTCATAGTAATGTCAAACCATTCTATAACACTTTGACGCTTTGAAAATATTTTTATTCATTATAGATCATTCACGTATTTTAAAAAAATTGCTTCACCAATATTTTTATGCATTTTTAATCAATTAGTGTATTGTTTTGGTTACAATTTTTGACAAAACATAATTGTGATTTGATTTTCAACACATAAAATTATAATTTGAGTTGTACTTCGGGGTAATAAAATACTATAAAAAATAAGTTTAACTATGTTAAAATCACACCAAATAAATAATATCTAAACTTACTAAAAAATTACAAATGAAAATTTATAATTAATTCATTAATTTAATATTTTAGTGACAGTTCGGTTCAGTATTTTTGGAATTTATTTTTTGAGAATCCATCCCGTACCATTTTGAAAACATGCAGTTTGGTTCCAAATATAATTTCCTAGAACCATTTAAAAACATCCTTTTTTGTTTTGGTACAATGCCTGTTCGGTTCAGAACAATATCGGGCCGGTATTTTTGCTCACTCCTAGATTTTGTTATTCCCACAAAAAATTCAATTTTAATCATTTTCGTTACTTATTTCCATTACTTATGGAATATTTGATAAAATAATACTCTATGTCACATTGTGTTTTATAGGTTTTTCGATATAATATTTAAATATTTATTTTTTGTTTCTATTTTCTATACCAACTTTGAGATAAATTAGATAAAAATAATTTTAGTTAAATATCGTACAATACAATGACAATATGTTTTTTGAAAAGAGTAAGTATTTCTTTTTGAATGTTTGATGAAAGTTGTTTCTTCTTGTTATTCTACTTTTGAAATGTGAGGGTTTATAAAGGTTAGGAGGTTATGATCAACTTGGAGTTAATGGACTATTGTAAAACCTAAAATGACCTTATATTATATAGAGTGCTGTTATATCAACTTCAATTTTGGCTAAATCAATCCATTTTATGTTAAATCGATAAATTTATCTTCAAAGTTCGTTTGTATTTAAAATTCATCTTTTATGTTTTTAATGGTACGATTGTCAATTTTACATAAGTGTAGTAAATTAAGTAAAAATAAGAGTGAATATATAACAACATCATATTATATTTGTAGTATTAGCTATTTGTAGAATGACTTCAATTTGGATTGGGGAAAACTTATAAGTTACTCCCTCCGTCCCGTACCAAAAATCATGTTCCTAGCAGCTGTTGGTAGGCCTAGGTTTGGGAATGATGGGACTGTCCTCTGGGATGGGAAAATAGGTATATTCCCATTCACATATGAAGCTGAGGCCAAAAGGTCTAGCAAAAACAGGCCACCAGGTACATTAGAGGTCAAAGCAACCACCACTATAAACAAAGATCAAATGAAAAAGATGCTATTGGAAAAGTTACTACCAACAATAAAAGAAAAATGGCCTGGTCCAACAAGAGATGTAATAATACTGTAACGCCCCAAAACATACCCTAGAATTATTAATGAAAAAAATAATAATCAATTAATCAAATTTGTTTTGATTAAAATAAATTATTGTTGGGCTTTGGGCCGATATGAAATGTGTTTTGACATCCAATATCAAAATCTGGATAAGTCTCATAGCGATAAATCCAATATGTGGACTATTTGTGTGGTCTTGATTGGGAACCTAAGTACAGACCCAAATCAAGAGTAAATAAAGAATTTGTTTAGAATGTAAATACTGAAATGATTTGTTGAAATAAATCATGAGAATAATTGATGTGAATTAAATGAGAGAACCTTTTATGAGGAAGGTCAATTAAACCAATTTTGACTCTGTTAAAGTCAAACACCCAAAAATGTGGTGTCAGAAAAAGTATAATGAATGAATATAAAAATTATATCGTTGGATAGAGTTCGACTGTCTGATCGCAACGGTGCAAACGGATTTTAATTCGGAGAAAGTTGGACCAAAAAGTGTACCCCGACTAGGACCAAATTAGTCCCAATCAGGGAAGATTCGTAGCAATCAGACTAAATCAGCCGACCTTCCCATTTCGCCGATCGTGAGTCACCACTGACTCAACTCCATTAGCTTCTTCTTCTTCACCAATATATAAGGAAGACCTCTCTTCCTCATTTCTTCACCATTCTCCCTCAAATTTCTTCTAAGAGGTAGCCTTGAGTGTAAGGAGTGTTGTGGTGCTGTCAATTTGGTGTGGAATCACCGGAGCTAAGAGTAATCATCGCCGGAAGTTTCGCCGGAAAATTTCCAAAACCTCTGTTAAGCTTCGAGGTAAGCCCGTAGATATATCTAATGACTAGAATGCTCATATAGATCGATTCTACGTTCATAGATGGTCATTTGGTTGAGTTTTGTGTTAGACATGCTTGAAGAACTAAGAATCATAAACCATGAAATTGATGTTAAAATTATGAATTAATGATGCTAAAATGATCCATGAACCTTGGAGAACATTTTTATATACTTTAATTGAAGTTTGGTGAGTAAAAGTGACATTTCCGCAATTTGGCTCGAGGTAGAAGACGATGGATAATCGATTATCAACTTGAAAATCGATTATTCATCGTTCTGCAGATTTTTGTAACAAAGCTGAGCAACAGTCGATTATCAGAATGTGATAATCGATTGTCAGCCCTCTCTGAAGTTTGATAATCGATTATCAGAGTGTGATAATCGATTATCAGACCATTCTGAACATCAGACAGTAGATTATCAGAAGTGACAGTAGACTATCACCCTACACTATTGAAGAAAATGAAGCTAATAGCTAATAATTGAATTTCCTATCATATATTAATCAATTGTTATTTAGAAAATACGATTTTTGAGTTATGGAATCCTATATTTTGATACCAAACCATTATGATTAATAAAATGATGATTTCTTGGAATAAAGATGGTATTTTAACAACTAAAAGGGATCTTATGTGATGCATGACGGTAAGCTAGAGTGTTAACACTCGATGCTAGGCCGCTGATTGTTATTAGTTATTATGATGATTGATTGATTGTTCATTTTTATGAATATTATGGATTAATGATGACGAATATTCTGGATGAAATGATTGTTGAACTGAGAGTATGAATTGATAAATAATGTTGATAAGGATATCTAGAAGAACTTTAAGATATACCTATTAGCTAATTAATGTTAAGACTATCTAGAAGACTTCTAGAATAGATCTTAGAATGAACTTATGAAAACATGAATATTCGATGAATTGGATAAAAATGTATAAACGGGATTCGTAGACTAAGCTAGAGGATCACTCGTTGGAAATACTTCGACTCAATGATGATTAATTATTGTCTTATTGTTGCCTTAAACTAATTATAGTTTAAGCGTCTGAGTATTGTTTGCCTTAAACTAATTAAAGTTTAAGCGTCGGAGAACTGTTGCCTTAAACTAATTATAGTTTAAGCGTCTGAGAAATGTTTGCCTTAAACTAATTATAGTTTAAGCGTCTGAGAATGAAATTATGATTTGGCCTTAGACCAAGAATAGCTAAGAGCATTAATATGACCTGGCCTTAGACTAAGAATAGCTAAGAGCGTTGTTATGATCTGGCCTTAGATTAAGAATAATTTAAGAGCACTATTGTAATAGTATCTGAATTGAATAAAATGTGTTGATATGAACTGAATAATATCAAAACTCTGAATGTCTGAAACGAACATTGTGTGCATGATATCAAAAGATTTGATTATGAATTTAGATTCAGTTTATATGGATGTTCGACGCATTAGATATGCTTACTCAGCTTTACCGCTGAGTGTGTAGTGTGTTTTATTTGCTACACGCAGGTAAACAGAAAGATTAATGTGATCCTGACGGCAGATGGGGCGAGATTGTCGGGATGGATGTGACAAGTTTGAAATGATTTATGATATGACAAAATTAAATTCGCTTCCGCAATATTGTTGAATACTCCGTACTGTATGTGTTATGAAAAATATTATTATGATAAATAAAAGTGTTTGAAAAGTTTTAAATTTTTACGATTACCAAGTTAATACTTTAGTCCGGAAGGGGCTGCAGACCTGGACGGATTAGGGTGTTACAAATACAGCAAGATAATGCTAAACCACATGTGGATGTGAATGACCCAGAGTTTGTACAAGGTGCACAAGAGGGTGACTGGAACATTAAGCTTCAATTCTAGCCTCCTAATAGCCCAAACCTTAATGTTTTAGATTTGGGATATTTTAGGTCAATTGATACAATTCAAGACCAGGCAACACCTAGGAAACTAGAAGACCTCATCACTGCTGTTACCACATCCTTTACAGCCCTCACCCCTGAGAAGTTAAACAATGTTTTTTTGACATGTCAAAGTGTAATGGGAGAGGTGCTTAAACAGAAAGGGGGCAACAACTTCAAAATCCCACAGGAAGCAAAAACATTCCTTGAAGAACACATATAGACTACTAAGTCTTGGAAGTCTTACTTTTTTGTATGTACAAACATCATGGGTAAAAGTACAATACTTTAATGTACTCCCATGTAATGACTTTTTTGCACATATTTTGTATGGCATGTAATCAGTGTAGTATGAAAATCTGGCATACAGATTGGTCATAGAACATGATGTGTAAGTACTACCAACTATCGTTGACTAACTTTTGTCATGTAATCAGTCTGTTCTGTTTTTACTAAGAAAAAGTGTAGCATCTGTTTTCTTATGCTAAGAAGAAGTATAGCATCTGTTTTCTTATGCAGCAGAAGAAGTATAGCATCTGTTTTCTTATGCTAAGAAGTAGTGTGGCATCTGTTTTATAAAGAAAATCCTTATAGAATCTATTTTTTTACAGATTTTTTCTGGAAAATTTTAACAGAGGCATCAGACATAAACACATGAACACAGGTAGACCAATCCTAGGCAAAATTGATTTTTGTAAGTCTCCAACACAGTACGTGGGTGACATTACAACACTAGCAACTCACATATGAACACATCTTATTCGTGTAAAGCAGAGATTTGCATCATTAGTTTGCCAAAATATACTCACACGCAGATCTAAATTAAAGAGAGTATAGAGCGTGTACTCTGTTTGAATCGATGTAATTTTTCAGGGTCTCCTGTAGGTTCTGCAAAGAGGAATTCCTCTTCAGACATCTCCATTATCTCCGCAGAGGTCACCGATTCCCCATCTTCCTCTTCATCCTCTTCTTCTTCGTAACTCCGTTCAGCGTCAGAATAGTATCCACCCCCTAGATATTTTTTGCGGAAGCTCCAAGTTGGGTCTGTTTTAGAGGAATCCGTATCTCCTCCATCAAATCCCCAACGATTTAACTCTGCCCTCTTCATCTCAGCCTTCGATGGAGGAGGGGATCCATATCTAGGAAGTACATCATCATCACTATCACTCAAAAGTTGAAAACTGGGCATCGAAGGATCGCGGGATAACATCGGATCAGGGCTGAGAAGAAGATCTGAAGTTCAGGACCTTTAGATCTATTCTTCGAGAGAGAAATTAGATTTAGATCTACAGAAGAGGAAGAGAAGAACTTAGATCTGGAGAGGAGGAAGAGGAAAACTCACATCTAGAGAGAGACGAAGAAGGTGTGGGAATCAGTGATATGGTGATGTGATTCCTGTGGAGTGTCAGTATTGAATGGGTAGGGTTTGGGTGGAGGGGCAAATAAGTCTTTTTCAAGGAAATAGGAAAAGTTTTAAGGGACGGATAAAAAAAGAAAGAGGAAGTGTTTTACGGGACGAAGGGAGTATAACTTAGATCACGTAAAGTAAAAACGAGTTTGAATGCAAATGTGGATGCGAGTGTGTGAAAGTGCTAAATTTGAAAAAAAGATGGATAGATTTGAAAATGCCCTTAAAGTGTAAATTAAAAAATAAAAATTATACACGAAGTACATGTCAACATGTGTACTTCAATATTACTCATATTTTTAATAATGCTAATTATATTGAACAATAGATATCATTCCCACCATCAAGATCATAAGTTCTAAAATTATTATTCTTTCTAATCCTCATTTTAAAGACTAATCATGCTTAAATTATGCGTAAAACATACAGTACTTCGTTCCAAAGTGCTTGTTCGGCTTGATTTTTGAATCAAATTGAAAAAGTTTCAATAATCAATTACTTCAAATTTGCATTGCAACGCATATTGTTTTGCTATCAATTACTTCAAATAATTTTTTGATAATATTTTGCAAGACAATTAGAATGAAACCATTTGTGTACTTGTAATATCCAATACAACTTTTATTTAATCGATAATCAAAAGTTATCTAATTAGACCCAAAAAGTCAGACCTCAATTAATAATCTTGAACGAAAGAAGTATATATAATAACGTTGGAGTATGAGACTGCCGAAACCGTAGCTGTTTTTGGGGATCATGTCAGGAACCAATCACGATCGTCACTCTCCTGAATGGCAGCTACATATGATTTTATAAATACACAGACGATAATCATTTCTATTCACAAATGATTTTCTTATGTGTATCTTAAAACCATCTTTGATTGTCATTCGTGTAGCCGCCCGTAATGAGTTCTTATCATTTATGTTTTTTTTTTGTGTATGGTGTTGTGAATGAAGTACACTCTAATTGTTCCTCCTAGGTTTCTTTGCCCGTTCCTAGGTATGACAACAAACATGCATTAAACACCATAGTGGCTCGCTTCCTACTAGGGCTCATTTTGTATTGAAATGTTTATGTTATATGTTTTTATTGATTAGTTTTTGATTGATTACAATTCTTGTGGAATAGACGCCTTGTTATCTCATTAAGATGATGTTGTTACATGATCTTGGGTCACAAAAGTGTAAACTGTTTAACTCAAACCAACATAATATCGTAATATCAAAGAAAAAAACTAACTCACCACACATGTAGTCGTAATTTAAATAAAGCTTATATTCTCTTACTCTCACAATAGATTATATATAGTTTTTTCTCTCACATTTCGATTTTTTTTATGTTTTTATTGATTATTTGATAAAATAAAATGTTGTTGTTACTTCCTTTTTAGAATTTTTAACGTAGTTTTTTAATATGTAAGTTTTATTTTTTTATTCTTGTACCTATTTTTAAATATAATCATTTTAAAAATACATGGTTTTGCCTTGTTATTCTAAAATTGTAATATAATTTGGGATATATGGAGTATAAGAATCTTTCTCATATGACACTAAATAAGATTTAGTGGAAAATAAAAGGTTTTAGTACAACAAGTAATGTACTAAAAGTCGAGGAATGAAAAATTCTACTTGTACCCCATATTTGTACCTTATTTTGTACTCCAAGGCTTTGCCCTGACATTAAATGTAAGTGCAAAGCTTTGGGTTACAAAATGAGATACAAAGTGGGGTTAGGGTAGCATGTTCCATAAATGATAGTTCAAGAATTACGAAATACTAAATCACGCTTTATAAAATAGTAATGCACGAATTAAAATCTAGGGTTGTTTCAAGTTTAGGTCCGGACTAAAACAACCGATCGAACGGGATGTTAGGTCCAGACCGAACCTAACCGGACTATTGGTCTTTCGTCCATAAAATTTAAGCATTCAAATTTTAGACTGTTAGGTCTAGACCTAAACACTAAAGCTCTACTTTTGAAGTTCGGTATTACACATTGATGTTCTATTTTCATAGATATATCTTAACTTATTTAATTAAGAAGGTTTTTTATTAATATTTTTTTTTTAACAGTTCAAAAAGAATTATTTAATTTTTTGTCTTATTTACACAGTAGAAATTAAAAAACCTAAAACATAATTAATAGATCGAAATAAACTAAATTTTTTTTTTCAATCCAATCGGACCTGACCGGTTTGGTCCTAAATATTTCAGTTCGGTCCAGTCTAAATTCGAATAGATTTAGGTCCGGTCTTCGATCTTAAGTGGCCATTTTGTTCAATTCCGCCTTTGGTCCGGTTTGGTGTAGGTGCGAACTAAGGTATTCGTACTTGAGCACACACTCAAATGGCCAATTTGCAAATTAAGTGTGAACTAAAGAAAATTTATACGCAAATTAGTTTCCGTAAAAATGTATCCAATCAATCGAGTCGTTTGTTTTATGTAAACATAGTGCTCTCTCCGTCTCAAAATAAGAAAGTCGAAACGAGGAAAAATTTTAAGATTTTTTAAAAAAAGTATTTAAATGTTTATTCGCGCACACGCTCAAATGGCCAATTTGCAAATTAAGTGTGAACTAGAGAAAATTTATGCGCAAATCAGTTTCCGTAAAAATGTATCCAACCAATCGAGTCGTTTGTTTTATGTAAACATAGTGCTCTCTCCGTCTCAAAATAAGAAAGTTGAAACGAGGAAAAATTTTAAGATTTTTTAAAAAAAGTATTTAAATGTTTATTCGCGCACACGCTCAAATGACCAATTTGCAAATTAAGTGTGAACTAAAGAAAATTTATGCGCAAATTAGTTTCCGTAAAAATGTATCCAACCAATCGAGTCGTTTGGTTCATGTAAACATAGTGCTCTCTCCGACTCAAAATAAGAAAGTCAAAACGAGGAAAAATTTTAAGACTTTTTTTAAAAAGTATTTAAATGTTTATTCGCGCACCGCAATCGGAGATAAAAAAAGTTCTCAAGATTTACAAAACAACCGACCACAGTGGGAGTCGAACCCACGACCTTTTGATCCGAAGTCAAACGCGCTAATCCACTGCGCTATGCGGTCTTGATCTTTTGTATTGGAAGTAGGCTTTATATAACATGCAAATGGTTTCTTATATTAAAAATAAACTAGGGAGGAATTTTGACTTAGGAGTACAATTTACATTCGCCATCCCCAAGATATGGTAAAATACTAAAATTACATATGGAGTACCTTGTAAATAAAAGTTAAAAATATTGTAATATTAAAAAATGTTGAAAATGTTGTCTCAGAAGAATTGAATAGTTTCTGACTTTTCAAAATTGATAGAGACTTTAGGCAAAGTAGTATGGTGTTTTTATGGTTTACAAAAAAAAACATCAAAATACTCGTTATTTCTTAAACTCCTAAGATTTCCAAATGGTGCATACACAATTACGCACACATTCTTACTTATTTTTAGAGTTAAAATGACATTTATGTCACTTCTTTCTCCGCATTATGAAGTTTACTCTTTTATTTTTGCATTTCCTTGTTTAAACAAATAACATATGCACTCTTCATCTCAAATTAAAATTTTATTTATTTATTTTTAAAAACAAAATATTTTTTGGAGAACACCACAAGAAAAAATGAAAAATAAGAAAATAAAAAGAGAATAAAAAACGTAATGAAATGAAAAAGAAAGAAAAAGAGGAAAAATTACCTTTCTTATTTCAAATAAAAGTGAAGGAAGTGAAACAAAAAAAAGGAGTAACATATGCTCACTATGCCTGAAATAAAATTTGTTAAATTATTTAACATGACTTTTTTGGGACTTAAAAAAATGAAGAATAGATAGAAGATATAAAATACGAGTAAAAGATAAAGGTAGATTTTTTCTCTTTTTTCTCTTAATTTTATCTCTCTCCACCTACTATCGAGGTCGGTACTAAGGGTATGTTTGGATTGAGATAGGTAAAATTTTATTAGGTAAGTAATAGTAGGTAATTGAAGGTAGGTAATTGAAAGTAGGTAATTGAAGATAGGTAATTGAAGGTAATATGTTGAAATGTGTTTGGATATTTAGTAGGTAAAACACTAAAATTACTTAAATGCCCTTTTGCTTGTTTTTCTTTATTACGTGTTTCACTCTCATTCTCTTCTACGCCATCAGGAGTCCAAGCCTCGTCAGGATCCCCACGCAGCAAATATTTGTGTAACAGCAAAAAAACAAGAAAAATAGCAAAAAAACGAAAAAACAAAAAAAAAAAGCAAGAAAAGAATACAACGAAAAAAACCGAAAAAACAGCAAAAAAAACCCTCCAAGAAAATTGAAAAACAAAACCGAAAAAACATAAAAAAACCAGAAAAACCAAGATATTTCAATAATTAGAAAAAAAACAGCATAAGAAAAACAGAAAAAAAGAAAAGCAAAAAAATTTAATACACGAACTTGGAAACAGAAAAAAAAGAAAAGAAAAAAAAATCAATACATGAAGACTTGGAAACAAAAAAAAGCAAAAAAAATCAAAAAAGAAACCAAGAGAAAAATCTGGACGATCAGAATAATAATTAAAGATATTAAAAAAACAAATGAACCTTTATAATTAATTGTTTAATTTAACATTTTGTAATACTCCCTTCGTCTCAAATTAAATTGCCTGTTTACTATTGACAGAGTCAGATTTCATTCACTTTCTTTCTCTTTTTTGGTAGTTATTTGATAAAATAAAATAAGCATGTCACTACCAGTTTTGTAGATCTTTGATGTAGTATTTTAATATGTAATTTTTTTTTAATTCTAGACCATTTTTCATATAAAATAATTTAAAAATAATTTCAGTCAAACATTGTTTGGTTTGAAATATGCAATATAAATTGGGACGTAGGGAGTAATTGTTTGGTTTGAAATTTTTGATTTGTTTTTTTAAAACTATTTTTCACAACTCTTCCCTTCTCATTTTGAAAATAAAACGATTAAGTTAAAATATACTCCGTACTTCATAATTTATTAGAATAATTTGAGAACTTATTTTTTTACAGGAGAAAGTTCAAAAAATGAATAAAACATAGAGAAAAATTTAAAATAAGATCTTTATGTTTTTATTCTCAAAATAGAAGTTACAATGCGAATAATATACATTGTCGAATACCAACATATAATGTTACATGTTTTCAAAAAAAAATACTTTGTATTAGGGCTGGACACGGTACCGGTTCGGTACCGTCACCGGAAACGGTACCGAGCACCGTAACGCACACCGGCACGGCGAAACGGTTCCGAGAACCGGCACCGGTACCGCCACAACCGGTCTCGGTTCCGGTGCCCGAAATTCGTTACCGGCACCGCCGGTACCGGTACCGGTTAAATTTTTTTTCGTTTTTTGCTCCTTTCTGCTCTCCATCTCCATCATCCGGTACAGGCTGCATCCGCTGCAATTTAATTCTCTTCAGCCGAAATTCTTCTGCTCTGCTCTCCATCTCCATCTCCGGCCAGGTGCCTTTTTCATCTCCTTCTCCATCTCCTTTTTCAGCCTTCTCCATCTCCTTTTTGCACAAAATTCAATAAAAAAGCAAAAAAAAAATAATTGGGGGTGGCCGGTCCGGTACCGGAACCGCCGGTCCGGGTACCGGAACCGGTACCGGCCGGTCCGGTCACGGTACCGGTACCAAGGGGTGGCGGTACCGGAACCGGAACCGTCCCGGAACCGTACCGTGTCCACCCCTACTCTGTATAATGTTACATTTTCAAAGTGTAAAGTTTTATTTTAGAAATAAAAACATGTAACTTTTATTTTAGATGATTTCTTTTTTTCAATTAGGAAGAATGCAAGGTTGATATTTTTAGTTAACATTGACTCCATGTTTGAAAATATACCCATTTGAGTCTATAAAAATGTTGAGTACATCAAATTATACCCTAAATTGTATATTTTTTCTTTCCACCACAAATTCTTATCCTCTTAATGACCGTCCGACCGGATTCGAGAGAGACGCTGAGAGACGGGGCTATCTTTTTCTTTCAAAAGTATTTAGGGTTACACTTAGGAGCTGTTTGTTTCAGCCTCTTAATGGTTCAGATGTCTGAATGATTCAGCACTTAATGGTTCAGACTGTTTGTTTCAGCCTCTTAATGGTTCAGATGTCTGAATGATTAAAAGACCTCTTACTGGTTCAGCACTTAATGGTTCAGATCTCTTACTGATTCAGCACTTACCCATTCACAAGTTACCAAACAGCCCCTTAATTGATTAAACTCCAAGTTTACACTAACTACTCTTCTCCTCACCACTTATTTATCCCAAGCATCTCTCTTTCTTCTTACACAGTAAACCATCCCATTTTGAGTGCATAAAGAGCAGCAACACAGAGCAGGAGAAAGAAGCAAAAACACGAAAAAGAAGAACCAAATCCTTCTCCACCTGGGGCAAATATTGGAGCTTAAAAGGAAGATCAAGCGGACTTCCATGTCTAAGACTCCACTAGCTCCTCCAAGTAAGTTAGTTTTGCTCTGTTTTCATGGCCGTAACTCGTGTATACATGCATCATTGCACGTGTATGTATGGCTTCTTGGCTGTTTTGTTACTCGTATCGAGGATATAGGGGTTTTAATGGCCATATATATACATGTGCATCTTCTTCGCTGCGCACTAGGGTTTTATTACGCACCATGGACGAATGGAGATATGGATGGAACTATTGTTTGCTCGTCACATCCAGGTCTTTCGTTGGGTTTTTTTCTTTCAGATCTTCTTCTAATGTTTTGCTCCACAGTTGATTTTGTTGTGTACTGTCAAGTCTTAAACCCTAAACTTGCAGGTATATGCAAGTGCACTATGTTCCTCAATGCCGCCCGTTGCGGTGAAATGAAGCTAGTCAAGAGTAGGTTTCTAGGAGCATTTTCTCCCATTGTTGTATTCTGTGAGATGGCACTGATTAAATACAAGTGTAAATGTTTGTGCTTAGAATTTGCTGCGAAGCTTCAAGTTGGTGCTCAAGGAACTTTAGACAATATTAGGGATAAGGAAGGCCGTACAGCGCTGCACTTTGCAGCTCGAGCAGGAAATACATTCATGTGCAAGTATTTGGTGAACCATTTGAAGCTTGATATTAATGCCCAAGATGAAGAAGGTACTCCACACTTGCTTTTTTTTTCTGTGGGCAGTATGACTGAAATAACCAGTTAAAGTCCCCCGTTTTAATTTAGTCATCTTAAATTGCTTGGTGTTTGTGAAGTGTGAGATGTTTTTTTGTAGGTAACACTCCTTTGCATTATGCAATTCAAGAAAAGCGTCTCCAGGCTGCTCTTTATCTTGTGAACAATGGCGTTGACGTTGCAAAAGCTAACAAAGAGGGCTTAACTTACTTGCATTATGCTACTCATAATGGTTTGTTTTTTCACTTAATGTTAATGTGTATTCCGTTTATAAAATATGCTTTGAGAGAAATTTATGTACTAACTATAATTCCGCAGATTAGTTTCATTCGGTTTCTACAATTCCAGCATTTTCAGGACAGAAGGAACTCATACAATTGCTCATTTCCTGGGGTGCTGAAGTAGATGCATGTTCTAATGATCAGTGGACACCCTTACTGTTTGCTACGCTTTACCGCAGTATAGAAGCTGTGGAAGTTCTATTACAGAACAATGCAAATGTAAGGATACAAACATAATATGCATCTTTTTAGATTCTTTTGCTCGGGTTGGCTTCATGACATGTTATATTTATTTGTATGATTTTATGATGCTATGTCGGTCACAGATTTATTGACTTCTACATCTAGCTGGATACAGTTCTATTTGTGAATCTCTTGTGTCCTTTATGCAGCCCAATTTGGTTGTGCGTCCAATTGCTCCGCTGATAGTGTCAAGCTGGTACTCATATGAGATCACAGATCTACTAGTCAAGGTATTACATTGTTTGACATCAAGATTTCTCAATTAGCTCTCTTGCACGCACATTTATTTTTGGGAAGGGTGGTGTATTAGTGCTTATTATGGTTCACCATAATTGTAGATGATAACGTTGATGTATAAATGAGGCAAAGCAACTCTATTATAATTAGAGTAAATTTCATAAATAATCTTTTATAACATGGAGTTTTCCATATTTAGGCCCCAATTCTAAGATATTACATTTGCGGTCCATAATTTTTGAAAACCATTTTATAATTAGTCCTTTGGGGACTATATGTGGGAAATTTTTTTGGTCATATTTGTCCTAGACTAATTTTGGAATAGCTTTTCAAAACTGAGGACTACGAACGTAATATCTTAGTATTGGGGATTAAAATATGAAAACCCCCTAGTATAAGGGACCATTTATGGAATTTACTTTTATTATTATTATTATTATTATTATTATTTTATTGAAAATAAGATATGAAAATAGCTTGTCATTGTGGGGGACTAGGAGCTAGTATTAGGGGGCTCAAGTTAGAAGACGTGAAAGTTTGATGACAGAAAATCTAATTCTAGTAGTGGCACGCAAGTGTGTTAATATGAATGATTAAAAGCATATATTTCTACTTCATGGATGAAATATATGACCAATTTCAACAAAAAAAATTGATTGCTTCAAATAGTAGAAAGGTCAATTGTGTTGGAAATCTGTTAGCACCCAGTCACCCACAGGCATACTGGCAGCTTTTTTAATTAACATTAAAAAGTATAACACATTGTTGTTGGCTGCTTTTGTGTTTTGCTGCTTAACTTAGCTTGTCTTTTGTCATTGAGGCTGGAGGTGATCCCAACATCAATGTGGATGGTTCAACACCACTTCAAGGAGCAGTTGCATATGAACAAGTTGAAATAATCACGTATCTGTTGAAGGCAGGGGCAGATCCAAATATTGCGGATGTCGTGAGTTATTGTTTATATTGTTCTTTTCCTTAGTTATATCCATTTTTTTTGTAATGACTTGCTGTGATCCGTTTTCTGATTCGATTGATGAGCTCATGTTGGTACTAGAAATGTAAGAAAAATATAAGAACCCATGGACCTACTTAATTTTTTTCATTGATTCCTCTACTGACCCTGAATGCATTAAAATAATTTTTCATAGAGATATGCATTATGGATTTAAACTAAAGGAAAATGAATAAGAATTGCTCTATTTTCACGACCTCTTAATAATACTCTTTCTAATCTACATGTGGGCATACCTTGATCAAACCGCTTACATCTTGTACCTTCTTTGCCTTCTTTACTACACTTTGGTCATATATGTTCAATCTGAATATTTATTGCAACCTACTTTCTCACTTTCTTTTACTTATACTAAAATCCAGTTTATTATTTTGTTTTGAGTTAGTTTTCTCATCTTAACAGTGCTCATTTGTATGTTTGCTAATGTCAGACTGGTTTGACTCCATTGGAGAATGCTGTGAACTTAAGACATCTCAAGGCACTCGCAGTTCTGTTTCCAGTGACCAAGCCCATTCCTTCTATCTCGGATTGGAGTGTTGATGGACTTGTCAAATATGTTGACTCTGAAGAATCTAAACAATTGGTCTTGGCTCAACATCTTTTTCTATCTGTGATTTATTTATAATATTTTGCTGAAGTCATACAGACAAACAATACACACACACACACATGTACTCTATAAATGCATCCCTCTTTGGATTGTTAGAGATGTGGTAAGAGGGAATGTGAGGGAGGAAGGTAGGAGCTTCAATTTGCCCAATTTTTTTCAATCATGCAATTTTTATGAATTAAAACTTCTGCCTATATATTCTTCTTCTTTTCATTTTTTTGGTTTATGCATCCTTCTAAACCTCAACCCTTGTTGCTTCTATTTGTTGGCACACTTACAGAGAGCTAATGTTCGGAAGGAAGTTTTCCACAAGTCAAAGCTACACGCTGAAGATGCATTCGAGAGAAAGAATTACGCAATTGCAGCTGGTTGGTACAATACAGTAAGTTTGTATTGTCTTTTTTAACATTAAAATTATCTTGTTGTTCGTTTGTATATAGAAGAAACTTCAGTGCACGTGGTGCTGCGTTATCTTTGTGGTTGGTGGAGTTATATTTCTTTTTTCTTTAATTCTTTTACCCCCCCCTTTCCCCTCATAGCAATTGGCCCAGTCCTCCACTGAATAGCATGGAGCTATGTTCGTTGTATTCTCGGTTTTATCTTTATTCTCTAGAAACATTTCATCACATATTCACATATATTATATTTTAGGAATTTAAGTGCTAATCCTCATAGGAGTTGACCCAAGATCCCCATTGCTCAGGGTGATTTGGGCTTATCTTTATTCTCAACTCATATTTCATAACACCTAATGTATCTTGATTTTATTGGAGGGGTGTGCTATTCTGTAACATATGTTAGTTCCCAAGGGGTTCAATGCTGTTTTTGGTGGAGATCAAATGGCTGTTTATGTACCCTTATTGTTGCAGGCCTACGTGGAGGCCCGTTTACCTGAATCCAACTATGTGTTCTGAATCATTTAACCTAGAATATCATAATTACTGTGATCATACTGTGACTCATTTATGCACATATACTGAGTAACAGAGAGGCATAATACTCCCCGGGGTGTTGCTTGCCATGTGTAGTACCCACACAATTTTTTTTGTTCTCATTAGATCATATAATTAAAATTTCAGATTTAAGCATTTTTGTGCTACCTAGGCACCTAGCTGTATATGCACCCTTAATTTTTGGGAATTTTCTATGACATACAGGCAATAAAGGAAAGTCCATGTGATGCAACACTGTTGTCTAGGAGGAGTCTGTGCTATTCCTTAGCGGGTTGCGGTAATGCTGCTTTATCTGATGCTCAAGCCTGCGTGTGTTTGAGACCTGACTGGCCGATAGCACACTACCAAGAAGGCGTAGCATGGAGGTTGCTCAAAGTATGCCAATCTTTTTTTCTTTGCCCTAAAGCTCTTTTTGTCTAGTTAAATGCATGCAACATACTCTATATTCCCAACTTCAAACCATTACGAATGCATGCAGAACTATCCAAATGCAGAGAGATCATTTTCCCGTGCATTAGCGTTGGATCCAGGAAACCGGGAAATGCAAGAGGCAGTGAGGTATATGAATCTATATTACTATCTAATGTGTTTGTAGTTTAATTTAAAGTTGTTGATCTGATCTGATTCTGATAAGCACAAGTAGTAAGTCGAAAAAAACAAGTTGAAGAGAACGAGGCCTAATGTATGCGACACAATTGTTGATTGACAGCTTGTTTTGATGACAGGGAGGCCGTAGAAGCTGAAATGGGAGCATTGCGCGTATAACAATCTTTCGCCGCGCCACTATATGTGCAAGGAAGGGTCTTCGACTCTCAGTGATCTTTCCTCCCTAGTAAAAACTAACCTAGTGCAATCTTACAAAAAGTAGGGCATGGGCTCCCGGAGGGTGAATGCATGTATGCAAATCTTACTCTTATTTGGAAGTAGAGAGACAATTTTTAAAAGACTACCGGCTTCCACCCCCACCCCACCAGTAAATCGGTATTATATTAGTTATAGGGGGCTTCGCTAAAATTCTATAGTAGGCTGAACAACTCCGTGAGTCATTATTCGATGGAAACTATATTTTGTCCCCAACTTAATACTCTGCCTCTACTTCATTGCTAATACCATGTCCATTTTTCAATTTACTCTCCCGTCCATGAATATTTATTTGCTTTTGACTTTTTTCAGTCAAAATTGGTAAGCTTTTGACGTCAAATTAAATAAAAATGATATTAGATATTGATACAAAAATAATTTTTTAGATTTATCATATAAACATTTTCAAAATATCATTTTACCCATTTCATATACAATATATATTTTGTTTAATTATATGTCAAAGGTTAAACACAGTTGATTGACAAAATTAAAATTGAAAACATACTCAGGGACGAAGGTAATATTTCTTTTACATACCCTATTTTTACATCCAAAAAAGGCGATGTTACCCCATTGTTTTGCACAGACATGCACGAATAATTATTGTCTGTGCGTGTTTATGTATAACATGTGGTCAATGGTGGTGTCAAGACTAAAGTATTCCCTCCGTTCCTTTAAACATGGGATGTTTTGATTTTGAAGAGATTTAAGGGGAGTGTATTTTGATATTAAATTTTCAAAAATGTTCTCTGATGTGATGAGTAAAGGTAGGATTTGATGAGTAGATTATTAATAAAAAGGTATGATGTGATAGATAGGGTATGAAAAAGTAAGAGGTAAAAGTGACTTTTTAATAGAAATAATAAGTGTTTTATGGGACGGATGAAAAAAGAAAGGAGAAAGATTTTCATCTTTTTCCAAATCAAAGGAGCAGCGAAATTACTTTGGTAATAAAGGAGTTTAAGTCAATTACTCTTAGAGAAATTTAAGTTTGAACTCTTATTTTAAGAATTTGAGATATGTTTTACTTCTAGTTTAGTCTTTTTTTCAAATTCTCTGAAAGTTCATATGCCCAAGCAAAATTTTAAAAATCCAACTATTTGAAGAGTGATGCTTACATGATCCCAAGGTTCACATTTAAAATGCGGATTTTTTCACATTTTTCATAGGCTTGTATGTTGATATTTTCTTTTTTGAAAAGGCTCACTTCGTAGCATTTTAAGACATTTGGCCATATATGGCGCAGATCTCTATATGTCTTAAAGTGTGTGAAAAACAATGAGAAGTTCTTTAGACCTCAAAGTGTTTGAATTTGAACTTCCAGGAGAATAATAAATTTGTGAAATGAATCCAAGTCATATATTCGGTTTTATAGCCGTAATTAAATTAGGTATTGTTTGTATGGGATTGTCCGGTGTGGGATTAATTTGAGCTAGTTGAGTAAAGATCCATAATCTATTCCGCCCCGCCCCGGTCTCATTGAAAGAAACCCTTCTTCTATTGATGATTCCCGGACAATCGACTTCATTTTCTGCAACGGTGCTGTGGTTGAAGATGAACGGATCGTTAACTCGGTAAGAACTCGGTTGGTTGGTGTTCTATTTCGTCCAGATGATTCCAAGTATAACTCATCCTGATCTTTGTTTTCATGAATTTGATTGTAAATATGAATTATTCATCTGTTTTGTTAATGAGAACCCACGAATTCTTGAACACTTAATTTCTGAGGAATCAATATTGTTTCGGATAATAGTGATTGAAAAGGTCAATTGTGTTGAAATTGTGCACATTTCCAGTGCTTTCTAAGATAGAATTAGAAAAAGAAGAATAAGTGGATCAAAAGAGTGCCCTTTAATAAAAACTGTGATAAACTTATAATTTGTTCATTCTCAGAATTTGAATGCACGTTTGAAATGCATTGTTTAAAATGGTTTTTTTTGCTTATCAAAGAGAGTTATAAGTGTGTAAAGTTATGATATACTTCCTCCTTTATACAGTATTATTTTTTTTCTACTTCTTATTTATCTCTTTGGAATATTGAATTTTACTTATTTGAATACTTGTTTGATATGAAGTAATTATTTATTGTGAGAATAGTTCCTACCAGAAATCACTTAGGAATAAAGTATCTCTGTCACTGGTAATTATAGTCGGCAGTTCATGTAACTTAAAATGTTGTCCAAGAACTTTTGGGCTACAATATATGTTGTGTAGGGATGTTTTAGACTAATAAACTGTCCATATTTGCTAAGTCTATCAACCACCCCAAAATGACTTCCTTGCACTGAACTTTCGGCAGCCCTTCAATGAAATCTATACAAATGTTAGTCCACACTTCCCCATTGATGGGTAAAGCTTGCAATAACAAGGTGAGGCAGTAGCATCATATTTGTGTCTTTGACACACTTCACATTTGTTTATATGAGTCTTGACATCCCCAATGAGAGATTGATGAGCTCATGTTGGTACTAGAAATGTAAGAAAAATATAAGAACCCATGGACCGACTTAATTTTTTCATTGATTCCCCTACTGACCCTGAATGCATTAAAATTTTTCATAGGGATATGCATTATGGATTTAAACTAAAGGGAAATGAATAAGAATTGCTCTATTTTCATGACCTCTTAGTAATACTCTTTCTAATCTACATGTGGGCATACCTCGATCAAACCACTTACATCTTGTACCTTCTTTACTACACTTTGGTCATATATGTTCAACCTGAATATTTATGGCAACATACTTTCTCTCTTTCTTTTACTTATACTAAAATCCAGTTTATTATTTTAGTTTGAGTTAGTTTTCTCATCTTAACAGTGCTCATTTGTATGCTTGCTAATGTCAGACTGGTTTGACTCCATTGTAGAATGCTGTGAACTGAAGACATCTCAAGGCGCTCGCAGTTCTGTTTCCAGTGACCAAGCCCATTCCTTCTATCTCGGATTGGAGTGTTGATGGACTTGTCAAATATGTTGACTCTGAAGAATCTAAACAATTGGTCTCGGCTCAACATCATTTTCTTTCTGTGATTTATTTATAATATTTTGCTGAAGTCATACACACACACACACACACACAAAACATATATGTACTCTATAAATGCATCCCTCTTTGGATCGTTAGAGATGTGGTAAGAGGGAATGTGAGGGAGGGAGGTAGGAGCTTCAATTTGCCCCATTTTTTTCCAATCATGCAATGTTTATGAATTAACACATCTACTTATATATTCTTCTTGTTTTAATTTTTTTGGTTTATGCATCCTTCTAAACCTCAAACCTTGTTGCTTCTCATAAGATGTGTATGTGGCCTTGTTATTTTACGAGTGGCTTTGTTATTTTATGAGTGGCTTTTGTGTTGCATTAGTTCAGTGTTCTATTTGTTGGCACACTTACAGAGAGCTAATGTCCGGAAGGAAGTATTCCACAAGTCAAAGCTACACGCTGAAGATGCATTCGAGAGAAAGAATTACGCAATTGCAGCTGGTTGGTACAATACGGTAAGTTTGTATTGTCTTTTTCAACATTAAAATTATCTTGTTGTTAGTTTGTATATAGAAGAAACTTCAGGGCACGTGGTGCTGCATTATCTTTGTGGTTGGTGGAGTTATATTTCTTTTTTCTTTAATTCTTTTACCCCTCCCCCTTTCCCCTCATAGCAATTGGCCCAGTCCTCCACTGAATAGCATGGAGCTATGTTCGTTGTATTCTCGGTTTTATCTTTATTCTCTAGAAACATTTCATCACATATTCACATATATTATATTTTAGGAATTTAAGTGCTAATCCTCATAGGAGTTGACCCAAGATCCCCATTGCTCAGGGTGATTTGGGCTTATCTTTATTCTCAACTCATATTTCATAACACCTAATGTATCTTGATTTTATTGGAGGGGTGTGCTATTCTGTAACATATGTTAGTTCCCAAGGGGTTCAATGCTGTTTTTGGTGGAGATCAAATGGCTGTTTATGTACCCTTATTGTTGCAGGCCTACGTGGAGGCCCGTTTACCTGAATCCAACTATGTGTTCTGAATCATTTAACCTAGAATATCATAATTACTGTGATCATACTGTGACTCATTTATGCACATATACTGAGTAACAGAGAGGCATAATACTCCCCGGGGTGTTGCTTGCCATGTGTAGTACCCACACAATTTTTTTTGTTCTCATTAGATCATATAATTAAAATTTCAGATTTAAGCATTTTTGTGCTACCTAGGCACCTAGCTGTATATGCACCCTTAATTTTTGGGAATTTTCTATGACATACAGGCAATAAAGGAAAGTCCATGTGATGCAACACTGTTGTCTAGGAGGAGTCTGTGCTATTCCTTAGCGGGTTGCGGTAATGCTGCTTTATCTGATGCTCAAGCCTGCGTGTGTTTGAGAGAAAGAATTACACAAATGCAGTAAATTTGTAGTCTTTTCAACATTAAAATCCTTTGTTAGTTTATATCCCCTCCCTATGAAAATAATCTTTTCATTTGAGTTTTTACGGTATTCAATGTTGCATTTTGACCATTAAGATAATGTTCTTAGAGATGTGTAGTGATGAAGTCTGAAAATATGTGTGTTTCCACATGCATGATAAAGTTTAAATTCTCTATTTTGGTTTACGATGTTTGATTAAAGTTATTTTCAAATCAATTTAATTGAGAATGAGGAAATAATATAACAATAAAATTTACTATTTAAAAACTATATCAAAAAATTCTACGAAAAAAGGTGTGACATGATTACATTACTTTTTCCAATTAAGTAACGAATATAAGAAAAAATGTAAATAAAGTTATATTTTGTGAATAGTTAACAAATAATTTAATTCGTGACAGAGAAAATATATACCAAGGAAGTTATAAAACTAAAAAAAATTAATGACATTTATATTTGCCAAATTAATGACATTGATTAAAGTTATTTTCAAATCAATTTAATTGAGAATGAAGAAAGAATAAAAAAATAAAATTTACTATTTAAAAACTACATCAAAAAAATTCTACGAAAGAAGATGTGACATGATTATATTACTTTTTCCAATTAATTCGTGACGGGGAAAATATAAACCAAGAAAGTTATAAAACTAAAAAAATTAACAGACATTTATATTTGCCAAGGAATTCCAAATTCGGCGCAAATTCATTAAAAATTCATACATCTGTAATTTAAAAGAATTATCGCCGAGTTTGGATTTCCTTGGCATTTAATGATCTCCGGTCAGAAAATGCGTGCTTTAACCACCTAACATAACACGCCCATCAGTTTCATCTCCACATTTTTATTCCTTTTTTTTGAAAGACATTCTCCGATGTGGGATGCATAGCAAACCCTCTAACCACTGCGGCAGATCCGCCCCTTGCGTCGTCCTCGCATCAGGTGGCAGTGTGGGGGGGTTTCAAATGTATGGTGGATGCCGCTCTTCACGTGCGCTCACATTCGGTTGGGGTGGCAACGGTCTTGTTGAGGGAGGATGGATCCTTTGGGGGTGCCTTTAGTAAAATCGTTCGTTGTCCTTTTGAGGCTCGAGTTGGGGAGGCTTTCGCAATCAAGGAAGCATTGTCTTGGCTAAAGGAGAGGGGAGTCACGGAGGTTGCTTTATTTTCAGATTGTTCGCTGCTCATTCAGGCCTTAAACAGGAGGCAAGTTGATGATCGTTCTTATTTGGGAATTATTGAGAGCGAGTGTAGGCTCTTGGCCTCTTCTTTTTCACAGGTTCATTTCTGTTACTTTTCAAGGCGTTTTAATTCTATTGCGCATGTTTTGGCTAAGAACTCTGAGGACGGAGGCAATGTTTGGCCTTCCGATCCGCCTGCTTGTACTTCACACTTAATTCGTTAATGGCAGGTTTTGCTTTCCCTCCAAAAAAAGGTGGAAGTAGTGGTCTAGAATGAAGAAGAGAAAGGGAAGCTCAAAATTGATATGAAAATGTGTAGGTCAAGTCTCTCTATTTTCAAAAAGACAATAGAGACTCTTACAGTTTATTGTAAGACGGGGAGGAAACATTCCTTTCACTACTACATTAATAATGACCGTTAAAAATATATAATTTTCCTATTTTGTTTTTATTGTAGTCATTTTAATTGCACTTATTTTTATTTTAAATTGTTGAAAAATAGTCGCATAAGAAATTGAAAGAACTTCATGAAAAAGGAAACAAAGTGAAGATAAAATAAAAACAAAGAAGAAAAAAGAAACTAAAAAGTGAATGCCCTGGCTTTATTAAGATAAAACCATTAAAGACAAAATGCGAAAAATACATTTTCTAACGGTCATTAACAAAATACTAAAGAAATATCATCTCTCTGTCTTTACAACAAAATGTAAAGACCCTTGATGTCCTTTTGCTAGTAGAAGAACATGTGACTTATTGAGTTATTTCAAATAAAACCCATGTCACCCAAGAGTAATTTTGTGAAAAATATACTTGTAGATGGAATGATTTTGAAAAGGGAAGATAGATATATTCTGGAGTACTATTAGAGAATATTGTATTATTGTACATAGTTTAGTTTCCTTGTAGGAATAGGATTCCTTGTAGGAGTTTATTTGCTTATCTAGTTTGGTAACTTGTTGTACTATATATATAATTGATACATCAATGGAAAACCAAGCAATTCATTCCGTAAATTCTACATGGTATCAGAGCGATTCGTGGTCAGTCACGAAAAACCCTTGATTATTTTTCGTCCGTGGGACACAAGTCACCACCATCATGTTCTATCTGTTTATCCTGTCTTCGCTGGTCGACCAAGCTCGGTTTCCATCTCGTCTTCGTCAAGTCGTCCGCAACAGTAGCACGACAAACTCCCATCTCTCAACGCCATGGCAGTCACAGAAGGTGCTAAGAAGACAAGATTGATTCATGACCCATCTTCCATATACTATCTCCACACATCTGAAGGTCCTGGTAATTCCTTGACCAAATATCTTATAAAGAGTGATAATTTTGATATTTGGGAAAAGGCAATTTGTAATGCTCTGGGCAGTATAGGCAAATCAGTTTTTCTGTCAAACCAGAGTGCCTAAGCTAACCGACGAGCATGAGATGTCTGCATGGTACGCTAATGATCAAATCATATGCAGTTTGATATTCAATAATATGGACGAATCCATCCAACCTATTATTGTCTCTTATACTATTGCTTTTGAGTTGTGGGACGATCTCAAAAAGTGGTACAACTAATGGTCATAGGATTTGTCAATTGAGGTCTGAATTGAATACTTTGCAACAAAAGGGTCTGAGTGTTGTTATGTATTACATCCTAGTTAAATGCGTGCAACATACTCTATATTCTTAACTTCAAACTATTACGAATGCATGCAGAACTATCCAAATGCAGAGAGATCATTTTCCTGTGCATTAACGTTGGATCCAACTTTCAAGAAACCGGGAAATGCAAGAGGTAGTGAGGTATATGAATCTAATGTTATCTAATCTGTTTGTAGTTTAATTTAAAGCTGTTGTTGATCTGATCTGATTCTGATAAGCACAAGTAGTAAGTAGAAAAAAACAAGACGAAGAGAACGAGACTTAATGAATGCGACTCAATTGTTGATGATTGACATCTTGTTTTGATGACAGGGAGGCCGTAGAAGCTGAAATGGGAGCATTGCGCATATAACGATCTTTTGCCGCGCCACTATATGTGCAAGGAAGGGTCTTCGACTCTCAGTGATCTCAGCTCCCGGGGGGAATGCATGTACGTAAATCTTACTCTTATTTGGAAGTAGAGACAATTTTTAAAAGATTGCCGGCTTCCACCCACCCCCACCATTTAGTTTGTTAAGCTTGTTGTGTGACGTCACGTGGCTTTTGTTCTTTTCTTTGCAATGTATTTCTTTTATATATCCTATTTTTACATCCAAAAAGGCTATGTAATCACACACAATTTACTTGTGGGGTGCAATTGAAGGGGTGGGAGAGAGGTGTGTTCAGATCGAGCATCACAGTCCACAATTGAAGGGCATCAGTCCACAATTTTTATAATATTGAACACTTCAATGACTTCATAGTTGTACTAGCACCACGACTTCCAAAGCAATTATAAACTTGTGAATTGGATCCAATTCATACATTGATTGCTATGGCCATAATTAAATTCGGTGTTGTTTGTATGGGATTGTCCGGTGTGGGATTAAATGGGGATATGATGCTTCCGAAAACCACTTCCAAGCTCATTCTCTCTTTCTCTCTATGTGGATTTTTTAACCAAGTCGTTCTTCATTTATGACCAACTTTATGTTACTGTTTCACGAGTGAAAGCAAAGATATGATTAAAAATATTAATTTTAGATGATAATGAAAACCTTGCAACGATACCAAAAAGTGTTCACTTTTGAATTTATATATAAAAAATATTGTTATCAAATATTAAATGCTAAATTATTTATTTTACTTTGATTTTAATTTCTAGAATGTTAAAGAATGCATTGCATATAGTTTCATATATTAATTCAATTAAAAATATTATATTGAAGATAGTTTTCAGAAGTGACAAAATTTTGTTCATCCCCATGCGTTACACAGGTTAAAATACTAGTTTATTATAGTTGTATGTTGGTCCTTTAAAAATATATTTGAATATTTATAGAATTTTTTAGAATTAAATAATCACCATAAAAAAAATCAACAAGATTTACTTGTTCTTTGGAAGTTCAGGTGCGGGAACAAATTTTTAATCTTTAAAGAATTGTACCAACACCTGAACTTCCAAAGGATTAATAAACTTGTGAAACGAATGGA
Source organism: Cuscuta australis (assembly GCA_003260385.1). NCBI lineage: Eukaryota > Viridiplantae > Streptophyta > Magnoliopsida > Solanales > Convolvulaceae > Cuscuta > Cuscuta australis. Next base: position 210,678 of record NQVE01000129.1, on the reverse strand, counting down.
ATTCATACATTGAATTTTATAGCTATAATTAAATTAGGTATTGTTTGTATGTGATTGTCCAGTGTGGGATTAATTTGGGCTAGTTGAGTCAAGATCCATAATCTATTCCGCCCCGATCTCTTTGAAAGAAACCAAGTCGGACAGACTAGCTCCAAGTTTGACCGGTTCTGAATAATGTTGATCGAGTTGACCAATTCGGATGTCTAGACCATTTTTTACGGGAATGAATATGGTACAATCGGATGTACGCTATATCTGGAAAGTACTCAATCTGAAGTAGAGTAGTATTCATTCTCGCACAAATATAATTAGCGTGGTACTCATTCTAAAATAATACAGTACTCATTTTCAGAAATTAGTTCAATATAATTATAATATTTATCTACAAATAATGTAGTGTTCATTCTGAAATAAAACAGATCTCATTCTCAAATAACTTAGTGTTCATTCTCATGTAAAATAAAATTCATACCATAAGTAAGTTTTTAGTTGTACCCAAATTTGGATACAACCGGATGTATTATACAATTTGCCAATTTTTATAGCGTTGGTGTAAACTATCATATTTTGAACAAAAGAATTCATGCTGACATTGATTAGTGACAATTTTGACTTTCATTTTCATTGCAAAAGCTTTATTATTTGTATAATCATCATATATTGTCAATGAACCAACTCAATCAAAAGCTCAAGCTTGTGGTTGTGTCCAGGAAAAATTATATTTATATATACATACACTCGATTTTGTAAAAAGGAAGGTGCATTTTGTCATTTTCATTCCTAATCTTTGATTATGAGAAAAATCTAGGGAAAACTAACCAAGAGCAAGTTCATTATGATTATTCAATTGAGATTGCAAGTGAAATTTAAAGCGTCACAATTTAAGTTTGGAAGCGTCTAAAATGACATCAGTTATTTATACACCAGTTGATTACATCACTTCGTTTGGGGTACCTACGGTGCTCCGTTTATAAAAACGACGGTTCCTACCCCCCTAACCCTCCCCTAAACCCCCACCCCAGCCCCTCCTCCCGCCCCCTCCCTACCCAGGCAGTATATATTGCCTGGGTAGGGAGGGGGCGGGAGGGGGGCTGGGGTGGGGGGTTTAGGGGGAGGGTTAGGGGGGTAGGAACCGTCGTTTTTACAAACGGAACACCGTAGGTACTCCAAATGAACTGCTGTAAGCAAATGACACCAGTAGCACTGGTGTCATTTTAGATTTACCGTTTAAGTTTTTAGTATGACGACTTATCATAGACATATGAGTTACAATTCAAATTATTACTCCGTAAAACATCTGGACTTTGACTGCAAATTGTGATGGCTCAGTTTTAATTTTTTTTATTGAAATGCAAGCAGAAAATAAAAATAATTTTATGAAAAAATATAATATATTTGACCTTGGAACAAGGGGGTAGGGGAGGATAGTAACCTTCAATTTTACGAACAAAGCACTGTAGGTGTCTCGGGTCATAATATGACTTGTGGTTCCAAAGTCAAAAGAGAACTGGAAACTGGAAAAAATTTGAAGAAATTGGAAGGAACTGAAAAAACATGAAAAAATTGGAAAAAATTAGAAAAAATTGGAAAATCTAAAAAAATTTTAATTTTTTTTGTGTATTTTTATATTACTCTCATTCTAATTCTTGTTGTTATAAATTAATAATAATAATAATAATAATATTGTTGTTGTTGTCATCACGTTATCTTAATGAATGATTTTAAGATAAAAACAAATTGTTATTTTTCATCCAAAAAAACTACTTTTGCAAAAAATAATTAGAATATAAAATTAGCATAAATATCAAAATGTTAAATATTTAAAAGTTTTGTGGCTACGCCGCACGTCACTTTATTTGTACAATATGGGTGTTGCTAAATCCACCCCATTTGTTATAAATGTACAAATTTGCACCTAAAAGTGTTAAAAGAGAAAAATAACATGTAAACTAAATATAAGGATAAACTTGTTCAATTCTCTTAAATGGGGGTTGATATAGCCAAAAGTGGGGTGGATTTAGCAACCCTCATACAATATTTATCATAAAATAATATATTTGTAATTATACCTTTATATATTACAAGATTTTTTTAAAATATCAGACATGTCATATAATGTAATCAAACCTATTTAAGTCAAGTCAATACATTGTACAAATACTGAGCATTGTGGCATATCTTTATAAAAAATTAAAGCAAAAAGTTCCAATCAACAATAATACTCCTTCTGTCTCATAAAACATTTCCTGTTTCAAAAAAAGCGCGCCCTTAAAATGAGTAATTTTGGTGTTATTTTTTAATTTTGCCCTTACTTTATAAAAGAGTAGAATGAGATGTGTAGAATAGATTAGTCATAATTAAAAAATAACACTAAAATTACTCATTTTAAGGGCGCCTTTTTTGAAACAAGAAATGTTTTATGGGACAGAGAGAGTACAAAATAACCAAGCGAAACCTGAAAGCACGAAGTGTCCCTCCTAGTTTGTTTCTGGTTTCATCATGTCCTTTTATTGCCATCTTCACAAAGTCCCACCAAATGGCATTTGTGTTAGCTCTCCCATATATCAGTTTGGTCCCCGGTTTGGTTGGCATCATTTTTTGACAACACAACCACATTAGTTAAAGAATAATGTTATAGTAGATGTTATAGCATAGAGGTCTGTCATCCTATTTAAAACCAGAGCAACCAATTGTCTTGAGGAATCTGGACGTGCTGAAGATTGGTGCAAACCATTGTTACAAGTCTGTTGTCTCAAGAAGTTTGGACGGGGTGGAGTGGTTGCAACTTCAATGACACCTTGAGTTGCGTGAACTGGGATTACTTGACTAATCACTGACGTTGTGTAGACCTGGAAACCTCTCTAACGCAAAGAGACCTTCAGGCAGCGTGCTAGGGTTGACAAGTGATATACAAATAGATCGCTGGAGAGGAAGCGAGAATCGACTCCACTGAGAATTATAATTGTCTGATGGTCCTTTAAAATACATGTGAATATTTATAGAATTTTTTAGAATAGAAAGAGTAAATGTGAGTAAGAACCATAAAAAAATCAACATGATTTACTTGTCCTTTGGAAGTTAAGATGCCAGAACAATTTTTTAAAAATTGAACACTTCAATGACTTAAGAACTATACCAGCACCTCAACTTCGAGAGGAGTTATAAGCTTGTTTATTGAATCCAATTCATACATTGATTTTTATGGCCATAATTAAATTCGATGTTGTTTGTATGAGATTGTCTGATGTGGGATTAAATGGGGATATGATGCCTTCAAAAACCACTTCCAAACTCATTCTCTCTTTCTCTCTATGTTGGATTTTTTAACCAAGTCGGTCTTCACTCATGACCAACTTTATATTGCTGTTTCACGAGTGAAAACAAAGATATGGTTTAAAAAATATTAAATTTAGATGATTATGAAAACCTTGCAACGATACCAAAAAGTGTTCACTTTTGAATTTATATATAAAAATTTTATTATCAAATATTAAATGCTAAATTATTTATTTTACTTTGATTTTAATTTCTACAATGTTAAAGAATGCGTTGCATATGGTTTCATATATTAATTCAATTAAAAATATTATAATGAAGATAATTTACAGAAGTGACAAAAAAAATCTCCATTCCCGTTCATTGCACGGGTTAAAATACTAATTTATTATAATTGTCTATTGGTCCTTTAAAAATACATGTGAATATTTATAGAATTTTTTAGAATTGAAAGAGTAAATGTTCATAATAACAAAAAAAATCAACAAGATTTACTTGTCCTCTGGAAGTTAAGATGCCAGAACAAATAGGGATATGATGTCTTCTAAAACCACTTCCAAGCTCATTCTCTCTTTCTCTCTATGTTGGATTTTTTAACCAAGTTGATCTTCACTCATGACCAACTTTATGTTGCTGTTTCACGAAAGAAAACAAAAATATGGTTAAAAATATTAATTTTGGATGATTATGAAAACCTTGCAACGATACCAAAAAGTGTTCACTTTTGAATATATATATATATATATATATATATATATATATATATATATATATATATATATATAAAATCAAATATTAAATGCTAAATTATTTATTTTACTTTGATTTTAATTTCTATAATGTTAAAGAATGCATTGCATATCGTTTCATATATTAATTCATATAAAAATTTTATATTGAAAATAATTTACAGAAGTGACAAAAAAAATTTCATTCCCGTGCATTTCAGTAGTTAAGATACTAATTTATTATAATTGTCCGTTGGTCCTTTTAAAAATACATGTGAATATTTATAGAATTTTTTAGAATTGAAAGAGTAAATGTGCAAAATAACCATAAAAAAAATCAATAAGATTTACTTGTCCTTTGGAAGTTAAGATGCCAGAACAATTTTTTAAAAATTGAACACTTCAATGACTTAAGAATTGTACCAACACCTTAACTTCCATAGGAATTATAAACTTGTGAATTGAATCCAATTCATATATTGATTTTTATGGCCATAATTAAATTCGGTGTTGTTTGTATGGGATTGTCCGGTGTGGGATTAAATGGGGATATGATGCCTGCTAAAACAACTTCTAAGCTCATTCTCTCTTTCTCTATATGTTGGATTTTTTAACCAAGTCAGTTTTCACTAATGGCCAACTTTTTGCTGTTGTGTCACGAGTGAAAACAAAGATATGGTTAGAAATATTAATTTTTGATGATTATGAAAACCTTGCAACGATACCAAAAAGTGTTCACTTTTGCATATATAAAATTTTTTATTATCAAATATTAAATGCTAAATTATTTATTTGACTTTGATTTTAATTTCTATAATGTTAAAGAATGCATTGGATATCGTTTTATATATTAATTCAATTAAAAATATTATATTATAGATAATTTACAGAAATGACAAAATTTTGTTCATTCCCCTGTGTTGCACGGGTAAATACTAATTCATTATAATTGTTTGATGTTCCTTTAAAAAATACTACATGTGAATATTTATAGAATTTTTTAGAATTGAATATTAACATAAAAAAATCAACAAGATTTGCGTTTACGAAGGGAACACTGTAGGTGCACCGAGTCATATTAATATGACTCGGAGTTCCAAGGTCAAAAGAGAACGTCTAATAATATGAAATTGAAAGTTTGTTACTCCAGAATATTTTCTGTACTTAGTTGGATATGTATTAGTGATCGATATAGATGATTCTCATTTTATTTTTTAAATTTAGAGGGGTGTATTCAATTAGGAGTCTGCAAGATTTTTTAGGACTTTCAAAATCTGAGGGTATTCAATCTAGATTTTTCAAAATATCTCGAGGTATTCAATAAAGAATTTAAAAAGTCTTAAAAAATCTTTATGTATTCAATAGTTAATGAATTTTAATACTCTATAGACTTTGCTCGATTGTCTCCCAAAATAATCCTTTAACTCAAATCCCTTCTCAGGGCTTCGGATTTCTAATTTTCTATTGACTTCAGATCTGGCTGGTTTGGTCGGAGAGAGGGGCTACCTTCGCCGGATTGGGTTGTTGTCGCCGCCGGGGGTAAATTGTTGGTTGCCGTTTTCTGTTTTCAATTGAATACACCACCCTAAGATAATGTTTCTTTTGGGCCCAAGTGGATGTAAAGATTTTATTGTCTATGCTTATTGAATACTCCCTCCGTCCCCCTGTATTTGTCCACATTTTACTGGTGTGGGATAACTCCAATGTTCCGTTTGGTACACGGAACTCTAGTCATGAAATTAAAATTGGAAATTTTATTTTCAATTTTGCTGTCCGGAAATACAAAATATATATGGAGATTTGGAATTGAATTTTAATTTCAAATCAGCCATATCAATTCCGAAAAATATGTGGATTTAGTAGCACAAAAATATGTGGATGCGGATTTGAAATCATAATACTATTCCATATCAATTCTCAATATGATTTTTTGTTACCAAACAAAGCATTTAGAACTATGATACTTCTTTTTTCTGTGAAATCTGTACAACTATGCACATATCAATAAAAAATTATTTCTCAATTATAATAGGGTGAATTTCATCAGCGTCATATGAACTTTGGATATTTTTTTCTCTTAGGTACGTTAACTTCATTTTCTGTATAGAAAAATACATAAATGATACCAAATACTTGCTTCGTCCTAGTGTAGTTGTCCATTTTGACTTTTAGAGTCAAACAAGATGATTTTGAAATTCAATTAAATAAAAATTGTAATACTCTCCCGTTCCACAAAACCCTTCCCCTTTCATTTTTTTTGAATTCCCTAATGATATGTTTGAGAACATGGATTTGGATTTCAAATCCGGATTTGGCTCAAATTCCATGTTTGGGAAACTTAAAAATTTTGAATTTGGATTTGAGGCAAATTCTTCTCATTCATAACAATGCTTAAATTAAAATTCATGCACCTTCCCTTGTCATTTGAAATTCAATATTTCAAATTTTGGAATTGAAATGCATAAATTGAAATGGAATACTAGTTGCCAAACACTACCTAAAACACTTCTACTTTCTATTAAAAAACTACTTTTATCCTTACTTTTTCATATCCTACCTATCACATCGTACTTTTTATTAATAACAAAACTATCACATCTTACTTTTACTCATCACATTAAAGACAAAATTGGAAAGTCAACCAAAATTACACTGTCCTTATTTTTTTCAAAAGTCAAAAGTGGAAGGGTTTAAACAAACGGAGGGAGTATATATTAGTATAAAAATGATTTTATTAGTTTTATCTTGTTGAGAATTTTCGAATTTTTATTTCATTGTACTAATATGTAATATAAATTGAATGTAATTGAAGCTGAAAATTTAACCAGTTTGATTCGAAAAAGGAGAAATCGACAAATATATTGAAACAGATGTGGTATTTCAAGAATTTGTTTAACTCGTTTCAGATCATAAACTGGTCATTTTACTTGGTCAATGGAGTAGCATTGCATGATGCATGAGTGTCATCGTACTAACACTAATACAAGTCCAACTTAATTTCTACCTTAGTAAAATGATGGGTAGATGACATGAAATTTGAAAAAAAAAAATAATAATCATGAAAGTTTTTTCAAGTTCAATTTTTTTTTTTTGATAAAAAAAATAAATTTTAGGCGATTAATTGAATAATATGCAAATCTTGACAATAGAAATTATGTTCAGTAAAAAACGCCCATTATTTCAAAGTCCTTTAAAAAGTGCTTGGAAATATTTAACGATAGAAATGATTTTTTTTTTTTTTTTACCTAAATCGTCATTATAGTGTCGGTTCTCTAAAGTCTTTTGTTTCCGCTAAAATTTGCCGCTTTTGATTCTTTTACGAAAAATGATTTTGACTATATCCCCCCCTTAAATTATGGAGTAAGCTAAGAAACCCTTCTTCACATTTCTTTTGAAATGTTCTAAAATATTCTTCACATTTTTTTCTAGTGAACTTTTTTAAACATAAAAGATATTTCTACCATCCACATTTTTATATTACACGTACTCACTCTGTAAAAAAAAGCTATCACTTTTTCAAGTAGGGCATCCTTGAAATTATTTTTATAACACTCTTAAACAATATGTCAAATCAACACCGAAAAAACATCTCTGAACGAATGGAGTAATTATTTTTAACAACAACAACATTATCCGGTGTCTTAAAGACTCTTGCCCAATGTGGGGGAGAGTGATAAGATGTATGCAGGCTGACATCTATGTTTAAAACATAAAGGAAATGTTTTCAGGCGACTTATAATAAACGTCGAGAGTTACATTAATTAACTGCTACTTTACTATATAAAAGAATCACATGCAATTTAAATAGTCATTTTTGCTTTACTCCATATATACCTAAGCGACTGGTTCAACCAATAGACCTTGGCCGGTTTTGGTTGTAAAAAATAAGATTACGTGTGCCCTGTGTCTCTACATACCACACGCAATATATATCGTACAACTGGTTGTACGATGTTTCTCGTACACCAGAGGTGAGTACACATTTACGAACAATTGAATACTCATTTTGGAGCAAATAAATACTCATTTTTGAGTAACAAAATACTAATTTTTTAAAAATTCAATTATGTTACACAAAATTGAATATTCAATTACTCGAAAAAGAGTATTCAAGCGGGATCTACATTAAAGATTGTGCAAGATATATGATATATAAGTACTCCATAGTCTCCATACCATACCGCGCGATTATTTGGATCTGCATAAATAATTAATCTCGACCGGCATAAATATATAATTACCAGCCATTTGCATAGATAATTACTTTATTAGGTGAAGAATTGAAGAAGATTTTCCTCTAAGGAATTGAATATGTTTCTTCTTCTTATCCTCTCATTTCTTCTCCTCCAAGAAGAAGAAGCAGCAGTAGTTACATCGAATCTGGACACAGACAAACAAGCCCTTCTCAAGTTTGCTGTTCCTCATGGACTGGGGTGGGACCCCTCCGACGACGACGACGACTCGATTTGCAGCTCTTGGCCCGGGGTGACCTGCAGTTCAGACCGAAGCCGGGTCGTCCGGCTCCAACTACCCGGCTTCGGGCTCTGCGGGCCTTTACCCGAAAACACAACGATAGGAAGACTGGATGCGCTCGAGGTGCTACATCTCGAGAACAACTTCCTGACGGGGCCCATCCCGCCCGGTCTCGACCTCCTGATCCCGAACCTCAAGAGCCTGAACTTGAGCAACAACGGTTTCAGCGGGCCCGTCCCGCCGTGTCTCCTCAAAGGGTTCCCTCCTTCGTCGTTCGGAGGGAACCCTTTGCTGACGACGAGCGGGCTGCCACTGCCAGAAGTAGCAATCCGCCGTTTGTCGTCGTCGTCGTCATCGGGTTCAAAGAAAAAGAGAGATAGAGCATCGGAAGGGGCTCTCTGGCTGCTTGTTGTTGTTGTTTCAGTTTGGGTAGCTATTCTCCTTTGTAGTAAGTGTCAAGAGATTAGGTCCAGGCCTAAAAAGTATCATCTTCGTAAAAGAGAATAATAAAAAAATCATGTTCAAATAGCACTAAAATATAATGACTTTCTCTAAATAGCACTATATGTGTTTTTCTTCTCAGTATAGCACTTTTAGTCATTATGCATTAGTCATTATTCAAGTAAATATTTGTCATAACTGGTCATTATAGACAATATTAAGTGCTATTTAGAGAAATGACTTAAGTTTTATTCGTATTTAGTGCAAATATTTCATATGCTCCTCAATATTCTGGTAACAACTCACATGTATCAAAACAGACTCTGGAGTACCCTTGCCTTTTTTTATAAAAATTCTCATATTCCACATTATCTAAAATATACTCTGGAATTTTTAAAATTTATGATATTATATTCAGAGTTCACATTCTTAAAATTGGTGAAGTTTTAAACAAATGGGTACGAATAAGATCAACTCTATGAACCGGAAGAGTTGGAAGAATCTAGGAGTTGGAAAAAATTGAAAATTAATTTTTCCAACCTAAAAAAATAGAGTCTTACTAGTTAGTAGTTACATGGTTAAACTTTAATTACTTATAATACATGTACTAGTTACTCTCTGTCTGGAATAATCTTCTTTTTTGTTTTTTCTTGGTCAACGTTTTTAGCTTTGACTGTAAAATATAAAAATATATATTGAGTTATGGTATAAATTTAATATCAATAGATTCATTTTGAAATAAAGTTTAAAAACATCATATTTTTATAATGTAAAATTATATTTAAAAAGAAACATTAATGATCAAAGTAGTGTATTGGAAACCGTAAAAAAACAGAGAAGAAAATTATGGGATGGATGGAGTGTATGTTTACTACTTACTCCTAGAGTCCTAGTTACATGGTCTAACAAATTTAAAAAAAAAAAAACTGACATGCTTTTTTCACCTGACAAAAACTAACTAAAATATTGGGAAAAAATTAAAATAAGTAATGAATTGAAATTGAGAAAAAATTGAAGATATGGAAATTTTGGATTCAAGAATTTGTGAATAAAAATTCTTAAATTAGTGGGGAAAAAAAGATGATGAAAGAATGAAGGAGAGATGAGAAGAAATATAGAGTGAGAAAGAAGAAGAAACTTGATGTTTGATTGGGAAATTTGTATGAAGAGGGGAGTAAACTGTCCGGCGCCAGTATAAAAGAAGCAAAAAAACCGTCCTACGCTGTTATGGATTATATAGTAGGATATTAGATTATATATTTATTAGTTTATTATTATTATTATTATTATTATTATTATATTGTAATCTAGGTTTTATTAGGTGAGCGAAATTATAAGCTCCTTCGAGGTTTCTTTACGGTTCTTTCCCTCGTCGCTTTTATTGAACCGTCAGGTTAGGTTTACGGTTAGCTATGGTTACTTTGTCTCCTATATATAGAGATGTAACTCCTTTAGAATATATAATCAATCAATAAACAACTCAAAACCCTAATTCCTTCTCCCCTCTCGGTTCGCCAATTTCCCCCTTCGTCTCAATTCTTCTTCTTCTTCCTCATCTCATATTCTCAAGAGCTCGAATATTAGAAATATAGAATCAATTCACAGCTGAAAAATGTTCATCTTATTGAATACATCTCTAATAATGTCTATAAATATTACAAAGTTAATAATGAAAACAATCAAGGAAAGTGAGTGGAAGTTAATCAAATATCCTGATTGGTAATTTGATTCCAATCAAGGATATTATCAAGATATTACACTATTCCCTTTTTGTTTGATATTTCTAACACTCCCCCTCAAGTTGAATCATCCATTTCGGATGTTTAACTTGCTTAATGTTGCTTGAAAGACTCCAGCTGGTACTGCTTTTGTGAGAATGTCTGCCAATTGATCTTCAGATCGGACATATGGAAGACTGATGATATCTGCCTCGAGTTTCTCTTTGATAAAGTGACGATCAATCTCGATGTGCTTCGTACGATCATGTTGTACTGGATTCTCTGATATACGAATAGCAGCGGTATTATCGCACATTAGTCTACACTTACCCTTTGGCGGATACCCCAAATCTTTAAGGAGTTTTCTTAACCAAAGAACCTCAGTAATTCCTCGAGCGATCCCTCTGAATTCTGCTTCTGCACTTGATAGAGCAACTACCTTTTGTTTCTTGCTTTTCCATGTGACCAAATTTCCTCCAACAAAGGTGAAATACCCTGAAGTGGATCTTCGATCGTTTGGATTTCCTGCCCAGTCAGCATCTGTGTAGGCTTGAATATCTAAGTGACCATGTTTTTTGAATGTAACTCCCATATTAATGGTCCCCTTAAGATATCTTATAATTTGGATAGCCGCATCCCAATGTTCCTTCTGTGGTTTGTGCATGAACTAGACTTACCACTCCGACAGCATATGCAATATCAGGTCTTGTGAGTGCGAGGTATATAAGTCTGCCTACAAGTCTTCGGTACTTATTTTGATCAGCTTGTATTCCTCCCTCATTAATTTGAAGTCCGTGGTTAACCATCATCGGAGTGTCAGCCGGTTTGCAATCCATTAATCCAGTTTCAACTAAAAGATCAATGATATACTTCTTTTGACAAATAAAGATCTCCTCTTGAGATTTGAGAACTTCAATGCCAAGAAAAAAGTTAAGTTCTCCAAGATCCTTCATGTCGAATTCCTGGAATAGCTTGCCTTTTAGTGTAGCCATCTCTTCTATGTCACTACCAGTAATTATCATGTCATCCACATAGATAATCAAACATGTTATGAGCTTGCCTCGCCTTTTTAAAAACAAGGTATGATCAGAGTTGCTTTGACGATATCCATATTTCTTCATGGCTATCGTGAATCTGCCAAACCATGCACGTGGAGATTGTTTTAGACCATATAAAGCTTTTCTCAATCTACAACCTTCGCCTTTTCTGAAATCTGATGAGAACCCAGGTGGTGCTTCCATGTAAACTTCATCTTTTAGTTCTCCATGGAGAAAAGCATTCTTCACATCAAACTGATATAAGGGCCAATCTAGATTAGCTGCTAAGGAGAATAATACTCGGATAGTATCAATTTTGGCTACTGGTGAGAAAGTCTCAGAGTAGTCAATACCATAAGTTTGAGTATATCCTTTAGCTACTAATCTAGCCTTATATCTCTCGATTGTACCATCTGCTTTGTGTTTGACTGTAAATACCCATCGGCATCCGACAGGTTTCTTTCCTGGGCATAGTTGGCATTTCTCCCATGTGTTGTTTTTGTCTAGTGCCTTCATCTCCTCCTCCATTGCTTTTCTCCATTCTGGTATTTGTATGGCTTCATCTACTGTTCTAGGAACTTCATGGCTGGATGTATGAAAAACATGTGATACACTCCCCCTGACTAGATCAGCAACAGGATATCTTGAGTTCCGGGGGATGTATTCTGGTTCATATCTGACTTGAGGAATTCCCCGATTCTTCCGTGGTGGGAGAACATATCTGTTTGACATATTCAATTCTTCCACACTATCATTAGATTTATCAATGCCATCATCATGGGTGGGAGAAATACTAACCTCAGGAGTCTTTTCAGACGAAGTAGAATCAGACATGAGATCTGAGTTGTTGGACTGTTCAATGTTCTCAAAAATTGATCCGACAGAGCGACTTACTTCCTCGGTTGGGACAGTTTCAGGTGGCAAGACTGAGCTATGTACTGGTGGCAAGACTGGGCTGTGTAACCACTCTAGAGAGTCATTCGTGATTTTCTCCCCCTGACTACTAGAGTGGTTTTGGAAATAGTACTCAGTTTCCAAAAAATTACAATCCATTGTCGTGTACATCCGACGAGAAATAGGATCATAACACATGTATCCCTTTTGGTGAACCCCATACCCAACAAAGACACATCGGACAGCACAAGGATCAAATTTTGTTCGTTTGGCTTTTGGAATATGTACATATACAGTGCAACCAAACACACGAGGAGTGAGGGTCAAGAAGGTAGGAACGGTGGAAAATTTTGCGAGTGTATCAATGGGTGTTTTATGATTTAGGATTTTTGTTGGAAGGCGATTTATGAGGTAAATGGTGGTTGCAATTGCTTCGGGCCAGTAATAAATCGGAACATTTGACTCAATCATAAGAGCCCTAGTGATTTCAAGTATGATCCGATTCTTACGTTCAGCAACGCCATTTTGTTGAGGAGTATCAGGACAAGTGGTTTGATGGATAAGACCTTTTTCCTTACAGAAATTTTCCATGGGATGATTTATGTATTCTCCTCCATTATCAGATCGAAGAATACAGATATGTTTTTGGTATTGTGTGTTGACCAATTTGTAAAATGAGGTGAACTTTTCAAAAACTTCAGATTTGTGTTTAAGAAAGTACACCCAAGCCATACGGGTACAGTCATCAACAAACAATAAAAAATATTGATACCCATTTGGACTCGGTTCTGGAGATGGACCCCACACATCAGAATGGATTAATGAGAAAGGTTGTGATGCAACTGTGTTATTTAACGGATAGGAATGTTAATGACTTTTGGCTAGAATACAACTGTTGCAGTGAAACTGACATGATTTGTTGAATAATTTTGGAAAGAGAATTTTGAGATACCCCCAAGATGGATGCCCCAAACGACGGTGCCACAGCCATGCCTGCCTGTCCACTGTCCCATGAGCAAGCATAGCCGTTCCGTAGTAATCAACTTCATCAACATAGTACAGTCCATTACGCTCAGAACCACGCCCAATGATCTTCCCCGTCCGAATATCCTGTAATAAGCAAAAAGTGGGTTGCATTAGGACCATGCAATTTAACTGTTTGGTGACATGGCTTATTGACAGCAATTTATGAGACAATGTGGGAACATAGAGGCAATTATCGAGTCGGATAGATGTCGATATAGATATTGGACCGGTGCCCTCGACACGAGAATAATCCCCATTGGCCGTTTGAATATGGGTTTTCTTAGACCAATTTAAGGAATTAAAATCGGAACGGTCAAAGGACATTGTATCAGTTGCCCCACAATAAAAAATCCATTGGGTATTTTTAATTGGGTTTGTATTGGGCCTGTTTGATGGGCTGGGGAGAGGTTTTAATATTAAAAACCCCTTCCCTTCTTCCGTAACCCTACCCGCCGTCACTTTCTCTCCTGCGCCTCTCTCTTCTGCGCAGCTTTCCTCTCTCCTTCCTTCTTTCGTTTCTTCCATGGCAACTCCGGCGAAGTTGCTGGTGGTTCCCTTCCATCCAAATTGAGATGGTTTCTGGTCGGTGGTGGTGTTGGTGGTCTCCGGATTGCCCACCACTGCCCCAGCGACTCCAGGCGGCGACGGTGGCTTTTTTCCTCTCTTCCGGCTATCCGGCCACCACTCAGGGTAGCCAATTTTCTTGAAGCATCCTTCGGCCGTATGCTTAATCCCACCACAGAAGGTACACTTGAGATGCGATTTGTCCTCATAGATGCGAGATGATGATTGGCGAAAATCTGATCGCACCGCCGCGCGTGTAGCCGCTAGGCCACCGCCAATTCCTGAGGGAGATTCTCCCGATGATGGCCCTTCTCCTTTCATTATTCCTTTTCTTGCTGCCTCCCTTCGAATTTGGGCGTACGCCTCTTCAATTGATGGAAGAGGCTCTGTTTTGAGTATATCTCTTTTTTCAGCATCAAATTCATTGTTTATTGCCTGTAAAAATTGATATAGACGATTTTGTTGTTGAATCTGTGTGAAAATCGTCATATCCTCTGGGCTCTTCATCGGGTTGGGTCGACGTCTGTCGATTTCCTTCCAAACAGCTTGTAGTTGGCTGTAAATTTTCTCCAACGGCTGTTCACCTTGTTTGATTTCGCTGGCCTTAACCATCAGGTCGTAGATTTGGAGGGGATCTTTTCCGGAGCTGTACGTGGCTTCGATCCCCTTCCACAAATCCCAGGCAGTAGGGTAATCGATATATTGATTAACAATATCCGATTCTATGTTTTCAAGTATCCACGTTATTACCGTTGAATCTGCTTGTCTCCATTTAATATATTTGGCATCATCAGATTTGAGAGGTGCGGCGATGATGTGCTTGAGCCGTCCTCTCCCGTCCAGAGCCAGGCTCATTTTACGCGCCCAAATGGCGTAGTTCCTATCGTTGAGTTTTTCCGCCAAATTTAACGGCTGATTGGAAGAGCTCTCGATAGGTTCGGCCTTGGGTGCTAAATTCTGAAAATTTTGGAAAATTTCCAGAATTTGTGCAAGGTTGACTGGCTGCTTCATTGGATCGGATTCCCCTGTGTAGGTGGAACTCTCTGGAGTTGGATCGGACATTTTTTTTTATGGTAGATGATGAACGCTGCGTATCATTCAATTGTTTTGATCGAATGATGGCTCCGATACCATATTAGAAATATAGAATCAATTCACAGCTGAAAAATGTTCATCTTATTGAATACATCTCTAATAATGTCTATAAATATTACAAAGTTAATAATGAAAACAATCAAGGAAAGTGAGTGGAAGTTAATCAAATATCCTGATTGGTAATTTGATTCCAATCAAGGATATTATCAAGATATTACACTATTCCCTTTTTGTTTGATATTTCTAACATCGAAGACGTTCAGAGTCTTCCCTATCCGATATGAGTTCGTATCATTCGTGCTCTCTCTGAAAACTTGCACCTGAAGATATTGGTCGCGATGAGAGTCGTCCCTATCAACATCGTTTGAAAGAACAACATTGGCAACGAGCACGGGAACAATGTCAGGAATAGGACCAACATTAATTTCCTCCTCAGTTTCCTGGTCAAGAGAATCGGTGTGTTGCATAGTCACCGTATGGGTCAAACTTGGTGGATGGTAAAGCCCCGTCGGTGCCGGTGCGTGTACATGCTACTCGTAGAGTGCTACGTCATGGTGCAACGGAGGACCAGTGGCTTGTTAGTTGGAGTGATGGGTCTCTCGATGATGCTACCTGGGAGCCAGTCTCGGTGATGCGCCAACATTTTCCTCACTTGCACCTTGAGGACAAGGTGCCGGTCCAAGGGGGGAGAGTGTTACGGAGATTACTGGGCGTCATACATGCGAAAGCACGGACCATGAAGCGGCTGTGGAAGAATTGGGCAATCGTCGAAGTGGACGGGTTCGACGGACTCCGCGATGGCAAGAGGAGTTCGTGAAGCAGTAGGGGTTCATATTTAATATTCATTACTGTGGACTTTAATATTTGAATTATTCATTATTGTATTAGATTTTATTTGGTGAGCGTTTTATAAGCTCCTTCGAGGGTTTCTTTACGGTTCTTTACCTCGTCGCTTTTTTTGAACCGTCAGGATAGATAACCTAGTTTCGTAGGATTAGGGTTTCTCTACATCTATATATCTAGAGATGTACCCATTCACAATAATGAGCATAATAATAACCAAACCCTAAAAAATACTCTCTCTCGTCTCTTGAAGCGTGCGCCTCCCTGGGCGCCGTTTCTCTTCCTCTATTCTTTTCTCTCCTTCTCGAGAGCTTGAAGACGCTCTCTAGTCTTCTCAACCCGATACGGAGTCGTATCATACGCGTTGTGGAATCAACTATCGTGTCGATCTCGATTTCGAAAATATAATGTACACAGTATTGCATTCCCAAATTCCAATGCTGTGTGGTTAAATATACACTCCCTCCTGAGTTGTGTCTTTGCTGAACAAGTTTTATTTACATTATTGGAAGTCACAAAACACATGAAGAGCCTTTTTTTTGTTGTATTGGTTAATCTCATTTCACTTCTATCTCCTTTGGAAGTTAAAGGACTTGATAGCATATGCAAATACAAAGCAGAATAGGATAGCCCAGCCAACATGAGCTGCTGCAACAACTCCTAGGAAGTCATAGTCATACCCCAACCCGTCTTTGAGATAATCCTTGACCCTCATGTCAACACCGCCCGGGATTGCCACCGTATCCGTTCTGTCGCCTACCTGCGACGTAATTAGACCGTATATCGTCCACGCCACGGGAGAGCCCCAGTAGTACCACCTCCACCACACCGGGATTTGCTGCACACACACACGTCATTAGATTATACACTCATGAATCGCGTGGAAGAAGAAATATAATGTGTTTGCTTCCTAGAAAAGGCGAGATATTTACTCTTATACTTGTTAAGGGGTTCG
Organism: Cuscuta australis; assembly: GCA_003260385.1. Classification (NCBI taxonomy): domain Eukaryota; kingdom Viridiplantae; phylum Streptophyta; class Magnoliopsida; order Solanales; family Convolvulaceae; genus Cuscuta; species Cuscuta australis. The sequence goes on along the minus strand of NQVE01000129.1, from coordinate 193,628 downwards.
CTCATTCGTATTTAGCCGACGTGGGATAACTCCAACACCTTGTTTGTGTTTTTCATAGGGTGCCCCACAATCATGGTTATGCAATGGGTCAAGGTCATATATAGTCGGATCGTATGACTCTCATACCATGTTAAGAATAAGTGTTAGGTCTAAGGTTGTGTTCCATTCGTGTCATCTGGTTGGATCGGATAATTTTTTTTTGAAGATCTGGTTTGATCTGATTTGGTTTTAATAAGAATAAGTAATAAGTTGAACGGAACGAACCTTAACTCACTCTAAAAGAGCTCTTAAGAGGTAAGGTTTATCTCATACTCATTAAGAGATCCGTTCATTCATATTTAGCTGATGTGGGATAACTCTAGAGAATTTTTATACAGGTCGTGCACTCACCGTTCTCGGAATGAGGAAGCCCGAGAAGAGATTCCAAAAGCTGAGGAAGAACGACATGACAATGGCGGCGATCATGTAGTGTGGGGTGAGTGCCACAAGCATCATCCCGTACATTGTGAAGTAGACGAAGCACATGAAGACGTAGTAGTAGAACCAAAAGAAGCGGTGAGCTTCCCATTGGAACCCGATCATCGAGTAGAGTACAAGGCTGTAGATGAATGTCTGTATTGCAATGTAGACGACCTCTATGGCCACCTACGTACATGTCATAAGAACAAGCTCAAGTTTATGATCGTAGGTCCAGGAAAAGTTTTTTTATACTCTAACAATCTTACTCCTAGAGGAAGAGAGGCGGTTTCCAAAAAACCCATCTGCTAGATATGTTAGATTCATTGAAATAATCGAAAAAGAATTCGAGATAATTCGTAATGAAGAAAAAGAAATTCTTGATTACCTGAGCAAATGCATAGGGCAATGGAGAATACATCCCGGCTGCTTTTTCTCTATAGAAAACTGTCCTCTCTACGGATACGACAGATTGCACGGCAGAAGTATTTGTGCCTCCGAGGAACATGACAGCAGCGTACATAGCTCCCATAAGATTCATCAGGTCTTGTTGTTTTGACCTGTCGCATTCGTTAATTAGTACTCAAACACAGGAAAATGGGAGAAAGAAAAGCAAACCCATACTCTTTTTTTTAGTCTGGGAGTTCTTTCAGAACTGTGAAGCTTACATTTTATTCCCTTTTTTCCAGAAAATGACACCAAATATAATCCCTATTATAACCGTCAGGAAAAAACGGATCGCGTTGTACTGTGGGTTCCTCCAATAGGACAGGTTCATCTTCCAAAAGCAGGCTTTGCATTGAGCAATGAAAGGCTGGGCATATTCTGTAGGGAAGTGGAGGTCTTCGGAACCTCGCGCTGGAGTGCTCAACTGTTCAACGAGATCTTGATTCCTCCTGTGAAAATGAGAAAGGAGACGTTAACATCTGTTAGACTGAAAGCGAGAAAAAAAAATAAAAAAGGTGTGTGGGTCGTGATCATGAGTACCGGTAGAGGTCAGAATTGGCATAAACGTCTGAAAAATCAATGTCAAGTTGAGCCTCAACTGTAGGAGCACTGATCTCCAGCATCCAGGTTGCCGGATTTTGTCCCTCTTTGATTTTAGTAACCCCTAGTATAGACTGAGAAATAGAAACTGTAAACAATATGATCGCGTTTTGTACTTTGAATTATATAGGGTCTCGTCCAAATACGATAGAATTACTCTCAAGTCTAAACAAATGAGGTAGTAACTCACCTCAAAGTATTGTATCAACAGGCAAGAGTGGTGACCAAGAGGCCCGGCGTAGATTACTTGCCCTCCCCTTTTCATTAGCAATAGCTATAATAATAAAATATAAATGTTAGAAGAATGGAAAATGTTACTTTAATCCCAAGGATGACACCATCACAGACAATCACACGCACATACAGTCATTATATGTGAAACACGGGTGGTGTCACACTTTCATCTGTGGTGTGACTATGGCATGACCATAAAAGAATAGTAGCCTTAATACAAAAACCAAATCAAACTAAGCTTTTCCCTCTAAAGGGCCGGTTTGAATGGAGGGTGTTCTTGGAAGATATCAAATTAAGCCCTCCTAAGTCCTCCACTCCAAGACCCTCCATCCAAACAGACCCTAAGAATTGAAACATTGATACTCCCTCCGTCCCACTCTCTTTGTCGACTTTTCCTTTTCGGGCAGTCTCACTGTTTTTGTCCACTTTCCTTTTTGGCAAGTGTAGTGCTTACAAATTGTCAATTTTGCCCCTCCCTTCTTAAATGTACCCAACCCACTATCTACCATCTATAAGGGCAATTTAGACCATTTCCCCTGCTTTATCCCAAGCCTAGGTATTTGTGCCAAAAACCAAGTGGACAAAGCGAGTGGGACGGAGGAAGTATATACCAATGACTACCTCATCAAATGCTTCAAAGATGTCTATGCTGGGTTGGTGTATTGTACAAACAACAGTGCGACCCGTGTCCACGGTGTTTCGCACGGTTCGCATCACGATTGCAGCGGCTCTAGCATCTAGACCTGATGTGGGTTCATCCATGAAGATGATGGATGGGTTAGCAACTAGTTCTACTGCTATTGTCAGCCTCTTTCTCTGCTCTGTCGAGAGACCGTCCACGCCCGGAAGTCCAACTAGAGAATCTCTCAAGGGATTCAACTCCACCAACTCCATCACTTCCTCAATGAACATCTTCACAAAAAAAAGACAATAAAAAACCAATCTTTACCTCTTTTTTCGCGAGAAATTCATGTGAACTGTGAAAATGGTAGTGGAGGAAAGGTTTTAGTACCTTTCGTTTTTCCTTGTTCACATCTGGAGAGAGACGCAACCAGGCAGAGTATACAAGAGACTCGTGAACTGTAACATGTGGAGAGTGAATGTCATTTTGTTCACAGTAACCGCTTATCCTAGCAAATGTGGATTGATTCTTGGGAAAACCAGAAACGCTGAGGTTCCCCTCAATATAGCCGCCTGTTTTTCTTCCGGCTAAGACATCCATCAGTGTGGTCTTCCCAGCTCCACTTACACCAACCAGAGCTGTGAGAACCCCTGGCCTGAAAGAGCCACTCACGTCTCTCAACAGTTGGAGTCGCGTCTCTTCGATTCCTTGTTTTTGCATTTCCTGGTGAACACATAATCATAATCAACAATTTGACGCCTTTTTTCAAAATGCCAAAGCTAAAGGCTAAAACGGCACTTACAGGTGGCATATCGACATAGTAATTGATATGGTTGAATGCAAGAGATAGCGGTTGGAAAGGAAGTACCATCCCTTTGTTCTTGCGCGCATTGTGTTCAACCCTGGAGCTTTGTCCAGAGTGTCTCATTCCCACATCAATACCTGCATTGATGTAAAACAGACATAAATGTTGAGGAACCAACTCAACCAAAAGCTCAAATTTGTGCTTGAAAAGCCCAAACGTACCCTTAGAGATTGGAAGTGTAGATGCTGCGGAGCTCCCGTCCGTTGCTGCTTTACTATATGGATTTGACCCTTTCTTCTTACCATTGGTGTTTTTCATGTCAGAAACAACGGATTTCGGATCTCCAAAGGCTGCATTTCAGAAACAAGCATGGTAAAAAAATCTTGTCTTATGATGTTTTTACATATTACGATATAGCATCGAAATGGTGTCTTACGGTTTAAGTATGTCAGTGCAATGACAAAACACACATTGAAGAGCAGTGAAAATCCTAAAAGGGCGATTACGCACACCCAATACATGTAGTCATCTACATACATCCCCCTCGACTTAAGAAGTAACGTTCCGACTGTATTTTCACTGATCCTTGGATCACTAATGGGCTGAAAAAAACCAAACGTGTGGGGGCATTTTAGACCGATAAAATCTGTCATGAATCAAGAAGCATAACTGGTTTCCACAAAAGACTCAAAAGGCTTACATTGCTCCATCTTTTGTCAAGAAACTCATTGATGGCCAAGGCGTTTTGTCCATAAGACATGGGGGACATGTAATATCCCCATCTTATCCATGGTTTGAGGTCATCTACATGAAGAGCATGGAAGATTTTCACACATATATATAACTGAGAAGTAAAAGATAAAGTTATATGTTAGGACAAACTGTTGTTTACTAGGGTACTGACCTTTAGCAACAATAAAACCGCCAAGAACAAACACTATCAGCAAAGCAAAAGTAGCATAAGTGCTTGCAACAACTTGTGATCTTCCAAGTGCAGCAATGAAACGGAAGAGCGACAAGGCCATCTGGTGCAGAGAAAAGAATGCCAAGAATTGACGGAAAACCCTGAACGAATGCTAACTGTATCAGTATAGTCTCTCTAGTGCTAATGTGATTTTACTGGTTTTTTTAAACTTAATTGTCTGATATTGAACAAGAAATGCATACCTACTAGCAGAGGGAGCAAAACCAATGGTGTAGTAAGTAAGAGAAATCCAAATGAGTGACTCCATAAATGAGAGGGGGATTTTCGTAAGCCAAATAGGGAGAGCAAAAGCCCAAGCAGGGAAAAACAGGGAATCTCTCTGTTTAAAGAAGACAGGAAGTCTGGAGACTGTCAGTGCGAGCTCCGCAGTGCCGTTGAACATCACATTAAGGAGACTGAAAAACAGTGCCCCGTAAAACTTTCCCCCATCTTGAACTGTCCCAGATTTCATCTCTGTCCTAAAGAACACCGTGAAAGCGATTATCGACATCACAGTGATTTGGAAAGTCTTGAATATGTACAAGAAAGAATTGCGTCTCATCAATAGACATTCCCTAGACAAGCATGCCTTGAAGAGTCCCATGTTGGAAATGCCATACTTCTCGGTTTCCAGTGCTGCAGGGTGGGTTTTGGTCCTTTCGTAGGGCACTGAAAGGTCATCATATAGCTTTTGTCCTACATGAAAGTTGTTAAACCGGTCTGCGAATTCGGGGACTGAGATGAAATGGTAAGGTTCGTTTTTTCGAAACCAAAACTGTTCTTGGTCCTTGAGAGAGGTAACTTCTTGCAGAAAGTCAGCAACTCCTTTCCTTTCTGGGCATTTGAATCCCACGCTCTCGAAGAACTCAACAGCATTGTCGCGTGGGCCGTGATAGACGATTTGTCCCTCGGAGAGCAAAATGATGTCATCGAAAAGCTCGAATGCTTCTGGTGCTGGTTGGAGGAGAGAGATGACCATCGTCACGTCCATTATATGGACCATTTGCCTCATGTATTTGACAATTTGGAATGTGGTGGAGCTGTCGAGGCCGGTAGAGATCTCATCCATGAAAAATACTTTGGCTGGACCAACCAACATTTCTCCTGCATTCACACTATCCATTGTTGTTGAACACTATATGAAATCTAAATGCATATTAAAATAATTTAAAATCATAATCATATGTGAATCTTCAAACACCAAGAACTTATCTTTCCATAGTATTTTTTATTTTTTATCATTAAAATGTCAATGCCAATCCATTAACCTGTAGTCACACGCTTCTTCTGTCCTCCAGATATACCTCTCATCATCTCATTCCCCACCATTATATCAGCACATATATCCAAACCAAGTATCTGCAAATCACTTTTCACAGTTCAGTAAAAATTTCTCGATTTCCTAACCGCGCATAGAGTTAAAACGATAACAACAAAAAATATGGTAAAATCCCACAAAAAATCCCAACAGATTTGGTAAAACCGCACAAACAATGTGAACTGGCGTAGTAAGAACAGTAGCACGAACAAAGAAAGAGAAGAGGAGTATACCTTAAGAACATAGTCTGTGACTAGACTAGATTCTTGGTCTGCAATGGCAGTGGCCTTCATGAATGCATCAATGTCAGGATCGGGTTTAATCCCTGAGTCCCTTTCGCGCCTTGACAGCTCCGTGAGAAGTTCATATCTGGTTCCCACTCCGAGAGCACGTCCAGCAAAGTCAAGTGTCTCTCTCACTGTCATCTCCCCGTGATGGAGGTCATGTTGGCTTATATAAGCACATGTCCTTTGAGGAATGAATTCGGACATCTCATGACCGCAATATGTGATCTTCCCCTCAACCTTAAACGACAACAACAACCCAGTAAGGGCCAAAAGAGTGGGAGAAGTGTGGGTGGGGCACGCAAACCTTGCCCCTACCTTAAAAAGGCAGGGAGGTTGTTTCCGAAAGACCCTCAGTTCAAGAAAAGGGAGTTACACAGTAAGAAGCTATGGGCCATCATACCCTAAGATCCTTGTCCAATTCTCCTGCAAGTGCCTTTAAGAATGTAGTCTTACCCGAGCCGGGAGGCCCAAGAAGTAGTGTCATCCTGAAGAGAGAGAGAGTGGAAGTGCAAAGTTTTTAACCATTTGGGGAAAAAATGATCACAATAACCATCAGCAGAGTGCTTCTTTGTGAACAAACCTTGAAGGTTTTATGATTCCATTCATGCCCCGGAGTATCTGAACTGCTCTTTTCTTTGATGGGAAAACCCGTATCTTTTCTAGAAAACTCTGCCAAAATCATTGAACATTATTAGCATACAACAACAAAAACAAACCCAGCAGAAAATTCCCACAAAATTGAACATTATTAGCATAATTTCTCATGATCTTCAAAAAAACACAGTTAGAAGCTCTGCCAAGAAACAATCTGCAGAAAAAGTGAATTTCCTTCTTTCCTTCTTGAAATGAATGGAGTACCTCTATCACATTTACAGTAGCATTGAACAAAGTAGGCAATGCCCTGGATCCAACATATGCATCTCCTTCAATGGATAGACCTTCGTATCGCACTTCAATTTTTGGAATATCAATTCCTACCCTATTCACCCAAAAACAAATTATTCTTCGAACACATCCACTCGACAGAGTAATAAATTTCAAATTCAAACAATTATCTAGTTTTTCTAAGGTCTTATACAAGAACAAACCCAGTGAAATCCCATAAGAGTAGGGTCTGGGGAAGCGTCATGCCCCTAACCAAGGTCTCATAAGCTAAGGCTCTTTCAATGTGGGATGGTTGACTATAATCAAAGACGATTGATACGAGTAATGGAGATGTTTAGTTTAGGCCTCACCTATCAGTCCGTTCTCTTTGTCTTCTAAGGAACCTCTCGTTGTCATCTTCCACGGCTTTCAAAATGCTTTCCAAGAGGCGCTTCTTGTCTTCCACCCCAAGATTGTGGACATCAATTCCATGGCTCACAACCTTCCCGTTGTCCAAAGTCTGCCTCAAGATTCCTTTCCTCAACCTGTCGTACGTAGGAAGCCGGTCGATGGCTGCCCACTTGAGCTCTTCTTCATCATCATTCTCCCTAACACTTCTCTGGAACACATCTCCCCCTGGTGAGGCAAAGATCTCCCTAAGCGTCTCAGACGCCAGTCTCCTCGAACTGATTGATCTTATACTAGACACTCTACTTCTACTCATTGTGCGCCGGCTCATTGCCGTGTCATCAGCAGCAGCCAGAGTCGCTGCCATCTTCGCTCTCCTTACTACCTATCACAGCAATTACCCTTTTTTCTTGAACAAGAAACACTACTAGCTCCAACCCAGAAAAGATATTTAAGTTCACTAAATCATACACTAAACCCCATTACATAAACCCATTGTTCATATGTCTACGGTTATCGTTAGCATGACCTATACAATATATTCTAAATTTCCAACTTTGTTGGGGTCTCCCCACCTGCAGGCCATACAAAAAACAAGAAACGTTGTTTTCGTTAGACACCGCGATACATCGTAGCGTTTTGATTTAGTCCATTATTATCAAATATGCGAAATGTGACATGACATGACACCCATTTATGACAATGCAATAGGAGAAGCAGATAGAATGGGAAACAATGGAAGCATACCTTTAGTTTTGATGTTGGGTGGTTTAAAACTTTCCACTTAATGATTGATTGATCAAAATTAAGGAGATAGAAGAGAGCAGCACAGGGTAAAGGGTAGTTTCTGGAATTTGTGATCTTTTGAGTGGACTTTAAGCAGATTTTGTATTATAAAATGAATATGAAAGGGTACAGTGGTACTTGACATTAGATTAAATGCACTGGTGGACTTATTTAAGAGCAGATAAATTCAAAGGGAAGTGGACATTTTGCAAATTTGAAGGGGGGGGGGGGATGTTTTTATAGAGGGTGGTTATGCCCTGCTTAGAATTCTAGAAAAGTGATTATTGTGAACACAGAATTCAAGAATCAAGCACCAACAATGTTTTCAAAAAGTTATCAAATTAGTTCCATTAAATGGAGGATTTGAAAATCAGTCATTAAAAATATAGTAAATTCCATAAATGGTTCCTAATTTTATATATATGTGTGTGTGTGTGTGGTTTTCCATATTTATTTCCATGTTCTAAAATATTACATAAATGGTACTCAATTTTTAGAAACTGTTCCATAACCGGTCCTTCAGAGACTCTATGTAGAAAATTATTTTGACATAGTTGGCCGAAAAGACTTTATGGAATAATTTTAAAAAATTGAAGACCATTTGTGTAATATCTCAAAATTGGAGACTAAATATGGAAAATCACACGTAATTAGGAACCATTTATAGAATTTACTCTAAAAATTAATGTGAAAGACTCCCGAAAATAGCACGAAAATGGTGTTCCAGAAAAAAATTGTGAATCTTTAAAAATATGGAAAATCTGATTTAAAAAAATTGTCTTTAAAAATGCACATTGAATGAAAATTAGATTCCAGAAGTGGGTAGAAAACTAAATCAAAATCACGATTACTATTTTCTTGTTTTAAATTATCACTTTATTTTGGATTTTATTAGTTTTCATCCACCTCTAAAACCTTAATTTTGTACATAACAATATAAATTCAGGTGACTAACCAACCGATTCTGACATGTATTCGGAATCAAGTTCTTTTTTTTGCATAAGCATTATCAAAAGTCAAGACACTCTCAAAAGGGGCAAAATTTTGGTTTCATTACTTAGCAATCTAGAAGGTCAAAGTTGAGCTAAGTACGTACAGCTAGCAGTGAAAGGAAAATTATTACTCCTCCCTATTTTGTAAACACTTTATTGTTCCCATTAAAAATCCCTACTCTTATTATGGTCGAGTTTTAACATGTTTATTTGTCTATTTTTATTATTTTGATAAATAATTTAGTCAAATCATATCTTATTTAAAATAAATTTTACATTTTCTTACTTAAAGAATAACGATATAATTCATATTATGTTTTTCTACTTTACAAAAATCTCGATCTCATAGTTTTCACATTTCTTAAAGTCCGTGATCAAACTTTATTAAACTTTTTACTCGAGTGCCAGTCCGAAATAAACATAAATTTACAAAGTTTATTGATTACTGGGATACTACAAATTACATGATCCCAAGTAAACTAGGAGTTAAAACATGAAGAAAATATTAAAATAGAAACTTTATATTTTTATCTTTAAAATAGAAGTGCAATAATGCCAATATGTAGTAACAAAACATACAGTAAGAAGTCATTATACTGCGTCATAATGTCACAGTACAAGCTTCTATTGTAGATTAACTAGGGATGATTCCTCAGTCTTTACCCATTACACTATCGTAATTCCTCCCCTGAAATAGACTTAAATTGTTAAAGTTTCAAAGATTTTGAAAACATAATAAATAAAGAATATACTACTGCATCGGATTTAATATATACGTCCGTAGTAAAGGAAATAAATTATCAAAAGTAAGAACAAAAAATTAAAATTTTTACATACTGAAAATAAAGATCAAGCTGCACAAGGAGAGGTTCTCACCGGACTACCCAACCTCAAAATATCTTCATTGTTTGAGATGACTATTATTTTATCAAGTGAATACCAAAAAATAGAGAGAAAAAGTGAACAAAATTTTAGCATGTGAATAAAAAGCATGCAACTTAATTTAGGACAAAGAAAGTACTTATAACATTGCAAAGCCCTGCTAAACAAGAGGGACTTGACAACATCAACCATGCTACTACACTTTCACCGAATGTACCCCAAAGTTACACTAATATTTTAATGATTGACACTGACACAAAATGTCGGTGCAATAGTAGGAGTCCTATTACCTCATCAGGATAGGCCATCAATACCCAAGAAATATTAATTAACAGCGAATTCACAAGGTGATCAAATGATTCAATGGTCCACATAAGACCAACATACATTGTTGTACATAAGATAAATGGACACAACATTTCTTATGTATGGTTAAACAACATCAATTATTACATAGTTCATTTCACACTGTAGGTCACAAACAAAGTTTTAGTCTGTTTACAGGTGCCATAATGATCATATCAAGCAATGGCAATACCTTCCGAGGGCTTCGCGCCGAATTCGTCCGCCCCTTTCTCTTCCCCGAGCGAAGATTCTTTTTTAGTTTCTGAGACAGTTGGTGGAACATCACCAACGACAACAGCTTCAGAAGGCTTGGCTGATACTTCTTCTGCTTCTTCCCAAAATGAAGTTTTCTTCCCAGTTTTCGAAACGGTCTGCAGAACACTGTCTGGGGTCACATTACCCGTCACCGTCACTTTTTGCGCTTCTTGATTAATATCAAAGGACTCTACGCCTGAAGATAGTTCGTGGAGGTGAGAAAAAAAACAACCGGTAGAATCCCACAAAAAATAGGGTCCGGTGTTGGTGGGTTTAGAGTGTATACAGGCCTTACCCCTACCTAGAAGTAAAGAGGCTTTTTCCCAGAGACGTTCGGGTAAAATTTGATGTACGGGAAAACAAACTACAGTAGCACAAATGATGTACGCGTAGAGAGAGAAGAAACACACATACCGACTCAAACAATTAAACCCAAAACAATTTCTAAAAAAATAAAAACCCAAAGCACACATACATGAGCGACACACTAAAAAACATAAAAACACACAAGCCAAAAAATATAAACTAAGACTCACATGTCTACCCAACTACTCTAATCCTAGATCTCCAGACGTCCTCGGTTAGATAGATAAGTAGGCACGATCAAGTTTCAACTTATTTAAGATATTTGATGGAAAATCTTAGCTTACCAAACATGTTTCTGTGTGATGATGACATGTTTTTGTGTGCTTATAAACTGACTTATAAGCTGCTCATAAGCTTGAAAAAAATAAGCCTTAGCTACTTATTTTTATGCCAATTTTTTCATTTCTCCATTTTGACCAAATTATTTACAAAATTGTAACTCACCATTTATGAATATTTACAAATGATTTATCTATCATTTAAGTCATTCTACTTCCACAAAAGAATATTTGACTTATAAGCAACTAATAAGGTTAAAAACGGTTTATCAACAAGCCAATAAACATCAGTACAGAAAAACACCCCCTTAATTCCACTTTTCATCAAAATAATTTTACAGAAAACATTTTACATAGAATTAGTTCTTCTATTGTTACTTTTTAGTTACGCCCAAACCGGCTATAAGTTTCAATGCTGATAAATTAGCATATTAATATAGAGTTTAAGAGGTTAAAAAAACAAAATAAATGAACCAAAACTAGTACTCCCCCCGGCAAGAGTAAAGAATACGTGTCATTTTGGAAGAAATATTCTGCTTCACGATATGCCTCATTTCGCAATAAAGACAGTATTCGATGCCACTATTTTGTTTTTTTTCCTTCTTTGAATGTTAGTGAGGGGAAGTACAGTATATTTTTCCACTTATTAATTATTTAGAGCTTCTTTTCAACTTATTCTTATTAGTTATTCTTATTGAAATAAGATCAAATCAGAAATAGCTTACAAGTTTGAATGATATTGGACGAAGAGAACAAGCTCTTCATCTGCATAATTTATTTTGCAGAACTAACACTTATTTGAACCGGAGGGAGTACCATAGGTGGAGTTCATAAAACATCTAGCACAGAATTTGCAATAAACTGACGATATAGAATGAACATAGAATTGAAAGTCACATTCCTAGTAGTACAACCACTTGTAGACAGTATTTTTTTCTTTCTTTTTTATAACAAATATCAACCAATATGAGATGCATAGATATATGCCACAAAGATTAACAACAAGAACACACACGTTTACAGATAGAGAAACAGTTTCTACAAATGCCACCAAGTATGGCAGTATTCTTTTCCTTAAAGAAATGAGCGTGCTAAGTAGTACTCGTATAATCGTAATGATGAAAAAATGTTGCATACCTTCCATTTTCCCCAGAACCCTTTTGACAGCCCCAACACAGCCTGAGCATGACATGCCAACCTTGAGAACAACAGTCTGCCATCGAGAAGCAAAAACTAAATAAATAAATCAAGAACAAAGATTTATTCACAGTCGCGTAGAGGGTATAAGACAAGACAAGGAACTCATTGTGAAAGAGAGCATTTTGGACTAAAGGGCAGAATCTGATAGCTATTAGAAGAGCCTTATGAAACCCCAAAAAAAATGGTTTACATAAAGTTTGTTTTTCATGCTTTTTGGGAAAATTGTTTAGGGTCCGTTTGGTATAAGGAATTGATAGAATTGGAATTGAAATTCCATGGGATTCAATTCCATAGAATTGAATTCACCAATTTCAATTCATTTTTTGCACTATCAATTCCAAATCCACATAATATTTGTGCTGCCAAACACCAGAATTGGAATTGAAGTCCTCAATTCCAATTCTATAATTTGAATTCCGTGTACCAAACAGGACCTTAGAGCTTTTTGAAGCAACTGTTTTTCAAGCTTCTTGGAAGAGCTACTAGCTGACAAACAGCTAAAAACTTGATGCCAAACAGGACACCAAATGGACATGGAATGGAAATCAAAGTTCTAAACATGACTGCATCAACGTTGCACTTACAAAACATGGCATAAAAAACACAATGTCATTTTGTACTGAACCTGGGAATGTTTTCTAGGCTCCAATACATGTGCCGCTTAAACAGCTGTTTCTTTACTGATCTCCTATTGTCACCATTTCTTAGGTTTCTTTTCAATAAAAAATGGTCTTACATTAACATGTTTCCTAGTTTCACGTCTAAGAGATGCCTTTATGAGAACAATGAGTTCTCGGAAGTGTGGTACTCAAAAAAATACTATGCAGTTAATAAATTTCTACTGTCAAAAAATAAATCTAACTTGGAGTTATTGTACCTCTCTACTTACATTTCTGGAACTCATCTACCAAAAAGTTGTTTCATAAAAACTCCCTGACGTCCACAAAAGTGGAAATTGAAAGATCAAACTTTGAATTCATTTTACCCTATTGAGAGGATCTAAGCATCTGAATTAGCCAAATGGAAATCAAATAACCAATTTATTCCTCATAAAAAAAACCCTCTTTGGATTACCATAAATATTAAGAAATACGGAGTAAAAATAAGCAAAAACAAGGCCAGAAGAAGCTCCAATTCCGCAATTACTATTCATTATTTCATCTGATATTCCGAATCATGGAAACATCGCAAAGTTTTAGGCAAAAAGGATTACCCTAATTAAGGATTCTGCACGATCGCGAAAAAAAACTGAAAACTATGAACTTCAAAAGTAAGATTTTCAAAAGCCAGACAAGATCGAGCAATCCGTATATCGCAATATATATCTTATAAGATTTCTAATAGAAACGAGTACCTGAGACATGGTGAGAAATCTGATTCGGAGAAGAAGAAGAAAGCGCGGAGCTTTTCTTTTGCTGTTTATTGAAGGAAAAATTGAAGAGGGAAGGAAGGGTCGGTGTTATGTTAATCCGCGTTGAAATGTTGGGTATTTATGAAGAAAATGGTAGAGGTACACTAAAAAATACTTCTCCTTCCACTCTTCAGAGATAAATATTAGTTTATTATTTACATAGTCAAACTTTATTCACTTTGTTAGCATATTTTCGTCACCTATTTGATAAAATAATATATTCATGTCATCTATAGTTTTGTAGATCTTTTGATATAGTTTTTTAATATGTAATTTTTATTATTAAATTTTACACTATTTTTTATATAAAATGATTTGAAAATAACTTCAGTCAAACATCGTAACACGCAACGAGAAGTTTATTTAAATAAGGAGAGAGTAATTATATGTATGGAGTTTGTAAAACAAGAAGTGATCCAAGTGTGTTACAAAGTCAATACTTTACGTGTGGACATTAAGATCAGAATATCAAAATTCAAGAATATACTTTGTATAATTTAAAATATTTCCTATGTCCCTATTTTGATTACAAAATAGGAATTATGATGTAAAATCTTATAATTTTTGAAATCATTTTATTTGCAAATTGGTTTGTCAATAAGAAACAAAAATTACGCGTACATATTAAAAAGTATGTCCAAAGTTCTACAAAACAAGATGTAACAATAACATTTTATTTTATCAAATAATCAATGAAAACACACAAGTAAACAAAAGTTATCGAGGTGAAAGAGAAAATAAAATTGTAATCAAAATGAAGACGGGGGAGTATTAAGGAGTGCTTATTTTTTTTTTAAAAAAAGAAATTACTACGTATTTACTTTTCACTTTTTATACGGAGTAATATTTTATCATTTTTAGAACATATTCTTTGGTTCCAAAAATCGTATTCGAGTTACTATTTTGGATTTTCAATAACATTAGTTTGTTCGTAAGTTTTCATTGACTATTTAATAAATTAAAGAAATTTGTCGTATCTAATTTTGTAAAACTTTTAGCCTAGTTTTAAGCACGGAAATTTATACTTTTTTTAGATATTACTTTATTTATTTCTATACATTTTATAATAAAATTATTTTGAAAATAATAAATTGGACCATGCTAGGGTGTCACCACATGTGTGCTACCATGGGTGCATCCATGCTTCGCACAGACAAACACAGACGGTAATTGTCTCTGTCGCACAGACAATTATCGTCTGTGTTTGTCTGTGCGAAGCATGGATGCACCGATGATAGCACCCATGTGGTAGCATTTTCCTAATAAATTTCACCGGTTGTTAAAAATGAAACAAAATTTTTGGTGAAGTGGATAGTGCATTGGTGGTTACCCTGTAGTAGTAGTAGTAGTACAAAGTACAAGCCAAAGGTGTAGTACTGCAGTACATATGCTTTCTAGACTTTACAGTACAATTTTATGGAAAGAAATTTAGGTGATCAAAGAAATTAGGATAGCCCCAACCTTTTTTCTTATAGAAATCATCCTAAATAGAACTAAAACATAAAAAAAAGTACCAAAATAGAATTTTTATGTTTTTTTCCCCAGAATAGGACTTTGCACTGTGGTAATGTAACTTTGCATTGTGGTAATGTGGCAGTGTACATGTGCAAATTACTATACTTTTTTGGTAATGTATATGACCATGTTTGGTAATGTAAGTCCTATTTCGGAAATAAAAACATGGAAGTCCTATTTTGGTATATTTTCAATGTTTTAGTCCTAGTTTGGTCTTTATCCCTAATTACGCATTTATTTTTTAAAATTTCTATTAGCAAAAATTTATTTTTTAAAATATCTATTATTGGATTGTCATTGTTGTCGTACGTAAAAAATCCCTTTTCCCCTTCGCCCTAAATAAATTGTTCCATTACAATTAACGAGATTTGACTAAATTTATTTTCAATCAAATTTGTTAAAATAATACTCCGTATTACAAATTTTCAAAATAAAATTTATATTTTAAGAAACTAGAGAGTATATCAAATTCTTTATATAACATGAAGTAGTAGAAAGAAAAAGTAAAACCATTAATTTAGGGCTCCTTTGATAACAACATTAGGGCACTCGTAATGCATGTAACACCCAGACGCCCAGTGGCGTCATTGCATTTTTAACACCCCAGAGGCGTTAAACAACGCCCCACATGGGCTTCATCCGGGGCGCTATTGGCATTGTATTAAACTTATAATGGGGGGTTTTGCCCTATTTTCTTCAAATTAAAAAAACTCTTCCTCTAAACACCCATAGAATATTTTGCTCTTCAATTTTTTAGTTTAAAAAATAACTCACAAACAAAATCTTTCTTCTTCAATTTTTTTTTTAAAATTAAACACCCACAAAATCTTTTCCTCTATCTTATTCAAATTTAAAAAAATATTCAATTTTTTCCATCTCTTTTAACATGAATCTCTTCATTTTTAATGTTCCTTTGTCCGGTTTCGAGTCAAATGACCAAACGAATATAATTTGCTTTCGAGAGAAGACATAACGAGATCAAACCTAAATATAATTTATTTTAAGTTTTTTAATTAATGTAATTTTTTAATTAAATATTCTTTTTTATTGAAGTTAATTTTGTTGATTTAATGAATTATTGTCGTTTAAATTTAATGTCGCTTTCTTTTTTTAATTTAATGAATGTAATTTTTTAAAATTATTGTCGTTTCAATTTCTTTAAATTTAATGAATGTATTTTTTTAATTATTCTTGTTTCAATATAATTAAATAATAAAATAATTAAATTTTATTAATTTAGTTTTAGAAGATGTATATTATAAAATGTAAAAAATGAAGGTTTGAAGCCCCAGTTTGAAGCCCCATGGCTTCAAACCCATTTTCACTGAATCTGTGAGGTAAGTTAAAGCTGACGTGGCAGAGAGAAATTTTGAAGCCTCGGGGCTTCACGGGTATTTCCAGTGCTCTTAGCGTTTAGCTTTAAAGTTTTAAAAATAGTAGGCAAATAAAGAATGACCGGTAGAACTGTAGGTAGAAATACATGTAGTCTAATTGTTATTAAGTATGCAGAAGAATGCTGAGAGCTAGTACAATATGAACTCTGAAAAGATAAAATTCGGATCCCTTCGTTTGAGGGTTACACATGTATTTATAAAGAAAGAGAGGGGACAGAGCACCGCGCGTCCACAGCGACGCACATTACATTCTCAGATGACGCGAGGTTGCTTCCTTTCGTCTCGTAGCATTTTGTCTCATTCCCTTGTCATCTTGTGCTGATGACTCCTCGTATGGCGCATAGCGCCCAGCTGAGATTGAGAGAATATTTCCTCACTCTTTTGTTAAACATTGATCACTACTGTCCATCGATCATTCTTTCGTTGGAGTTATTCGTGCCGACACTTTTACAACGTAGTAATCCATCCCGAGTAGGCTCGTGGATTCCATTTTGAAAAACACTTGCTTAGTATTTTCAATTCAGAAAAAATACTTAATTATAAATGAGCATTTCAAGAAAATACTTTGAGTCTAGATGGTAGAAATACCAAAATATATTTGATTTGACTAACATTTAATAGACATTTTCGACAAAGGATCATTCAAAAATAAATCTAAATTATAAAGGATTACAGAAGTAGTTATTATTTATAAAAAAGGACTATTTTGAGAATTGACTCAAAATCTTATAAACTCTATATTTGTTTTCTAAAAAATAATTGTATTGGTAAGTTCAAAAAGAAAATTAAGAATTAAAAATATGAAAATTAAATATGAAAGGAGTATTTATTTTCACCTATTATTATTTACTGGTATTTTTTTAGTATTATATGTTGTCAATTGTCATTATTGATATTATAATTGTGGACCAGTATTTCATTTTCCTCTACGGATAGCTGCGAACAAGCAGTGAAGCAGGCATGCGATTTGCGAACAAGACGGACTCTGGCACTCCCCAACGCCTGCCGTCTCCGTCGTCTGCTCCGGCACTCACCATTCAGCCGGCAGCTGCAATTCAGCGGCAGCCGCCCCTCGATTCAGCACCTATTCAGGCATTCAGCGAGCCAGCGTCCTCTTCATTATACAGGCAAATACGCTGGTCTCCGTATATGTTTAATTGTTTTAGATATTTATTACTCCGTACAATTTGTGGATTTGTGAACTTTGAATTTCTGATTAGGTTAATTTTCACTACAAAAGATCCTGAGCAGTACAAGATTTCAATATTTCATTATCTGAGGATAGGACATAGGTGTAGAGATGGAGAAGAGAATGAATGGTGTTAAACCTCCCTATCCAAGACCGTAGCACAGTCCCAGAACTAAGGCCCCGTTTGGCCACAGATCAGGAGTTTCGAAAAAAGGTTTAGATTTAGTGGTTTGAAATTTAATCTGCACTACTAAAAACTTATCCGAAACACCAACACTAATTTAAAATGGTGTTCTCAAACGAGGCCTAAAGAGATGTTAGGAATAATAGGAATGGAGCTTCTAAGTGCATCCGTTGTATGTCCCAACGACCATGGGATGCTTTTGCTCCTAATATATATATATATATATTCTAGCTTCCCTGTTTCCTAACTAGTTGAATGTTACTAAGCTTCTCTTATCTAAGTTTGATATGCCAATCATATAAAATGTTCAATATGTTCATATATGTTATTGAATTTCTTGAATGCCCAACTCTGCCCATTTTTTATGCGTTTGGTCATCAATGGAAAGGGGACTTATGGGGTGGGAGGGAATATGAATGGAATTGCTTAAGAGTTTGAAATTGGAAATGAATTAGAAATTGAATCTGTTGGGGGTGCGGGTGCATAGGGTAAGTGTGAATTGGAGATGAAAACTGAAGTTGCTAAGGTGTTCAAGAAAATGAAATCCAATTTTAAGTGTTTTTCATCCTTCAAAGAAGCAATATAATCTAATAATAGTCTAGGCATTGATGATGAATGAGATCTATGAATTCCACTTTAAGTACAATTAAAAAACAATAGAGTATTAAACAAGTGTGTTTCACTGTGAATAGGAACTGTGAGTTGAATTATTGTTTGCTAGGGTATGTTTAAGCTATAGAGATATGTTCCGCATTTAGTACTTTTCATATTTTGCATTCAAGTCCCTTCATTTGGTTTCTAACCCATCTTTCCCTATTCAAGTCTTCATATGACACAAGTATTTAAACACAATGTAATATTTAAATGTTAAACATGATTTCATTGTTAATTTTCGCAATGCATTTTAAACATTTATTGGGGAATGGATGATTAGCATTTAAATAGTATTAAACTATTTATCAAACAGACACTTTTAGCAAAATGGATGATGTGGAAAAAGATCTTGCTGGTCCGAAAACACTTGCCATGTTGCACTTGCAAGCGGCTCATCGCTCACATCGTGTTTGGACAGACCCGGCATTTGTAGACACAGAATTCATTCCCGTTAGTTATGATAGTAGTATCCCTGCTCAGTTTCGAGACCCGAGGGTTACAAAGAATTTGAGGCGGGCTGGGTTCTATGGGGTGCACCGAGTGCATCCCATCAGATTATATCATGGCATCACAGCCTTGATGGAGCGATGGAGGCCGGAGGTGCACGCATTCCATTTTCCTTTTGGGGAAATGGGAATCACTCTACAGGATGTAGAGTGTCTTATGGGCCTTGCAGTAGATGGGTTGCCATTTCTAGGTGCGCCGGCCTTGCTCCCGGATCAGCGCGATGAGGTTTTCCGTGATATCCTTGGATGGGAGGTTGATGCAAACGATTTTGGGCGTCTTGACCAGTTCAAGATTTTCAAGTTAGGCTGTAGAGAGCAACCAGATGTGCATTGGACCGACGAGCAGGTGAAGCAATGTACTGCAGGAGTTATTTATGGGTACCTGGGAGGGCTCTTATTTCCGGACACTTCCGGGAGGTATGTGACAACTGATTTTGTCCCATTACTAGAGGATTTTGACCATACATCCAAGTACAGTTGGGGTTCAGCCGTTCTGGCCCGACTGTATAGTAGCCTTTGTCGTACGTCTTTGAGGACGAATGATGGGACACGACCTAGTGGGTGTGTCCTTCTTCTCCAGCTTTGGGCGTGGGCGTGGTTCTTGCCGATCAGACCTGTGGTGCGTGACTTGCCAAATGATCGCCACGGACCTCTTTTCTTTGATGACCCACACGGTGCTAGGTATTAATCTCTTAAGTTATAACTTCTCTGCAATTTATTTATTTATTCTTGTAATACTTGGATTTACACGTTCCCTTATTATGCAAAGGTGGAGAGTTCGGAAAAGCTATGCTCACACCGCGCGAAATAATGTCCGATACTTTCGGGACCAGTTTGATGGTGCCCTATATCGACATGTATGTGTCATTTTATTTTAGTGTATGTATTAGTTGATATTATATTGTCTAAATTTTATACTCTTAAAATGTAGGTTGATTGGGAACCATACGACGTCGATAGTCTACCTGCATACTGCAAAGCAGGCCAGAGACTGGTCTTTCGAGGGCATAATTATTTACCGGTGGCATGTCGATCCCATCATGCCCAGACGGTTTGCTAGGCAATTCGGCAAATTGCAAACCATCCCTGAGCTCCCATATCCGTATGGCGCGGACAATCATAAGTGCGGAGGCACCCATTCCCGCGAGACTTTGTCTGCATACATCCACGAGGGGAGAGAAGATCGATACAATCATGTCGTCTTGGATCAGATGGAGGCGCTTCCATCCCCTCGCGACACCGGAGAACATGTTGGGCAGGGTTATCGGGATTGGTTTGCCTTTTACGGTCGTCGTCTAATACGGAACCCGGCTCACCACCACGACAACAGTGCTGAAAGCTCTGCTGCCGCACTTGTTGTTGCGGTACGTAACCTAAAATGCAAACAGTCTTTCCACTCTCATTAAAAAAGACTTTGCTCTTACTAATTCTTATCCTACATCCCTACCTCTCACATCATATCTATTCATCCCTAATATAAACATCACATCTTACTTTTACCCATCACATCAAAGGTAATTTGGGAAAGTCAAAATAAATATATCCTTCCCTGGCTCCCTTAAATTCCATAAAAGTCAAACCGGGAAAGAGATTTTGGGACCGAGAGAGTACTTAACTATTTTTTCTTGCAGGTTAACACTATGACTAGGGTGAGGGATCTCCTTGAGGCGTGTCCCGGAGATCAAAACAATGATGCACAGATGATCTTGGCGCAATGTAGGGATACTCTCACTCAAACTTTAGAGGAGCTTGCTCGGAACAACTACATCGGAGATGAAGATGAAGACGAACGCGGTGGTAACAGGCGACGCCGACCACAAGGATGATTGCAACCAGGGGCTGACCCATGTTAGGGATCCACGGGGTCCGGGTGACCAATACGTAATTATGTATACTCCGTATATATAGGTATATATAATTACTCTTACTATTTGCGGATTATATTCATAATGTAGAAATAACTAAGATGATTCTGATGGTAGAGCAGATCAGAGTGCTTCGTGCACCACAACCGCACCTCCGCCTTCCGCCACCGCGTAAATGCAGTAAATCCTCCTCCAATTCAAATTTTCAAATTCCAATATTATCAGGTATGGTTTGTGATGTATTGATATGTGAATTTGTGAAGTATGAGTTTGTTTGTCATTTGTGATTAGGTTAGTTTTTATGTTTGGTTTAAGGAGTTTGAATGAAAAAAAAAATAGTTTTTCCTTATTGGTTAGAGAGGAAAAAAAGTGGAAGGAAGTGAAAAATGGGAAGAGAAATACAAGAAGAGGAAAAATGATTGTTTATGTGAGTAATTTAATTCTTTTTGCCGTTTTGGTTTATCGAATATTTGGTTAGCTGAAATTTGGTTAAATTTAATTATTATTCACCCAATGAAATTTTATGTGGTTTTATGTACCTATTAGAACTAGTTATACATCCCTTCATTCCCGTACTAAGTTGTTTGTTTACTATTCACAATATTATACTTCATTCACTTTGTATCTCTAATTTTGTTACTCATTTGATAAAATAACATAATCACGTGACCGGTTTTGTAGAGCTTTAATTTTTTAATTTTTTTCTAAATCTCAAATATATTGTACTGAAAGTAGCTTCAATCGAATATCGTAAATCAAAACAAAATATTTTATTTGGGACGGAAGAGTACTTTATAAGATTATGCTACAATGACACCAACATTGATACGAAAGTTCGAAACCAATTTCACAAATATACACAATAGATATGATTTTACCCTACATTATGTACCAAATGGAATAGCTTTGCAACATTGTACGAAGTACTCCCTCTGTCTTAAATTATAATGTTTGTTTACTATTCACATGGTCAAACGTTATTCACTTTCTTTCTTTATTTTCGTTAACAATTTGATAAAATAAAATATTATTGTCACTACTAGTTTTGTAGATCTTTTGATGTAGTTTTTTAATATGTAATTTTTATTTTTTAATTCTATATCATTTGTCACATAAAATGGTTTGAAAATAATTTCAGTCAAACATCGTAAATCGAAACAGACATTATAAAATGGGACGGATGTAGTACTATTTATCGATAATGCTATAGTGGACCTAAGATTCACATGACTTTTTGTTGACCTACATGTGAGGGTGATAAGAAAGTGCTTACTACTTTTATGAGCATTTTCTTTTCAAATTATTAAAAAAAATTAAAATGATTTTGATTTGAGATGATTTTCAAAAAAGCTGTGAACCTTAGATTTAGCACTCTAACTTGCAAATCCTTTGATGCACCTAAGATGCAAGGTACATTTGGTGCACTTACAAGATAAGACAAACTCTTTCCTAGACTTTAAGTTTATGTTCATTTTATGGATCTTAGTATATTTGTAGTATAAAAAAGTGGGACTTTGCAAAAAAAAAGAAAATATCCACATGTAAGCCTATAAAACATATGAGAAGGTTCACATTTTAAACATAGATTTTGGGATTATGTAAACATCATTCTTACTCTACAGATAAACGAGATAAGCAAATATTTTATACCTTGAATGGACATTTTTTATTTTAAAAAAAAAGAAACAAAGTTTTTTTATTAGAAAGACCACAAATTTTGTGTGTACCCGTTCACCATGGAAAAATTGGCATATGTCACGGTCAACTCGAAACAATGTGATTGTTCCTAATTCATTTTCAAGATTTTATTTTTATTGTTTCACAATTTGAAATTGTTAACAACAAAATGAAGAAATAAACATTGCGTAATTATTGAATATACATGCATCAATTTCATAAAGCACACTTTTATGGGTAAAACATTTGCATAAAATGAGGATTGTGGGATATATATATAAATTACGGTAACAAAGTATAGTCCCTATCTCACAATTAAATTAACATATATATATATATATATATATATATATATATATATATATATATATATATATATATATATATATATATATATATATATATATATATTGACTTCATATAATTTAAGAAAATTGTATAATTAGAAAGTATTAAGAAGAGAGAGTCATGATATGAGCCATAATCCATACATTCATTCCCTAAAGAAATGGTGAAGTGTAAGGTTATTTATTTGTTGTTTCGAAAACGCGTAATGTTATTTTGAGACATACAAAAAATTTAATATCAATGGTAGGATGAAGAGATTATAGTAATGTACTTCTTTTATTCCAAATTGAAAGTTTTTTTTAATCCGGCATAGTGTTTAATAATATTATTCGTGTTAAAAAATAAAGGTTGATAGTTGAAATTGAACTGGAATAGAGAGCAATAATGACTCCCATATACTGAGTATTTGTTAACAGAAAAGTAAATAGTTTTTTATTTTGAGACAAAAAAGTATAGGAGATAGTGCAAAAATTTTAACAAGAAAACAAACTTAATAGGACAAGAAAATCACGTTTATATAAAATAAGACTCTGCAGAAGTTCTACTTACAACATAAGAAAAGATCTCTTATGTTTAATTCTCTAAATATGACTAGTCATTTTAATCTTATACAAAGTTCTGATTGACTTTGCGAAGATAAAAAGTGACAGGATCATAACGTCAGATACATATATTATATACCATCTTCTCTTTACTTATACATACATATATATTACTCTCTATAAAAATATAATATTTAAAAATGAACCAATTGATATTAAAATTATATCAGTTACATGTTATATTTTTATATGCCATGGTCAAAAGTTAAAAGTAGTATTGAATAAAATATCAAACTAAGAAGAATCGATGAAGAATTATTTTTTCAAAAATAAGGATGAACCCCATCCTAGAGAGGTCCTTTAGGTACAAGGCGCTGGATTTGTGTCCGGCGCTCCAAAATTGACGCGGCGCGACACACCCTGGAATGGCCTGGGAGCTGCGAAAGTCACTGCGGCGCGCGCCCCACTTTCGATGCAGAGTCGGGATTTGTTTCCAGCAAAAAAGTGCGGCAAATGTCCATTGTGATGGTCCACCGCGCCGGTCAACCCTCTCTCTTTTTAACTTCATAAATTCAATACATCTCCAACTTCAATTCATTATTCTTAGTTCTCTTAATTCATTCTCATTCCTCTCAATTCATAACTTTCTTTCCATTTTCTCATTATTCAAAATGAATTCTAATAACTTCAACTTTGATAACTCCAAACTTGATGCCGTTATTCGATTTGCAAACTTTGGTTCTTTACCCGGCGGCAAGTTTAGCCCGTTCTCGGACTCCAACGATAGCCCCTACCAATTTTCGGCCATTAATACGACCGACTACGACATTTCTGAGTTGGAGCCCATCGCTGAGGGCGTTAGCAAAGGGAAGGCCAAAAAGATGGATGGGCCGAAGAAGTACACCCAGATGGAAAGTCTGAGATTGGCGAAGTACTACGTCGATGTTTCGGAGGACGCCATCATCGGCAACTACCAGAGACCAAAAATATTCTTGGAGCGAGTTTTGACGAAGTATAACGCGGGGAGGCCCGATGGTACGCCCGTGCGTGATGGGGAGATGCTTTAGAAACACTGGAGCTATGTGCACCCGGAAGTTCAGAAGTTCGGTGGCTTATATGTCAACGTACTCAAGACATGGCCTAGTGGCTGCTCTGCCGAAGACATTATGTCGAAGGCGTTGGACCTTTATTGTGAATCAGAGAAGCGGGCTTTCAAAATCCAGAAAATCTAGAAACTTCTTCAAAGGAGCCCCAAATTTAGCATCGGGTTGAGGCCAAAGGATCGAGATCGAAGCGTTCCAAACTCTTTGAGACTAGTTCGTACTCGAGGAGGTGGACTTCCCACATGGATCGGGCAAGGAACCGAGTGGTCAAATCAGCGCGATCGGGTCAAAGGCAACAAAGAAAGGGAATGGAAAGGCCAAGACAACGATACCTAACATGGCACCCCCACCCGAAAACCCCGTTTTGGACATAATGAATAAAAACTTTGCTAGCATGAGCGTCGCTCTCCATTGTACAAATCTCAACAAACTCATGGCAATGGATATGTCGAGGATGTCGGAGTTAGAATTGAAGTACCACCGCGACATGATGGCGGCGACCAACGTCATGGTAAATAGGGGTACTCAGTAGGATTTGTTTTTCAAGTCTTTATTTTCAAACACTTCTTTTAGTTTTTTAGTTTTTGTAATTTTAATTTTAATCATGTTAAAGTTTCTCTTTTTATTTATGTAGTATTTTGTAATTTAATGTTGTATTTGCTTATTTTTAATTTTCTCAGTATTATAATCCTTTTTTCTTAATCGTGTTAAAGTTCTCCTTTTTTCTTGAAATAATTTTTTTTATCAAATCTATATAAGTTTGGAATTAAAAAAATGATGAATAATGTAAAAAAAGGAGAGACGAGTTTTCAGGGCGGTATCATTGTAGGATTTTGGGGCGAGGCAGAAAATTAGTGGAATGTTGATGTGGTAGGCGTTGGGGCGGGACATATTTTTTATCATTATAAATGCTCTTAGAATCGGCATCAAATCTGAATCAATTGACATAGGAATGAAGTTTTGTGTGTCGCATCTACTGAGACTTCATGCTTTACATTATTTTTCTTCATTGTAGCCACCAGTCTTCGAACTTGAGATCTCTTCTGTGTGCACTCTTATGTCAACGGTTGAGCTACAATATTTTTTCTACATATCTTTCTTTTCGGTTTATAATTCTTTTGGACCGGTTTTTTTATGGAGAACCGATGGTTGGGTTTCTGTTCTGGTCGAGTTCATAACAGTGGACCGGTCTATAGATTCTACAAGCCCATCGTCTTTAGGATCATTGATTTGCTGAGACCGATCACAAGCTCGGGACTTTAATCTTTTTGAAATTTCCATTCTTTCCAATCTTGTACGCGTTCTCTTCATCCGCTTTATCCAAATAATATCAGGTACATCTTCTTTATTCTTGATTTTGGCGTTAAATCTTTACATATCAGATTCAGACCTCTGACGTATTCATTTCAATTGATGTGCGATTTTCATTCCTGGGTTTCTTGTTTTCATATTGAGCTGTGGATTTTTTTCTGTTTTATAGGGTTTTCGTTTCATATGTTTTCTTTGGCTGTGTGGGGAATTGGTGAAGTTAACGACTTTGTTTTACTTGATCAGGGGTTTAGGGCGAAGAGAGTACTTTGATTTGAGGAATCAAGAATGGTGATCTGAATTCTATTTTTTTGGGGTATTGGATTGATCTCATTTCTTGACTTGGACTTGGGATATGGAGTTTTTGATCAACTTGAGGAGCTATTGAGTTTAGGGGTTTTGCTTATGTATATTGGATGTTTATGAGTGTTTTGTGAAGAAAGGATGTATAGCAATTTCAAGGAGCAGGCGGTAGCATATGTTAAGCAAGCGGTGGAGGAAGATAATGCCGGGAATTATGCAAAGGCTTTTTCTTTGTATATGAATGCATTGGAGTATTTTAAGACGCATTTGAAGTACGAGAAGAACCCAAAGGTGAAGGAGGCGATTACCCAGAAGTTCACCGAGTATCTGAGGAGGGCTGAAGAGATTCGGGCAGTTCTTGATGAGGGAGGGGGTAGTGGTCCCACGGCAAATGGAGATGCTGCTGTTGCATCACGACCGAAGACAAAGCCAAAGAATGGTGGAGGAGAAGGAGAGGATTCGGAGAGTTCGAAGTTAAGGGCAGGGCTCAACTCTGCAATAATAAGGGAAAAGCCTAATATTAAGTGGAATGATGTTGCCGGGCTAGAGAGTGCCAAACAGGCATTGCAGGAGGCTGTGATATTACCAGTTAAATTCCCACAGTTCTTCACTGGTTGGTTCTTTGATGTATTCTTCTGCTGCTGCCCGCTGTTTCTTGTTTTTTTAAAAAAAATAAAAAACATATTAGAAATTGATCATGAAAGCTGACAAATAATCATTTAATTTTAAAAAAACAAAGAAATTTCACAGCTCCTTCATCGACACACACACACACAATATGTCACCAGCATAAGCACCAATAAAACACTGGAGACTGGAGAGACAATGGCCTCTTAATAAGAATGCATTAACTTCATTTTATGTGATTCATAACATGCTATCAGTATTTTCTCTCTTTGCATGGACCCATATTACCCTGCACTGTACAGTCTACTGTGGGACTTCTGTAGTTGCATCTTACACACTAGTTGTTCAGTGCATTGTATTATGAGCATTGGACATAGTGCACAACATGAAAGGCTTCCATAGTGTTTTTTTTGGGATCGGTGAAAGCCTGAATCCCTGACCACAGGTGATAGAGTCAATGTGCTAATCAAATCGAAACCATTTTGCGCTTATTTATGAATCTTGCAGAAGTTGGTCCAAAATTGTTTTATTGTTTGCTCGGTAAAGGAATGAAATGAAATCACCTTAATAGCTAGCTTTTAGGATTCTCTTTTCAAATGAGTGAAACTTTTGGACACCTTATTGTTACCTAATGAACATATTGATTACAAAGATTTCTTTTCTTTTCTAATGAAAAAGAAGATACTAAGATTGCCATATAATCGGTCTTGATTTTTTTCTTGTTAAACTATGAAAAACAAAGGAAAGTTAAGGAAGTAGAATCCTCTTTAATGTTAAAAGTTAATAGTTCTAATTAATTTGAATAGGAAAGCGGCGACCATGGAGGGCCTTCCTACTCTATGGTCCACCTGGAACAGGAAAATCATATCTAGCAAAAGCTGTTGCTACAGAAGCTGACTCAACCTTCTTCAGGTATAATCTCAGATGATCTTCAATTCCTATTCTCAACTAAACAAAAATATGCTTGTTCTATAGTATAGTAGTATGTAGTTGGACATGTGTTACGAAAGTTCCCAGGTTTTCCTATATTCTAAAATAAAACTCCTAATGTAGCTCATGATGAGTAATCCACATTTCGGTTGTCTACAGTTAGTGCATAGCTGTGAGGTCTTTTGAATGGGCAAGAACAATAAGTTAGGTCCAATTTAACATGGTATCAGAGTTTGGTCTTGGGCCTTTTTGTGTGCGTGGTGCCTATTTACTCAGTGGTTTGGACCAGCCCATTTGTCCACCCTTTTAGTTGTTAGTCTGACTTGGGCGGAGGAGTGCGTTGAGTATCTCACCTAGGCTGTCTATTGGGTTCGAGTCTAGTATATAAGAGTGAGGTAATCATTACCTCCTTAGGATCTTTTTGGTGCGGGTGAGTTTGACCAAATCTAACAGCTCATAAAAGTATAAGTGTATAACAACCGGTTTCTTTTTCAAAAAGATTGTGAAGCTCGTATTTTCATTGGATAGCTAATTTCTCTTATATTTCACCTATCTACTAAAAGCTTGAAGGTTTGTAGGTCTTACATCTTTTTTTTGAGAATTGACTTTATGTCCTCTCTTTTTTCAATCAACTGAAGTTTTCAATGATTCTCTTAATTTATTGTATCTTATTATCTGAAATGGCATTTAATTTATATATTGTATATGAGCAGTATTTCTTCATCAGACCTAGTTTCAAAATGGATGGGTGAAAGTGAAAAGCTTGTCTCAAATCTATTCCAAATGGCTCGTGAAAGTGCTCCTTCTATTATCTTCGTAGACGAAATCGATTCATTAGTCGGCCAACGAGGAGAGGGTAATGAGAGTGAAGCTTCAAGACGTATCAAAACTGAGCTCCTTGTACAGATGCAGGTATTTTTTTATATGCATGGGTAATTTTTTTATTGCTTTTTTCATATATGCTTAATTTCATGGGCAGGTTTGAGGAAGAAATCAAAATAATCCAACTATAAATTTTCTAAACAATAATGTGAAAATAAAATAAGTCTTGACAGGTTTGTAGTGATTCTTCTTTCATCTCAAGTGATTATGAGCATAAGCATACAATGTTTTACCTGCTATGCTAGAGTTAGCCTGTAATCCAAATTCTAGATCTGCATCTCTTTGTAACAAAAACACTCGGGATATGTTTGGATCCAAGAAAATGTAAAGGAATGAAACATATTTAAGGAGAGTTAATTTAAAAAAATCAAAGTTATTGAAATTTGGTTGCTTTTAGTTTAAGTTTACACTGTTTAGATATTTTAATTTATAGATAATAGGCATAAAAAAAGATTATTAACAAATACAACAAGTTCAACTGCCGAGCCTAAATCCCAATTTAATGGGGCCAGCTACGTGAACCAATAGAAAATCTATATAGGTCCCCTCTGTTGGAATTCTCTTTTTTCATTCTTTTCTATCATGCGCCATACGTTCATAATGTCCCAACACTCTATTGTGCATCTTACACCGTTGATCTATGTCATTTTTGGTCTACTTGCATCTCCGCCACGTTCATCTTCTCATCAAATCTGTCCTCAATGCACAACAATCGGGTCCATATAAAGCCAGTCTCATAACAATCCTACGAATTTTTCCCTTTAATCTTAGATACATTTTGAACATATAGTACTGATACTACTCCTGCATCCTGATCACATAGTACTTCTGTAGTTCTTTTGCTCCTTTCCATTTCAGTCTCTCTCTCTCTCTCTCTCTCTCTCTCTCTCTCTCTCTCTCTCTCTCTCCCCACACACACACACACACTCCTAAGTTTTCATTATGTTTTTCTCTCTATTATCTTTCCCTAGTATTTTCTGGGATCCAAAAGGACCTTCAATCTCTCTTCCTTTTACTAAGCAACAACAACAAACCAAGTAAGATCCCGCAATAGTAGGGTGTGTTTACGCAGACCTTACCTCTACACGGAAGTAGTAAGGCTGTTTCCAAGAGATCATTGGCTCAAATGCAGAAGCAGACAAAGTAAAAGCTTTTAGTAAGTTAAACTAACAATAATGGAAACTAATACCATGACCCATCTTATCTCAGGTGAAAAGTTATGGCTCTCTTAGGCTATTAGCCTTAGTTGTGTACTTCTTCATAACTACCATTTATTTTTTGTTCTCTCCATGCCCTTTGAATTTGATTATGTGGCAAGCATCAGTTGCATACTTTCAGCGATTTACTTGACTTTGTATTGCATTTTAGGGTGTTGGACATAATGATGAAAAGGTTCTTGTTCTTGCGGCAACAAATACTCCTTACGCTCTTGATCAGGCTATTAGGAGGCGTTTTGACAAGAGAATATACATCCCTCTACCAGATCTGAGGGCAAGACAACATATGTTTAAGGTACAACAAATACTTTGAGCTCTTTGCCAAGGTCTCTTACACTTTTTTTTTCAAGTGGTTGCGGTGAAATGTGAATCTTGAAAGTTGTATAATACGAGTTATCTTTTTTATGGATACACAAACAGGTACATTTGGGAGATACTCCTCACAACTTAACAGAAAGTGATTTTGAGCAACTGGCGATGAAAACAGACGGGTTTTCAGGTTCTGACATTGCTGTTTGTGTAAGCATCACACTATCAGATACTTATAAGTTCCCGATGAGCAATCCAATAAAGTAAAATATTGTAAAATGACTAAATTGCCCTCCCATATTTATTTTGCGGATGGTAGTTAGTCTGAATTTAAGACTTACTAGCATCACTCTCGATACATCAAATTAGTAACGAATAGTGTCATGTTTTTCAATATATGGCATAATTTCATGTTAAGCAGCACAAGTTTTCCTTGATAGACACTTATTTGAAAACGGCCTGAACAGCTTATACAACTTATGATTCTCTTAAAAAAACATAGACATTAGGTAGGGGGTTGTCTGGCTTGTTAGTTGAGATCAGTTGTCTTAACAAGCTTATTGTAGATTCATTAGCAGCTCCTATAGTTGTTTCTGAAGATATATGTGAATGAAATTTTCTTCTCTGACCTCCCTGAAATTTCAGGTGAATGAGGTTTTGTTTGAACCAGTTCGTAAGACTCAAGATGCCGAGTTCTTCATCAAAACCCGTGATGAACTATGGGTTCCATGTGGACCTAGACAACCTGGTGCCATTCAGACAAACATGCAAGAGCTTGCCGCTAAAGGCCTAGCTTCAAAGGTAATTCGCTAATATGTTTAGTTGCGCTTTGTGAGTATCTTAGTGAAACCTTTATGTGGATCGTCGTCAAACAAATAATTTGTTAGTATCTTAATTCTCAACACTATGTTTGTCACTCAAGTTTTTTTGTTCACAACTTTTTTTTAAAAAAATATAAACCTTTCCACTTAAAAACAAAACCTTCAACCACCTAACACAAACAGCTAATCAAATAGCTAATAACTGGTTGCCGAAAATGTCTTTACTCTTTTGTATTGAAACTACTATTGCACCGTGTTTATCTATGGCATATGATTGGGAAATCAAACTCCCCGCAGGTAACACCGCCGCCAATCACCAGAAGAGATTTCGACAAGGTGCTGGCAAAACAAAAGCCAACGGTGAGCAAATCAGATCTTGAAGTTCACGAAAGGTTCACGAGGGAGTTTGGCGAGGAAGGGTAATTTTTTCTCAAGGTGAAAGTTTAGCTCCCTCCATTTTTTACTGCTGGTGAAAGTTCAAATCGTGTCTGGATCGTTACATTCTGAATAAATCTATCAATAACTGTGCCAATGAGGAAGAAAAGTTGTTATTGTTTAAGGCTTCACTTTGAGGCTTGTTGGAAAAATCAATGTGGAATTGACCATTGTATATAGGAATGCAATCAGTTCACTCTTCCTTTTTGTTAATCTGTTGCATGAATGATACTCGTATATATTAATTTACCGGAGTAATTAATATTTAAACTTTTGTTATATTTTGGTCAATGTTTGGATTATAGATTCTATTTTAGAATTCTAATTAGTCTCTCAATTTCAACTTGCTTTATATACGTAATCACATTTTTGTAGGGTAAATTTCAAGAATAGTACCTGAATTTTTACTGAAATTTTGATTTAGTACTTGAACTTCACAACCTTTCTCAAAAGAACATCAACTTTTACCATTTTTTTTACTAAAAATTCATTAGCTCATTACCAGGTGACCAGAAGGTCACTTTGGGCCAAATTGCAAAATCCAAATTTTTATTTTTTTGACCCCCATTTCTTCCTTTTCTTCTCATTACACTCCCATAAATTATATTCTTTTCTTTCTCAACCCACTCCCATCTTTTCTTTTATTTTTTGTTTTTTCTTTCTTTTCTCTTTTCTTATTCGCTTTTCTTTCCATCTTTTCTTTTCCTTTCTTTTCCTTTTGATCCTTTTTTAACTCTTTACTTTTTTTTTGTTCATTTTCACTTCTTATCATTTCTTTCCTTTTTACTTTAGGCCCCGTTTGGTACACAGAATTCAAACTATAGAATTGGAATTGAGAACTTTAATTCCAATTCTGGTGTTTGGTAGCACAAAAATAATGTGGATTTGGAATTGATAGTGCAAAAAATGAATTGGAATTGGCAGAATTCAATTCTTGGAATTGGCAGAATTCAATTCTTGGAATTGAATCCCATGGAATTTCAATTCCAATTCAATTTCAATTCCACCAATTCCGTATACCAAATGGACCCTTAGTTTTCTTCATCATGTCCTCTTTTTTTATTTTTTACTTTTTAAATTTTTTTTCACTATTTTAATTTTTTGTATTTGTTTCTGTTTGCTATATTTTTCTTTAGTTCCTTTTTGAAATATTTATTTATTATTTATTTATTTTCTTCCTTTTCTCATTTCTTACTTTTTTTTCTTTGTTTTTTTGTTTTTGTTTCTTTTTTCCTTTACGTATCTGTTTCGTGATTTTGTCCTTTATCTTTTACATTTTCTGTTAATAATCATGTTAATTTTATTTTTAATCAATTTAATTAAACAAAAAAATCAAACCATACGTCTTATTTATTTTTGTTTTTTTAAGTTTTTTGATTGTTAATGTTTTTTGTCTATTCATTAAGTTTTATTGTAAACAATTAAACAAAACAAATGAATAAAATAAGCCCTAAATAAAAATGAAAAAAATAAGACAAGAGAAAATATTTTCGATCTTGTTTGTTTCTTTTTTGTTTTTGATCTTTTTTATTATTTTTTATTGTGTACCCTATCATAATTTTTGTGCAGATTGAGCCGAGGGTCTCTTGGAAAAAGCCTCTCTGCTTCCTAGTAAGGGTAAGGTCTGCGTACACACACCCTCCCCAAACCTTACTGTAGTGGGATCCAAATGGGTTGTTGTTGTTGTATTATTTTTTATCTTTAATTCTTGATATTTTAATATTATCAATTTGTTTTGCTATGTGTCATTTTGTGAACTTTTTGTAAGTTTTTTTTATATATTTTGTCTAACTAACCTTCTGTTTTTGTTTGCTTTGCTTTTTTATTTTTTATATTATTTTGTCTTATATTTTTTGTTTGATTTCAATTTTTTGTTGGTTATTTTTATATAATTATTTTTCATAAAAATGAAGTAAAAGTTTCTAAAAAAATTCCTTTGTTTTCTAAAACATTCTCTCATCTTTTTTTCGTCATTTTATGAATTTATTTAGGGCCTAATTTATTTAATTGTTTACAATAAGGATTAAAAACAGACAAAAAAAGTTAACAAACAGAAAAAAACAAAATAAGAAAAAAAAATTAATATTTACGGTTTGATTTTTTCGTTTAATTAACTTGATTAAATATAACACAGTTAAAAGAAAAGACAAATAATAAAGATAAAGGAAAAAATAACGAAACAGATAAATAAACAAAAAAAGAAAGAAAGAAAAAGAAAACAAAACAATGAAAAAAAAGGTAAGAACTGATAAAAGGAATAAATAACAAATAAAGAGTTTAAAAAGGAACTAAAGAAAAACATAGCAAACAGAAACAAATAAAGAAAATTAAAACAGGAAAAAAAATTAAAAAGGAAAAATAAAAGATGACAAGATGGAAACAATTAAAGTAAAAAGGAAAGAAATGACAAAAAGTGAAAATGAACAAAAAAAAAAGAGTTAAAAAAGGATCAAAAGGAAAAAAAGGAAAGGAGGGAAAGAATAGCTAATAAGAAAAAAGAAAAGAAAGAAAAAACAAAAAATAAAAGAAAAGATGGGAAAAAGAATGGAGAGAAAGAAAGGGGGTGGGTTGATAAAGAAAAGAATATAATTTATGAGAGTGTAAAGAGAAGGAAGAAATGCGGGTCAATATGAAAAAATGAAAATTTGGATTTTTCAATTTGGCCAAAAGTGACCTGTTGTTCACCTGGTAATGAACTAATGGACTTTTAGTGAAAAGATGGTAAAAGTTCAGGTACTTTTGTAAAAGATTTTGAAGTTCAGGTATCAGATCGAAATTTCAGTGAAAGTTCAGGTACTCTTCTTGAAATTTACCTCATTTGTGTATGATTAATTGATTATTGTTCTGATACATGATATGAAATTTAAGTGGAGGGCAACATTAAATGTGAACGTTAATCCTGTCATAATATCCTTAAAATTTCGAACATTTTAATCTTTGATTGGGGTATCATTTCAAGGAACTTTGAAAGATTAAAATGTTCATCACAAAACAAAAGACAATTCAATTACGATGGTTAAATAGATTGAATTTTTTTAAAAAAAATTGTATGGAATGAAATAATGCTACTTCCGTCCTAAATCAAACTGCTCGCATACTCTTTAAAGGGTCAATTTTCATTCATTTTCTTTAATATTTTTAATGCCTATTTGATAAAATAACATAATCATGACGAGTGCTTCTATGATGCACCTTGCATACATATTTTTTTGTGGACCTTCCCATATAAAAAAACTTTTTTTTATTTTTAAAAATAAATGCTTATCTAAGTAGTAAAAATATAGTACTTATTTTGTTCATATGTAAGTCAATGGTGAACCTTAATTCTACTATAGAACACTTCTTATTTCGAAGAATTTTTTATTTACTTTCTAAATATGTAATTCTTATTCTATAATTTCACCTCATTTATTAAATAAATTGAGTTAAAAATAGCTGTATTCAAACATTAAAAACTAAAACAGACACTATAAAACGAGACGTGGGAGTAAAGTTTTTATATGTAAAAATCACATCAATATTTTAGT
This sequence comes from Cuscuta australis, assembly GCA_003260385.1. Classification (NCBI taxonomy): domain Eukaryota; kingdom Viridiplantae; phylum Streptophyta; class Magnoliopsida; order Solanales; family Convolvulaceae; genus Cuscuta; species Cuscuta australis. The sequence goes on along the minus strand of NQVE01000129.1, from coordinate 158,772 downwards.
ACAAAACAAGAGGTGATTATTTGGTCAAAATGTCAAATCATGGAGTAAATAAAGAAGACAATTTGAATATTTGACCTATGAACCATAGTGACCACCTCTCTTCAGCTACAAGACACTGCATTTCATGATTACAAATTTGGGGTTGTTGTAAATTTGAAGGGCTATGGCAAAAAAAAAATCTATCAACAAGTATTTATGCCATTCAAGAATGAATGTCAAGACACCCAACAACAACACCAAGCAAACCCAGTAGAATCCCACAAAAGCAGGGTCGGGGGAGGGTGTGTACCGAGAAACCTTACCCCTTCTAGGAAGAAGAGAAGGCGTTTCCAAGAGATCCCCGGCTCGAGACAACGAAAATGCTATATCTCTGGCTTTAAGGGAAAAAAGATAGTGTGCTCATCACAAGCTTCTTTGGTTATATTTTGGCGGATTGTTTTTCGCGACTTCAACCGCTATCATCCACCCATTAATGATCTGCAAAGAGTTTTAACATCCCCTAAAGAATTATGGTTGTGAATACTTGGCATTTCGGGTGGGAAGAATAATACAATGAACATCGAAAATATAGTCGTTTGCAGCAATTGCTAACCTTGCCATTCATCTGATTGAGAGCAGCAATCGCAGCCTCTTCTGTGGTGTACTCTACAAAACCATATCCTTTTGACCTCTTGGAAATCTTGTCCATTATTATTTTCACTGTAAATATTTCGGGAGGGTAAAAAAAATCACACTTCCTTCTAAGGAAATCAATATGTAGTTCACAACATTTCTCTCTCCCGAACAAATTTTAACCACTCACTTTTCAATTTCCAACACTTTTTCTTAAACCCCTTCAAGTTAAACAAGTAACTTCTTTACGAGGTGGAGGGAGTATTGCATTGAAAAGCAGTGGAAGACGATAATTCATCATAACGACAGGTAAAATACCTCCAACAAGTTCCCCATAGCTTTCAAACGCTGCACGCAATGTTTTCTCAGACGTATAGAAGGATAGGCCTAACAAAACATAACAATTTACACGCATCAGTTCTCACAAAACTGAAATCACGGGTGAGAGTTACTCCATCTTTCTCTTTTGATCTTCTCACTTCCCTTTTTTGGATGCCCCTAATTAATTTTCTCTTTTCCTTTTAAAGAAAGAATTCTATGGTTCACATTTGTTCTCTCTCCTCAGCACAAATTCAACCACACAATTTCACATTTGACAAACTCCGTCTAAAGTAAAAATGAGAAGATTATTTAGGGATGGATAGAGTATTTAGCTGAAATGGTACTCTCTAAAGCGCAAAACGTTTGGCACCGTCTATATTGGCCAAAATAAGCAAGTCAAAAGGAAAAAAAACCTAACTACTAGATGGAGGGTAATGTCCCCATGAAGGCCATGATGATGTAACATTGTTGGGTGAATCTAGAGTTTGGGGCTTGAAAATTACAACTCACCGGTAACAAAAAGCTTCTTGGTTTGAACATTTGATGTTGAGAAATCTCGTGCATCGTCAGTATGCTTTGATCTTGAACCTTCTTCATAATCTTTATCCTCTGACTCAAACTTGTGATCAGGGTGGACAGACAAAACTCCTGGCAATCCTGCATTAGATCAATCAAGTAAACTTAGGTTCAATCTAAGTTGCACGAAGACGAGGAGATGTATTCATACAGGAACAGGGCCGAGAACGAGGAAATTTCAAAACTTTACAAAGGATCTGAATGGGGGGGGCGTCTCCAAGTACCCAAAAGAGGGGATGTTTCAGGGATGGAAGTGACACTTATTTGAAGAATCAATGAAACATAGGATTCAATAGTGTTTGTTTTGTTGGAGGTTATTCGGGTGAGGAGAAGATTTTTTTTTTTGGGGGGGGTGCTTCGCTTCACTGTTTGTTTAAAAGTATTGGATTGCGGAGAAGTAAAAATCCCCCCCCCCCAACTCCAACCAAAAAAACTCTTATACTCTGTACAATAACCCCTTCAACGAATCAAACAAGGTAACTCTCATCTTGAACAAAACATGCCCTTATCAAGAAGATTGAAAATCAAGCAGTCATAAGGGGATACTTACCAGCTAATTTATGTGCACATTCTTCATCTATTTCACAACAAAACCCATATTCAGTTTCCCACTGTACATCATACAAGCACCTTTGAGCATCCTTCTCACTGACAACAAACATCTCAAATAATAATAATTATTATTATTATTGAAATGAAAAATAGAAAATGAACCATAATTTAAAGAAATAATCATTGTTATGGGTCAAACTCTACCACAAAGTTAAACTCAACCAAAAGATTTTACACTCTAATACATCCCTCTCACTAGATTTGTTTTGCTTGAACCTTGCAAGTAAACATTAATAAGTTTTCAAACTGGAGGGTATGAGATTCAAACCCATTATTAAGGAATCAATACAACTAAAAACTCCAACTTTTGATTGGATACCAAGAAAGGTTTCAAACCCAAGCTGATAATACACAATAAATGTTAAAAAGGAAATCTTTCAAACATGAAAAATGGATGTGGGTACAAGAGAAACCTGCACAAGACTCTCTCTAGGGTCTTCACATAGTAATCAATGATCTGAGGCTTGGAAGTTAGGCCCTGTTTGGGAGGTTCCATGAGCACAATCCAGTGCTGGTGCCCATTATTAATTGAAGCTGCACAATCAAAGGGCTTATTTGAGGCTGTGGTGGGAATTGCTCTGAAACTATAACAGAGATTTGATGAAGATGACGATGGGTAGAATTTGGAAGGTCCTGAAGAGCTGGAGATGGCGAATTGGAAATGGGGTTTGGAAGATCTTGCTGTAAATTTTGGGATTTTGGAGAGGGGTGTTATTGAGGAAGAAAGAATCACTTCCATATTTCGCCCCGCCAAACGACCCCTCAAACTTGATTTTTTGTCCATTATGATTTATGAATGTGACCTGCACCATGGAGGGTGCCACCACATAACTGCTATTGCATCCATCCTTCGCACAGAAAAACACAGACTGTAATTGTTTGTGCGACACAGACAATTATCGTCTGTGTTTGTCTTAGCGAAGCATGGGTGCACCCATATGGTGACACCCTAGCATTTTCCTATTTTATAATATGAGTAATAAAAATAGACAAACAAAGTGAGTTATATTTGACCTTTAAATAGTGTAAGTGGACGGAGGGAATAATATTTTAAATAATGTTTTTATGGAATATTTAGTTTTGAAATCCTTAAAGCTGTTTTTTTAAAACACATTAAAGTTGCATTTAGTTATAGGATATTATTTCAAAATACAAAAATTAAATGCTAAAACAGGTTGCTTATTGTGTATACTCCTTGCCCTGAAATGATCTTCCGAACTCAATTTGCGAGATTTGGCTAAAATTATTTTCTATTCAATTTATTTGATTATTAATATAAAATTAAAAAGTAAAAATATTATATTTTGAAACTACATCAAAAGTTTTAGAAAACAAGAGCTGACATGACTATATTATTTTATCAAATAACTAACGAAATATAGGTAAAGAAAATGACTAAAATTTGATCGAATAGTGATTGAAAAGATCATTTAAGACAGACAAAGTATTATCATGTTTAGGTTCGTACATTTTTTAATATCTAAGAAGTTCACTTGAAACTTTAAGAGTTATTTTGTGTATGCATACACATGTAAAGAGGATGTATTTGAAAATGATACGGAGTATTAGGGAGGATTCACACATGAGTATAAATTCTCCTCTCAATGAATGCACCAATTTGAGACCAAAATCTCCGGGTGTGTATTTTTTGGTATATACGATAAATGTATAAAATATAGGAAATATATGAACAAGAACTTTGACAATAAACTTTGACGTGGAAACCAAATCGGTGAAAACCACAGGCCTTTTTTGGCGGTACTATGCCAACGCGGGTGTTTTGTTATATTTCGGGAGTATATTTGTACAGCACATCGACGTGACAGCCCTTGATGGAGCTCGAAGCTCCAGCGAGAAGGAGAAGACGAATAGAGTGAATATAACATGTGTGGAATGTAGAAAGTGGCTCCTCTTTCTTCTTGGATCTGTGTCTCTTATATATATGGCATTAAAGCAGGAACCTAGGGTTAGGGTTTTCTTATGGGCTTCTCGCGTGGACTGACCCTAGTATCTTTAATTAAGCCCAATGGATATTTTTCTCCATCAGAATTTTATCTTTATTTTATAACGAGTGAAGTTGATGTATAATTTTGATGGAGGTAAAAAGAAAGTTAATAAAGGACTCCTAAAATTACTTTTGAAAAGGTGAACAAATATACTAGAAGGGCTTCACGTTGAGTATAAATGATCATTTTGTCTTGTATACACTGTTTATTGTTTACCCTAGGGTTTGGCTATAGTCTAGAATATGAATTATGTATACATGAATTTTAAATTAAATCCGTGTGTTAAGATGATTGTGTGAAAAAAAATAGGGCTATAATTGACAAAATGGCCAAAAAAGGTGACTCAAATATGCAAAGGTGAAAGAAAAACATGTGAATGGTTATTGTTTAACTCAGCTCCATTTTTCTTATTGTATTTTAGTTAACTCAGGTAATTTAAATCACCTAAAATAATTCAAGATAATTATGTTTCTGTGGTCTTAAGATTCACACATAAAATGTAAATTTTCTCAAATTTTACATGAGTTCACAGTTTTATTTCTTTTGTGGCAAAAGACCAAATCCTTTCATTCTGTTTATATAGTACATACTAAAACTCATAAAATAAGTGTGAATCCAAAGATCAAATAACATTTTACCTACCAAAAGGAGATTGAAAATATTTTTTTAGTCAATTCAAATTGTTGTAGTCAAATAAAGTGTCTATTTTGCTTGTCAAGAAAGGTGAAGCCCACAATAGTAAATACTAATGCAAGTACAACACAATGCATAAAAAAAGTTCACATTTTTTTCTTTTTTCATCTGTTGCAACTTCACGCTTCACTATTATAAAATCCACCGTATCCCTCACAATCTTTTTTACGTCTCGTAACAATTATCAATCACACACTTCTTATTTGTTAACACCCATCGAAAACCTCGTAAAGTCAAACTATTAAGTTTATTTTCAGTATAGAGCATTAGCAAAGACCAGTGTACAGAGAAGTATTGTAATCTGTAATATTAACATGATAATAATGCTACAGAGAAATTGGCATTTGGACAATTGAATGAATTGCAGTGACTCTATGATTCAAAACTATGCAATTTATGTGAAGGAAAAAAACATTTCATCACTTTGTGAGACTGATAAATGGGCAGTAACTTTTTCCATCCAAATTCTGCAATTTATATGAAGAAAACACAAAGTCCATTCCATTCCTCCATGGCTCTCCATCCAAATTCTGCCATTTCTATAGCTGCCGAGTTTTAGCCTTCGTGTTTGTTCAATAAAGAAGCGGCGCTTCAATGGTGTCGTTCTCGGAGGCCTTGTTTGGCAGTGTTTGTGTTGGCAGCGTGCACACGCAGCACAAGGAGATGGCCTGATAACACACGTTCGCGTAGTTCGTTAGATTGTTGGGAATGATATGAAAGAGTTTAAGGAGGAAGAATAGACTGTTCGAAAAGATTTCTCGTTGTTTAACGCCACGGTTCTTTTGCAACTGGATTCTAGTGCCATGATATGACATTGTTTCGATTTGAGACCCCTACGTTGCTTCGTTTGACCCCCGAACTTGTTTTTATCTCCTTGCCCCCTCCTTTGGGTGACAATTCAGTGTCAAAATTTTGGGGAGCTAGGGTGGGGTGCAAGGGTGGGCTAGGGGGCTTGAGGAACTTCAAATGAACCGGTGTCATATTATGACACTGGGATTCAGTGTCAAACGCACCCCGTTTGTTTGAAACTTTCTATTACTCCGTACAATTCTTTTCATTTCCTAGGCTTCCAAACACCGCCTAAAGGAGGGGCAAATGTGGGGGTGGAGGTTTAAAACAAAGGTAAGTAATGAGAGGTAGAAACATTACAAAGCACAAAGAGGCACATAAAATGCTGAACCCCTTGCAGTTGAATGGCGCATTCTCAGACAAGAACAAAGCTGAAAGAACATAAAAACCATTAATATACAACAAACCCAGTAGAATTTCACGACAGTAAAGCCTGAGAAACGAAAAATGTTGTTGAAACTCACTTGTCAATGGGGTCATTGCCAATGGCGACAAGAAATACGCCATTGCTCTCACCCCAGCAGCAAATCCTAGCACTTTTCCCTGCGCGACGATTATAAAATTTATGCGGAAAAAAAACATCATTCTGAATAAATGTGTTAAACAGTTTCCACGTTCGTTGGAGTTTTATCTCAGAACTCGTCTCGGATAAAAAAAATTCAAACCTGATCGCTTGGGCTCGTTGCTCGAGATATCACAGCATAAGTCTGTCATGATTCAAAATAAAAAGGCTGTGTCAGCTTTATCGTCATCTTTTTATGATACTGCCCCTTTTGGTCCATGCCGTCACTGATTTGTTTTTTTTTGACTTGTCCCAAAAGGAATCGCACTAATGGAATTGGGTGACAAACTCGTGCGTGGAATTCCCAAGAGAAGGGTGGTACTTACAGCAGGTGTAATTAAGACGAAGACGACTCCAAACGATGCACTCAAATAGGCAACCTGCACGGGTCAATTCTTTGTTGTTAAGATCCACTGAAGGTGCCCCATGGTTCATAATAAGACAGGTAAAATGACGATCTAATCCCTATTCGTATCGGCAGATGAACTTGGTTTGTAAAAGAACATACCCAAGGTGCCCAAGCAAATCCATAAAGCAATGCCTGCCCAAAAAAATACCCATTTAAAGGTACATAACCAATTGATTCAAACTTGAACCTTACTTGTTACTGATGCCTTACATATGCTAGTGATGACAACAAGGATACGAAAAAGATCAGCTTTTCCCCAACGAACGGATTGATAACCGGAAGCACCACCATCTTGAAACAACAACAACAAGTCCAGTAAAATCCCACAAAAAGTAGAGACTGTTTTAAAGACACTCCGACTCAAACAAAAATATAAAATAGTGTAATGCAAGTAGTGAAGTACCTGAGATATAATTGAACCTATTCCCACCACCATCAAAACTTCTGACAACTGGTTTTTGTCAAATCCAAACGCAGCCTTCAAATAATACTGCATATTTTCGAGTAACAGAATACTTAAAAAAATGCTTCTCAAATAGACGCCTTCCTTCAACCTTTCGAAAAAGGAAAGACTTACCAATAAGACCGCGTCAATGCCGGAAACTCCCAACTTGAAGAAGAAAGAAATTAGAATGACACACTTCAGTGTTGGACTAATAGGGGAAGACAAGAAAAGAATGAAACTATTTCAGCAAAGCATTGGCTATAACTCATATTCTTATATAGTAGTCTTTTTTAGCCATAGAAAAACAAAAAGTACCTGCTAAGGAAAATACGTGCAGCAGATCGCATAGAGTCGTATCGCTCCCATAGAATCCTTTTAGCCTTATTCATTTGAGGAAAACTTTGATTCGCTCCGCTTGTTTGCTTGAGTGTCTCCACTAGAAACAATGCCATATACACGGGGACGAATATCAAGAGACCCAATGAAACCTGAACTCACCCAGAATGAATGGATGCCAAAACATAATGACGACAAAAAAAACTGTGGAATGCCAGCATAAAATGCCAAACTGCAGGCATTTCACAGTGCCAACATACGAGGTTTTGTTTTGAATTTTTATATAAGTTCCATGCTTTAGTGTTACTAAGAACCTGGAAGATGATGCCCTCGGGAAGAACACGCGCCAAGGCATCTCCGAGGACATGGGAAGCCGAAAAGAGACCAGTCATCCAACTGAAAACTGCAAATCTGTTGCTCTCATCAATAACATCCGCCTGCAATATATATATCATCTCAGGATATTAGACTAGGGTATGCACATTTCCTAAAACCAATTAACACAGGGTAATACCGCATAGGCAAAGGAAAGGCAGAAAAGGTTGCCATGGCTGCTGAATATGTTAGAAAGCGTCCGAAGAGCATAGTACGCGTACACAAAACCCGCCGACTGATTAATGACAAGCAAAACTGCAGACAGATGAAAGAAAATCAAATCACTACCAAGAATGCAGAGAGAACACTCAAAAAAATAGGGAGTGCATGGTTAGAATGTTTGATGCATAATGGGACAATATAAGATCTTGATGATGAGTTAAACAACCAATAATTATAGGAAAGCATTAACAATAAAAATATTAATTTTAAGTACTTATAAGTAGGCAAATTATAACATACTGTAAGGTAAGATCGTCGTCGATACAGCGATGAGTAGGAACGGTTTTCTACCATAATCATCTGAAAGTTGGCCAAGTAGAGGAACAACCACCATTCTAAATATCCCAACAACCTGCATTTAAAGATTAGTCACATAATTAGGGACAACTTTAATTCTCTAATTCAGGTCCTGTTCTTTTGAGTTGGAATTTCAGGATTGGATGTTGGAAGAAACTAAATTAAATGATCACCCAAATATGTAAAAAAAATTCAATCAATTAAATGATCACTCAAATAAATATGTAATTTTGATCAAAAAGGGATTCATCGTTGTTCGTATTTGAGGTGGTATTTTATAAATTTGGATATATAATGTTATTATATATTCATCATATATAAATACTTTTTTAGGTTATTGTTGAAAGAAACTAGAGGGAGTTTGAAGGATCTCGAAAGATTTGCAAGAAACTGAAAGCAGTTGGAAAAAATTGAAAGTTAATTTTTCCCAACCCAAAAGAACAAGACCTAAGAGTATGATGGTGGCAGTGTGGTGGTGGACCGGTCAATGGTAGTCAACGCCGGCTACCGTTGACAGTGCTTTGATGACGTACGGCTGCGCTATACCAACGACGACAACGATAGTAGATGGTGGTGTGACATGGCATATGACTATGGCACTAATTGATAATGATAGCGTGGACTTATATTTAGGTCTTAAAGAAATCAACCAAAATAGGAGTTAAAAAAACCATTATTCCTAAAATAGAAGTAACATGTTTTTATCTTCAAAATAAGACTTTGCACTGTGACAATCTGACACCATACTGGCATTCTACAATACTTTTTTAAGATTATATGTTGTCATTATTGACACTGCAACTCATATTTTGATGATAAAAATATGAAGGTCTTATCTTGGTTCGTTCTCTAAGTTTATTTTGGTCTTTCTCTGATCCTTGGCTCTTAAAAGAATGTTACTCCTATTTTGGGTATTGACATGTTATTTTATTCCTATTTAGAGAATTCTTCCTACTTTATACCCTACTTTATTTGTGTTTCTTTTTTTATATCATAAATATTAAGTAATTCACTTAACCTTATCTTCATGTAATTATTTATAAAATTCACATCAAAAATAAAATAAAAAGGTCATTTGTAAATTGTAATGCAACTAAAATGCCTACCTTTCTTACCCAAAAAAAAAAAATCTTAGCCCAAAAGAAAATGCGCTTCAATAGTCATAAGGGTTATCCTTAATCCTTATCCACAACACAATTGGTCTGTCAACCCAAAATAGAAAAAGACAAAAAAAAGAAGCTAAAATAATGTGGTATAGGGCAAAAGACACATAGGAGTACTAAATGTCAAAATATTCACACGTCAGAAAGTAAATGTTTTGGCGAAGACAGATCAAGCCAAGAAAATAAATATGCACTAAAAAACAGATTATTTGCACCTGTAATCCTATACAGATGAAGACAAATCAACAGTGCCTCTTAGACAACTAAAAAATCAACCCAACTTGGAAGAAGAAATTAATTTATAGGGAAAACAATCATTTGATTTCAGAAAAACCAAGAATGGTTGAAAATTCCAGGAAAAATTGGTTCTTGGTATGAAAACCCAACATTGGACAGGTATTAAATTCTTCTCTCTTTTTTTTAAAAAAGAAAGCTAAAAAAAACTTTTTCTAAAGCATAAATCTTAGATGAAATGGAAGAAATTAATTTATAGAAGAAAAAAAAAGAATTCTTCATTTCAGAAATCCAAGAGGAGTTGTGATTTTACAAAAAAAACAAAGAAAGAAAGAAAACCAAGAAAAGTTGGGAATCCCAAGAACAATGGATTCTTGATATCAAACCCAACATTAGAAAGGTGAAATCTTTTACCCCTCTTATTTTAAAGAAAGCAAAAAACTTGTCTTTTGTTCCAAAGAAGAAGAAGAAGAAGAAGCTATAAGGTAATAAGAAAGTAAGTAAGAGAGAGAGAGAGAGAGAGAGAGAGAGTACAGTTTGTTGGAGTCCAGTGATGTAAATAGCCTGAGAGCAAGAGGAATAGGGATTGCAGAGGGCTTTGGTGGTGACATCAACCAGAACAGATCTGGTCATCTCCTCTGCTATCAAATGAATAATTATTGGCACCAGCAGCTGCACTAAACCTTTCCACTCCCCTCCCATTCTTCTTCTTCTCCTTCTTCTATTCTATACCTTTACACCCTACAACTTCCTCTTCCTGTAAAGGTAGCCAACCAATTCAATCATTAGTGAGGAAACAACTTCAATTATATGTGTGTGTGTGTGTATCCTGCATCCCATGTTTTCCATTTAGTTTAGCTTATAACCACAATATTTAGCTTACGTTTTGAAAATGATCAAAACAACCCTAACGATATCGTTTAGTTTTAATATTTTCACAATTAATTTTTATAATTAAAAATTTATTCAAAAGGATAATGCTGAATTACTTTTGGAACAAAAGTTGTGGACGTACAGTTCCTTCAAAAAAAATTGATGGACTATGATGGTAAAGTGGATGACTTGTATGCGAGGCTGTTGATGCTTATTGGCTACTTTTGGCAACTTTAGAAATTGTTTACTTTTCCAAAAAGTGTATATTACTTTCTGCCTCGGGAAATGATCTTCTCAATTAATTTCTTTTTGTCAAAGTCTATAAACTTTGATATCGATATATGAAAAAAATACCTTGTATTTCGATATAAATGTAATAGCAATAATTTTCTCATGAAACATAGTTTTGAAATATTTAATCTTCATCAAATAGATACATGTATAAGTGTAGTTATTAATAGTCAAAGTATTACATTGGAAATCGTGAAAAGTCAAATAAAAAATAATTTCAAGACTGAGGAGTAAATCCCAATTTGTAAATTTATACACCAGACTCTCTACACTATTGATATACTCCTGACATTACTTTTCACTTTTACACTTAAATAAGTTTCGTTTCGTTAAATAAAGTGGTTATGGGAGGGGGAGAAAGAGGAGAGGAGGAGGAGATGGAGATGGAAGAGAAAGAGATGAGGAGAAGAAGAAGAAGAAGAAAATTTAGGAGAAGAAGAGAGAAAAAGGAATGGCAAAGATGGAGGAGAACCAAACGATGAGAGAAGAAGAAAAATGAGGAGAATGGGTATTTCTGGAAGAGTTGGAATTCAAAAGGTAGAAAGGGAAATTATTTTCGGACAAAAAAAGGTACTCCTTAGAATGGAAAGATTATTTGAGGGAGTAGGCAATTTCAAACTGTTGTGATCAAATAAAATGTCTATTTCGCTTGCCAAAGAAAGTTTAAGCCCACAATAGTAAATACTTATGTATATACAATACGGAGTAGTACATAATATTGCCTCCCTCTCAAAATGAAATTCACACTTTTTTCTTTTTCACCCATCGTAAAATAAACTTCACGCTTCACTCTTTTCCTACTCCATATTATAAAAGGAACTTTATCCCTCGCAATCTTTTTCTCCCCTCTTAACAATTATCAACCAAACACTGTTTATTTGTTAACACCTATCCAAAACTTTGTAAAGTCAAACTATTGAGTTTATTTCAGCAAAGACCAGTGCACTAAGAAGTATTGCAATTTGTATTATTATTATTAACATGATAATAATGCTACAGAGAGTTTGGCATTTGGACAGTTGAATGAATTGCAGTGATTCTATGGTCCAAAACTATGCAATTGATGTGAAGAAAAAAAACATTTCATCACTTTGTGAGACTGGTAAATGGCAGTAACTTTTTCCATCCAAGTTCTGCAACTTACAACACTATACATTTGAATGGAGAAAACACTCACTCCATTCCTCCATCCAAACTCTGGCACTGTACATTTGCTTACTACCATACATGATAAAACTGCTGATAAAAGTAATGCCACCATCCAAATCCTGCTGAATTTTACGCTTCGTCGTCAATAAAGAAGCGGCGTTTCAATGCTGTCGTCTTCAGAGGCCTTGTTTAAAGAACATACCCAGGGTGCCCAAGCAAATCCGTAAAGCAATGCCTGCCCAAAAAAAGACCCATTTAAAGTACATAACCAATTGATTCAAACTTGGAACCTAATTTGTTAATGGTGCCTTACATATGCTAGTGATGACAACAAGGATATGAAAAAGATCAGCTTTTCCCCAACGAGCGGATTGATAACCGGAAGCACCACCATCTTGAAACAAAAACAACAAGTCCAGTAAAACCCCATAAAAAGTAAGGTCTGGGAGGGTGTAGGTACACAGACTTTACCCATATTCAGAAGTAGAGAGACTGTTTTCATGACACTCCGACTCGAACAAAAATATAAAATAGTGTAATGAAAGTAGTAAAGTACCTTAGATATAATTGAACCTATTCCCACCAGCATTAGAACTTCTGACAACTGGTTTTTGTCAAATCCAAACGCAACCTTTAAATAATACTGAATATTTTTCAAAACACATGGAACCCGTCGTAAAAAGAGAGAGTACTTATAACTTACATCCGGATGTATGGTGTTTCTCGTAAATCTGCATGAATACTCATTCTCGAGTGACAGAATACTCAAAAAATGCTTTTCAAATAGACGCATGCCTTCAATCTTTCAAAAAAGGAAAGACTTACCAACAAGACCGCATCAATGCCGGAAACTCCCAACTTGAGAAAGAAATTAGAATGAAACACTTCAGTGTTGGACTAATAAGGGAAGACAAGAATGAAACTATTTCAGCAAAGCATTGGTTATAATTCATATTCTTATATATTAGTTCTTTTAGATCTATCATTCCTAATAAAAACAAAATATACCTGCTTAGGACAATACGTGCAGCAGATCGCATAGATTCGTATCGCTCCCATAGAATCCTTTTAGCCTTATTCACTTGAGGAAAACTTTGATCCGCTCTGCTTGTTGGCTTGATTGTCTCCACTAGAAACAATGCCATATACACGGGGACGAATATCAAGAGACCTAATGAAACCTGAATTCACCGAGAATAAATGGATGCCAAAACGTAATGACAAGAAACACTGAAATGCCCGCATACAGTGCCAGACTGCAGACGTTTCACAGTGTCAAGATAGGAGGTTTTATTTTGATATAAGTTCCATGTTTCAGTGTTATTTAGAGAGATTTCTTAAAGAAATTCCACAAGAACCTGAAAGATGATGCTCTCGGGAAGAACACGCGCCAAGGCATCTCCGAGGACACGGGAAGCCGAAAAGAGGCCAGTCATCCAACTGAAAACTGCAAATCTATTGCTCTCATCAATAACATCCGCCTGCAATATATATATCATCTCAAGACTTGAAGTCCCATTCTCATACTAAAAGCTCTATAAGCTGTGTTGGCAATGTGTACATTTGTTTGTCATGTGGCGAACGACCAAAGGCCGTGTGGGCCAACTCAGAGTCGAATGTCACAAGCGTCTGTGTTCTGAATATACTATTAGACTAGAGTATGCACATTTCCTAAAACCAATCAACACAGGAACATACCTCATAGGCAAATGAGAGGCAGAAAAGGTTGCCATTGCAGCTGAATATGTTACATAGCATGCCAAGAGCATAGTATGCGTACACAAAACCCGTCGACTGATTAATGACAAGAAAAAGTGCAAAAAAAGAAAATCAAATCACTAACAAGATTGCAGAAAGAACACAAAAAGTAGGGAGTGCATGGTTAGAATGTTTGATGCATAATGGTACAATATAAGATCTTGATTGTGAGGTAAACAATCAGTAATTATAGGAAAGCATTAAGAGTAAAAAAAATATAAATTTTAAGTATTTATAAGTAGGCATATTATAACATACTGTAAGGTAAGATCGTCGTCGATACAGCCAGAAGTAGGAACGGTTTTCTACCATAATCATCTGAAAGCTGGCCTAGTATAGGAACAACCACCATCATGAATAACTCAACAACCTGCATTTACAGATTAGTCACATAATTAGTGACATAACTTCAATTCTCTACATAAGAGTGTGATGGTGGACCACCGGTCAATGATAGTCAAAGCCGACGAGCGACAGCAGCGCTTCGGATACATACGGTTAGAGGTGGAAATCAGATCAATCGGATCAGTTCCAGTTTAGAATCATTCAGTTCAGATATCTTTCGAATATTTTTTATAATCGGTTTGGATTAATTTCAATTCGGTTTCATACATTTTTTGGTTCCGGTTTGGTTCTGAGATGGTTCAGATTCGGTTCAGATGCCAATTTGTTTGGATCGATTTCGGTTTCGGATACATTTCAGTTCGGATATATTTAAGTTCGGATCATATTCTCCACTTCATTCCTCTCCATCAATTCATCATTTCATATTATTTTATACTTCTTATGTCCTACATATCTTCTATTCTATCTTTTTTGTCATCTTTTATAAATTTGGATTACGAAATATGAAAGAAAAAATGTATTTAGTTCTGATATAAAATTAATATGATTGGATTACCATATCACATACAATTTGGTTAAAATATGTTAAATTGATTGAAATTGAATGCAATTAGATAAAATTTGAGTGAAATTAAATACAATTCAAAGCACATGTTTGGCCAACCATACAATATTGCATGAGAGTGGGTGAAAAAAATTTGTTTAACTGTGATTTAGTTTGTATGAATTTTAAGTAACATTCTTTATGTAAGTTATAATGTTTATTTTTATACCAATTTATAAAAAAATTAAAAAATATGAAAATTTACATTTTGTTTGGATATGGTAATTCATTTTGGACAAAGGAAGTAAGTAATATAAATATATAACTAGTTCATATTGTAAAATAAAAATTTGAAATCAAATGTAATTCTTCACTAATTTACATAAAAAATAATATGTTTATTGTCAAGCAAAATCAATTTCGGATATAATCGATTTCAGATCTTGTTGGTTTTCGATTTTATCGGTTTCGGATCTTACCAGTTTCGGGTCTTATCGGATTTGAATCTAATCAGTTTGGGTTTTAAATTAGGTGTGGAAATGTTTAGTTCAACTTCGTTTCAATTTGGATCATTTTGCTTTTCGGTTATAAATCAAATCTTTATTTTTCAGATCATTTCGGTCTCGGGTCATTAGGCTCGGATAATCTGTTTCGGATCTATTTTGCCAGGTCTACGTACGGTTGCGCTACCAACGGTGACAATGAAAATAGATGGTGGTCTGACATGGCGCATGAGAATGTGGCACTGATTGACAATGACAATGTGGACTCATATTTAGGTCTTAAAGAAATCACCCAAAAATTGGTATAAAACATAGCCATTATTCCCAAAATAGGAATAACATGGTTTTATCTCCAAAATTAAACTTTGCACTGTGACAATAGGACATCTTATACTGATCTTCTAGAATATTTTTTGATATTACATGCTAACATTATTATTAGACTATATATTTTGTACGGAGACACTGTAGCGGCGATGGTGGTGGCGGGGGAGGGAGACACTGTAGCGGCGATGGTGGTGGCGGGGGAGGTAGTGTTGTAGCGTCTACGGTGGTGATGATGGTAGTATGGCGATGGAAGGTGGCAGGGGCAGTGTGGTGGCAGTTGTGGCAGTGATATCGTGTGGTGATGGTGGCAGTGTCATAGTGTGCCGGTGGCGGAGGCAATGGTAGTGTGGTAGCGATGACAATGTAGCGGTGGCGGCGGCAGAGAGAGGCAGTTTGGCCATGGCGGTGGTGGTGATGTTGTGGCGGAGAGGAGAGGGATGGGAATGTGGCGCTGCAGGATGGTTGTATATATGAAGACGACGGTGGTGGTGATCATGGTAGTGTGACAGCGGAAAAAGCAGTGCGACAAAATTGACAGTGTGGCGGTAGAGGTGGCAGTGTGACGGTGGCTGTGGTAGTGTGGTGGAGGGTGGCAGGTTTTGGGGGGTAGTGAATTTTGAGGTAGAGATAGTTGGTGACGGGGTAAATTAGGCAAAAATCAACTCGTATTACTTGGTCTGCTTCTATTAAGTAAAAAAACATCTTAATAATACTCCTATTTTGGTGTTGGACTTCTTTTTACTCTTATTTAGGGAGTTTATTTTTTTCTTTTTCAATAATGTCATTTAACTCTCTAAAATATTCGAAAATAACACAAATATTTTAAAATAGTCACAATGCTTTTTAATAGGCAAATTTTTGTGTTCCTTTTCTTTACTTTTTCTATAGTTTTTTTTGTTATTTTTGTGTGGTTCAATGGTGCATCTAGCCATCCAGGCCCACAGAGATTAATTTATTTAAAATTCGGTTTTGTATTGCTCCGTGCGTACAAAATTTATTTTCTTGATAAGCTTTGGCACAAACTAAAAACTGAAATGAGCGGTTGAAAATTATACAGAGGCAAAAGAAAGATGGCGAAAAAAAAATCCCAAAAAAAGAAAATAATAGAAACATGAGGTTTTTTTGGACATCCCGAATAAGAAACAACATTAATTTGGAACAAATCGAGTATATTACTAAAATGATTCTTATTTTATTTGATATATTTCTAATAAGTTAACATGTGACTTGAAAACTATTCTCTTATTTAAACAAATTTCAACAGAGTTTGTTGCACCATTACCCCTTGTGGTTTGTAAATGTTCACTCTTACTCACATGCTTTCAAACTTACATATTGTCTCTCGTGGTTTTCATATTCATACGCCAATGCCCTACCAGACTAGAATATTATTCAAATCTTATGTAAATATCTATGTTGCCCCTATTGTTTGAAAAAACTTATGGCTCTTATTTTGGTATTTTCATATTTTTTACTCCTATCTAGGGAGTTCTCCCTTTGAAATAGACACAACGCTTCTGCTCATTTCTAATTATTTTTCTTTTTTTCCTTTTTTTCATAAATGTTTTTGAAGTTTTTTTAACTAGTTTTTATAATGTTTCAAAACCATAAGTTCTCGTGTTTGAAATAAAAAGAATTATAGCACATAACATTTGTCTCAAATTAAACATTTTCATGCTTTCTCTAAAAAACGGTCCTTATTGGTTCAAATCAATGAAATACTTTTTTGCACTGAAACTCATTTCTCATTTCTGATTGTTTTCTGGTTTCTTTTTTTACATTTTGTTTAAGTTTTTAATTTTTTAAAAAATTAAATTTATATTCTTTCTTTTATTCTAATCAAAAAATAAAACAAAAGAATAGAAAAAAAGGAAAAAAAGAAAAAGTTTATGAAAAAAACTTTTCTATAACAAAAAAGGAAAAACTAAGTCAAGAAGGAAATCTATTTGGCACCGGTCCAAAAAAAAGATCGTACTCTGTATTTTATGTCCCAACAGATTCAAAAAAAATAAAAATATTTTTATACAAATTTAAAAAATGAAAATATTAAATTTGGGACAAAAGAGGTATATGTTAATTTTTTATTTCATTTTTTATTTCAAATACAAATTATTTTTATTTTTTTAAAACATTTTTAAAAAATATTTTTAAAAAACTTGCTGACATTTATGAAAAATGAAGAAATCAAAACGATAAAGAAAAAAGAGAGCGGCATTGGTGCCTATTTCCAACACCATAGAGAGCAGCGCCCGAATATTTGAAGAGTATTTTGGCGGAGAGGGGCATTGGAATATGTATATCAGAACGAGGATGAGCAACGACGTAAGTTTTGAAATCATAGAGGTGATGATGCATATTTATCAAACCACATGGGGTGTTGGTGCAATAAACTCAATTTCAACAACACACTCTTCACTTTTATAATAAAAAATTAAGTTGATTTTTTTAGAGAAATTCAAAAAAAATGTGTGTATTTTTAGTAGCATTTTTGAGAATTTAAGTGAGTTTAATAGCATTATTGAAACAAATATATAGGTCGTGACACTTTTGACAAAACATAATACTTGGGTGACACTTTTGAACAGTTCACAGAGTTCAATGATATTATTAATTTTTTTTCAAAAGAGTGATATTTTTGTTAAAAAATAAAAACTTGAGTGGCATTCGCTTAGGGCATGATTAATGGAGAGGAATGAAGTGGAGAATATGATGATGTGGAGAAGGAAAGAAGGGTAAAATGATAAGAAAGGGGAAGGGAATAGAGGAGATAGATGAGGAGAGGAGAATAATATTCCCCTAGAGAGAAAAAAAAGATCACTTATTAAATTTTTAAATTTTTTTGTACAAATAGAGAGAAGACATGTGGAAAAAAATAATTAAAAAAAGCAAGGAAATATGACTTTCAAAAAATAGCAATGCTAGGTTCATAGAATAGTCACAAACTTCACAAATCTACCATTTAGGGTTTAAATTTTCATTTTGAAATTATTTTAAACTATTTAATGTTTTTATTGAAGTTCGCAAATAATAAAATTGTGACTTTTGTGATCATTTTGTTTGTGAATCTAGTATTTATCTTCAAGAAAGGTTTTGGTAGGGGTACAACAGCTTTTGCACAACAAGTGTATAAATCAAATTTGTCATAGACACACAGAGTCACAGACATCATCTATGTGTGCGGGCTAGGGGTGTTCAATCAGATCGATCCGATCCGATCCGAAAATTCGGATATCCGAAAATTTCGGATCACGTAAAACTCATTCCATATCCGATCCGAAAATATTCGGATATCCGATTTTTCGGATCGGATCACTAAATTATCCGAAAAATTGAGTTTTTAGCCAAAATTTACAAAAAAAGGTAAAATAATAAAATCAACCCAAAATATCAAATTCAATATAGATTTACTAAAAGAAAAATTCCACCACTAGGTAATGGCCTAATAAAAAATGATACCAAATTTAATTTGGGAGTAACTTTGGTAATTTTTCCTAAACAAACAAAAAAACACTATTAAAACAAAAGATTCTAAAATGCTAATGTAAAAAGTCCAAAATGGTTGAGTTCCAAAATCAACATAAAATTACATTTAAACATATAGTCATAAGATATATCCATAAAATTCCAAAAACATATAGCAAAAAAAAAATCGGATATCCGGTTATCCGAAAAATTCCAGAAATTGAATCCATATCCGATCCGATTTTTTTCGGGTATCCGATCCGAAATATCCAAAAGCTAAAGTATCGGATTGGATATCCATTTTTCGGATTGGATCGGCCCGGATCGTGGACGGATATTTCGGATCGGATATTCTTGAACACCCCTAGTGCGGGCCCTGTTACAACCTTGGTGTACAAAAGTTGTGTACCCACCAGCTTATGCACTAAAAAACAGATGGATAATTCTATGGGGGATATGTACATGGGATGTCTTCCATATACTCCATATCCCCCCTCCAAAAAAAAATTCCCTCCACCCCCCTCGTCGTCAAGCACTGGAAACGTCTCATAAGCCCAAATCTGAGAAAATAAAACACATGGAAATGAATACTTTAAATTATATATGTTACAATTTGAGAAAATAAATTATACATGCTTGGAGGGGGGTGGAGGGAATTTTTTTTGGAGGGGGGTATGGAGTATATGGAGGACATCCGGTGTACATATCCGGTGTCCCCATAGAATTATCCAAACAGATTATTTGCACCTGTTCTTAGCAGCAGCGATACAGATGAAGACAAATCAACAGTGCCTCTTAGACAACTAAAAAGCAACCCAACATGGTGTGGGTACACACACACACAATCACTAATGATTGGTTGGCTACCCTTATAGGAAGAGGAAGTGGTATATGAGTGGGTACAAAGGTGTTCTTTGTGGGTGGTGAAAATAATTAAAGGTATAGAAGAAGAAGAAGAAGAAGAAGAAGAAGAAGAAGAAGAAGAAGAAGAAGAAGAAGAAGAAGAAGAAGAAGAAGAAGAAGAAGAAGAAGAAGAAGAAGAAGAAGAAGAAGAAGAAGAAGAAGAAGAAGAAGAAGAAGAAGAAGAAGAAGAAGAAGAAGAAGAAGAAGAAAGAGAAGAAGAAGAAGAAAAGAAGAAAGAAGAAGAAGAAGAAGAAGAAGAAGAAGAAGAAGAAGAAGAAGAAGAAGAAGAAGAAGAAGAGAAGAAGAAGAAGAAGAAGAAGAAGAAGAAGAAGAAGAAGAAGAAGAAGAAGAAGAAGAAGAAGAAGAAGAAGAAGAAGAAGAAGAAGAAGAAGAAGAAGAAGAAGAAGAAGAAGAAGAAGAAGAAGAAGAAGAAGAAGAAGAAGAAGAAGAAGAAAGAAGAAGAAGAAGAAGAAGAAGAAGAAGAAGAAAGAAGAAGAAGAAGAAGAAGAAGAAGAAGAAGAAGAAGAAGAAGAAGAAGAAGAAGAAGAAGAAGAAGAAGAAGAAGAAGAAGAAGAAGAAGAAGAAGAAGAAGAAGAAGAAGGTATCTTCTTCTTCTTCTATACCTTTAATTATTTTCATTAGTGATTGTGTGTGTATATATATATATATATGTACCCACACCATGTTTTCGCGTTTAGTTTTAGCATTTTGAAAAGTCTATACAATGACATAGCTTTTAACATTTTGAGAAAGATCAGACTACCTAAACAAATCCTTTACTTTTAACATTTTCGTAGTTAATTTTTATAATTAGAAATCTTTTCAAAATGGTAACTTTGCTCATAGCTCATATGAAAAGCTCTTTCCAGAGAAGACATGTATGTGTTGCATTACATTTGGAACAAAAGTTTGTGGACAATGGTAAAGTGGTATGACTGGTTTATGGGAGGCTGTCGGTGCTTATTGGCTAGTACTTTTTCCTATTTTTGTAACTTTGGAAACCGTTTCTTCTTCCGAAAATACTTGGGTACACCAAGTTAACCCTACTTAAATAAGTGTCTTTTGGTTAAATAAAGTAGTTATGGGACGCGGGTAGTGCGGGGTGGCGAGTGACGGTGGGGGTGGGTGGCACTGGGTGGGGGTCGGGTGGAGGTGGCCGAAGGATGTGGCGGGGTAGGCGGAGGGGAGAAGCCCCGGAGCAGGGGCAGGTGCCGAGTGACAGAGGACGATGGGAAAAATAAATTTGAACAAATAATGTAAAATGAATGAAATAATTACGGATTACGGAGGATACTCATAAGAAACGCACTGAGTGGTCCAAATAAATTTTATCATACATGTATTATATTATTCTTTCTGGGGTGAATCTATTACAGTCATTGATATTATTGGATTACAGAACCGGGAGAAATAAAAAAAATGGGGGTTTCAAATGGAAAATCTAACAATGTCTTGTTCAGATCATGTTGCAGACTCCAATGGCGTTTGCTTCCCCAGGTCCAAGGTAAAGCTTTTCCCAATCGGCTGATTTAACCCAGAGATCTCCACCGCACCACCAGTGCCACTCTTCAATCCAAGAACCGTCACTTTCTCTATGACCCAACCACCACTGGCGGCGAAATCCGGATTCGTGACCTCTGATGTGAGGGTAACAACGTTTCCCGCCGCTGTTCTGGTCTGAAATCGCACGAAACTCCACTTCCCGCCAGCGCCCCCCATCTCGGCTTCCTCTCCATCGTCCAAGAAAAGCTCGCCTGAACTGTTCCCGGAGCTGTCGAGTGCCGCCAGCAGTTCAAAGGAAGTGTTCCTGGCTGCTCGTGTCGTCAGGGCCTCTCCCTGCATTGCCAAGATGTTGCCCTCCCGGAGATGGACATTTATGTGATCCAGAGGAGCGTCGAGAGTCACGTTCTCGCCGGATTTTGATGTCACGGAGTTGGAATAGTTGAAGAGGTCGTACCAAGTTCCAGCTGGGAAATATGCTTCGACAGAGACAGCGCCACTGGTGAGCACAGGGGATATGAGGAGACCCTTGCCGACTAGGAACTGCGAGTAGACCTCGTGTGTGTTGGTGTCATGAGGGAATGAGAAGAAGAGAGGCCTTGCGATGGGGACCCCGCGTAGGTGGGCCTCGTACATTAATGTGTAGAAGTATGGGAGTAGGCGATAGCGCAACCCAAGCACCTTCTTTGCGGATGCAGCGACTGAGTCCCAAATGTAGAGCTCATGACGGTTGCTAGACTTGTCTCCGTGGTTTCTTGAAAATGGATAGAATGCCCCTACCTACATTCAAATACATTGTTTACATATTTTATTCTAACAACCTCAATGATTTCCCTAAGGGCAATGGTTAGCAAAACCGTTCACGCTTAAAGTAACAATGCATGTGGCTTAATGTATGAACTATATATATACAAATCAATATATAGAGCAACGAGCTCCTAAAAAGATCGAATATGCAATTAGAAAAGGTATTTGGTTCACCTGGATCCACCGATTACAAAGCTCCTCAGTTGTACTTCTAAGAAAGCCACAAATATCAGCACCAACCATGGGAATACCAAAGAGTCCAGAACTCAAGATGCTTGGAATGCTGAAAGCCAAATCATCCCAACTTGCAGCATTGTCACCGGTCCAATGTGCAGTGTATTTGCCAGAGCCCACAAAAGTAGACCTGCTCAGCACAAAAGGTCTCTTCCCAGTGAGATTCAGTAGAGCTTGGTTAGTAGCTTTTGATTCAAGGAAACCATAAAGGTTGTGGACATTATAATCCGGAATGTTGCCAAAATGAATTGCCGTTGCTGGGATGGTCTTCTCATTGATTGCCCTCTTGTTCCCAGAGTTGTTGATCTGGTAAGGAGGGTTGTCAAGAGTGGAATTTCCATTGGAGGGGGATGTTATGAAATTAGATACTTCGTTCATGTCAATCCAAAGACCATCGAACTCAACAGTGTCTCTGAATATTTTGATCTCATTGCTCCAGAAGGCAGTGGTGGCCGGGTTTACAAAGTCCGGGAAATACACATTCCCTGGCCAAACTTGTCCAAGATAAGGAACACCATCGCGCTTGATGTAAATATCAGCTTCGAGCCCTCTCTTGTAGGTATCGTACGAGTCGCTTGTGCTAATCCCTGGTTAATTCAGGCAAAAGAAACTAAATTACAAGAACGAATACTAAACAAGAAAGATGCACAAGTGATACTAAGCTTTGCAACAATGGGTTCATTCGTTCATAAAAAAATCATACGCCAGTCTTGAGGTGAACTCACCTGGATCAAGAATGAGAACATATTTCTGGGCGTTCTTATGGAGGCTATCAATAAAAGTCTTCATCCTGTCCGCCGGGAAGTTAACAGGATCCAAAGTGAAATCCTTGTAGGCATCCATGTGGTCAATGTCTGTCCACACAACCTCAAGGGGTATGGAGGCATTTGCATAGCCAGCAACCACACCTTCAAGATCATCAACATCCTTATAACCATACCTGCACTGGTGGAATCCTGCAAATGTGAATTCCAATCATATTCCACCTGATTAGTGATTAGGCCGGGGCAAAAGAAGGATGAAACCCAGATAATGCATATGTTAGTTAAGAGTACTAACCAAAAGACCAGTAAGGCATGGGAGCAGGGCGGCCAATGAGATTGGTGTACTGATCCAACACCAATTCCGGCGTGGGACCGGCGAAGAAATAGAGGTCAATGACACCGCCGATCGCCTTGTAAGTGATCCTATCGCCGGTGTACACGACGTCCATGCCGTTGCTATTGAGCAGCAAGACCCCATGCGCGTCTCCGGAGGACCGGACGTCCATGTAGAAAGGGTGGGAACCATACAGATTTAGGTCCCGGTTGAAGCTGGCTATGTCCGCCGCCCACAGCGTTAGGGTTTGAGGACTCTGGAGCTTGAACGTTCCCTTCGTGTGCTCTCCGATCCCGTACAGAGA
The DNA here is from genome assembly GCA_003260385.1 of Cuscuta australis. NCBI lineage: Eukaryota > Viridiplantae > Streptophyta > Magnoliopsida > Solanales > Convolvulaceae > Cuscuta > Cuscuta australis. Next base: position 134,962 of record NQVE01000129.1, on the reverse strand, counting down.
CGATCGGTTGGACGGCAACGCCGACGAGATCTGCAGGTACTGATCCTTGAATACGAGTAGCGAATCGCTGGTGCCGCTGGCCGGAGAGGCGTCAAAGACGGCGTCGTTCGAGGATTTCCGGCGGACAGAGAAGCCGAACGGGGTGGTGTTGAAGAGATTGAAAACCAGGTCTGAGTTCGGATCACTGATGACGGCGGCGGATGCCCCATCGCTGTTCGTATCATTCGCATTGTCTCCTCCCAATAGCGATGGGGATGATGAATTGCGAGGTATGAACTCTTCTGGAATCTCCCATCTTTGGTTATCTGCATCTGTGATCTTCACTCTCAACCGGCCTCCGATCTCAAAGCTGCATATTTCAAACACAATTTAAATACGGAGTATTAAGCACTTTCAATCCGCCGGAGAACTCTTCTAGCAGGAATCAGGTGGCCGGAGACGCGCTCCATTGGTAAATATTTATCCATTTTTCCATCAAAATTGAGATTTTTTTATCACAAATTAATTAAAAGTCATATTGGACATTGATACAAAAATAATTTTATTACACTTGTATTTATTTATAAAATATTTTTCAAATTATTATTTTATCTAATTAATATATTATATATATTATTTAATTATAAATCAAAAATTGAAATGATTGACCACAAAAAATCAAAATTAGACAAATATTTTAAGAGGTAAATAATATTATTAAAGTCCATTGATGAAAGCTCATCGTTTGTGGTTCTAAACAAGTTACTCTTTCCCCGTTAATTTTCTCCTTAAATTTCAACCCAATTTATTTTATTAAAAATTTAAAAATAAAATACTTTCTCCATCGCAAAATAAGTTATACTCTTCACTAGTTAAAAGTCACCAAAATTTTTGTTTATTTATGTACTTTCATTGATTATTTGATAAATATAAAATAGTTTGTCAAATTTTCTTTTGTAGAACTTTTGATATATACTTTTTAAAAATGTAAGTTTTTTATTTCTATACCAATCTTTTTTAAAACAAATATAAATAAAATTAATTGAAAAACTTAGAATTTTACTTTATTTTGCTTAAAGTACAATTAATTTAGGAACGAAGGAGTATATATACATTTCATCACATTTAACGCATATTTTTTTAATATTTCAAATCAATTGAAATTTAACGCATATTTACATTTCATCACATTCTTTCACACTCAGCATAGCACACATTTTTCATCACTCCGGATCATACATGTTTACACCCCTTCAAGTCCCTCGTCAAGCCCACCATAACACATGGCCTTAGAATAAAACGAGTTTGAAAAGCTTCATTTCCCTCAAATTTTACATTTTTACTGTACATTTCAATTAGACCATGTGTTATGGCGGGCTTGATGGAGTGCCTTGTAGGCGCCTCGTAAGCGATTGGTGTGAGTAAAAAATATGTTTTATGGGCTTGAAAGGGGGTGTGACCAAAAAGTGATGGTGTAAAAATGTGAATTATTTTGATTGGTTGAAGTGAATATGTCTTAAATTTTGATTAGTTGAAAAAAAAGAGGAGTCACCACAGCAGACTGCCATCACCCAACAAGGGGCCACGCCCCTTCAGAGCAGGGGCGGCATGGTGGAGCAACTTGACAGAGGGCACGAGGGATGGTGAAGCCCTAGGGACACACCCCATAACGAAGGGCCTTATGATTGTGTACTTCAGGCTAACATTCACAGTCTAGTGTCGTAATCTTTTCAGATACTCAAATCACTTTATTTATAAAATTTTGTTGTGTAAAAAAGAACACACCTTTTTTAGGAAAATAAAATGAGATAGTGAGCTCAATGGTGATAGAATTAAATAATTGGCTCGTAATAGAGTTAATAGTACTCAAAAATATACTCCATAGACTAGTGCATTTTAAAAAACGAAGTGAGTTTGATCATTTGAATTTCTCATCAATTCAATTCTTCATATATCGTTAGCTAACCTTGCATCGAGTTTGAGATTGACAATATCGGATCCAAGAACCGACGAGTTCTGAATGACTTGAAGCCGAGCGCTCAACGACCTGCCCGAAGGGTCGACGAGCGAAGAGACCACCCGGTACCCGGACCCGATCTGCTCCCCATCGTCTCCACTTGAACCAAATGTCTGCAGAAGAAGCCCAAACAAGATGCAGAAGACATAGCACACTTTCCTATTAGTGTTCTTATTAGACATGGTTTTGAAGACACTAAGGAATGGATGAAAATGTTTAAAAAAATAATAATAATGTTGCAATATTTATACCACAAATTGTGGGTAAAAAATTTTAAGACACGTTTGGATGTGTCAAATCATATCCGCATTTTATCACAAATCTTTGCATAAAAGGAAATTTAATCATCATAATTATTGTATTGGGTGTTGCTGCAAATTTGGTTCACATTCATTTTGTAGAAAAGGGGAAGAAACGACAAGAAGAGAGAGTTTGGTTTGTTATAAGAGATGTTTAATGTGTGCACATCATGGTCGGCCATCTTTTCTAATGATTAAGAGAAAGAATGTTACTTCTTAATTAAATTATGCACTAATTTTTCTTCAATTCTTTAAAATTTAAATATCTATTCTTTTGAATTGTAACTCCTAAGATATGTTATGTTCGGTAGAGAGAAAAATTTAATTCTACTTTCTTCTTTTTAGTTGGATAAATTGTGAGAAATATAATTAATATATGGAAAAAATATTATTTTTCTCAAAGATAGAAAATGTCTTTCGATTACTTTTGATGGAAGTTTATTTTCCTACTCAATCCTCAAGACCTCCGACTCAAGTTCATTTTCCGATCCCCACATCCTCTCTCTTGCCCCGACCCTTTGCCACCCCCTCCTCCAAATCCTAGAGAATGGAGATATATGCTGAAGGTGTGAAGCGTATAAAAAACAAAATACGTTTCCTAAAATATTTTTAATTTATTTCAAATATCTTTGTTTTTTATTCAAATATGAATAGTATACTAATATAAAAAATTATCTTTCTAACAAATAATGAAAAATTCTTTTTTCTAGAAAATAAAATGCATAACAACAAATTACTCCGTAAAATGTAGGGAGAATAATATTTCGTGAGATTGTTTCCTCCGAGAATAATTATATAGTAACATATTTTTTCACAACCAAATGCACTCTTAACTTCCAATGTTTTCAACTTCTTTTTTGTTTCTTTCCAACTTATTTTAGTTTCTTTTAATGTTTCTAGTTTTTTTCAATTTAAGATTTCCAATTTATTTCAACTTCTTCAAATTTCTTTCTAGTTCCATCTAACCTATTCAATATGTTTCTTTCCAAAAGTGATTTAAAAATTATTCGCGTGCATTTTTAATTTCATAATAATAATATGATAGTATAATAATAATTATAATAATATTACTATCATCAAAACGAGTGAGAGGGTGTACTAGGGGTATCAGGGCTATGAACCAACAAATTTGTGAACTGAGCATTGTAGGTGCCCCCATTAAAACAAGTGTCATCCGGAGCAACTCAAATGGAATGCATGTAGAACCCCTCCGTATTGTTGTTGTTGTTATTAGAGAAATTTACTTAAAACAGTTTAAGTGCTATTTAGATAAATGACTTAAGTTTCAGTGTTATTTAGTGCAAATATTTCTTATTATTATTACTATTATTTTCTTAAAAAACATACAAAATTATCAATTTTGTTACATGTGAATACATATAAAACAAGAAAACAATAACACTTTTTATCAAAATTTATAATATAAGACTTTTCATACATGCACAAGCATTACTTTATTTTATCCATATTTTTTATACTTTTGGTTTAGTTACTTTTCTTTTTAACAATTTAGTTGTTTAGTTATTTTCATTGTCTTATTTGAATGATACTTTTTTAATCATAAAAAAGTAATTTAAATGATATTTTAAAAAAATTAAATAATGTTGTTTTTTAAAGGACAATAATTTTAGTTCTATGTAATTGATAAAAATGAAACTCTTTGAAAAAAAATTGAAATATATATTTATACTTTTATTTTTATGTTAAATGTCATGAACTATCGATTTTAGTATATTATTTATTGAAGGTATGTTATTATTTTTACATCTATAACTTATATAAAAATGTATGTTACAATAGTTTGGCAAGATTGGTATTGTAAATGTGTTTATAAAAATATTTTATAGATATACTTTAATTAGGTAAACAAAATATGTTTTAAACTGGTGGAATATATATTGGTATGTTTATTTAAAAACAAAAATTTTATACAAAACTAATGACCATTATTGAATAAAGTACTAATGAAAATGGTTTTTATTAATAAAACATTATAATAAAAAATGAATTAATTAAATGATCCTATATATAGAATATAATAAAATATTATTGAATGAAGTACTAATGTAGATGCACATGTGGCATGCCATGAAGTACTAATGCAGATGCACATGTATATACGATAGGATAGTTGTATAGTAGTTGTTGTCTTTGATGATATTGTTGTGCTTATTATTGATGTTACGTTGTTTTTTATAATGATGATGATATTTTGGCAATGATATATGGTTGTTGCAGGGCCGACCCAATAGGGGGACAAACAGTCCGTCCGGACAAGGCCCAGGAATTTAAAGGGTCCATTTTTTAGTCATGTTCTTTTTACTTACTACCTTCGTCTCACTCTCTTTGTCCACTTTTGACTTTTGGAACTGATCATCTAAGAACTTTGACTCATCAAATTCTCTCAATGTGTAAGCCTAAATATAGTCATGTATGATCTTGTTTGATTTGTCTTAACATATAGATTATTACCTTTTGGCACACCATCCAATGCATTTTTTAAATCTATTTTATCTTGTAATTTGTATATTAAAAAATTATACAAATTATATATTAATAATCTATATGTTAAGACAAATCAAACAAGATCACACATGACTATATTTAAGCTTACACATTGAGAGAATTTGATGAGTCAAAGTGCTTAGATGAACAATTCCAAAAGTCAAAAGTGGACAAAGAGAGTGAGACGGAGGGAGTATGAAATATTATTTATTTTGAGTGGGAGATACTAGAATTCCGAGAGATACTAGAATTCCGAGATGGTCCTTCAATACATTTACAAATGCGGGTATCCAAAGCCATTCACATTCATTCATCTTCATCCTTTCATCGAATCGGCGTCACATCGATCTAAACTCTACAGCCCAAACATGGCAACGAGGCAGCGAATCGGCCCACCCTGATCGCCACCTGTTGAACTTCTTGCATCGTCACATTTTCCAAATATTTACTCCCACACTCCCCTTACTGCAATTTCACTCTCCCGTCTTGGCCGTGCATCGCACGCTCCTGGCCAAACCCACCCCTTCAAGCATTGATTGGTCCCAAGCCGCACACGCAAACCCTATCGGATTCCATCTCGAAATTTCCACTTTTGCTCGGTTTTCCGCCATGGGTTTGAGCGGAACCTCCTGATCTGCGGCGGGTTTCAGCTCGATTTGATGAACATCCGGTAGGATTTGTGGATTCTGTTGTTGGTTTTTGGATCTCTGTTCCCGCGGTGTAGGTGAGGGTTGAACGGGATGGAGGGGGGCTCTGCGTCGGCGGTGGACGATCTCGGAGCCGCGCCTGAGTCTTGGGAGGTGGCTGACGTTGACGCCAGCATGCGGCGGCTCATGCTCTCGTCTTCGAAAAAGAACTCGGGTAGTCAATCCGAACTCGATGATTCTTCTGTGTCGGCTCCGAATTCGGCGTCTGCTTTGAGCAGTTCGTCTCCTGCTTTAGACCTCTCTGAGGATGCCATCACTTCGGTCGATCAGTTTCTCCGGGAGGCTTTACAAAACCCTAGGGAAAGGCTTTCAGGTTCGTTTCTGAATGACTTGTATCTCTCCTTTTTAACTAGGTTTTCCTCGATTTGTTGATTACTGCGGAGTATTTTGGAGTTCTATGTGAGTTTTTTTCTTTCTTCTTCTTTTTTTTCCGTCAGTGCTCCTGGAATGTGAAAATTATTGAATGAGAAGAGATTGTGTGTGTGGGTGGGGACAAGGGTAACAACAATTTAACGTTTGAAGCATCAATGGTAGCTTTGTTATTCCAAATATAGTTACATTAGAATACATGCTACTTTGTCCTGCCCAAGAAATCTTATGATGGAATGATTGAAAATATATTATCACAGTTTTGTATAGAAGAATGCGGTCAAAGCTCAAAACCAAAAGATTTAAAAAGTTAGGTTAGTATAGAAAGTGTTGGCTAATCTCCAACAGAACAAATTTATTTATTTTTAGTTTTCACTCTGCAACTAAGTCCTAATCCTTGATCTTCATACCGATCTGGCCAAAATTTCTACTTCAACAGAACCACATTTGCTCAATAGAGTCAATACATCAACTTTTCATGTCTATTGCAATCAAATTGCATCAACTTCAGATATTTTGTTTGTGTGAGAACATCCCCTTATGTAATTCCTTATTATGTTATATGGAATAAGGGGATCTCAATAACTCTAGCTGTCAAGGAACTTTGCTTTTCTGCTTATTGTCTAAGGATCCAGATGGTGGATGGACGTATGGATTATGGAACTGGAAGGCCTTTCCATTGAGATTAGAGAACACACTAAGAATTACACCAAAGCTCTAAAATGGTCCTGCTTGTGGTGGTTCTTTTTCCATATTGATGTAAATTAATATTAGAAAATTTAAAACCTCTTATTGGAAATTGGAATGCCTAGGTACTGTTTTGTATCAACCAAGTAGTGAAGAGAGTAAGATAAAATATATCTAATGGTAATTGTTAAAGTTGATAGCCACTTCCTGGACCTTTGAGGGTTGAAATTTATGAGTTTGTGTTAGTTTGTGAATTTTGTTGGCACGTGCAACAGAACAATATTAAACATATATTTGATTTTCACCAAAGTGAAGATATTTACATTGCATCGGGGATATAGACATAGATTCTTAATAATGCTGTAGAGTTGCTATTCCTATTTGACTGTTTGACCTGTAATGCTCACTTTCATAGTGCAATGTAAATGGGAAAACAGGCTATTTTCTGCAGTATGGTTGGGGAGTTTTGCATCCAAACTTTTAGGACCTCGGCTGTGGTTAAGCATCCATATGAATACACTATTTGTTCTTCCTATCTTGTAGCCTTTCTTCATATTATGAACAAGCAAAACATGTTAGATGTTTTTTGGAGCTTTCCTGGGCTACTTTATTTTTCTTTTTGTATTTTGATTAAATATGGAGTAACTAAATATGTCGTTTCTGCATGCATGATGTTGATATTGGTTATGGAAGGTCAATTTTCTTATTAAGCTCTGTTGTGGGGATTCAAATTTATAGATTTTAGACATCATTCAAAATTCCACCTTTTTTCTTTCTCTTTATCCTTCGATTTTTAGGATTAAACTATACGTTTCTTATTACTCCGTATTACTTTAAATTGTGATGGTAATTTGTCTTAATTTTAAGATTGAACTACATGTTTCTTATTATTACTTTTGATTGCGATGGTAATGTATTTTCCTTTTGTATTATGATGTCCAGTTCTCAGAATGGAGCAGGATGTTGAAACTTTTATTAAAGATCCAACCCGGCAGCAAATGGAGTTCCAACAGCTCCCTACATCATATTTGCGTCTGGCTGCTCATCGGGTGGCTCAGCACTACTCTCTCCAGTCAATGGTTTTATTAGACAACAGTTTACCAGATGGATCTGGATCGCGAATTATAGTATGCAAAAGTTCTGGAAGTCGAATACCTTCAATTCGCCTGGCTGATATACCTGTAAATGTGCCACAGGAAGGTACAGGTGTAGTCAAAGTTGCTATTAAGCAGAGACCACAGAAAGGTTCTCAGTTCACTGGCTCTTCAAATTCACACTCTTCAAATAATAACAACTCTAAAAGTGTGGAGGAAAGAAAGGAAGAGTACAACAGGGCAAGGGCTCGGATTTTCAGCTCTAATAATCTAGTCGGCGGTGATAATGGAAAAACTGAAAGTGAATCAAACATGCAGGAATCTTTCCAGCCTGGTCCACTTAGATTTTCAAAGGCAGATGAAAAGGCCTCATCTGCTGGGACTTCTGAAGTGAATACTGGCAGAGGTCACCTTGATTCTTCATCAACTGGTAGCAGTAGATCAGCTAGAAGTAGGAGTGAGAAGGAGCAGATTGCTAGGTCTAGAACTAGTAATAGGGTGGCTATATTCAGAGACCGTGAAACTGATCGCAAGGATCCTGATTACGACAGGAGTTATGACAGGTATATTCACTCCTTTTGTGGTTAGCCTTCCAATGCTTGCTTTGAATGTCCTTGCTCATTTGTCTCGTGACCTTGTGGATTGCCACTTGATGGTGGTGAATGTATTTGTTTCCCACCTTGGTCAGAACACGTGCAAGAATTTGAATTTGACATCTGTACATGATTCTCCAAACCTTTGTTTTGAATATTCATTTGTTTTTGATATTTTGTTCATTTTTTTTGCTTTGTAAATGCTACTATAATATGGAGGAATTGTTTTTTTCCTATCTCAATTTTCTTTCAATAATATATAGCTTTCATTAATTCTCAACTCTCAATTGGCTCTTAATTTTAAGTCACTGACCCCATTAGACTTAAGATTATGTGATTATAGTGATGGTTTTTTCTTTTCATAAACTTGTTTTGGCTTTCTAATAATGAGTTTTGATATTGTTGTGTTGGTTCAATCTGTGTTATGCATGTGGATATGGAGATCTTTGCATGCTGGTTCCAAAACCATGTTTGTAATCATATGGAATGTATTCAATGTAAAATTTACAGATACTTGCAAAGATTTGACCCTGGGTTTGGATTTGCTGGAGGGCCGTATGCTATTCAACCAATGTATGCTCCTGCATTGAACTACAACACTGAGTTTCCACAACTCAGACCCGCACGTCGGCCGGCTATCTCTCACGAACATCAACCTCGCCCTCTTCCTCCACGTTTGCCTGTGCAATGGGTTGGACCATCAACGCCCGGCATTGGATATGGCCAGGCTGAGACAATCATACATCCTCCTCCGTTCAACACCAATCATGTTGGTGTGCGGTCCAACCATGCTCTTTACTTGCACTCAACTCAGTTTCCTGGCCAGCACCCTGGAATGCCTTTCATCCATCATCATGAACAAATTCGAGTTCACCAACCCTTTTCACAGGTATACATGGTATCATCAAATCAATGTGTCAAGAATCATTAATGATACCCCCTCTCCCCACCCCCACCCACACACTGGGAATGCGGAGAGGAAAACGAAGGTGGGTTGCCCACGGTGTACATCTTGAAGTTCACAGAATAGTTCTGATGAACGCTTTTCTAAACTCATGTCTGTTTGGGAGGGTTGTTTCGTAGGGCGGTAGGGGAAGGCTGGGGGTTATTTTTCATTTTAGCAAAGTCATGCTTTAACTTAGTAATCATTCAAAACAAGACACAATATAATACTCCCTCCGTCCTAAAACTTTCTTCCCATTGCGCAAAACGAAGAAAAATCCCAAGTTTTTTCAATCTATTTTATTTAAATATTGGTATAGAAATAAAAAATAAAACATACATATTTAAAAACTACATCAAAAGTTCAACGAAACCAGTGGTGACAAGAATATTTTATTTTATCATATAGGCCATGAAAAAACACAAATAAATATAAATTCCCGTGAAGTTGGAATAGTGCTCTGGAAGAAAGTTTTAGGACGGAGGGAGTAAAATAGTAGAAACTTGATTGGCCTATTTTATGTACTCGGTATCTACTCCGTATTTATTTATTTATTCAAAACAAGATGTATAAAATGATACTCCGTAGTAGATTAGTATAAACTCAATTGGCCTATTTATTTACTTGGTATTTATTTATTTGTTTTTGTTACACGTATACTTTTCTCTTAATTCAAAATAAGAAATTACCCTCCCTTTCCTCTCCAAACCCCCACCCAAACATATTAGTCTCCATGCAAGCATTAACATGTTTCGCTACACAACTGTGCATGTTCATCTACTGGTTTACATCTATTGTTTCACAGGCTTGATAAATTCTTTGCCCTTTGTACACCCATAATCTGTAGCTGTCATTTCTGATTTTGAAGTTCAATACCAGTTGACTAACTTGTCACTTTGCAGTCTTATCAGCCGCAAGCTGATGCCAGTTTTGGAATAGCCCGGCCCCGATAAGGGGCCTGGGCCATGCCTGCATCCTGCCAAAGTGTCTTGAGAACATGATCTGGCCCAGCTTCCGAGCTGCGCATTATTTTGCATTTTGGCAGGATGCAGGCATATGCAGCCGAGGGTGCTGAAGCGGGTGTGCCAAAAATCATAAACTATTCCCACAAGCCCTCGGTTTTGGAGAGAGCTCCTTCCCCGACTTCCATCGCTTGGAAGAGGAGCTCTGGTTGCCACTGATGGCAAACAAAATAAGGACGTTCATATCTCTGTGCACAATCATCCTCCAATGGTTAGAGGTAAATTCTGCTGCTCTTCCTTGCTGTTCACTCTGTTTATCAATAAGTACATAGGAATTCCAAAAAAAAAAAGTAATTTTGAAATCATTTCATTACTACAACTAGTTTTCATCACCTTTTTCCGAAATCACAGCCAAGAAACTAGTTGGGCTTAGGTCATTGTGTCTTGTGCATTGCTAAATGCTAATGCCATAAAGCTCTCTGTTGAGAATAGGGACAGCTCAGGCCTCTACAGAATTTGGGCAAGGGGGAAAGCACATTCTGAAGGACTTTGTTGCAAGTGTTGGAGCCAGCAGCAGCAGCAAGCAATGAATGTTCTGACCCTTGATTGTCTATTTTACCATGTGAACAAAGTGCATATGTAACTTTTGACATTTGATTTGCAAGTTATGATGATGATGATGATGATGATGATGATGACAAAAACAATGGGACAGGAGTGATCTTACAGTATTTTGTTGTGTACGTACTTAGTACGCAAAATGAAGCCATTAAGGAGTGTGGTTTACATATAAAGGGAAAGATTCCACACAGTTGTCTCTGTTTTGAGTAGCTCAAAGCATACGGAGTATATGAATTTGAGGAGCTTAAAAATTGGCCAAGTTCGAGATGCTCAAGGCCAATTTTTAAGCTCATCAAATGCACACACCTCTTATGCTTTGAGTTACTCAAACCCGTTAGTATGATTAAATAACTCCTTAATAGTGTACACAACAAAATATTGTAATTCTCCCTCCGTCCCACAATTGATTAAAGTTTTTGGTTTTGTGTGTCTTCATTATAAAATAATTTTTTTTGTCTTCTCTTGTTTTATACCAGAGTACAAGTTTTGTTGTTCCAAAAAATATTCCTAGGTTCCTTCGATTCTTTTTGTATGAACTCGTAGGTCTTACATTATTTAATATTCCTTTTATTCTTGAAAATCTTTCTTCTTTCTTTTTTTATCTATCCAAAAAATACTTTTTATTTTTATTAAAAAGTCATTTTTACCTCTTACATTTTTATATTCTTCCTATCACATCATACTTTCTTACTAATAATTTACCCATCAAATCTTACTGTTACCTATCACATCAAATGACTTTTTTAGAAATTCAATACAAAAATACGCTTCTCTTAAATCTCTTAAAAAATCAATAATTTCTATATTTTTAGAACCGGAGGGGTATATATTTTGAGATGCCTTGTATTTCTGATAAGAATTCTTAGGTCTTACATGTTTTGAAATATATTTTGTGTTTAAAATTTGTGATGTTATATTTTTGAGGGTTCAATTTGAACATTTAGGTATTAGGATTGAAAATATTGTTATTTTGACAAACTGAAATATGTATTTAAAATTTTTTAAAATAATGATTATGAAGGTAAATTTTAGTATATATTTTTTAAAATAGTACTATGAAGTGTACCTACGAAGTACATTACTACAAATTTTAACGACCTTCAGAGTTTATTTCAAATATTGTTGACATGTTGAACTAGAAACTTTTACCAAAAAGCTGGGAGTACTTTGAAGTATTTTAAAGGAAAAATTTATAACAATATTCTGAAGTCTGAAAAATCTCTAATTTATAAGAATATTCTAAAAATTAATTAATTACATCGTTACGCTAAACAAAATTTTTTTTTAAATTTTTTCAATTCATTTTATTTAAAGAATGGCTACAAATATAAAATAAAAACTTACAAGGGGTGACAAGAATATTTTATTTTATCAAATAATCAATGAAAATACAAAAATAAATAAAAGTTCCAGTGATTTTTTAAATAGTAGAGTGTTACATTTTGGGACAGGAGGGCACATTTGGGAATAGCATTAGCGATTTGAAAAGAATATCTATGGGTAGCGTTCTCAAAATAATCTGCACTGTTAAAATTTTATCCAAAACGCTAACGCTAATCTCTAACGTTATTCCCAAACAGACCCGGAGTAACTCAAAAAGATTTCACATGGTTTTCAAAAATCCTTGACATGTGATTCAAAGCAAATCATACTCATATCATTCAATAATATAACTCTCTGTCCTAATTTAAATCATCTGTTTCAATTTACTATATTTAACTAATGTTATTTTCAAATTATTTTATTTGAAAAATGATGTAGAATTCAAAAATAAAATTACATATTTAAAAAATTAATCTGCAAAACTAGTGGCAACATGACGCTATTATTTTATCAAATGACTAACCAAAATAGAGAAAAAAATGAACAAAATTTAACCTTGTAAATAAGAACAAAAACATGCACAATATATTTGTCATATGATGATGCTACTCTATGTTTTAACACAAAAGAAGTGCATTATTATACCCTTATTGAATATGGTACATAGATGTTATGGCAAAACTGCAGAGCCACACGACACTAGTAGGAGGAAAGACGATGGGCATTTAAGAAAATGATACAGTGCACCTTAGTTTTTTTCAAAACCTAATACTCCAAAAGATGGATAGAAGGGGACAACCCCGACGCAGAACGTCAGGGGGGGGTCCCGCCATAAAGGTAGAAAAGAAAACAGGAGGATAAATACGCCCTCCGCACAGAGCAACTTCCACCAATAAAACACTCTTTTTTAACATATCTCCATAATGTCTATAGAAGACGTGGCCGTTGTACCAAACCTTGGCTTCAACTTATTAGCACAAATATGGAGGGGGGTGGGGGGGGAGAGGAACTCATTCCTTGCCATCAGCGGCACGGAGGGACCCAAGTTGCACCGGAGCTTGGGTCCCCACCACCTTAGAAGATCCATATCTGGAAATATCAGTACCTTGAGCCTTCTCTTTCTCAATTTGGTCCTTTATCCAAAAGTACGTAATCCTCAACCCGTCCTGCAAAGATGGTCCACAATTAATTAAACCAAACCAAACACGATATATCCCTCCCACTCAAGGGTAGGTTCGGGGAGGGAACTGGACGTACACAGACTGTACTTCTAGTTCTACCCAGAATGGCCACACGTGACAAAAAAAATGAAAATAAAGAAGAGGCCATACTATAACATCTCAATGATGAGTAAGAGTAAATGGGTAACCTTCAATCTCATTGTTGGGGCCCAGCCAAGTTTCTCTTTTATGAGGGTATTGTCGGAGTTTCGACCACGTACGCCTTCTGGACCAGGAATGTGATGAATGGGCAGCTTCTTATCCTCAAAGCTGAGAACCATCTCTGCCATTTCATTCATGCTTACCATCTCATCACTTCCAATGTTAACAGGCTCCCTGAAGTCTGACTTTGTTAACCTAATAAGCAGAAAGGCCATTTGGAAGGCAAAATTCAAAAGAAGACACATCAAATTGTTAAAGGTAATCATTGATCAAGCATCAGTGACATAGAATTAGTTCAAAATTTAAAATCACTGACTTAGAATCAATTGGAAATTTCAAATAAATTATCCTTACCTGAGAACACCTTCAACACACTCGTCGATGAAAGTGAACGAACGTGTTTGAAGTCCATCACCCCACATTTCAAATCTATCGGTTGAAGTTAATGCTTTTCTACAGAAAGCAGCAGGAGCTTTTTCCCTTCCACCTAAGACCAACCAATAAACCAATGCAATGAGTTGATAGCACCCAAAAGTAAATTATTCAATTCAAAAGTTCATATTCATTGAACAAAAATTACCTTTCCACGTTCCAAATGGACCATAAATATTGTGGAATCTTCCGATACGGCATTCAATTCCAAAATCTTTGTTGTAATGCTTGCATAATTCTTCAGTTGCAAGTTTCTCTAATCCATATGCGTCTTGGGGCTGAAATACAAGCAAATAAGAGTTAGACTACATATACAATAGAAAGACAAAATAAAAAGACAAAAAGTGACAATTCAAAACACAAACCTCAGCAGGCCAAGCATCGGATTCCTTCAAACTCACATTAGTCTCTAGTTGCTTGAACTCTGGATAAATGCATGCACTAGAGGCATAGAAGAACCTGAAAGATGCCAAAAATGTTAGCAACTGTGTATTACAGAATTTTCATTAGACATACAGTACTCCATCAGAAAAAAAGTTGTGTTTGGGAAGGTACAACTTGTTTATTTTGTGAAGGCATGATTCTTACAAGTTAAGGAATCCTGCATATAAAAAAATTATTTAAAGGTGCAATTATTTTTTTCATGAATAACCTGTTTTAACTCACATTTGACAAAATCACATTTCATGAGCTTCATTTTATTATGAGTTTTTTTGGGGACAAAATCATGGAACTTTAGAACCCTATGTAGAAAAATCCAATGGATAGAGGCTCTAGTCATAAATAACATAGAGTAACATGGAGAAGAAATGGTGTCAAACCTTTTGATCCCATTAATTCTGGAAGCCTCCATCATGTTGAAGCTTATCATTGTGTTGTTGTACATAATAACTGAATGGTTAGACTGAATGAAACCCATTCCACCCATATCAGCAGCAAGATTGAAGACATGGTCAACTCCTTTAGTAACCTTCAGACAGTTGTCCATAACCCTCAGATCAACAAGATGAAACTCATGACAGAACATGTCCTCCGTCATGTGCTCATTTTTCTTCCAGTCAGAAGCAATTATGTAGTGGCCCTCAGTCTTCAGCCGACGGGCAATGTGAGAAGCAATAAACCCTCCAGCTCCAGTAATAGAGATACGGAGTTTCTCAGCGGGCCAGTAGAGCTCCCTCTCAAGGTTCTCGTATGTGTACGCACCATACTCAATTCCCCCAGAGCTTGCCATTCTGAAGTGCATAGCTCAATAAATCAGTAAAATTGTCAATACCGTACTGAGGAAAGAATATTAAGAGTTTATTAGCCAAATACTAGAAAAGTAGCAAATGATAGCTGAATAGGAATATAACACTTAGAACTAACATGAAGCACACAAAAAACTTAAACTTGGGAAGAGTTTCCACTTATAATTTTATATGTCAGCTCCAGCCGGACTAGAACAGTTTGAAATGTTGGACCACATTCGGCAGATGAAGACAATACAATGTTAAACATTACTCAATTAACTGATGAGATAAATATCACCATAGATCTGGATGTATTAAGGAGGTGCGTGTAAAAAAACCTCAGCCATATATTTCTTTAATTTACTCAGAGGATGGTATTGCATCAAAAAAGGGGGGAAACAGACCATATATCACTGTGAGACTTATGCAATTCAAACAGAAAATATATACCAAAAAAGAAATGAACCAAAGAAATTGTGGTAGAAAATGAAACAAATCTAAAAAGACTGTTTTTAAAGCTAAAAAGACAGTGTTTAACATCATTTTTAATCTAGATTCTTTAGACAAATAAAGGTGCATACAAGAACAAAGAACTTTGGAAATCAGAGCACATGGTTTATGGGATAAGATTTTTTGGTCTTTTACTTGGTGTGTGTGTGTGTCAGTTCTTCTAGACTTTCATCTTTCATTCATTTCTGACCAGATGGATTGTTTTTCGGTACGTTCGAGATTTGTGCATTAAGATTTTTCCTTTCACAATTGGGTGGGGGGGGGGGGCTCGAAGAATTAGGATATTTTGATTTTAATGAAATAAATGAACATTTTTGCTGAAGATCTATTTTTTAAAGAGTTTCTACAAACCCTCAGGTGTTAAAATTTACATCAGCATTCGCCACGAATTTGAAAGGGTATTCAAGATTTAGAAGAAAACTTAACTCAAATAGTTTTGATATGCTATTATAAAACGTACATTAAAAATGAATAACAAGTGTACCGCAATTTAGTCCAGTCCGTAAATTGATCCCATTTATCACTTAACTCATGCAACGTTAATATAATCTCCACATAAGGAAATATCATGAAAGCTTCACCACATAAGGAAATATCATGAAAGCTTCACCACATAAGGAAATAGCATGAAAGCTTAACCACATAAGGAAGTATCTATTCACTACACAAAGACAACATCGTGAGTAGGGGTAATGTATGTGTACACACGCCCTACTTTCCTGGGACTATACTGGGTTGTTGTAATTGTTGCAAAAACAAGCAGATGATGTTTTGTACGACGTGAAAGGGTTTACTATGTTTGGTTTGAGCTTTTAATGTAAATTTCAGAATACTTTTTCAAACCCATTTTACATTGTACCCTGTAAACTATTTTATTTTACAGGTGAGTGGGTTTGCCAAAAAATACAAAAATCAAACAAACAGACAAAACAAACAAACAAGGTGAAGCGCAAACCCTAAATTCACAAACAAGCTGGGATATTCTATACTTAATGCAACCACTAAAATCATTGAATCCTATCAACCAATCAAAACCGAACAGGGAAGATATCTATGAGAATCTGGAATAAATCTCAATTGATTCCTAGTTCCTACGGTCCTGGACTATCTCATCTGGGTTTCAACAACAGATTCGTTTCCCAATGAGAGAGGGATTTACCAAAACATTAACGTTAAACAAAAGGGGGAAAAACAAAGAAACAAACAGCCCCAGATAGCTCCGATTTGAATTCCATCCGCTATATCCTTAAACACATGATTCCTCGCGCAGATTATGAATGAGGAGAAGAAAAGGACGAAGCTTACCTTCTTCTTGGTGGTTCTAGGGAAAAAAAATCGAAGAGGAAAACGAAGAGATAAAGACTGGAATTTTTTGCTGCTTGGCTCTCCCAATCACAGGGAGAGAGATTGAGGTAATATATAGAGAGAGGGGGGGGGGGGGGGGGGGGGAATTGAATATTCTTTCTTTCCCAACACTACGCCGTACAGATCTTTCTACTCATTCCTTCGGAAAATATTTACTCCGTGCTTCCCTTTTCCTATTTGGATTACAAATGAAAATTACCTAGTAAAATTTTAAATCTTTCGATATTTGAAATTATTTTATTTATAAATTTATACATTAATAAAAAAAATTACATATTAAAAATGTAAGTGCAAAATTCCATAAAATAAGATATGACAAGAGTATTTTATTTTATCAAATAATCAATGAAAACACACAAATAAATAAAAGTTATCGAGAGGAAAAAAAAAAATTATAATCAAAATAAGGACAGATGGAGTACTAGTATATGTGAAAAAACTACTTTGTACTTCCTCCGTCCCTAAATATTTGTCACATTTGTATTCTCGAAGTATAATATCAAGTTTTTTCAATTCATTTTATTTACATATTGGTATAAAAATAAAAAATAAAATTTACATATCAAAAAACTACATGAAAAGTTCGAAATAAGAGGTGTCAAGAATATTTTATTTTATCAAATAACCAATCAAAACGTAGAAATAAACAAAAGTTCTCACGATTGCTGAAAAAGCAAATGTTGTAAATATTTTGGGACGGAGAGAGTATTATGATATAAATTTAATATCTATATATTCCTATTGAAACGTAGTTTTCAAATATCAAATTTTTATAAAATATATTTGTGTATAAATATAGATATTAATGGTTAAAGTACAACATGGGATACAATGAAAAATCAAATGGGAAGAATATTTCCTGACGGATGGAGTAATATGTTATGTTTCTGCCCTCCTTGTTAGCATCTTTGTCTCGCTTAGACCTGGACACGCGTCGGTTCCGGTATGGTTCAGGTTCAAGCACCCCCCATAACCAGCGCCCGCCTATGTTGGTACTGGCGCCGGTTCCAGAACCAGCGGTTTTGGACTTTGGTTATGAGCCGGTGTTCCGATCATGTTTAAATTTTTTCGTTTTATAATATTGGTATATATATGTGTGTGTGTGTAGAACAATGTAATCTAAAAACAAAGTTGTTATTTGAATAACAAAAATTGGATAGTACAACTACATTTATTACTCTATCTGGTTCAAAAAAATGATGATGTAAAGAACTGTTAAGGTCATGTTGTCCTCAACTTATTTTTTATTTATTACTTATTTTTATTGAAATCATATCAGATATTAAATAGCTTTAAATATAACTACACTCAAATCAGATCAGAACTTATTCCAATCTGATCAAGTGAAGAGAACATGGCCTAATAAACCCTTGAAGCAGGTTATAAATCGCTCTCCTAAAAAAACTAATTACAATTTAAGAAAAAAAGTTATTTGTCGGAACTGCCATTTTTCTTTATGATTGCATCCATGCAATTTTGTATATCCATGTCATAGCTTGTCTCTTGTGCTCAACGCCTTGTCAAGAGCCACATTCGGTTGCAAACAAGTGTCTCCAGCGATTCAACGTTAAGCAAATCTCAGAAGTCAATTAAAATATTGCCACTAGAACTGAACTCTTGTTCCACAAATACAGTTGAAACTTGCATAGATAACACGTATCTAGCTAGTATTCTGAGTGACGGGTGATGGGTGTATTCCATCCAACACCGGTCCAAGGGAAGGTTTCCAAATACTTGACCGGTCAAGGTTAAATTTATAGATTGGGAAAGTGAAACGACAATGGAAATATATTGGGCGATGATAAAAACTTGACCGGTATACTTCGCGTAGTCTACTGGTCAAACCCCTTGACTTGCCTCTTAATCCCCAATCTCCACAAGTATATTTCGTGTGAACCTAACCGGTAAGGTTTTTAGGGTTGGGAAGTGTCAGCATGAAAGAATCAGAGGGAGGTTGGACTGTAGCGGCCAAATTCAACGAAGGATCACTAGAGATATTCAACCAATCCGTCCAACACGCTACGTGAGAAAAGAGTCACCTTCTTAGCTAAATAACAAAGGAATAAAGGGGTGAAACAAGCCACTAAAGGATAGAGACTATCACCTCGCACCACCCAAGAACGTGTCCTGACGTGGATGTGCAGCGCCTGGTCCCCCATTGATTACTATAAATACCTGTGTAACCCTCAAAGGAAGGGATCTGACTTCTTCTCACTAAAACCCTTGTGTAAAAGCTCCCGTGCATTCTACAATATTTGAATAACAACTGAGCTAATATGTGTTTCCACATACAGTCTTCTTGGTCACTTTGTGTGTTCTAACCTCTTACTGTCTCGAATCCAGTAAACGATCCTAGACCCGGTCTAGAACTGTTTACCCGGATAGGTAATTTACACCATTCCGGAAGTCAGTTAAAATGTTGCCACTAGAACTGAACTCTTGTTCCACAAATACAGTTGAAACTCGCATAGATAACACGTATCTAGCTAGTATTCTGAGTGACGGAAAAATGTGTTCATTCCTCTTCCACGAGTCGAGGACGTCGAACTTGCTGTCGTGGTCTTCATCATAGTCGCATGGGACGTCTTGGTACATCAAAAGTTCATTGTGCAAACTTATTGTTGTACCATCTGTACTTGTAGAAGTACTCTTACCTTTTCTTGCCAAGAGACCACCAACTATTCCTTTAAAACATTTCTCTGCCTCTCGGGCAGAAGGAGTTGTTTCTTTTAAAGGAGTACCATACAAAACTTGAATTATTTATATAAATAGTGAAAAAGGGTAATAACATTGTCTTTTTCTTTGGTCCATTCTATTAAATGCTCATAATAATAACCATTTTTATTTAAAAGTAATTATAACAATACTCAATGAGAATTTTAAGAATCTCAGTCTTAAAAAGGAGATTACAAATAATACCAATTTTATAAATATGAGGAATATTCAAGTAATAAGCAAGCTATTTTTCTCTCATACGGCAAATATGGATCAAACATACTTCCACCAAAAACATGTAATTATTGTAATGCACTCAAAAAAAATGTTCATCGAGGGTTTATAAACATGGTTAAAATTGCACTCCTAAACAAAGGGGGTAAGGCTCTCCCCTTCTTATAATTCTCCGAGGAGCTTTAGCCTTAAAAGTTAAAAATGGCTCCATCGAAGAAGAAAAGCAAAGCCAAAGGTAACCCAGCCACCGAGTCAGCTCAGTCCATACCGTCTTCGGCATCCACATGCTCATCCACGCCAAGCCTGGCCTGCATCAGCGTCGTACCGCCGTCCTCCGTCGCGATAACCATCCACGCCAAGCCCGGCTCCAAAATCGCCACCATCACAGGTCCCCCCTTTCTCAACCCTAGCCAGTCTGTCGGTTTTATGATACGGAGCAATTAATTGTATGCAAAAAATATTAATTTTCCTTGTTCGTGTTCAGATTTGAGCAACGAAGCAGTTGGAATCCAAATTGATGCCCCTGCAAAAGATGGTGAAGCAAATGCTGCCCTTATAGACTACATAAGCTCAGTAAGTCCTAATTCTCCTTGAAATTCTTGGATTTTCAAAAATATTTGTTCGTCCATCGCGAGTTTTGGTGTCTTTTTTATCATTGGTTTTAAAGTTGATTTGGCTCTTTATCATTGATCAGTCTAATGTAGAAAAAAATGCGTTCGTAGTCAATTAGGACATCGTAAATTAGGACTCCCTCAGGTTCCAGATAGGACATTGTGGTTCAGAGTATGTGGCTAAGTGGCTTAATCAAAGTTATTTTCTATTCAATGTTTAGTACGGAGTAATTGGTAATCCTTAAAATACTCCGTATATCATTTGATCAAAATTGTCATATTTGTTGCTTCAAAAAAAAAATTGATATATTTGAAAACTGCACTGCAGGTCCCATTAAATTAGAAATAAAGCAAAGAAAGAATATTTTTTTGACCAGGTGAATTGAAGTTATCTTTTTTTGGATCATTGGGAGTATTACACAATTGTACAATTTCATATAAAGATTTCCAAATGGGATGACTTTTATGTTAACCTTGCTTACTCTTTTCTAAAACATTATTTTTTATGTAGTGTGCTAGTGTCAAGTAATTGTCTAAAGTTAGTAAACAATTTAAAAATGAAAAAAAGACACACTGACGGAGTCTTAGGGGATACATCCTTTGTCTCATACCCTTTTAAATAAATTCTACTGTGTTAATAAAGAATATACAATAACTTCTACCAAACTAAACCAAACATACCCAGCATTGGTGGTATGTTTCAATTTGGTAATTGCCATCTTAAACTGATATTCTGTTCCCAAGGATTTTCCAAGACGAATAAACGTCAACTTCAGCACCTTTATGAGACCCGTTGTAGCAACATAATAGATGTGATTTTTACAAAATAATTAAGATAGCCTGAGTGTAGCTAACATATCTATAAAACATTAATACGACTGAATATCCATAAATAAGTGGGATAGTGGACTTAGTTACCTGTTTACCACCACCGATTTAATAACCAACTCAATAACTTAAATACTGAAAACCAAAAAAGAAATCATCTAAGAGCAGATTCAATCATAATGGATATGTAATTAAAATACAATGGTTTCCTAATGGTGCACCTTTTATATGTCTTTAGGCACGTATGAGTATTCCCGCTGGAAAGCTGACTTGTTCTCAAGTTGTAATTCTTGAAATTGTTGCATCAATATTCATGGTCCTTGATGCAACCTCCAATGGTAACTGCCATCGTAAGTCGACATTCCATTCCCAAGGATTTTTCAAGACAAATCAATGTCAACTTCAGCACCTTTATGAGACCCGTGGTAGGAACATAAAAGATGTGATTTTACCAAATAATTAAGACAAATACTTATCATAATTAGTTAAATAAACTAACTGCTCAAAGACAATGTTTAGACATCTACAAGACCTGCCGTAGCAACATGAAAGGCGTCCTTTTTAAACTCACAAGTTTTTGATACTCTCCTAGCCTTAAAAGTTTCTTTATTTCAAATTCAACATCAAAAAACTTGTTTTACAATGAAGGAAGTAAAGCTTATTTACAGGCATAATTATCACTAAGCTACAATCTAATTAATTAAAAAAAGATACAAATATCAAAATTAAATTCTATCAAATATTCTTGATTGATTCTTCCAAGATGTTGTGCTTTAACCTCCATGCCAAGCCAAGTGAGATGAGACTTTTTTATCCATCTTTGTTCCTGAATTATCATGTAATGACAACATTAATTGTCTTGGTAAAATTTTCAAAAATAAAGCATGTAAATCTTCCTTGGCTTCACCCACCAAAACTTTATCTTGAGTCATAGGGCTGAAAGGTGAGGGGCTTTTCGCCTTTCTCGCCTAAGTCGCTCGCCTCAAGCATTCGTTTTTCTTGTCTTTGTTAGACATGACCAGATCAAGGCAAAGTAGAATATTTTATTGCTGTAAAACTGTACAGGAATGTTTGTGTTCTCTAAATATAAATTGAGAACAGACCAACATGACTTTTACTAACCAACACAACTATTACAAACCAACACACCCATTAACAATAGAAACTACCCATAACTGCCTTTTAGAAACTGCCCAACTGTTTTTTTTAATTTAATTAAATATGTAAAACACACTAAACGACACCACACTAATTGACTCTATACTAACTGACCCGAACATTGACTCATTACCCATTCAGTTATATGTGAACAAACCCGATTAAATCTAACAGTCTTACTGTAGTTCTGCCTTCTGCTATGGGCCTTTTAAAAAATGGGCTGGCATTTTTTATAGGAAAGGGCTACCATCTTAAACGCGACTCATTTACACCTTAGAATCCAGTCAATCGACTCAACTCTACCTCGTCTCCTCTGGTTTCATTGGGAACTCAAGTAGTCAAGTCTCATATCCTCTCTCTTTGGTCTTGTCTGATCTCCTCTTTCTCTCTGGCATCTCTCATCAGCTCTCTCTCTTCTCTCTGTTTCTTTTTGTAATTCTTCTACTGCCAACTTTTTACCATATTTTTTTATGCTTCACATGTTTAGCTTACATCTGTGTTGATGAGAGGAGAGCAATGATGAGTATGAGAATGATTTTGAACCTCTTATTCCATCAAACATGATGGAAAATATGAATTTCTCTTTGACTGATGACGATTACGATTAGCCTTTGAGAAACATATGAAGTAACTACTCTAATTGTTTTGTTTAACATGTATGATTTGTTTGGGATTGACATTATTAATTCTATTGCACTATATATTTTATGTATTAGTGTGTATGCCCAAGTTTGCCTTTTGGCTGCCCGCCTCTCGCCTCGCCTTCCTTTTACCTTTCAAAACTAAGTCTTGAATACTAATCAAATATGTATAAGTATTGCATGAAAGGATTTGGGATTGATTGGAATGTAATTAATTAAAACTAGGTTAATTAGGAGGAAACTTCCGTATCCCCAAAATATCGTAGAACGGTTGATCATAACGTAACCCGTTTGCATTCCAGGAGGTCGACCATGAAAACCGTCCAGTGAGTTAGTACTTATCTTAATCAGTTTAATAAACTAATGGGTCAAAGATAACTCCTGCACCTCTATGAGACCTACCATAGCAACATGAAAGGTGTGATTTTAAAATTCACAAGTTTTTGAAATTCTCAGAAGTCTCACAACCTTAAAGGTCAATATATTTCATATTCAACATCCAAAATTGGTTTTGCAATGAAGGACATGGAACTTATTTATAGGCATTATTATCTTTAAGCTACAAACTACTTAAATAAATAAAATACATATATCCAAATTAAATACTATCAAATATTCTTTAGTGTTACTTCGAAGATGTTGTCCTTTAACCTCCATGCCAAGCCAAATGAGATTAGCTGTTTTTATCCATCCTTGTTCCTTAATTATCATATGATGACAAGTGACAACAATATTTATCTGGATGGAATTTTCATAAATAAATCATGTACAAAACTTTATCTTGAATACCAATCAGATGTGTAAAAGTATCGCATGAAAGGATTCGGGCTTGATTGGAAATGAATGAATTAAATCTAGGTTAATTTGGAAATTAGGAAGAAAATTCAGTATCCCCAAAATATCATAGAACAGTTGACTGTAACCCATTCACGGTGTGGGGATAGACTCTGACAGCCGTCCAGTCACTCCAGTGAGTCACTTCATCCAGTCGAACAGGTACGGTTGATCGTTTTCTCGTACAGTCTAGTTGCTGGATTGTGAATTTACCCTGAGACGCTAGTCCTGTCAACCGCTGCATTTGCTCGGTTCAGTTGCTACCTGCTGGACCGGAAACCATGGGTTTTGATCACCATCTTCCAAAGTCCCTCCGGGTTCACCAATTCTATTCCAGCAGTTTTTTTTTTAACTTTTACCCTCCGTTCATCCATTCCGACTTCTTTGTATCATTCGAGACAAATGTATTTTATTATTTATGAGCAAATTAAAATTATCGCGATTCTTTACGCCCGTGCCCTTGTGATTGGACTCTCTAGTATGGTTGATTTCAAAGCCTCATTGTCTTTATTAAAACCATCCCGTATCCTCTTGGCCTGTGCCCCATAGTAGGACCCACTATTATAATTAAGTCCAGTGGTTTGTCTCAATGCTCCCAAGATGTCGGCCCTTCCAACAATTAGACAGCACCTTTCCTGGTTCCAAGAGCAATTCAAGGTCATCAGAAATTGGTAATTCTGCAGGAGGATCTGACACTGTGATGCCATCTGCAGGACGGAGCAAGGAGACATGAAACACTGGATGAACTATCTCTGTGGAGGGCAACTGAAGCTCATAAGCCAGTGGTTTGACTTTTCTACTGGTGTTGTAGGGTCTAAAGAATTGTGGAGAAAGCATGGTGTATGTCTTGTGAGCTATGGAATGCCGACAGAATTGTTGAATTGGAAGATAAACATCATCACCTTCTTCGAATTTAAGCTCATGCCGGTGACCATGTGTACAAGACTTCATAAGACCTCATTCTGTCTTGTGCTCTCTTGAGATCACCTTGGAGGAGTTGGAGCAAACGTAGCATATGGTCCCTGGTTTCCAATTGGTCAGCAAGTTCTGCAAAATTTGTTTCTCCCTTAACGTAGCGATGGTCGATGGAGTGGAGGTGGGTCTCTGCCATAAACGAGCTTAAATGGATTTGTATTCGTGGATGCGTGGAAATTAACACTCAGCCCAACATAAGAAGTTGCTTTATGCAGGTGGTTGTTCTTGTGCAAAACATCTCAGATAAGCTTCAAGACTATTAACTACTTGCCCGTCATTTTGGGGATGATAGGTGTACTCGTTTTCAAACATATTTCGGGTCATTTGACCAATTCCAGCCAAAATGGTGCTCAAGAATGGGGATCCTGATCTAAGATGATAGAGTGGGGTATGCCATGCAGTTTTAGGATCTCTTCACAATAGCGGACAGCCACTGATTTTGGAATGTAAGAATGAGAGTTGAATAGAATTACAGTATTTACTCAACCTATCCACTACCACCAGAATAGTGTCAAAATTTCCAAATTTGGTCAACCGCAGAATAAAGTCGATTGAAAATTTTTCCCATCTACCTCTTCCTGCTCTTATATTAAACCAACAAATAAATTTTAAAATATACTTTCTCCACTCGGATTTAGTTGCCTACTCTCTCGTTTTGGGAAGTAGAGCATTACTTCCTCTTTAAATTTTTCTTCTTTCCATATTTTGTAAACAAAAAAATTAGGAACCATCAATTTTACCCCTTTGAAAGTCTATTATTAACATTATTGTTATGAATGTACGGCAAGTAATTTGAAAGGTGTATTTCTACTTTCTATCAAGCATCTTAGGTTAATGAGATTGGTATGATCCTTTATTCCCTTTCACGGCACGATATTAAATTATTAAAAAAAAGAATAAATAAATGCACAAGCTGAATTTATAATCTTTATGGGAGAATATTCAAGTCATCTTAGGTGCTGCACCTAAGAATATTTGGAAGATACGTGTTCTTACACTCATTCTTTAGATATGAGATTTTTTTTACTGAATAGGGAGTAGTAATATTTGATTATTTTCACTTGCACGGACTTGTACATTTGAGAAACAAGACTTTATGCGAGGGGAGTAATATTTTCTCATTGCCCAATGCCGGTGATGAAGTGAGTTTTTCAATTGTAGCTTTGGAGTAATACTTTGAGTTATCTTTCTTTTTTTGAATAGTCAGACTTGGAATTATCTTTTGGCGTTTTCTAGTTAAGAAGGTTTTGATTTTGTGTAAAAATCTCACAAGCAGTCATTGTCGGTCAGGTTCTTGGCGTGAAGCGAAGGCAAGTTTCCATACGTTCGGGCTCCAAGTGTAGGGATAAGGTAGTGATTGTGGAAGAAGTAAATGTACAGACCGTGTTCGATGCACTGGACAATGTTTTGAAGAGCCACTGAACCAACAAATTTTCTAGACATGCCGGGGAAGGTATGGTCACTCTCGCCTGCGCGTATATCATGGCCACATTCCTGTTTCCAAGTATGTATTGTACAATATTTATTTTGATAGGAGTGATAATTTGTCCTCAATTTCTCCCCGTACATGCGAGGAAAAAAACTAGTACTCCTTTACAAGCTTCGGAAGTACATTTGCACGCCAATTAAGAAAGTTGGTTTTTTGATTGTTGGTTTCGAGGGGTTACCCCTCCCTACTCGATCGTCCATAACGATCCCTCCCACGCGTAAAGCCCGTTTCGGCTTTCATTTTTTCTCTTTTGTGGAATGTTGACGTAGTGCCAAGGAAGACACTCCTAAATTGTCTCCATACCTAGTGTTCGAACTCACCCTACGCTTAAGACTTGCGAGATTTAGATTATAAGATTGAATAGATACTATATTGATGAGTACGAGAGCTACTAAAAATAATTTACATTCCCTCCAAATGTTTCAAGAATCAGATATCAATCCCCACATATCACATCACACTTGTATTTAAAATTTCAAAAAAAGGTAAACACTACAAACTCTTCTACTAACACAAAAATTAAGCCTTTACATTATGTTTAAATCAAGGCATTTGGAAGGAAGAGAAATGAAAATTGTTCTCTGTCAATTTGCTCACCAAAGTAAGAAGAATTTAGGTTTTTCTCTTCTTTATTACGGAGCAAATTTTATCTTTCTCATTTTTTTCTTCTTCCGCTTTTCGGTGAGTTCCCATGACATTGGAATTCCATGTTATAGGGATGACCTGGGGGCGTTCCAGTGCCCCATCTGTAAAATTGATGGTTCCTACTCTCCTTAAACCCCCGGTAAAACCCTCCACCCCGTCCCGATCTGAATACACACCTGCCCTCTTCAATTGCACCCCACAAATTAATTTTGACTCCACAATTACGAGGTGAAGTCGAATTTTGATTCCAAAGTCAAATTAATTTGGGGGGTGCAATTGAAGGGGGTGAGAGGGGGGGTGCCTGAGTCGGGGTGGGATAGTGCAACTACATGTATTACCCCGGCGGTTCAAATTGGACGGTGTAGAATTAAAAAATAAAAATTTTGTACTAACATACTACATCAAATTATATGCAAAACTAGTGGTGACATGATTATTTTATTTTATTATTTGTGTCGCATATATAATTATGATATAAGTCATCTGTGTGATGCATGAGTGTACCTCTGATAGTAACCATTTAGGGGCACCCTCGCAATTAAAGCATCAACTAACACATTTTGCCTGGTTTTGTTAAATCCATACAAATATCAAATTTATATTAGTAGGTGTGAATTTAGTAAAATGAGATGAAAAGTGTGAATATGACCATACCTCGAATGACTTCGCAACACCCTGTTTATTTTAAGAAAAAATATCTTAAATAATCTCATCTTTTTACGTTAAAAAAAATAATCTCACTTTTCACTGTCACAAAAAAATCTACTTGATGGGTGTATTCCATCCAGGACCGGTCCATGGTTGTTCTGATCATATGACAAAAGTTCATACTGGTTGGTGTCGACACGAAAGGATCCAAGGGAGGTTGGATAGTAGCGACTGAATTTAATGAAAAATCACCGAAAATATTCGCACAATCTGTCCAACACGCTACGCGACAAGGAAGTCACCTTCTTAGCAAAATGACAAGAGAATAAATAGATAAGACAACCCACTAAGGGCAAAGGCAATCACTTCGCGCCATCCAAGAACGTGGCCTGACGAGGATGTGCGGCGCCTTGTTCCCTCTAGCTTTCTATAAATACTTGTGTAACCTTCAAATGAAGGAATCATAATTTCATCTCTCTAGAATTCATATTATAATAACTCCCGGCAATTTCTTGCATAGTCAATAACAAGTGGACTACAAGTGCTTCCACCTACAGTCTTACCAGTCACTCTTGCTTTCCACATTTCTTTACTTTCGAAGCACAACAGACTATTCTAGACCCGGTCTAGTACAGTTTGCCCGGTGGTTAATTTACACCATCACCACCTATCCGTATGTATGCGAGTTTTGGATCGACGTTAAAAAGCTAACTGCCACTTAATGAGATATTTGGAAAATGCTTGTTTTTCGCAATTAAATGAAAAGTAGGATTATTTTAAGCAAATTTACTTTAGAATTTATGTTTTTTAAGATTATAACCGTACACTCTTGTTAGAGATTTGTCTCAATTTTTTTAAAATATAATTATTTACAAATTTTGTTTTCTATTATGGGGGGAAATATAATATTGGATCATCAAAAAAATAATTCAGAATATCGCTCGAGAGAGAAATTGCAGCACACAAAAATTGTAGTGAATTATAAAAATAATTAGTGCCATTTTAGAGAGAAAATATTGTGTCATTCTCACAACTTTTGAATTATTATTTTGGGGGGAAAATTTGTGCTGAATTAACGAAAAAAATCACAAGTTAGGTAGTTCCATTATAGAAAAAATAATACAGGTAATAAAAGATTATCAATAAACATTTCAAAGTGTTGCTCATGAAAAAATTGCAATATAACAAAAAATATAGTGAGTTATAAAAATAAAAGTTCCTTTTCAAAAAAAACTTATTGCGTTATTTTCACAATTGTTGTAATGTTGTTTTACAAAAAATATTTATATAGAATTTTCAAAAAATATTTACAATTTTGCAGTGCTATTTTTTAAAAAATAATAACAATATTGTATCAAAAAAACAATTTGAAATGCCGCTCAAGAAACATAATTGCAACTTCCAAAAAAAGAGTGAGTTATGAAGTAAATAAATTAGCTCCATTGTGTAGAATATTTTTTTGTTCAATTATTATCAGACTCTCGATTAATAAAAAAATAATTAGTTTTACTCTAAAAAACACTTAATTTTGGTATTATTTATGAAAATTTTTTTAAAAAATTCATTTAAATTTAAAGTTAGAAATTTAAAAAACAAAAAATTAACTAAAATAATCTCACCTTACATTTATTTGTGAAAAACAAGCATTTTTCAAAAATTTCGTTTAGTGACCGTTAGTTTTTTAACGACGACTCAAAACTTGCACACATGCAAAAAAAACGAGGTTATTTCCGGTGACAATGAAAAATATGATTATTTTTGAAAGAGCGCGAAAAGGTGAGATTGTTTGAGATAATTTTTTCTTATTTTAATTATCAACATCCTTTTTAAATAAAATTGTTTATTTTAAGCTTTGAATATTTAAGTTCTTTAAAACTGGTTTTTGAAGACATTCCAATAGATGGATGGCTGCAAACCCAAAGATGGTTTTATAGAGTTAAGATTGATGTCAAATTACGTTTTTAATGCTCAATTTAACACCAAATGACGAGAAGTTAAAAAAAATAATATCGATGGAAAGGTAACAATGAATAAAGGACTATAATTGTAATATTTAATAATAATAGACTAAATATAAAAATAAAAGAAAAAAGTCAATTAGGTGGATTTTTTTAAATTCGAGTCACTATCTTATGGACAAAAGAAATATACTTTCACCTAAAAGTGAGAATGAGAGTTTGACTCGAAGCTACTACTCCTACCCATGCAAGTTGAATATGACTAAATAAGTAGAAGTATTTGTATGAATATTTATTTTTGAATTAGAATACTTATTCTCGAGTAATTGATTATTTATTTTCGAGCACAATTAAATTTTTTTAAAAAAAGAATATTCAATTACTCGAAAATGAATATTAAGTTGGTCAAAAATGAGTATTAAATTACTCGTAAATGAATATAGCGAGTATGTAAGAAAACACAGCATAATCGGTTGTACGATATATATCGCGGGCCTTATACTCCCCCGTCACAAAATTCCTTAAACTTTGTTTTGAATGTCTCAAAAAATAATTCACCCTTATTTTATTCTCTATTTCGATAATGAATATAAGTGGCCACAAACAATTCTTTTCCTCTCAACAAATTCTAATCAAACAATTTACTTTTTAATAATTTTCTTAAATTTTACTACCTATTTAGGTCCTGTTTTATGGATTTTTTTCCAACGACGACTTAAAAATATATTTATATATGATCAATATAAAATAACACTATATATCCAAACTTATAACATATCACCCTAAACACGAAATTTTCTTTTATCCAAAAATAGATATTTTTAAATATTTGTATGGATGATCATTTAAGTGATTGTTTTTCTAACACTTAAATCTTTCCAACATTCTCTTAGTCTTTCTAAATTTTTTCAATTATTTTTAATTTCTTCTAATTTTCAACTCTAAAATTCCAATCTAAAATAAGAGGGACTTAAAAGTTTAAATTAAAATTTGAAACTACTTGGAGAACTTTCTTTTTCAGCCCAACAACCCCGCCACCACCTCCGTTATTCTCACCAACCCCCCCCCAAAGGATCCTGTTAATTACTGTACTTAATTGCAGAAGACCAGACAGAGTCCTTCAACTCAATCCTCTGCCATTATTTTCAAACAATTTCTTCTACCGTGTCTCGATCGGAACAAGTCCGGGGACGCCATTAATGGCGACGGCTTCTCATTCTCTGCAGCATTTGTATGTCTCTTCATCTTCTTCATCTTGCTCTGATTCGAAGCCCTTCAAATCACCGATCTCTTTCTCTTCCCGGATCCGCCCCGTCACGCTCAAGTAACTCTTCTCCATTTGCCTTCTTACTCGTTGTTCTTGTTTCACTATTTCCCTGCATTGGCATTGTATGCATATGCATTGTGTCTTTAGGCGGTTTTTATCTTACCAAATGGATCCTTAATCTTGTTTCCGTTGGGAACAATTGGAGCTCAATAGCTCTTAAAGAATGCCTTTTTATTTCATTGTTTGGTAGTGATATGGTGTGAGACAGGGAGTGCTTTTTTTGGTTTCATTGATTGGGAGCTACAAGTTAGTTTTACTTGAATATAGACTTGATTTATTGTTGATCAAGTTAATGGATCAATGTGCCCCGGAGACGTATCATGGAGCTCTCAACTATGACCTTTGGTCCAACCCTAATGCCAAATTGTAACACACTAACACCCCATGGCTAAAACAAAATTAAATGACATATTAATATTACACATTAATTGTTTATATTTTTACATCTCAGATCTCCATGTTTGTCTATCTAGATCATTGGAGCCAAATAGGAGGGCATTTTCAAGTAGGCAAAACCTCGTTGCGAGAGCTTGCATCAGTATGGAGGTTGATATATCTTTGAGCCCTAGAGTGAATTCAGTGAAGCCTTCAAAAACAGTTGCCATAACCGATCAAGCAACTGCTTTAGTGCAAGCTGGAGTGCCTGTTATTAGATTGGCTGCAGGGGAACCTGATTTTGATACTCCTGCTCCAATTGCAGAGGTATTTAACTCTTTCCATTGCTCGATAGTCGCTTAGATTTTGAATAATTATCTTTACTAATGTGATTATAAATGCTTTGTATGTTTACACTTCCTTGTGTACTTGTTATGTACGTGTTGTTTAAATCTCACTACTTGAAGATCTTTATAAGGCGGGTTAGGCCAAATTTATCATGATACCATTGTATCAAAATCTTGTCTAACAGTGGTTTGTAGAGTGCCTTCCAGTTTTGTTGTTTGGGGCTACCCATTTAGGGGTCAGTTTAGGCCTTATTTGTCCATCCCTTTCAAGCCTACTGAGTTTGCATTTGGGGTGAGTTATGCCATATTCAACATTATTCACCATTTTATCTTGTGCACCTAGGCTGGTATTAATGCAATCCGTGAAGGGTACACTAGGTATACACCAAATGCAGGAACTTTAGAACTTCGTTCAGCTATTTGTCATAAGTTGAAGGGTAATTTCGTCATCCCTGATTTTGTTCATAATCTAGAGCAATCTTTTCATTTCCCTTTCTTGATATATTTTCAAAATATAGAGGAGAATGGGATATCTTATACCCCTGATCAGATTTTGGTAAGCAATGGGGCTAAACAAAGTATTCTTCAGGCAGTCTTAGCAGTATGTTCTCCGGGAGACGAGGTATCATTAAACGTCTGTCATTCTCTATTTTGGTGAAGCAAAAAGGTTTTTCTTCATTCATTTGTATAAAAATCCTACAGGTTCTAATTCCAGCACCGTTCTGGGTTAGTTACATGGAAATGGCAAGGTTGGCAGATGCAAACCCTGTGATTATTCCTACTAACCTATCAGATAATTTTATTATGGATCCGGGGCTTTTGGAGTCCATGCTCACCGAGAAGTCAAGGCTCTTGATTCTTTGTTCTCCATCCAACCCAACAGGATCTGTCTATCCCAAGAAAGTGCTTGAAGACATTGCTAAGATTGTGGCAAGACATCCAAGGCTTTTGGTAACACTCACCCTCATCTTCAACATTATGCTATGAAACTGCTAATCTGTTCACGATATTAAAAATTTGCTCTCTCTCTCTCTCTCTCTCTCCCAGGTGCTTTCTGATGAAATTTATGAGCACATTATTTATTCACCAGCAACGCATACAAGCTTCGCCTCTTTGCCAGGAATGTATGAGCGGACTCTCACAGTTAATGGATTTTCTAAGGTGGACTATTTGTGTTGTTTTTTTCTTGGGCGGGGGCGGGGTGGAGTGGGTTTTTGGCGTTGCTAAAGTGGGGTTTCTGTTAAATATATTCTATATTTATGTTAAATATATATTCTATATTTATTGTATGTATATTGTTTCCTATTATAGAATCCTACCATGATTAGGATTAGGAATAGCTTGTGTATATAAACACATGTACTCCCACATTATTGTTTAAGGAAATTCATAAAAGAGTTTATTTACAGGCCTTTGCAATGACTGGTTGGAGACTGGGTTATATTGCTGGTCCTAAACATTTTGTTGCTGCATGCAATAAGATCCAGAGCCATGTATGTTATATGCTTGAATAATGACATTCACCAAATAATCTTTTTGAATAAGATTTCATAATTTCTTCAATCTAATTTATACTCCGTATTTTCTACTGCTATATAAAATAGTCCACATCAGGGGCCAGCAGTATTGCACAAAAGGCAGGTCTTGCTGCTTTAGGGCTGGGCTATGCTGGCGGAGAAGCCGTTGCAACAATGGTAAAAGCCTTCCGTGAGCGACGAGATTTCCTCGTCAAAAGCTTTGGGGAAATAGAAGGCGTCAAGTTTTCAGAACCTCAGGTAACATCTCGCGCTTTGCACGTTGAGGAATATCCCAAAACCTTATATGTTGAGGAATAATCCAAGTTGATAAATGTTTATTCTTGTCTTCATGCTTAGTAGTTAATATACTCCGTACATGGTGGCTCGTTTTATCAAATCATTCTTAAAATCACTATTTATTGTAAGATTAAAACTTCCTATCTTAAAGTGGCAACCTTATGAGAAAAGTAACTCAAGGCCTTACAAGCCACACTATCCGTAGTCCCGTAACTCTTTTTTATCCTTTGATCTTCATATCGACCTCCTGTTTGCAGGGTGCTTTCTATTTGTTTATCGACTTAAGCACTTACTACGGGACAGATGTTGCTGGATTTGGCATCGTGAATGATTCGGAGTCCATGTGCCGTTATTTGCTAGATAAAGCTCAAGTAAGATGTGACCATATTATGACCCTTCTCCTAGATTTATGAATCTAAGCTAGACATACAACAATAACAACAACAACAACCGAGTATAATCCCCCAACTCCGTTGGGATTTGGGGGTTCAAGATTTACACAATCTTACTCATGTAAAAACAGAGAGGCTGTTTATGTTAGACCCTAGATGCATTGCTGCATTTATTACCCAAAAGTCCAAAACTTCTTAGGAAGTACTCCCTCCGTCCCACTATATTTGTCCACTTTCATTTTTGCACACCATCCAATACACTTTTTTAATCCATTTTATCTTGTAATTTGTATATAAAAAAATTATAGAAATTATATATTAATAATCTATATGTTAAGACAAATCAAACAAAATCACGCATGACTATATTTAGGCTTACACATTGAGAGAATTTGATGAGTCAAAATGCTTAGATGAACAGTTCCAAAAGTCAAAAGTGGACGAATATAGCGGGACGGAGGAAGTAAGAAGCAAGAGAAGTTTAATGCTTCATTTTGCTAAAGTTGAGTTTTTTATTTTTGGAACATGAATGAATCAAAACAGGTGGCTCTTGTGCCTGGTGGCGCCTTCGGAGACGACACGTGTATCCGAATCTCTTACGCAGCGTCACTCCCCTCATTGCAGGCGGCTGTCTCAAGAATCCGGAACGCATTGCTCTCTCTCAGGCCTGTTTGATTTACTGCTATCTCTTCCACATTCTTTTCTTGCACATTTGTGAGATTCTGTTGTTGTGTTGTAACTTGGCAATTTAAGATATGAACACTATGTTTCTCCATAATGTCTTACGTGTATTAAATTGAGCTATGTTTCTCCATAAACAATTTTTAATTTATAAGCTGCTTATATGCTAAATATTCTTTCATGGATGTAAAATGATTTAAATGATATGCGGAGTATAAATCATTTGGGTATATTCATAAAAGGTGAGAGATTATTTTGCACATAATCTGGTCAAAACGGGGAAACAAAAAACCCGATTTAAAAATAGGTAGGTGAGACCTATTTTTTTCTGACTTATAAACAACTTATAAGTCAATTTATAAGCAAAGAGAAACACACCATTATAAAACATTGTTCCCAAACAAATGTGTGATTTTTAGCTAATTCTTAACGAAGTTTTAAGAACCAATTTATTAGAACTAGATGTAAAATGTCATGATAAATTTGACAATACATAAGAAAAATGTCAGGTGAAGAAAATTGGCTTATGAAAACAAATTAAACAAAACGTAATACATTTGCTTAAAGCATGTTAAAATATGGGTTGATTGATTTCTTCCAAAACAATCTTGAATTATTGTAAAATTATAAGATAATAATTTACGAGTTAATATCTTTTAATGATGCAAAGAGTTTCACAAAACAATAATTCAATCCAAAGATAAAAATATTTCAAGGAAAAATCATCTCAAATATTCCTACCTTTTCGCGTTCTTTTAAAAATAATTTCATTTTTTATGGTCATGGAAAATAATGTCACCATTCCTCATTTGTGCGAGTTTTGGGTCGCTGTTAGGATGGTAATGATTTCTTGACAGAACTTTTAGAAAATACTCTCTCTGTCTCATTTTAAATTGCATGTTTTCTTTTTTTCTTCGTCCCAAAATAAGTTGCTTGTTTCTTGTTATCGTAAACTTTTAAAAGTAAAATACCTAAATTACCCCTAAAATAAGTCACTCTTCTCTACCTTATCTTCTCATTCATCGTCACCCCTCCTAAAAAGTAATGACAATTTCGAAAAGTCAACTCTTTTTTTCTCTTCCTTAAATATGCTCCAAAATCAAAACGGGCGATTTAAAATGGGACGGATGAAGTACTTGTTTTTCACAAATAAATGAAAGTAGAGATTATTTTAGGTAAATTACTTTTTTGTTTTTTTAAATTTAAATGTTTTTTAAAATATTTTTATAAATAGGACCAATTAAAGTCTTTTTTCCAGAGTGACACTAATTATTTTTTCAATAGTTGATAATCTGGTAATAAATGTTTTTTCCAAAATAATATTACAAAAGTTGTGAAATTGCACAATAAACCGTCTACAAAATGGAAATAATCTATTATTTAAAAACAATGATTAGTGTCACTCTAGAAAAAACACTTGAATTTGATACAGAGTATTATTTATAAAAACATTTTTAAAAATACATTGATAATTAAAATTAAAAATTTAAAAGGAAAAAAGAGAATCTGGTAATAATTCTTTTTTCGAAAATAAAATTACATAAGTTGTGGAATGATTTACACACAAACACAAACAAATTACGGGACACACTACTTACACAAACAAATGATGTAAATAACACTGACTTCTCAATTTTTGATATCCTCCTATATACAATGCTAAGATGAGATTGTTGTTGGGAAATTTAGCACAAAACTTCCCACGCAACGAAAGGAACAAACTAGTAGTCGATCGAAGAACAAAGAAATTGCAAGTCGAAAAAAACAAAGATGAGACCAAAGATTATTGAAACCGGAAAAACCCTCTTTACAGAGGTAAAACCACCACTATAAAAATAGTGCAAGTACAACTTAATTGTCAAGGATTACAACACCAATTCTAGACCCACATAAAATATTTTGGTACAAAGAAAAATCCCTATAATATTGTTTGAAAAAACAAGTTGTACAACCTCTCTCATAAAAGAGCACACATGGCTAGAATTTTTTTTCTTTCTTTTCTCTTGCTCGTGCCAGCCCCACCACAC
Organism: Cuscuta australis; assembly: GCA_003260385.1. Classification (NCBI taxonomy): domain Eukaryota; kingdom Viridiplantae; phylum Streptophyta; class Magnoliopsida; order Solanales; family Convolvulaceae; genus Cuscuta; species Cuscuta australis. The sequence goes on along the minus strand of NQVE01000129.1, from coordinate 98,246 downwards.
CTTTTTCCAAAGCCTATGCAAGGCTTTAAATATAAAAGAAAAAACATTAAATTAAAGCCAAGCTCCCACGTAAGACAAATGAAGAGCCTCCCAAATGTAATAACTCCCAATCACCACATTTGTCTTTCCAAATGCTAATTCATGCACCTTAAAAAAACAACTTGGACTGGACAAATTTTGGGAAATAGTCCCAACAATCTCCCCCTCGAGCCCAAGTGTGTTCGGCAAGAACCTAGAAGCCATGAACCATTGTCGCCTCATCCACGAACGAGACACGATGACTACTTTTATGATTTGAGCCGCTTTTAGCCGTATGACCCACCATACGATACAAACCGTGATCTAGCTCCCCCTTGATCACAATTGTGCTACCCTTAGTCACTCTAACAACTCCCCCGCGAGCCTTGTACTCGTACCCCTCGGAGTCCAATTGACTAAGTGAGATGAGATTCCGCCGCAACTTGGGAACGTACGCCACATTACCCAAAGTCCTCACCACCCCATTGAACATTTTCATTTTCACCACTCCAACACCCATGACCGCCACCGTCGAGTTATCCGCTAACCTCAAAATCTTAGTCATGCCTTTCTGAAGTGTCTCAAAATGTTCCTTCCTTGAGCATATGTGACTCACACATGCAGAATCAAGCACCCAATCATTGCCGGAAGCTTCATCATAACCGTTAGCGACCATGAACAACTCGTCACTTTCATTTCCGAGAGAACTACTACCAGTCTCTCCATCTCGAACCAAGTTGGCATCATTTTTCCCCTCACGCTTCTTAGGACAATCCCTCCTAATATCCCCGAGCTCGCCACACTTGTAACAACGCACCTCGTTCTTAGGTGCGTTCTGGGACTTAGACCTTCCGTGCTTTGATTTGTAGTCCCTAATAGACGAACGACCTCTCCCACCACCATGAGCAATTGCTGCGACTGCATCGTCACTCCGCACCCTAGCTTTGTCTTTCCTCCTCGCATCAAACGACAACAAAGCTAATTGTGCCTGCTCCAAGGTAATCGTGTCCTTTCCGCACAATATGGTATCCACATAAACCTCATAGGAAACTGGGAGAGAATTAAGGAGAAGCAATGCCTGATCCTCCTCACTGATTTTAACATCAACCTGTTTCAGCTCGTCTATTAAACCATTGAACACATTCATGTGTCCAACCAAGGTGTCCTCATCCTCCATCTGCAACCGATACAACCGCCTCTTCAAAAGAAGCTTGTTGGTCAAGCTTTTCGCCATGTACAGCTTTTCCAACTTCTCCCATATCGCCACCGGAGACTCCTCGTCAATAACACAATTAACGACAGAGTCTGCAATGCACAATCGGATGGTACTGACACACTTCTCGCACAACTCCTGCCAATCATTGTCACTCATTTTCTCCGGCTTCGCCTCATCTCCTTTAAGGGCTCTAGACAAACCCAAATGCACAAGGAAATCCTTCATCCTTCTCTGCCAAAGAGTGAAGCTACTCTTTCCATCGAACTTAGGCACGACAAAGTGAGACCCCGAACCCGAACTCGACATCCTCGAAAACTACTAGAACCACCAGAACCTAACCCGAAAGCTTTGATACCACTTTGTTGGAAAATTTAGCACAAAACTTCCCACGCAACGAAAGGAACAAACTAGTTGTCGATCGAAGAAAAAAGAAACCGCAAGTCGAAAAAATAGAGATGAGACCAAAGATTATTGAAACCGGAAAAACCCTCTTTACAGAGGTAAAACCACCACTATAAAAATAGTGCAAGTACAACTTAACCGTCAAGGATTACAACACCAATCCTAGACCCACATACAACATTTTGGTACAAAGAAAAACCCCTAAAATATTGTATGAAAAAACAAGTTGTACAACCTCTCTCATAAAAGAGCACACATAGCTAGAATTTTTTTTGTGAAATTTGCACTAAATAGGACTAAAACATAATGACTTTCCCAATGTAGGATTTAAACTTTTTTATTCCCTAAATAGGACTTAATAATGACCTAGTGGAGGAATAATGTCCAGTAATGATGGACATTTACTTGAATAATGACTACGTTATAATGACCAAATGTCATACATTGGGAAATAAAAACATATGGTCCTATATTAGGAAAGTCATTATGTTTTAGTCCTATTTAGGTAAATTTGTCATTTTTTTTCTTTCTTTTCTCTTGCTCGTGCCAGCCCCACCACACCTTTTTCCAAAGCCTATGCAAGGCTTTAAATATTAAAGAAAAAGCATTAAATTAAAGCCAAGCTCCCACGTAAGACAAATGAAGAGCCTCCCAAATGTAATAACTCCCAATCACCACATTTGTCTTTCCAAATGCTAATTCATGCACCTTAAAAAACAACTTGGGCTGGACAAATTTTGGGAAATAGTCCCAACAATTGTGAACTGTGTTCCCGCCTATTTTACCACCTTCATTTGGGCCGGTTTCGGGCCTGATATTGCTGGACTGAATTTGAGCTATCTTTTGACGGCTATCGAATAGGCCTGCTTCCTATGGTGAGTAGCTCCATAAAGTAAAGTAATGATACTTTATGGAGCATCTTGCCAAACTTTAGGTCAAACCAACTTTATATGGATTGTCAAATTAATTATTCCCTAGGTCTCTTTTAGTATTGTCAAATCAACTTTATATGGGTTGTCCAATTGGTGGTGCTTTACTCCATGATGTGGTGCGTTGCTCCATAAAGTAAAGTAATGGTACTTTATGGAGCAAAATGTCAAGCTTTAGATCAAATCAATTAGATAAATAAATTTGCATAATCCAAGCATTTAATGTGTAGGTAATTAGTTCATTCGCTAGGTATTATATATAAACTTTTTTGAGCAGTATAATAAGCCACTTCGTTTAACAACCCTATTTGAAATTTCGTATTTATGGCTCAAATTTCTCAAAAGAGTTCAAAGACAATGTTTACTCTGAGTTTAAAGGTCTTGATGGGTAGTGTATTGATATGGAATCGCGTGCTTTATAAAGTTGGTGTGTGACTCGATGCAAACTTTATATCAAATCAAAATAAATAAATGGGTAGTGTGTTAATATGGAACTGCGTGCGTAGTAATGTTGGCGCGTGGCTCGATACAAACTTTATGTCAAATCAAAATAAATAAATGAGTACTGTATTGCTATGGATCCCCATACGTAGTAAAGTTGGTGCGTGACTCGATGCAAATTTTATATCAAATTAAAATAAATATATGGGTAATTTATTGATATGGAACCACGTGCATAATAATTTTGTTGCATAACTCGATGCAAAGTTTATGTCAAATCAAAATAAATAAATGGGTAGTGTGTTGGTATGGAACCGCGTGCGTTTTAAAGTTGGTGCGTGACTCGATGCAAACTTTATGTCAAATCAAAATAAATGAATGGATAGTGTATTGATATGGAACCACGTGCGTAGTAATGTTGGTGCGTAGCTCGATACAAACTTTATGCCAAATCAAAATAAATAAATGAGTAGTGTATTGCTATGGAACTGCGTGCGTAGTAAATTTGGTGCGAGACTCGATGTAAATTTTACGTCAAGTCAAAATAAATAAATAAATGACTAGGGTATTGATATGGAACCGTGCGTTATAGTGTTGGTGCGTGGGTCAATGCAAACTTTATGTCAAATCAAAATAAATAAGTGAGTAGTGTATTGCTATGTAACTGCGCGCATTGTAAAGTTGTTGCCTGACTCGATACAAACTTTATGTCAAATCAAAATAAATAAATGGGTTGATGTGTTGCTCGATGTGTTGATGTGTTGCTCGATGCAAACTTTATATCAAATCAATATAAATAAATGGTTATTGTTTTGCTATGGAACCGCGTGTATAGTAAAGTTAATGCATGACTCCATGCAAACATTATGTCAAATCAAAATAAATAAATGAGTTGTGTATTGATATGAAACTGTTTGCGTAGTGATATTGGTGCGTGACACGATGCAAACTTTATGTCAAATCAAGATAAATAATTAGGTAGTATATTGCTTTGGAACCGCGTGCGCAGTAAAATTGGTGTGTGGCTTCATACATACTTTATGTCAATACATATTAAATGAATAGATTCACTCAATCAAGACATTTAATGAGTAGATTGATTGTTCAATTAATATACTACTTAGACTCCAAACATTTCATATCTCTCATCCCAATTCGGCCCACTTTCAAAAAATGTCTCAATACATTCAAAGAGTATGTGAAATGTGCTTGCCAATATTGGCAATAGTCGAACCACTTGGATACTTATGTTACGAGTCATTCGTGTCTACTTTGTTCTGGCTTGGACAAGAGGAGGAGATTCGATGAATGTGAGCTTTCATGATGAACATGTATTATATTCACAATTTTTTAATATTTGATTATATGTTATTATTATAATTTAATTATAATTTAATTTATCATTTTCTTTCATCAATGACTTTCCTAAGAGACGACCAGAGTAGTTTATAATTAGACCGTGCAACGGACGAGTACGCGTCTAGATCAAACCAAAAAAAAATATATTAAACAATCAACCCTTAGCCATGAAAAAAATAAGGTCTAGTACTTTTTTTTACATGTGATTAAAAAACTCAAAACTAATCCTATACATAACCATACAAATTCGGAGATTAATTTCTTCACATGCTTAATTCCTTTTAAAAAAATCAATTAAAACTGCCATAGTTCCAAAGAAAATCATCACGCATCACATTTACTTTAATCCTTCAATTACAAATGCAATTAAAGAAAAAAATTGGAACATAGTCTTTCAGATTTTAGACGGTTCATCATCAAAATATCCAGTGCTATACAATTACAATGTAAAAAAAAAAAAAAAATCCTCGACGTGTGTACATTAATCAAAAATGCATTTCTGAGAATGTTTCTTAAAACCCAACAGTACACCCATATTCAAAACCACAATTTCAACATCAAATGGAGCAGACTATGGCCATGAATTCTAAGAGAGTTTCATTTTCCTATGTATAAAAACCAAGCAAAACCCCAACCAAAAAACCTACCTGAATCTTCTCCAACCTTTTGCTAAGCGGAATCTTGTCCAGTGCATCATCGTTTGACGTCGAAAGCCTTCCACTGCTTCTCCTTCCCGAAAGTACTGGTTCTGGATTCTCACTTGTGCTCGACGTTCTTTTTTGGTTAATACCAAATCAAGAATCGGGGAGTTCCGCTTCCAGGCATTATTTACAGTGAATTACCTAGTTTAATACTCCCTCCGTTCCAAAAAGTCTTTCCTGTTTCATTTTTTGCGCATCCTATAAAACACTTCTACTGACATTTAAAATGCCTAAAATTTACAACATTTCTTCTTTATTGTGGGTAGAAGTTGTTTTGGCATTCAAGACGGGATATAAGTGTTTTATGGGATGCGCAAAAAATGAAACAGGAAAGACTTTTTGGAACGGAGGGAGTATTTTAAGTTTAATGAAGGAATTGCACCCACACGTCACTTCCAAGATCATATAGCAATGCTATATTGGGTATTACTCCTTATAACACTATCTTAGTGCTCTATATTACGGGTACTTCACCCATTACCATTTTTTCTCTCTTCGCTCGATAACTTTGTTTATTTCTGGTTTTCATTGAGTATTTGATAAAAAAATATTCTTGTCACCTCTAATTTTCTAAATTTTTTGATGCAATTTTTAAATATTTTTTAGAAAATATTCTTGTCACATCTCATTTAAATTTGAAGTAAAGTTTTAGATTATTTATAATTATTTAAATATCATGTAAGCAAAGTGTTTAATAAATATTTAAGAAATCACAACCCTAAATTGGAGCAAAACATAGAGAAAGAGCTCATATTGTGGTACTTTCTTTATGTTTTACTTCTATTTAGATTGATTTCTTAGACGATTATTAAATATTTTATTTACATGATATTCTTCTAAATAATTATAAATAATTAAAAACATTACTTTTAAATTTAAAAAATTAATTTTTTTATTTTAAGCATTATATTGTCATCTTACAAAATTTAAAATATATTTCCATAATTAATGTGTTTTTATTTCAAAAATGGATCAATTTGACAAAACACATAGTTAGAAAGTACCATTTTGAAAAAGTAGTATAAGGTTTAATGTCATTTTAACGGCTATTATTCAGAGAATTGAACTGAACATTATTTTTAATTAATGAACATCATTTTAGGAATTAGTTAATTTTGAAAACAAATTTGTTGAATACCAAAATCATTTCGAAAATTTAATTCAAAAAAAAAACAGAAATCAAGACTTCTCTCATACTCTCACAAGGTCACAAATGGCAGAAACACTTCGAATCATATTCTTCAATTCCCTCGCCCCAGGATATCTTTCTTCTGCTCGCCGCCGAACTTATTTTCCGGCCACCCGTCTTCCATTTACCAGCAATTACCCGTTCAGAATCCAAACCGGTCCAACACTCGCCCGAAACTGCCACACCATTGCTGCAACTCCGATTAGAGCTCAAAGCCAATCATTTCAGGTCAGTTTCTCAATAAGACCTGGGAATATCAACTGAACTTGGCATAGTTTTCAAAAAACAAAACTGAATTTGGTATCTACTGAAAACAATGATGGAGTCTTTCAGGGAAATGGAAGTGGGAGCCATTTTCCAGCAAAAGACAGCAATTGGACTGCACGGGTTTTGAAATTTGCATCCAATAATTTTCTTCCAATAGGTAATCAGGATCAATGGATTTGGTATTTGATATTCTTCCAACAGCTTATATGCTTGCGTGTTGCAAACTTCAATGCGATTGGAGCAACCGAGCAAATGCTAATGGGGAATCTTTAACCTAGTTGATTACAAATTCTTTTCATTTGTTGTGAGGTGATAGGAAAACAATTTTCTTCATCGCATCCAAAGTTTCTAGTAATTTGAAGTTTTTGAGTATATGAGTGGCATTTTTATAGCAATCGTTCTTAATCACAAAGTCATATTTTAAAGCAACGTTTATCTAGTGGAAGAAGTAATGAAAAAGGAGGAAGTCAATGAAAGAGTCTCTCTACTTCCGAGTATGAGTAAGGTCTAAGTATACACACCCTTCCCAGACCCTACTTTTTGTGGAAATTTTACTGGGTTTTAAAGGAGTTTGGTGTTACTATATATTGGATTGGAAATGAAGTATATCTTAGTTGGACTAGAAAAAGAGAGTGGCACTCGAGAAAGGTAACCATGGAGATTTGTAATTTTGTATGCATTTCTTTTTTGATGTAGCTAATTTAAGCAGTAAGGCATTGAGGTTGTCCCACTAATATTTTAAAAGATGAAGCCTGTTTAGTAATTACGGTGTGGATGAACCTTTCTAATGATACTCTGGTTGGCTACTTGGCTCTCCTTAATACGATACAAACATAAATTTTCATTGTGTTGCAAGCCCACTAGAATGGTATCTAGCGAACCTAACAACACGACCACAGTTTTCACGGATTCATTAAGTACCCAATTCCTTTAAAATCGTTGAATGAGTGACCTCATCGCACAAGGTGTTTTTACCAAGGTTCTCGTAACGCATACATGTGCATCCTAGGTTAGTAATCTCTTTCTTGAGATCCAAGATTTGCGAGATCTAAGAGAACTCTTAATATTTGAAAATTCTGAATTATATAGCAAAGGTAACCTAAGTAGGTCACAAAACTGGGAATATTTGTTTTCCTATGAATCCTACTTCATCTGTCCAAAAATTAAGTGCCCACTTTCTTTTTTGGAACTTCTCAAAATAAAGTTATCATTCATTTTAAAGAAAGATTTTTGCGGTTCATATTATTTTTCACTCCTTTGCATAAATCCCAACCATACAATTTTTCATTTTCTTCAACTTCACTACGTGAATTTAAGAAAATAGTGCTACATTGGATGGTTGGAACGACCTTTTGAAAACTCTGAGATCACGACTGGACTCATGAGTAGGCATATGCAGGTCTGATAAGCAATGAAAAGGAATCAGTCTTGTTGTTTCAGTTTGTGGAAACTTTTTTTCTGTATTTGTAGATGCATGATTGCTTAGTACTGTGTACAGCTCTTGTATGTGGAGTAGCACTTGGATTAGCAAATCCTAGCCTTGGGTGTCTTGCGGAAAGATATCATCTATCCAAGCTTAGCACTTTTGGGATATTCATTATATCAGGTAATACTTTAGTGGTCATATTATAATTTTTTTTTTTCATATGGTCATATTGCTATTGAAATTTTATATACCTTGTTTTGATACAGGTCTAACACTCCGTACAGAAGAAGTTGGTGCTGCTGCTGAAGCTTGGCCAGTTGCACTGTTTGGTCTAGTATGAACTTCATTCTTGTGTACCAATGTAGTTTTTGTCTCTATTGCTCCATTTTTTTACCTGCAATTGCACACTCCATTTGTTCTGATCTTAGTTCTTAGCCATTGACCTTCGTAGGTAATTTTCCTACTCGCTGGCTTTTAATTTTTACCTGCTGCTACTTAAAGAATATCATGGAATGCATTTATTCTCCATTGTTATATAAATAGCTGATTTGCCTTTCAAAGCATTTGTTAAGTGTGTATGACTGTGTGTATGTGTGTGTGTTTCTATACACTAAAAAGGGTAGTCCGGTGCTCAAAGGATCCCCACTGTGTTTGCATACAATATGTTCATACTATAATCATATAGACACCGTGATTTCTGGATGATTCAGATTCCTCTGCTTTTTCGGGAAAAAGCTCTGCTATAGATTCTTATCCAGTCTGTTTTTTTGTCAGTGCTATCAATGGCGGATGAACAAAATTTTGCCAAATGGCACTGCCACAACCCACCATTCTTTAGATATTCATCTGGTGTCCTGCTATATTTCTGCCATCACCATCTCATCCACCATAGACCATCATAATCTGCCATCCTTTGTTTATTTGTTTGTTTATACAGCTTTCAACTGTGATATTTTCGTATTTCCTTTTATGTTTTTAGATGAATTAGTTATTTGGTTTTCCTCACCAAGGATATGACCTAAGACCGGAGTGTTTGGAGAGATAGAATTAGGATAGTTGGGTAGTATGGCGGTAGCTTTTGTGCTTAAAAATGTCTGGTTCATTTTTCTTATCTTTCTTTGCCTACTTTATGTTTATTTCTGTGTGCTCTACTCGAGCTGGGGGTCTCTTGGAAACAGCCTCTCTACTTCCGAGTAGAGGTAAGGTCTACGTACACACACCCTCCCCATACCCTACTTCCGTGGGATTCTACTGGGTTGTTGTTGTTGTCGTTATTTGGTATTCCTATTAATCCAGACATCTATTTTGTTGTGTGATTGTTTTTGTCAGTTCTGTGCTTCTATTAATGCAGGCTTCTATTTTGTTCATCACACCTCTATTTTCAAAGATTCTTTTGCTTCTTAGGCTTCAGCCTCAAGAATTTATCACAGGTTAGAAAGATAAATTTTCATTTAAGATGAACTCTACTCTTATTAAAGCTGACAATCAGATCATTATAGGGAATTATTTGATGTAATAGAAAGTGTCATGATGCTTGACTAAAGGGGCATAAAACTTCTGGCTATTTTTAATGCAATGGTCATCTTTGGTATGTACTTTGTACAGGTTTGGCTATATTTTGCTGCATGCCAACTACACTATCTAGTGGAGTGGCTCTAACACGGGTATGTGGGAATTACTCAGATGCAGTAGTAGTTGTTGTTTCTAGGGATGACAATTCAAACCCACCCGCCTGCCCGCCATGTTTGGGCATCAGCTAAGATGTACGGCAACTTTACCCTTGTCAAAAACAGAGAGGCTGTTCTGCTAAACCCTTGATGTATTGGTGATTTGGTGCATATAGTGCCCAAAATTTCCTAAAAGTTAGAAACAAGGGTGAAATGTAGAATTAAGTATACAATACAGAGCATTAAATATCACTTAGTGATAAAGTATACATCAGATATAACATCACAATAAGTTTATACACCATAGAAATGTTGTGAATATGATTATAAATACGAGCATTATTTTTATTGAATGTTTAACTTCCTGTAGAACATATTTAGGATTTTAGTTTGTACAAATACATGAAAGTATTATATACGCAAGTACTATTAAATAGCATTAGTTATTTTTTTAATCTAATTGTTTACCCGTAGGTCATCCAACCCCTTCTCAAGATGGTCTGGCCTGCATTATTAGGCACCCGCCCTGCCCCACCCCATTGCTATTCTTAAGTTTTCTTTATTGGTTGTAATTTTTAAAAACTACAATGCAGCTGGCTGGAGGAAATTCTGCCCTTGCTCTTGCAATGACAGTAATCTCAAGTATCACTGGAATCCTAATTGTATGTAACTACACTGTTATGTGATGCTATGTCAAAAAGCTTACTGTTATGTTCACTTGGATAAATGTCTTATGCTGTCCAATGTGATGCTAGATACCTTTTTCCATCTCAAAGCTCATTGCCACAGGAGTGGGTGTATCTGTCCCGACTGAACAGTTGATGAGAAGCCTTGTTCTCACCCTCTTGGTTCCTCTTATCGTCGGGAAGGTGTCTTTCACTTTGAAGAAGCAAATTTTATGAAAACTCTTAAATTCAACAATGATATTTCCATATATATGCTTTAGTTAACCTTTTTTGACTAACTCATTTACCTCATTGTAAATAAAAGCACATACAATTTTTCATTGAAGAAGTATCTGATCATACCCATCAAACTTATTCAACAGTTAATGAGCCATGAAGGCCTCCATTCATTCATATTTACTTTCTTTTAAAGCACTGACAGTTATTGCCCTATATTACCTGTGTTCAAAGTTCAAAGCACTGATGGATTCTTTTTCTTGATCCAACAGGTTTTCCGAGAAATTTTCAAGAGTGAGTTGTTATATTTTCTCAAATATGGAATGCTTGTACTTTTCTTCTAATTTCTTGGTCCAACTAGTTTTTACTTATTCTGTGTTGTTGCATTCATGGTGTACGCTAGAATATCAAACCGTATTATGGATTTTCTTATGCCTAAACCAGGAACTTCATTAATCCAATTATGCATTCAATCAAGTAGCTGTTACCATAAGTTACTACTAGTAGCATTTGCTAAGTTTACAAAAAAAATCTATGAACTTCACTTTTCCATATAAACATTTATACCCTGTTTATAGAACACCGAACTGTGATGTATACTTTTGTAATGCAGGCTTGGGAGAATTTGCTGATCAAAATCGTAAGCTCCTGTCTGTGACAAGTGCAATGCTCCTCAGTTTGGTAAGACCAAGATTTGTCTAATTTCACACTCTTCTTCCCGAAGTACACAAAGTATTCTGAGTCTCTTACATACATCTAATGTAAAATTACTAGTGAGGAAGCTACCATTCGAGATCATCATATATCTTGGAAAATTATGAGTTCTGTTAATGAAAGTATGAAACAAGAGTTCCTAATTCCTTTTTTTCCCACTAAGCAGGCCCCATTTATACAAGTGAGTAGATCAAGATCACTGCTCTTACTGGTTAACCCAGCTGCTTTTTTCATAGCAGTGGTCTTGGGAGCGTAAGCATACTTTCCTCTCAATTAACCCAATGGGCTTGTAAGGTTTCTACCTTGTGTGCACTTTTAGCTCTTTTGGTTAAGGGTGGCAAATGGCTGTACTTGATAAATTTTTTATTTTAGTGGTAATAGATGGATTGAAAGTAATCCATTTGTGATCCATTAAAAAAACAATCCATCCATGATCTATTAAATGTAGAGTAAAATTCGTCCAATCCATCCATTGATAATTTTTTTCCACAGATCTCCAATCCATCTATTGACCCCTTTAACGGATGCATTGACCTTTGGGTACAAATGACTAATTTCCCTCCTTGTATTGTTCAATAAAGGCAAGGGGGAGGGGACAATGGACAAAGGAATTGGGGGGGGGATAGGAAAGCGGAGGTCGTTAATAATACTCCGAGTATTATATTTGATACAATTCTTGTTAATAATCAGCAACAACAACAACCCAGTTGAATCCCACGAGAGTAGGGTCTGGGGAGGGTGTGTGTACGCAGACCTTACCCCTACTCGAAAGTAGAGAGGCTGTCTTGTTAGTAATCAATAAGCTTTCAATTTTGGTAAAACAAAAGTGAAAAAAAATTGGGGTGGGGGTGGGGACTCCTCAAAATCTGTAGTATTTCATGATGAGTTTGGAGAATTTTATAGCTCCTCCACTTCTCCTTCTCCCCTAACTCCCCTGTTAATACTTCCCACATCGGAAAAGTGTGAGAAAAATAATCGGTATATAAGTTCTTGAGTTAAACTAACTAATCGATTGGATTCAATCTTTTAATATGGTTCAACCCAAGTGTCTTATTACCCCATTCAGTTGTCTCTATCCAATTTTAAATTCTATCATGGTATCGGAGCAGATTTTGGCCCACCTCGTTTGTCAAGGTGTCCGTCTAGACGTTCATTCCTAGCGGCCCGTTTGTCTTTAGCCCAGTTATCCGTATAGAGTATGTACTCAACGGCCTGTGGCCCGTTTAACACGATTGCTCGTCTGGAAGTTCATACCCAACAGCTCGTGGTTCTTTAGGTGTTGGCACTCAAAAAATAGTCAAGGGAATGAGAGTTCATTTGCAAGTGGTCAACCGGTTAGATTCAAAATGGCCCGGTTGTCCATTTGAGGGGGAGTGTTAAGAGTATCCCACATCGGAAAAGTGTGAAAAAAATAATCGGTATATAAGTTCTTGAGTTAAACTAACTAATCGATTGGATTCAATCTTTTAATATGGTTCAACCCAAGTGTCTTATTACCCAATCCAGTTGTCCATACCCCATCCTAAATTCTATCATCCCCAACCAAACACACGCAACTTCCACACTTCACCTTCAAAATGACCCATCCTAGCAATGGTTTATGAAGGTTTGTTCTGTGATTTTTTCCCCATTCTGCAGGCTCCTCCATGCAATTTTATTTACTTTTAATGCTCTCGCGGTAAAAATTCTCTCTACCATCTCTGGTGGCTCCAAATCAGCTTTCGCGAAGAAGGAAAATGCCAGTGCCCTCTTACTTGTTGCAAGCCAGGTGAAAATACAGTTTTGCTAGATTGGCTCTTAGTTTCATCTCACTATGGCAGGCCATGTTAACTGTGGTGTAATCTAGCATGCTATTATTACATGTTGAAGTATATAAAATACTCCCTCCACCCCTTGAAAAACTTCAACTCTTCTTAGTTCTCTCTTAAACTCTGCCTTTTCTTTAGGGTGTGTTTGCTTGTAGAGGTGAGAACAGAGAGTGATTCCCTCCCCTTGTTTGGTTCAAAATTTTTTTGTATGCGAGACCCAAAATTTTCCCTCCCATCAAAATGTTGATGAGAAGAGAAAATTCCTTTTGGGACCAACATAAAGAAAACATTTTGATCCAAACGAGGAGGGAATCATTTTTCCTACCCTCCCTCCAACCTAACACACTTTTAAGGAAATAAATATGTGATTGAATAAATCTCAACACAATACCAACCTCTCAAACTCCGTGCTTCCCAATCATCATTGGGCTCATGCCCATTATTTCTCTGTATAAGCATCATATCAGTCTTTTAAGAAATTATGAAGTAGCAAGTCAAAAGTCGTATCGATGAAAGTAATAGTTTTATTATTTTACGATAGAAAACCTTGCCAGTCATGGTAGCAGTTGTGGAACAGCTTGGTGGAGCATTGGGTGCACCTGGCCTGCTGGTTCTTCCCTGTGTAGCAGCCCATTTGAACCAGGTTGGTTGTTCAATGTTCACTTCTCTTCTCCAAACAAACAAAAAAAGAAAACCCATTTTTTATGTTTCTGGTTTACATATTGTTTATCTTTGGTGACATGAAAAAGACTGGTGCAGATAATCATGGATTCTTTTGTTGTCAACTTTTGGCAAAAGGATAGGACAACCTCCATTGCAAAGGATGCTTGAATAATTGAATTCACTGTAATTGTATTCATGTATGTGCTACAACAAGGCCGCGTTTGGTTATGAGCATATTGCTAAGCAATGTGCTCTTTTTTAATATAGCATTTTGAACAGAGCAATGCTGGGTTCACAAACAAAATCGTCACAAAATTCACAAACTTACCATTTATGGTTTAAATTTCCATTTAAACTTATTTCACATTACTTTATTTTTTATTGAAATTCACAAATAGTAAGTTTGTGAAATTTGTGATCATTTTATTTGTGAACCAAACATTTTCTCTTTTGAACAAAAGAGCATCTTGATAAGCTAATTGAGATATTTAGGTCTTGTGGAAACATCGGTTTTTCATTTAGTATTTTTGGTAATTTTGCAATGATATAGATTAATTTTGAAAATGGGTTTGGTAAAATTTGAAACAAGTCAAGCAACAATATGGTGAGGAAATTGCTAATTTCATGGGATGAGCATTTTTGAAAAGGAGTGTTTTCTATCAGCATTTATGTTCCTCCCACCCATTTGTTTGGAGCTAGGGTTAAACATGTTTTTGGACCAAAAACAAATTTTCCAAATTTTTTAAGCTAGAGGAATCAAAAACAAAATTTACTAATTTTAATGAGACTAAAAACATACTTAACCCGAAATATAGACCGTGGAATGGCTTTTTGAAAAAAAAGATACCTAGTAAATAAGTTAGAAATTTTTTAGAGGGAACAAAAGAACTTATTTATCTGTTGCAAACATTATCTTTCATTTCATTTATCTGTCACTTGAGGATGAAACAAATGAAATTAATAATACTTGATTCGTCCCCAAATAATTTACACACTTTACTATTCAAAAATTGTGAAAATTTTTATTTATTTGTGATTTCATTGACTATTTAATATTTTTGTCACCTATTATTTTATAGAATTTTTGATGTATTTTTTAAATATGTAAGTTTTAATTTTAAGTTATATACCAATTTTTAAATAAAATGAATTGAAAAAAATTACGAGTAGAATTTTACTTCGTTTTGCGTAAAGTGTAATTGATTTAGGGACGGAACGAATAACTTTTAATCATTAATTTGATGAAACGAAGAACTTACTATGCTTAGCACAAAAAGTCTTTGAAAAAGGAGATTTTAATATTTACTCCCTTCTACTCTCTCCGTCTGTAAAAACTCTTCTTGTTTTGTCTTTTTTATCAAAGAATAGCATTTTTTGACTATAAAGTGTGAGAAATGTATATTAAATTATATTATAAATTTAATATAATTAGATTCATATTAGGATATAGTTTTAATATACGGAGTATCAAATTTTTATACTTCCCTCGTCCCTAAATATTTTAATTCATTTTATTTACATATTGGTATAGAAATAAAAAATAAAATTTACATATCAAAAAACTACATGAAAAGTTTTTCGAAATAAGAGGTGTCAAAAATATTTTATTTTATCAAATAAACAATGAAAACGTAGAAATAAACAAAAGTTTCCGCGACTGCTGAAAAAAGCAAGTGTGACAAATATTTTGGTACGGAGGGAGTAATATTTAAGATAAAATAGTAGAGAAAATTTTTTCTCTAAGTCACTACAAGCTAGTCCGGTAAAAATTGTGTTTTGCAACTGGTAGTCATTTTGGAGAATCAAACATCGACAATGGAGGAGCTTAGAATCGGGAGGAGATACCGTTCCGTAAGGCGTCTTCCTCTCTACGTATGCTCTTCTTGACCTAATTTTTTTCCGAAATCGATTCGATTTTCGGCGTTCCATCCTTCCACTACTCTGCAGCTTGAATTCTTCATTTGGAAATCAATTCAGTTCTGAAATTCTGCTGCTATAAAGTGCTGCGTTTGGATGATCTCCATGAATGGCTCCCGAATTATTAAGGAAAGCTCTATCGCACCGCGTTCTAGCAAGGTATTATTATTACTACTCTTCTCCACTCATCCCTGCCCAGAAACTGAGTTCAGGCAGAAATTACGCAGTTAAATTAGGTTCCTTTTATGAATGTGATAAGCTCAGTGAAACCCTGTGTTCTGGGGGGGATTTGGGTAGTGATACGAAGATGGAGAAGTTGAGTTGGGGAGGATCCTCCCGCGATGTTTTGCTGAGGAATCTCGAAACCTCTCTGGTGCATCACAAGCTGGATGAAGCTTGGGACGCTTACAGCGATTTCAAGCGCCTATACGGTTTCCCTGACCGCTCTCTTGTGGCCAGATTGGTGACGGGATTGTCGTATTCGTCCGAACGCAGTTGGCTTAGAAGGGCGTGCGATTTGGTCATTTCGATTCAGGAAGAGAAATCGGGGTTACTTCACCTGGACTCGATGGCTAAGCTGACCCTGTCCTTAGCTAGAGCTCAAATGCCTATACGGGCATCTAAGGTTCTTAGACTGATTCTTCTGAAGAGGAGGAGGTCACTGCCATGTAATGTGTTACAGATGATATTTCTTCATTTAGTGAAAACAAAGACCGGAGCGCTTCTAGCTTCGAACATTTTGGTTGAGATTTGTGACGCGATTCGGCAGTCCGATGCAAGCAAGCCTTCTGCTGCTGTGAGGTTCTGCAGAAAGCCTGATACCGTGATTTTCAACCTCGTTCTTGATGCTTGTGCGAGGTTTGGGTCATCTATCAAAGGCCAGACTGTTATTGAGCTGATGGCGCGAGTTGGAGTCGCAGCTGATGCTCAGACCATCGCATCCATTTCTTCTATTTACGAGACGAATGGGATGCGAGATGAAATGATGGAACTGAAAAAGCATGTAGATCGGGTCCCCTCTTGTACTCCTCGGTGTCACTATAGACAGTTCTACGAGAGCCTGTTGAGCTTGCATTTCAAATTTGATGACATTGATTCTGCTTCTGAACTCATATCGGATATGTATTTGCCTCGCCAGGTCCCAGATGAGAGGATGGAATCGGAGAAACCCTGCCAGGTCCCACTAGGAGGATCTCATCACATTAAGAACGGGTTGACGCTACGTGTTTCCCCTCACTTACTAGAGAAGGACACCGTCCTTCACTTGGGTACCTATCACAGGTTCGTCACGTGCGACAAAGAGGGGAGACTCATTCTCACCAACAAAGCACTCGCCAAGCTGATGCTGCAGTACAAGAGGTGTGAGAGAATTGCTGACATGTCAAAGCTTCTATGTAGGATCCAGTCGACACTAGATTCTTCTAGAAACATGGTTGACGATGTGGTTGACGTGTGTGTTTATCTCGGATGGCTTGAAACCGCACATGACATTCTAGATGACGTGGATTTGGAAGGGAATCGACTGGCCACTAGTTCATACATGTCACTGTATGATGCCTATAACAACCTCAAGATGTTCAAGGAAGCGGCTCTGGTACAAAAACTAATGAGGAAAGCGAATGACGATACAAAGACACTAACTTCTAGTGGGAACTCGGATCTCAAGAACCACATTACTCGCGAAATGAGAGAAGAAGAGGAAAAAGAGGCAACTTCTTCTGCGGCCTATAAGTTAAACTCTTCTATATACTTCTTCATGAAGGCGCACATGATAGAAGATGCCAAAAGGGCGTACAAGAAGATGCAAAAGACGAAGATCCAACCAACGGTCACAACATATGCGAACCTAATCCGGGGCTATTTTTCCATCGGAATGGACCGCGAAATCACGTTCTTGTGGGGGGATATTCGGAGGAACACGGAGAAGGGTTTGGAGTTGAGGGACAATGGTTTGTATGAGATGTTATTGTTGAGTTTCCTTAGAGGTGGCTATTTTGAGAGGGTGATGGAAGTCATTGGCCTTATGATGGAGGAAAGGGGTGTGTACTTGGACAAGTGGATGTATAAATATGAATTCCTCAAGTTTCACAAGGATCTTTATAGGCATATGGGTGCACTTGATGCAAGAAATGAGGTGCAGAAAAAGAGGATTGCACATGTGAATGAATTTAAGAAGTGGGCTGGCATTGATTGAGCAATCTATGAACCATTAACAATGTATATTATTATTTTTTGGAAAAATCTTGTATTTAAACTAAGTAATTGGCATTTGGAGTGCTGCCCATACATTATTATTATACACACAAAAACCCCAACATCAATACAACATATATATGTCTGTTATGTGTGTGTACAAGGAAGAAAAAAAAGAAATAGTGAACAAAAAAGATTCAAGTTTCAACACTTTGTATGGAAGAAAAGATGGGTTCACTTGGGCAAACCGGTTTCTGGGTTGAGCAGAGCCCGACTCTCGTCGCTAATCAAAACGGGTCCTCTTCCTGGCCTTGTGCAGATGAAGTAACTAACATCGCCCTTGTTCTTAGTAACATTATTATCTTTGATTTCTGGAGGCGGAGGCAGGGCTTCTATGTCGTTCAAGTCCTTAATCCCGGCATCCTCTAGTATTGAGCTATCTCCAATGACATAGCTGGAGAATTACAAAACCACAAGAACATGTCTATTAATAATACTATACATAGTGTATGTATGTATTTACATGATTTAAAGACAAGTTTTTCTTAATTTTGACCATCTTGATATTGTTAATCTGCCTTTCTTTCTATGATCTATACACGCTCTGTACACATTTTTGAATCTATATAATTTCAACTTTTTTAATTACTTAACTATGTGAAATCCTCCTATGTAAACAAGGTAAAGTTGCGTACATCTTGAACCCCAGACCTCAACTCAGTTGGGATTTTATTGGGGGCTTGTTGTTGTTGTTGTTGGCGGCGGTTGTGGTGTGTGTGGGATCAATGAATGCCAAATTGTTTGATCATATATATTTATACTCTCTCCGTCCCCAATTTGATTACAAATTGCGGGTTACGGAGTAAAATTTCCTACTTTTTGAAATCATTTTATTTACAAATTGGTATATCAATAAGACATAAAAATTACATATTAAAAAACTACATCAAAAGTTCTACAAAACAAGAGGTGACAAGAATATTTTATTTTATCAAATACTTAATGAAATCGCGTAAACAAGCAAAAGTTATCGAGAGGAGAGTGAAAAAATTGTAATCTATTTAGGGACGGAGGGAGTATTATTTAATGATCGATAAGGAAGACATTATGTATCATAGCCACGTCAAGAACAAAAAGATGAAATACATGTTGGGATGGAAAAGTGTACCTGCTTAAATCAGTATCGGGTTTTGGAGGGAAGTAAAAGAGGAGCCTCTGTAGGAGAAGAGTAGCGGTTTTTCTACTACGAGCAATCATGACCGCATTTGGCCCAGCATCAAAGGTGTAAGCAACCTGCATTATGTTTCTGATAATTAGGGCTCTTAACTGCAGAGAACAGAAGTCAAGATGAACCATACCCATTAACCAAAACTAGACAAGGGTATAATTGGGATATAATGGCTCATCAAAGCAGATCCCATTTCTTTGCTTGGCGGCGCTCTGGACCCATTGGATCAATGTGGATCCCAAGAGCGCACCAATCGAATGGTTTCTTAACCGTTTCTTTGGATGACCCTACAACCATAGTATAATCAGTTGGCCAAGCATAGAAGCCAGGCTCCGGTAAACCCTCCTTTCCAGTAACTCAAAAGAACTAACAGAAACTTTGACATAGCTCAACATTCTGATTCTTGCATGAACCAGAACACATATTTCATATCTACCCAATCTTCTCATGCTCTTTGACACAAAAAAAACACACTAAGGCAACACCCATCACAACGTTTAAATAACATGGCAAACATTGAATAGTTATTCCATCTTGTTTTTTTGCATTAGCTTTTGTATGTATATATGTTACTCTTTTCGGTATCCTGCCCAGCCTAATACTGTAACACC
Source organism: Cuscuta australis (assembly GCA_003260385.1). Classification (NCBI taxonomy): domain Eukaryota; kingdom Viridiplantae; phylum Streptophyta; class Magnoliopsida; order Solanales; family Convolvulaceae; genus Cuscuta; species Cuscuta australis. The sequence continues at coordinate 78,595 of NQVE01000129.1, read as the reverse complement.
GATTCATACAAGAACTCTTTATTTGAAAAGCACATTATACACGGAGTAGAGTATACTCTAAACAGGAAAAGAAAAAGAACAAACCTGTGGAGTTCCTTCTGAACGATTCCATTTCTCCACACAGCTAATTATCCTGAAATTGTAAGACACGTCGCATTTTAATTCCAATCCTTTTCTGTAAAAATGAATGTAAGCCTAAACTTCTGAATTCTACTTGATCGCAGATCAATTCCTCGAGTTTATAAAATTATAGGGAAGATAAAACTTGCCTATGAGATGTATCATTCATGTAGAATATAGGAGGAGAAGTGTCCAGGCAGACTGCATGAAACTGGTTGCTGTCTGCGCAAGTTAGTTGGGCGAACATTGGAAAATCCCGTTTTTTAATTGCTTCCTCCATCTGAAGCACCCGTTTTGGAACTACCTCCTGTAAGAATTTTATAGACATGTGATATCTCTTCTAATAACCCATCATTCACAAGTATAGCTTGTTCAACATCAACACCAACCCAGTTGAATTCCACGAGAGTAGGGTCTGGGACAAATATAGCTTGTTTGATGCGTCTTTTTTAAATCTTTTTTTATGATAGTTTCAATTAAAGCTTTTGATCATAGTGGTTCTAGTAGATGCGGTCTTTTCTTTTAAGTACTTAATTTGGAACAATTAAGAGTGGGAGTGAATACCTTTGCTCTGTGCTGTATAAGTGGACTGGTTTCAACAGTGTCAAGCATCCCTCTAGTGCTACTCGTTTCCTTCTGCCTTGAACTTACCTGAAACAGATAGTAGAATAATTGGCCCAATAAGTGTATGTTTGGTATAAACATTTAGAGGAGTTAAATGCTCATTTTAACTAAACACATTAACCTTATAAAAATGAATGTTTGACAAGTTCAAAAATCACTTATGGAATAAGCAATAGCACTTTTACCTCTATGCCCAAGAACACAGATTTGGTGTTTTTAAAAATATAGTCAGTGTGTTCAGATTTAAGATTGTAGAGAGTTTTTCTAGTTAAAAACTAAAGACCCAATAAAAATTTTCACATAAACTTTCCTTATATATGGTAACCCATTCACACACTAAGTACTTAACTAGACAGCATATTAGCAATCAACAAAAGAAATATAGTCAAGCCCTTTCTTTACCTATTCAGCTTTATGGTTTGATACAATAGTTCAAATAGTTAATTTTGAGGAAACAGTTACATACCACTGCGATGATAATAACCAGTTCATCCCAGTGCTTCTCATCCACGAGTTGAACAGCACGACTATCACTTCCATTTTCATCCTTTAATGCATTCATGGTAAAGTAAAATTTAAAAATAAATGAATAAGTCAATGGAATCCTACTATAGAGGAAGATGTTATAAAATGAACACACTTACTTTTCCCATGACCCACTTTACAAATCCTCCAAATAGACTGCGGCAGGCACTCCCAGAACCTTGCCTGTGTTTAAATGAAAAATGTCAGTTTAGTTTGGTTATCTGTTTTTATAATATCAAGGAAGACCTATTGAAAATAGCTTTGCTTAAGCAAAATGTAACCTCTGAAATAGCAGTCTTGTAAATGAATTATATGACTATTGTTACTATTATAATATTCTGAGGTAAATGATTGTAAAACATACTTCCTCCAGTTAACAATAAGTGTCCTTTTGGAAGATACTGCACAGATTTAGGAGTTGTTAAATGGAGAAAAAATGACAATATTACCCGTCATTAATTGGAGTAATTGAATATTGAGATGAATTAAGAGGGGAAAATGGAAAAAATAACATTAAATCATATAAATGTTGTCTTCGTTTTATAAAACCATACATGTAAAATACTCCGTAAGTCCCAAAACATTTTACTCATTTTGACTTCACGAAAAACAAGTGTTGACAAGATGTTGAAACAGGTAGAAAAGTGAAAAGTGAGAGGTTAAAATTTGTTTAAAGGAGAGAAGTGTTTTGAACCACATATTATTTTTTAAAAATGGAAAGAAAAAAATGGGTAAATCATTTCGGGATGGATGATTTAAGAGAGTGAACTGAGTGAGTAAATTATTCAAAGACAGAGGGGGTAATTTTTTCCACAAAAACAACACTTATTGAGAACTAGATAGAGTAGTATATCATATGGAAGTATGGAGCCACTCCCATTTAAAAAAAAAATAACACACACACACTGACACACACATCAAGAAGAAGAAAATACCTTGCTATAGCAGAAAGATGACTATTATCTTCTTTCACATTCATTAGCTTTCCAAGGGCAAAAACTGCATTAAGAGACAATTTGATTTAATTAACAGAAAATAAGGCAACCAACATTCCAGAAAGATAATGGAGAAAGCACTGTCTGCATTTTCAAAGACGAATCCTGTATTAGGCTAAGCTAAACAACCCATCTGTATCTATGAACAGAAAGTGAGTGGGTGCCATTTTAATACTATTATCAAGAAAAGACCCATCTTGGTTGGTATAGATGCAAAAAAAGGATACTCCAAGCGAGAGGTTTTAGAACTAGCTATTTGAAGACAATCCTCTTCCAATACAGTATGTTCCGACAGCTCCATCCAATCCCAAAAACACATTATGAATAATGGTATCATGTACATTTAGCAATAATCTATTCTCTCATTCCTTTTCTTAATTTCAACAGAATAAAATCCAACTCTATTATTAGAATAAGTAGAACAAATGTAAAATGACCAGTCTTTGTATACCCAGAACTATAGCAAGTTTTAAAACAAAGAGAGAAGAAATAACATAATACCAAGGCAGGCAAAACCAGCAGCAGAAGAAGCCAATCCTGCAGCAGTAGGAAAATTATTATAGGAAGCAATATGTAAATGCAACTTCTCCCAGTCCTTCTTTGAGATCTTAATATCCTTCTCCTTATCCTCAACATCACAAGCACGAGCTCTAATTTCCCTGAGACAATTTTGGTATCTGCCTCCGGCAAGTGCTATTTCCTGAACCACACGAGATTATCAGGCATGACAGTTATGATAAGTTGTATTTCAATGTTTTTTCACTCGTATTTTTAACAATCCAAATGAAAATTATATGAGTTGTAAATCCAACCACACCAGTGAGGTATTTTTAGGACTGGCAATTTGTAAGATCAAAGGTAAACACCAGAGAAGGTCCCAATTTGAACATATTACACTTAGACAGAAAGAGTATGAGAGATGATTATAGCTAATAACAACTTCCTTTAAGCCAATGTAGACAACCCATATACTGTCGACTGTCAAGGTAGGGTTAAGATCTGCACACCCTTGCCCTCCACACACCCACATTGTGAGATTTTACTTGGTTTGTTATTGTTAAGTCAATGTAGCATTTCCAATGCAAATGGAAAAACAGTTTTGGCACTATACTTCGAGTGTGAATTTAGTGTTATAAGTGATTCAAAACAATTACTCCCTCCCTCGAGTATTAGTACTTTTTATGGCCAAACTAAACAAATCAATCATAAAAAAAATTACATTGCATATCATTACAAAAATGATTCCATTAGATTTATCTTGCAAAAGCTTTCAAAAATTGTTTGGCTGTATGAACATGCAAATAGTTGATCAAAATTGATTCGTCCAAAAAAGTCAAACTATACGAAGGTAGTAGTTGAAACACCAAGATTTAAGTGGTTGGGATTAAGGTGAGGATGAGAAATCTCAGTTAATTTTCAGTACCAACATATTCCGGATAGTGGAATCAGCACAATCAGAAGTGGCAGGGAGGATTTCGATTTTTCAGTACCTTGCCGTTAAGCCACATGCGATCTGCGGTGAAGGCCGGGCTGACGGCCACTGTGGTGGTGGTGCAGAGGTGGGCGGGGTCGAGGGTGACGCTGATGCTGTCATTGATGGGGAGGATGAGGGTTTCGTCCCGCTTCCCCCAGTACTTGATCACGGCAATGTTCGTCGGCGTCTGCGCCGTAGCCATCAGCACCCACCTACTCTTCTCCTCCGCCATTGCGAAGCGCGCAGCAGATAACAGAGAGAGGCGGCGAGACGAAGCGGGATTCTAGAGGGAGAAATGGCCTGCGGGAGAGATCTTGGAGCCAGATCGGGCATATGTATATATATGGGCACGAGAAGATTGTGGTTAGGAAGAAGATGGCTGCCAATTTTGAACGGAGAGAGAATTTTTGGTAGTTTATTTAAAGGCTGTTTTGATTTTCCGTTGTGGGGTCCACTGGCGCCTCCGCCGTTGCACGGGGTCATACTTTGCTCCTTTTTTTGTCCAAATTCATTTAGGAAAATGTTAGGGTGCACATGGGTGCACCCTAGCATGATCCATTCATTTAATATTTAGAAAATGCTAGGGTGCCACTACATGAGTGCTACCATGGGTGCACCCATGCTTCGCACAGACAAACACAGATGATAATTGTCTGTATCGCACAGACAATTATCATATGTGTTTGTCTGTGCGAAGCATGAGTGCACCCATGGTAGCACCCATGTGGTGATACCCTAGCATGGTCCTTAATATTTATCCCACTTCCATTTTGTTTCCCCCTCAAGAAAATGTTATCACTGTAGTTGATACATTGACAATTCAATGCAATTACAGGTAATTTATGCATACGCAAACAATAATTATTTGTGAATACAGACAATTATCATCGTTATACTGTAAATTCATCTTTAATTGTTATTCGTAGAAGTACCTGTGGTAGATTTTAGTATTATTCTTGATAAATATACATATATAGCTAGAATGGTGATCTTGAGAATAATCTTTTAACACATTGACAGAGCCCATCATAAGGTTAAATTTGTGTTATGAGTAAATTATACATAGGCTTAAGTTAACGGAAGAATCAAGAAAACTCTCTCGCACCGTCTCGCGACGTCAAAAACAAGATTAGTGATGGATTAGGGATTTTCATAATCTAATACTCCCTCCGTCCCACTCTTTTTGTCCACTTTCATTTTTGCACACCATCCACACGCATAATGAACCAGTGATTCGGCATTCATTAGGGCTTGAGCCTGGGTGACTACTCAAATAGTAATAATAATTAGAAGTACTTCTACCTACAATATTTCGGTGATTGCTCGCCTTCAATTTTGTACTTCGTTTTTAGTTCAAAGACTTAGTCATTAGCACAGACCTAGTCAAGAATGGTTCTGCTAGTTTATAGTGTCAATCATAAATATTTATTACGTTTTTCGTCTCAATTTAAATTGTCTATTTACTATTCACGTGATCAAATTTCATTCAATTTTTTTCTTTATGTTCCTAGACCCTACTCTTATGGGATCCAACTGGGTTGTTTTTATTGTTTCTTTTCTATTTTTGTTAATCATTTGATAAAATAATATTGTCATAACATCACTAGTTTTGTAAATCTTTTGATCTAATTTTTAAATATATAATTTTACTTTTTAAATTCTATATCATTTTTAGTATAAATAATTTGAAAATAATTTTAGACAAATATCGTGACCAAAACAAGCGATTAAAATTGAAACGGATGAAGTATAAAAACAATTACTAAAAGGGAAAATAGAGATCCAAAAGTTTTGACAACTCACAATATAATGGAACTTAAATTGAAGTTCAAGTGTTGTCACAATAAAAAAGAGATAGAAAGTTGAACCTAACATTTAATATACCCTTAGAGATCAATCCCATCCACTCAATTTGATTAAAAGTAAATCATAAACAGAGAAAATATTATTTGCGGAGTAAATACAATATAGGTCCTTCATTAGCAGGGAAATTTTCAAATAAAATCCCCAATTCATAACTATGGAAAAAGAAGCCTTGTTTTCTACATTTTCTTGTTATATTAGGAAATAAAGGAAAATAAAAGCAAGTTCTCTCCTGTTTAATTCACTTCAATGAATGAAGAACGTATTAAACCATTTCAAATGGACATTCAAAGAACATATGACCTTAAACTAAATTTGGATCTCATACCCCATTTGGGGTTTATACAAAAAAACAAATTAGCATCACTTAAATTTAATTTAAAATTTCTTTGGAAAAAAAAAGTAACTGAATAAGAAACACGAGTATGAAAAGACAAAGAAAATATCAAAACACAATGATCCTATTGTCAAAAAAAATTACAAAACACCACTAAGTGTACATAGATCGAGAACGACAGCAATATCAGGAATTGCGACTCACAACAACTGGAGAACCCGTTAGTCATCGCTTTCAAGATCATCATCGTCAGGTTCAACATCAACAATGTCGGGAATTGAGTCCGAATCATCATCCGATTCTTGCATAAACCCCTTAAGTCTGCTATCCGAAAATGATATAGAAGAAGAGATGTTATTCGGAAGCAAACATTCCATCAAGCCTGTGTTCTTTGACTGGGCATCAGTTTCCAAGGGAACTGAAGCGCCAACTCTTGCATGGTCAGCATTTTCCACTTGTCGCTCTTCGATTGGTTCTTGAGTGTGTTTTTGGTCAACTGTGACCTTTGCACCAGATTTAAGGCACAGTAGATGATCATTTGAGGAATCTGAAGGCTTTATGGTGTTACTCTTATCCTTTGTAACATCAGATGGAGATGGAGCTTCTTGTGTTGCATCATCATCCTCATCTTCATCATCAATCTTCATCCATCTTTCATGGAGATCATCGTATTCTGACTCGTGTTGCTCTTTGGGCCCATTCTGTGACACTTTGTGCAAGTCAGAAAGAACTTCTTGTCTCCCTCCGCCACTGCCTAATTTCATGTGATCCGTAAGCCTCTGATATTGGCCATTAAAAGATTGGTGGTTGAACAATGGGAGAGCCCGAGGATGTATGAGCACCTCCAGTGTCAAAAGAGCATGTGTGCAGAACTGGGAAAGTCTTGTTCCTGTTTCTTGCACCCCTGCAGTGGGTTTGTAAGAGGTATAACATGCAATGAGTATTACAACTCAATTAACCAAAAAAAGGACAATTTTGAAATTAAAACCAACCGCAGATCCTGATAGCCCAGTACCCAACAACCCCTGCCTAATAACATTTAGATCTTGCCCCAACTCCGAAAAGGTTCTGTGTTCCAACATTGCTTCCAGAAAAAGTATAGTTCTCAAAGATAAAACATATGTATCCATTGCAGGTATAATCTGTGGCACTGAGTTTGTGAAGACAAGGAGATGGGGTATTTCTTACATCTTGATTTGTACTAAGATGAGGAGCTATTACATGATAGGCTTAGCGATAGTGCTTTCTAGAATCCTTTAGATGCGATATAATGAGCTAAGTGATGATGTCATGCTCTCTAGAAATCTCTGCATATTTCTACGCCCCTCAAGCCAGAGCATATAAATTATGGATACCATTCTACAATGCTAGTTGGAAATTTAATCAATCCGGGCCCTCTGAAGAACTTGGTGCATATCTACACATGTTGCAAAATTTACAAATCTTGCAGCTACGCAGCCAGGCATGATTATTTTCTTTATTGAAGTGAGAATTAATTTCAAAGTGTTGAAAGAACAATTTGAACTGTCCACTGTTTTCCTAAATGTTTGAGCTAGAATTAATACAAGTTTTGGGTTGCCCATTCATATATGATATGCTCCTTATTACATAGTGAGTAGTGACAAAGACAGTATTTTTCACCTCTTATATACGGAGTAATTCTTTTATGGCGTCTCAAGCGATCATTCATATATCTAGTTGTCTTTGCACCCTCCAATTGTCTTATCGCTGAAATGAATCGTATTCTCTTGCTCACTCCAAGATCAAATTTTGGAGTTGTAAAATCAACCAGGTATACGAGCGAGCAACCAAAACTAAAAATGTATACCTTTCCCAGTGATATTTAATAAATGGCATGTTATCATCTTTTTTCAATAATCACATTCCTCGTTCTACTTCGCATCCTTCAACTTCAACAACTCCGGAGCAATCAAACTTAATCTTACTTTGGTACTTGGTAAAGGTATAAATTCCTCACGCAGTGCACTGCCACTGTTTATATTCCACCGATCCTGCTTTTGTAACATCCTTGTCCAGTAGCTATTTCCAAAACTGTCCGCGAAGTACTTCCCTATCTATGTTGGCGACGGGCTATGGTTAAAAAAAGTGAACGCTCAAAGTTAGTCTCACTGACTAACAACAAGCATTTGCAGACCATTTGAAAGCTCGTCTCGCGATACATTTAGGTAGGTCTTGTAGAAATTTAGCATGATTCAAAGCAAGATTGATCATTTTATGTTTTTATTCACACGGCATCTCTGAATGTTATTTAGTGTGTAGTTTATGTTTAAAAGGTCTACTAGGAATGTTATCCACTAATTTCTTAAAGGTCTTGAAGGAACGGAAAACTCAAGAGGTCCCTCATAAAATTAACCGCTATAAGATGAAGATGAAGCTTAGCCATTCCACTAATAGTTACTAATATTTATTTATATTTATATCAAGTTTGCACAAGGGAATTGGATTATTACTTAAGCAAAACCATAGCATTACCTCTACGAAAAAGCTCAAATCCCTGGGCTAGATGTGGAGGACGAACAGGTACAGTACACTGGGGTGCATCTGGTAACCGAACAAGGCAAGGAGAAAGAAGAGAAGCCAAAAGAGCATGTAAAGCAGCAAGTTGAAAACTTGATGAGTTGCCGATTGGTGTTTCAGGAAGATATACACTGCTCTCTACTTTTGAGAGTCTTACTCGGCAAGCACTTGTTGCAACAGCCAAGATAAGGTCATCAACCTTTGAGCGCAAATCCCCGAATTTCCAAGAACCACCCTATTGAATGTAAATTAATAACCCATCATTATGACTGAAACCTTACACTAACTGTCTCCCAAAAATAGTCATGTTTCAAAAAAAATCACAAAAATTAGGGGTGCACGTTGATTTAAAAAAATGGTACTATGTCTTCATGTAATATGTCCAAAAATTGCCAAAAAGAGTCGTGTGTCACATGTGATGAATTTAGTAAACCAAATTTTTTATAATGTAAATATGGTCAATGGTTTATGACTATTGTACCTTACCAAAATAATCAAACACAACCTTTTAGACAGGTAGTATTTTTATTATTTTGCATGTGAACAAGCTGGATAAAAGAATGTGAATTGGTGGAGTACCGTGCTTAATCATCATCGAAAGTCATTCACCTAAATGCATGATATATACAAGGGCATCAGAGTGATTGATATAGTAACATACCACAGTCAAAAAGGCTTCTAACACCTCCAGTGCAGCTATCTTCAAAGATATCAATGTTGAGTTTTGCATTTTTACTTCCATGACATTTCCATCAGGTTGGTTTTCATGAGAAGCTGCAGTATTTGTGTGCTTCCTTTTCTTCTTGCTGGTAATGGTTTGTGCCTCCACATATATCTTCGCATGATCACCAAGAGATGTGCCCCCCCCATCCAAATCGCTTAAAGCACTGTCCATTATCACTTGCGCTAAGTGTGCTGATATCCCTGTTTCCATATAAACCATGTAATAACGAACTATTAAAATTACATTGAAATTATTTCTTTCAGAGATTGTGCTGCTTGCTCAATTCCAGCAGTGCTCATTTAAACCTGTCCCCCAACATGGAATTTGAAGACTGCCAGTTTAAAAAAAAACTCATCTTTTCCAAATGTTGAAGGGTTATTAACTAGATCGGTGATAAAAGCCAAGATTTTCTTAGTTCATAAATAAATATATCTGGAAAGCAGTTTCGTAAACTCTAAACCTTTCAAATGTTTGAATAAATAATTCCATTTCAATCTGATGCAGATAAAACTATTTCAGCATTCTTTAGGCAATCATAAATTCAGGTTTATGAAAATAGTGAAAATTGAAAAGGAAATGAACTTTTCATATCAAATGCTGATATAAACAAGGGAAAATGCATCAAGAAAAAGAAAATCTTTAAGTTACATATGCAAAGGGTATTCCATCATATTTAAAAATGCTAAAAATACATACCGACCCCCATTGATAGTAAAAGAACTTTTGTTACAGAGTACAACTTTATCCGTAGCTCTGGCAAAGCACATATTTGGAAATACTCTACGAGCAGTCGTACGATGCCCCCAGCATATGGTAATAGTTGGCTGCAATGAAAAAAATAAACAATAAAAATATTACTTATTGCTTTTCAAGCAGATGGACACAACATGAATTATTATTTTTTTGTAAGGGGTGTTATGAATGTTTAAAAAAAGTGCAACAACCAAGAACAAACTAGCAAGTTAAATAATGACTTCATATCTAGTGACTGCTAGTAGAAATGGTCTTACTCTTTGAGATGGTAAAAAAGAACAAAGTTTCCACTTTCCCGTACATTCTTTCATGACTTCATGATGATTTTCAATACAGCGATTTCCACTTCAACATACTCCCTCCGTCCCATATGTCTCTTTAAGTTGCACAAAACGAAGAAAAATCCCAAGTTTTTTCAATCTATTTTATTTAAATATTGGTATAAAAATTAAAAATAAAACTTACATATTTGAAAACTACATCAAAAGCTCAACAAAACAAGTGGTGACAAGAATATTTTGTTTTATCATGTAGGCCATGAAAAAACACAAATTAATAAAAGTTCCCGTGAAGTTGGAATAGTTCATTGCGAAGAAAGATATGGGACGGAGGAAGTAACATATTAAAATAAGAGATAAAGTACTCCACATAGGAACATATTTGCTTCAGAAAGAACTACATTACATAGTCCATCTCTAACCTTTCTGCAAAACTACTTGAGACATAATGTCCAGCAATGAAAAAGATAAAGTTCACCTGTGCAGTTCCTTCACTAAAACAATGATGAGTTCCAAGCTGCACATATGCAGAAGTGGGAGTTCTGAAAGAATCAATTCTTGTTTCATAGTAGTCATGAAAGCATATAAGGCAGAAGCAGAGCCATCTACCATCAAAACTCTCTTACTAAGGTCGACTAATGCACATACTGGTACAGCAACCTATCAAATGAAAGAAGCAGAATTTTATGCACTGACAACAGTAAAACTTGAATCCTGTAGTGCCAGGGAATAAACAATATTTCAATGTTCTTGGCAGATTCGCAAGGTAAAGGTAAACCTACTTGAACAGTATAAGGACTAGAAAGCATCGTAGAACAGCAAAGCATCAATATAGAAATTCGGGAGATCAGCATGTGCTCGGATCTATTCATATTCTCTGATGAGATTTTTCTTGGCGTATCTTGACCTCCAAGTGGAGGTGGTGTATCTTTCCCAGGGGGAAGCAACAACCTCATCGCCTCATTGTGTCTAGTCTCTGTACAAACAAGACAAAGGGAGTAAGTAATATACAAAATTTAGTATTTAAAATATCATGATATATCCAAAGATTACCTGGCTCTAAACCCTGAAATACATCATTTAGTTGAATATTGATGAATCTTAAAATCTTATGCATCATCAATAACCAGCTGTCTTCATCTCCTTTTGACTTTGGAAGCAGCACCAAACAATCACCTAGCTTCTGAAAACTAAACCCAAATAATTGTCTACTTTTGGCAAGCACATTAACAATATGAGGTCATGTTAATACACAATGCCAATTCCTTACCCTCAACATAACTTGACTGCACTTCCCTGACATGAAATTTGAAAAAACAGCAGACTCAACCTGCCAAAATCATGATATCTCAGAAAACCATCTATAACCATAGGGAAGTAAAAGTAGCTCACATACAACATTGAAAGATTATGTAAATTTGAATATGCTAGAAGTTAACTATGCATCCAAAAAGAACTTCCAAAATTTTATGTTAGTCTCAATTGGTAGGCTGTGAGTATCAACCCTTCAAGGGGTGAAAATGTAGAACAGAACAAAGAAGATTAAAAAATACTGAATGAATAGACATAATCTGATAACAATCATAACAGGGGTGATAAAAATCCAGAAATCAGAACTACTTGAGCTGGGAAGTGTATTCCAAGGTGATAGCTAAAAATACTTAACAAAGGTTCAATACATGCTTTCTCCAAACCAGATTGTTCATTAATATGAACAATGTCTCCATTTAATCTCTTAATTTTAAAGTGGAAAAAATATTGTGGTGGTTCTACATAAAAGTGCAACAATATATGAGCTTTTGATGTGGGCATTGATCGAAACACCACAAAAGGTTCAGAAAATAGTATTCCAAAGTTTGGAAGGAAGGATTATAGAGAGGTTGATAGCAAACGTACTTCATCATAACATCTTTGGACTGATGAAGGAAATAAATTTATTAATGTGCATAACAGAGATACAGCTTCCTCCTGCAGATGTCAAGCTTAAGTCAGAATGACAAATACCCCAGTAATGATAGAAAATAGTGCTACAGATGTCAGATATCTAAAACATTAAAAATATATATGCAAACTATGTTATTCAAATATGTATGATATAAAACAACCCATAAAACAATTGATGTATGGTGTGTGTGTGTGTGTGTGTGTGTGTGTGTGTGTGTGTGTGTGTGTGTGTGTGTATCATAAAGAGGAACGGAAACTACAGATGTCAGATTTTATATATATAAATGTCAGATATATATATATATATATATATATATATATATATATATATATATATATATATATATATATCATAAAGAGGACTCATAGATGGTGTTCACCAACCCATAAAACAATTGATGTATCTTCATTTAGCAACTTTAACACTGGTTGTATAACTTTTGTAGCTTGTGATGTCGCATCTTTCTTTGCATTAGTGAACCCACTCAACCTATTCAAGCAAATGCAATGTGTTAATCATATAAAATGCATGAAGAACGTGCATTCTGGCATGAGATCTACCATGGATGCTACAACAACAACGCTAATGCATGAAAAAACTCAATTAAAAGAAAATTATGTTTGCACATGTTTGGCTTATAAGCATGTGATCAGTGACAGAGTCAGAAATTGAATGTTAGGGGGGCTAAAATTAGGTACTGTGTATATAAACAATTCAAAGGACAGAACTCAAAAAAATTATTGGACTGGACACTATCTATAAAACCTGTCTACTTTCCATGTAGGGATATGGTTTTAGTAGGCTTACACTCGATAAACCCCATTGCGAGATATTTCGTGGGATTTGACTGGGTTTGTTGATGTTCTACTGCTTGTACACTACATTTTTAGACTGAGCTAAACTACTCTTTTGAAGAGGCCAATACTATTTTGATTATAGTATATTAGCAGAAAAAATGTGGCACCATCATTGCATGTGATCAGTCACATTTTCTATGATACACTGGCATATTTAACTTATGTGAATGTTTTGTCTGAACCTAATAACAAATAGAGGTATGGTGTAGTACATGTGTAGTTTTATAGCTGAAAGCCTGAAATGACTGAAATCAAAATAAATTACCCTTTTGCCTTCATCTTCTAGATTTTATTTCCTCTAATGTATTAAAAAGCTTTCTTTTAAATATCTTTTTAAGTACTTCAACTACTCCAGCAACACACAAGAAATTGAACACATTTAGTCATTCAATCATTTCAACCAAATTTTATCCTTGCAAACCTCACCAAATGGGCCTTAATAGGCATTTCAAACTACAGAGCATTAAATTGGAGGCAGTAATACCATTGAGATGCAGACGAATAAAACATTGCAAGCAATGGGAAGGGACTTGATTGAGATTCAGTTGCTACTAGCATAATTTCTTAGCATCTTAATATATGTTTCAAAGTCACAATTGTTAACATGAAAATATGAAACCATTTAAACAGTATTTTGCTAAAAAAATATATAGCCGAGGGTTTAAAATGTTGAGATCAGAAAACAAACCTTGAGAACAGATCCGATACCGAAGCACAAGAGGCCGCCTTCACAAGGTGAGAATCTGCTGGAGACTACTTCATACATATACAAGTAAACCCTGTTAGATTTTAAATGGCTTCCAGAATTCACTATTCATATACTCTTCACCAATTGCAACAAAACATGCAGCATACAAGGGAAACAAAATAAGGTTTCTTGTTAGCCATCAAGTTTTCAAGTGTCAAAATGTCAACCATATGATAAGTATGGATGCCAGCTAACAACAAAAGTTAAAACATTATGAACTAATAAATAAATAGAAAAAATTTTAAAAAAAATCCAAGAGGCATGAGGGCATAATTAGCAAATACTCCCTACACCCCAAGAGGACATTAACTTTGTGGAGTTTAGCAAAAAGTGTTGGAAAGTGAAAATTGTGTGCCTAGCATTTGTTGAGAGGAGAGAAATATTGTGAGGCAGATATTCATTTCCTCACAGGGAAATGGGGAACTTGTGAAGTTAATTTTGGGACGAGCAGAAAAGAAAATAGTGAAGTTTATTTTGAGACGAAGAGATGCGTACCAAGAGAGCACTCCGTCGGCAAGCCCACATTTGAACATTTCCGAACAATCCGTAACACAAGCATGAACCAATGATGACAAAAAAAATAATAAGGTCTCTTGTGTTGGGTGTAATGGACGTAGCAGGACTTAATCGGGACAAACCAGGACATGTTTAGATGGTTTCCGGTCACAAAAGCATAGTAAACGAAGAAAAAAAAGGAAAACTGGTGCAGGAAATTCCACAAACCAGCACGATATTTGCATGCAAAATGACACAAGAAATTACTGCATGAAGTTGCTGCTGGTATTCAACAAAACCAGGGCCGGGATTGCAGTGTGCTAAAATTACTTCATGTTTGGGGCATAAAGACAGTGTCAATTACTTCATGTTTAAGGCAAAAAGACAGTGTCAATATTTTGGGACATTTTTTATGGATTTTGAAGATTATGGTGGCTGGATGAAGCCAAAGTATATTTTCATAAAGTATTTCATGAAAATTTTACTAAAGGTTATCACCATTTTCATTAATCTCGTCACATGGTAAATAGGGGACAAGATGAAATTTTTATTATGATCTTTATCTGATGGAGCATGACAACACATGCGGATTTGAAAGCACATATCTTGAGGATGTTTCAAGAAAGGTATCATAAGGATTTGATAACATTCTATTTTGATATTTGCAAATTTTAATTTAATTTTAATTAGTTTGTAATTTAGTGAGTAGTTAGTGGTTAGCCTATACATAGGTTCATTCTATTCATTGTAAAACTACTAGAGTTTGAATGAAATAGTGAGTGATAATGTTTGACCCTTTGGGTTGTAAGAGAAATTTTCTCTTGAGTGAAATTAAGTGTGAATTTAAACACTTAAGGAGTTTTCTAATTATCAAGTTAAATAATACTTCGTAACATTTAACTTGATGATTATGAGATCCACATATCAAGTTGCTATGTAATACTAGCGTAGAGGTTTGAAAACCTATTTTCGCCTCATTCAGAAAGTCGTGGCAAGTGAACCTAACTAAACAAGGTCGGTCCGGATACCGCATCCGCATCATTCTGTGTCCGAGCATATCATGGAGAGAGTAATTCATTTCTATAGCATATGAGGGTAAATATTCAATCGCAAAACGTCAATTTTCTTAAAATGAACATACGAAATGGGAAAACATGGCCAGCATATGAATGGTTAATTTGCTGCAGAAAACATTTCCATGTTACAATTCGAGTGCATAAGCATTCTTCATAACCGGCAATGCCTGATTGGTTTACTTGTGACATATTAAAACAATAAAATTATAATAGTATTGGAATGTCATTAGAAATAATAAGAGTCACTGAGATCAGCTAGAATACCTGAATATGTGATAAGAGCTTGAGAAACCAAGAAGGGTATGAAGCAAAGAAACGCGCTGAACTGCATTCTTGACAAGTCACCCCAAGCAGACATATCCCAGCCCAGCACTTATCTGGCTACATGCATTGTAAGACAAAATACAAAGACTTCTAGTATGTCAAACAATTCTGATAATTCTAATAACGAAAGAAACAAGGATATAAAATTGAGCAACAATCCTGAGTATTAGATGAAGAAAACTTCATACACATTCTGAAAGTTTGCATAATAAGATCCTTATATTTTTACCCATTTTATCCATCGAAAAAATGAAAAAACAACCATAAGTCAAACTCTAACTGTGCAAGCATTGATTTAAAAAAAATCGTTGAATCAGGAAAAACTGAAAATTCATATTCTCTAATACTCAAACTGGTTACTACATACGTAGTATTTCTTAAAAAGATACTACCCCATACTATCTTTCCACCACCAGACACAAGACTTGCGTCCAGGTTAGAATTCAAAGTGCCCTAATACACACGCGTGTGGCGGTATTTTCTTCAAAGTAATCCTAGCAAGATGCCACCATTTCAAAGGAAAAAAAACAGCAGAACCTCACTTTTGCACAATCAGTCATCACATTCACCATCCAAGCACGCAAAAGAAATGCTTCAATAACTAAAATAACTCCTTTCACACAAGTATTCATATATTACGAGCTTAGGTTTACCATGCTGCTTGAGGCAAGATTCAGCAAACGCTTGACCCAGTCATCCACTGCCGATTTCCAAATCTCAATTATCTTTTGGCCGGCAGATGGTGGAGCTGATTCAGACAGCAGCCGATGAGTTTTGACGACGGAGACGACGTGAGAGAGATCGGAAGGGCTCCGAAACGGATGCTTTTCAGTGGGAACATAGTCAAGCAATAGGGAGCGGAGCAGCTGAGGCTTCAAAGCGACGTCGTACAAGCCCTGAATGTGATCGGACGCCGCCATTGAATGCTATGGTGAGGAAGAGGATCAAGAATGGAGACTAGGGTTTATGACTGCTAAACCCAGATGATTGATTGAGCTGCGCGCGGGGTTTATGCCAGCTGGGAAGGAAGAGGAATTACAACCCGATTCGTTCGGTACGGGTAAACCCCCTAATCGGGTAGGTTCACTACTTTGGTCAAGTTGGTGGTCGGTTAGGGACTTATGGCAAAAAAAGTTTATTCTAAATATGACTAAAATATAGAACAAATACAGAATATTAAAATAGTAGTTCGTAATTTAGTAATGTAGCATTGTATGTGTCTATTTTATATAATGTAGCATTGTACATGTCCATTTTACATAATGGAACAAAAATAAATAAAAAGACTAACATTAACTAAATATTCATTATTGAAATTAACAAAATAGAATCGAAATATAAAAAAGTTGAAATTGAATACATTAAAAAAGGGTTTAAAATTAAAAAAATTAAATTGAAAAAAATGAAGCGGCGCCAAAGAAGAAGAAGCTAAAGGAGCACAACAACGAAAAAGGGGAGGGGGTGGGGCGCGGCAGTCCGTCAAAGTGGACGGCCACCCGTCCAAAAGCGCCGCGAATGGAGACTGGTGCAGCGCCGTGGCTGAAGTTCTGGGGCCTCTCCCGCAATCGGTGACCGGCACAGCGAAAGGTCGAGAAGCGTGCGGCACGACGGTTTCCTCTCCTCTCCCATTGCAAATACTCTTAGGGTTGGTACTACCGATTTTAAACATTTCTCATTTTTATAACAAAAGTAACTGAATTCTTTAAGACATCAAAAGGCGAACTACAATCTCTGAGAATAATAGTCGAGAGAATTATTAATCTCATTCCGGGATAGGACAAAAAAAAGTGTACCCTATTTCAAAATCGAGTTAGGGTTGGTCAAACTGATTGTAAACACCTCTCATTTTACGACAAGCGCAACTAAATTCATCAAGACATCAAAAGGGGAAAAGACTATAAGTTTGGGGAAGTAATAGCTTGGAGGACTTCTGGTTGAGAGAACAGTCGATCTACTCTTAAGTAATATTTATCGTGGTGATAGGAGTTTATCATCATCCCAAAATTAGTACACTTGCCAAATTCATTTTTAGTAGGTCATGAAGGCTAACAGTATGCTATATCTTTATTTTATTTCTTTTCATTTTGTAATAGTGGCATAAACATTTTCTTATCCTGCTATCATATGTAAATATTAATTCAAAGAGTATCTCCAAAGGAATCTTATGAGATGACGAGAAAGTCTCTCAAATTATATGGTGTAACCTCGAAATCACGAGTTCGAATCCTTAGGCCTTCAGAAAACTTTTGCAAGCTCTATATCTATTTTGAGGAGTAGTTGGATGATGATGTTGGGAAAATTTTGAAGCTATGATGTGGTCGTCACTTGTTAGAACCACGAGTCGTTGAAAAGGACAGTCGTACAATTGCCTAAAATAACTTTGGGAGAAATTAGTTTAAACACAAATCAACCAAAAAACAACTTTGTAGTTTGTCCGAGTAATTTCAGGCCAAATTTTATACTCCGTAACTTTGTTGGATAGTGACCCGCTAAAGCACTACCCTAGAATTCCACTCCACTCTCGGTTCCTGCCAAAACAGAATTGGAATCAAATATTCGAACTGAATAACCCAATACCGAAATGGTCTGATAACTAAATACCGAATCTATAATAACAAAAATTGGGGATCTATATATATTCCAAACTAAATCAAAAGAAGTACATGTTCTTAGCCGCAAATTAGAACCAAACCCGATTAGACCCGTTCAAAATCGATCAGATCGACTCAAAATCGATCGGAATTGAAACTAATCTATATGTTATATATGTTTGAAAAAATACACAACATGCACATATTTGTATGTGTTTACATGTATATTTTACATATAAAGATGTAAAATTTAGAAAAGTAAAATCTTCCCTTTTTGGCTTGAGAGCAACACAAAGGGAGGTGCTAAAAGCTACTCCATTCTTTAAACTTATTCAAGGATATGAAGTAAGGAGTAAAATGTAAAATAAGTGCTCAAAATATCTACCATATAATCGAGTGTACCTAAAGCGAGGTACATTTGGCGATTACTCATTCTGAATCACAAAAGGTTTTGATGTCCACTTATAATTGATGCAACTTGCTCCATTGCAAAAGAACCGTCGTTGCTTCAAATCTGCAACAGAATTTTGTTTCCGTCGCAAATTAGCGACGGAACTGCGATAGGAAAAAAAGTTGCTTGAACTATTCATATCTGCAACAAGGTTGGATCCGTCGCAGATCAGCGACGGTTTGATAGTGTTGTGGTGAGGAAAATATCCTTTACGACGGACTGCTTCCTGATTCGTCGCAAAAAAGACAGAACAAAACCTAGCATCTTGCATTTCTGCAATTTCAAGATTTTGTATTGACCTTCTACAAACACAATATGGAGGGGGGTTGTGATCAATCAAAGACACATCCCATAATAGAAATACATAACTTTTAAATATAAATATCAGACAAAACTGTTATAATGATTAATAACTTCAAATATTTAAGTTAATAATGTAGTCTATGCATGAATAAACATTAAAGTCAAATGTTTTAACATTAACTCAAACAATCTAACAAACTCTTCCAGGCTACCCTGTTCCTCCTGTTGCGTCATTGTCTCGTGGACGATTGCTATCACCTGATAACTTGCGTCATTCACCGTTTAAAGATTCAGTTGTTCCGAATGTTGGGTACCACTAGTTGAGTACAATGAGTTGTATAATAAAACTTCACCAATAAAAAAGAAAAAGATTAGTCTGTGTTTTCAATTTTCTGTTAAGAACTTTTGGGTCCTACGTTATTTGAAATATACTTCGGGGTACTCCTACTTTCTCAATAAAAATTTTCAGGTCTCACATTATCTGAAAGAAAGATCAGGGGTCCTTGAAGTTAGTGGTAGTGTACTTCGAGCGTACATTACGTCTATTTGGTCATTATGATTGAAAGCTCTCTTATGTTACTTTGACAAACACCAAATTTTACATTGATGAATTTATTTTATTAAACTTTAATAAAATCCTTCAAGTTGTCAGCGTGACAAAACTTTCAATCATAACGCCTAAATGGACGGAATGCACTATTGGAGTATAATATCACAAATTTGAATGGCCCTGGAGTATATTTTGAATAACGCGGGATCTAGGAATTCTTACCAGAAAATTGAGGGTACTCAGAGTATATTTCAGATAATGCAGGATCTTATAGTTCTTGCTACAAAATCGAAAGTAGTCGAAAATAATTTTTTTGCATAAAAAACATAAAAAATACTTTCTTTTCCGCCAAAACACTTATACTTTCTATTAAAACCACTTATTGGAGTTGAGAATGAGTGTTTATTTCTCAAGTTCAAATGAGTTTGAAAAAACACAATCACATTTGGTGTATGTTCATGTGAAACATATTTTGGAACTTGTGTCTATCATTATTGTAGTCCACATTTTTCGTTCCTCTGTCATCTTCGATAATCATATTGTACATTATGACACGTGCATCCATAATGGTGGCTAGAATTTCTCTCCCAAAACGAGCAGTTCCTCTCACAATAGTCCATCGAGATTGTATAACTCCAAAAGCTCATTATACATTTTTCCTTATCGACTCTTGTGCTGCGGTAAAATTGGGTTTTTTTCCTTTCTGGGGGACATGTAACTGTTTTCACAAAAGTCACCCATGTTGGATATAGGCTTTGTTTGGTAACAGCGTTTTCGATTAGCGTTAGCGTTTTGGATAAAATTTTAACGGTGCAGATTAATTCTGAAAACGCTAACGCTAAAGGCTACCGTCAGATAGCTTTTTCAAAACTCTAATGTTAATCTCTGACGCTGATGCCAAACAGGGCCATACTCAATCAGCTAAATAGTATCCCATGGCTTTTACTCGTGACCATTAATTATGAAAAGTCATAATATACTTTCTCTGTCCCAAAATATTTATTGTCTTGTCTTTCTGCAATCAACTAAGATCGATCCTTGATTTATAATTAAATAAAAATTACATGGCATATTAATTAGAAAAAAATATATTCAAAAAATATTTTTTAAGATCAACCCAATGAAATTATTGTTGTTTCAGTATCTAATGGAGTATTATAAATTTTATTTAATTAATAGTCAAAATTTATCAATTTTATTTGCAAAAAATTAAAACTGAACAAATATATATACTTTGGAACAAAGGGAGTAGAATAAATGATACGGTTGGATTGAGGGTAGATAATGGATTGTTATAACACTCTTGAGAAACTAAAGTAATTTTTAGCTTTTCGAAATATAACTCTCCCTTTGGAGATGCCGAGTGTTTATATCATTGACCTTTTACATAAGCAAATTAATAAATTTTGAAAATAAAAAAAACTAATACATATCTTTGCGATAATTTATTGCTCATGCGAGAATATTAATATTTCACGTATGGATCTTAGATCCATATAAGAAGTTACATGATGCCTTTCAAGAATGCAGAGGTATCCTAAAAGAATAGGAGGCAAAATTTACCAAAACCATTACTTTACCACAAAAAATCAATGAAAATTCATGTCAATACTAAAAAAAATTGAGATTTCACACAAATATTCCAAGATTACAATTTCCCAAAATAAATATTTATATAATAATACTCCACAATTACAAATCGGTCGGTCACAGATACTCCTGGAAAGATGCAGGAGTCCATGTAAAATGAGATTCTTGAATGGAGTATTAGTATAAAAACACTTAAAACTGGAAGAACATGTGATGAACATGCAATCTTGGATTGTTGATTTAAAATCTCAAAAATTGACAACCCGGGAGAATTTGATTTATGAGACTGTTCTTGTTCCTGCTGCTGCGGGCAATGACTTGAGCAGATTGAGAGAAGGTCGCCTCACGGTGTGGTTGAGAAGAATCATGAGTGTTAAGAGTGTTAGAGCCCCAGCTTGGTGTGCTGTTCCTAATGAAACAGGCACGTACGCAAGAAGCGTCGATATGCCCAAGCTCACCTGTTTAAATCAAATGGTGTAATAATAAGTAAAACATGGACCATATGGCATTAGTATGATATTTTGTTTGTTTTGGCCAAGCCCCGACGAATTTGTTTTTGGGTACCTCCTAAAAGGCATCATACTAATGGAGTTGAGTTGAACCTTATATATTTGTTTTGACTTCTCTTCTCCTTTCAGTGTGGGATGAGGGTTGCTCCCAACACCTCCATCCCAAAATAAATAAAGTTCAGAAATTTTCTTTTTCGTAGTCTCAGAATGAACTTCAACTATGCAGTTTATTTCAG
Source organism: Cuscuta australis (assembly GCA_003260385.1). Classification (NCBI taxonomy): domain Eukaryota; kingdom Viridiplantae; phylum Streptophyta; class Magnoliopsida; order Solanales; family Convolvulaceae; genus Cuscuta; species Cuscuta australis. The sequence continues at coordinate 56,689 of NQVE01000129.1, read as the reverse complement.
GACAAAGGGAGTGAATTACTACTATTACCATCATGAACATTAGAAGGACAAAAAGATGTTGGCAAAAATAATAGATGGACTGCAAATGTTTTTGTTATTTTGAAGGAGACTGCAAATCTAAATATGCTTCAAAATTAATGATATTCTCTGGTAGATTGATTACCTGTAGAGCAGCCATGCCCAAAGTGCTTCCAACTAAAGAACGTACTGCAGGGTGAATGTCCAGTTTCCTTGTTGCCCACCATAGCCCACCAATGGAAGCTAATGTTGCAGTTGCAAGTATGCGATGATCAAGCTGTAAAACACAAACAATGTCCCATCCATTGGGATGGAAATTTAACACGAGGAACATATATATCTGAAACTCTAAAGGAACCAACTCAACTACAAGCTCATGCAGGTGATTGAAAGCCCATATGTGATTCAAACTCGTGACCTCTAGGTCAACAAGATTTCAAGGCCATGTTAAGGAACCAACTAAGCTTGTAGTTGAAGGACCATAAATGTATTTATAATCCAACAGAAACAGCACAAAAAAATCATCATCGCCATCTCCGTGATTTCAACTGTGTTGCAGTAAGTGGGGCATGAAATTTTGCGACAATTAATTGTTTAAAATTATTCAACTAATTATGAATTCGTGCAAAACCATTGAGTTCGGGTGTGATGACATTTACCTGGACTGTTGCCGTATTTTCAAAGAAGTTGTGAATGAGCGGCTTCATACTCAAAACATTTTCTGGAATCCAAGTGTCTCCCATTTTTGGAAAAGTATTAAATGCATGGCCCTGGAACACAGCCCGCAAACCAAATGAGATTTTTACCTTAAATATAGAGCTGGAATTCATATTCTACTCTCGTCCCAAAAAAGGAGCCATGTTTCTAAAGGGTATGTTCATTTAAACTGATATTTGTAATTTAAATTTGTTGTTTGTTCATTGTAACAAAACAAATATTCTAACTCTATACAAATATTACCATTACGATTGAAGATTTTTATTTGTATGCAGGCTGAAATATATAATGCTCTCCAATACTTATAAAAATATGTTTAAGACCATAGGAATTTATTTTAATAGGAAACATATATTAATATTAATATTGAAATATTTTCTGTGGTTTGGTCATTGAGTGTAATGGTAATCCAAAGGCATGAAGAAGCAGTGTCTACATACAGCATCATTTCCAGCAACAAATGCTCCAGAGATAGCTGTAAGTCCAACAAGGATGCCAACAGGAAGTGCAAATCGCTTTACTTTTGCTGCTCCGTGTACCCAAGCAAGTGACTCAGCAGGAGGTTCAGGCATAACAACAGAGAGACCAGTCCAAAAAAGGCCAGAATAAATGGCAAATGCCGATGTAAGATGAGCTGCAAGACGGTATGGGCTCACCCTTGGTATAACATACTCTGACGGTGGCTCCTGTAAATGAAATGAATAAAGAACAACGAAACCCAGTATAATCTCAAATCCGTTGAGGTCTGGGTGGCCAAGATGTATGCAACCTTATCCCCAGACCCTACATGATAAATGAAATGAATGTTCAACAAAATTTAAGGCGGCAAGAAAGGTGTTTTCTTTCTGCTTCTGTCTTTCTTATTTCTCGTAATAATAATGTTATTGCTGATTCGATTGCTAGACGGGGGGTTACGCAACCTGGTGACTGGGTTGGTTCTCCACCGGACTTTATTGTTTCTTCAATGAAGAGTTAATGTAATCCTTGTTGCTTTCAATTTTTTTTGAAAGGATGCAGTACATGATAGGTTTTGTACCTCCAAACCACTTTTAACCATCCACCAACCAATGAGTCCTTGCCCGGCACCAAGGGCAAATAGGGCAGAGAGACGAATTCCTAATCGCATGGTAATATATCCCTTGCGGAGGAAGTATGAGAAAGGAAGAGCAAACATTATACCCAATGCCCTTCCCCACATTCGATGTGCATATTCCATCCAATATATGAACTTGAAATCTTCAATCGTAATTCCCATGTTCACACTGTTCAGGGATTATAAAAAAGGGGAAAAGACATAAATAATTCAGTCGTTGTTACCAAGGTAAGACTAAAGACTTAAGACTCAGTAGATATCGTGAATGGACTATTCCTCCCATATTAGGGCCATTTCGGTTGTATTTGTTTTCATTTTATTAAGGCTTAGCTAATAGCTACTGCATTTATACTCAACTCCTTTTTTACATGCATTTTGAAAAGCTGCTTTGAAGTTTGAACTTTTACCTATAATGTATTTGAAGGAGCTCATCCGAATTAGCTTTGAAAAAGCATGGGGAAAAGGACATTTGTAGTCTCCAAGTTTTACTCTAGGTGCATTTTTGTCCCCAAATTAGTGACCATTTCCAGTCCCCTTGTTTTGTCTGAAGTAGTTCTTTTGGCCTGCCGGTACATTTGGAACCCTAACGGAGGACTAAAAAAGGAACATTAGGGAAAAGAGAGGGACTGGAAATGGAAAGGTTGGTTTTTTGAGGACTAAAAGTTTATATTGTTACATATTTGAGATTTTATAGTATTTGAAAGAATAACATAATATGTGATCATTAAATATCTCATGCACCTCACAATCGATCTTAGAAAGATTATATTTATCAAGATATAGACTAACCTCTTAAGCCTTCCCCACACAAAACACCCCCCAACCAAACAGACCCACCCTAATAAGCAAGAACAAGTACGTACAAAGAGTAGTAGAAATAAAAACAGAAATGTACTACAGCAGTGTGATTTACATACAGGCATTTGAACTAACCGCTTGTACTCTGGGGATGCCTTGTATTTCTCAAATTCAACCATCCAATCTTCATCCGAAAGAGGAGGTAAACTCCCAGTGAATTTCCAGTCAGTCATGGAAAGGCCAGAACGAGTGAGACGAGTGATACCCCCGAGCACCACCATACTAAAAACCCAGGCAGCGGAAGCAAAAAGCCATATTCCAATCATTTTCTGAGCATGCGGCCCTGCAGTTACTAGAAGTTTCAACCCCTCCTTTGTTTCAGCGGCAGTAGATGTGGAAAAATTCCTAAACGATGATCTGTAACCCTGAACCATCATTACATTTCAGCTAATTCTTTAAGTTTTATGGTAAGTTTGGAACTCAAAAATACCGAGGTGAAGGAATTGGGAGAGGAAAATATAGACAAAGTTTTGAAGGTGGAAACTATAACATAAGTTCAAAAACTAGAGAGTTATTTCTTAGATTCTCTCAAGCTCATTTTGTTTGTTATTTATTTCTATCATATACAAACAACAAAATCTAAACTTATGCAGAATATTTGAAAACACTAATCATATTTGCTTTTGTTTGAACTTTATGAGGTAAAACCAAGCACAATGAAAAAAAACATTCTTTGCTATGATCATTTTTGCTTTCTTAACACGTCCTAGAATCCAAGAAAACCCTTGCAGTATGGACACAAACAGGTACCAAACAGGCAACACTAAAAGCAGCTAATATCTCAATCTTTTTTGCCAAACAAGGCCCAAATCGTCCTCACTCAACCATAAGCAGCCAAAACAAATGAAAATTCTATTTTTTTACTCATCCAAAATCCATTCCAAACACGACTGGGAAATCAAAAAGATGATCCAATAAAGCATTTAAGAGACGCGGAAACAAAACCTTGAAATTGAGCTGATGAAAGGATCTGAATCCGTAACTGACAAAGGTTCTGGTAATCGAGCTTCTTCTGCTTGAAGGAGAAAGCTTTGCAATGGAAGAGAAAAGCCTGTAACTTTCCGAGGGTTGTTGGGTCGAGGCCGGGTTCAATCGCCTGCTGAGATTCGTCGGAATCTTGGAGCCCAAGGCTCTGTTTTGCCTCAGAATCAACAGTAAGCTTCTCTCCCTCATAGCTTATCGATCGTCTTCCCTGCCGGAAAGCCGGAGATGGGTTGATTTCCTGGTTGTAAGATTTGCCGGAGCACGCAAGTTAAAGTATTGGGGTTTAAGGTTAACCCGCCGGTAAGTTTGAAATCGCCTGGCGAATTGCCAAAGAGAAATGAACAAATAAATCCTTTTTCCGTGGAAGCATATATTGGCTTCGTGGCAAGCTACTCCACACCCATTTGATCCCTCCTTTGGTTGTTCATATGAATGGATTTGATACAAAATTTAAAAATTGTGAAACTTTATGATCCAAAGGTGATGCAGGAAATGAGGATTTTTTTTTAGAACAGATAAAGTATTTAGTAAACAGTTAAGTTATTTAGTTATTTGATTTACTAATGGCTAGACTAGTGTTAAATTTACACCCATATAACAGTGTGAATGAGAAAATATGACATTAATGCACTCTTACAAGCACTTGGTGAATGTTTTTGTTAATCCTTGTCAAAAATCAATTCGCAATGTACTACTTCCGTTTCTCAAAAGAGTTCTTCTTTTGACTTTGGGGGAAAATAAGGAAGTGTTTAATTGTAGTTGACTTTTCAATTTTACCTTTAATGTGATGGATAAAAGTAAGATGTGATAGTTTAGTTGTTAGTGAAAAAGTATGATGTGATAGGTAGGGCATGAAAAAATAAGGGTAAAAGTGGTTTTTTAATAGAAAGGGAAAGTGTTTTAAGAAAAACAAAAAAAATGAAAAAAGAAGGGTTTTAAGGAGGGAGTAGTATTTAGCTTACTTTAACCTGTGGAAGTACATGAAGTCATTAAAATATTATTGGAATGTTAAGTTTGAACTTTTTACAAGATTTTAAGAAGACGATTTGATCTTTTTTGAAGATTCGGTTCTTTGGTCAAATGTTGCACCAATTACTTCTACATCTTGTTGATAATCAACCACATAAAAAATTATGATTTTTAAACAACATACAAATTATGAAATTTACATTAGGTGATTGATGTCACACATCCATTTGGCAAAGACAAGTGTATATTTAAGGATATTCATGGATGTCATATTTGATGAGAATAAAATTTGTTTCCATATTAGCACATTTTTCTTTAATGAAATTCTCTATTACTCCGTACTCCGTAATGGATTTTTTTAGGAAAATTACAACACGCAAAAAATCTCAAATATTGAAATGAAAGATGCTCAATAACAGTAAAACAAAATTCATATTCGACAATAATTTAAACTTAATTCTAATATTGAAATATTTTTGAGTTAACTCACATGATATAATAAACTAAAAACAAGTGTACATTGTATTTTCCTTAGGACCATGCTAGGGTGCCACCACATGGGTGCTACCATGGGTGCACCCATGCTTCGCACAGACAAACACCGACAATAATTGTCTGTGTCGCACAGACAATTATTGTCTGTGCGAAGCATGGGTGCACCCGTAGTAGTACCAATATGGTGGCACCCTAGTATTTTCCTTTAATGTGCATGTTTTTGAAGTGAAAGCTTATTCACCATTACCACCATTGGCTATCAGGCTCATCCTTTTTTAACAATTTAAAGTGTCTTTCAAATTTACCATTAATGTGACACTAAAAATGATAACCAAGAGAGTGTAATATGCTTAATACCGCTAAAAATTAAATGAGAATAATGGATAGGAAAAATAATACTTTCTTCGTCCCTACTTTGATTACGATTTGGGAACTGTTACGAGGCAAAACATCTCTTCTTTTGAAATCATTTTATTTACAAATTGGTACATCAATAAGAAATAAAAGTTACATATTAAAAAACTACGCCAAAAATTCTACAAAATGAGAGGTGATGAAAATATTTTCTTTTATCAAATACTCAATGAAAACACACATAAAAAAAGTTGTTGAGAGGAGGAAAAAATTGTAATCTATTTCGGGATGGAGAGAGTAGGTGTTAGCATTATGTATGTTTAGGCAAACAATAAAAAAAATGAGACTTTAGTCTAGAACTTATTTTCAATATTTTTATATAAAAATATGACTTATAATACCAACACATAATGTCAACAAACATTGTGAGCAATCAATACACCTTACCAAATCGTGGCATTTCAATGTCAATATCCTATTTGGGGTATAAAAATACCGTATGTATGATGTCTCATGTAGTTATGTCTCAAGGATTCGCAGCGGAGCAACAACGAGTCGGTGTTAAGTAGAGTAATGTTGAATTGAACATAAAAATTTATTCGTCAACTTAAGCATAGATCTTGCCATCATATATGTAAAGTAAAAGTTCAACATGTCCAATTGGAAGGGTGTCGCAATCTTATTGAAGCTATAGTTCTATGTTATGATAGAGATACATGACCGAAGAGTACAACTCGATAAAACATGTCGCCACCCTTCCATATATACATATATCACACAGTTGCCTTTGCCATAGATAGCCCATAGCTATCTTGTGGCAAGGCTAAAAAGAAGAAGAAAAGAAACAGATCGGCACATTGCCAAGTAATAGTATTACACACCTTCCAACAGTCTTCAGCTGCAAGAAACCATTTGATTCACTACTCTGTAAGGAGCATTGGCAAATCATCGTCCACAGCTGCTGGCTGAAAAGTTAAGATGCAACAAGGTTAGCCCTCACGGGAAAGATCAATGAAAACAAAAATGGAATTAGAGAGACGCGTGGATGGAAAGAACTCGTGGTTTGTTTCCATTCTTCTAGTGCTATCAAGCAACGATGAAAAAAACACAAAGTAAAATCCCAAGAAAGTAGGATCTTGGGATCTAAGGGTATGTGCACGCAGACCTTATTCTTACATAAAAATGGTTTCAAAGAATAGTGCTATCAAGCATCACACAGAAAACACCAACGAAAAAGAAAGAGCAGATTATTGTTTTTTTCCTTAGAACGTTTCTTTCTTGACCAAAACTAGGCCTTTCCCCACTTGTGAGATTGCCTACATGTACCAAGCAACACAATTAATTTTGTAATCTCTTCTACAAGTCCATCGATAATGATGTCCCCGCTTATTGTCACTTTGTGGTGTAAAATTGTACGAGTCAACTTTTCGATATTTACGTTTTGTCAGATTGTCTCTCAAAATGAATCGCCCCAGATTCAACACGCGTGTGCACTCTATCATGCACCAAGTCTTGCTGACCGTGAAGATGAAGGCATGCCAACAATGAGTCATTCCATTGGTTAGAATGTTGGCAGCAATAATATTAAAGTGTTGTAATGCCTTGTATGCATGAGTGTAACTGAGTTAGGCATGCTGACCCAGTTATGTCTGGAGAGCTTCTCGCTAATCTAGGATTTAACTATGAAAGAGACTATGCAAGTTACATGGCACAAATGGTCAGGAGTTATTGTTGCTTCCTTGATGAACCTTGGCTTGCAAAACCGCGAAACCAGGTGGCACATTTGTAGGGAAAGGCTGGCCTCATGGTGATCAAGAGACCTTGGGACACTGCACGAGCGTTATGAACTACATTAGACTACCAGCCCATGTCAAGATTTGCTCATATATATAGGCACTCACTCAGATGGGCAAACACCATACCCAAGGTGCCCTACCTGCCCCATGCGGCATCAAAGAATTACTGTGGAGCCGTGGAGACACCCACAAGGCCACATAATAAATGTATTTGTTAAAAAAATATATAAAGAATGCATATTTCACCCCTTCATATTATAGGGTAAGTGATTGGGACTCACTACGTGACCTACGCGCCTCGCTTAATCGGGGTTAATGGAGCCTAAGTGGTGGTACATATGCACTCGAGGAAGCCAGCCGCCTAAGCGTGACTAATCGAGGCAGGAGAGCATTTTTACAACAATTCATTGAAAGGGAAATCTTCCCAACAAGTATCTATTTACTAAAAAATGTGGATCTAATACCACTATACCAAAAGGGATCATTAAAGCTAGCAACTTTAGGGCTGCGATCATTCAAACACTGGTAACTTGGTGTGAAATTAAACAAGTTAAATTTTCCCATCATACATGCTCCATCTCTGCAAGACACATTGATCTAATAGCCATTTGGTAAACGAGTTTTTTTACGTCATTTACCCCTGAACTTTGCAAAATTTGCGCAGATCCCTCCTAAGCTTTAAAAATTACACCAATACCCCTGAACTTTTAAAAATGTTGCACCAATGGTAGGGTAGATTTGGGAATGTGTTAACCATACGCCCATCTAATGCAAGTATGGGTTCATTTAAAGTCATATATCACATGTGAGAGTTCTGCAATATGTCATTCCCAAATATTATTTTCTGTATTCTTAGCCTCTTTAAACCCTGGATGATTATTCTCGATTTAGTCATAGGTAACTGAATTCGAAGGTCGGACATTAGTCGATAAAGCTAGTCATCAATCAATCAACCTCTTCATCAATATCCAACAGGTACATAGATGAGCGTGTCATTAACGTACTCCCCAGTATGGAGAAACCATTGGTGCTACATTTTTAAAAGTTTAAGAGGCATTGTGCAATAAAGTTTGGGAGTCCAGAAGAAGGAGAGAACACAGTTACCTGAGCAATTTTCCTGGCAGATCCTCCACACAGGGCCAATGCTTTGTCCCGGCAAGTGGGAACAGTCTCGAACTGAGCGGCATCCAGTTCCTTGTTAATAATCCCGACCTGAAAATAGATACTCCCGGACGGCGGCAAGTCGACCCTGATCTCGTCCACGTCGAACCAGAACAGTAATCTCTTGACTTGAATCCCCTTCAATCCGGTGATCGATCCGACGCCCAATTTCCCGGAGATCTTCTTGTCGTAGTACACCAAGTAATCGAATTGCACGTAGCAAGGCTTCTCGAGGTAGACCTCGAAGGCGCCGTCGTCGGAAAGCGTGTAGGAGGTCACCGAGTCCGGCAACAGGCCGGCCGGCAGGCCGTACTTGGTCAGCATATCGTAGACGGTGGGCTCCGACGCCGAATCGGCGGAAGCCAAAGCGGTTCCGGCAAAGAGCAGCGCTGTGAAGAGAAAGCTAGCCCGGATTTCCATGGCGTTATCTGTTCGTTCTGTAGGATGATGATCTTGACTAAGGAATTTTACAGTCGCTCTTTTTTTCAATATAAGTCCTCGGTCCTCCTACGAATTATTTACATTTATTAATTATTTATTTAATAAAATAGTCTTATTATATCTTAAATAAAACATTTGATATGATTTTAAAATATATATCGAGTATAATTTATTCAGTGGCGGACCTACAATAGTCCAAGTGGGGTCAAGTGCACTCACTAATTTTTTTTCTAATAGTACCACTTTTTTACACTCCTATAGCTCTTAGTACGAATTAAAAAGTAAAAGTATATTAGGACGGGTTCACATTGTTAGCCACATATACATAGCTTTTGTTTATTTAGGTGTTTTGATTGATTATTTGATAAAATAAAATATTCTCATTACTTCTTGTGTTTTAGAACTTTTGAGGTAATTTTAAAATAAGTAAGTTTTTTTAAAATTTGCATAAAAATCTTCTAAAAATGAATTTAAAAAAAAAAGAAATTTTGTTTCATTTTACATAAAATGTAAAATATTTTGGAACGAAAAGAATAGATATTATGTGTCCAACGTATAAAAAAATGAACCCACTACCACAAAACTCTAGGTATGCCATTGCTAAAATTAATTTTCTATTTAACTTTTTACGATCTCCAATGCAACAAATTAATCATTAATATCTCTATTCATATATAATTATATATTTTAAAATAGAATATTTGAAAAATATATTTTAAAATGAATCTATTGATATTAAATTTATATGAAAATTCAATATATTTTTTTGCGTAGTATGCAGTCAAAGTTTAAAAAATTTGACCAAAAAAGTCAAATTGAGAAATTAATTTTAGGATGGAGAGAGTATTTTTATTTCTATATCAATTTATAAATAAAACATTTTTAAAAGAGATGAATTTTACATACTCCATCCCTCCTAATTTTGATTATAATTTTTTTTTCTCTCTCCTCTTGATAACTTTAATTTATTTTTTTTATTTTTATTAATTATTTGATAAAATAAAATATTTTTACCATATTATTTTATATATTTTTTAACGTAATCTTTTAATAAGTACAGAGTAATTTTTAACGAAAAAAAATATTATTCAAAGCAGTGGCAAATTTAAGAATTAGAATAGCTACAATCATTACTAGTCGGGACTCTCGAGTCCAACACTAGGCAATATATAATGAAAAAAGTTGAGAGTAATGAATTTATTTCAGATATTCATTAAATCTATTTTTTTAATAGGCAATATGAAAATTATTTTTTAAATAATTTATTATATGAAATTAAACATTCTTTAGTTTAGGACTTGGGGTCTCCTCAATTTTTATTGGTGACCAATCTTCATAAAATCTAAAAAAATACTGAGTACTCTCCCTCACAACAACAAATTCCACTTTGAGTCTGCACCAGAATTTACAATTTTAATCAAAATACTTATTACATTTTTTACTCTAGTTAATACCTAGAGTATATTACCAATTTCAGGTTACAGCAAAAATATGATTTTCATTTAAAAAAATTACACTAAAAATATACTCCATATAAAATTTGTGGGACATTTTTTTTATAATCAAAGGCTCTCCCAGACCGATTAAACGGTCACTGAGAAGAAGTAATGGCAAAGAATGAAGTCTGTATCTGAAGAGGTCATATGTTTATCGTAGTTGTCTCCCAGTACAGTTGACAGAAATCGAACTTAGGTCTACCCATTGGTACTCAAAATAAGATGGACTCAAAGTTACACAGTTTTCTCTAACTACGAGGAAAAAAAATTACCCATCATTAATAGAAAAATGAACAATAAAAGCGGTTACAGAGAAGGTGAATAATTAATCTTCTCAACTAATTACCACCACTTTTCTAGGTCTTGTTAATATAATTAGGGTATAACTTCAATGTGTATAGTTCCTCCATTTGTATGAATGTTAATTCTAACTCTCTTTACTATGAATAGAGGCTTAGAGTCTCTGCAACAACATACAATACATACTAAAATTTAATAAAACCAAAATAGGTATTTTCTATCGTGTCTTAATCATATTGGTAAGAATCTAGTGACATAAGATCATAGTATCTTACCATGACACTGGCTCAATTTAGGGCACCTACGATATAATGCTCCGTTCGTAAAATTAATGGTTCCCACCCCCTAACCCACTGCCCCCCACACCCTTTCACACCGATTGGCAACAGTAAAAACTGTTGTCTTGCCCATCAACGTGGAAGGAACTCAAGGAAGGGGCGGCTGGGGTGGGAGAAAGGGGATTTAAGGGAGGTTAGGGGGATAAGAACCATCAATTTTGGGAACGGAGTACCGTAAGTGCCCCAAGAGAGAGTGGCACCGTAGTGTCAACCAAAGCCAGTATTAACGGAACCGCCCCTAATAATATATAAACCAATTGATAATAAGCCATGCGAACCTTGAGGTGGAATCTTCGTATATCCAAACAGCATCAGCAATGGCTGCCTGGCTACTCTCCTTCATCCTCCGAAGCATCATCACGTGTCTGCAACAATCCAATATGCGTTCTACCTAATCCACAACGGCTGGGGAAAAGCTCGTCTACCTCGCGTAACACAAATCCAGCATTCGGGAGATGAAGACCCTGCCTGTATTCGTTGTCATCAAACATCGTCCGCTTCAATGTTTTCTTGTAATTTATGGTAGCAGCCATTGGATGACCCCTAGCAATCGCTGCCTGCACCAGAAGCCATTCAAATGTTTTCTTTTATTCCTTCTCATCGAACATCTTTTTGTGTTAAATTATTATTCAGTATTATTTATAGTTGTGAATTCATATCTATGTAATTTTTCAAATTCAGTACCTATTATTTAGAAATAAAAGGAAAGAAAAATAAAAAAAGGAAGTTTCTTCCTAGCTGTTTATTAAATCTCAAAAACCACAAACTACCCCAAACATGCCAAAAGCTCAATTTGGCAATCAGTTGTTTGTTGGTTGTTTGTGCTAACTGCTTGTATCTACTTTAAAAAAAAACATAAAAACAACCTTTTGCTCCAAAAAACTTAAAAACAGGCTTATCGTAAAGCAACCTTTGGGGAATGGGGACCAAAAAACTCTTTACCAAGCATTTCTAATAGCTGTCATTTAGACCAAAAAAAGTTCATTTTCCACAAAAAGCTCTCCAAATAGCTCATTGCACACCCGCAAAAAAATTGGTGAGACGTGGTTTGAGATTTTCAAAGCTCTACCATACACGTAACCTGTGTTTCCTTGTTCAAATGTTAAGAGAGAAAATGAGAGTATTGAGAGAGTAGGAAATACATATGGAACTAACCAAGTGATTTTTTCCCAATTCAAATAGACAAAATCTCCAATCTTTCAATATTTTGCCATTGACTCTAACAAGTATGTTTTCCCAATAAATGTGCTGAAATTCAATGTTGTCCAATCTGCACCCAACGCCTTCCCCTGTGGCTTTGATGAATGCTTCCTTCAAACTCCAGTATCTGCACAGCATAGGCCATAAAAAAGATCGTAAACTCCGTGCAAAAAGCAAACAAGAACATTAAATAGGGATGGAGAGAGTATAAGGTTATAAAATATAGTAGGTATTTCTTATAAGGTGGGTGATACGTGGATAAATTCTCGATGTGGGATACTTTAAAAGTAGTCTATTACTCCGTAATATTATAATTCTAAAATAACTAAAAACCAAACTACATTTATTAGTGATCATACATCATACATGACAAGATTGACAACTAAGTTTTTAAACCAGCAACGCGTGATGGTTTGGGGCCAAAGAGGAATAAATTCGGTAGAGACCCAAATGCTATATAAGATTAGCTTCCCAAGTAATAATGTTAAGAGCATCATGCCTGTAAAGCTCTAGTAACATTTGATTGTCAGAGCCAGCATTTAAAATTCCATTCCATTCTAATCCTGAGAAGTAGGGTGAGAAGCTTTGAATAAATTCTCGAGCAGAATCTTTCTCCAGGGAGAAATAGTCAACGATATCCAGGCCAACAATGCATATTGGTTCAGAAGCTATTGCCACATAATCACCTTGATGAGATACATTGAAGTTAAAGTTTGGAAAGTCTAAGACTGCACTTCCGTATTCCTGACAAAAAAAAGTCAGATGCATGAACAATATCATCAGATAGATAGCCCTACATTGCAAGGAAATTAGTTTTTTTTTGCTTGGTTTACCTTGGAATCCTAGGATGATACACTGAAAAATCAAATTTCATAGTAAGAAAATTAAAAACAATGTATATTTTTATATGTCGTATTGAGCTTGGGCCCGGAGGATGGGTCAGGGTGCATGATAGGGAGGGGGTGCTGACTGCTGAGTGTTGATTGCCTGGGGGTGGAGTGGGGTGGGGACTGACGACGTCAAATTGGGGGTGTGGGCTAAAGTGAGGTTGTGTGAGGGCGTCAAAGTGGGGGATTGATGCCCAAAGGAGCACCATAGAGCCCTCAATATTGCCAATAGCCTTGGTGTCATGATATGACACAAAGGCTGTGTTGAGTTCGAACCAAATTTTTAACCAACAAATTTGCCTTCAAAACTTCCCATGTATATTCCTCTAATCTTTCTTTCCCAAGCCTTTTTTGGGTTCCGAATGAACCCTTCACATTTTTGATGTTGTTTCTTCTCTTTCTAAAGTTAACTTCAACCACGCATTTTTATTTTCTTAATAAGCATGTCAAAAATGACGACTCATGCAATATGGGTCCAAGATCTTGACCTCAATACAACCAAGCACCATGAGTGTCATACCAGATATGGTTTTCCCTCAACGGTGCGCTTAATGCATATCTCATTGTATGTGATTCCCAAGACTTGATGTACCAAAGCATACTGCATCAATCTGCTCACTAGAGCTCGTTTGCGGTCTCCCATTTTGACAAATCTAATTGAAAATGTATAACATTAGTTAAATACATACTTAAATCAAAATGACACACTAATCTGCCTTTTTTTCTTACTTTCCATGAAGCTATGGGCAGTAAATACATCAAGGGTCTAACGGAAAGTCGGCCATCTGTTTCTACAGGGGTAAAAGGCTACGCCCAAGACCCCCAGTTGGAGTTGGGATTAGAGGGTGTTTGGCACTGCGAGGGATTCAGATTCCTGGAAAAGCAAAAGTCATAATTCATAACTCATAACGCAAAAGCTAAAAGCATTTAATCCCAACTTCGTCAAAAAACACTTTTGGAACCCATTCTGCTGTCTGAAGCCATACACCATAAGCAGAAAATAGATTTGCCAAACACAAAATTACTTTTGGGCGAAGTAGAAGCTCAAAAGTTGCTCTCTAACACAGTGCCAAACACCCTCTGATTGTTGTTGTTAAAGATTTCTTTGCATCCAAAATCAAGTAACATCAAGATCAAAATTTAGCTGCCAATTGCACTTCCATCCCATAAGATCAATCACATGTATATCTTAAGAAGTGCTTGGTAAGAAGGATTCCTCCAGAATTTTCTAGAATTTGCCGAAGCAGACAAATAAATTGAAATCCGGAGCCGATAATTAGGTCAACCCGGAACCAAATTTCCAATTGGTCACAAAAAAAAAAAGACAACATGATAACAGAAAAAACTAATCAAGAAAATCACAGAAGAAATGGGGACAGAGAGAGTGGCGGGTTACCTGGTGATGGAAGGATGTTCGTGGCGGGGAAGAAAAGACATGGCGGAAGAGAAGGCAAGGGGAGATGGGTCCCACTCCGAGATGTTGACTGCCCATCTTTGGATGCCATTTTCGAGGGCCATTCTTCCTCCCACTCCCAGTTTTCCGTCCGGACTCCTTGTGGCATCAATGAAGGCAGGCAACAATACTCCATTTTCAACTGCGAATACTCACTCACTCGAATTCAAATTTGCTTGTGTTTCCATCAATGCTTTTTAGAAGCTTCTTTGATAAATCTTTTGAAAAAATTATTTCGAGCATTTCATAGTTTCAAAATTTGAAATGTTGAATATCAAAGGACCAGATGAGGTGCATGAATTTCAAATACAGTTTTGTTATGAATGAGAGGAATTTGAACCAAATTAAAATTCAAAATTTTTGAGTTTTCGAAACATGGAATTTCAATCAAATCTATATTTGAAATCCAAATCCATGTTCTCAAATATATTATCTCATTATTTGAAATATATTTTAGGGTATCCTTGATTTTCAGGTAAAAAACTTATACTTCGGTATATCTCATGTTATCTAAAATAAACTTCGAAAATCCTTTTGATGTTCAAGCTTGTGTCATTCAATTTTGATCGACATTTTGATGACATAGTATTTAGTTGTTTGAGTTATTTGATATGTTCAATCGACCCCCCCCCACTATATGTATATCATGGGCCTGTTTGGGAATAGCGTTAGAGATTAGCGTTAGCGTTTTGGATAAAATTTTAACGATGCAGATTAATTTGAAAACGCTAACGCTAAACGCTGCCCGTAGATAGCCTTTTGAAAACGCTAACACTAATCTCTAACGCTATTCCCAAACAGGCCCCATGTCAATTTATGAGGTCGGTCGTTGACTCTTATTTTCTCTCCAAATTCTCTCCATCTAAATGTAGAGTAAGCATAGCCTTGATAGGAGGCTATCTATGGCGTAACACATGATACTCCCTCCGTCCCCAATTTGATTACAAATTGCGGGTTACGGAGTAAAAATTTTATACTTTTTGAAATCATTTTATTTACAAATTGATATATTAATAAGATATAAAAATTACATATTAAAAAACTACTTCAAAAGTTCTACAAAATATTTTACATAAACAAACAAAAGTTATCGAGAAGAGAGAAAAAAACTCTGTTTTCTCAGACCAAATTGCGTTGATACCCCTCGTGGTTTGCAAAATAAGCACCAATACCCTCTCTGTTTTCAAAACTCGTTTCTAAAACCCCCGTGGTTTCAAAATGTTGCACTCGTGCCCCTTCTGATCATTTTCCGGCCATTTTTCCGGCGAAGAAGGGGGGGCATTGTTGCATACTCCCTCCGTCCATGTATGATCTTCCTATTACGCGTTACGAGGCTTGACCGACTTTATTTTCAATTCAATTTAATTGATTCTAGGAGTAAAATTTTAAAATAAAATTTATATAGTAATAAACTACATGAAAAGTTCTACAAAACTAGAGGTGACAAGACTATATTATTTTATTAAATGACTAGTAAAATTGAGCAAACAAAGTGAGTAAAGTTTGATCCTGTGAATAGTATCTGGGAAAATCTATGGTGGACAGAGGGAGTATTTTTTAAACCATAGGGGGTATCAGTGCTGATTTTTATTTCTCGCATATTTTTTGTTTTTTTCCTTTTTTTCCTTTTTGTGTTTCATTTATTAATAAAGGTTTTTTTAAAATTTTTTTTTTATAATGTTCTTAAAATTTAAAGTTATTTTTGTTTGAAAAAATAACATATAATGCATATGTACTTCTCAAATTAACAATTTTTGTTTTTTATGAAAAAAATACTCCGTAATTTTTTTAAGAACTTCAAAAAAAATGATGAATAAAATAAAAACAAATTAATACAAAAATAAAAATGAGTGAAAATGTTTAATTTGAGATATATGTAATATATGTTAATTTTTTTTATTTTTATTTTCATTTCAAATACAAAGAATTTGAAAATTTTTGAAACATTATAAAAATTGAAAATATACTTTAAAAAATCTAGGAAAAGGAAAAAGAGATAGAAAATATTTCTTAAAAAAAGGGAAGAATAACAAACGAAAATAAGAAATGAGCATGAATGCCCCCTATGGTTTAAAAATTATGCACCAATGCCTTCTCTTCGCCGGAAAATGGCCGAAAAATGATCAGAGGGGGTGTGAGTGCAACGTTTTGAAACCACGAGGACTTTAGAAATAAGTTTTAAAAACAGAGGGGATATTAGTGTCATTTTTCCAAATCACAAGGGGATACCAGAGCTATTTGGCCCATCTTCTCATACCCCGAATGTTGGGCATGTAGCATACGTCTATAGGCGTTCAAAACATTCTTTCCATTCACTATTTAATAATCCATATTTGATTCGGCCAAGACGAAAATAAAAAAAAGAAATTGTATAGTTAAAAATAATGCATAAGAGAAAACTGTATGAGCTTTCAAAAACTTTTCCAAAAGTGAAAATCAAAATACTCCCTTTGTCCCTATTTAAATTGTCTGTTTGCCTTTTTTCTCCGTCCCAAAATAAGTTATCTGTTAGTTGTTATCGTAAACTTTTAAAAATAAAATACCTAAACTACCCCTAAAATAAGTCACCTTTCTTTACTTTATCTTCTAATTCATAGTCACCCCTTCTGAAAAGTAATGACAATTTCGAAAAATCAATTTTATTTTTTCTTTTTCTTAAATATGTCCAAAAATCAAAACAGTCGATTTAAAACATGACGGAGGGAGTAATTTTTTTGGAACGTTCAAAAGGAATTTTAATTTTGGACAAAAAAATTACGAGTACCATCCATCCAAATTCAATTATCAAATTTCTAAAATATGTCATGGCATTTAAGGAGCGTAAAAATCAAGTGTAAAAATCAGGTACGTCCTCTAAAGTAAATTTTCATTCACTCAACATCAACAATTCTAATAGGGAGTATGTTAACTAGAAAACATTTTAGACAAACTTCATAATTTGTTTACTAAACTAGTATTCGAACTCGTGCGTTGCACGGACTGGACATAAATTTTATGTGAATATACACATTTTCCTGGAAACAAATCATTTCTAGAAATTCTTGCGTATTTAATACTCATAAGTTAACCAATAATAATTCCTAACACTAAAAAAAGGTTTGAAACAATGATTTTAATTTTTGTCTTCAAGCTATTGTCTTGATATAAAAATTTTGTCCGAAGTTGAACATAGAAACCAAAATCTATGTTTGGTAACACAAAAAGTGACTTAGATATAGCTAACTATGACTGAGAACTAAATTTTCATGGGTATAAATAGCATATAGTAAGGGGTAACGAACTCTCCACATTAAATGCATGTATTTGTTAAATCTTAATCCACACATTTTTTTTCTCGACTCTCAAAAATATAAAGCATGCATTTTTTAAGTTTTTGCTTTTTTTCGTTTTTCCATAAAGAATAACGATGAAGCACCCGGTTTTATGGATAAACATCCAACTCTCCACATTAAATGCATATATTTGTTAAATCTCTTCTTTTATTTGATTAGACATAAAGATTACCTTGAGCTACACATTTCTTTTTCTCGATTCTTGAAAACATAAAACATGCATTTTTTAAGCTTTTGTTTTTTTCATTTTTCCATAAAAAGTAATGATGAACCACGTCGTTTTATGCCTACACATCCAGCTCTCAACATTAAATACATATATTTATTAAATTTTTTCTCTTATTCGATTAGACATAAAAATTGTCTTGAGCCACACATTTCTTTTTCTCGAAGAGATAAAGCATGCATTTTTCAAACTTTTACTTTTTCGTTTTTAATAAAGAGTAATGATAAAGCACACGATTTTATGGCCACATGTCCAACTCTCAACAATAAATGCATATATTTGTTAAATTTTTTCTTTTATTTAATTAGACATAAAATTTGTCTTGAGCCACACATTTTTTTCTCAATTCTCGAAAATATAAACCATGCATTTTTTAAGCTTTTATTTTTTTAGTTTTTCATAAAGAGTAATGATGAAACATGCATTTTTTAAGCTTTTATTTTTTCAGTTTTTCATAAAGATTAATGATGAAGCACACGGTTTTATAGCTACACATTCAACTCTCCATATTAAATGCATATATTTGTTAAATATTTTCTTTTTTCGATTAGACATAAAGATTGCATTGAGCCACACAATCCTCTTTCTCGATTCTCGAAAACATAAAGCATGTTTTTTTCAAACTTTTGCTTTTTCGTTTTTCCATAAAGAGTAACGATGAAGCACGCAGTTTTATGATTGCACATTCAACTTTCCACATTAAATGCTTATATTCGTTAAACCTTTTCTTTTATTCGATTAGACATTGATATTGTCTTAAGCCACACATTTCTTTTTCTCGATTTTCAAAAACATAAAGCATCAATGTTTCAAGCTTTTACTTTTTCGTTTTTTCTTAAAGAGAAATGATGAAGTACGCAGCTTTATAGCTATACATTCAACTCTTCACATTAGATGCATGCATTTGTTAAATCTATTCTTTTACGGAGTATTTGATTAGACATAAAGATTACTTTGAGCCACACATTTTTTTCTCGATTTCTCAAAAATTTATGTTTTTAAAATGTAGCATTTAAAAGTATAATTCATACACTACTTTTTATATTTAAAAGTAATTTATTTTTAATATAAATTGTAATTGAAAACCCAAAAAAAATTAGGCCGTTATATTCGGCCCAACCCACCCAAACCCCACCCATACCTAAAATATATAAACTCCCACCCTAACCTAGCCTATATCGTGGATCTACATTTTCCACTATCGCCGCTCGCCGCCTTCTCCATCTCTCTAGATGTTTCGATGGGGATGCCTCCAAATATTCCGGCGATTACTACTCTAATTCCACGACTTGAGTCGTGTGATGTATCTCAATTGTTTGATTGTAAAATCACTAGCGGCGATGTGATTTTGTGTATTCTATCTCCAGCAAAAACCTTCCTTTTTCGGGTAATTGTATTCAATTCAGTGTGAAAATTATCTCCTTGTAGCTTCGGCTTTGAAAAATCTACCTTTTTTCATATTTTAATATGAAACCCTAGATATGTTTGTTATTCATTAATCTTACTTGTTAAATGTTAAAAATTTCTGACCCAGATGGATAGATCTACCGGGTTATAGACATGCATGCATTTTTAAATATATCTATATATGAGATATTATTTTCAAAGATAATTTTTAAAGTAAGATCTTTTGGAATTTTAAACTTAAAAAGTACGGGGCGTGAAAGCAATCTGTTTAAATGAATATAGATCTATGGTTTCATATTAGATATGTTGATTTATTTTTAAAAAAGCGCATGCATCGGAGAAATATGTATAAAAATTATAGATCTATCGTTTTAAAATATATATCTTAATTTCTTTTAGTAACTAAAGCATGCATAGTAGCAATCACTTTTAAAAATTATAGATGTATGGTTTTATATTATATCTCTTCATTTTTTTTCAAGAAACTGAAGCATGCATTAATATTTCTGATTTTTTTACCGTGCTGCCATTAGCTTATGTTCTTATTAAGAAAGTCAATTTTTGTAATAGTTCTCTCCATGGAGTTCTATTTTGTCCTTTGTTTTCAAAAAACCAACTATAAATTACTCCGTATTCGATTTTTTTATCCAAACAAGATTATTTTTTTGAAAATGGGGAGTATACATTGATTTATAAGGCTAGTCATTGAACCTCAATATGCATGTTCTATAACATGTGTTGAACATGAAAATGGTTCAATTCCACATATATATATATATATATATATATATATATATATATATATATATATATATATATATATATATATATATATATATATATATATATATATATATATATGAAAGATGACCTCCATGGAATCTCCTCCTTTGGCTCAGGTTGGAACAAAGTATCCACAAACCGCCCTCAATCAAAGCATCCAAGTCGTCTTGCAATTGTCTTAGGCAGAATATCAAATTTTTTCAATTCATTTTATTTACATATTGGTATAGAAAAAATAAAATAGAATTTACATATAAAAAAACTACATGAAAAGTTATTCGAAATAAGAGATATCAAGAATATTTTATTTTATCAAATAACCAATGAAAACGTCAAAATAAACAAAATTTCTCGCGACTTCTGAAAAAGCAAATGTAGTGAATATTTAGGGACGGAGGGAGTATATGTTTGGAATGAGTCATCTCTCCATTTTAAATTCCAAGATTTGTAAAATTTTAATTTTTATTTGTATTGGACATAAAGTGGCCTTGAGCCACTAAACCGTCCAACCTCGAGAAGACAAACATGAGTTGTAATTGTCTTTCTCTTAGAGTTAGTTTTTCCCAATGCTACTTTATGGAGTCACTCAATTTAGTTTTTTTTCCCAATGCTATTTAATAGAGCCACTCAAAGTGATTAGACATAAAGGAAATTTATTGAGACCATCCCTATGAATAGGCCCAAACCCGTAACATCCACTGCTAGGCCCAAACCCGTCAGGCCCAAACCCAATCCACCAAGCCTTTAGTTTAAGCGGGAACACTGTTCATAAGCTCCTCTTAGGGGCTGTTTGGCAACTTCTGAATCGGTAAGTGCAGAACCAGTAAGATGTCTGAACCATTAAGTGCTGAACCAGTAAGATGTCTGAACCATTAAGAGCTAGTATATTGTTTAACTATTCAGAGGCAAATGTCTGATCAATTTAGATAAGAGGTCTTAACCATTCAGACTCTGTATAATACTTAACCATTCAGAGGCAAATCTTTTAACCATTCAGACATCTAAACCATTAAGAGGCTGAAACAAACAGTCTGAACCATTAAGTGCTAAATTATTCAGACATCTGAACCATTAAGAGGCTGACAGCCCCTTAGCATTGTATATAGGAGGATATACAAAACGAACCACTAATTTTGAACACTCGAAAAATATAAAAATGGTCCAGAAAATCGATTCGAAAAATGTAAAAATGTAAAAAGACCTAATATACACATTGAAGGAGAATTAGTGCACTAAAAATAAAATGGAATATACTCCTTCCGTCCCTAAATCATTTACTCTTTATGCAAAATGAAGTAAAATTCCAATTTTTTTCAATTCATTTTTTAAAATTGGTAAATAAACAAAAAATAAAATCTACACATTTAAAAAGTACATAAAAAATTCTACAAAACAAAGGATGACAAAAATAATTTATTTTATCAAATAGTAAATGAAAACACACGAATAAACAAAAAATCTCGCGATTTTTGAATAGTAAAGTATGTAAATAATTTAAGGACGGAGGGAGTATTTAAAAAGAAAATGGGGTAGCCCTATGCATATCTAAAGTAGCCCCGTAAATTTATAGGCAAGGGAAAGCAGAATTAGTTCAAATAGCATTGAAGAAAGTAGTGCAAGAATTATACAAAGCATCTTTAATTCAAAGTAAATGCTTTTTGTGGGTTTGCATAAGAAACTTATTTTGCACCAACTACTCACGGAAGCAATACTTCAGTTCTTGCCAATTTCTTCCTCAATGTTCTGAAAAAGAAGAAAAGAAAATCATTAAAGAGACTTTTTTAATCCAATGGTAATTGATTTGGTTGCATGATTCATAAAAAAGGCTTCCTTTGGGGACATCCTTTGTCACTAGCATTAGCATTTCAGATAATTTTTTAGTTCTGCTAATTAACTTTGAAAACACTAAAACCGAACATTCTAAAGCTAATACTTGACGGAATCAAATACTACAAACAATCTTTTGTCCCTGGAATAACTCAAACAAAGAAATAGCAAAGAAAACGCATAATAAAATTGAAAATGTAATCGAAACGCAATTGAAAATAAAAATGTATTGTTCAAAATGTATAAAAAAGAAAAAGTATAATAAACCATCTTAAAAAAACATTTCTAAACAACATTACACTACTGCCTCAAAGGCTCTTGCATAATACGGGGTTAGGGGAGTCGGATGTATGCCACACACCCTATGTTTTGGCAATTGTTTCCAGATAACCGATGACGAGCGCTGAAAATTGTATTGACTAAGTGCTACTTCACTATTGAAAGAAACTAAGGAGCCGTTTTGCTTTATTCCATCATACTCTCTGTCCGAAAATGTTCTTCTCGTTTGACTTTTCATGCTCTACAATATTACTCCGTATATTTTAACAATTATTATCTATATTTATACATAGGTATACTCCATATTTTATAAAAATTTGATGTTTCAAAACTATGTTTCATTAAGAATATATTGATATTAAATTTATATCATAGTACAATGTGTTTTCTCTGCAACTCGAAGTCCAAGTTTTCAAGCTTTGACCAAGAAAAGTCAAATATGAACAATATTTTCGGACGGAGGAGTAATACCTCAATGCCAAAAGATAATGAATCTATAGAAATAATAAACCGTTTTGAAAAATATATTTTAAAAAAACTCTCTTTTTTATGACTAAAAAAAGCTGATGAAATTAGCTGTCAAAAAGAGTCTTATGGCATTGCAGTAATACAAAACCTCTCAGTAAAATTAAGAAAATAAATTCACGGCGCTGTAAAAATGGAGCATTTCAAAATCTATACCTTCCCCAATTTCACTGCCTGAGCTTTGGCCATCTCTTCTTCCTTCTTCTTCTTCTCTAACCTCTCCCTCTCCATTTTCTTTTCCAGCGAAATTGTTTGAAGACGTATAAATTCAACCCGCGAATCAGATCTACGCACTTATGTGATCGGAAAAGAAAACACGAGATTGAGGAAATTCAAAGCACAGAAGGGGGATTGTGATTGTACCTGAATATAGACGGTCTCTTTGGCACGTTGTTCTTCACTGAGGACGCGGCCTCCGTCGCTGAAGCAACGGATACCCGCCGCCGATGATCGGCCGGCCAATGAGCTGCATTCCGGTAAACGACGGAGGCAAACGGCAGATTGCAGGGCCATACTTAGCGGAGAATGGCTGACGATTACACAAAACCCTAATAAATAGTCTGCCATTTTGAACCTCTTGCCCGTGGATCAAGAAAGGGGCAAATTTGGGGTTTTCAATATTTGACCATAAATTACAATTGCACTTCTTTAATCCATTTTATCTTGTAATTTGTATATTAAAAAATTATACAAATTATATATTAGTAATCTATATGTTAAGACGAATCAAACAAGATCACACATGACTATTTTTATACTTACACATTAAGAAAATTTGATGAGTCAAAGTGCTTAGATGAACAGTTCCAAAAGTCAAAAGTGGACAAAAACAATGAGATGAAGGTAGTAAAATGCTTCATATATTAAATTGGGGTATAAATAAACTAAGGAGGGTGTATTAATTGGGACATAAATTACAACAAATAAAATCTGAATGTATACAATTCAGATTTTAAAAAATCCTTCTAAATATGATGGTATTCAAAAGTTGATAGATTTTTAATAATGTTGATTTTGATGGATTTTCATGTCTTACTTATTGATGGTGTAAATACCGTGCAAATATTAAGTGTAAACGAGCTGAAGGGTTGTAGGTGGAAACACCTATAACCCGGTTTGTTAATAAAAGTAGGACTATTACAAAGTACAAACCGTGTAGGTTAATTAAAGCATGTCCCACAAATGAGGCTTTTAGTCATATTTATAATAATCTCTAAGCACGTCTTTGTTAATCCGGCCGGTCAGCTCCCTGACCGGTCAGTTTGTATGCCTTCGCCAGAAGAAGTCATGTCCTTGATTTCGGACCTTCTCACCCCCGACCGGTCAGACTGCCCGGGTCGACAGTGTTATGGGGTGTTGGTTTTGATACCTCCTGGTTAGTGCGAACCTACCGGATGGAATCCATGGGTTATTACCCATCACTTATAAATACAAATCTAGATTTCAAATCCAACCAACCGCTCTAGGATTTTGCCCACTCCTCTTCTTCCGTACGAATTAGGATGATCTTGTTTCTCCTTCTTTGATTTGTCGGCGGCACCAAGACACACATCGACGATTTCTGATGGATCAAATTGAACCAATGGCGTGTAGTTCAGGGGTAAATCCATGGTGAAATTGGTGTCTCCGAGGAGGAGGAGACCTGAAAAATATGAACTTGAAATGTAGTACGAGAATTTCTTAAAACCCATTTAAGAGAGGAAAGACAGAGATCCATGGTTTAAACCCATCTAGTGGGATTTCAGATTTGTAATGTTCGATTTTTTATTTTTTGTTTAAAATTGCGTAGATCCCAAGCGCACCGGCAAAACAGAAGAAGGCCAGGGGATGGAGAAATAATCAGATTGAAATTTGATGGACTTTTTAAAATCTTAAAAATTTTGATTCAGATCTATTTAAATCTTTATGGAATTACAATGTTCCATAAATTCTACAAAATCCATTGATTCTTAAAAATTTAAAAGAATCTTTTGAAATCTTAATTGAATACACCTCCTTAAATATTTATAGATTAATTTTGAAGCACCGCCTTAGAATCTTTTTAGTTCATTTTATCTTGTAATTTGTATATTAAAAAATTATAGAAATTATATATTAATAATCTATATGTTAAGACAAATCAAACAAGATCACACATGACTATATTTAGACTTACACATTGAGAAAATTTGATGAGTCAAAGTGCTTGGATGAACTGTTTCAAAAGTCAAAAGTGGACAAAAACTGGGGGACGGAGGGAGTATATAGTACAGTACTTCGTATTAGTCTAAAACCTATTTTGGGGTATTTTAAAAAGTTGAACACCAACTTCTCGGTCCTCGGTCGAAATAGTAGGTTCGGGGAAGATAAATTGAAATGTAATTTTAGTTTGATTGAAAAGAGGGTGGTCTAGTACACGTAAAAATCCCATGCATAACTTGATTATTCTGTATCGTCGTTGCAATAATTCAAACTTGAGTTTACACTCGTGACACTACAATCTAAATTCTTCAGTAGTAGAAAGAGAAAGATAATTATGCATGACCTCTCCGTGGTATCTACATAGTTATCCCGTCATTTAAAAAGTGTATCACATTTCTATTCGGCGAGATGCAATATACATCATACATATGCGACGATACTCATTTATGAGTAATTGAATATACATTTTCGAGTAACTAAATACTCATTTTTTGAGCGATTGAATATTCATTTTCAAATAGCAAAATATTATTTTTAATTTAGTTATGCTAGAAAATGAGTATTCAGTTATTCAAAAATTAGTATTTTGTTACTCGAAATAGAGCATTCAGTTACTTTCAAATGAGTATCTAGTTACTCGAAAATGATAATTTATGTGGTGTACGAGAAAAACCGTACATTGGATGTATGGTGTAGGTACTCCAAGTGGGAAGATTATGTGTAAATTTTGAATCATAGAGTCTTATTGAGCTTATTGTACCAATACATCATATATTATGGTTGGATAAATGTACGCTGTTATCTCTAGAGAGGTTTCAAAACTTACATCATTGTGTCCTTGTATTTAATATTTATATGCTCACTAGACTAGAATACACTTCAAACCTTAGGTGAATGGCTACACTGCTTCTTATGATTTTGAAAATAGGCCACAACGTCCATCTCTTTTTTTTCTTTATTATTATTTTTGATGTAAATAAACTCGGGTCTAACCCGATCAAACTTATTTGAGCTATATGCATATATAGTTCATATAGTGTTTCATAAGTGCGTAAATAATCTTCAAACTTTTAAAAATTGTCAAATAATCAATGTGGTCAAACAATTTCGTAAAATGTTCAAAACACGAGTGTATTATGCAAAGATATCAATTATGTAACAGTAAAAAAACTAATCTAAAATTTCAGTTGTGATGTGTAACTTTGAACCACAGTACAATATCTTCCATCTTTTAATTGAACTTTTTTAACGAATTTTCTGTCTCTTTTATAGTGATATTCTTGAGTCGTAGTACAATGTTCTATATGAATTCGACATTATTCTATGCTCAAATAATTTTATTGTAAGGTAATATCGTGTGAAAATAGAGTACATAAAAGACCATTCCTTATCTTTAACACCACTAAGACGAGAGCAATTTTCATAAGATTAATTTCTTTTTTTGTGCTTCACTTTGATCAATTATTAAAAGACAAAAACTATTTGTGCATACAACTCAATTTTTTTAGTGAAATTTGCATAAACATCAGTCATTTCCCATGTCTTCTTCTTCATCAGCAATTTACCCCTAGGCAACTAGCACAGAGAGATTCTCTAAGTAAGAAAAGCGCAAATCGAGTTGCTGTTTCTCTAATTGGTCATCCGATCGGTTAAAACAAAAGTTGCGGGCGAAGTTCGTCGGAAATTCGGCCGAGGAAAAATGGTGTCGGCGAACAGGGAAATGGCGGTGTACTGTTTCGACACCTTGGTGGCTCACTGCAACAGCGAAAAGCCTCCTCCTCCTGCTTTCCACGACGACGATCAGTAAGCATACGGTTGCATGAATCTCTTTCGAAAAACCCCATCCTCCTTTTTTATTTTTTTGTTATTAATAATTTTGCATTTTGATGAGTTCACCTAACATCAGAGAGGGCTATGGCGAGCTAGCAATCAAATTTGAACCTTTGATTGTGTATTTGTTTTGATGAGTTTTATTGAATCCAAAAAGGGTTGGGCTGGTTAGTACATGTGACTTCTCTATTGGTATTCATGGAGTATATACATAAGATACTCCCAATATTTTGGTTCCTCATTTGACTTTTTAGGGTTTTGGCAAGGTTTGCTTACGCACACCCTCCCAGACCCTAGGCTTGTGGGGTCGAACTGGATTGTTGTTGTTGTATATATATTATAAAAACATGATATTTCAAAACTATGTTTCAGAATGAAGGTATTGATATTACATTTATATTGTGGCCAAAATTTAAAATTGTTGACTAAAAAAGTCAAAATGAGCAACAAAAGTGGACAAAGGAAGTTAAGTTTGTGCCCTACTACGACTCTACGAGAGAGAGCTCTTAAATATAATAAACTTTTTTGGAAATTATTTTTAAGTTGATCAGATTGCATAAAAGCATTATATGTTTTTGTTTGTTTATTAGAGAAAACATGGAAGGGGTAATGTATGTCTACAAATACACACCCTATTTCCCTCCCAGACCTCAATCTGTGGGATTTTAACTTATAAAATCATATAAATGTATTGATATACCCATATGATATGATTAGGCAGAGTCAATTATACGGACTACATTATATTTACAAATGGAGGAATATTTACTTCAAAGATGGTAGACTCGGGCGGCCGAGCTTAAGCTAGATCTGCAAAGCCTAAACTGTGTTCCCTTGCTCTACACTGTCACATGCCTACTGCAAGTTTTAATAATTGTATTGTAACCTTTTTTGCTGTTGAGTTTAGAATATTTGATGAAATCATGAAGATTTACACAACAATTGATAAGTGTGTTCGTATTTCTTTCAATAAGTGCTTTACCCCCCATGCCCCAAAATGAAGGCCTCGTTTACCATATTGGGGTGTACTAAAATGAAGGCTCCATCTCTCATCTCTTTACAAGGAAACTGTTTAAATAACTATTGACCTTTTTCTTCCTAGTTTTAGTAACTAACTACCACTCTAACCCTATAGACATTTGTCCTAACCCTACTATTCATTGCAATCAACCTAGCACATCATTAATCTATGGGACTTTCATTTTGGGACGGAGAGAGTATTTAGTAGTTGAACTACAAATTGGATATTTATGCATTATTTCTTGTTCTTTGCGGGGTTGGGTTGTTAACTTTTTTTATCTACTATGTGAATTTGGCTCTCTTTCATATGAGATTATTGGAAGCCTTGAATATTCTTATTCACACACTTGAAGTATATGGGAGATACAAGTTAAATACAACTTAATCCTAATGAATGCTAAGCACATATAAATGGTATGATTTAGTCTATGAGATTAAATATAAACTATAATTATATTATTAATGAATATAAATATGTAATATTGATAATAATGATTAGGAATGTTGTGATATTTGATATTTCACTCCCTCAGATTGTACGTCTCCTTCTCCAATTTCACAGGGTTTTTCCTACGAGTGAACTGCAAAATTAAGAGAAGTTTCTTTTTGCACTTAGTCACATTTGGACCAAAGTGTTGCATTTCTCTTTTGCAGCCCATTATTTGTGACATGGAAGAAAGTGGAGAACGGTGGTGAACCTCGTTTGCGTGGTTGCATTGGTACTTTGAAGCCTTGCCGCTTAACAGAAGGCCTTAGATATTTTGCTCTAACTAGGTTTGTGAGTAGTGGCATACATATTACAAATAATGTTTCGTTTTTATATTTTCTTTTATGATTGCAGTACCAATTGCTAAGTGATCAAAGGCGGAGATTTTTAAACAGTTATTCATTCTTACATTTTTTGCTTATTAAAATGATATCACATGAAGCTGTTTCTTTAGTATAATTCTTTGTTCTTTTCTTTTCTATTAAGGGTCCATTTGGTTGGGGGGGAAATTTTGATTCCATTTTCTCCTGTTTGGTAACATAAGTTATAAGAAAATATTTTCCAAGGAAAACATATTCTCCCATCAAAGAGAAAACATTTCTGTTTGATTTTGAAGGAAAATTTCTACTCACTCTCCGCACTCGCCCCCATCTGCCACCCCCAACCCCCGTCTCCCACCCCTTCGCCCGGCCCCGCCACCACCATGTCCTAACCCCTCTCACCCCACCCCAACCCCTACTACCCGCCACCCTACCCCCACCCTACCCTACCCATCCCAGCCTCCTACCGCTTATCCCCCACCCCTCGCCAGTCCACACCATGTGCCCCTAGTCCTTCCCCCCCTCTACTCCGCGCCAACACCCCCACCCTATGCCACCCGCCCTCATGCTACTAAAAGAGTAGAAAGTCATCTTTAAAACGTATTTTTAAATATTAATTTTGAAATCTTAACAATTAAAAAGCTCTCTAAGTGGTTAAATGTGAAAACACTTATACTACCAGATATCCCTTAAGTCTTTAGAAAGTTGGAAATTCTACTGTGTATAGTGTATGCTACTTTTGAGTTGTGACTTCAAACTCCAATTGACAATCTAGTGCTTTTCATGTTATTAATCTATCACTCTATCAGCAGGTTAGTATCAATGTAGTTTGCTCCTTTCCCCCTTCACTTTATTTCTTGTCTCTTTGTAGGAAATAGTTATAATATCAAGCTACTGATGTGCCAAACTATCATTTTGTAGCTCAATGTTTTTTATATGGTGCAGTGCTCTTAAGGACCGCCGTTTCTCCCCAATACAGGCTGAAGAATTGCCTACGCTTGAATGTACTGTTTCTGTTCTGGTTAATTATGAAAATGGACACGACTATCTTGATTGGGAGGTATCATTCCTTAACACAATTACATTAATTAACACACTTCATTTCCTTGTTACTGTGCATTACACTATTATATCATAATTCTTATTTTTAACACAATTCCAAGAAGAGTTGGAGTGAGGTGCCTAGAGGGAATTTGAGGTTTTTGCATCATAATGAGGGCATGACCGACTGACCGTATACAGGAGCCATTGAATGTAGAGGGCTATAGTGCTAGGAAAGACATAGATATGAGTGATTAGCGGTGTGTTTAGGGTACCAGGTTAGTCAGTTAGAAGCGTGTTTTGGGCTATCATGGTTAGCCAGGTGTTATGGCGTGCTTGCTTTGTGGCTTTCCTGTGTTGTTCTCTTATGACTAACTTTTTCTTCTCTCTCTCTCTCTCTCTCTCGGACACACACACAGTCACGCGCACACACACAATGCTTTCAAAGAGGAATCGTTGAACAGATGCTAGTTGAATATTTATGTCGGTTGTGGGTAATGTGGTCATGATTCTACTGTAGAATTTCTTGTTATTATCAAGTCAAGCCAGAAGAGAGTTCATTTTTACTTTCTCTATGAACCTTAGAGGTGCTGATTTTACAATGTTATTATCATGTTTGCATAATTTTCAATGTTTTCTTTTTTATATATTTAGGTTGGTAAGCATGGAATAACTATTGAATTTGTTGGCGATAATAATTTTGAGGGAAGTGCCACATACCTTCCAGAAGTAGCTGCCGAAGAAGGTGACTTTTAGAACTTGTTCTCTTCAACTTATTTTTATTGGAACCATATCGGACCAGAATAGACCAGATGAGATCAAAATAACTTTGGAAATAACTACAACCAGACCATACCAGGCCAAATCAAATTAGACCTTAATAAAACCAGACCGGAGACGAAGAGAATAAGCTCTTAATGCTTTTTCCTCTCCTGTTCACCAATCTCTTGTCGTCTTTGTTCTTGAATGTATCACACAATATCCCGTGTTCCAAATCGGGGTTATTGTTTTTGTACACCAAATATAATCCAAAGGCAAAATTTACATGCGAAACTTGCATATACAAAATTCGCACACACGCATGTAAAAAACAAGTTTAACTGAGAGTTCTGCCTTTAGTGTGAATTTGGTGTACACCAAATATTGCTCTTGAAACAAATCACTCAAGTTAGGGGCGATTGGTAATTGTGTTTTCTTCTGTTTATCAAACCTCTTATCTTTTCTCCATTGCTAATGGAGCTAAAAGAGTTACCATTGACATTGTTTTAGTTTCGGGCACATAATGGACCAAGTAAAAAAGGCACATTAACCTTCCTATGCTGTGTTGTTATTAAATCTCTTGTCATCCAGATTTGTGTGTGATTGTTAATTTTTTTGCTCGATCTCAGGGTGGACACAATATGAAGCAATCGTCTCACTAATGCGAAAAGCGGGCTACAGAGGCCCCATAACCGAGTCAATATTGAAGGGAATCCGGTTAACTCGCTACCAGAGCACACTCTTCACTTTGTCTTACAACGATTACGCGGACTATGTGAAGACCACCAGATGTGCAACACAAGTTTGAGGCTCCCTCCCCATCCATGGTGTGCTTGCACTATAACGATGCAAGCCCTGTGCTCGAAGTCAGTCTTTTGGTTTTTGCTACATTTTGTGTTTCAAATACTTTTGCAAATTCCTCGTGCTACGCTTCGCTGTTTATTGAGGTCAGAGGTAAGTTTGCGTACATCTTGCCCCATACCCTATATTCTAGGTTTGGTTTTGGTTTTGGTTTGTGTATTTTAGAAACTTTAACCAGTTAAAATTATTATGAATTCCTAAGTTTCTAACACTATGTTTGGTTCAAGGAATTTGGGAGAAAAAATGATTTTCTCCTATTTTTCTCGCCAAAATAGGAAGAATTTTATTTTTCAGTAAATTTTGACTTCCCTTTTTTTTTTCTTTCCCTACTTTTTTCTTCTCCTCTCTAACCAAACAAGAAAAAATGTTTTAATCTCATTTTCTTTTCTTTTTCATTTGAAATTCCTTGAACCAAACATAGTGTTGCGAGGGGTCCATTTTTGGGAAGATTTGAAGTTGGTTCCATGGCGCTCATAGATGTTTCTTTCATGGAGTGCACCTTTTTGATGGTGCTTAACTTAAGCAACTACAGAGTATATTTTATGATGTTCTAGGTGGCAGCTAAAAATGTTTTTTTATAAGGTATGTTGCTTCTGCAAGCAATCATATCTTAGACATAAAAAAGTATTTTTTTTAGTAACAACCATTAAATTTTAGCAAAGAAAAGTATTTTTAATGATATATTAGAGTAAAATATATGAGTCCGTTGCTTATGGAATTGTTTAGGTGATGTGGCATTGTAGGAATCATTTAAGATATAAAATGTGTGTATCTTATGCTTTTCCCACTAAAGATGTTTTGATACTCTCTTAAAACGACAGTTTGAAAGCCGGTAAAATGCTACTACGAGGTTTCACGTTTGATTTGATATGACAATTATGAAAGATTAAGTTGTGTGGTTGAAATTGATGTACGAGAGAAAAAAGTTATACCAATGGGTGGTTGCATAGTTGGCAGTGCCGGAGCTGCGGTAACCTTGAGCTGATGAGTTCAAACCCCACCACCTGATGGGAGATTTTTGGCCTGAATTCGCAAACTCCGCTGATTAGGATTAGTCGAATTTTGCCAAAGGGGTCCAACCACTAAAAAGAGAGAAAGTAAAACTCTTTTTTGGAATGTACAAAAAAGGAAATGTCAAAGCTTTTTATGTGATGAATGGAGTAAATAGTAACCTTGGATGTTTTTGAATTTCTTCAAATCAAAATAACAAAAATTTACATAATCCTTGTACTGTCTGGTTCTCTTGCAATTGGGTAACGATGCCACTTTGGTACCAATGGTTTTTTGGAGAACCTCTGGTAATTTATTCGTAAAATTGATAGTTTTTATCTCTGATAAAACCCTTTGCTTTAGGCTGACTCGATTCCACTCTTGTCAATTAGTCCCCTAAGTTTAGTTGACTTTAAGGTCCGACTCTAAATTTGGGTGGTCCAATTGACGGGGATAGAGGATGAGTTCATGTTAGGCAAAGGGTAGGGACCATTAATTTTATGAACGGAGTATCGGAGTGATACGGTTGCCTAGCGACAAGGAAACTGAGCCAAATTTCGTACGTGACTTGCCAAACAATTCCTTAATCTCGAAGTTATTATTTACAATTAATATTAACATAGTCAAATTAAATAGGTATGTGATATTGTCATTTTAGTTTTGTAAAAAAAATTGATAATGCTTTTTAAATATATAGAGTTCATTTTATTCTAAAAAAATTCAATAATAAATTAAATTACTTCATACTTCGTATTAAAGAGTTGTTCTTCAGTGTGTCTAAGATCTACATGTGAAATGCGAATCTTCTTACACTTTTCATGTGGTAACAAATGAGTCTTTTTTGTGTGTAAAAAATCCAATTGTTTTACATTATCAATGCATTAAGGGTTATAAAATGAATTCTAAAAAAATCTATAAAATGAGCATTGAAGAATTTGCCCATATTTATAATTGAGTTTTGGAGATATGATAAAATATGAATTATAAAATTTAGGAGAAATGATATGAGTTTTAAAATCTGAAACGAAGTTGTTTGGAAAGATTCAAAATGATGATTTAATTAGTGATAAGCGGGGGTGAAAGACAATGAGTGTGGTAGGCGGTGATAAAGGTAGCCAGTGACGGAGAATGATCAATGGTTAAAATGATCAATGGTTAAGAGTAATATCAAATTTTCATATTGATATATCTCAAATTCGAGACATATCAGGATTTATGATATTTGGAGATATCGAAATCCTTCTTGAAAAGAATTGTTGAGGGCGTTATCGTAATTTAGCTCACAACTCCACTACGACTGACGGACGACGGTCCAATATACCTTCCCGGCGACTTCTTCTTCCTCGCGAAGCTTCAACCTCTGTTCCAACCAATTTACGTCTCTGCAAATCTAAGGTTCTCTCTCTCTCTACATTAATTTACCTTTTATATCTATCTGAATTGCTTTTGATCTCGTACAAATATTCCGCTTCTGGTAGAATTCGCGTTGACATCTATAATCTGGATTGATCTCAGCAGTAAACGGCGATCTTGCGTTTTCGTGAAATTTCTGATCTTAATCGAACAGAAGTTTCTAGTTAGCTTTTTCTACTGCGCTAAATTTGTAGGGGTAGTTGAGAATTCTAGATTTTACGGCCTGGGTATGTATATGAGTTTGGACCAGATTTTGTTCTGAGTTAATCTATTCTTCTGCGTTCTTAATCAATCTTCTTGTTTTTTCTTCAATTCTCAAGTAATGAGAATTTGCGATGACAATAAATGTTTACACAGTGGGGTATGCTAGTTTCATCAGAATCTTTTCCTAAATTAGGGGTTTTCCCTCTATCGACCTTCAAAAGCATTCTGAATTTTTAGCTGTTTGCCTAGTTTGTGCTTTATGAAGTACATAAGCTTCAAAGTGAAATTGATCAAAACCAGCACTAAAGTTACTAGCTTGTTCATTTTTCATTCAGTGGTTGAGAGTTTTTTTCTTATTTTACTGAAGCACTTTATCGTTGTTAAATCAGGAGGGTACTGAATTGGTACTTGTATCAGATTCGGCGTTGGAGTTTTCATACGGAAATGAATCCCAAAGGCTTGATTTATAGCTTTGTTGCAAAAGGGACTGTTGTTCTAGCAGAGCACACACACTATTCTGGAAACTTTAGTACCATTGCCGTCCAGTGTTTGCAGAAGCTGCCTTCTAATAGCAACAAGTATACTTATTCATGTGACGGGCATACATTCAACTTTCTTATTGACAGTGGATTTGGTATTTTTTATTGATTTCACTTGCTTGTAAATATTACCCGGTTGCTCTTAAATTGTTTACTGGAAAATTATATATATATATATATATATATATATATATATATATATATATATATATTTCATATGGCTATGCAGTTTTTCTTGTTGTTGCTGATGAATCATTGGGAAGAAACGTGCCTTTTGTTTTCCTCGAGAGAGTGAAGGATGACTTCAAGCAGCGTTATGGTGCTAGTATAAAAGGTGATGGTCCACACCCTCTTATTGATGATGATGAAGATGATGATCTCTTTGAGGACCGGTTTAGCATCGCATATAATCTCGATAGAGAATTTGGGTATAGTCAGCATCTTGTTCCCAAAACATTATTCTAAGTATCCTCTGTATGTAAATTCCTGAATTCTGATGTACTCCTCTTTTGTGCAGGCCAAAGCTCAAAGAGCACATGGAGTACTGCATGAACCATCCAGAAGAAATGAGCAAGCTTTCTAAACTGAAGGCTCAAATAACAGAGGTTAAAGGAATAATGATGGACAACATCGAGAAGGTGTCACTCCATCCCTCCGTTTTTTGCCCTTGTGATTATATAGTTTTAATATCTTCAACATGCTTTTCTTCTCGTCAAATTATAAATATATTTAACAGAGCTATCTCCTTCAATCAATTCAATAACATTATAAACGTGAATGCGAGATAAAATATTAATGCACTTAATGCATTCCTTTGGTCAATACTTGATGGCTGATGCATTTTTGTGGTGCAATGTTGGAATTATCCAACTACAACAATGAAGTAAGGTTCCACATGTGAGTTTAAAGAGGGTTGGTGTACACAGATCTTACCCATACCCAAGAGACTTTCAAAAAGACCATTGGCTCAAGAGAAATGTTTGAATCATCCTCACTCAGTTCTTTCTTTACACTGCATTTCTAGAATCACTTGACTCGAAAGTTGAAAATAGCTTCAATATTAGATAGAAATAGCATAAGGATATCTCCTTAGATACAATGTATCTATAGAGATCTATAGAGGACAGTTCACAAGAAAGAAAACCACTGAAGTTGAGGAAGCTGCTCTACATGGTGAACAAACTGAAGAAGCTGTATGGAGTTGAAAGACAAGAAACAAAATGAAAACCAAGTCCTAAACATACTTTAAAAATCAAGTCTTTCGTAATTTAGTGTATATTTCATTTTCAACACTCTCCATAATCATAAGCATCGAGCTTGTCCCAATTGTAGATTGTTTGAGGCCTTTATAAAGACTTGGTGAAGATATCTACAAGTATCAATAGACGTGACAAACTATGTACTGATTTATTTGGAATGATAATATCTCTGATGAAATGACCACCAACCTTTATATGCTTAGTTCTTCCGTAAAAAAAATAGGGTTTGAGGCAATATGTAGAGCTACTTGGTTGCAGAAATTTACTTCATAGAATTTATTCTGCAATATGTGAGACAGCCTAGGCTATATTTCACTTTCAACCATCCTTTTCCAGGACATCCTTTAAGATATTTTAAAGCACATATCATTGCATTCCAATGGCATTTACTACGAGAATTAAGAAATTGACTCAACACACTGATTGCAAAGGTTATATCTGGTTTGGTTGTGGTAAGATAATTTAGCTTGCTCACCAAGTGCTCTGATACTTTTCTGGATCTGAGACTCTAGGCATGTCTCTCCGTGATAAGATATGACTTATGAGTTTAATATTAGGACCCACAGGAGTGTCAACTGATTTTCAATTCATCAGTCCAGTTTTTTTGCAAGAGTTTGAGTATATACATTATTGGCATGTGTGAATACCCGTTTTGGACTGAACAACTTCAACACAAATAACTTAGCGTAATCTATCTGGA
Source organism: Cuscuta australis (assembly GCA_003260385.1). NCBI lineage: Eukaryota > Viridiplantae > Streptophyta > Magnoliopsida > Solanales > Convolvulaceae > Cuscuta > Cuscuta australis. The sequence goes on along the minus strand of NQVE01000129.1, from coordinate 20,146 downwards.
TCTTTTGTTTGAAAATGTTGAAACACAGATTTTGAGGCATGCCTTAATGTTGTCCTATCTTCCTATACTAGTCAATGTTAAAATGCACGTATTGATGGAAATTGGGCGCTGTTAGTAGTGAGGTCCCAGAATAGTAGGGCGTGTGCTGAAAGCCTGAAACTGATAGTTTAGTTGTTTCAAAAACTATATGTAATTGCTCTGCACTGGAGTGATATTGGAAATTAGTCTCCTGCTATTGTTGTTGTTTAGCTTCCAATAGTAACTGATTTGTTGGTTTGGTGCTACTTTTTTTATTCCCGCCAGCTTTATCTTCAAGATATTTTACAAAACATTAACTTATTAACCCGGTTGTAGAACTTTTGATTTTGAAAAAAGTAGTGCTTTATGTATTATTATTTTTTTGAAATTTCTAAACTGGTTAAAATTATACTTCTCCCTTTTTTATATGATTTTATTTATTTTTTTAAGAAAAAAAATAGTTTTGATAAATTTTTCTATATTTCAGCTGGTTCATCCAATTCAGTAGTATCAAGTATCAACCACCATTAAAGGCTCAAGAAATTCAGCATCTTCTTTGAAATTTACCCTTACCAGATGGTCTCCTAATCAGGCCATCAATCTTTTTAGAATCATGAAAAAATTAAACCATCTCTAAACTGATTTTGTTCTGCATCAGGTTTTGGACAGGGGCGAGAGGATTGAACTGCTAGTCGATAAAACAGAAAGCCTTCAGTTTCAGGTAAGCAAATCTTTCACATTTTATTAATACCCCTACCATATTGTCCACCAAGTTCACAACTTTAAGGTGACCCCGCAAAAACACAACTCCACAGGCTGACAGCTTTCAGAGGCAGGGAAGGCAACTCCGCCGGAAGATGTGGCTGCAGAGCCTTCAAATGAAGTTAATGGTGGGAGGAGCTGTCGTTCTTCTGATTATGATCGTCTGGCTCATCTCTTGCGGTGGTTTCAAATGTTAATAACATTCTTGGACATTCTTGTCCCTATGATCTTTGCTGCTGCCCAGCCACCTGCTTGTACAAAAAAGACTTTAGCATACTCTGGTAAATGCTCTTGACTGTTTTCTTGTTCCTTGCGCAGCTTCTTCTTCTTCTCTTCTTTATTGTTCTTCTGTAGTATTCAACCTATGTTTTATTTAGCTCTTATGCCTCATAAAGATAAAATATGGGACAAAGTTTAATTTCCCAAGTATTATGTATTAAGAAAATCAGTTGATATAATGGTTCATATATATCTTTTTACATGTACTCCGTGCATGTTTTGTCGAGTACTAGGATACGATTAATCATAATGTAGGGCGTTGTTATTGCAATATTTGCATGTATGTTTTTGGTTAATCGTTTTACGATCGTCTGTGTATGTATAAATCATCCGTGATTGTCATCCGTGGGAGCACCACCCTTAGTGGGTTCTTAGCATGCTTGAGAATCTAAATAAGGGTAAGGTCTGCGTGCACACATTGTCTTCATACCCTACTTCTATGGGATTTTATTCGATTTGTTTGTTTGTTATTGTTATTCTTGTTTGTTCTAAGTATTTACCACAATATAAAATGCCAATTCTTTAGTAAAGAGTAAATTCCATAACTAGTCTTTGATAACAAGAGGTTTTTTTATTTAGCTTTCTATTATCAAATATTATCCTCGAAAAAGGACTACATGGGTAATATTTGATTATAGAGGACTAAATAGGAAAAACTCTTTGTTATCAAAGACCAATCATGGGATTTACTCAACTCTTAAATAAATAATACGGAGAGATTCCCATAACATTGGAATCCAATGTCATGGGATGACCCAGGGCCGCTACGGTGCCCCGTTCGTAAAATTGACGGTTCGTACCCTCTCTAATCCTCTCGTAAACACCACCCCGACCCGAAAACACCCTGCCACCCCCTTCAATTGCACTCCCAAGTTAATTTTTGGCTTTGTAGTCCATTTTGGGGGTTTATATCTAGAGAAATCTAATAAGATTCCTATGAATCAATCACATGTTCAAAGTAAGAAAGTGTGAACATTGTAAAAATTTGACATTTGCAACCTGTATAGAGCAGAGAATATTTTGATCATATGCGACCATTTTCCAGTATAAATATATTAAAGTAAGATTTCACAAAAACGAAGCATAGCAAACATTCCCTATCACAAGAAACCTTTGCAATGACAATGAAATCATGTTAAAGTTCAAAGAAAAACTACTCCCCAATAATACTTAAACCACATTTTCTCGTCAATTTATTCTTATTGAAATTGTCTTCATATTTATTTTGGGTTGTGCTCTTGTTTTGGTCTTGGATTGCAAGCCAGAATCGTTAACCCATTGAATCTTAGCTTTCTCGAGATATCGTCAAACAAAAATGTGTTTTTTCTCGATTTTAACTTTGAAAAACTTTTCACTATAGACGCTACCCTAACATATACAATTAGTAATAGCTCGATAAGTTGTACATACATTGTGGGTGTTATTCGACTTACAAACAGTGCTTGAAACACTCCAAAACCAAACCAAGAATGACTACAAGTTTGTCTCGATTCATCTTTCGCACAAACACGCACATAGAGTGATACTATTCACTCGCTACGCACATCAATGAGAAGTTCAGACCAAATATGTTATTGGTTTGTGAATAATGCTAGAGGCATTCTAAGACCAAGAGTGACCTCAAGTTTGCCTCCACCCTTCACACAGACACGCATAGAAAGTGATATTGTTTCCTATTTACGCGTCTTTATGAAAATGTGTGGGCCAAACTTAGACTTATTATTCCCAACAAATATCATTCTATTTTTTTTTATACACTTGTCTCTTTTTTTTTCTCTTCTTTTTTTCCATCAAAATTCAAATAGTATCAATTGGGCGGCTAGCTTATTAAACCTTGAACTCATGAAGAGCATTACAAGAGTTGCAGATAGAGTTGGAAAATGAGTAACAACTTTCCAAGTTTGGTTGTAGCAGAAGAAGTTGTTGATGACGATTTGCCGCGACGGGAATTGCGGTGGGAACTGGCGGTATACACCGGCACGACGCTAGAAGATCCCGACGGGTGCGGGCCCGACCGCTCTCCGCCATGGGCACTGTGGGCCCCGCCGCCTTCACCGCCTCCGCGTGCTCCTCCACTATGCCCACTCTTGACAACCTCTCCCATTTCCCTTCTTCCTGCTATGTCGTCTTACATCATTTTTTTCCCTTTTCGTTCCAAAATTAAATTCCCAGTTTACGTTTTCGACGACTATCCCAAAATAAAATTAGTACTTTTAACAAATCTCTCTCCTTAAAATTAACTTAACCACTCGTTTTGTTAGTTTTTAAACAGTTAATTTCTTAAGTCAAACCCTGAATATTAATTTGAAAACGGAATATATAAGAACACATACCTGCAAAAAGGGATGTGTTGTTGAGAGAAGAGGCTGCAGGAGAGCATGAATAGATCAGCAAGATTATGAAACAGCACTTCACTTTTTCTATATTCATCTTATTAGCTATTTTATGTTCTAGCTTTCTTTCACTACCAAGTATGTGTTATGTGTGTGTCTATATATATATATATATATATATATATATATATATATATATATATATACATATATATATATATATATATATATATATATATATATATATATATATATATATATATATATATATATATATATATATATAGACACACACATACACACAGACATACATAGATATATATATATATATATATATATATATATATATATATATATATATATATATATATATATATATATATATATAATATATATATATATATATATATATATATATATATATATATATATATATATATATATATATATATATATATATATATATATATATATATATATATATATATATATATATATATATATATATATATATATATAGGGGCCGGTTCAGGTGAGAATGCACCTTGGTGAAAGAAATACGAATAAAAATTAGCCTTTAGATCGGATGCATCGTGCGACTCAGATTGCATCCTGCACTCAGATTTTGAGATAATGCATTTTCAAAGGATTTTGATGCATTTCGACATGATGCATTTTTAACCCATTTTGGTGCACCTAATTTTGATGCAATCTTAACCCTTAGATCTTACAATCTAAAGCACCAGATTTATTCTTATTTCTTTCATAAGATCGCATTCTCACCTGAATATATATATATATATATATATCTATGTAAGTCTGTGTGTATGTGTGTGTCTATATATATATATATATATATATATATATATATATATATATATATATATATATATATATATATATATATATATATATATAGACACACACATACACACAGACATACATACATAGATATATATATATATATATATATACACACACACACACACACACACACACACACACACACACATACATAGATACATACATATATATATACATACATACATATATATATATACACACACACATACATAGATACATACATATATATATATATACATACATACATATATATATATATACACACACACACACACACACATATACATACTGTAACACCCCAACCCGCATGACCCAAACCCGTGAGACAGCGGATCGGTGTGCTACTGAATTGGTATCCGAATTTGCGACATTTTCAAAACAATTTTAAACAAACGTTCTATCAATACATATAAAATTCATCGGAGTAATTTAAAATAATGCGGAAGCCTTTTTAAAGTCAAACAACTTGGGATCTTGCCCGAAAACGTAATAAGCATTAAAGTTAATTAAATAAAACATAATCAACAAATTAAAGTGACAGCCACGCCATCGTACATCTCCTCCTCAACGCCCTCTGGGATCGGCTCTAGGTTCATCTGTCTGATCACCTACGGACAGCAAAAAGAAAACAACGCTATCCGCTCAGCATTGACGCTGAGTGGTACTCCATTGTAGCACAAGAATAAATATACTAATTTAACAATTAAGATCGTGCATATGTTTATCCTTTTAATAAAAGTCTATTCCACTTTACATTTGGTTCTTTAGACGGTTGACAAACAGTCAACTTATTTTCTTTCTTTTCGAAATGATTTAGGTGTTACGGGTTTCCCATTGACTCTTTGACCACCGGTCAAACCAATTTAGACTTTCATCAAAATCAAACCAATTTAACATTTATTCCCTATGTCGGAGATAGCCTCAATCCGTAATACCGAAGATGGCCTCAATTCGGTGGAGGTAGGATCCCCTGGGCGATGGCCTCAAACCCAAGATCGCAGACCCTCGTGCACGTCTTAACCTCACTGGCCAGGCCCTGCAGCCGCCCGAGCGTTGGCCAGTTTCTATGTTTGACAAAATAAACCAATTGACCTTATTCACCAGTTAGAATTAGTTAATTAACTTAACTAATTCATTAAAGTTTGGATATAACCATTCGGTCAAACCTACGACAACAGAATATCCAGTCAAAGCCTAGGTCAAACAGGACCTAACCCAAGTCAAAGTCAAACCTGTTCAGTCAATTCACAATCCTCAACAATTCAATTCAAACAATCAATTTAATTCAATTAACCAATTTAGCCAAATTATAGCATAAACACATATAACGATCCAAACCATTAAATCTATTCTGAATGCTATTAACTTCATAGTACGGACCTGGATTACGTCGAAATCGAATCGATAGCTCGAACGGAAGGCAAATCGACGAAATCAACCGAACGGGTCAAATCGAGTCAAAGTACGAAATTGACCAATCAATCCGGCGTGGGGGTTAATCTGCCGGCGATATCAACTCGGGGCAGCGGCCCGATGCGGCGACGGTGACGGACGCCGGCGACAGTGGCGGAGCGGCAGCTCGACGGCGATGAGCAGCGACTGGCGGCGCTGCAATCGACGGTGGGGAAGGACGCCGGCAGTGGAGGCGACGTCCGGCAGAACGACGAGGTGAACCGTCGTCGGCGGCGCTGGGCAGCGGCAGTGCTGGGCAGCGACGGCGATTATGGTGGTCGCCGGTAGGGGAGGCGACGGACTTCCGGCAAGGCGAAGCAGCGGCGTCCGGCGTTTGGCGAGGCGGCGCTGCACCCGTCGGCGGTGAGCGACGGCGGCTGGAGGCGAAGGACACGGCGGCGGCGCTGCAACTCGGCGGCGCTAGAGTCTCGGCGACGGCGGCTGGTTGCTCCAACTGGACGGCGACGTGGAGCGGCGAAGCTGGGGAAGGCGACTGGCGGCGGCGAGGTTGGCCGGAAAAGACGAAGAAGAAGGAGAAGAAAAAGAAAGAAGAAGAAAGAGAAAGAAAAGAGAAGAAAAGAGAAGAAAGAAGAAGAAGAAAGAAGAAGAGAAGAGGAACGGACGAAGTGGATAAGATTTGTGTGGTAGGTTTATTTAATGGTCCCATTTCAAAAAGGATTGGGCTTCGGACCCAAAATACCTGATTAAATTGTCATAACTTGAGCTCTGTAACTCCGATTCGCGAACCGTCTGAACCGACGCGATCACAACAATATTTCCTACGAGATGACATAAAAGTTGGGCTTAAAATCCAAATTATAATTTTAACCCCTTTTTGGGCCCAATTCGTAATTAATTGCTCTAACAATTTAATTAATTCTTTTGGGCCTGATTTTGGGGCGTTACATTTCTCCCCCCCTTAAAAAGAATTTCGTCCTCGAAATTACCTGAGTCATTGGTCGTCGAAGAGATGAGGGTACTGAGTTCGCATAGATTCTTCGGTCTCCCAGGTTGCTTCTTCCACTGCATGATTACGCCACAGTACCTTTACCAACGGTACCGTCTTGTTTCTTAACACTTTAGTTTCGCGCGCCAAGATCTTAACTGGTTCTTCTTCGTAAGACAAACTCTCGTCGAGGGTTACAGCATTGGTCGGCAACACATGAGTCGGATCTGAACGGTATCTACGTAGCATGGAGACATGAAAGACGTCGTGAATCCTGTTCAGCTCTGGTGGCAACTCTAGCTTGTAGGCAACAGGTCCTATTCGCTCCAGAATGCGGTAGGGTCCAATGAATCTAGGGCTAAGCTTCCCTTTCTTCCCGAACCGTAGGACCTTCTTCCAAGGTGAAACCTTCAAGAATACCATGTCACCAACATTATACTCTATGTCTCGTCTCTTCAAGTCTGCATAAGATTTCTGTCTGTCCGAAGCAGTGCGGAGTCGGTCTCTGATCACACGAACCTTTTCCTCGGTTTCCTGCACAATATCTGGTCCCTCGAGCTTACGCTCGCTAAGCTCTGTCCAACAAATTGGGGTTCGACATTTTCTGCCGTAGAGTGCCTCATACGGAGCCATCTGAATACTCGCCTGGTAACTGTTATTATACGCAAACTCCATCAATGGCAAGTAACGCTCCCAATCTTCTCCAAAGTCGATCACGCAAGCTCGCATCATATCCTCGACAATCTGTATCACCCTCTCAGACTGGCCATCGGTCTGAGGGTGAAATGCCGTACTAAGGTTCAAAGCTGTGCCAAAAGCCTTCTGAAGTCCTCTCCAGAACTTCGAAGTGAACCGGGGATCTCTATCAGATATGATTGACAGCGGTGCACCGTGCAAACGAACTATCTCTCTAACGTACAAATCTGCCAATTTGTCTAAGGAAGAGTCACGTCTGACGGGTAGAAAATGAGCGGACTTCGTCAACCTGTCAACAATGACCCAGATGGCGTCATTCTTTCGTGAAGATCGTGGCAATCCGATCACAAAATCCATAGTGATCCTTTCCCACTTCCATTCCGGAATGGTAGGAGGGTGCAGCAACCCTGTCGGAACCTGGTGCTCAGCCTTGACTTGCTGACAAGTCAAACAACGTGCAGTGAACTCGGAGATTTCCTTTTTCATAGCTGGCCACCAATAGGATTTCTTCAAATCCTGATACATCTTGTTACTACCCGGGTGCATAGTGTATACGGTTCCGTGAGCCTCGCGTAACAAGCGATCCCTCACTTCACTGCGGGGCACCACTAGGCGTTCATGATAGTACAAGACTCCGTCATCGCGAATTGTAAACTCGGGCCTCTTTCCTGTAGGAACTAACTCTCGAGTCTTCTGACAAAACTCATCATCCCTCTGTGCTGTACGGATCTCCTGCTCTAACGGAGACTGAAGCTGTAGCTCGGCTAACGATTTTCTGCTCAAGGCATCGGCCACGATGTTAGCCTTGCCCGGGTGATACTCAATGACTAAATCGTAATCCTTGATCAGCTCCAACCATCGGCGTTGTCTAAGATTCAGCTCCTTCTGGGTGAGTAGGTACCTCAAACTCTTGTGGTCGGTGAATATGTGAATCCTCTCTCCAAAGATGTAGTGGCGCCAAATCTTCAAGGCAAACACGACGGCTGCCAACTCCAAATCATGTGTCGGATAATTCTCCTCGTGAGTCTTCAACTGTCTCGATGCGTAGGCCACTACTTTACTTAACTGCATCAGTACACAACCTAAGCCGCTATGAGATGCGTCACTATAGATGGTGTACTCGATGCCAGGAGTAGGTTGAACCAAGACTGGTGCCTGGGTCAGGCACTCCTTCAGTTGATCAAAACTGCGCTCGCACGCTTCTGACCACTCAAATTTGATGTCCTTACGCAGTAGCTTGTTCAATGGAGTAGCGATCGAGGCGAAGCTCTTAACAAATCGGCGATAGTAACCGGCTAATCCAAGGAAGCTCCTCACCTCACGAACATTCCGTGGAGCCTTCCAGTCCACTATGGCTGAAATCTTGCTGGGTCTACCTGGATACCGGTAGCAGAGATAACATGTCCTAAGAATGTCACCTCACTCAACCAGAATTCACACTTAGACAATTTTGCATACAGCTTGTGCTCTCGCAACACACTCAGAACCAATTGCAAATGTCTAGCGTGCTCCTCCTGAGTCCGTGAATAAACCAAGATGTCATCGATGAACACTACTACGAACTGGTCCAAGTATGGTCGGAACACACTGTTCATAAGCTCCATGAACACTGCCGGGGCATTAGTCAATCCGAAAGGCATGACTGAGAACTCATAATGCCCATAGCGTGTCCTAAAAGCAGTCTTCGGAATGTCTTCTCTCCTGACAGAAATCTGATGATATCCAGAACGCAGATCAATCTTCGAGAATACCGTAGCCCCTCTGAGCTGGTCGAACAGGTCGTCGATACGAGGCAACGGATAACGATTCTTCACTGTAGCTTTGTTCAACTGCCTGTAGTCGATGCAAAGTCTCATGGATCCATCTTTCTTTCGAACAAATAACACTGGTGCTCCCCATGGGGAAACGCTAGGTCGGATGAATCCCTTTTCCAGTAGCTCTTGCAACTGAGCCTTCAACTCCTTCATCTCGGCAGGTGCTATACGATACGGTGTAGCAGATATGGGTTCCGTACCCGGAATGAGATTGATCGAGAACTCTACCTCTATTGGCGGAGGCAAACCAGGTAGGTCTTCGGGAAAGACATCAGGGAAGTCGCAAACCGTACGAATGTCCTGCTGACATGGCGATTCTTTTCGCATATCCTGAACGTGACACAGGAACATCTCGCACTTCTTGCGAATCAAGCGCCTCGCGCTCAAGGATGATATGAACTCGGGAGTCTCGGGAACACTTCCCCGGAGAGTAATACGTCGCTACCGTCTTCGGCTCTCAGCCGTACGGTCCGACAACTGCAGTCGACCACTGCTCTATGCTCGGTGAGCCAATCCATACCAAGGATAATATCAAACTCCTTGTGTGGTAGCTCTATCAAATCTGCAGGGAATTGCTTCCCTTGTACGGACAACGGACATCTATGATAAATGTGATGAAGACGCATGCTATGTCCTAGCGGATTCGATACAATGGTAGGTATCTCAAGGTCACTCCTCACAATCACAGAATTAGCAGGCATGCCAACACAGATATAGGAGAGCGTAGAACCCGGATCGATCAAGGCATGCATAACTGAATCAAATAGTACGAACGTACCCAAGATAACATCGGGGCTAGGATCTGTACGCCCATGCATGGCGTAGGTACGCGCTGGTGCCCGGCCTGACTGTTGCGGACGTGGTCTCTGCTGATTATTTGCGGCAGTAGACAGCTGACTCCGTGCTGGATGTGATGCGGCAGGCTGATCCGGAGCTCTAGGTAAAACAGACTCGCTGCTAGGGTTTGTCGGGCAATGCCTCCTGAAGTGCCCTGGCTGACCACAACCCAAACATAAGCCTTGGGTGAGCCAACACTCGCCCGGGTGATGCCTACCACAATGTACACATTGCGGGTGGCTTCTCGATCTGTTCGAGTTGCTCGCGGCGACCGACGGAGACGGCCTCGACTTACTCCTCTTAGGCGGCGGCGCACTCGAAGAACCCTTCTCGTACCTCTTTCCCCCGAATCCAAAACTCTTCCCGCTCGGCCCGGTGCTGGCCGCGGGTCGCGGGTCTTTCGTCGCTCTATCCTCCTTCTTGGTTGCGTGCAAATCATCCAAGCTCTTTTCTGTCTTCACAATCAAATCATACGCCGCATTAAAATCTGTCGTCGTGATCAGTGCGGCGTACGGCCTCAAGTCCGGCCGTAGCTTCTTGACGAACTCGTTCAAACGATCCTCTGGAGTGGAGACCAGACTCGTCGCGTACTGGGACAAGTAGTCAAACCTCTGTCTCAGTTCAGGCAGTGACATCCCCTCCTGCTTAAGCGCAACGAACTCATCGCGCCTCTCCTCGCGGTACCGGGTGGGGACGTACTCCTTCGTAAAGGCTCGATCGAAGCGATCCCAGGTCCACGGCTTGGGTGTGTGTGGATCCTAGTCAACACGCTTCCACCAATCATATGCTCCTTTCCGGAACATCTGTGACGCCAACTCCGAGCGATCAACATCTGGGACTCTCAAATTCTTGAGTACCCGGTCCATTTGCTCAAGCCAATCCAAAGCAATCTGGGTTCCCCCAAATTGTCTCCTCGGAACTCTTCCGCTCCATTATCCTTCAACATTTTGAAGGTAACGATGCGCGGCTGCGGCTCTAGTGGTGGAGGTGGCTGGAACATGGGCATAAACTGCGCCATGTGCTGCATATAGTGGGCCATGATGGCCGGGAACACCTGCTCGTAGGCTACCGGCGGTATCGCCAACGGTGGCATCACTGGAGGTGGTACGACTGGCGGTGGTACAGCTGGTGGCTGTCCCGCTGGCTCAGGTGGATTCTGTCGTTGCCCTCCGTCACCCGGAGGCGTGAAACTTGAACCCTCGGTGTTAGCCGTGTGCACGCTCACGTGCTCCGGCTCCGGAACGTACTGACCGTGGGTCGATTCTTGACTCATTCTAAAATAATAAGGAAATTCCACGTCAGATCTTAACACATAACAGATAAAGCTATAAATACTTATTACCTTCCCGGGGCAGAGGAGATACGTGAGATGCAGATGCGGCTGAATTATTCATTGTATTATTTTTTGAAAGGGTCCGAAGACCGATTTTAAAACCAAATGCTCCGATACCAAAATGTAACACCCCAACCCGCATGACCCAAACCCGTGAGACAGCGGATCGGTGTGCTACTGAATTGGTATCCGAATTTGCGACATTTTCAAAACAATTTTAAACAAACGTTCTATCAATACATATAAAATTCATCGGAGTAATTTAAAATAATGCGGAAGCCTTTTTAAAGTCAAACAACTTGGGATCTTGCCCGAAAACGTAATAAGCATTAAAGTTAATTAAATAAAACATAATCAACAAATTAAAGTGACAGCCACGCCATCGTACATCTCCTCCTCAACGCCCTCTGGGATCGGCTCTAGGTTCATCTGTCTGATCACCTACGGACAGCAAAAAGAAAACAACGCTATCCGCTCAGCATTGACGCTGAGTGGTACTCCATTGTAGCACAAGAATAAATATACTAATTTAACAATTAAGATCGTGCATATGTTTATCCTTTTAATAAAAGTCTATTCCACTTTACATTTGGTTCTTTAGACGGTTGACAAACAGTCAACTTATTTTCTTTCTTTTCGAAATGATTTAGGTGTTACGGGTTTCCCATTGACTCTTTGACCACCGGTCAAACCAATTTAGACTTTCATCAAAATCAAACCAATTTAACATTTATTCCCTATGTCGGAGATAGCCTCAATCCGTAATACCGAAGATGGCCTCAATTCGGTGGAGGTAGGATCCCCTGGGCGATGGCCTCAAACCCAAGATCGCAGACCCTCGTGCACGTCTTAACCTCACTGGCCAGGCCCTGCAGCCGCCCGAGCGTTGGCCAGTTTCTATGTTTGACAAAATAAACCAATTGACCTTATTCACCAGTTAGAATTAGTTAATTAACTTAACTAATTCATTAAAGTTTGGATATAACCATTCGGTCAAACCTACGACAACAGAATATCCAGTCAAAGCCTAGGTCAAACAGGACCTAACCCAAGTCAAAGTCAAACCTGTTCAGTCAATTCACAATCCTCAACAATTCAATTCAAACAATCAATTTAATTCAATTAACCAATTTAGCCAAATTATAGCATAAACACATATAACGATCCAAACCATTAAATCTATTCTGAATGCTATTAACTTCATAGTACGGACCTGGATTACGTCGAAATCGAATCGATAGCTCGAACGGAAGGCAAATCGACGAAATCAACCGAACGGGTCAAATCGAGTCAAAGTACGAAATTGACCAATCAATCCGGCGTGGGGGTTAATCTGCCGGCGATATCAACTCGGGCAGCGGCCCGATGCGGCGACGGTGACGGACGCCGGCGACAGTGGCGGAGCGGCAGCTCGACGGCGATGAGCAGCGACTGGCGGCGCTGCAATCGACGGTGGGGAAGGACGCCGGCAGTGGAGGCGACGTCCGGCAGAACGACGAGGTGAACCGTCGTCGGCGGCGCTGGGCAGCGGCAGTGCTGGGCAGCGACGGCGATTATGGTGGTCGCCGGTAGGGAGGCGACGGACTTCCGGCAAGGCGAAGCAGCGGCGTCCGGCGTTTGGCGAGGCGGCGCTGCACCCGTCGGCGGTGAGCGACGGCGGCTGGAGGCGAAGGACACGGCGGCGGCGCTGCAACTCGGCGGCGCTAGAGTCTCGGCGACGGCGGCTGGTTGCTCCAACTGGACGGCGACGTGGAGCGGCGAAGCTGGGGAAGGCGACTGGCGCGGCGAGGTTGGCCGGAAAAGACGAAGAAGAAGGAGAAGAAAAAGAAAGAAGAAGAAAGAGAAAGAAAAAGAAGAAAAGAGAAGAAAGAAGAAGAAGAAAGAAGAAGAGAAGAGGAACGGACGAAGTGGATAAGATTTGTGTGGTAGGTTTATTTAATGGTCCCATTTCAAAAAGGATTGGGCTTCGGACCCAAAATACCTGATTAAATTGTCATAACTTGAGCTCTGTAACTCCGATTCGCGAACCGTCTGAACCGACGCGATCACAACAATATTTCCTACGAGATGACATAAAAGTTGGCTTAAAATCCAAATTATAATTTTAACCCCTTTTTGGGCCAATTCGTAATTAATTGCTCTAACAATTTAATTAATTCTTTTGGGCCTGATTTTGGGCGTTATATTTCTCCCCCCTTAAAAAGAATTTCGTCCTCGAAATTACCTGAGTCATTGGTCGTGAAGAGATGAGGGTACTGAGTTCGCATAGATTCTTCGGTCTCCCAGGTTGCTTCTTCCACTGCATGATTACGCCACAGTACCTTTACCAACGGTACCGTCTTGTTTCTTAACACTTTAGTTTCGCGCGCCAAGATCTTAACTGGTTCTTCTTTGTAAGACAAACTCTCGTCGAGGGTTACAGCATTGGTCGGCAACACATGAGTCGGATCTGAACGGTATCTACGTAGCATGGAGACATGAAAGACGTCGTGAATCCTGTTCAGCTCTGGTGGCAACTCTAGCTTGTAGGCAACAGGTCCTATTCGCTCCAGAATGCGGTAGGGTCCAATGAATCTAGGGCTAAGCTTCCCTTTCTTCCCGAACCGTAGGACCTTCTTCCAAGGTGAAACCTTCAAGAATACCATGTCACCAACATTATACTCTATGTCTCGTCTCTTCAAGTCTGCATAAGATTTCTGTCTGTCCGAAGCAGTGCGGAGTCGGTCTCTGATCACACGAACCTTTTCCTCGGTTTCCTGCACAATATCTGGTCCCTCGAGCTTACGCTCGCTAAGCTCTGTCCAACAAATTGGGGTTCGACATTTTCTGCCGTAGAGTGCCTCATACGGAGCCATCTGAATACTCGCCTGGTAACTGTTATTATACGCAAACTCCATCAATGGCAAGTAACGCTCCCAATCTTCTCCAAAGTCGATCACGCAAGCTCGCATCATATCCTCGACAATCTGTATCACCCTCTCAGACTGGCCATCGGTCTGAGGGTGAAATGCCGTACTAAGGTTCAAAGCTGTGCCAAAAGCCTTCTGAAGTCCTCTCCAGAACTTCGAAGTGAACCGGGGATCTCTATCAGATATGATTGACAGCGGTGCACCGTGCAAACGAACTATCTCTCTAACGTACAAATCTGCCAATTTGTCTAAGGAAGAGTCACGTCTGACGGGTAGAAAATGAGCGGACTTCGTCAACCTGTCAACAATGACCCAGATGGCGTCATTCTTTCGTGAAGATCGTGGCAATCCGATCACAAAATCCATAGTGATCCTTTCCCACTTCCATTCCGGAATGGTAGGAGGGTGCAGCAACCCTGTCGGAACCTGGTGCTCAGCCTTGACTTGCTGACAAGTCAAACAACGTGCAGTGAACTCGGAGATTTCCTTTTTCATAGCTGGCCACCAATAGGATTTCTTCAAATCCTGATACATCTTGTTACTACCCGGGTGCATAGTGTATACGGTTCCGTGAGCCTCGCGTAACAAGCGATCCCTCACTTCACTGCGGGGCACCACTAGGCGTTCATGATAGTACAAGACTCCGTCATCGCGAATTGTAAACTCGGCCTCTTTCCTGTAGGAACTAACTCTCGAGTCTTCTGACAAAACTCATCATCCCTATGTGCTGTACGGATCTCCTGCTCTAACGGAGACTGAAGCTGTAGCTCGGCTAACGATTTTCTGCTCAAGGCATCGGCCACGATGTTAGCCTTGCCCGGGTGATACTCAATGACTAAATCGTAATCCTTGATCAGCTCCAACCATCGGCGTTGTCTAAGATTCAGCTCCTTCTGGGTGAGTAGGTACCTCAAACTCTTGTGGTCGGTGAATATGTGAATCCTCTCTCCAAAGATGTAGTGGCGCCAAATCTTCAAGGCAAACACGACGGCTGCCAACTCCAAATCATGTGTCGGATAATTCTCCTCGTGAGTCTTCAACTGTCTCGATGCGTAGGCCACTACTTTACTTAACTGCATCAGTACACAACCTAAGCCGCTATGAGATGCGTCACTATAGATGGTGTACTCGATGCCAGGAGTAGGTTGAACCAAGACTGGTGCCTGGGTCAGGCACTCCTTCAGTTGATCAAAACTGCGCTCGCACGCTTCTGACCACTCAAATTTGATGTCCTTACGCAGTAGCTTGTTCAATGGAGTAGCGATCGAGGCGAAGCTCTTAACAAATCGGCGATAGTAACCGGCTAATCCAAGGAAGCTCCTCACCTCACGAACATTCCGTGGAGCCTTCCAGTCCACTATGGCTGAAATCTTGCTGGGGTCTACCTGGATACCGGTAGCAGAGATAACATGTCCTAAGAATGTCACCTCACTCAACCAGAATTCACACTTAGACAATTTTGCATACAGCTTGTGCTCTCGCAACACACTCAGAACCAATTGCAAATGTCTAGCGTGCTCCTCCTGAGTCCGTGAATAAACCAAGATGTCATCGATGAACACTACTACGAACTGGTCCAAGTATGGTCGGAACACACTGTTCATAAGCTCCATGAACACTGCCGGGGCATTAGTCAATCCGAAAGGCATGACTGAGAACTCATAATGCCCATAGCGTGTCCTAAAAGCAGTCTTCGGAATGTCTTCTCTCCTGACAGAAATCTGATGATATCCAGAACGCAGATCAATCTTCGAGAATACCGTAGCCCCTCTGAGCTGGTCGAACAGGTCGTCGATACGAGGCAACGGATAACGATTCTTCACTGTAGCTTTGTTCAACTGCCTGTAGTCGATGCAAAGTCTCATGGATCCATCTTTCTTTCGAACAAATAACACTGGTGCTCCCCATGGGGAAACGCTAGGTCGGATGAATCCCTTTTCCAGTAGCTCTTGCAACTGAGCCTTCAACTCCTTCATCTCGGCAGGTGCTATACGATACGGTGTAGCAGATATGGGTTCCGTACCCGGAATGAGATTGATCGAGAACTCTACCTCTATTGGCGGAGGCAAACCAGGTAGGTCTTCGGGAAAGACATCAGGGAAGTCGCAAACCGTACGAATGTCCTGCTGACATGGCGATTCTTTTCGCATATCCTGAACGTGACACAGGAACATCTCGCACTTCTTGCGAATCAAGCGCCTCGCGCTCAAGGATGATATGAACTCGGGAGTCTCGGGAACACTTCCCCGGAGAGTAATACGTCGCTACCGTCTTCGGCTCTCAGCCGTACGGTCCGACAACTGCAGTCGACCACTGCTCTATGCTCGGTGAGCCAATCCATACCAAGGATAATATCAAACTCCTTGTGTGGTAGCTCTATCAAATCTGCAGGGAATTGCTTCCCTTGTACGGACAACGGACATCTATGATAAATGTGATGAAGACGCATGCTATGTCCTAGCGGATTCGATACAATGGTAGGTATCTCAAGGTCACTCCTCACAATCACAGAATTAGCAGGCATGCCAACACAGATATAGGAGAGCGTAGAACCCGGATCGATCAAGGCATGCATAACTGAATCAAATAGTACGAACGTACCCAAGATAACATCGGGGCTAGGATCTGTACGCCCATGCATGGCGTAGGTACGCGCTGGTGCCCGGCCTGACTGTTGCGGACGTGGTCTCTGCTGATTATTTGCGGCAGTAGACAGCTGACTCCGTGCTGGATGTGATGCGGCAGGCTGATCCGGAGCTCTAGGTAAAACAGACTCGCTGCTAGGGTTTGTCGGGCAATGCCTCCTGAAGTGCCCTGGCTGACCACAACCCAAACATAAGCCTTGGGTGAGCCAACACTCGCCCGGGTGATGCCTACCACAATGTACACATTGCGGGTGGCTTCTCGATCTGTTCGAGTTGCTCGCGGCGACCGACGGAGACGGCCTCGACTTACTCCTCTTAGGCGGCGGCGCACTCGAAGAACCCTTCTCGTACCTCTTTCCCCCGAATCCAAAACTCTTCCCGCTCGGCCCGGTGCTGGCCGCGGGTCGCGGGTCTTTCGTCGCTCTATCCTCCTTCTTGGTTGCGTGCAAATCATCCAAGCTCTTTTCTGTCTTCACAATCAAATCATACGCCGCATTAAAATCTGTCGTCGTGATCAGTGCGGCGTACGGCCTCAAGTCCGGCCGTAGCTTCTTGACGAACTCGTTCAAACGATCCTCTGGAGTGGAGACCAGACTCGTCGCGTACTGGGACAAGTAGTCAAACCTCTGTCTCAGTTCAGGCAGTGACATCCCCTCCTGCTTAAGCGCAACGAACTCATCGCGCCTCTCCTCGCGGTACCGGGTGGGGACGTACTCCTTCGTAAAGGCTCGATCGAAGCGATCCCAGGTCCACGGCTTGGGTGTGTGTGGATCCTAGTCAACACGCTTCCACCAATCATATGCTCCTTTCCGGAACATCTGTGACGCCAACTCCGAGCGATCACATCTGGGACTCTCAAATTCTTGAGTACCCGGTCCATTGCTCAAGCCAATCCAAAGCAATCTGGGGTTCCCCAAATTGTCTCCTCGGAACTCTTCCGCTCCATTATCCTTCAACATTTTGAAGGTAACGATGCGCGGCTGCGCTCTAGTGGTGGAGGTGGCTGGAACATGGGCATAAACTGCGCCATGTGCTGCATATAGTGGGCCATGATGGCCGGGAACACCTGCTCGTAGGCTACCGGCGGTATCGCCAACGGTGGCATCACTGGAGTGGTACGACTGGCGTGGTACAGCTGGTGGCTGTCCCGCTGGCTCAGGTGGATTCTGTCGTTGCCCTCCGTCACCCGGAGGCGTGAAACTTGAACCCTCGGTGTTAGCCGTGTGCACGCTCACGTGCTCCGGCTCCGGAACGTACTGACCGTGGGTCGATTCTTGACTCATTCTAAAATAATAAGGAAATTCCACGTCAGATCTTAACACATAACAGATAAAGCTATAAATACTTATTACTTCCCGGGGCAGAGGAGATACGTGAGATGCAGATGCGGCTGAATATTCATTGTATTATTTTTTGAAAGGGTCCGAAGACCGATTTTAAAACCAAATGCTCCGATACCAAAATGTAACACCCCAACCCGCATGACCCAAACCCGTGAGACAGCGGATCGGTGTGCTACTGAATTGGTATCCGAATTTGCGACATTTTCAAACAATTTTAAACAAACGTTCTATCAATACATATAAAATCATCATGGAGTAATTTAAAATAATGCGGAAGCCTTTTTAAAGTCAAACAACTTGGGATCTTGCCCGAAAACGTA
Source organism: Cuscuta australis (assembly GCA_003260385.1). Classification (NCBI taxonomy): domain Eukaryota; kingdom Viridiplantae; phylum Streptophyta; class Magnoliopsida; order Solanales; family Convolvulaceae; genus Cuscuta; species Cuscuta australis. Next base: position 1,595 of record NQVE01000129.1, on the reverse strand, counting down.
ATAAGCATTAAAGTTAATTAAATAAAACATAATCAACAAATTAAGTGACACCACGCCATCGTACATCTCCTCCTCAACGCCCTCTGGATCGCTCTAGGTTCATCTGTCTGATCACCTACGGACAGCAAAAAGAAACACGCTATCCGCTCAGCATTGACGCTGAGTGTACTCCATTGTAGCACAAAGATAAATATACTAATTTAACAATTAAGATCGTGCATATGTTTATCCTTTTTAATAAAAGTCTATTCCACTTTACATTGGTTCTTTAGACGGTTGACAAACAGTCAACTTATTTCTTTCTTTTCGAAATGATTTAGGTTTACGGGTTTCCCATTGACTTCTTTGACCACCGGTCAAAACCAATTTAGACTTTCATCAAAAATCAAACCAATTAACATTTATTCCCTATGTCGGAGATAGCCTCAATTCCGTAATACCGAAGATGGCCCTCAATTCGGTGGAGGTAGGATCCCCTGGGCGATGGCCTCAAAACCCAAGAATCGCAGAACCCTCGGTGCACGTCTTAAACCTCACTGGCCAGGGGCGCCTGCCAGCCTGCACCGGAGCGTTGGCAGGTTTCTATGTTTGAACAAAAATAACCAATTGACCTTATTCACCAGTTAGAATTAGTTAATTAACTTAACTAATTCATTAAAGTTTGGATATAAACATTCGGTCAAACCTACCGACAACAGAATATCCAGTTCAACAGCCTAGGTCAAACAGGACCTAACCCAAGTCAAAGTCAAACCTGTTCAGGTTCAATTCACAATCCTCAACAATTCAATTCAAAACAATCAATTTAATTCAATTAACCAATTTAGCCAAATTATAGCATAAACACATATAACGATCCAACCATTAAATCTATTCTGAATGCTATTAACTTTTCATAGTACGGACCTGGATTACGTCGAAATCGAATCGATAGCCTCGAACGGAAGGCAAATCGACGAAATCAAACCGAACGGGTCAAATCGAGTCAAAGTACGAAATTGACCAATCAATCCGGCGGTGGGGGTTAATCTGGGCCGGCGATTATCAACCGGGGCAGCGGCCCCGATGCGGCGACGGTGACGGACGCCGGGGACAGTGCGGAGCGGCAGCTCGACGGCGATGAGCAGCGACTGGCGGCGCTGCAATCGACGGTGGGGAAGGACGCCGGCGTGGAGGCGACGTCCGGGCAGAACGACGGTGAACCGTCGTCGGCGGCGCTGGGCAGCGGCAGTGCTGGGCAGCGACGGCGATTATGGTGGTCGCCGGTAGGGGAGGCGACGGACTTCCGGCAAAGGCGAAGCAGCGGCGTCCGGCGTTTGGCGAGGCGGCGCTGCACCTGTCGGCGTGAGCGACGGCGGCTGGAGCGAAGGACACGGCGCGGCGCTGCAATCCGTCGGCGAGGCTAGAGGCGACGGCGGCTGTTGTTCCAATGGACGGCGACGTGGAGCGGCGAAGCTGGGGAAGGCGACTGGCGGCGCGAGGTTGGCCGGAAAAGACGAAGAAGAAGAGAAGAAAAAGAAAAAGAAGAAAGAGAAGAAAAGAGAAAGAAAAGAGAAGAAAAGAAGAAGAAAGAAGAAGAGAAAGGAACGGACGAA